>JAJTUV010000648.1:0-1279025 GCA_021653895.1 Mastomys natalensis
GGTACATTTGGGGACCGAACAGTAGTTCTTTAGGTTTGGATTGGATGGTGCATGTCACCGAGCAAGAGCTCAGCCCCAAGAACAGCCAGGGCCACAGCACAAAGAATCCTACAATGATGAGTTAAACCAAACTGTGAGAACCCACTGAAAAGCAAACCAGAACTGGTTTAGAGGGGTCTGTGATGGCAGGTTTGTGTGGCTGTGTCAGTGTAGGGTCTGTCCTAGACGGAATCCTAGAATCAAGATGGAAGCCTAGAGGTACCTTAGTAACTCAAGAAGGGGTTGCTGAGGGCTGAGCTGAGCTGAGGGCATCAGCAGGCTCCAGATTGACAGAAGGGAAGCAGTTTCAGCAGTTCAATGTTTCAGGTGTTTTGATCTGAGACAGCTAAGAGAAAATATATATCCAGCACACGATTGACTATGCAGGCCAGGAACTCCTATGAACTGTGACATCTGAAGGTAGGGGGAAATTGTATCTTGATGACTTTTGAAGCTCTGGCCACCCTTTAGAACACCAAGCACACAGTTGTAGGATAGAGAGGATAGACTGAGGTGCTGTATCGGAGGGAAGAAGGAGCCTGTGCTGTGTGTGTGTGTGAGCATGTGTGTGTGTGTGTGTGTGTGTGTGTGTGTGTGTGTGTAGTATTGGGTGGGTAGATGTGTATGTAGGTGTGTGCTCTGCTGTGTGTGGGGGGATTTGGTTGGGTAGATGTGTTTGTAGGTGTGTGGCTGTGCTTGTGTGTGGGTGTTTTCAGTGGCAGGAGTGGGAGTAGGCAGGTATGATGTCACAGGGAGTGGAGGCTCACTTGACTAGTCTACTTAAGATTTATTATATAGCTTTTTAAATCCAACTGTTCCCTTAGATACTATTTCATGTTTATAATCACAATGGATAGAAACACATTTAAAGAGAACGATACTTAAAATATTTACTCTAGTTAAAATGTGTAAAATAAATCTTCTGTTCCTGCAATGGCCTTGTCACAGCCGAATGATGCACAGTGCTAACTTAACCAGCAGGTGTCACTAAGAACACCAGGAAAGAGCCTGATCGGCACCCTTAGTGAGATCAGGCAAGGCAGGAGAGCCCTGTGAACTAACTTTTTAACTCCGGTTTATTTCTTTTTCTCAATTCTAGGATGGTCCAACAGTTTGCTGTAGACTTTGAGAAGAGAATCGAAGGGTCCGGGGGATCAAGTAGACACGTTAGAGCTCTCTGGCGGTGCTAAGATCAATCGCATTTTCACGAACGCTTTCCTTTTGAGATAGTGAAGGTTTGTAACCGATGCTCTCTCTCCCTTTGTCCCACCCATTCCCTGTTCTCCCTTGAAGCTCTCTTGATGTACTGTGATGTATCACAGGACCATCAGAGTCCTTGGAATAGAATCCTTTGTACTCAAAATATTCTTTTCTGATTTCAGTGAGTTCATAAGGATTACTTCAAGAAATAAATACTTCAGTTTTTCATGATCTTTATTAGTTGTCTAATTTAAAATAGGTCAAATTTATCTAGTGAGGAAAATGAAAAAAGTAAACAACATAAGAAAAATTCAAGTGTTGTTACGGTGACATGATGCAGAAGTTTTTTTCCACGGGATATTTAGATAGGTTCCCTCTGAGTGAAGGGCATAATATCCGTGTCCAACACAGCACAAAGACATAAGTGCTATGAAAAGTCCTGGGGAGGGGCTCACTTAGGGAAGAAGCTATGCATGCAGGGCTATCCGGCTACAGTTGTTCATAGTTCACAAAGGAAAGCAAGAGGAGGAATTTACACAGGGGTTTTTATCTAATTGGGCTGATCATCTCCAAGAGAACTGTGCCTGCTGGATCGTCAAGGGGCAAGCAGTGAATATGGTGAAGAAGAGGAGAGCCTGACCAGAAATGGATGGACCATGTTTTCTGCTCAAAGCTTCTGTAATCTCAGGAGTCCATTAGAGACAAAGAAAGCAAAATTACAAACACATGGTTGGGCACATGGTCTTGGAAGGGATCTTCCACAAGGAGGAAGCTCTGAAATGGACATTTTTAAAGGTTCTCAGTCAAAATGATGTAACGAGAAAGAATGGAGAGAAACAGACGACTGTGGGAATTTAGGGGTAAGGTTGACAGATTTGGATCGATTCAAGAGACAGAAACCAGAAGGTTCAAAATTACTCACCAAGGTTTGTCTCTTGCCGTTGAGTGAGTGATGGTGCCCATCAGATGAGGGAACTGAGGGAAAGTGTCAGTGTGTAAGAAGGAAATGAGAGTTGTTTGCGTTTGCTAAGACTGATCGCTCAGTAAGGCAGCTGAGTAGCTCAGGGGCTGCACCACTTGCCTCAATATGAGGAGGCGGATGTTTATGTATTGGTGTGGGAAGAAGGTGGATAAATAGATCATTTTATTAAAATGTGCTAAGTAAAGTGACAAACTTCAGCACAGGGTGCTATGGAAACACCACCCACAGACATGAATCCCAGCCCAAGTATGCAAGGGAGCCTGCCGTCTGAGCTGAGTTTGGAAGGATGGGTAGCTAGTTAAGCAGGAAGAGGTGAGAAAGGGGTGCAAATGTTCATGACACAAAGAAAGGAATGACAAAGGCTCTGAACCCTGAAGCTACAGCATATAAGAGAGGCTTGAGGAAAGTCATTTCTCTGAAATGTAGAGCATAAGAGAGGAAATGGACAGAGAGCGAGGCTGGAACGGCTGCATCCCCGTCAAAGCTGGATTCGGTGTTCTCTGGATGTGCCTTTCGGGACTAAGTTCCATGACACTTTGATCCTACTTCCAAGTAGATTTGTAGTGCCTAAGACTTCTGGGAAATATTTATATAGCAGTGCATCCTGTGTTGGCTTCATAAGCTATTATTAATTTCCTCTTATAAAGTGGTCTCATGGTTTGGTGGTTAAAATGGCCAGAAAGAAAAGACAGCTGTGTCATGGCCACCCCTCAGAAGATACTCTCATTTATGCGTTCTCCTGTGGCTTCCACTTTAGTCCATTCAGCAAAAAGAATTCTATGTTTCAAACAAGTGCCTGGGTTTATGTCCAGGAGGTATTCCTTATACACAGCACTCCCCATATATAACAGAGTTAAAAAAGAACCTCTGATCCACAGGAACTTCCAGAAATCCCCAGTGTTCCATGTGGCCTTGAACTCCATATAAACAGATGTTTTGACCATCTGGGTTTAGCTTACAGAAGACATGAGTATCCATTTATTAATAACAGTCAGGTTATCCTCATTCTATACTATTCAATAATATTATCCAAAAAGAATTAAGTGTCATAACCGTGGCTCGCTTTGCATCTGCAGATGGAGTTCAATGAGAAAGAACTGAGACGAGAAATAAGCTATGCAATCAAAAACATACATGGGATCAGGCAAGTGGTCCACAGTTTTTCCTGTCTTCAAGCTACCCAGAGAAAATGAGCATTTCCAAATGGCTAGGAAAGTCGTTTTTCATCATCAGAAGAAAGGAAAGTAGAGGGGTAGAAGTCAGAAAAAGAAAATCTTGGTTTTTGATTTAGTGCTAAATTTCTATCTTGCTAGAGAGTTTTTAATAAGAGTAATAATAATACTAATAATAGTAATAATAAAAACCTTCCCATACCCATGGCCTATACTCCTCCCAATAAGAGCCGGGCATTCTACTCATCTCTGAGTAGGTGTAAAAGACTCTGCTCTCTAACTGGGGAGGACTTGCTTATGCATGATGCTCATAGCCATGGAGAACCGACAGAATAATGTGGGGTCTTGGAGAGAAATTGGAAATGATTAAGAAGAGTAATTATTTTTCAATGGAACCATTCCTATGTAATGTATAATTTCAATCACAGTGTGTTGTATGTCTATATTTGTGTGAGTATGTGTGTGTGTATGTATGTAAGCATGCAGATACACAGGTACAAGTGTATAAAGAACTCGTGCAGTGGGCCTGAAGGGTGCAGTGTTGAGGAAGGAAGAGTGACAGGAGTCAAGCAGAGCGATGGCTGGGTGTATCCAGTCTTAGTGGAGCTGGGCTTTATGTTTTGGCTGTTGTAAGTAGTGTGGTCAGGGGACTGGAGTGACAGGGGCACGTATATATGACCTGGAGTGAGCTAGAGTTTCTCCTCATTGAGAATCCATTCTTAGGCTTTAGATAACAAATCCTCACAGATGGTGTAGCTTATCAACAATGAAATCTGTCTCTCATGGTTCTGGAGGCTGAAATCACATGATTAGAGTTCCCCAGCTTGACCTGGCCAAATGAGGGGCTTCTTCCAGTTTATATACCACTCAACTCTCACAGTGCCTGTACGTGATTGAAGGAGGACCAGCAAGCTCTCTATTCTCTTTCCATGACACATTAATCTAGTTCCTGAAAGTCTCACCCTTCCAATCTAGTTTATTTATTTACATTTCAAATATTATCCCCTTTCCTGGTTTCCCTTCTGCAATCTCCTATCCCACCCCCACCCCCTCCTGCTTCTATGAGGGTCTGCCAGAGCCTGACAAATAAAGATGTGGAAGCTCACAGCCAACCATTGAACTGAGCATGGGGACCCCAATGGAGGAGTTAGAGAAAGGACTGAAGGAGCTGAAGGGGTTTGCAACCCCGTAGGAAGAACAACAATCTAGTTTCTTGCCAAAGGCCCTACATCATAATCCAGTGACATCAAGTATACAGATTTTTAACATATAGATCTTAGGGGAAACATGCACATTCAGCCCATAGTGGTATAGTCTAGAATTATGATACAAATTATTTTTAAACACATTTGTTGAGCCCATGTAGAGTAAGCGAATCCCACACAGGTTGCTGGTTCATGGTTCCTAGGTTACCGTAAGTGAAGGAGGGGTCCTTCTGTTGGTGACCAGTTGAGGTTCAGCCAGAAGGACCTCTCCCCCGTCTCCCCCTGCCCCCCATGCTGGGATTAGCGGCACACACCAGCACACGTAGCTTCTTAGGCACTGGGATTGAGTTGAGACCTCGATATTGGTATGGCAAGTACTTAACAATGGAACCTCGCAGCTGCATTTCCCATTGATTATAAAACGCACATAACTTCTTCTATCCTTATATTTGCTTCCCTGATTTCCTGTTTCACAAGAGCAAAGCATTATTATGACATTAAATTTGAATTAATTCCAGATAAAAAGAAGATTTTGGTTATTCTTGTTATTTATTGATTTTGTAAAGTCATCATTTAGGCATCGTGCATCCCTTCCTTCAGCACCCAGGGACGTTGAGCTGAGAGCCAGCTACCTCTCTGTAGTACAGAAGCCTCACTGGAAAGAGCAGATCCTGAGGCCCCACTGTTTCACCATGCACAGGGAGGCTTACTTGTTAAGAGAGGGCTGCTTTTGAAATCCTTTAGGGATGGTAAATGGAAACTTAGTAAATCACTTCTTGAAATCTACTGGGTGTTGGTCTCAGGACTCCCCAGAGACAGCCCAGTCCACAGATGCACATTCTCATAAAACAGCACTCTATGTACATACGCATAACACTCAGTTTCACTAGGTTTCGAGTTATCTCTAGATTACTCAAAATACCTAATGCTATATGAAAATAGTTGTTACATGGCAGTTTTGGAGACATAACGTCAAACAATACTGTCTGTAGTATTCTGTATACACAATTTTTTTTTTTCTGAAAATTTTCAGACAGTCTACAGGGAACACAGTGTTAGGGAGGCCTGGTTATGTTTGTTCCTTTGTGTTGTTTAAATAGTGAGTTGAGACAAATTACAGTTAACATTACTTTATAAGTTATGAAAACATGCATGGCTGTTTTGTGTGCTGTACAGGGCATCGAGCCCAGTGCTTGGCTGAGGCTGGGCAAACAGTATTCTTTGTAATGCTTGGGCATGGCTGTTAGATGGGAACTTGTATCTTAGGGTTATTAAAGATAGTATTATATATATATAGTTATAAACTATATAATACTATGTATATAATACTATGTATATAATATATACACATATGTATGTATATATATATGTATGAATTGTGTGTATATGGATATATGCATGTTTCTGTGTACATGTGTGTGTGCCAAGGTATGTGTGTGTGTGTGTGTGTGTGTGTGCATACAAGTGTGTGTACCCAAGTGCATGCATAAGCACTTGGGTATATTTGTGTGCTAATGTGTATATGATGTATGCTGGGGTATGTTTGTGTTCTAGTGTGTCTGTGTGGTGTGTGCTGCTGTGTGTGTGTTGGTATGTTCTAGGGTATGTTTGTATGCTAGTGTGTGTGTATATGTGTGGGGTATGTGCTGGAGTATGTTTGTGTGCTAGTGTGTGCATATGTGTATATGTGTATGTACGGTGTGTTGGCATGTGAGCTCGTGTGCTAGTATGTTGCCAGCGTGTGGGTATGGTGTAGGTGTACTGGTGCACCTCCACATGGAGGGCAGGGGTCAGCCTCAGCTGTCATTCTTCTGGAGCCATCTACCTTTGATTTAGAAATGGGATCTCTTATTAGCCCTATGCTTTCCAAGCAGGCTATGGAGTTTCCATTCCTATCTACCTTCCCTTCTCTGGGATCACAGACTTGTTCCTACAGTCTTATATTTTTTTGTGTGTGGGTGCTGGGGCTCAAATTCAGGTCCTCATGCTTGCAAGGCCAGTACTTTAACGACTGATGTGTCACTTGAGCTACTACTATGTGGTTAAAACTTGGTAGTAGACTACATGCTTCATTTAAGTTGCATGTCAATTTAAACACCTTTTAAAGGACTATTGGCTACTCCTTGGCTACTGAAACCTAATCTGCTGCTGTCTTTCTTATACTCAGGACAGGGCTGTTTACCCCAGACATGGCGTTTGAGGCAATAGTCAAAAAGCAGATAGTTAAGCTGAAAGGGCCTTCCTTGAAGAGCGTGGACCTGGTAATGCAGGAGCTGATCAACACCGTGAAGAAGTGTACCAAGAGAGTAAGTCTGGATCATTTACCTTCCCAAGAAGTGTCTCGTTGGTCCATTCACCTTCCCTGTCCCATTGCATGGCTCTGTCTCCCTAACCCCACTTAGTTAAAGACATTCTGTGTCTCTGCAAGGAGAAAGACTGGCAGCTTATAGTGGAAACTGCCTTTTCAGTAAGCAGAACATTTTCTTCCATCGTGCCCTGCAGTAACTTTGCTTAGCTCAGAAGGTGTATCTTTTAGCCACCTAATATTTTTCTCTGTTGTCTGAAACAGATAAATATCACCTTAGGACAATTTGATGAATTCCCTAAATTAATTCCTATGGTCTGTGGTTGAAGGTAATTATTAGGGAAGGACATCATTGACTTTGTGTGTATAAATAAAAAGCGAATTCTTATAAATTATTAGTGATTCCACTCTAGCCTGGTATTCTGAAAACAAACACTATATTGGTTAAGAGCCCAGCCTCTGAGGTCCCATGACCCAGATTCAAACATAACTTCTGACTTCTGTCTGTAGGCACCTTCTGATGCACACGCAAAGCTATCTGTCTCAGATTGCCATGCCCCTGTGTGTGTGTGTGTGTGTGTGTATGTATGTGTGTGTGCTTGTTTTGCATATTTACAGTAGCATTGTGTTAGACATCCGGAAACTTCAGGCATTATACTTCTCACTGTTGTGAGTTGTCATTAGCACAAACCCATGTCATACATTAACATGAATTGGTGGTACACTGGGAAGTACAGTTGCCTTCTCATATCATATATAAATTAATAAGCCAGATGAAGTAAGTACGATACTTGAGGTTATAGAGCGAGGAGTAAACAGAATGATGCCTCCATGGTCTTACAGACACCTAACACACCGATTCATCAGTAAGGCCTCAACAAATGATGGCTCATGCCCAAGTGGCCATTTCCACAGTGGTCTGTATTCTGTACTTTGTGTATCTATTGATTCTATGAAGAGCAGCTGAGGAAAGACTTCCCAGTTTGGATGGCATCTCACTAAAGAATATGAAGAAAATGTTCTAAATTACTAAGACCACTAGAAGGCTATTTTGAGGGGAGTTAGACAGATGGCTCAGCAGTTAAGAGTACTCACTGCTCTTGTGGAGAACTGAAGTTTGATTCCTAGTATGACATGTGGTAGCTCATGACTGTAATTCTGGCTCAAGAGATCTGAGGTGTTCTTTCTGGCTTCCACAGGTACTTATATGCATGTATGTGCACACAGATAATAAATTTTAAAAACTAAACTTATTTTTTGTTTCCTTTCTCTCTCTCTCCCTCTCTCCCTTTCTTCTCTCTGTCTCTCATTCTTTTTGTAGCAAGGTCTCTCTGTGTAGTCTTGGTTAGCCTGGAGCTTGCTATGTTTATCAGGCCAGCCTTGGACTTGCAGAGATCAGCCTCTCTTTGACTCATGAGTGCCAGAATTAAAGGTGTGCCCCACCAGAAAAAAATTTAAAGAAATCTTTTGTACTGGAAAAGAGAGTTAGTGGTGGTGTTTAGGTGAATGGATTGGTGTGTAGGAGAAAGCAGGCCTAACCCCTGACAGTTGGTGTGCTGGGATCATAAGCATTTCTGGGAAACATGTTTTTGTTTCTGTTGCCCTTTGCTTTATGTGAGGTCCCTGGCAGTGACTGGTAGGAAGGGTGTGAACATGGGTTTCAGTCTCCTGCAAGAGAAGCTCAGATGAAGAGGATCTGTACATAGTGGATAAGTCAAATGAGTGAGACTTCTAGCTATGTGAATTCTGAATGAAAAGAGGCAAGGAAAGTAATGTGGTATCTTGAAGCTGAGAAGCAAGTTGTGAAATGTCTTCTGCTCTTCTCAAAGCCTTGTTATCCAAATCCCATCTCTTCTCCCAAACAAGAGCCCAGAGGGATTGGTCCTGGGCATAGCGGGACAGAGGAAACACAGGGGGAACAAAGCTGTCTCTTAAACAGCAGCATTCATTGCCACAGAAGCCAGTGAACACCTCACACATCCTGCCTTGTTGCCTGTGCATCTAAAGCACTCTTGATTGGCTTCTTAACTGAGGTATAGGATTAACTATTTATGCACCCTGTTCTATCTACCTGGATTGCTAGCTTCAGCACTAAGATGTGGCCTGTGGAAAGCCTTCAAACAAAGAACAGTGGGACTGCACTGATCCTCAGACCCCAGCTTGATTTGATTTTACAGAATGTACTCTGATCAAATGCAAAAATAAATAAATAAATAATTAAAAGTTGTCTGGTTTCTCTGAAAACTGAGCTGATGGCTTTGCAAAGCCTCAGTAAATTGTTAGCTGTGAATGCGTGCTACTGGTGATGTGTGGGCAGGATAATAGTGAAACAGTGTATGCTGTTGGCTGGCTGCTTGTAAAAATGTGGGGTGTTTCTGCATTCAGATTCTGCATTCAGATTATTTAACAAGTGTGCTCAGGTTCTCCCCCTCCCCCATTAAGGAGAGCCACACTGGCAAGTGTAGACAAAGGATGCGGTTTATGTAATACAGAAGAGGCATAACTCTAATCAGTGGATCCATATGGAGAGAGTAGGCCCTGGCCTGACATCAAAAGATTGGCACATATGTGTACATTTATGTTTTCAGTTATATAAAGTGTTTATGGTATGTATGAATCTTTATTTATTTATTTTTTGTATCGTTTCCCATTTTATCTGACTTACTGGAAAAGCAACAATCAGCCTGGGATAAGACATCGTGTTCCCAGATACTCTCTGGCTTTTATTCTTACACCTCCTCTACTTTCCATTATACTTTCTGGATCAACCTCCTCTGTATTTTTACTGTCTTCTCAGAACATTCTATATTTTGCTTTAAATAAAATAAAGTAAAACAAAGAAAGCCCAGATTTCTCCTCAAGGTTGTTGTTTGCCCTGGAGATTTCTTTACGGATGGAAGTTTATTGGTACAATCCTAAAGAAATATCCAAGGGCCTAAGATTAGGCTCTGAGTTTGCTTACCTCTCCTGTCATGGGCCCTACATATACTTTTACCACTCTCTCAAAAAAGACTTCCATTAAGGCCCAAATGGCATCTCCAGCAGTCCCTGTCTCCTCCCATGATGCATCAGGATTCTTAGAAGTTGGCTTACATTTTTTTTTCCTTCACTCACAATTCACCATTAGTGTCCAGTGTCTTCACAATTCCATAGGGTTGTAAAACTGGAGACTGGCTTCTTGTCTTCCAGTCCCCAAGCTTTTCTGCACTCAGAGTCTTCCCCTACCTTACCTTGATCTGTGGTAAGACACCGGCCTTGGCCAAGTCTACATTCCTACCTCTACTCTCACTTCATAAGAAAATTTACCCTTAGGAGTGAGCCTTTTGTTTTCTGCATGCTCACATTCTCTGTTACATCCCTAAGGCTGGCATACACCCATAACTCAGAAAAAAATAAAAAACAAAACCCCATCTCAAGCCTATCAACTACTCCTCTCTCCTTCTCAAGTTAATTCTTCAGCCTTTATCCAGTCTGCACTCCTCCACTTTATGGAGACACTCATGACCAACGTGAGCTGGGGCCTGACTGCCATAACTAATAGGTCCTCGTATTCCTGAATGTGTCACTCTTGTTATAATGTAACTAGGTCTCTCTCTTACAGGCCCTCTTCCACTTTTGCATGCTCTCTCCCTTGTTCTCAGTGACTGCCCACCTCTGCCAGCCTGCAAACCCTGGGATCCTACCAAACCTGCTCATAAGCTTTCTTCTCTTGTAGTTTTAGTTGGTAGATCACGTCTTCTGTCGTTCAACTACCCTTTAATCCTTAAAGAATGGGTGATTCCTAAATCTACCCCTCCAGAACAAGCCTTCTGAAATGATCTGTATTAGTAGACTGATGAGAAAAAGTTCTATTCAGCTCATGGTTTTAGAGAAGACATAGGTTTTCATGGCCGACAAAATGCGTGGTGCTGGGCACGTGAGGCAGCTGTTGAGATTACATAAACCAGGCAGCAGAGATTCTGACTAGAACCCATAGCATATATAACTTTGAGAGGTCTGTGTCTAACCACTCAGTTCCTCTAGTCAGACCTCATTGCTTCAAAGATACATAGTCTTCAAATTAGTGGTACAAACTAAGAACTGATGGTTTCCAACAGACTCTATGGGCAAACATTACAGATTCAATCCAGTACACTGTCTCCCGACTACTACAACTACATCATCTCCTTGCATAAATTCTGAGGATTCTGCTAGTAGCCTACTGATCCTTTGACCTCTAAGCTCAATACCCCCAAATTCACGCTGTTATCAAAGTAGTCTTTCTAAATTCAGACATATATTTTTGTCTGTTTTATTAAAATGAGTGCCCTTTCAAGCCTTGAGCATAAAGTTTAAATCTCTTAGGTTTGCACTTCACTCTCTAATTTCCAAGTATCTGCTCAGCTATGTTCCTTGTCAAACTGCTTGTTACGGCCACTGGTCACTCCCCTCTAAGATTTTTCTTGTCTTTGGCATTTGTACACTTGACTCTCTTTGTCTGGAATGTCTCCCTTTCCTCTCCTGTCTTTCTCAGTCATTCGTCATTTATAAAGACCCAGGACACTCTTCATCTTTTCCTAACTGCTTTCCTGGAGGGCCTTTGAGAGTCCTTTCCCGGCCCCTTTCTGTATGTCTTTCTCCTCGCTCCAGTTGCTAACTTATGTCTGTTTCTCTCATCATGCCTGAGATGGGTGTGGGAATTTGTATGTGTTCATTTGTTCCTGCAAGCCCTCCCCTCTTGCTGATAGTAAGTTTGTTTATAACAAAGAGCTGTGTTCATTTATCTTTCAAACCCTAGAACCATCTGCAATGACTGTAACTCCCTAGGAGAGATTCCATAGAAATACTTGTTAAAAATGTACATGTTCTTAAATTTCCTTGATGCTGAAGAAATACGCATTTCATTTTGAAAGAGCATTTTAGTAGTTTCTTCGAAAATGATGACATCTGGACAGGGTTTGTTCAAACACCTGTCTTTTTTTATGCCTTATTTTGATACCCAAAACTTTTGGCCTTAGGTCTACCATCAACTTCTTATTTTAAACCTAGTCTAATTAAAATTAAAGGTTTTTTTTTTTTTTCAGGTAAGAATTCTAATTAGCTTTACATATGCTAACACTTCATTATCTGACTCCTTTGAGCACATGGCATTGAGAAAGTGACTATGTAATTTATCGTTCAGCACAGGACATTCTTGAGAGTTAAAGGGAGCTATTAATACTTTCACCATAATTAGGAGAGTAAAATGAGACTGCTCCAGGCAATGTAAAGTGGATAGTTATTCTGGCTACATTGGAGTTTCATACTTAAAAGCCTTGTTTTTATATTATACCCCTCATGTTGATTGTTTCATGTGTAAAATCCTTTAAGGTTTTTCCCCCTTTATACCACATAAACATACATTAGCTTAAAATATATGGGGTTTATGTGTGTGCAAATACCACAGAGCAAAACTGTTTTTTTTTTTCCACTCTGGGGAATGCATTTCTTCTCAGATACTTTCTCACTGTTGTCTCTGGGGCACAGGATAACAAGATAGCTCTTTATGAGCTCTTTGGCCTCTCTCAGGGACATCTCAATTTTGGAATTTTTCTGGTGGGCATCAGTTTTCATCTGCCTTCCTTTCCCTCCTCTCCTCTGGTGCATCGTCTCAAGGTCCTGAAGCTCTTTGCAGGAAGCACAGGGAGGAACAACTTGTTTTTTTGACCACAGTTTAGCAACTGTGTCATTTATTGACCTCTTGGGAAACCACATTCTTGGATTGCTATGATACCAATTAATTGATTCCCCCTTCCCCCCACTCAGAATACAAAAAAATTGCCATTAAAAGCATATCTTACTTTAGTTTTCTGTAAGAAACCCAGGCAGGAACTTTGCATTAAAAAGTACTGTTTGAAGAAATGCCCAGTTCTGTGGTATGTTAGGTCAGTCAATATCTGGCCCTGAGTCCATATAAACTAGAGAAGAAACTCTAAAGTCCTGACTGTGGTTTCAATGCCCTACGTGACCTTGCTCCCCTTGCGCCTCTACATTAACTTTCTCCCTTCTCTTCTCTCCACTGCAGCTGCACTGCTGTGCTTGTTTCCTTACCATGCTGAAGAGACAGCACAGAGGAAACTTTGCTTTTCTTTTTGTTCCTTGAGGTAGCTGCAAAGATCAAAACTTTACTTCCTTCAGGTCTGTGTCCAAAGGCCTTATGAGCAGAGTATCTTGAATTTTATGTCCATAATTTCATAATGTCTCCAATCCCAAACACTCAGGAGACTCCCCCAGTCTTCATCTTACCCTGTTTCTTTTCTGCGTGGCACGCATGCCTGTGTGAATTATACCCCGTATATGTCTCTTGTTTTTGGCCAATGAAGGACCCTGAGAATATAAGCTATGACGGTGGCAGCTTCATTTATTGAGCTCAGTTTTATTTCCAACCGTATACTGTCCCTTTTCCTCAATAGTAGCTTTGAATGCATAAATGGAAGGATATTGAAATCACATCTTTTGATGTCACAGGTAACAGTCAATATAGCTGAAGTAGGGTGGAAGGAAAAGCCACAAAACATGGAACAGGTTCAGTGCGGCTTATGTCGATGCACTGTGGCTTCTACTCTATAAAAGACTTGAGTTTCCACTTCTCCGCATCTAGCTGGTTATTGTTTGAAGTGTTTATTGGATACTGTAGGAAATCTAGGCCCTATGCTTAGCTCTTCCTCCTATCTCCTGTTTTTCTTCCTTTCCAACTTGAATCTCATTAATGTGTCTACCAAAGATTAAACCCGGGGGGCAGAGGAGACAAAAACCTGACTAAGACCTTCAGGTACTGTTTTGACACAGTGTCAACCCACTCCGATCTGTTTGGATGTCTTCTGCATTCCTTCAGGGAGCAAGCGCGTGCCTTTACCAAGCGCGTGCCTTTACCAAGCGCGTGCCTTTACCAACAGCCTTTCGGCTTTATTCCATCTGAGCTTGGCCCTTGAAATTTCAATTCCTTAGCATTTGCCGGATAACAAGAAAGTTCTCTTTATTTCTCTGTTTAAAAGTTTTACCATCATGCACCTCATCATTTCTCCCTCCAGTTGCAGAAAGCATTTGAGGTTTAGCGATTTGGAATTTGCCCACTTGGATGAGGGCAACTAACACATTTCTTGCTTGGTACTCACTTTATCCAAGTTAACCAGGAGCTGGCTCCTTTCTCCCACCCTCGCTGGCTTTGGAGATTTCCCAAATGCCATTTGTAAAACAGAAAGTACTTCTGTGCCACAAGAAGCCTCACCGTTTCCCGACAGCTCTGGACTGAAATTGTTCCTCACTTCCAGTCCTTTGCGAACGTGGGTGAATGCAGCTCCTTCTTCACAACACTTTCTTTCTTATCTCTTGAATGAATCGAGGAAGACACCACACACACGTAAAGGGTTGCTAGGGACCTTTGAAGGCGACACACTTAATTCATAGAGAACAAAATGAATTTTAAATGTTTTCATGAGCAGTGCATGATTGCTGGTTAGTTCATAACATGTGACCAGCTTCTGAAGGTTTTTTAGTTTTGTTTTTTTGTTTTTTTGTTTTTGTTTGTTTGTTTTTAATCTGTGCTCAGTGAGACTCACAAAGTCAGGTCTAATAGATAGAAGAAACTATTCTGGTTCTGGCTTGTTTTCTCTGTGATACCTGCTACACGTTCAGGAATGGTGGTGATTACCCAACAACCTGAGTTTTTGCTTGAGGCATCAGACTAGTTACTCTTGAGGCCATAGAAACATTGGCTGGCTCATGCTTATCCCAGGAGAAACTGAACAGCCTCCCTCCTATAATCCAATCAATTAATGTTTAGTAAGTTTTATAAGTGTGTAATTTTTGTTTTATTGGATGGAAATACTTTTCAAGTGTTTCTTTTACCTCCAGAGAAAAATGTGGTTAATACTGAAATTTTTTATATAGAGGTTCCCCAAAATAATTATACACAACACTAAATAACCCTTAAACTATTGGGCATAATTAAGATGTAGTTTTGTATCTTTTCATTATAATGCTACTTTCTCTCAAAAATGGTTAATTAAAATTTTCTCAGAGCCAAACATTCAAGAGTTGGATTCTGAGAAAAAGATAAGTTGTGTTATTTCATTATTGAATCTTTATTATTTAAGAAAAGTCAACTGATTTAAGCAAAAGGAATTTGGAATTAATTTGCCATTTAATCAATGTATAGTGTGACAGGAAGTTTCAGCCTCATTATGAGGGCATTAAATCCGAGGCATTCTTAGGAAAGATTTAACTATTGGTTTCTTTGTGTTTTCTCTCTTCCTTTTTGAGAACATTTCCCTTGTGTGACTATGCATTTATGCAGTTAACCAGCCACTCCAGATGGTAAGGTTCAATATCAGGTGCTCTGACACATCAGGGAGCATAGGACCAGTAATGCCAGTTGCCTAGTGAGTGACTGCTATGATACAAATCAAGAAATATAACGTTTCTATAACCAGCAGCAAACCTGTCCCTCCCTGATTCCTTATGAATAATTTATAGAATGTAAGCAATTAATGGGAATCAAGGCTAAATATGGTGCTTTCTAGATCAACATTATATAGGCAGACATGATTAGAATTCTTTGCAATGTAGGCTTTTAATTGAACACCTTGAGAATTATAATGATTTAAATGACTGTAGAAATTGTAATTGCACCTTAAACAAGAGATATGGCAGTGAGGCAGACGCAGAGCTGGCAATCAGGACAGAGGATGTATGAGAGCGGGAAGGAGGCCACACAAACACTCAGCAATTCCTACTGAATGAGCTGATGAGGCGGAGGAATCAGAACCCAGTCAGAGATCATCTTAAATGTCAGAGGACTTTGATACCCCCTTTCCTGTGTGCATCATAAAAACTAGAGCACCACATGTGTAAACCCACCAACATTTTGGCATGTTACACCCTCAGAATTCTTTGCAGATCAGGCACATAGCTAATGTAATTGTTTCATTGATATCTTTCAGTGATTCTCATGGCTAGTGTGGCCTGGTGTTGCTTCTAGTCCTCCACCCATCCCTCATCCCCATACACATGTGAGGTCAGGGCTTTTCTTTCTTCCTTTTTTTTTTCTTTTCAGTTTTTTGTTTTGTTTCCTTATAATTTAGTATATTTGCTTTTGTGTCAGTTGTTGGTACAAAACTACTTTCATGATAAAATTGAGCTCAGTGGGTAGCAAGCTTAGAAAGATGAGCACACACATACATGCATGCACATATACACATGACACCCATGTACACATGCACAAATATACATGTACACATGAATACCATACCCTTCCCTTTCTTCTCTCTTAGCTCTCCGCCACTCTCCTTCATTCCCTCTCAAACTGATGGCCTCTTTTTCTTTGATTATAAGCCTCATAAAATATACTCTGCAGCATTCTCCAAGTGTCAGAGGATGTTTGGCTGTTAGACTCTCTGATAGAGTGTTTCTGAAATGGGAAATTTACTTGTATCTTGCCAATAACCCATGAAATAAGATTTTAAAAGAATATACATCTCAAGATTCAGATAATGAATTAGTACTGTTCTGTCTCTTGCTATCTCTCTGTCTCTTTCTGTCTCTGTCTCTCTCTGTGTCTCTGTCTCTCTCTCTCTCTCTTTCTCTGTGTGTTCATGCATATATGGTATGCATTTATGGAGAGGTCAGAGGACAACCTCAGATATTGCCCACTTTATTTTTTGAGACAGGATATCTTATTGGCCTCGGACTTGTCATGTAGTCTGTCCTTGCTGGCCAGTGAGGCTCAGAGCCCCTCCTTTCTTAACCTTCTCAGGAATGAGATAACAGACATGTGTAGCCACACATGGATTTTGTTTTTTACACATGTTTCCAAGACATCAGAGTTGATCTCCATGCTCATACAGCAAGTGATTTTTCCCTAGTAGATTATGGAAAGAGTTGGCTTCCTGTGTTTTTTGATAGCTGTATAAAAGACTCTCCTATGGAAACCTCTGCAAAGGAGTAAATGTATATATAGTTAAAGTAGTTGCTGCCGTTAATATTGTATCATGCTCGCTCAGCTTTCTCTGTTCACAGTCAGTGGACTTGCAAACGTTTGAAACCCCAGCTCTGAGGACTGTAGAGGCTTGCTGCAGCTTGCCAGCTTCCAGTCTAGCCAGGAGTAAGCCCTAGGTTCAGGGAGGGAGTTTGCTCCAAAGAAATGGGAAGAATTACTGAAGAGGCACCAACACTTTATTCTAGCCTCCAGGCGTGCTCAGGTGCGAACACACCCATCCATGCATAAGCACACACAGTCAGTCACATAGGCATGCATACACATACAAAAATACATTCAAGTAAATACATTAATTACAAACATAATTTGTAATGGCCACTTATAAATGGATCTACTTTGATTTGTTTACTATCATTGGACACTTAGGTATTAAGTTCCTGTTTGTCTCATCTTACCATTCTGATTAATTTTGTAATAAAAATATTTATGATTTTATCTCGGGTTCTGATAGGTTGTTATGTTGAAATGTGTGTGTATGTGTGTGTGTGTGGGGGGTTGTGTTTGTGTGTGTGAAAGAGAGAAAGACAGACAGACACAAAGACAAAAAGGGACATTGTGAGTAATTTGAGATTCTTGACAAATAGTTCCAACATTTTCCTCAGGAGTCTTCCTTTACTGACTCTCAGCTAAACCACATGGGTCTCAGTCTAACTTCACCTGTTGTCTTACATAAATAATAGCGGCAACTTGACAACATAGTATCTACCCTTTTCCTCTGCAGCATCACTAAGTCAGTTTAATGTTTACCTTCACCCTTGGGACTACTACACATTTACTACTTGAATCTTGTTCTTGCCAATGTGTACTGTGCTATTTTGTTACTATTAAGATGTACATGTTTTCTTATAATTCAAATTCATCATTTACTTGGAATAGTCATCAGCCTGTCCATTCACTTCTATTTCCTCATATTGCTGTCTCTGTCTAAGCCGCCGTTTCTTTCAATAGCCAAAAAGTCCTGACAAACCTCTATGTATTTGCCTGGTGCCTTAGGGTTTCTTTTGCTGTGATAAAAAGCCATGACCAAAAGCAATGTGTAGAGGAAAGGGTTTGTTTCAGCTTACACTTCCACATCACAGGCTATCACTGAAGGAAGTCAGGGAGGAACTCAATCAAGGCAGGAACCTGGAGGCAGGAATCGGAAGAAAACCATGGAGAAGTGCTGCTTACTGGCTTGCTCCCCATGACTGGATCAGTCTGCTTTCTTAGAGAACCCAAAAGTACCTGCCCATGTGTGAACCTGCCCACAGTGGGCTGGGCTCACACACATCAATCATTAATTAAGAAAAGGCACTACTGAGTTGCCTGCAGGCAAATCTTACAGAGGTATTTTCTTTATTAAGAGTCCTTTTCCTAAATAACTTCAGCATTTGTCCAGTTGACAATAGTCTATCCAGGACACTCACTGAGTTTCTGCTTTATTTCTAGAGAACAGCTGTGCTGGGTTTGAGGAGTCTCTCGTAGTTGACAGGGCTGCTGGGTTTTTCTCCTTCAGAAGTTCATGTCTCTCTTTTGCTCTCAGAAAGAACAGCCTCTATAATAACACCCCACATCTCTGTTTCTGTTTCTGTGGTACAATCTTTGTGTGGTATTAATACCCAGACATGTTTTCTTGACAGCTGGCAAACTTCCCCAGACTTTGTGAAGAAACAGAAAGGATTGTTGCTAACCACATCCGTGAGAGAGAAGGGAGGACAAAGGACCAGGTGAGTGAGACCTTGCCTGGTGGCTGGGTCCTTTGTGGGAGTGGAAGGATTTTACCAAGGTGTTGGCCTTAGTACTCAATGACAGAACAGTGAAGCATATAACAACTTCATATTTACTTTTATAAATTATATATGCTACTATTATACTAATACCTCATGCATGCTAAAATATAAACAAGAATCCAATCTAGAAGTCTGAAAGTTTTAAGTCAATAATAGAATTTCAGAGCCAAGTATAGGGGCTTACACACAATTTCAGCTCTTGAGAGGCAGAGGCAGAGGGATTGCTGTAAGTCTGAGGCCAGCATGAGCTGCAGTGTAAGACTCTGTCTCAGTGAACAAATCAACAACTAAGAACAGCCTGCCTCCCAAATAGTAAGCTCTCTTATTTTCCCCTCCACCTTCTACGATCATATATATCACACACACACACACACACACACACACACACACACACACACACAGAGAGAGAGAGAGAGAGCTTATGGATAACTGGAAATCCAGAAACATAATGCATTTTTTCTTTTATATGGATTTTCTCATATTAATGGGTGTGCATATGTGTTCCAGTGTATTAAAAATTTTCTAAACATTTTACTTATAGCTTTCTATGAACTTTCCTGTGAAATGTACATTGAAGGAAGATGTTTAGGAATGCATCTTTTAAGCATTCAGAACCGTCTTGCAGATTCACAGGGCTTGTAAGGCATGGCCTTGAAAGCATCTTCGAACCCTAGCTCTCTGCCTTGGAAAGATTATTTTTAAGGGAGGATGCTTATTTGAGGAAAGAATAACAAATTCTTATGTCAAGATGGCTTTTTCTTAGTTACTTATCAACTCGATAGTGGAAAATACTGGCTTTCAAATGTTCCTCCACGACACAGCTGCAAGCATCGTGTGGAGGGAACACTGGACTTAGGCCATGTGTTCTCTCCCAAATAACAGCATGTTCTTGTGAAAATCACCTCTTAGAACTGTTGTTTGTGGTTTTCCCCCTGGGCAGAACTGGGATGCCATTCTATATGGTCTCTGAATGCCTCCGAAAGTCAGTATTCCAAGAGTTTTGTGATGGTCAGATGAGTAGAGGAAGGGAACAAAATGAAAAAGAGAAGGAAAAAATAGAGAGTAGAAACCATAAGAGAGACATGGCTCAAATAGTCAGTGCAGATGTGGGGGAGGGTGGAAGCAGGAAGTTGAGGGGACAATGTCAGAAGCTTGGCAGGCTGTGACATTTGCGAGAGACCCCAGTGAAAACCGTTTTCCTGCTTAAGCTCAGGACTCATTGTTACTACTTTTTATCCGTGTGCTTTGAAAATTAACTGCCCCACTATTTATAATTTCCACTTGTTTTCCAGCTTTTACAATCTTGGATAGCAGCCCAAAGCAAAGAATAGAGGTATTGTAACTTAGCCAGCATTAAATCACAAGCCAGTGAAACGAAGCCAGAGACCAGATATATAGTCCCAAGCTAGAGGTTCCCCCTCCCCATGTAATGGACCAATAAAAATCTAATGCACATGCCTGTAATTGCAGCACTTAGGAAGCAGAGGCAGGACAATTAGGAATTCAAGTTCATTCTCTATTATGCAGCCAGTTCAAGGCTGGGCTGGGCTACATGAGAGCAGGTCCCAGTTTCATTTACTTTGCTGTGATAAAACAAGTCAGTTGAAATGCAGCTTGGAGCTGGGCAGTGGTGGCACACGCCTGTAGTCCCAGTACTTGGGAGGCAGAGGCAGGAGGATTTCTGAGTTTGAGGCCAGCCTGGTCTACAGAGTGAGTTCCAGGACAGCCAGAGGTACACAGAGAAACCCTGTCTCGGAAAAAAACAAAAAAACAAAAAAAACAAAAAAAAAAAAAAGAAAAAAAAAAAAAAGAAT
Source organism: Mastomys natalensis (assembly GCA_021653895.1). NCBI lineage: Eukaryota > Metazoa > Chordata > Mammalia > Rodentia > Muridae > Mastomys > Mastomys natalensis. The sequence goes on from JAJTUV010000648.1 coordinate 20,502, forward strand.
ATGCCTTGAAAAGCAGCTTGGGAGAGAAAGAATTTCTTTTGGCTTGCAGTTCCAGCCCATAATCTATCACTGCAGAACTCCCAAGGTGCCAGAGAAGCAGCTTGTTACATCACAACCACAGTCAAGGAGAGAAAGAAATGGCTATGTGACTTTTCCTTGCTTTATCTCACTAATCTGATCAGGGCCTCAACTATGAAATATCCATGCTCAGAGTGAGTCTTTCCACCTCTAATAACCAAGAAATAAATCCCTCACAGACATGGCTACAGGCCAACCTAAGATATATATATATATATATATATATATATATATATATATATATATATATATATATATATATATATTCCTTCACTGAGACTTCTCTCTCTGGGTGATATGAGGTTATGTTGACAGTGAAAACTACCCATTGCAGACCTGGTCCCAAGGGAATCAACTATACACATGATCATATATAAATAAGATACTACTTTAACTTGTGTTTTTAGGTTATAACATTCAAATGATAGTATTTAAACTCAATTCATGGGATCCTAAGTTAAAAACAATATTGAGAAATAAGTAATATATTGTTTTAACCATTTTGGTGACCTTACATAGATCAGGTGTTGACATTTTCACATTCACTTTTTCATTCTTTCATTTCTTTTTCTGATTTGCTAAAATGACATGTTCAGTCCTGCATTTGTTCTGGAATAACCAGGTCCTAGTGTCTGAGAGCCAATCCCAAAGTTCATGAAACAGAAAACTGAGCAGACAGATTGGTGACTACACAGAGTTAAGGTTATACCCGATTTTCTGACTGGAGCACGTCCTGGCTTGCAGTGCCATAAGGTGGAGCTAAGGATTTACATCAGAAGACATAAGCTTCTAAAGTGACCAGGACAAAAGGCATTACTCTGACTGAGATATGCTTATCTTATCCCATGCAAACACCAAAGAGTCAGACATAGTATTGACATCGAAGTCTGGTCCTAACAGGCCTAGCAGTCTGATAGTGCTGTGTATTTATAACATACTGAGAAGCTACAAGAGAGTGTGGGGTGTATGTCTAGGGTGACTGCAGTGATTATGATTCAAAAAGGCTATGGTTGAGTCAAGGAGAGTCCCTGTGTCATTGTTGTGAAGTATGCCAAGCTAATCCCTTATGACACTGGAGCTCTAATTGTTGTTAAGATAGTGGACTCTGAGCTTAAACTACGTGGATATCTCACTCTTACTTTCTATGTAAGTTATTTGTATTCTTTTAAACTATTTAGTACCTGCATGTGTGTGTGTGCACGTGTGCACTTGTGTGCATATGTGCTTGTGTGTATGTGTGTGCAAGTGTATGTGCATGTGTGCTTGTGTGTGTATGTTTGTGTATGGGGGTGCATGTTTGCCATGACATGTGTCAGAAGACAATCTGTGAGAATCAGTTCTCTCCATTATGTTTGTTGTAAGATTAAGTTCAGGCTTGATAACAAGTGTTTTTTATCTGATGAGTTGTTTCAGTGTCCCAATTTGCATTATTCATATACATGCATACATATATATTTCTGTCAGTTTCCTCACCCTGGGGGGTAAACAATGGTCGTTAACGCATGGGCATTTGTAAAGATAAAGTGGAGTAAACCACACACAGCTCTTTGTTCTGGCTACTTAGCTTTGCATCGCTGTTGAACATAATACACAACAGAAACAACTCAAGGGAGGAAAATTGTATTGTTCATCCCCCCTCCACCTACAGTCCCAATGACAAACCAAGTTGCAATTCTACCAAAGTTCACTCTGGGGAGCCAGTGAGTTTATTGGACTTTCTTACAGTAATGGCTCAGTAGCTTTAGGCAGGAGAATGGGTAACCTTAAAGCAGCCACTACAGAAGGTCTTTACCCATTGTGGATGGTGACACCTCCATGGTTGCATAGATGGAGTACTGTCCCCTAACCCTTCCCTAGATGTAGCCTCTAGGCCAGTAGTTCTCAACCTCTGGATCATGACCCCTTTGAAGTTGAATGACCCTTTCACAGGGTCATCTAAGGTCATCGAAAACACAGACATTTATATTATAATTCATAATTACAATAGAAAAATTACAATTATGAAGTAGCAACAAAAAGAATTTTGTGGTTGGGCGTCACCACAACATGAGGAACTGTATTAAAGGCCATGTGCAATTAGTTCAGAATTGCATACAGCTGATTGGAAGGGTTGGCGGAATATTCAGGTAGGGTACCTATGACTCTCCTCACCATCCTTCTAAGAGGGAAAGCCAATAGTCAACAAACACAGCTCTAATGATCTTTGGTGAGCAGGCACAATCTAAATTCTGAAAACGCAGTGGTTTGGCTCAGAGGACAGCACTCCACAACACGTGATCATAACTTTCAAAGATTCACCCAAGGTGACACACTTCTTCCAGTCAGGATCCATCTCCAAAATTTCAGCAGTCTTCCACAATAGAACCATTATCTGGGGAACAAGCATTCTAAACATAAGCCCATGGGAGACATTTCAAACCCAAACTGCAGCATTTTAAGGACAATGCCAAGGTGTACCGTCTGGCCTGAAGAGTCGTCAGGCTCTCTTTAGCTGTGGTTGTAGTGACCTTTGGCCACCTAGGTGGCTGAATCTGGGGAACACTTTTGCGTGCGGCCCTTTGTGAGCAGGATGCTCTGGAGATGATCATTGTTTATCAAGGAGAAGTATTCTGCGTTTGAAGTTTTATAGCTGGGATCTCTGATGGGTGGGATCTGACCAATACCCAAAATATTCTTGAGGCTCTACTGTTATCTTGTGCAAGCACTTGGATTTTCTCTAAGGGCTCGAAATGCTTTAACAGCTACAGCTGTTTATCTGCCAAGGCAAGGCAAGTGAGCTCATACTCCTTCCCCCAAAGCATTTTTTCACATATTTTGCTTTTGTTTTTCCCTCCTCATTCTTTCTGTGAATCTTACTAAAAGCAGCTAGCAATAAACCATACCACATGCCTGAATTCTACGCTGTCTTGAAGTTCCCTCACTAAATAATCAGTCGGTCCATTACTTTTTGAATTCAGCCTTAAAAATTTCAAGACACAGGCCAAACAGACAAATTCTTTGCCAGAACATAATAATCATACAATGTAAAACATTTGAAGATTTTTTTTTTAAATCCCATATCTCCATATTTTTAAATCCCTCCTGCAAACCAGCTCCAAAGGCCAAGGAACTACATGATCAGTTGAGTCACAATAACTGTATGTCTCTAGGACCTACCTGTATTCATTACTTTTGCGTTATTGAGACTACAGCATCTGAATAAACAACCTAAGGAAGGAATAGGTTAGTCTCAATGGGTTCCAGTTCATCATGGTAGGAAGATACGGGGAAACCTCACAGTGTGGTGGAAGGAGCATGGGATGGAGTCAGTTCACATGTTGACAAACCAGGAAGCAAGGAGTGAAATTGGACCCAGGGTTGGTTATAACTGTCAAGGGCCCAACCTTAGTGACTTCTGCCAGCTAGTTCTACAGCAAGGTTCCAGAACTTCCCCAATAGCACCATAAAATAAGGCAGAGATTTGAAGCATGATCATGTGAGTAGCATTTTCAGGTTAAAACTATAGAATTAACCTGAGCTGTTATTCACTTCTTGAGGCATGGGAGATATGGGAAATCATGGCCTGTTCTGACTGCAGGGAGACCTTCCATCTGTGTCTCTGATGTACTAGTTAATCCATTCTCCACGAGGGAGTTTGGGATAGGATAGGTGTCTCACTCTTTTTTTAAAGTATTTATTTATTTATTTATTTATTTATTTATTTATTTGTGAGAGAGTGTATTATGTTGTGAGTATATATGTATGTGTGTGTACAAGTATGTCAATATCTATCTGCATGTACACAGAGACTAGAGGAGAGAATTTAAATATTCTAATGTATTACTCTCCACTTGTTCTTTAGAGGCTCGTCTTTAGACCTTTAGAAGACCTTCGGAAGTCTCTGAATAGGAGGCTAGTGCAGTGGTTCTCAACTTGTGGGCCGTGACCCCTTTAGGGTTGAACGACCCTCTCACAGCGGTTGCTTATCAGATACCCTGCATATCAGATGTTTACAACATGATCTATACAGTAGAAAATGACAGTTACAAAGTACCAATAAAAATGATTTGATGGTTGAGGGGGTCACCTCAGCCTGAGGAACTATATTAAAGGATCATAGCATTAGGAAAGTTGAGAACCACTGGACTAATGCTTTCTTGGCTAGGCTGGAAGGCAACAAGCACCAGTGACCCCTTCCCCCACCCCCTTCAAGCTGGGTTACAGGCATATGTTGGGTTCCCAGATAATTATGGGTACTGGGATCTAGATTCCAGTCTTCATGGTTATGCAGCAAGTGCTCTTAACCATTGAACCCTCTGCCTAGTTTCAGGTTTTCCTCTTAAAAGAATAACCTGAGTGCCTGTTCTGATATCCAGTCACTATCTCTAGGAGTCTGTAGTATCTCCCAGTTTAGGCTTAACAGGAGAAACACGTTCTGGAATCATAATCATGCCATTTGGATAGACACCCATTTACACGCTGGGCTGTGTGCTGTCTTGAGCCTCTGTGCTGTTGAAATATCTCATCAGAACACCCCATTCCCTCAAGTCTCCATGTCTCTGAAATACTTTGAGATATTCCTACCATTTACTTTCTTTAAAAACATTTTTTTAATGGAAGTATTAAGCACCCCTGCCTAGGAAACATCGAGGGTGGAGAAGGAATCCTCAAATTAAACACAAGAACTCATAAATCTGTAAGTTTTGTTCTTAAAGGTCTTTAAACCATCTTATGCACCAGCTATTCTTCTAGCTGTTTCTATATGCTTAATTGCATGTCAAAGCAGTTTTCTTTGTGAGTTACTGCTGCTATAAGGAGCAGATTTGTTTTTCTTTAACCGTTATTCAGTAACTGGGTAAAACCACAGAGAGACACTCTGAGAAAGTGAAAAAAAAAAAGTGAGGAAAAAATGTACTGTTTTCTTCATCCCCCACATGCAACCTGGCTGTTATCCTCGAGTGAACCCAGACTCCCAATTTCCAGGAAGAAGGAGAAGAGCCATAGCTTTTATTTTTCCACTCTTTTCCAAACTGTAGTCCAAGTTACTGTGTATCTCTGCCCAGGGTGCTCACAGTAGCTGTGGGTTATGCTGGTGAATATGTGGCTATTTCACTCTTTATGCCAGAATAATTTATTTGTACTTAAACGTTATACTTTATAGGTATGGAATCTTGGCAAATGTGTCTGGAGAATATAATATCTAGGAGGATCTTACTTGATTTGTGGGTGAATAGAGGTAACACTATAGGTAAATTAATAATCATTCCTCAGTAGTTTTCAAGAGATAAAATCAGTTTGTGTCTGATACGGATTTTTTTTTTCATGAACATACAATGTTGCTGGCCTAACAGTTTCTGGGCTCTGGCTTAATTTTTGGGTAGCAGAATAGACCCAGAGTGATATTTAAAATCCATCTTTGTCAGGTCCCTTTGTGATTCTAAGCATGATCTGGTCATATGACTAGTTGAGATTAGTCACCAAAGCAAAGCCTCAGGACCCACAGTGCTAGGTACTGGGTACTAAGTACTAACACAGTCATAACTGGCCATCTACTAATTATATGGGAAGAAATTGCTCACATTAAAACATACCATTCTTTTAGCTTCATAGATAATTAAAAAAACTAAAACCACAAGCATTTATTTGCCATCTATTTTATATATCATGCTTGGTTCTGGGGATAAGAGGAGGAATAAAACAAACATTGCCCCTGCCTCTGAAGACACTGGATGCATTTAGGGTGGTATGGCTGAAGACTGTACCTACTACTGTTAAGAAAAATCACCAAACCAAAAAGTGATGCAAACACTTCATTACATTTGTGGTAAACACATACAATAGGTGTTACAGTGATGTACGATGCCTATGTATTATAGAATCAGATCATGGTGTACGGAGGCCTGGTCCTGGGTATCAGAATCAGGGAAGATGTTACCAAGGAAACTCCCATCCTGGAGTGTTATGAAGAGCAGGTGCCTTTTAACCATTATGATGCTTCTGGTGCTCTTTACTGACCCCGACAGTGAAGGTACTCCGTGCAAAAACCCTCACTGTGGCTCTCAGAAGCAGGTCAGCTGGTATAGTGGTTGCCTAGCATGGCCCAAATCCTAGGTTTTATCCTTAGCACCAGAGATAGAGGCAGAAGGGTCAGGAATTGAAGATCATCCTTGCATACACAGTGAGTTTATGGCTAGCCTGGGCTACCTAAGACATTTTTCCTCTTTGTTGTCTTCCTCTTCCTCCCTTCCTTTTCTTGTAAAAAAAAAAAGAAAAAAGAAAAGAAAAGGCTCAAAAATGTAAGACCAGGCAGAAGTTCTTAATTTTTTTTTTTTTTAACGTCACCAAGTCTCAGCATCCTCAAAAGGGTACAGCACAGTTGAAGGACCAAAAGGAAACATAATGAGAGAAGTTCATTTGAAAATCTCCAGAGTAAATAAAGTCTCTCTCTGGCAATTTCTGCTTGCACCACTCCCTTCTTGCCTTATTCAGATCTTATGGCTGCCCACTGGACATTTCCTCACAAAGAGGCCTTCTGTACCTCTAAGCTGTATTTCACAAGTATCTGAGAGTGAAAAATATCTCTGTGTTGCTTGTCACGTGTTCAACCCGCTCCTTCATAAATCCCACCAATACCCATGTTGCTTGAGACACTGGTCCAGGCCCTGACCAATCACGAGGCACATTGCATAGAACTCTGTGCAGAGTATGTCAAATCTCCTCTGTGTACTAACTAGTTCTCTATAGGAAATGAGGCACAGTACACTAACAAAGCACAATGCTGAGTAACTGAGGCTGAAACGCCAGGGAAGCATCCCTTGTTGAGATGATGGGTTAACTGAGCTTTTGCTGAAGTTTTAGTCAGATAATGAACTTCACTCCTCTGAAGCACGTCCTGCATTTCTTTGTCTATTCCTTTTCGGCGTTGATAAATGAAGTATTCCTATTGCCTAGAGGGAGCTTGAAAGATAGAATTGAATGAGCTGGAGGGGTCAAAGATATCACAAGAAGGCCTATGGAGTCAATCAATCTGGGCCCATGCGGACTCACAGAGACTGAACCACCAACCAAAGAGCACCCAGGAGCTGAACATAGACCTTTACACATTTGTAGCAGATATGCAGCTTGGTCTTCATGTGGTTCCTCTAACAATTGGAGCAGGGGCTGTTAGGTCTCTCTATTCCTTGTCATTGAGTCCCCTTCCCCCTACCTGGGCTATCTTGTCTGGTCTTAGTTGGAGAGACTATGCTTAGTCCTTCTTGGACTAGATGTCCCAGGGTGGGTGACACCCAAGATGGGGCTTTCCCTTCTTGAGGAGAAGGAGAGGGAATAATGGAGGGAGGGATTTGTGAGGGTGGACTGAGAGGAGAGGAGTAAGGGGGATTGTAATCAATATGCAAAGTGAATAAATAAGTTAATGAAGTTTTTTAAAAAAGAAAGAGATGGAAAAGGCTAAGAAAACCAAAGTGTAATATTGCTTATATACACTTGCCTTTCTTAGAACAAAGCCTCTGCTTTAGAGGAACAGAATAATTCTAGGTTTTGTACTATGACAGCAAGCAGAACCTGTCTGTGAATTACAATGCTATTCTCTTCTTGTGATACTCAGACTTACCTGCCACGTAGAGTTTTAACTTACATATTTAAAGTGCAAAGGACTCCAAAAGGGAAAACCCTTTGTGTTCTTTTAAGCAAAAGATCACTTTAAAAACCAAATACTGATAAATAACACAAGCAATGATTGAATTTAATTTATGAGAATTTCGAAGATGGGTCATCATGACAGTGATTCTCTCTGTCTTCTAGGTCCTGCTATTGATTGACATTCAAGTCTCTTACATTAACACCAACCATGAGGACTTCATCGGCTTTGCAAAGTACGTGAGATAACTGATCATCGTATGTGTTCCTACTGCTGGTTGTTTTTTTTTTTTTTTTTAATACACGTTATTACTTTCTACCACAGCAATACTTCCTCACAGTCTGGGTCAGGGTAATTCTGAGTCCACTACCCTAGAGGCCCGTGATTATGGAGCAGGGAAATTTATTATTCTCTTGAGAAAACACAGTAGTTGGGTCTCTTGTACAGTCATGTGTCTTCAATACTATTATTTTTGGAAAATGATCTTCAGTTTGTACTTGAACTACCATAGATGAACAACAATAATCACACATTAAAATTTTAGGGTCATATTCTTTCTTCAATTAATACCAAATACAATTCAAATTGTATCTTATATCAAATAATATCAACCACACTTCAAGGTGATGTGGTGGTTCCCACTTGTAATCATAGCATTTGGAAGGTTGAGTCAGGAGGATTGTTGTGAGCTGGATTCTACCAGCTTGAGCTCCAGGTCAGAGCCTGTCTCAAAACGCAATAGACCAAACCATATTAAAAAAAATACAAACAAACAACCCATAAGATCCAAAATAGTAAGCTGCTTGGACTTCCCTATACCACAATAAGGAGGCCTTAAAATTTCTTTTAAAATTCAGATGTAATCTGTTGGACTGATCATACTACTTTTTATAAAAATATATGATTTATATACCTTCGTTTATATATTACTATTCTTCACAGGTCATGCATATAGATAGTTATTCATTACGTTACATTTTAAGATTCTGAATTCACTAATTTTTTGCTTGTCAATGGTACCAATATTTGTTATGTTTTAAAAATTTCTATTCTAGCTCTAACATGGCAAGCAAGTTGTTACAATCTAAAGAGTACAAAGTAGAGCCTATTTTATATTAAATATAAATTGAAAGAGTTTATGTGTGTTTACTTAAATTGCATGTCCAAGAACAGGGACAAAGGGAAATAAGGCACACTAGAGTATCAACCCAATTTATTTTATTACACCTAGAATTCAAAGAAACATACACAGACCATGTGATCTAAACTAAGTAGTGGCCCAAGAGATCTGTAGGTTCATTTTAGGCAGGGGAATCTCAATTACCCAAAGGAAAGCATCTCATTCTAATTTAAGCTGTAGCTTTCATGGCTGAAGTAATGGTATCAGTCATTCTTCATCCAGTGGATCTTATTATTTATTGTTTCCTGGACATTCCCATCAGTCTGATATGGGTGAACATTTCAGAGTTCTATAATAAACATGTTCCCTTACCCAGTTGTCCTTTCAGCTACACTGGCCACTCCTACTATGTATGTGTGTCTACCACATGAGCCTTTCCTATAGACCTGTGCTCTCCCTTTGGTCCCATGGTCCTCCTCATTTCCTTCTCATTTCATTCTGTAAAATCACTTAGCCTTCAGAGTATATCTCACCCTCCTTGGTCTAGAAGGAGATCTGAGAATTTCTCAGTTCTCCCTTCAGTCAGTCAACTCCAGACAGCTCTGTTCTAATTCAAACTAGTGGAGAAATAAAGACAGAGAAATGATCAACTGCCTTATAGAGAGACAGGTATGTAAGACCTTAAAATGACAAGCTCTTCGATTGTCTCACTGGCTTCTCCGAGGAGTTTAAAAGATGAATGTTATCTTTACATTGTTAGAAATAGCAGGAATGTTGCCTTCAATGTTTCTTTCTGTGATGGGAAAACACCAATTAGAAACTTACAAACATGTGGTATCTATGTAAGTAAGCTAGATGTAGTGTGTCAAATGTGAAAAGGTTGTTATGTTGCTACCTCAAGGCATACCCCAAGTCAAGAAAATGGACCAAAAGCCCAATGCCTTTTGGAAAGACTCAAGGCTTAAAAGTATCACAGAACCATTGTTACATTTAGACTTTACTGAACATTGTGGGTTTTTTTTTTTTTTTCCCTCCTTGAGATCTGGTCTCATCTAGTTCATGCTAGCCTCAAACTCTTTATGTAGCCAAAATAGCCTTGATCTTCCTGCCTCTGCTTCACCAGTACTGAGTTTATAGGTGTATGCAACCCTACCTAGTTTTACCCCCTTTTCCCAGATCAAAGGCTACTACCTACCCACCACTACCTACCCACCTATCTATCTACCCATCTACCTATTTACCCACCTGCCTGCCTACTTACCTACATGTCCACCCACCTACTTACCAACTTATCCATATACCCACCCACCCACCCACCTACCTACCTACTTCTCTGTCTTTCAATCTACCAATTACTCTCTGTTCTCTACTTTCTTTATTTTGATAGGCTAGAGTTTATATATTTTTCCAATAAATTTCAGTATATTTTGCCCCAGAGGCTACAGGGTTACATTATTATAATGATTTTTAGGTTTTCAAAGAAAATGTTCAAGTCTAGACCTTTCACAGCCTTTGGTGCAGTGTCTCTGTGATCCAGGGGTTCTGCTTGCCAGTGAGTTGGGCTGTATTTTGTTGAAGGAAAAGAAGAAGTGCTGTTAAAACTTCCCCAGAAGACTGGAATGCTGCATGGTTCTCCCCCAAACTTTCTTTTAAAGAACTAGTCTGAGAGCCAGCAGCTGGGTTGGTTTTTTTTTTTTTCCCTTCCTCTTACTGATTTAACAAACAGAACAGGGAATAATCTCTATCTTATGTCCCTCTGAGAATTGTCAGAAGATAAATCAATGAAATTAGATGGAAATGTGTTAGAAAACTATGGTGTAGTCTGTTAAGGTAAGTGTTCTCTCTCTATTTCTTGTCTCTCTCCTTCCCTCTCTTTGTCCTCTTCTACCCCTCTCTCTGCCTTCCCTCTCTACTTCTTTGTCTGTCTTGTTCTTCTCGCCCGGCTTTCCTTTCCCATACATAAAAACAAAATAATTCTATCACAGGACTCACTGTTCTTTTTTAAAATGTGTGTGGTGTGTGTGTGTGTGTGTAGTTTGTAGTACATGTCTGTATGTATATATGTGGTATATAGTATATGGTGTGCATGTGGGATCATGTGCCCATGCACACATATATAATGCCAGAGGATGAAATTGGCTGTCTTCTATCACTCTGTGACTTACTCTTTTTTAAGACTTGGTGTATGAACTGGGAGCTTACCATTTCTGCTAGGCTGGCTGACCAGTGAGTTCCAGGGACCCATCTATTGTTGACTCCCAATGCTGGGGTTACTGGCACCTACAGCCATGAGTGGTTGTGTGAGGGCGGCTGAGGATTTGAACTGAAGTCCCTGAGTTTGCATGGCAAGTACGGTTGCCCACTGAATAGCTCCGCAGCCATATGGTTTTATTTTGTATTGAAGTTCATAATAATTTATGTATGATTGCCTCCGGAATATTTTTCGGTGCTAATTTCATTATTCCAAAGACAATATTTATTTTTTCATTAATATGTGTTAACTACGTAGTAATGGATCTCAGCGCGCTATTTCAATACATGTATACAGCACGCTTGATCAGACTTAGTCCCTGTTTATTCCGTCCCTTGTTTTTCTTGTGATCCCATCAAAGATAATGTTTTGCACTAAGAATCAAAGGTAAATGTTCTTTCCATTTCAGTGTGAAGTGAGGTAATCATGAAGATGGGGAAATGTTAATTTCAAAATCACTTTGAAGGATTGTGGTATTTTCTGTGCTTTTAAAAATTAAAAAAATATGGTTGTAGCTATAAATTTTAAAGTTGGCAGGAGTGCTGTTTCCATCAAGGAAGAAAAACCAAGCCATATTTGAAGATAATTATGTAAGTATTTCTTAGTTCCAAAGATAGAAAAGAAAGGTCTAGGACTGAAGAAAACTCCTGGTTCCTCAGAGTTTCAGTGAGTTATCACAAGAGCACCAGCCCTCAGGTTTGTGGGGCAGCGACATATGTAGGCACGTGGGATGTTTGCAATGGAGCTGACTTTTTGATCTAAAAGGCTTTTTGTTTGTTTGTTTTTTAAGAAAAAAACAAATGCTAAAATTAGACTAACAGAATCTTTACTTTTAGAGTAGTGATCAGGACATCTCAGGGTTCTTTCTGCCACAGAATCTATTCTCCATTGAATGGCCTCCTTCTCCACCTCACAGTTGTTTGTTAACTGTGGGGCATAAAATATGTACCATGTGCGATAAGCCTCAGTAAGCTCTACTGAAGACTGGCCTTGGAATTTCCTGACTTCTAAAACTTGGTATTTCAACGATATAATTTCTGAACCTAAAAGTTCAACATCTCAGATGAAAATATCAACTTTCCTCATGACTTAAGAGATTTAAAATTTTTCCTTCTTCCTTGTCAGAGAGAAAAAAAAGTCTCCTAAATTATATTTTCTTAGGTAACTACCTCGTCTTTGCTATTTGAGAAAATAAGGCCAGGGCCAGTTGTCTGTCAATTCCCAGCATTCCCAGCGGTCACACTGTTTGAACATAAGGGCAAATGCCTTTGCCGAATGTCTTGGGAAGTGAAAGTTCAAATTCTTGTGCCCTTCTTGGATTCGTTCTTGGACACAAATTGCCTCTCGAGTCCCTGAGATTTATGCAGTCCATGGTTTAAGAGAACCAAAGCTCCAGTCATGGACCATTAAAGACACATCCCCCCACTGCAAGCAGCAGACCCCAAGGTCATTTTAGCTTCCTGTCTGCTGAGGAGATCTGAACACCTGTTTTCTCACACTTGAAATGATACAGTGAGCTTACTTCAGATCTTGTTATGTGAGCAGCATGAAATGCTGGGGCCCGGGACCCTCACTGTGTCTCTTTCCTGATCCCGAGGAATGCCTCTGCTGCCGTTTATCAAAGGCAGTGAGTCTAAACCTTCCACTAAACACCAGAGCCAGTAGGGCAGGGCCTTTGCTGCTACATTCTTCTTTCATGTTTCCCTACAGCAAAAATAACTCCAAGAGCAATGATATTCCTTGTCCCACTCTTTACACAAAAGTGTCCCCTCTCCTGTGCAGCCAGAGCTTGGCTACTAGGGTATAATAGAGGAGTGTTTTGTTTTGTTTTGCTGTGTTTTTTTTCTTTCTTTCTTTCTTTCTTTCTTCTTTTCTTTCTTCTTCTTTTCTTCTCCTTCTTTCTTCTTCCTCTCTTCCTTCTTCTTTCTTCTTTCTTTTCTTTTCTTTCTTTCTTTTGACTCATATCTAAGTTTAGGAATAAAATATTTGAATGTTTGGTCCCTGACTGGGATGGTTATCAGATTGAACTCTAAAGTTTGGGCAAATTGAGACGATATTGAAAGTATCACTCCTCTACTTTAGCATAAAGAATGCAGAGAGTGGGAGACAGAGCCTTCCTTAAGGAAGAACATACCGATTGGTCACCCAATACCTAATGGTCAGCCCTGAAAACATACATACAAATAACATTATGTACATTGAGCAGGTTGTATTTATGTATTTAGAAATATATATGTATGTGTGTGTGTGTGTGTATATTATTATTATGACAACAATTAATTAAAAAGAGGTCATGAATTTGCAAGAGAGCAAAGAGGGGTTAATAGGTGGTTTGAAAGGAGGAAAGGGAAGGAAAAATGATGTAATTATATTATAATCACCCCCAAATAAATAATTCTTTTAAAATAAAAAAGCGTTCCCCATTCAAGTGAGTTATAAAGTCCAATTTCTAAGCATCATTTTAAAGATAAGTGAGTTTTTATTCTGAAAATTGTTTTAGAATTTAAATTTTTTTTATGTTATTAAGAATTCTGTATGAGCACTCTCTATCATTTCCACCCACCCTCTCTCCTCCCCAGCTCGTCCTGCGCTCCCTAACTCCCTCCCAAACTCATGACCTCTTCAGTTGTTTGATACACACGCCCACACTCTTGTAGAGAGTCCTTTCTTCAGCCATTGCTGCTTTACCAAAGCTCTTCTTCTCTCACTTGGGTTGCTATAAAGTTTCCCTGCCACTTGTCCTGATCTCCACTCTTTTGGGGATTCTCCATTGCTTTCAGGATAAAGTCTGAATTAATTAGCATGACTTCCAAAGTCTTCTATCCCTGTCTTCTGCTTATAAACCTTAGCTTGGTACATGGTCATCAACCCTCTCTAGTCTAACTCCCAACTTTATATTCCAGAAAGTTTTAACATTTTGTAGTCTCCAAATAAATATTCCTTTACTACATGACTATACTACGGTTCTTCAGAGTATTTAAACTTCTTTTGCAGCTAAACATTGGTAGTTTGATAGTACATAAGCATGGCATAAAAATAAAATACCAAAAATATTTCTTAAGAAACTGGCAAGATGGCTCAGTAGGCAAAGGTGCTACTGCCAAGCCTGAGAACTCGAGTTCAATCCCCAGGACCACAGGGTGATAGGAGAGAAGTAACTCCTACACATTGTCCTCTGACCGCTACACATGCACAGTGGCGCAGGGGCAGTCACATCCATTCCCCAAACAAACAAACACGTCAACAATGTAGTTCTTAAGAAACTACCTTCAACTTTGTGTTTGGAATGGAACAATGGTAGAAGAAATAAACTGCATACAATACACCATCTGCTATGGAAGTGCAGACATTGCTGGAAAAGCAATAAAGACCTGCCTGTGACACCAGCCTGGTTATACAGTATGGGCACAAACTCAAGGCTTTAGGGTCATGGCAAGGAGAGATAACTGGAGGCTTCTCAGAAGACAGACTCCATAAAAGGAACTTGATTTGATTGTGAATGCTGAGGAGAACTCCAACATCTGAAGGAGGTGATCTGGGCTGGCTGCCTCCTCTCTTTCTGGCTTAGGAATCAATACTACTCATTTTGGGGAAGTAATTTTTATAAAAGCAATTCTTTGGCCATACTATTTTCCGGCTTAGAAACACTGAATACTAACTGCTGTTCTGTGATGGCCAAATCCTCTGTAACTGGCCCCAACATAAACTTACTGGTCTAGAAAGTTTTTAAGGTCATTTACAAACTGAGACCATGAATTCACCATCAAAGTTCTATGTGCAGCTTCCCTGAATCCTCCCCTCTCTATACCCTGGCTTTGCTCAAAACCTTCTTTGTGGAATACAGTGGATGTGTTCTTGTGTTAAAATTCACATTTTAAATTTTCTATAGAAGTCTCAGAGAGCAGACTGAAATAGCACTCCTGGTCTCTGGGTGTTGCAAGCAGTCTCCATGTATAGGACTTGGTGGCTGAGTGGTCACACACATCCTTGGCACACTCTTCTGATATTTCTGTCTCCCTGTTGTTCACGGAGGAGGACACGAAGGAAGAAGTGATGTTATGGCTTCTTTTGTTTGGATGGCTTCTAATGGACTCTTAAATTTTATAAAAATTTCAGTTTCCTATTACTTTACTTTAAAAAATCATTATGTCTCAAGCATAAGTGTAATAGACTGAATATGATTTTATGCTGCAGTATCTGGCAAAACTTTACACAGTGAAAGAAACATTCCCACACATAATAGGAGCTGAGGTAATTTTATCCCAAATCTGAAAACAGGACTCTTTTTTTTTTCTAATATATTCTCGTGTTTTAATAAAGCTTATCCTTTATTGTTGTATTTTTTTATATATATATATATATAAACACAACAACAACACACACACACACACACACATCTTTACTTGAACTCATACTTTTGGTTAAAAGGACCATACCTGATTCATTTCTACTCTTCTTCAAGGTTGCTGCACTAAATTTTTTGATTTATGTCAAATTAAAATACTGTATATAAGCATATTTTATATGATAGCTGAGATAACCAAGTATGTATCCATATCCAAGAATATATCTCAAGACTCAAATTAACTTAAATTATTCACATGTTCTATTATGAACACATTCTTAAATCATTCAGCAACTTGGTTACCAAGAATTATGATAATGAGTGTTTTAATTAAATAACTTAATTCTTTTTTATTATTTATGGAACAACTGTGTGAGCCCAAGTACATAATTACCAGCCATTTGTTTGAATTTATGGTGGAAGGTGCTGAAGAAAAAGGTATTCATTAAGTACAAAGTAATGGTAGATAGTATTTATTCTAACCCTAGTACTTTAGATTAACTCATAAATAAATCTTTTTTTCCCCTGAGAAAGTGGTAGTAGCCTTGTTTCCTACAGGAACCCTGTCAGCAGAAACACCCTTTATCTGACATTGCTAATAAGCCCTGAGAGAAATGTTGTGGCTCAAAGGCATTTGGATCTAGCAGGAGCCTAAGAAGGCTGTGCGTGTTTATCAGCGGAAGCATCCTTGCCTACCACGTAGGAAGCTTTATGTTCAATCTCTAACACTGTAGAGAACCTCAATCAGAAAACAAAACTAACCACCCAGACAGACAAACCTGAGCCCAAGAGACAACTCATCCAGTTCACCTTCCTTCTCTGTCTGAGTCACCCACATCCCAGATGATTCATACCTTCACACTTTGCCACTGAGAAACTGTGGTCCAGTGAGGTCACACTCTGCCTAAGGTTAGATTCTGTCCTAAATTCTGCTTCTCTTTCCGTGTTATTAAGGAATCTATACATATCACAAAGTTCACGAGAATTTATTAAAAAATGCTCACTTCTGGGTCTGTTGTAGTTTCGAAGTGATCATACTCATTCGAGATTTGTTAAAGGTGTGCCCCCTTAAAACATAAGCTCATATTGGAAGTCGGCCACAACCAAGGCACACTCACATTGCAGTAGACATTTTCCTGTTTATTCCTAGAAGATGGGTGAGCCCAGGAGGCCCCTGGAAAGGCGATTTTGGAGAGACAATGTAGGAGAGAGAGGCTCAAGCTCAAGGGAGTAGTATTTGAGACATCCAGTGTGCCAGGATTGGTGGGCAGCCAGAGGGCAGTGTGGGCACGTGGGATCCTGGCCACAGACACAAGCTGGCTTTTCCATGGGTGCTTACAAAACACTGAGAACTTTGGGTTAAGATTCCTTAAAGGAATGGCTGAAAAGAAATGAGGAGACTTGGTCATTTAGCTAAGAATGATCAAACTAAGCCAAAGGCAAGAAAGAAACTAAAGTTAGTACATTAGTAGTGAAAAGCAAAAGCACACACAAAGTATCTCCAGCAATCAGAAATATAGTGTTACCTTCCAGCGCCCACCTGCCCAACCTCAGCCGAATGCACTGTGTGAGTTTTATGAGTCTGAGCGGAGGCAAGCAACTTGAATATATCAGGGGAGATTGTGAAAATCTGCTGTTTTGAACAACTGTTCTAAGTGGGTTTTTGATTTCTATCTTGCTACTAATCATAACATCCAATCACTTTAAGCAGACAGCTTGTGGCTTTCATCTATCTCTTCTTTATTTCAGATCATTCCACTGTTCTCTGAACATAAACTTTAGATGAACTGACAGAGGGTAGGCAACCGCTAGTCCTGCCAGAGTACCTGAGATGAGCTATGCTTTTTTATGATAGATCTATGGATCCAAAGCCTTCATTTTTCTGAGAGCTAGAATATCATCACACTTAACAGTGTAGGCTCAGGGGCTAAGTTGTTAAGAGTGACAAACCTACTTTAACCCTCCCCGGTCTCGAGAAACTTCTCATTCAATAGATAACCTGCCGCCATGTTTGTTACAAGTCCTCTGTAAGCCCTGGGGATAGAGCAGTAAGCAAAACAGACACAGAGTCTCCTGTCTTCCAGTTGGATGTAGAAGCGTGTGTGGAGAAACAGACACAAAACAAACTTTAGCAGGTTGGAAGGTGAAATATCACAGTGAGAAAGATAGTGAGGGTACAGCGGTGTCTCTGGAGGAAAGCATGGACCCACTTTTATATAGCGACCAACTTAGGACTCACTGTAAAGACAAATTCAGGCAAACACTTGAAGAGACATGAGGGACCTCAGAAATATAGGAGCATTATCTGTAGAGCAGTAAGCCAACACAAAACCTCTTGTGCAGGGCTATGCCAAGTGGCAGAGAGTGGCCATCAGTGGAATAGGGCTTTGAAACCTATGGCAAGGACCTTGGCTTTGGCCTTTGAATAGAATAGTGCTGATGGAAGTAGAGGGTAATGAACAAGAAAATAATACACGTTACACGCTGTGTGAATGAAAACGCTAGTGCATAGAAAACTGTACGCTCCATAAGCATCATCTGATGCTGAGTCTCCTTACTGCGTTACACTGTGAGAAGTCTCCCTACCCACCACCACATCGCCAACCCATTGTTATTAATGTAGGGCTTTTCTTCCCCACATGGAGTAATTATAGTTTTTGTTTCTGGTTGCTAATTGTGCAAGAAATCCAACTGGGTTGTTTTATCTTCCAGAATTAGATGGACCTGGCTTGATGTTGTTACTTCTGCCTTGAGGGTTTTTTTTTTTTTTTTTTTTTTAAATGTGTAATGTATTTTAGTATCTGTTACTTGTTCAGAAAAAAAAAAAAAAAAAGTCTGAGTTTCTTCAGTGCTGCTCTCCTTTGCTTTCCTCAGTGCTCAGCAGAGGAGCAGTCAGGTTCACAAGAAAAGCACAATTGGAAACCAGGTAGGAACCATGTAAGCAACCCAGTGCATGCATGCCCCAAAGCATTGGAACTAAACTGCTTGACTGACAGCTTTTTTTTATATATATAAAAATGCAAATTAATCATATGTAGGTTTTGCTTAAGGTGCAGCTTTTTGTTTTACTTTTGCTTTTCAAGTTTTTGGAGCGAATTTTGCACTTCGTTTTGGCTATTTTTGCAGTTAACCCTACCGCCTCACCTTACGTAAACACCCGCTACTTGCTGTGCATTTTGCATTAGACTCTTTGTGTCCTCTTTTGCTTGCTTCCAGTTACCACCGAACTTAATTTAACCTTGAACCCCAAGGCAGTTCAAGGTTAAAAATACGGTGAGTAGTTGCATGGGCTTCCGGGTGCTGCTGGCTAGTTCACACATTTGCACAGCTTGGTAACAGTGAAGGGACAGCTCAGAAAGAAGGCAGTGTTGGGTTTAATCTCTGCCACGCCAACTTTCTATTGGCTAAGGATGATGTTAATTGCTAAGGTGATCTGCTCATTTGAGTTTTTTGAGCTTTGGGGCTGACCAGCTGTCTCTGACTAACAGCGCTCTGCAGAGATTGCATTAACTCCGACAGTTTGCTGTCTCTTCTGTGTTTTATGTGATAATGAATATTTGCATTGTTATTACTTTTCAAGTCAAAACAATGATGATCTCTTTTAAAGCTTTTTTTTTTTTTTTTTTAACGAAGAGGTACAATTATTGAACAAATTGAAACCTCTGCTCTAGACGATTTTTTTCCCATTGTTTTGAAAGGAGAAGATGTAATAACAGACTTTATTTTAAAACCTTTCTTTTTTTTTTTAACTAAAGCATATAATTCTTTGCTATTTCAGGGAACCAATCTTCCGCCTTCAAGGCAAATTGTACGAGCTAAGTTCTGTAAGCTTTACTGTTGCTTTTTTTATTTAGCTTCCCAAGGGCACAGTTTGTCTTTAACTGATTAACTCAACTAGCGCCTGCTACTAATTTTTTTTTTAAACTTAGATTGTCTTGTTATTAACACTCTAGCACTGAAATAAAACTCTTCTTTAGAGGGTCATCCTTCACTGCTAATAACTTGCTGTGGTTGAAAGGTATGAACTAGTAAACCCTCAATGCTGTAATAAAAAACCCTTCACCTGGTGGGTGCTTGGATGTTTCTCTAATTTATTGGGCTTTTAAAATCATTAAAATCATTAACGATCTCCCCTCTATCCCTTTCTGCTTTATTGTTCTGAGACATAAGCCATTCTCTTTCAACATATAATAATTTCAATACATGTACCTGATGCTTCAAAAAGGTGGGTGAACATTGATTATCTGACTTTGATATAGTTATTTGTAATTTTACCCAATTCCAATTATTTGTATTTTTTAAAGAATAAATCCCAGAGCAAAATTACAGTTTTTTTTTTTTTTTAAAATATGGCTACAGAGTTGAATCTTTTAATATTAGATAGTCTCTCTATTTTTTACAGAAGTGTGACCACAGAGGGATTTAGAAAGAAACTGTGTTCTCATTTATGCTATGAAAAAATAGGCTTGTCTTTCCAGCTACACAGATTGAGAAGGAGATTTGTGTGGGTCAGTTATTTGCCCCTACTATTTAGGAAAACACAAGTTTTGGTGTTTCTGAGTTCAACTTTAATCATGTCCCTTCGCAACCACAGAGCTTTATCCAAAATGATCCCAAGTTTGCTCAAATGTGTGATGGGAAGAACAGTGCATCTCTGGAAAGTTATTTATGGGGAGGCATACAGAAGCATGAGACAGAGGATTGTCAAGAGTCTAAAAGTCAGTCTGGCCTACATAATGAGAGCCAGTCCAACTGGGCTACAAAAGAGAATCTCTACCAGGTGATTGTGGGTGTCAGAAACAATATGCATAAAGACACTTCCACAGCCAAATATGAGATACATGTACACCCTAGAAAGAGTAAAATCCTTGCTCCCAGAAGGCATGTGCTACTTGGAACTTATGTATGAAAATATATAAAGTTTGAGAAAATTATGACATTATAAGATGGAGATAAGGGGGCTAGAGAGATGGCTCAGTGGTTAAGAGCACTGACTGCTCTTCCAGAGGTCCTGAGTTCAATTCCCAGTAACCACATGGTGGCTCACAACCATCTGTAATGGGTCTGATGCCATCTTCTGGTTGTCTGAAGAGAGCAATAGTGAATAACATAAATAGAAAATCTTAAAAAAAGAAAAAGATGGGGATACGGAAGTATTTGGAAAATTAGAAGTTACAACAATTATTCCAATACCCACAATGTCTAGATTATGGCTTGGTGTGGCAGGAGCTCCATATAAATGTCCCCTCAGGGTCAGTAGACACTGGTAGGAAATACAATAGTGTAGTGGCCTGGAAGCCTGCTTTAAATTAGATTTGAAATGTTGAAAGCTCGGAATTATTCTCAGTTAGAGAATCTCTAAATGCTGAGATCATAGCCGTGTTTCTGTTGACTTCATTTTTTTTCCAAGAACATCGAATCTCACACATAATGGAGGTTTTATAACCCAAAATAACAGAATTGAGTGCATGTTGGAAAACAGTACTCTAAACTTTTAGAGTCACTCAAGTCTTGAAAGTCAAAGTAATGTTAGCTTTAGAAAAACAGTATGTACACAATGTCATGCAGGACTCTACAGTCTCTTGTATCCTTCCATCCAAGTAATTCATTTACGTAGTGAAACAATAGGCCCAGCAGGTAGACTAAATGAAAGTGGTAAATCTCTAGTTTTAGGCTAGATTTTGTTGTCATTTAAAAGAATACTCTCAATTTGCAAATATTAGCTTATGAATCTCAATAACGTACTTTCCAGAATCAAATACTTCCATTTATAACATATGACCATGTATTTAAGAGGATCTTTTGTGGTTTTTCTGCTTAGCAGAGATAAATGATCATAACCTTAAGTTGTTTTATTTATGAATCTGAGTATTATAAGTTCACTTGGATTTATGTACAAATAGTCTGCCTATGAGAAGGTACAGAGCTTAAGACCTTAGTTCCCAGCCTTCCCATGGCTGCTACATGTATGATAAAGCTGAAAGGTGCCACAGCATCTCTAAAGTGACACATCCATTCTGCAGTCCTCTTAAGGCTCTGAGATATGAGGTAAACTTGGTAACCTCCACGAAACAGAAATAACGCAGGATGCTACCCCACTCGTTTTCATCTGCCTTAACATTTTAGTAGTCCTACAAATCAATGCCAGCATGTGCCACCTAAAATTATAATCATGCAAATTTGCATAAAGTTGGGTTTTGCACCTTTAAATGGAAGCTTCAGCCTAAAATCAACCATAGGCCTAAAATCAGCAAAAAGCCTGACATACATACACGCTAACACAAAGTCTTGGGTCTCTGTGGAAAAACATTGAAACAGATGGCTATAAGCTATTGTAATCAGGCAGCTTCTGTGGAAATTTTCCAGCCTGAGTAATCATAGGTCTTATAAATAGGTAGCCTCGGGGGAGAGTACCAACTTAGATAAGGACAAGTGAATCATAGGCAGAGTCATAGTGATCTGTCCCTGAACCTTCACCCAGCCGATACCCTGTTCTGAAAGGTATTTGTACTCCCACTGAACACCTATGCCCCGGTGTCGTCCCCTTCCCCACGTCCTGCTTTTTTGTGTTTATAACCCCTGTGTGAATAAGCAAAAATTATGATTTGATTTAAATCATTAAATAAATAAATAATAAAAAAATAAAAATTAAAAAAAATGGAAGCTTCAGCCATCTCTCTACTCATTTAACATGTATTTAAAATCTAAATGTGCCAAAACCTGTGGCAATATGTAGGGCAGTAAGATGTATTGATAGTACAGTTGGGGATATTGGTAAACAAGCACCCCTGTTCTATACTAATTCTAGATATGTTTGCTCACCCGAGCCATACTGAAATACCACTTCTGGCTCTGTCCTGTGTGTCTGACTACTTTCTCTCCTTAGGGTCTTACACTGTCTCATTTTACTGTTCGAGTTTTCCTTATGATGTTTTGCCTGCCGTTATGAGGATCAGGTTCCATCAAAGCTTTTTTGGTTTCTAAGAGTGAACACTGAATTTTTAAGCACAACCTCATGAACATTTTAGAAGCATCCTGCTGCTTTTGGAATCAGGGAGGCTTTGAACAGGATGTAAGATAGAAAGAGACTAGTTAAGACATTTTGGATAAGAAATTATGGATATTTCTGAGTTAATGGAAATGCTGACACATTCAAGAATTTGATTAACTAAGAAGTTCAGAAGCTCTGGGGATGAACTGGATGCTAGGAAGAGGGCTCAGGACTCCATTGCTCTCAGACTTCTGATTTGGGCACAGGAAAGGAACAAGGAAGGTTAGGTTTTGATTCAGACTCAAAGTGCTGGCACATCTTTTGAATGTGAGTCTATATTCACAACTTGGGAAGCTAGAGTGAGCACTTCTAGTAGGAAACTAGATGTGTCTTGAATACAGAAGAGACAGAGACCTTCTTTAAGGTCACAGGAGAGTTACTGATAGATTTCCAGTAGGGAAGGGATATTAGCTGACTTTTGTATCAGGAAAGTCTACAGAATGGTTTGGAAGAGCACAAGTACAGATCCAGGAATTAATGGTGATTTTGAGTAACTTGTGTTAAAGATGCAAATATTGGTATCAGAGAGCATAGAGAAGAAAGAGATTCAATTTTAGCCAGGCTTACGGCTAAGAGGATCCACTGAGAAGGGAAAGCAGGAAAAGGAGCATGTTAGAGTGGGTGGAAAAGAGTGTGGGAGTTGTCTGTCTCTACCAGAGATATCATGATGGCTTGGGGTTTGGGAGTCATGTAGAATGGAGGGATATCTTTGACAGTTGCTGATCTATAAAGCAGTTATCAAAATAATAACTGAGAGATGAGATTAACTCCAAAGGCTGACACAATAAGAAGAAACACAGGGTCCAAAGAATGATGGAGAAAGAACTAGAGCACACGAGAAACTGAAAAGAGGATCAAGAGGTGATAAGAGAGACTGGACAACCTGGAGAAGAGTGGAATAGAAGACAAAGGCAGAGATACATTCCAAGGAAGAACAGTCAATGGTAGTGGATGATCCCAGAAATGGGGATCCCAGGAAGCATAAGGGATGTTGTCAGGAGGTAAGGCATCATCTGAGAACTAGTGATATCAGCAGTCCTATTGGTGTTTCAGACTGCTTTTCTAGTCTGTAATTCAAAGCTGACATCAAGCTGAAGATACATAAAACTGAATTGTTATGATCTGAGATTTTCCCAGAGTTGGCATAGAAGGGCACGAGAAAACTCACATTGCAGTTTTTGCAGAGAGAGAAATGTGGCAAGGTACTGCTTGATCAGAGTGGTTTGAATTGAGTATAAACTAGGAAACATTAACCAAGCAGCAAACAGCCCCCAAATCTTAGCAGCCATTACAATGAAAGCCTTATGTAGTGGACTGTGACAGCCCTGAGAAGTCAGGAAGATGGCTGTCCCACTCTCAAGATGAAGACTCACGTCAGTTTGACAAGATGCTTGAGATAAACAACTTAAGGAAGTGAATGTGACTTGCCTCATGGTTCCCGTCCCTACATTGCTGGCTTCATTCTTTTTCACCGTCCTGAGCTGGGACATCTGGTGGAAGAAAGCACAGTGAAGCAAGCTGCTCACCTTGTGGCAGCCATGAAGCTGAGACCAAAGAAGGGTCGGACAGAAGATGCACTTTTCCAAGGGCATCAAGGACACACAGAGACCTACTAATGTCATCCAGTTATGTATGCATTGTTATACATTGCTCTAGCAACTACCTCAGAACTCTCATGGTCCAGTGGTTTCCCCAAAACTTACCAGCTGGCAACCAGGCCTTGATCCTCGAAGCCCCAAGGGACATTTCGTATTGAAACAATAACATGACAGCCAGACTTGAGAATACCCTCAGTTGTTTGGGCTCACTGGAAGGTGAGCACTCCTTGGGGAGGCATAGAGAGGTGTGGTGAAGACTTGCTTGTCTTAAGATGTAGGTTGTTAAAGAGGAACAGGGATGAGATTTTCTAGACTTGAGTATGTTAAGGGAGAAGAGGGATGACTGACATTTAAGTGACTAATAATTCACACATCAGCCTCTGGGGTAGGACAGAAAAGCACCCAGACTGTGCTCACCTACCGCTGTGTGAGTATGAGGATGTCCTCCTGAGGCAAGAGGACAGCAGCTGCTTGTGTGGGCCACCCTCATACCTCAGAGCCGCAGACTCTCATTTATGCATTTCATAGCAATGTGCTTGCTACTGCTCCAACTTCAGATTGGATCATGACTTCCCAGTCTGTGCGTGAATATTCAGGTAACTGGCTTATGAGTCTTTTGTACTATAAGCTCCAAGTCTCAGTGGACATAGCTTGTGAGGCCAGCTATTACAGTTGTTCACCAGGTTCACGGATGGGTAAGAGTGATGACTGCTTGTATTTCCTGGTAGCGTGCACAGCACCTTCTAACAATGTGGAAGCTAGCCAGTGGAGATGAAGCCTCTAGGTCAGCATCCCCTTGATTTCTCCATGTTTTATAACTCAAGTATGTAGTGTCTCCAACAAGAGGGTCCTACTGTGGAATTCTGAAGGGAAACTAAGAACGTTGACAATATTCAATAATATCTGAGGGAACTTAAGAGACTCATTGGCCAACAACTCAAAAAGAAGTAGCCGTTTCTGATGCTAGGGTTATTTGTTAGCACGGGGTATATTGTTGGGGTATTGATCTCCTGTTATAGGATGAGTCTATTTAATCTCTTTTTATATAAGTGTATGTGTATATATTTAAGATACTTCCACAGTAGTAGGTTTACATATGGCTATTATTAAAATATCAGTACTTCCATCACCCATTCATCAGTTAACAGGCATCTGGGCTGCTTTCATTTCCTAGCTGTCGTGAGGAGAGCAGCAGTGGACATGGAAGGACAAGTGACCGTTGGCCTTCTCATAATCCCAGGCTTCCGTTGCTTCCCATAGTTGATAAATTACAAGTATCTCATGCCACAGTCTCACTCCCTGCAAACCATCATTATATTCATTTGCTATTATTTCTGTTTCCTATGCTTTTCTTACAGCAATGTTTTCTGGAAACAATGAATTTAAGTGATATATAAGTCAATCTAATCAACACTGAGGAAGCAACAGCCATTTGAATTCCTCTTTTATCTCTAAACTCTATAAATTATTCCCAAGGGGCCAGTCAATACCTCTTAAGATATGAAAAGAATCTCTTTACTAAGGAGAGAGAATGGAGCCAGTAGAAAGATGGTTCTTTGTACAGTTCTGTATCTTTTAAACTTAGAATTTTGCTTAGAATATGACTTACTACGTAGCAATTGCATTTTTCTCTAGATGAGACAAAAAATATGCTTACCATACTTATAGAGCCAACCTACATCTTAATTGAAGACTCATAGGTCATAAAAAGTCAGAGAGAATATGGTTTATTCAAATTATCTTGAAAACTTCAGTAGACAGGATCCAGCCTACCCCTGGGCTGCACCTTCCCTTTGGTCAGTAGAGGTCTGGCCTGGCTTTGCCTGTGAAAGAGCAGTGTGGTAAGACAAGCATCACCGTGCTATATGCAGCCTGTGTCTCAGTGGCCACCCATCTCTCCCTGTTCCTCTTTTTCCACTGCCCTGTCTTTTCTTCCCTTCCTTCATCTCATGGCCTCTTTGTTTTTGTTTGTTTGTTTTTGTTTCATCTATAAGCAAGGTGTGTTTGATTCCTTACCTGAGTGGCTCTAGCATTTACTGGAACTTACATAACTTTTTTTTTTTTTTTTTAAAATTTAGCATCTCCCACTAAAGAAGTCATTTTATTAATTGTGATTTTCAGACCAAAACACTTCTCTGCATCAATGAATGAGTGGCTTCTTAAGATGTTCCAGTTTGTGACTCTGGGTATTCATGGACATTGGGATTGTATCAGCTGTTTGATCCAGAGTATCAAGTCCTTTCTGACGGTCTCTTGCTTAACCTTGACTCCAGATCTTGGAGAAGCTTTTGCTTGATGGCACTCAGGCACCTGCAAGTGAAGCACTCTGAGGTTGTTGTTCCAGCCAACACCAAAGTCTGCTGCTTATATCTTTCTGATTGGTCCATCATGTGCCCAGTCCAATGCCTTGCTCACCTTATTACCATCACCCCTTATGGATTCCTACTTTATCCATCAGGAATACCTGTGGCTACTCCCTTGTCTTCCCAGTTTCACTGTGGTTCGACACTTGTGTTTCTATCTTTACTACCACCTACCATGAAGTAGTCTTTGACGTTTCCATTGCATGGTTGCTATTCTTCCAAATTGCTGCACTAGTCAACAGACCAACAGCGATACACATACAAGGTTCTAAACCCCATAAGTCTACTTTAAATAAGTTTCGATAGTCTGATGCAAAGAGTAATATATTGATGTTTTGACTTGGTTTTCCTTTTACTGGTTTTGAAGCAGCTTTTCATTTTTTTTATTTAAAACTGCTTTTGGATTTTTCTGGCTTTTGAAATGTCTGGTGTGTCCTTTAACCTTCTGAAGGGCACTGTGATTTATTTTCGTATTGACTTTTAAGCTTTTTAAAATAATTTGGATATTTTTCATACATTATAAAGTATTTTCTGCCTCTTTTAATTTTTTAAAATTGTAAAATAATAGGTACTAATTTTGCTTAGATAATTTAAAAAATATATACTTTGTCTTGTTCTTGTATGTGTTTTTTTTTTCTCCCATAGTAGTTTTCTGGATTTGTACGTAAGAATATGGAAACTATTTTTTGTCTAGGTCACACACTTCTGTCCTCTGAAGCTGTGAGAAGTATTTCATGTTTACTGATGAGTATTCTTTTTAAATGAACTGTTCTTGTCTTCCTTGTTGTTTTTGAATTTTTTAATATTTTTGCTTCGTAACTTAATTTTATATGGTATTTTTGACCTTTTGTATTGAATTTATATTTACTAATAGTTTTATTTACTTGTACTTTTTAACTTTTGTAATGTTTTGGTAAAGATTTTTAAAATTATAGTGATATCCGCTATTCTTTTTCTTTTTAACCTTTATTAAAGATGTAATATTTATTTTTTCTACATAGTAAAGTATCTCTGAGGTACAACCTGAAATTCAAATATACATACACAGTGTATACTGATCAGATTTGTGTAATTGGTACGTGTACCTCCTTAAAGGCCTGTTTCTTTGTGTTTAAAGATTCAGAAATACTACTTTGAAATACTCGATTTCAGCCACACCTATCCTCCTGTGCTATGAAAAATGTGAGGCTCTTCCCCCACTGCTCCACCCGCCACAGCACCGGTCCTGATGTCCCTAACTCTTCCCACATGCCTGGTGCTTTTGTACTGCCCCTACTTTGAAATCTAGCAATGTCTTGCTCTTTTTCTTTCCTTCCTTCCACAACATTTATCATTAGAAAGGAAGTTTTCACCCCAAGAGCAGAAAACTATCCACCCATATGCTGTAGCATTTAAAAAACGATTTTTATTATTTAAAACAATTTTTAACTTTACACATATTTTGAGCATATTCTTCCCCTTCCCCAAGTGTATGACGTCATTCTGGGCCACTGGCTCTGTAGCCCACCTGGGTAGGGTTCATCCCAGCACAGGGTACAATGTGGGGGACAACTTACAGAGCAGAATGTGGACATTATGAACATGAATTCTGTAGCCTAGCTGCCAGGCATCTGTCTATGGCTCTGTCCTCAACAGCAGCAGGTATCACCTAGCACCCTATTTCTGTTTCCTCTTTTGTCCAAGGGACACGAGTAATGAATCTGTCTCTGAGAGGCTGTTGTAAAGGAGATACAGTTGTGGCATCTAATTCAATTTCTAGTGCCACCTATCCCATGCAGTGTGTAACTGCACGCATAATGTATTCTATCACCACTGGTTTACAACACCCTTGTTCACACATTAACTTCATCTGTGACAGTGTAATGATGAGAACACACACTGCCCACCACGTACTGTGTCGCCTAGGCTGCTGCTGGGTTCCCAGTCCTTTTGCCTAAACCCTCTAGCGCTGGGCTTACAGGTTTGTGCCACCACACCTAGCTCCAACTCACACTTCTCAAACACTCTGCAGACAGCTGTTGGTTGTAGTATGCTTCTTACACTGATGCCCCAGATCATCGGCAACCCTTGAAGCAGGCCCATCACTGTTTCTTCTCTTCTATGAGTCATGTAAGTGATCTTTGGAAAAGCACTACCCTAGGTGTACAATAGTAGACAAGTGGTGGATCCTGGTCCCAGGCCCAGTCAAGGGTAAGCCTTTGAACCTAGAGTCTTTACTTAATTCATCGTGTCCCTCAGTCTGCTGACTTTTGTATAGTGCTGTGTTTCTTAAATACTTCAGCTCTCTTGTTTATTTTAGCATCTGCCAGCCATTTCCTTTCATTGCCATCCGTTTTCAAACATACGTTTTTTTTAAATCCTGTAAATTGCTCACTCTTAGTCGAAGATTAAAATCTTGTTGTATTCCAGCTAGAACATTATTTAAATTGCAACTGGGTGCTTGCAAAGCTTATAAAATTAATCCAGGACAAAATCTCTTTTGTTCGTATGCTGTTCCTCCTTCCAATCAGATAATTATTTATTCTGTTGATTATATTTTCCATTTTCCTTAACATAGGTACATTCACATTTCTTTCTGAGATGTAATTATAAATGGGACGTTTTGAATTATGTTTTCTAATGATTGGTGCGTGAGAATATTGAATAAGGACATTCTATATTAGTAGGATTTACAGGATTCTCTGATAGCTTTTTTTTCCACATAATTTTAATTTTTTAACTCTTTGCATACTTCTATCTTCTGTTTCTACTTTGATATGTTATTCCTCTCAGAATACTATAAACCAGTAATGGGTTTTATTAACTGTTTTTTAAATTTTTAATGAAAGTACTTTTAATCTATTAGTATCAATTTTTATATTGGGGTTTGATTTAAGAATGTATACAATGATGATAAAAGTATTTCTCCAGGCTTCAGAGACTCCATTAGAAAGGATGTTTGATTTCCAGTTACATGATCACGTTCTTCCACCCCGAGCAAACTCTGTGACATCATCTACTAATATCTTCACCAAGTATCTGTATTTTTCTGGCATAAGATCTCCAGCTGCTGGGGCAAAGCAACAACTTATAAATTGAATTCATTCTCCTAGTATTCAATTTCAGAGTGGCATATTTTGCTGTTGAAATAAAATTATCGTTTGTAGAAAAGGATTTATATATGATGCTTACAGAAAGAGAAGTTCCAGGAACTAAGAAGAACTTTCAAATCACAGTTCGATAGATGAAACAGTGGCTGCTTGGTATGCTGAGCGGGGAGGGAGAAAGACACCCCAGCGCTGTGTGAAGTGCTAGTCCTCTAGTCCTCTCAGGCTTTTCACTGATGAGAGAAAAGGGAAGCTTTCAGCAGTAGGCCGGCTGAGAACTGGTGGTGACCAGTTCATGGGCTGAGAAGCCATCACAGCAATACCAACTTCATAGTTATTAGAGGAACCCAGACCTTTCACTGCAGCAATTTAAGGGATTAGCAAAAGACAAGCACTGTCAAAGCAGCATTGATTATAAAGGAGCCCATGGATGCTTCTTAGTGATGACAGCCATGGTTCTGTACCAGAATGTCTCTAGGGCAGGAGGCCACTGGCTCATCAGGACAGTGAAAAGAACAGCCAGTGAAAGCCGAGGCACACTCAAGTTTTCAGCAGAGCTCTTGTTTTCCTTCTTGACCATTGCTCCTCATATTGAAATCCAACCCACCAATTGTAAGTATTCCCCAATTCACCATGACTGAGGCACATTGCCCTTTCTTTTCCCAGAGCATGGATTTTTTTCACACTTAGCACAATAACATCATTGACACCTTTCCTGTACTAGTTAGTGTGTTTAACTTGGGAGCATCCAAAGAGGCCATCTTTAACTCAGTCCTTAATTCATTATAATTAGATTGTTTCGCAATATGAATTCGTGGGAAAGGAGGTTCATGCAAAAACCATAATAGTCAGGCAAGGGAGGACCTCTTGTTTAGCCTCCTGGGTTCCATTCTTAGCTTCACTGGAATTGTCACTGCTCTAAGGAGTCTCTGGCCAGGTATCTACATATCAATACATTAATGTCAGCATAAACATAATGTTGCAAAAATTTAAATATTTTCTAATATGATAATCTAATTGAAAACAATGGCTTGCAGATCCCCATATGGTAGCTCTGGGGATCAGTCTAGAATTCTATGTGTTATAATCTCCCTATCTTCCATAAAGCCCCTCTCTCTCCTCCTTCCCCCAAATATTTGCAATGAACAGGCCCCTCACAGTTTCTGTGGGCTCATGTTTCCTTTTGGGGAATCGTGTGATGCAGCGAGATCATGACCTCCCTAGAGTAGTCTGGGTTACTCAAGAGTTAAGGCTGCTCTGAGATTTAAATCTAGGAAGACCAAAGTGGCTTTATTTGTCTAGTAGTATGTATTTTTTAATTATGTAAGTTTAGAAAAGAAGCATAGCTTTTAGATAATCTTTTGAACAACATGTACATATGTAGAGCTTCCGCAAAATGAAGGAATGAAACACTCAACCTCAAAATTACTATGAAATGTCTTTGATTCAGAAACCAACCCCTTTCCACCCCGTGGGATTCCGTCAGGCTGACCTCTCCAGGATGAATGCTCCCCATTCAGGAGATGAGCGCCTTGGTTTTATAATCACCAAACCCCCTCCTTACTAAGTAATTGGCTGAAACATTTGTCCTCCATTCTGGTGACGTTATTTACACAGAGCCTGTGATGGACGGCCCCTGTGGGCAGATTACTAGATCTGCTGCCACTTAGACTGCTTGGATGGATGGAGTACAGTCTTGGAAATGGTGCACGGAAATACAAATGAAACCGAGCCGAGCAGGACAGATAATAATAGCATCTTATTACAGTGCAATTCATTTTTAGTGGCCTCTGGTTATTATTTTGTTTATATGATAACATACACTCTTTAAGTCCTGAATCTCTGATTTTTTTTTTTTTTTATGGAAAGAACTAGAACATTGGATTAGTAATAGGATTTTTTAAATTTCCTTCCTTATTCTGCTAAAAACGACTTTCTTCATTAAGGTAAGGAATGTTCAGTTTACAATTATTTTCTTAGTCATCCTCCCTCCACCTTCAGAAACCTTTTTTTTTTTTCTCTAGCATTCTGCCTTCCTGTTGACCTGTTGTCAATGGAGGAGGGGATGGGGAAAAGGAGGATGTGTTTTTGAGAACGCAGCCATCTATAATGACTTCCTCTTGTTTGGTACATCTCCTTGTGGATTTTCATTTTCAGATGTCTGGTTGCAGGATCCATGTCCTGGAGGAAGGAACTGCGTCATCCGTCACTCATCCTGTGCACACAGCCCAGACACAGCCTAGTCACTCTCAGGATTATCTCCTAGCTCTTCTGCCGTCTCTTCTGCTTCTTCTCTTCCTGGGCCTCATAATTCATGTCAGTGATTTCCGGTGCATGTGGAGTCAAGTTTTAGAAACATGAGACAATTTTAAAATTACAGATGCAAAATTCTGGCTGTTTGAGCCAACATCTGCAACTAGTTTAGGGGATTAACAAGCTAGCCGCTCTGGATGACTGATATTTGCCAGGTCCTCTCCATTTCCCACAGAAATCAAAATGCCTGTTACTTACAGGGCTTTAGTTTCCAATCGAAATCACAATTTCATCTGCTACATACCTTATTAGGTTTCCTCATGGATTCTCTTGAGTTAGAGCCAAATTTCAATTATCCATGATTATGGAGGTCAGGGAGAACATGGGTAATTAACATCCACAAGTAAGGGAAAGACTGACTTTAACCAGAAACTCAACACTCTCCCCTGAAACCCACTGCTAAAATTGCAAACAAGGGAAGTGCTTGATGTGTTTTTCTCATTTTGTTTCACTGAGAGCATGAACAAGAACATGACCCTCTCAGCTTATAGCCGTTCCCAAAACACTTCTTCATATTTAGGATAAAGTCCAAATTCTGATGTCCATGGCTCCCAATCCTGCCCAGTGCCTGGTCTTTCCTTTGTCCTGCCTCTCGAGGTTCTGTGCTCTGAAAACACTGGTCTTTAGCCAATGGCCTAGGCCAGTCGTTCTCAACCTGTGGATTGTGACTCCACAGGGGTCAGATGTCAGATATCCTGCATATCAGATGTTTACATTACAATTCATAACCAGCAAAATTACAGTTATGATGGAGCAACAAAAATAATTTTATGCTTGGGGTCACCATTGTATTAAAGGGTCACAGCCTTAGGAAGGTTGAGAACAACTGGTCTACGCTCTTTTCCTCTTGGGATTGTGTGTGTGTGTGTCCATTCTTCTGTATGGAGTATCACCATTTTCATTTCTGCCTGAATAGCATCTCTTCATTCCCTTATACTTAAATAGCTCACCTCTGAGAGCACTGTCACTGACTCCTATACTATCTTCAGTCTACACTCTATGTTGCCATAGAAACCCATCTCTCTAGGACTGCTTTAATACATAGTTGTAAATGTCCATCTCCATGGGCTTTGTTAGGTTCAAGGCAGTTGTTGCCACTTTAACTGCTGTATTCTCTGCATCTAGCACAAAAACCACTCTAGTCAATGGTCTAATAAATGTTGACTAGATAGAAGAAGCAGAGCTTTCAACATCTGGAATTAAATGACTAGATAAGTAAACCATCTATAAAATGGTAGTTTTGACATTCACATCCAGAAGAGAAACTCTCATGTCTACTTAAGCTCTAAAGTTTTGAACCAAGAAGTTACTTTTCTGTGACTCAAGGTAATAAACAGTTGTCTCTTCGAGATTAACATCCTTATACACCGTTCATGTGGAGCTTTCCCATAGTCATTATTTAAAGTTCCCATCTACATATGTCATCATGACGTTTTATTTCTCTGCTCTGAAATGCAGTTTATGAATATAGTACATCCCACTATTATAAGGACGCTAACTTATGTCTAACAATTAGAATGAGTTATATTTGAACTCTGACAGATGTTATTATCATCTTAAATAGGCAAGCTTTTCACTTACCCCCTTGAGTTCCTGGACAGTGAGACAAAACAATGTGTCTTTTATGCATTTACAAATAGCCCTGAGGGTTGGGAATACCCCCGACTTAGAACCATTATAGCAATCATTGATCAACCTGGGTCTGGGGAGGTAGCTCCATTTGTACAGGGCTTGCCTGCTTTCAACCACTACACTGCAAGCTTTTTTGGAAGATGGAAGCCCAGACAACCTAACTGCAAGTAAGTGAAGAAAGGAGAAGATGTAAGTACAAAATTCAGTGAGCAAAACAGATACTAGGAGAGAAATGAGCCACGTGGGCTACTGAACTGCTTTGCTATTCGTGACAATCATGCCAGAGGTGGGCTTCTTTGTTTTTTATTACGTGGTTATATTACCCGGAACTGTCCATATACTTTTGTGTGTACCTACCATTCTCTACAATATTTTGTTTTCTAATAATCACACTCATAACGATATCCTCAGCATATTAATTGGCTGTTTTGTATGAGGCAGTGTGTTTGCCCTTTAGTCTCCTGTCAGCCACACAGAGTCACAGTAGCATCTCCATTTTGACAGATGATGACAGCAGCTAGAATGTATTAGGAACTTACTATATAAAGTCCTATTCCAAGTACTTTCCCACTTTTTTTCTTTAATCCTCACAATGCCCAGAAGGTAAGGGTGGTAATGGCTCCATGACTATGGTTAGCCAAGGCTCCAAGAAGTTGGGTGACTTGTTTGAGGTGACAGTTATAGTATATGTTAACCCTTGGGTTTGAACCCACAAACTCCAACACTGGAGCTAGCATCCAGTTCTGCTTCCTTCAAATGATACAGTGGACCTGTGAAGCCTTGGTCCTTCATCCTCTTTAGTTTTCTGACTTTTAAATTGGAGTGACTCTTTCATCCTTGTGACATTGGCCTTGGTCTCTGTGGTCTTTCTGTTTTCTTACAGGTGTAACTTATAAAAACATTCAGCTCTTGTATAAGTTAAAGGTTAGTTTTTAATCCAGGTGGAAGAAAAATATATCTAGGACATATTTTGTGGAAAGAAAAATGTACTGGGGATATAGTTTGTCCCTAACATAGACTTGGAACCCAAGAAGATGTTGGTTTCAACTTGTCACTTGCTAGCTGAATCTTACATGTCATAAAGTTAGCCTCTTTCTCTGCCTCATGGTAGTCAAAGATGAAATAAGAAGAGAGCCACACACACTGGGTAGGGACAGTGAGGAGATGAGGAAGATGATGCACTGTCCATAGGGAATCTTTACAAGGAAGAAGCATCACTTCCATTACCATTATTAATGAAGCTGTGCTCTTGAATTCCTAGAGTTTTACTCTAAAGTTCTAATTCAGCCAATAGCTCTTCTAAGTGGATAATATTAGCAGTTTGAAATAGTTCTCTGTCTGAATGAATTAATGAATAATCTACTGTTTACTGAGTATGTGTAGTTGGTTGTACAGTTTGATGATTAAAGGTGGAAAAGGGGTTTCTTAGCAAGCATGGTATTATTGATAGGAAAAAGGTCAAAGTAATAATAAGAAAATAAGTTACAAGAACGACCAATGTTACTTAATGGTTTCTCTTGACCAAAGGTCAAACAGCTAATATTGTTTAGCATCCTATTCTGCGCTAGGCATTTTCTCCTGGACTGTCTTGTTGAGTCTTTACAATTCTTCATGGGGATATACTATAGCCGTCTCTTTCTGTTCCATGCTTTCATATTCTTTTTCTCTTTTTGTAGTTGAAGATCAAATATCTTAGTAAGACTCTTGAAGTCAATCTTCCTTAAAATGAGCTTTTAAGCTCCTTCATCAAAATTAACCTACAAAAATGTCCAAAGGTTTTACAACCAATTGTTCAGTGCTTCCTGAGTCATACAAAGTCACTGGTGTACTCAAGCACACTCAAATTCCCTGTATTGATCTGTATCAGGCATCAATAGATCTTCTGAGTCCGGCCTTGTTGAGGAGAATCAGTATTTGTTCATCTTCTTCAGATTAGTTCTCGTCCTTGTGACAGTTACAGTCTAGTGATGACTGAGACAGCATAGGAACAAGAAGATGAACAAGGAAAATGGCAGTTACTATAGTAGTGAAAGGTGGATACAAAAAGAGTAAATTGTCGGGACATGTTGGGAAGAGGGAAAGGCAGAGCCTCTTTGAAGACAGTGCTGTTCAGATTGGCAGAGAGGGCAGCCTGTAACCTGGGCAGGAAACATAATCCCGCCCACAGGCAAGGGCAAATCCAGGAAACAAAACAAAAGCCTGGCGTTATAGACACAGAAATTAGCTGGTGTTGTGAAGCTCAGTAGTAAAGGAGCAGAAAGAGATCAGCCCATGTCCTGTACCATTCCTTTCTTAGAGTGACTAAGAGAATTAGACGATTGCTTCTTGCCAGTTTCTCGCTCCCAGGAAAGATTCTTTAATTATCAGAATTCCTAAGATTTATGCAGATTTATATATGTGCCCTACACAGCAACGTGGCAAAGTGCAAATGGGATAGAATGCCAGTTTTAGTAATGAGCAGGGTTCTTTTCTCCTTTATATACTTGTGCTTGGTCTCCCCTACTCACACTGGCCGTTATTATGGCTCACTGTGGAGTAAGTATGTGGTGCTGAATGTTCTCTGCTTTATCATTTGTCCTCTGGAACAGATACTACCATCTTCACAAATGGACTGAGGCTCCAAGAGGATCTTGCCTTAAGGATAGAGCCAGGTCTGGGAGGCTCCCAGATCTGGTCTCACCGTGCCATGGGTGGATCATGTACAAGTCTTTTGATACCTTGGAAGCCACGGACATCTTGGAGTCAGTCAAAGACTTCATTTTTCATTTTATAAACTTCTGCCCACCTACAGGCTAGAAAGCAGAAAAAATTGTCATAAACGTTATTTAGAAGATAAACATATTTATAACACATTAACGGAGTAATTCTTATCAAAATTATGTTATCCTCACAATCGAGTCTACAAAAAATGAGAGAAAGAGATGACCACTTTGTTTACGTTGAGTTTGTGTGCATGTGAAATGTGTTTTTCCCTGTAGTATTTAATCTACAGCAGTGGCAAAATAGAACTAGATACATTTTTTTTTTTTTTTTTTTTTTTGGCCAGGAATAAAAAAAGCTATAGGACAATGTTCCTGTACTCTCAGAAAGGGGAATCCTGCTTCTGGATCCAGTCAGTCTTCAGGGGGCCTCTCATTCATTACACCTTCTTCACACCACTCTTCCCTTGAGGCAAATCCCATCATGTCTGGAACTGATCACTTCTTTGTCTGCCCATCCATCCTGCCTGACTTGAAGCACTTACTGTCTTTTACCTGGGTTATGAGTCCATCTGTATCTCTTGCTACACTTCTGTGTTTTAGAACAGCAGCCAGAGAAAGATTTTATTTATTTTTTATTACACACATGCTTATTTATTTTTAATTATTTACACACACACACACACACACACACACACACACAGGATGTAGAGGCCTGAAGTCAGTTCCTGGGGCCTTTCATTCCTTAGGTCCCCATCTACACCTTTATTCTGAGACTGGCCTGGAACTCACTGAGTAGGCTAGACTGGCTAGTCCAGGACCTCTGGGTGTCTATTTCCCACTTCTCCAATGTGGAATCACAAGCCTGTGCCTTTTTCACCTGGGCTCTAGGTAGAGAGCTCAGATCCTCATGCTTTAATGGTAAGCCCTTTATGGATCGAGCCATCTCCCCAGCCCTCAAAAGTCACCGTAAAACAGTCTGATACAATCACGTCTCCGTTCACCCTCTCTAATGATGCCCATCTGGACAAGTTTGTCTACTTAATTAGGCCTCATAGACATTAAAGCACACCCAAGACCACTCAGTTATGAGGGCTCCAATCAGTAGATACCTTGTGGATACATTCAAAATCTGGGTAGATTATTGGGATTCAGCCTAACTCCAGATAATGGGGCCTAGTTGTCAAAAAGCAGTTGGTGGGTGGTTGGTGGGGTGGGGGGCTGACTTCAAAGGCCACTTCTCATATCTCTGTCCTGGCCTCTTCTTGCTACTCAGCTCAGCTTACTGGATGCTGTGAGGTAAGTTAAGCATCCTCTTCCCACATATGCGTCAGTGGCCGTGATGCTTTGCTTTGCTACAAGTCCACTGGCAAAGTGCAAGAGAACCACGGACTGAAATGTTCATAAACAAAGTGCCAGAGAGCTGTGGGCTGAGATCTCTGAACCAAAACCCAAAGCAAGCCTTTCCTCCCTTTCTCAGGTATTTGCTAAAGCGAAGAAAACCCAAACAAAAACCAAACCAACTCACCATCTTACTGAGAAGCCTAAAGATCTCCCCGTGGTATTTCAATCTTACCTACTTCCTCTTGACTGGGTCCCCTCCCACTGCTCTGAGTCCATTAGCTATTGTATCTTCTGCTAATTACAACACGGGCACTGGGCACTCTTGATGTTCCTACCTCAGGATTTTGATACCTGTTACTTCCTCCTGCTGAAATGTATTCCCCACCTCCCCGCCCCCTCCCCACACTGTTCACACAGCTTATTCTTTACAATTCTTCAGCTGGGGGTGGAGAAATGGCTCAGCAGTTAAAAACACCTGAGGTTCTTCCCAAAGATCCAAGCTGTTCCCAGCATCCACATAGTGTCTTACAACGGTCTGTAAGCCCCTGTTCTAGGGGATTGGAAATTCTCCCTCTGACGTCTGCCCAAACCAGGCATTCACAAGGTACACATATGTACATGCAGAAAAACAAATTCAGGGGGAATAAAACCTCAAACAAACAAAAAATGTCTTCATCTTTAGGTCTCTGCTGAAACATGATTTTATTATAGAAATTTCCAGACTAAGGAGACTCAGTCTTTCCACATCAATTATTGCACTCATTAGATTGCTTTGTGGCCTTTGATACTTATATCTATATAATTATCTATTTACTTTTTGTTTCTGATGTCTATCCATCACCCTCCAACATGAGAACTAGGTTACAGGGCTTAGAAACCCTGAGCATATAATCAGGTCAAGAAGTAATGGTTCAAAGCTTAATACAGAGGCACGCTATCTATCTCTAGTCTCCTGACTTCACTGACGTTCACTTCTGAAGCATTGTCAACTTGCTGCTTGATTCTGTCAGTTGGATGCCAGTTTTCCATGCTGGACTAATTTTTATTGAATGTTGTATGCCATTCCCATGATCACTTTTATATAATAATAAATATTTGTATTCTTAGGGAGAGATAGTAAAACTTTATAAGAGTTGTAGAATTCATTTAATTTAAATTGATTTTTATGTCTGTCTGAACTAGCATTTCTAGTATTAGGATATTCCTGTGTAACCCTGGATAGAACCCATCTGCTACCTCTATGTGTCTCCGGAGGCCCAGTGTCTGTTGTCTTTAAAGCGTAGAGTGACTCTAAGTTTTCCTCAGTATGTGCAAGGTTCTTACATTTCTGTGGCCCTGAGTTCCGTAGGTACCATGTTTGCTCTATATTTAAAAGCTTAAAGAGTAAGCTAAAGTGAATTTGGGTATGAGGAAAGAGGAAAATGTGGTTCACAGGAAGAGGGTTCATCATTTTATCCCCTTATAGTGAGTAGCAGAAAATTCCTTAAAGAATGCTAAGAGGTAGATGGAATACATGCTCTTTTTTTTCTAGCATTCCACGGTGGAAAGAACTGTATCAGATATAAGCGATTGTGGCACCGCTCAGGGAAAGTCATAGGCTATGCCCTTGAGTAGTGAGTGGTTCTCAACCTGTGGGTTGCCACCCCCTTGGGGGTTGAATGACCCTTTCACAGGGGTTCCATGTCAGATATCCTGCATATCAGATATTTACATTATAGTTCATAACAGTAGCAAAATTACAGTTACGAAGTAGCAACAAAATGAAATAATTTTATGGTTGGAAGGGTCACCACAACATAAAGGACTGTTTTAAAGGACTATTTATTCGGAAGGTTGAGACCTTCTGCTGTAGAGCCTAGGTCTTGTGTGGCTGGCATGATCAAGCAGATGAAAACTGACTCTATAGTTTTATAAAACAAGACAATCCTAGTAACAGGAAGCTGTTGGCCTTTATGCTATAGACGTTTTAATAGCCTACACTGACAAAATTCATAGAACATTTAATCTCTAAAATGTGAGAAACTAAGGTCTCTAATCTTATGTTGGAAGAAATGAAAAACCAAAATTCCATGCTGGATTAACTGATATATTTTCCTCAGAGTACCAGTATCTGTGATGGGACATTATCATTATCAATATATTCTGCTAGTATTCATTTAATATCTGTATTCACTGAGAATCTCCAAGAGTTTTGGAGTACTCCAAGAGTACTCTTCCGAGGTACTATAGAATAAATAGGTTTTTGTAGCTGGACTGGCAAACTCAGCCCTTGGGCTTTGTTAGCAAATTCTCATTACTTAATATTAATCAATTAATGTCTGAGTTCCACCTGAATGTCTGACAGCTAATCTTGTTCATTGCCTGTAGGGACCACTATTTCCAGGAACTTCTTTTAAAACCCATAATATGATCAAAACAGGTTGTATCAAACTCTGAAAGAATTAATTTGAAAAGGGGGTGGGAGAGAGAGGGGAGGGGAAGGCAGAGAGGAGGGGAGAGAGAGAGAGGATATTGGGACAGAATTGACTTACTATATGTGACCACAGTAGTATGGGCAAACGTCAGTTCTATTGTTTCTGTCTGTCTGCCCCATAAAGGCACAGAAACATTAGCCAGTGTAGCATGGTCAACATGTTAGCAGAACACATGGCTCTTATGTTGAACGTTTTTATATCACTTCTAATGTGTCCTTGCTGGCATTAGAGACACTAAGTCCTGTCTTAGAATCTGCTCCCTCTGTGCAGAAATTAAAGGATAGCGGCAGACACAGCAGGAGCTTCCAGCGCCCTTAGCTCCTTTGCCCACGATTGCCCAGGCTGATGCTCTACTAGATTAG
This sequence comes from Mastomys natalensis, assembly GCA_021653895.1. NCBI lineage: Eukaryota > Metazoa > Chordata > Mammalia > Rodentia > Muridae > Mastomys > Mastomys natalensis. The sequence goes on from JAJTUV010000648.1 coordinate 60,836, forward strand.
ATATCATCTCTTTGACAGCTTCTGTGTTACCCAAACCAATGAAAATGTTTTCTTTTAATTTGACTTTCCCTCACAGTGACACTGGACTTTTTGATCCCTTCAGTAAGCATTCTCTTCCAGTCAGCTTTGGCACATGCAATATTCTCTTCTTCTCTCACCTTCCAGCCACCCCTCCCTCCTCACATGTTCATCCTCTTTACCCAGCATGCTTCCTGTCTTGAAGGCTCAGACCAAGGTCATCCTCTGGTCCAGACTCCCGTTTTATCCCCACCACCCCGGACACCTACAGCTTATTCACTTCTACAAACCAATGGTTCACAAGTCTGTAGACCTCCTCTAGGCTACTTTACAGCCATTCTGTTCTGCACATTCCTACTGGGACATGTCAAGACAGAACCCTTGACTCATTCCTTCCCCAAGCACACACTCCTCTCCCTCTCTGGATGTGCCTCTCAGGTCTGCTCAATTTCACAGACTGAACCTCTGGGAGCCATCCCTGACACCTCACCCTCTCTCATCCTGCCTATCTAATTCATCATTGCCATACTGATTTTTCTCCCAAAACATTCCTCTGATCCATCTACATCCCCATATGTCCAACTCCCAATGTGACTGTCAAAGTTATCGCCGGGGTCTGCAGCACTCAGCTCTCTCTGTCTCCCACTCTCCTTGATACTTTTCTGTAATCTCTTCACCAAACTGGAGCTGAAAGGGGATCTTTTATGTGAAGTAAATCTTACATGACTGCTCTCCTTTAAAAGCACCTCAAAGGATACAAACCAAATGTTTTTTACATGAGTCACAGAGCTAAGTGTAGCTAGCCTTCTCTGCTGGCTCGTCATACACACAACCCCTTCTTGCTTGATGGCCACACTGTGTGCTACCACAAACCCCATGTTCTCCTAACCTTCCTCAGATTTTAACTCATGTTCTAACAGCCTTAAGCATGCTTTTTCTAAAGAGCCACATGATCACCATTCTTTTCAAGTACCTGCAGCAGTCGTGACTTTAATGTACACTCCTGCGCGCTCACTGTCTGTTCCCTTGTTTATCTGAAAGCTCCTCATTAGGACCAAGAATTGGGGCTAGCTTTTCTATTTCACTGTTATTATTTCAGCTAATTCTTGAATTTGCCATATACATTGTAACACACATAAGATGCTAATTAGTAGACTATTAAATAATTTCCTATCTGCTAAATTCATTTCTTCTTTTCTTTTTTCTGGACTATTTTTAGCAAAATGTGCATACTTTATTCAGGCCCTGCTAATTTTGAGTATCCCTTCTCCTCTGCGTATATGTAGCTTTGTCCTCAAATGTGGAGAAATAGATGCCAGGCTTGGTTCCCACTCTGCTTTGTACCACGTGCAATGTCTTCCACATTGAAGGCCCAGCAACTTCAAAGGGAGCTATGCACATGGAAAAGATACAGGGGAGAAAAACACATGAATGAGAGTGGAGCTGTGATTTTCATCATAGTTAATGGCCCAGATCTCAGAGAGGCTGAGCTGAGTAAAATATGAGAAGAAACAGCTTCAAACAGCATTGTCTGGGGCAGGAGCGATGCCAAAATGAGCTCCTCAGAATAGCAAGAAAGGAAGAGAATTCCCCAGCTGCAACTATGAATCTAGATAATGCAAAAGCTGAGTGAGCCACAAAGGTTGAAAAAAACACCTCTGACCTGGGAAAATCCACAGAAGTGTCAGATACCTCTGCAGGGCAGAGTGGATGGGAGGAATGGAGGCTCCATAGCAGCTGTCCTAGGAGATGAGGACAGTCCAGAAAATAAAAATGGGAAGGGTTGCTTCCCTCATCAGGTGAGATCATCCTATGGAATAGCGCTCTGGGTTCTGCCTGACAGTGAGCTTTATTTACCTATTTGTAATGGTAATTTACACCCCTTTAGTGAAGTAGAGGTTGGTAAGGTTTTTGGGAGAAGCCACAAGTGTTACCCTTCTGGCAGCTGGGGGTGTTCGAATAAAAAGGAGAGTTGACATGCTTGCGATCGGTTCCTTATTTCCAGCCAGCTTTGACGGCATTGTATTAGTATGTTCTCAGTCAACCAAGTTAGATCTGTGTTTAACACAGTCAAACTGCTCTCATCCTGGGACTTTCCCAGTGACACCCCGGGACCATTTCTTTTTATGTTGTGTGCTTGGGTTTATTTCCACTGTCAGGTTATTTTTAATCCTGCATCAGTTTTTCAACATACTTTGTTCACTGCATACTAAAAAGAACTTCAAGACAGGGCCTGCACTAAACAAGCATTGGCAGATGTCAGCTTAGATTTTTAATATTATTTATATTATTGGAAAGTAGAGGGGAGATGTAGGGAAACTGAGGAATAAAGAAAAAAATTTGTATCTTATCACCAATTTACAATTACAATACAAGGCAATTGCTTCTTTCTATTCTCACATTAACAAACACAATGGAAATAATCTCATACATACAGCATATATCGTTAGTAGGTATTGATCTAAATCCTTACCATACACTAACTTACATGAGTCTCACAACAGCTTTATGCTGTAGGTGTTATTATTCCGGATTATATACAAGGCAAACACAGGTCAGGTAAGCCTGCTGCCACCCAAGGTAGCAATGATTAGAAATAGATGTTTTCCCTGACAGCTCGGTGTGGTTTTGATGACTGTTTGTTATTACCATTGTTAGAATCCATACTGTAGCCAACATCTTCATCTGTTCTGTGGCTTGAGGAATGAATGAATGGGCTCTGAGGCTGAACTAACAGGGAGAGTTTATTTCAATGGCAGGTTAAAAATATACTTTTCCAAGTAGAGCAAATGGCACATGGCGTACAGGCCCGCAAGGGAGGCCTGCTGGTTAGTAGCTGGTTAGTAGCGTGGGTTTGGCCATCAGGAAGGAACCAGAACTCTGTCTCTTCCTCTGCCACATAAGGAACATATTACCTTCCTCCTAAGATCATTATGTGGATTAAAGGAAGTATCAGGGGATGTGTGGAGCTGTTAGCTCAGTTCCTGGCACAGAGTAAATGCTGGCTGCTGTTGTTGTCCTTGGGTTCCTAGAAATGGGGTCAGAGTTATACTCTGCCTTCCTAGAAAGTTAGAGCCACGAAGGGACACCCAAACACACAAGTGTTGCATAGCCAAGTCCTTCAGAGTGGTGACAGATGTTCCAGTCTTGAACAAAAGGACATCTCCGCAAATATTTCATGTTCCATCTTAATTGGGCTATTAAGCATTTTTATATATGCTTTGTCTCAGTTGTGAGGTTAGACCGTCAGACATTAAAACCACTTTTTTAAATAGTAAGTCAGTCACTGTTAAGACTTTCCTGGGCCTGGTGTGAACCTTGCTTCAAGGCACCTTGACAGTGTCTGGTTCTTCTATAGGTGTCCAGAAACCCCTGCTCAGCTGACTCTTAAGTGAGATATATCTTTGGACACTTTCCTCTCTTGAACTTGTCTCTCATAGTGGTATTTTCTACAGAAAACAAGGGCAAAGGAAAGGAAGAGAAAGGTGTGGACCACACTTCCCTGTCCCTCTTTCTGGGTGTGCCAGTGTGAACAGTCACTTTGTTCTTACTGGGAATGCAAATGAGGAACTAGTCAGTTCTTCTATCCCCTAACCCTCGTGGTGGTTCCTCCTCACGCTGCTCCTGTCTTCCGTTTCATTGACTTTAACCACCAAGCTGGGAGTTACTAGTGGCTTGGGTCTTCTTTGAGGAAAGAGGCCAACATTTTACTAGTCTTGAAAACCACTCCTAGTGTGGCTCCCATGGACATCCTCTTAAGATACCAGAGCACAAAAGACTCTGCAATCATTCAAACAGCACAGTGGTCAAAACTCACTCTGAGGCTGTCTTTTTAACATTGGATGTTTATTCCTTCAATGTTGATTCCTAGTCTATTTGTTTCAAATTATATTCCACCAGTTTCTTTTCATGACCTGTCAGAGATTCTGCAATAGTCAAATGACATCATAGATGTGTTAGAAGATGTATGTTACACATCAGTAATAAAACATCAACTAATAGTCATGTCCTGGATGCGACTATAAACTCCTTTTTACTTCAAAGTTATCCATACTTAAAGCCAGAAGATTATATTCCAAAAGGAGTTTACAAAGCCCAAGTATTTGTAGAACAACAAATTAATGATGTCTGTCAATACCTATTCAACAGGCAGCCTCAGCCACAGGGGCTCTCTCATCCAGGTGACCTCTCTTCAGCAGCTGACAATGAATGGATCTCCACAACAAACTTGTTTTTCCTCCACATTTGACATTGAAATATCCCCCTGCTTCTCATTAAGTTACTCAACTTCCCGTTGCTATAATGAAATGCTCAAAGCAGTAAATTATCACAAGAAAAAGGTTACTTGGCTCATGATTCTGATAGTTCTATTCTAAGACAAAATAGCCTTACAGCGTTGGGCTCCTGGTGATGGCAGCATAGTGGAACAAACTACTATTAAGAATGCTGATCTAATCCCTCCTACCTAAGGCAAGCCTTACTATGGCTAGACCCTAATGAGTAATCTGTGTACCCATGACTCTCAGATGTCACTCAGTATCAACGTGATAAATCCACTTTCACATATTACATCCAGATGCCTGTACATTGGAAAATACTTTTCCCTTATCAGACTTCTGGCACACCTGCTGGAAACATCTCTGCCAGGCAGATTCTGAACAAGCTAGTGTCTGTTCTGAGGATGCCTGTTCTTGCAACAGAATCTTCTCCCAAATCGTCAGGGCGACTGGCTTGACTTACGGCTTGGCTAGATCCAGTAAGCTCCCAATGTCTGACCAGGTAGGCCCTGCAGAATGTGAACTGCCCTTATGATGAGGTACTCATCTGTGGAGAAAAGATGTTTGGGATCTTTTGTAATCCACTGAGGCCAAACTATCAAATAGCCAGTGTTCTGCAGCCACTTCCCAAGCTGCGGCGTAAAAGACAGCTGCATAGCTGGAAAAAGAAAAAGCTTTCGTTGGTCTTCCATAAGCAAGGCCAAGGTCAAAACTCCTTGTTCACAAATAAAATTTAAGGCCTTGACCACACTGGAACTTTTCCTCGTGGTTTTTTTTTCTCTCCCCAAAATTTAATTCCTTTTATCATCTAGTGTGCTGACCAGATGTTGGGCTCTGAACATAGGCCGTTAACATGCAGAGTTTGCCAACCCTGGCAATCTCTGCTTCTTACTGCATTCAAGGATCCCAGTAGAATTCTCTTAGGGTAGGCTTCCATGAGGAGCAAGGGTAAGGCTGGTCCAGTCTCTTGACTACTGATCTGTGGGTGCTTTCAAACTTTCTGCATTTGCCAAAAATAGCATGGGAGATACTTGTAGTAGTAAATTAAAAAAAAAAAAAAAAAAAAGAAGTCTCCAGCTAAACAAATGAGAACATGCCCTCTCCACTCCCAAGGTCCCTGTAGTCTAGTAATGAAGGGGCTGCTTGCTTTTGTTTACTTGGTTACTTGTGACAGGATATGATGCTGAAACACTAAGAGGCATAAGTGGTTATTGTGCTGATTGTTTCTTTCTCTTGCAGTCTCAAATGGGAATATGAAAGGATGTTGCAGCTCTTCCTATTTCCTTTGCATTCTATTCAAATTCTGTTTATTTATTTTTTCTTCCCTTTTCCATTAGTGCCCTTTAGTTTCTGTCTTACTGATTTTTCCTTTGTATGCATATCCCTTGTGCTCTGAACTTTTTTGGCTTGTTTTGTTTATTGTCTGAGGCAGGATCTCCTTTACCCCATGGCCCAGACTGACTTTGAACTTGTGGATGTCTTCTGCCTCAGCCTCTGGAGTGCTGGGATGATGGAGATTAAGTCACCAGGCTTGGTTTGGTCTGCCCATTTTAACAGGATCTCTTCCTGTGTCAGCCCCCTATCTTACCTTGATTCCTGGCTTCTCCCTCAGTTTCTCAGTGAAAAGCAATGGAAGAAATAATTATTTTCCAAACCTGCACGTTTAACCGATTGTCATCTGTGGACACTGTGTTTCCGTCTCTTTGTAAAGGACAAACCTTGTGTGCCTCTGTGAAGGCTGTCAGTATTCAGTGCTGAGGACAGTGCCATGAGTTCCCCAAGCAGTGAGAGTATGAGAGTATGTCTGTGTGTGTGTGTGTGTGATGGTGTGTGAGTGTGTGTGTGAGTGTGTGTGAATGTGTATGATGTGTGGTGGTATGAGTGTGTGTGTGTGTGAGGTGTGTGTGAATGTGTATGACTGTGTGTGAGTGTGTATGAGTGTGTGTGTGTGTGAGTGTGTGTGAATGTGTATGACTGTGTGTGAGTGTGTATGAGTGTGGTGTTGAGTGTGTGTGATGTGTATGTGTGTGTGAAGTGTGTATGATGTGTGAGTGTGTGTGTGAGTGTTAGTGTGTAGTGATGTGTGTGATGTGTTGTGTGTGTATGAATGTGTATGAGTGTTTATGTGAGTGTGTGTGAATGTGTTTGTGTGTGTGAGTCTGTGTGTGTGAGTGTGTCTGTGTGAGTGTGTGTGAATGTTGATTGTGTGTTGAGAGAGAGTGTCTGTGTGAGAGTGTTGGAGTGTTGTGTCTCTGTGTGAGTGTGTGTATGTGTCGTGTGTGTGTGCTCTATGTGGTGGGTCTGTGTGTTGTGTGAGAGAGTATCAGAGTCTTGTTATGTGTGTGTATGATGTGTGTGTGTTTGACTGTGTATGATCTGGATCCTAGGGCCTTACACATGAGTGTAAGTACCTACCACTACATTTTCACCATTCTTAGTAACTCATGGTTTTTAAGTACTCAATGACTATATCTACAGACTAAACAATGTTTAGTAAACACTATTTCAGCCATAACATTAAATGCGTCTGGAAACAGTGGTGCATGCTTGAGTGATGAATCCAATGGTGCCGGTAACAGCAGGCAATTTATTGCTTCACATCATCTTACAAGTCTAAGCTCTGTTCTTGCCTTCTACTACATCACTGGTCCTTAAGCTTCTTAATGTGTGAGCCTTTAATATACAGCTTCCTCATGTTCTCAACCATCAAATTATTTTTGTTGCTACTTCATGACTGTAATCTTGCTACTGTTGTGGATCCTAATGTAAAATCTTTTGAGATAAGGGTTTTCCAAAGGGGTTACAACCCACAGTACCATACTGAATGAGAACTACCTTCTACAAACCTCACTGGATTCTCAAGTTCCCTTTCTTCTCATTTTCTGTCTCTGTTGGTTGTCCCACCTCCATCCTGGTCCCAGCTTTTCTGCCAGGGCTATTCTGTGTGCTTGATCCATCCAGATCTAGTGTCTCATCCCATGTTAGATCCCCACAGAGCCTTTGGGACACAGTAGTACAGCAGTGTACCGTGCCCCCACAGCTCTGTTTTCTTCAGGCTCAGTGTCACCATTCCTGAGACCTTCCTTTCAACTTCCTGTCCTCACGTGTCTGTCATTGACCAAGACTCTGCTTCAATAGAGGAAAAGATCAAATACAACCTCCATAGACTTTGAGGAGTTTCCTGTAGGAAGGATGACATGAGCCCTCACCACCCCCCCTTACTCTTTCTGCCCTCCTCCATGAGGCTCACAAAGGAAGGCAGCCCTATTCAAGGCCAGCCCCTCTCCCAACTCCTCCTCTCCCCAACTCCCGTCTTCCTTGTTCTTTATATCTTCTAGTACCACCAACCCCCCTCTGATAATTACTTTCTTTTAAACAGTTGCCTAGGTGGAAAGAAAAAAACCCACCTCCCCATCCTCTTGATGGCAGGACCTATGCTGGTTTTAACGTCTCTGGGATGATCTCTCTTCAGCTCTTTTGTCCATTTTTATTCTTTGTTCTTTCCATCCCAGTGAGCTCTCCCTCCCATCCCACAACCACACTGAAACGGGCATAGCTCAAATCCAAACATTGGACGTCAGTGCCCTCTCTGTAATGAGCTTGATAAGTTTGAGATTCTATTTTCCTTGACTTCCATGACCTTATTATCTCTATTTCCGATTTTCTTTCCAGTCTTCTATGGTCACCTTTTACATGTTGGTATTCCCACAGAATTCTACTCTGAGCCACTGCTGCTAACCATTGCGGATGTGTGTGCCGAGAACTTGTGAACCTGTAGTCTCAGCCTTAACGTCACCCCCTTCCTCTAGATAGTCACCTCTTTATGTGTCTTCTAAAGTATCTCAAATTCCACATGGTACTGAAGAACTCACCATCACTCCCACTTTCTAAGATTTGGATCCCTTCCTCTGTTCTCCTGAGTTTTACAGTGGTTGGCTCTGAAAGAAGGTAGAGCCACTCTGAAATACCACAACCTAATCCCTATCCTTTCCAGTAGCCACGTTAAACTATAAAACAGAACAGATGAGTTAATTAGGAATAGATTTTATTTAACCTAATTTATGCCAAGTGTCATTTCTTTATAAGTATTTACATGTTAATCAGGTATTTTCAATTCTTCTTAAAGTCTTGAAATCTAGAGTATATTTTGCTATGCCACATCTCAACTGAAGCTACTCATTGGAATTGGAACCTCATCTGTCTGTGGTGAGTGACTTTTGGCCACTCACTGCCACCTCCACAAATCTCCATCTAGCTGTAACCCTGCAAGTCCTTTTTCACTTTCCACATCCTGACTAGTGCACTAGTTATTTCTGATTTGGGGCATTACAATGGCTCATAAGAACTTGTTTTAACTAGGCCTGAATGGGACCGGCTTGTAAATCCAAGCTGTTTGGGACTGAGGCAGGAGGCTCACAATTTCAAGGCCTACCTTGCCTATAAGAGTAAGAGTAAGTTCAAGGCTAGCTTGGACAGTTTAGTGAGACTTGTTTCAAAATAAAAACTAAAACTAAGACCAAGGCCATGAGTTATTAGTGTAATGTTTGCTGAGCATGTAAGAGCCCTTAAAAGGTGAACAAATAAACCAGATGTGCTTTCTCTGTTCAAGGGAGCATGCTAGATCCATTGGAATGATGGACAAAGTGGAACATCTACTCATATCTAGAGAATAAGAAAACATCCCAGAGTCATTAACTCTATTTACTACACACATTGAAGCCATCATCCTCCAACTGGGTATCTAAGGGGTCAGCGATAAAGTGATCAATATTAAGAAGTTGGTACATATTTCATACAAAGTTTTCAAGACAGCTAAAAATATTCCTCATTGTTACATCATAGTTTCAAATTTATTTCTAAGCACTTTTGATATAATTCATACAATCTATGAATACAATAGTCATATACATAATTTAAAAATATATCACCTTTATTCATTCATGTACATGAGCAGAGACCAGAGGAGAAATTAAATTATAGGAGTATGTCCTCTCCTTATACTGTAAGTCAGGTCTGGAAGCAAGTGCCTTTATCAACTGAGAAATTTGGTGAGCCCAAGAATTTAAAAATGAGAATACTTGTATCAGAGACATACACGTGGAATTTACTTCTGGCGTTTGCAGAAAAGTGAAATAGAAAAATCTAGCATCCTGCTTTAGTTTCGGCCTACCTCCCTTTCTAACCTTCACTCTTTCTTCTTTCTTTTTTTAATGGATTTTAGAGAGAGAGATCATACAAGAGCCCTGTCATGTATATGTATATGCATATACATATGTATATGTACATGTATATATGTGTGTGTGTGTGTGTTTGTGTGTGTATATATGTATATATATATACACATACATATATATATTGTCTTCTATGAAAATGAACCAACAAACTAGGTGACCCTATTTCTGGACCCAATTTCTGTATCACCTTCCAGCTTCTCTTTTGGAACCTTCTTCTCAGGGCAGTCTAGCATGCCCTCCTAAATACTCTTTATGTTGGTAAACATCTCTTACTATATGATTATATGGAAACTATGTCTTCCTGGATCTGCCTTACCTGCTGATCTACAAGATCCCCAAGGACACAATGGAACCCTTGTGCTACTTTCATTTTAAACAAACAAACAAACAAAAAAAATTCTTTAAAAAATTTATGGAATGAAATTCATGGGCCAGCTTGTTGGAGCCAGCCTGTTCTACTAATAGGTAAAGTAATAATTTGTTATTGTAGACCTGGAAGAGTTTCTATATTCAAAGATACTGGAAAAAGTGAAATAATTGCAGTGCTTTCCACTGATAGATTTTAGGCCCTGATAGGATAACACAGTATTGGGGTCAAAATCTTTTAATCTGTTTTACTGAAACCTCGCCATGACCATTTCCTCTAAAGAAGACAGAGTTTCAAATTTATGTGTTGTATGGACGTGTTCAACAGTCTTCAATCTGAAGTAGGAGTAAGGGTCTCCTCAGAAATACATTAAAATGCAGTTCCCTTAACTTCATGTGTATGTGTTCTGATTTACTCAGAGAATATGTAGACTCAGATTCTATGTGTTTTTTTAGAAAGCATTTGATTGATCTCATGTGTCTAGTAGGAATTGTACTTTGAAGTACATTGTCTTCTTCCTATAGTAGAGCATAAGAAGGAGCTGAAAATCCGCCTCAGTGTGGGCTAGGGTGGTGCTCTCTGGGGATATGTAAAACAATAAGGCCTTGAGGGAGGAGATGCAGAAACAAGGCATCACGTATTGCCTGGACGGCAAATGTGCAGGGAAATTTGAAAAATCAGCAGTGAGAATCTTAGTGTATTTCATAATTTTCCCATGGCATTTCTTAAGATTCAAAGTAAAATTTAATAGAAATATAAAATCTTATTATTAGCGTATATTAATCTACCTTCAGGAACCAATAGTCATTCAACAAATAATTAAACCTTTTAGAGGTGTCTAGGACAGTGACTATTTTTAAAATAGGACACATTTTTAACTTTAAGGTCATGTAAAATTCCATATAGAATTGCATTTCTGGTTCAGAGATGATAAAACCATCTAGCACAGAGGATATGGGAAACTAGTCCATGTGTGGAATAAATTAACTTTATAACCACTGTGAGGAAAAATGCATTTTTTCCCTTAAATGCCACTTTTTAAGTTCTGTCAAATTTGTTGCCCAGTTGTTAACGTTTTAGAGTTTGAAAATCATTGAATGATTTTTCTAAGATGCTTCCGATTTTACTCTATGGCAAATAACACCCAGAAGGAGGTGGTGGATAAATCAAGACCATTCAAAGGCCCCAGACTTTTCCTTTTAATTCATTGTTTCAGCTTTCTTCCTCAATCAGCCATATTCAGTACCCTTAACAAGGATCTCATTGGTTGGCTTGAGCTTCTGGGATTTTTTGCCATTTGCTGACCAGTGTCTGCTACTAGTTTTAATGAGCTTCAAGCAAGGCAGACAAGTGGACCAGTAGCCTGGAAGGAGCGATGAAATAGTGGGCATTTAAAGTCTATTTAATCAATCAACAAACTATGTTTTAATTGTAGCAACACTACAATAAATAGTCTGGTACAAGTCTGCCAGGCTGCCTCATCTCGTTATTGTCTAGTTCAGTCAACTCTGCTTCTGTCAGCCATATGAGTCCAAGATTTTTGTTTTGCTCACGGATAAGTAAGACCTCCCTCTAGCCATCTAAATTTTTGGAAGATGCACTTCCTCAGACAGCTCAGTGGAAGCTGAGTGTGTGGGGCCGGGCAATGCAGTTCTTACCATCGTTCGTATCTTGCCTTTACTTCGATCTTCGTTTACTTGCACTCAATGCTTCTGCTGATGTCTGCTTCTTTGCAGGTGATTCGTAAGGGCTGGCTGACCGTCAGCAACATTGGCATCATGAAAGGAGGCTCGAAGGGCTACTGGTTTGTCCTCACTGCAGAAAGCTTGTCCTGGTATAAAGACGATGAGGTAAGTACAGAGAGTGACGTTCCCCCGAAGTGTTTCTAAAGTTAACAGATACTTTGGGATGCTCCATTCCAGACACCAGTGAGGTCTGTCTGTGAATACTGCTTCTTTAAGCTCCAGGTTTCCTTTCTTCTTACAGGTCTTTAGTCTCACAACGTTCCCATTGAATTTCCTTTCCTGCTTATTTCTTAAATATAGTCCTATTTCGCTGACTGAAAGAAATGAATTTTAGGGTCTGGAGTTGGAAACTTTCTCCCTTATATTAACATCAAGTCACTGGTACAACTTAATGAAAGTAATTTTTTTTTTTTAAATAATATGATGAAAAGTCGTAAGGGAATAGGGAAACTGCTCTGAGGAAGGCATGTGGAATCGTTGCTATGGTAACCACCTCAAATGAAAGGCTAGAGGCATGGTGCGATCTCTGGTCTTCACGTTAGTATTAGATCATTACGCACATTTTCTTCTTTGAGAACTTGATATCTCTGTAAAAACATAAATGACGGTAATTGTGGTGTTCAGCATTCATAATGTCATCCTGCGACGTATTGTTTATTTAAATCTGATAGCAACATGGATAAGTGACATTAGTCTTACAGAGCCATTTAGGCATCATAAAATCTTAGAGCTAGATTCAGGAGGACATGGGTTGAAATTGAACTGTGTTTTGTAAATTTTAATAGCTCTGTTTTAACCAGTGAAGTCATGGGTGTTTGCAATACAGCACGCAAGCATTATATAAGAGTACTCTGAGAGGAGACCCATGAACAGGTGAGATCACCTTGTTCCCACTCACATGTGTCAGAGTTAAAAATCCCTCCTACTTTAGCTTGATTGCTTTTGAAAGCATCAAAAGAAAAAAAGAAAAAAGCCGGGCGGTGGTGGCGCACGCCTTTAATCCCAGCACTTGGGAGGCAGAGGCAGGCGGATTTCTGAGTTTGAGGCCAGCCTGGTCTATGAGTTCTAGGATAGCCAGGACTACACAGAGAAACCCTGTCTTGAAAAACCAAAAAAACAAACCAAAACAAAACAAAAAAGAAAAAGAAGAAAAGAAAATCAAAAGATGCTTTTGTCATTTCTTGGAGGAAAAGCTTCGTAGCTCAGGGTTCTTTCCATTGCTCCGTGTCTTCTGTCTAACAGTGTGTTGGAAAGTATTGGACAATGGCTTGATTCCCATGAAAGATTCTGTGATATGGGAACACAAATTCCATAGAAATGCTAGAACAACATTTGCCTTTCAAGGTACAATTTTCAGATTTTTCCTGTCACCAACCTCAGTAAAAAGTAATATTGGTCATTCTGGTGGTTTGAATCAAAATGGCCCCCATAAATAGGCTCATCTTTTCTGACTCCTTAGTCAGCAGGGAGAGGTATTTGAAAGGATGAGAAGAATTGGAAGGTGTGCCCTTGCTGAAGTAGTTGTAGCCTCATTGGAGGAAATGCATCACTGGGGGCTTTGAGGTTTGAAAAGCCCATGCCAGCCTCAGACCCGGGCTCCTCTCTCTCTTTCCCAGCATACAAATCGAAATGTAGCTCTCAACTGCTGCTCCAGTGCCTGCCTGCATGCTGCCATGTCCCCTGCCATGTAATAATGTATTAAACCTCTGAAACTGTAAACAAAGCCCCCATTAGATGCTTTCTTTTCTAAGCGTTGCCTTGATCATAGTGTCCAACCCAAGGATGGTGACCATGTCCAAGGAGTTGGTGTTAGTGGTGCAGAACCCTCTCCAGCATCCTTCATTCTCAGCCCACGACACCTCAGCAGGCACCACTGTCCTTCTCTAGCCTGCTCACTGGCTTCCCAGGTCAGAGCTGCCGGCCTCTGCAGATCATTTCTGAGTGTGCAGTCAGGGCTACGGAGAGGGGATAGCACTGCTCCTTGTTCTTTGGGAGAGGATAAACAAGTGGTAGTGTCCGCTAGGAGCTGGAGTAGGAAGGAGGGTAAAAGATGAAGGAAGTACAAGGAATGTGGGGCTGAGTTGCACACCTCAGAGCTTTTGAACCTGCATGGTACCTATCTGGGAGCATCACTGTTGTAAATGATGCTTAGGTTTTGAAGGGGCTTGCCACCATAGCTCAACTACAAGTTGACTGAAGGTGACTCTATTGACAACCTTTTAAAAAATCTCCTAAGTATAGAATATTGCTGTGTGGAAAAAAAAGCTATCATTCTACCTTAATTTGTGGATCTTATTTTTGATGAGTGGAGTGCTTAGACTGACCCTATATATACACATCAGCACTAACATACGGTAAAAGTCAGATTCAGAACTTATCATCATCATCATCATCATCACTATTGTCAGATGTATGTGACTAGGGAAAGAGCCTTGGATTAGTTGTGGATTCATTAATTTAATGATAACTTATATTTACATTTTCATAGAGGGTCTCTGTATTATGATTTTTTGTCATCATCTTGGTTTTCTTTTGTAATTATGCAAGTGCATGGTTTCACTGTCACCTAAATGGCCGCTCAATAAATAGATTATGTCCTGTGAAAATACATGTTTTTATTTAACTTTTGATAAATTTAGTGGTGGGGGGATGTTAAAGATAAATGACTTAAGAAATATACCCATGATTAAGAAACAAGCCCAAGGCTGTTTTCCAGAATGGCACTAATGGAACACAAGGCTGTGTAGAGCTGGTGCTATGGATGAGTGTGGGCTAGGGATGTGGGTTGGTCATGGCAGCCTATGCTGGGTCAAGCCCCTCCACTCTTCTGAGATTCAGTCTTTTCACTGAGCTGTGAGGACCATTGCTGACCCAACCACCTCAGAGGGATTTCACGATTTCCCAGAAAGCTTTTGTTAGCTATGTGTGAGCCAGAGGCCTTGCTACCACACTAATATGTTTACTTGTGATATTGAAAAGTATCAACACAGATTCCCTGAGTAGGTAATATCATTCCTTGACTAACATGTCTTCTGATTTCCCATTCGCTTTGATTATTTCATGTTATGACATCAAGCATATGGGATCTGGGTTTTCTTAATAAAGAGTGGCAAGGCTCAGGTAACAAAGGGAAACTCACATCTGTTAGATTTGTTCAGTTAGGTTCTGCACACTGTCCATCTTCTAGTATATGGATTCTTCTATGTCTTAACCAAGAATTAGGAATGATGTTGTCTAACTGACTCCCTTCTGAGCTGGCATGGCAAGTACATGATAATCGATGTACATGACTATGACTATAGAAACATCGTTTTCTATTTTCTTCTTGTTTAGAACACATAGGCATACCCTTCTCTTAAGTTTCACTGGATCCATAAATGACCCCCCCCCCCGCACACACACACAAAGGATCCAGTGATAGTTTTTGAACCTGTACTTTAATCGTTCAATATAGCAACAGTTCACACATGCCATAGATATATGACTTAAACAGAAAGGTTTTTGCCTGTGTTCCAGGTAACATAATGTCACCATATTATCTTCATAGGGTTATTATAGTGCAGTGTCTTACAGCTGACAGTTTATCCACTTAACAATATCTTAGGGTCTAACATACTCCAAGACTAGAGCTTGTGCAAAGTGAAAGGTCATGATTCATCTTTCAGAGTACAACAGTTTCTAAGTCCTTCCTAGGGTGTTTCCTTGGGTCTTTTACTGATAGATCCTGCAGAAGAACCCCAGACCTGGAGTTTCCTATGCAAATGGTCACAAATATACTTTTTAATCGGTTGCATAGGCCCATTTATGGCATGTCTTTCCCATGTCCCTCTGACAGTGTATGCATGCCAAGGCCTACAGGACTAGGGGCATCCACTTATTAGGGTGAGCTTAGAGCTCAGACATTCAGACTTGGGATCTGAGATGACTGGCACATAGCTCTTTGAATTCTATCAAAACAATAATTAAGGGTGGGTATAGCACTTGTCTTTGCTGAGTACTCACAGGAGAAATACAGCAACTTTAACAATGTCATGTATAATATTCTGTGTCCCTCACTATAGTAGTTATATCAGTAGGTACCCTATGTTGGTATGCTTTTGGAAGCCTTAGCTCTTTGGGCCCATGCCCAGAACAGAACACTGGCTTCTGCCTTTCTCTTTACCTTGATATTTAACCCTTTAATGGTGTCCATCTGGAATAACCCATTTGAAGTTCTTCTTTATTTGTATTATATGTGTGAGCACATATGCTCTCTATTATGACTCTATATATTGTATATTCATATATCAACACTAGTCCAGCCAAAATGGTCAAAGTCTTTGACAAACAAATGCCAACTGGCTTTAGAAAAGAGGACACTGCCAAGTTAGTAGTGGCAATGGTAAATAGCACTTCCTGTTGCCATCCGAGCTGCTTAAATGCCAGGCCTGCTCTCCCTCTCTGGACTTTCCTGGTGATTGTTTTTATCGTTATGGGTACCATTTGTGTATTTGCAATGTCTCAGGCATTGAGTTAAATGAGTGCTTTATGTTTAGAGACCTATGAAAACAAGGGACTTAGCCAGCTGTGACATGTGTCATGCCCTTCAGCACCTCAACATTTCCAAACATGTATGTTTTGAAGCCTTGTTATATGTGAGGTACTGCTGTGGTCACTCAGGATAAAACTATTAGCAAAGAGGCCATGATGCCTGACCTTTTGAGGGGATAGTCTGAATGAAGAACACATAAACAAACCACAAAGCTTGCCCAGTGCTGATTATGGTTCATGAAAAATCAAGCCAGTGATGTGTGTGACATAAACAGTGTCTGAGGTGAAGGGGTCACAGGAGGCAGCTTTGAGTGATCAGAGAAGGCCATAGTCGTGTCCTGGGACAGAACTGAACTGGAGTGACTGGGACAAAAGAAAAAGTGACTCTAGAGATGAAGAATTTCAACTGCCAGGGTAACAGGAGCCTTGGAAATTTTTCTTAGCTGAAGGTCACATGATCAAACTCTATCTATCTATCTATCTATCTATCTATCTATCTATCTATCTATCTGAGAAATGATTGGAAAAGGGAAAAAACTGGACTGGGGGCTAGAAGTTGTTACCATGACTACATGAGAGGCCATGGCATCCTAGGCTGGTCTTAGCTGATGATGAGAATTGGTAGACACAACGTAAGAGATGTTTTGGAAGATGAAAGCTGACAAGGCAACTCGGCACATGAGGACTGTAAGCACTGTGCACCTAGGGGCTGTTGTTATGGTCACTTCCTGCCACCTGTAGATCCAAGAACGAAGAGAACAGACCAAGTGCTGATGGATGAACATCTGAGCTAGTGTGGGTAACTAGCTAAGCTATAGTAGAATTTCATCATGTGATCATATTATCAAGGACCAAAGCAGAATTACTGAATCATAGAATTTTGTTTATTTTTATCGTTGGTTACTGGGTTTTGGTCTCCTGACTATGCATGGCTTCCTAAACTTGAGACCATTTGAGCAAAAGATGAATTTCTCATTATTAGTTTCCACATATAAATTCTTGGGGGGAATTTAGTCAAGATAAAAGAATAAAACAAAAACTCATTTAAAAACTTAGTTCTGATAATTTTATATTAATACTTTAATGGCAAACTTTCTTGACAATATTTCTAAGGTATACATTTTGAGAGAAAGGAATACTTTGATTCAAGGGAAGAGGCTTTCATTTGTCTTAACATCCCCAAGAAATAGGCAAATAGATGGACATCTGAATGTGCAGGATTTCCCAGAGTTACATTAACCAAAGAGAAGCAACTACTCATTCATATACAGTGAAGCTGGTTGCCAATTCTTATTCTACATCTGTGGCCCAGCATAGAGATTGAAATAGTAACAGAAACTGGAGTCATGGAAACAGCATTTCTAGCAGAACTGTACTAACCCTGCCCAACCAAAGGAAATCAAATTCTTCATTGAAACAGGACATTCTTTGGACTCTTAAGAAATTACAGGCCTCATTTTTGTGGGCTGAAATGTTTGGATAGCTTGATAAGGAGATTATATCATTCCCTTATAGGGATGCTTATTTAGCATTGCTTTTGTTGTGTAGCTCTAGCAGATGACAAATATAACTTTGAGAATAGGAAAGAAAATGACAGCTGCAGGCCTGAGTGTGCAAAACCAGGAGACCAAAGTCCCAGGGATGCAGAGCCCAGGGATGCAGAGCCCAGGGATGCGGAGCCCAGGGATGTAGAACCCAGGGATGCGGAGCTCTCCACCTCTTCATGTAATACTTTCTAATTGTGCCTAGCTGAGACAGGAGGAGTGGGCTCCAGTGATGAAGGAGTTCACCCAGACCACTGAACGCTGCACATTCCTCGTCAAAATCTTTCACTCAGCCCAGACTTAGCTATTTTCATTTTTTTAAGTCCAAATAAATATCAAACACCAACTTAAATAACTTAAAGGTCTTCATCTTTATAGTTGTATTTTTTTTTTTTTACTCATATAGAAAGTAACTTACATTGTACTTTTAAATATGAGATTGATTATTTCCGCATCCTGGCATTCTCCAGAGATTTATGATTTAGGAAATAAAGTGTTATTTAGCACACTGTAATGGCCAGTGCTATTTCAAAGTTATTCAAAGTACCCTCTAACTCCAGATTGACTACTACTGTTTGTTGTTTCCAAAATCTAATGTTGGAACGTCCACATTCTTTATATTACCCTGTTCCCAGAAGAATGAAAACTCAAGTGTGTCTTATTTTATGAATTTAAAGTGCATATAAAACAGTCAAGACTTTTGAAAGCAGAGTCAGAAATGTTTTTAAGGGTTTTTTTTTATGATTTACAGAAAAATTATTTGTTTACATTATGCTGGATATCTCTGTTAACCCCCAGTTCCTTCATGTTCTGACTGGCACACTGTGTCACCCTGAGAGGGGTACATTCATGTCCTGGAAGGGTATAAAAGAATAATTCCTCACAAGAACTCTTGTAGTGTCTGCTGCAGTTCGTGTAAAGCATTTAAAGTTGGGTGGGACTATGCAAATAGCCTCATGGACAGTTTATACTTCCTGTTTATACTTCACGTTTTGTGAAGTAGCATTCAACATTCTGTTGGGTGTCACGGGAGTTTCCTCTAAGGCAAAAAGGCCTGTAATTCATTATATAATATATATATATATATATATATATATATATAATATATATATATATATAGGAATGAATCATATATATAATGAATGATATAGTTTCTGTGAGTGCAGATTGTTTACATGCAAGACATTTGACTTTATTCATATTTTCTTGACACAGTTTTATCAATGACTCAGGCCTATTTTTCTCTCTTAAAGAAAGTATAGTGTCAGTTTTAGTATAAATACCATAAAATTCAGAAAATTTAGAAGTTGTGGGCTCTTAGCCTTAAGACTAAATCTTACGTTTTAAAAACGAAACGCCTGTGGGCAAGGCAGTTTGCTTGAGATTGTTATTCCAATCATTACAAAATAGTTTGGAGTAACCTCAGATTATAATTTTAAACCTTGATCAGAATATAAGAAAAAGTTAAATTTGAAACATTGAAAGGTAAAATATGTTTATAAACCAGGTCAAAATAGAACAATTTTCTAAATTTACCCATCTCTACATGTTATCCTTATTTATTTTATTAAAATGCTCATATACAAAGCTAGCCCTGACCACTTCTCCAGTTTGTATTAGTACACAAACTTTGATATTTCCTCAAAAATTAGGGCAAAATACATCATTCAGGCCTATCTTTGCCCTTCTGAAATTATCAACAGGCTTGAAAATCTTGGGTTGAGAGTTTATGTGACTGGAAACATGGATCCCAAGGGAGCGAATCAGCTTTCTATATTTTATCCCTATGGCTGCACTAGAAACGCTTCCTTAGTTAAACAGCAACATGGTGGCCTATCTGTGTGTGCCATGGCACCCAGAAATATTGATGGTTCAATATTCTTGTTCATCATAAGAATAGAAACAGTTGTTTGAATATGGGTGAAAAGTCTATTGGAAATATTCTAAAATACCTCTTACCCAGACCAGACTGGCAGTTTGTTAACTTGAAATACTTGATCCTTCAGAATATATAGTTACTTTTTGACTCTGTCCCCTCTCTCCATACTTTCCTTTCCCGTCCCCCGCTGCCCCATTTAAAAGTTACAGTACATAGAACAATCATGTATAGATGAGACCCAGCAGAATAATTTCTGCTCCAACAAACATCCAACTGAAGCTAAATGGTTTTGTTGAGTTGATTTTCCTATCAGTGTCGGGAGGCAGCAAAGGTGCGTACAATGAATGGCGAGAGTGTGGGAGAGGAAAGAGGACCATGTCAGACATAGGAGTATTTTCAAAAACGGGCTTTATTAGGTTTCATAGGCACCACTCACTTTACTTCAGGCAGGTTTTAATATGCAAATCAAAATAAAAGGATTACATTTTTTTTTTAAAAATAAGCCAACAGTTTAAAACCCCAGGCCCCCAAACCCCTCATAGTGGTTGTAGCTCTTGGTGTAGATGCTATGGTGTGAGGGCAGCTTTCTTTCAATGGCTGGTTGTCATTCAGGCTGGGTTGTCATGTGACTGCCTGTCTGTGCCTGCTGTACAGGTGAGCGGATGTTCTGCACAGCAAGTGTAGACAGGCAGACACATGACAACTCTGTCCAGCCAGGCCCTTGGGTCCTTCAGGCTTCCTTTGCTCATGGACAGATACAATCAGCCTGTTTTCCAGATTTGGTGATTTGGGAGGCGGGGGATAAAGGGAAAGGAGAAAAACACACAATAGAATTAAACATTAAAACATGCTGGAACTAAAAAGAAGTTAGACGTTTGACTTTATTCAGGAAGTACACTCATACATTTGGTCCAAATGTTGCTAACAAGGATGACTGTCAAAAACAGAAAATTCACATAATTTTACAGAAAAAAAAATAACATAACATAATTTTGTTAAAATCCAATTCCTGTTATTACTGGGCCTCATGCAGAGTTTAGAGTAATTGATCTAGATACTTTTTCTCTTCACAAAACCTCTGCATCCCTTAAGAGTGAAGTTAAAGTCTATGCTTACACATTTTTTTCACAGTAGATAAGTACCATAACCTTGCCCATGAAAATGTATATTGTCATTTACATGGTAACAGCAGCCATTTTCAAGTTATTAATGAGCCTAAAGTGTCTGGAGATAAATACATGTCTCCAAACAATAGAAATGTATTTAAATTTTTATTTTCCTTTTACAGTATCCATATGAAAACCAAACAGCTCATGAGCTTATATTTACTTGATTAACAAGCAGTCGAGGCCATGAATCAAAGGCATGATCTAGAATGTTCTTTCCCACACTAGTGCTCTGAGTGTGTGCTTGATGTTGTTAATATTATATCACTATAGAGAAGGACCTTAAACACAGAAAAGGAAAGTTCACTTCCTACCCAAAATGAAAATCTAAATCAATGGTGTTAAGCATACAGATGTAAACTGCAATCCTACTTTAATATACTTAGTCAATTCTCATATGCAGAAATATTTAACAACTTCTCTGTCATTTTAAACACAAAGCAGCCAAAGAGTTGAAAGTCTAAAAAGTGGAATTTCTTTTAAAAACAAAACACACTCTTATCCGAGAAGTGCACATTAGAGATTAACTTTAAAGAAAGCAAATACTTTATTATTTACCTTTAATTGGAAAAATCTAAAAAGAAAAAAAGCAGATAGAAGTTTAATGAACAATAAAATCTTTTTTGAGAATGAGAAAAATAGTTTACTGCACATTTGAATTTTTGTGCAGTGCCTAGAGATGGTATCCTTTTAACAGAGTTGATGAGTGCAATTATATCTGGACTTATTTAACTTCAAGAAAATAAATGTGCCTCTGTCTAACCCTTCAGATCACAAGAGATTGGCTGCTATTCAAGTAGTTACAGAGTCAAATATAGAAAAATGGAATACCTTGAAATACTATTTGGTTCGTGGTTTCACTCAGCACAACAGAAAACCGTAATAGAGTGATTCACTTACAAAGAATATATTAGCAGCAATTAAAAGTTACTCTAATTCTGTATTGCTTTCCCCTCTCCCATAAGTAATTTGATCCAGTTTACCCTGCTCAATTAAAGGAACGGTACAGCCTGAAAAATACAAAGAAAGGTAAGTCCATGTGTTACCCTTCAGTATGAAGCAGTTTTATTTATATCATGCTAAACAAAATGTTTGAGCCTGAACAATCACAATGGTTTCTCTGAAGAGAAATAGAAATCAGAATAAGGTAGAGGGGATAATTACTTTATTCATGAGATTTGAGGACAATTTCTTTTTTGAGAGATTAAAAATGTTTATAGTAAATATGTAGCACGACCATAATTTATAACTATTTAAACCTGCTCCAGACACGTTAAAAAAAATCAGAAAGACTTCCCCGACCCTGCGTCCCAAGTCATACTTACTTGATTACTACTTAAAAGTCTTAATCTAAAAGATGAAAACACTATCATGTAGTTGTCAAATTAATGTGTTGATGATGCCGTGTCTCAAGACAGAAATGTAAAAAAAGAAATATATTCTAAATCTCTAGCAGGAAAATTGAACCATAGCAACTGTATAGTAAACCAGCTATCACAGTAAGTCAGAAGATACAAACAAAGACTTGATTATTTTCCTTAACTTATAGCTGATTAAAAAAATAGAAAACTCAGTGTTAAGTCCTTTGAAAAGAGGCTAAATATTTACATCTACATCATCTGCAGGACACCAAGGTAAAAAACAGATTTGGGAAGTTTCAGCCTTCACTTGCCTCAGGCTAGAGTCTGGCCTCCCAGTTATTTTAAACTGGAATCTCTATATGATGGTTTCATAGTTACTAATTGGACATCCTGGTGGTGGGTGGGCTATTGTCCTGAGATAAGAGAAAAGGTTGATTTTAAAGAGGGTTCCCTTACAGACCCACTGGGAACTTCAGCTACCTTTAGTGACAATGGACATTTGTAGACGAGTGACTCTTAACTTCTTAAACAACTTGTAGTTTCTTTTTCCCATATCAGCTTTAGACTCCAACCGGTGTTGGGCTAGGGCATTATTTTTGTAGTATCTTTTATGCCTAAGCTTTCTCTTTTCCATAGAGTAAAATACTTGGGTGGTCCATAGGCAAAAGGTGGGGGGAGATTGTCTTTTAAAAACAAATGCATTCTCCAAGCCAAAGGCTCAGTGGCAAGCAGGAATGAGGGCTAGCATGTTAACTAATTGGACGAGAGCAATCCGTGACACACTTTGTCCCTGTACAAACAAACTTTCTTTGATTTTGAGATCTATGGTTTAAAAAAATTGTTTTGAGAAATTAGACTCTGAAGTGACAGTGTTGAGGCTGCAGCTCAGAATTTCCTTTCTCTTTGGTGGTTGAAAAGATCCTTTTGATTTCAGTACCTAGCCTAGCTTATCAGTCATCCACTCTCTGAAATAAGAAACAAGGATGCAATTTTCACTAAACTAAAAGTTGGACAGACCCTGCAAGCAGTTTCCTTATATGAGCACCTACAATGTTTCATTTTTCTATTTAGACTTACCATAGTGTCCAGTGGAAGATGTTTGCTGCTGGTTCTCTTCTGAACTAGATTCCACGATCCCTAAATATTTGTGTATTCTCTTTGGAAGTAATATTGGAATAAAATTAGACATTATTCTAGTTATTTTGGGACCGATATGGCTATTTTTATCCTAATGCATCTATAAGGTTTATATTCACCAGCAAACAGACTTAACACCCTGTCTTCATTCAGCAGAGGTTATCAAATGATTTTCTTATTTTTAATATAACTTATACATTTAAAATTAAGTACTACTCCCCTTCATTCATTTAGAAGTTTCCTTGAAAATGGCGTGTTAGAACTCTAGCCAAGTACAGGCAGGGATTCCTGGTTTACAAAGAAATTGTTACTTTTTACTGTTGAACTTACAGGAGAATCACCCTTAGGCTCTTTATATCTTCAGATTAAAAAGAGTCCCCTGGGAGAAATAGGTAAGGGACCTGTAAAGAAAGATTATTATTCTTGAAATTAAAAAAAAAAAAAAACCAACATTTAATATGAAGAGAAAATTTTAAATTAAATATACATTAAATAAAAACAAGTTATACAATTCAATTATTTCTAGAGTAAACTAGACCCTCAAAATTAGAGAAATCTTAAATATGACCCACGTGCTTCTTGTCTGTCCTCTTTTGTGATGCGTTTAGTCAGGAAAGTGTGTTTCCTGAAACAAACAAACTTCTATAAGTGAACTAATAGTGGTTTCAGTTTTCTGTGTAAACAAAGTGCAATTTTTTTTTAATCTCAACTCTTCTTTTAAAAATAATTAAGATGAGAATCTTCAACTCTCACAGAACAATGAAAGGTACCTTGCCTGTTTCACCTAAGTGACAAATAGCTAAGTGTCCCGCTATTTTTCTTACTTAATTGCCATAATTCATCAGAAAATCTTTATGACCAAGACACCAGTTCGGAGATGATCTGAAGTATAATTTTAGAAAAAATAAAAAGTTTAAAAAAAAACCCAGAGATGCAGCTATAATACAATATTTCACTGAAGAGAGTTTGTACTCGTCTTTGGGTTATTGCAGAATGTGTAACTTAGACAAAGGTTCACACTTTAAAAGACAAAAGAGACTGTATTCGTTTTTCACAGAAAGCTCAAAAGCAGGCGATACTTCATTCCATGTGGAATGAAGTTTTTTAGGGGTAGAAATCATTGAAAGGTGAGACGTTATGGGTACAGCAGCGACAGAACTTTCTTTACTGGAGCCACCGCTGATGCTCCAATACAAATCTCCAAGCTCACTTAGCAACCCAGATTCTTCTATTATTTTCTCTTTCAGTCTTTCATTCAACCCGAGGAAGGTTTTTTTTTTTTTTTTTTTTTTTTTGGCTTTCCATCTGCTGCCTCCCCCACTCTCCTTCACCTCCAGGACAGCTGGAAACTGACCAAAGAAAACTTTTGCCTTCGTTTACAAATTCCTGTTTTATCAGCGTCTTTCTAGACGTGCCTTATCATTTCAAAGGCCCAGAACAAGTGAGAGCCTTGTAAAAGAGATGGGTTAGAGGGCTCAGCTGACCAGCAAGTATCAACCATTCTTGGATTTTAAAAGAACAATTTCAATGCATCTAGTTAGCCCTCTAAAGATAGAGCGCTATTCCCTGGCCTGCTAAGTTGCTGAGTCAGTAAGTTGTGGGTTTGGCACTTCGGCCCTCATCTCTGGCTAAGTCCGTCTGCATTGTCTGATAGTAAAAAAAACAAAACAAAAATAAAAAAACTTGACTGCCTCTTCTTTTATTGTTAGGTACTATTATTTCTGGTGTTTCTATTATATAGGTAAACAGAAAAACTCCCTGTTCATACAGGAATTTTGGAAATTGCATGGTTTTTTGGGAGGGGCGGGGGGGGTAAAATGCATTCATTTCTGGGATGTTAGAAGTTGCATGCATAGCACTCATTCATGCCCGAGTTTAAGTCTCTGAATTATCAGTTTCA
Organism: Mastomys natalensis; assembly: GCA_021653895.1. Lineage (NCBI taxonomy): Eukaryota > Metazoa > Chordata > Mammalia > Rodentia > Muridae > Mastomys > Mastomys natalensis. The sequence continues at coordinate 85,994 of JAJTUV010000648.1, forward strand.
ACCATTCAAAATTAAGTCTCCTTCAGTTATTGTTATTTGTCTGTGGTGAGGATTTTTTTTTTTTTAATTTTTCATTTTGAAGTGGAAGACCTTTACATTTAAGAAAGCATTTGAACGATCAACATTTAGACTTTTAAAAAACATACAGAAAGTCACTATTTACCATCCGACCTTGCTCTTTTGAAAGTTAAGTTCACGGGTATCTGTCATGCAGCTCAGTGTCTCCCGCCTCTTCACACAGACGATGGGATCCCTATCTAGCCCCCCAATCACAGACCAGGTACACGATCCCCGAGGCCTTACCCGCTGGTCTTCCCTGGAGCAGTCCTCTCCCCTGGCAGAGTCCCTGAGGGCTTCTTGGTCCCTAGTTTGCAAAACCTGTGAAGAGAAACACTGGATATGAGATTCAACAAAGGAGCACCCAGCTGTCCTCTCCTTGAAAACAGCACATTTTGTCCCCAGCCGTCCATGGCGTTGCTGGCCCTTGCCCAGTCTAACCAATGTGCAGACTACTGTACAACGGCATTGTCCTGAACAGGTAGTCTGAACACTGGGGCGACGGAGCAGGATCTCCAGAAGCTTCCATCCGTGTGTGGAAAATCCTGTCCCGGGGCTGGGGAGAGCCTGTCTTCCTGCACCAGGGTCTTGTTCAGCTTCCCCCCTGAATTCTGTCTGCTGCATTGACTGAGACACACTAAAGGGCTGTGATTTCCAGTCTTGACGTGGCACATTTGCTGCAGACTAGGGAACTGGCAATGAATTTAGGACCAGGAAAAGGGGAGGGCTGGGCTGGAGAGTCCATATATGGGATGATGTCACCCTGGGGAGGTTTGGGTATGCGCTGTGCCGCTGGAGAGACCGCTAGAATCGCCTGCTCTCAGACATGGGTCTGTGCATAAAATGGTACCAGATGTTTTCGTGTAATGTTAAGCAGTCATTTCATCTTCAGGCCAGATTTTTTTCCTCAACTGGGCAGGAAGTGGGCCCCAGTATGGAAAAGCTGTAAAAAAAAAAAAAAAAAAAAAAAAAGTCAAGATGTACAGTTCTGCTGTGACCAACCGAAAGTGAGTTGAGAGTAGAAGTACAAATTTGCTGCCTGATCCTGGCTGAAGAAGTAATTTGAAGATAGAGAGATGATAAAACAGTAAACAGAAAGTTGAACACTGTTAAGCAGGCAAACTTTGAGGCCTTTTTTTTTTTTTAAACTTTCCTGTGATACTTTGTTTTCTTGTATTTTACTCCTTAGTGAAGTCAGATAAGTTGAGGTTCCCCCTTTCTCCTCCTTCTCCTTCTCCTCCTCCTCCTCCTCCTCCTCCTCCTCCTCCTCCTCCTCCTCCTCCTCCTCCTCCTCCTCCTCCTCCTCCTCCTCCTCCTCCTCTGTTGGACCTGTCAGCAGCTTGCAGGCTGCTCTAGACTTGAGCAGTAATTACAGCAACTTCCTGAAAGTGAAGCCCCCATGAAAAGTCTGGAGAAATGCTCTTTGTCATGGCCTCTCCATGAGTAATTAGTTCCATATGTGGCCTTCCTAGACTCCCTCAGCTATTTTGGCTGGCTCTCTGCATGCCGTTCTATAGCTTTACCTACGGAAACGTTAAAAAGTTTAGATTTCAAGCACCGGCAATGCTGTGCCAGCTCTGTTCTGAAAACGTCCCTCTGGTAGAGTCACACTGTTACGTACAGTATCGTTTCATCCCACTGGTTACTCCCAATTCTGTTTGAATACTTTTGTTTTGTTTACATGGTATTCAGATGACGAGTTTTATCTCTGGTTAAGTAAATCTGTTGAAACTGGCCAAGCAAAGCTTGACCAGGTTACAAGCTATCAGCTCACAGGCCTCTAGTTCTCTCTCCCAGTTTTAACTGTTGCAAATTATATTTGCTGTTGAATGTTGTGAACATGAAGTGCTGCTCTAACTTGCTTTCCACCGAATTCTGATTGATACTAGATTTTCGTCTCAAATGAGAGCTTTATCAGTTGGCCTTGTAGAGATCACAGTGCGGGAGATTTCCTAAATTTAATTTAACGAACGGGATGATGGAATGTACTATTGTTTTAAGAATTAGAGCCCAGACAACTCATTTGTACCTGCCTTCTGGGATGCTTTTGAGATGTACAAAACTAGATTTGCTGTTTCAAAATGCATCAAGTGAGAACTATCTTAATGTATCTGTTTTTTTTCCTAACATGGTTTCTTTTAAATTGACATGCCACAATGGGTTCAAAATGGGTCACAAGCTCTTGTGAAGAAGATTAAATATGAGTACATCATCTAGAAGCTTATGATAGAGGGAAGAGGTTTATGCCAGGTTAAATACACCAGGTTGACATAGGATTAAATAGTTAATGCAAGCTAGTGGAAAAGCATCCTATCAGTGTCTCCTTACCGACCTCCTTCTTTACGGACTGTTTGAGAGTGACTGGGGGAGCTCGGCGTGACTCAGCTACCATGCGTTTACTGGAAATGATGGAAGGGTGACTAAGTGTGACCTAATGGTCTGATTGCAGGAGGATGCTGCTGTATCCGCAGTATGCCTGTCACACTAAGTTCTACAGAAGGCACGGGCTGGTGAGAGGTGGTGCACTCAGAGCCCATCACTCCGGTTTAGGCCTGCTCCTGCTACACACAGTGAAGGCCTTTCTTCTGCCCACTCCAGTTTCTGTCAGTGGAACAGGACTTGGCAAATGAAAAGTGGTTCTGACCAGACTGCTCCACAATTTCATCTCAGTTTACACAGCTAGGCCTTCTCAATAGTTCTACCTACACCAAATAAAGATTTTTATACTGTTTCCTTAAGGGCTTAAATGTATGCTTTTAGTTAGGCTTTTTAAAAGCATCATAAGTGATTTTCTTCAGAAATTCTTACAGATGCATTCCCATCTACTTGAGCTTCTAGTTGTTTGTGAGTTGTCTTTGCTGCATTTAGCTGGGCTGGGGCTGGGGAGTCTTTTCTGCTTGTGCACTTGTCCAGTGGCAAGGATTAGGCATAGAAAGGGAAGGAGCTTGGAGGACCACCTCCTTTTACTCCACATATGTTAGCAATGTTAGTGCTCTCACTCAATGAGAAAAGCCTTAGTGCTGTTATAGGAAGTCCCACTTTGGGATTGGCTTGAGGACTTTTCCGTGCCTGTAAAATTACCAGTCAAATACCTGAGATGTATGGGCCCAGATGGCAAAGCAAGTCATTTATACTGACCTTCTGCAGGATGTTTTAACACCAGTTATTTAGCCTCCTTGTTTCAAAAGCCATTTGTCTGAGCCATTCACTACCTCAATAGGTCACTTTGAGTGACTATGAAATTTACACAGCTTTAAAATGTTATGGAAAGAGTCATTGGTTATCATTCCCAAGATTGGCTAATTTTAATAACTTTGAAAGTCTTAAATTCAAAGTAGGCGTCCCTGTACTTGGAACCAAGCAGTTGCTAGTGTTCACATTTATTTTTGTTTGTGATACCTAGATATGCATACCTCAACTCTATATGACTTAGCTTGAAATTATTTTATTAGAGAACTTGTGTACAAGTTAGCCAAGAGGATTGGCCCTACAGCTTCAAGCATGTGAGGTAAATGCTCTACCGTGTGCTCCAGCTTCAAGCCAATGACAGCTCTAATAGATACATGTAAATAAAGTCTATCATCTGAGACTTCCCACCTCCTCACCTTGTCTGCCTTCCCAAGTTGATAGTGTGAGTCTTTCCACTGCCTTTGCAGTAGTCACCTTGTAGTATCTGTGCAGGTTACAAAGTCCTTTCACATAACATGTATTAGTTCTTTAATACCCCCTTGAAGTGCAGATTAAATCACGACTCAGATAAGAAGCTTATTTTGTGATCACACTAAATGCCAGAGCAGAACTCAGTTTTTTTCCCACTTCACACAAAAAAGCATATCTTACAAAATTTTTATAATTTTTATATTCCATGCTAATAAAATGTCAGCTGTCTGGTACTCTGACATAGATTATTACTGAACTGTTTGCACATACTTCTCTCTCCCTTCAAGAATATAATCTAAGTCAATATAATCTAGGACATCACTTTTATGTTGGGTTTGACCAACACCATGCTAGGTTCTTCAGCAAAGTGTTGATGCAGCAACCAAAAGCTATGTATGGGGTATAAACATGGTCTCTGACCAAACCTTCTCATGACAATAACTTGGGAATTGAAGCTGAGAAAACATAGTGTGATTTTAGGATTTATGTATGTATACTGCAGCTGTGAGCCACATGACCCTGTTGTTTTGGAATATATATGAACATGAGAGCAACCATACACACACACACACACACACACACACACACACACACATACATATACATATATATGTGTGTGTGTGTGTGTGTGTTTATATATTATATATATATATATATATATATATATATATATATTTTTTTTTTTTTTTTTGCTTATTTTTGGCCTTTTAATCTGGAAGCACACTGTGCTGCCATCAGCTCTACAATCTTGTGTTAAAAAGACCTAACCAGGCTGTGGTGTTTCCTTCCCAGTGTGTAGCTGAGATAAAAATCTAGTTGACCTCAGTTCCTTGGAAATGAAGGAAGACAGCCCCACTTGGTCAGGCTTTATGTTGTGCAAATTAGCACTTTGCAGAGAGGGAGTTGGAGGTCTACAGTCCTCTAATGTCTATTCTGTTAGGGCACAAATCTCTTTACTCTTCTTTCTTTGTCTGATTCCTAAACAAAGCGCCTCTTTCTAATCACTGTCCCCAAGTGCCTTTGCAGGCCTGGAAGCTTACTGGTCTCTAAGAAAGTACAGAATATTCAGGAGAGTTCAGGTATTCCACAAGTGACTGAAAACGAAGTTAAATCAGAACAGCTATACATCATAAACTTAATGCAGCCGAATCTGCAGTCTCTTGAGAGCTTATAAAAGGCTAAGCTTGTGAGTTGATTTTAAAACATACATTCATGAATGCATGTCTTGTTTAGCCTGTTTCTACAGTTTCCATGGCTGGGTCTGTTTATTTAGAAATCAACCCCTAACCAAAAGCAGTATATATTTTATGAACATTCTTTCCTCAAATCAATTGAGAGAGATAATGTTACATCTTTGAGCTCTACCACTGGCATGCACAGGCAGCCATTTCTATATCCCGGTAACACAATACATCCGGCAGGCAAACTTGGAAAGACTGGCTGCCTGGAAACCAGTCACATGAAGGTAAATACGTGATTCAGAATGCCAGTAAATTTGAAGCTCTGTCTTGAAAACCTGTTGCTGGCTTTCTCAGGCAGATTTCAAATGAGAACGTACTAGGGATGCAGTTTGGTGCCTGCTCTAAGCCAAGAGAACTAAGGAGTAGCATGTGAATGCTGTGTGCTGTGAGGCCTCCTTGAATTCCATGTTAAAATGAGGCTTCAGAATGAGCACTGGCTTACCTAGACAAAGAAGTGTGGTGTCTCTTGGGTCGTGCAGAGTTTGAGAATATTGACTCCTGATATCTTTTGGTATCAGTGTTTTTGTTTGTTTTTTGTTTTTTTTTTTGCTTAGTGCTACTCAGTAATGAGCATGTATGAAAACCTAAAAGGGAGGGATTCTTTTAATGTGCATGTGTGTGTGTGTGTGTGTGTGGTGTGGGTGGGGGGTATGAGCATATGGCTATGAACACCCATGCATATGCATGCAGAAGCCAAGGCAGGACTGTGGTTGTCTCTCTACATCATAGTTTTGGGATAGGGTCTGTTACTGAACTGACGCTAGGCTGGCTGGCCCATGGACTCTCAGGTTCTGCCTTCCTATCTCTGCCTCCCAATGCTGGGGCTCCAGATATCGGCAGCCATTCCTAGCATTTTGCAGGGATTGTGAAGATTTGAACTTGGGTCTTCATGCTTGCAGCGAAGTGTTCTTACCCAATGAACCATCTCCCTAGTCCCCAGTAGTGGCAGTGGTGGTGGTGGTGAATCTATATGTATATTTTATAAACACTCAGAAGGATACTCCCCCATCCCAGGGCTAAAGTCATCTTCTGCTGATGAGAATGTATGAGAAACTTATTGGCTATGAGGAAAAGAATGTGTAAATCCTGCTTTACCCAGGATCTGTGAAAGTATAGTCGCTCCCTTCAGCAATGCCGCATCTTTAAGCAGTGGAAAGCCGTACAAGCATGTTTATCATTTGTATAATACATGGTGTGTTGTTTTTAAGATTTACGATCTTTTGCCATATGCAAAATGCAAAGCACAAACTATGCATTTCTAAAAGGCTTTGAGCCAGCATAAACGTATTTAGCTGTGTACACTATATAGATGCTTTGCCTGGTTTCTTAATTCTGTCCAATCTCCAGAAAGTTTATTTAAATTTTCATGTATTCATTCGTCCATATTAAATTTTTTTTATATGTGCATCATAGTGATTTGCTGCATAACATACCCTGAGAAATCACTTGGTTTACAAACTACATCATGTCGACAGATATTTTCTGTGTTATAAATGTCTATGAGGTGTGCATCTTTATAAGCAGTAAAATTATTTGAATATTAATCCACCAAAAGTGTCTTCAGAAGGGCTTGCTAAGTCAGTTCATGTCTCGTTGATGCTCAGGATATCAGCCTTAAAGTAGCCAGAAGGAAAGGCCAGCCCTCCACTTTCATATTTAGAGACTTATCTTATTTCGTTAATGCTTTGATTCATGAATTAATTTTATGCCAAGCTCTTTCTAGTGTTTCCCACACAGAGTGAAAAATTCAATATCCTTGAAAGGCAGGGTTCTCTGTGGCTTTAGGAAGTGGGGTTGGGGTGGGGGTGCGGAACAAGACTGTATGTGGCTCAAATCCCAAGCTATACCGTTGATCATGCTGCCTTGGCACATTATTGAACCGTTCTGAGCTCTGGCTTGCTTGGAAGTGATCAGTTTTACTGTTGTTTCTTTGGGGAAAACTGAATTAATGTATGTAGAACTAAGATCAGGGCCCACAGTCAGACTGCATGCTGGCAGGCTGCTGCTTGCAGGAGTGCATCAGGCACCTACTTCATCTTGTCACTGACCTTGGGCAACTCTGAGCAACTGTCTAAAGCAGCAACAGCGAGTTTGGCTCTTAAAGGTCCACACCTAATTTTTTTAAATCTCCAACAGTGAATATACCATCAGTGTGCAAAACAAGCCAAGGGACAAGAAAGTGCTTCATTCTGTAAGAAAGAGAATGGGCATCTTAAAAATGCTATATGAAAATTGTTTACATAAGATGATATCTTGGAAGATCCTTAAATAAAAGTAACAGCCTTCTTTCTGCGTTTATATGCCCTTAAGATATATGTGTATATATGTGTGTGTAGATATATATTATGTATTTATAGTGGTGTTATTATATATATATATATATATATATATATATATTGTGTGTGTGTGTGTGTGTGTGTGTGTGTGTATAAAATATTAAATATAAAATATAAACTATGTGACAATCTATTACATATTTCAAATGGATATTATCACATATCTTTATAAGATTATATATATATGACTGTCAGTATATGAATACATATTTGTGTATATTTTATATGTATATGTGCAAATCTAGGCATAGGAAAATCTCTGTATGAAAACAACCAGTGTCAACATAAAGTCTTTTTTAGTAGCTTTTATGATAATGTCTCTCATGGTTTGAGATTATAATACTTTTAAGGGTAAAGTACATACATTGGCCTTAGACACTAGTTTCAGGGTGTGCACATTTCTCCCTCCTGCTTCTGTTTGTGCTGATCAGAGCTTCCCTGAAGGAGTTGAAGGTTGACAAAAGGAATGTAGACAAGCAGCAGCATTCTAATGTTGTAAATGTAACAGTTGTTAACTTTTGAGAGAAGCTGGCCTCAAACTCTCAACCTCTGTTTCCCAGGCAGCTGGAATCTCAGGCAAGTACCTTGTTGCCTACAGATGCAACAAAGTAAGCAGACAGGTTTCTCCACAGTGGCATTACCACCTAACACTGCAGATGTACACTTAAACTGCTGGGGTTCTTTTGTTTGGGGAGCACTCACTGTGGCCCTTTGCCCCCCAATCTCATTACCTCCATTCTCTTTTGTACTTTAAATTTTTTGATAGAAGTGCTAATGTTAGATTTCATTAGCTGAATGAATTATTATTTCTTTGGAATTATTTTTTCTGGAATGCCTGTGTGTGTGTGTGTGTGTGTGTGTGTGTGTGTGTGTGTGTGTGTGTATCCATCCTGTAAGAGAAGCTGCTTTGGATTTACCTTGCCTGCTCTGGCATTTTTCAGAACCCTTTGGAGTTATTACTGAGAAACTCACAATTGTCATGAGTTTGTCTTCAAGCTTTCTATCAATAGAAAAGTGAATGTATGTGATATAAGGTGCTTTTGGAATAGAGGAAATGTTTTGAGGGCAGTGGACTTTCTTTTCACATGATTCTAGGCTGCAAACTTTTAGCACAGCATTTCAACTGGTTACCTTTTAAAAAGATTGAATCTGTTTTTTCTTTTTTAAATTTCAGCAAAGTATAAGGAAGGCAGCAGGAGTTGATCTCCAGAGATTCTGGCCCTCTGTTTTAGAAATCAACCTTAATTCGGTTCCATCGGAGCCTCTGCATTGTAAATAGCTGGGAGAGGCCTCTGCAGCACTAATACCAGTCAGAGTGAGCCTCGTCTGAGCTAAAGTTGAGTCCAACTATTTCATTCTTTCATTATTACATTGCTTTTGTTTAGATTATCTGTTGCAGCTACGCATGAATTTGGAGGAAGAGCACATTTGTTGCATTCCCTTGCAACATCCTTTGTACATCTACTCTGTGTGTGTCAACACAACAGTCACAGAGGATATTGCTTGCCATTTATACCTGCCGTTCTCACAGTACCCATGTCCTGTTCCCTTCATAGTCAGTGTGTGAGGGTTTCAATGAGTTTTCCTGTGTATGACAGAATTGGAGGAGGAAGGCCAGTTAGACACTCTTTTTAACTGTGTAAGGTTTTCAGGCTATATGCCTCCTTTGCTTAGCAGTCTACTACATGATTGTAAAACAGAAGTTTTGAATAAACACTCTCAGGAAGAACCCAGAGGCCAGATCTGTCAGTGCCTAGAGTAGAGATAATTTCCCATTTGCGTATCCTTAACTGCTTGGATTTAATGTTGAAAGTTTTTCTCTGTTGATCAGTTTCTATTTCTCTGAGGTTAAATGAAGCTCACACTTTCCTGAATTTGACAGAGAGATACAGAGTTGCAGAGGGAGTGGTATAAGTCACCTCCGCCATTTTATCATCTCTCGAATAGCGTAGAGACGCCTCCCACAGAGGTAGTTGGCAGGCCTGACCAAGTGATGTCGATGAAACAAGCTCTGAGGCTTTAGAAAATGACTTGCACGTACTGAGCAGTCGTGGTGGCGCCTTGGTGCCAAGAAGTTCCTCAGTAACTTTTGTAGAAGACTAAAAGGTTGTTAAAGGACAGTGATTGTGCCAGTGTCTCATCCTGGGTATCCTAGGTACTTTCATGTCACATCTGTCACCATACACCTGGCAGAGTCAACTTATAGGATGGGTGATTTGACTTGGATACATTCTACTTTGACAGAGAAGGCATGATGACTTCCAGCTATAAAGGAACATGAAGTGACTGTTCACATTCTGACTGCCAACCAGAAATCAGGGACCTGCCTAGAAGGCTAGAAGTGAGGCTAGGCTCTAGCCCTCTAGAGCTGCTCTTCCCAACATTGGCCTTCAGCAACCAGCGAGGCTGTAGACTGCAAAGGCACTAAAACAATCCCTGCAGCTGGAGCCATTTTCAAACATAGAGGACTGGGAGAGACATCTGACATGCAAACAACGGCTAGTTTCAGTCGGAACCAATCAGAAAGCATTCAGGAAAATAGGTTGCTATTTTGTTCCTTTCCACTTTTGTAACCTTCCTTTCCATCTTTCCATTTTCCTCTCCCTTCTCCCCAGCCCCTACTCACTTGGGTTTCTTCTTTAAAACTTGAAATGGACTTGCCAGTGAAGTGCTTGTCACACTGTCTAAGAGTTTATGTTTTGGGTTCCATTTTTAGTCAGATAAATGTAACACTTCCTATGCATTATTTGAAAACAAATAACTCCCAAATGATATGAAATTGCTTTTACCCCCTTACAGTATACAGTAATTCCTTTATGAGCCCACCCCTCCCTCCCTTGCCCCTTTCCCTCTTTTTCCTTGGTGGTGGTGGTGGTGGTGGTGGTGGTGTGTGTGTGTGTGTGCGTGTGTAAAAAAGAAAAAAGGGGTAGGGGAAGAACACTAAATGCTTTTACAAAGGAGAGAGAATGGTAGGAGTATGTAGTGATTATACCTTTTTAATTTAAGTCTGCTCCAAAGAACCGTGCAAATATTTCCAGGCGCCTTCCCTAAACCCGACATCTTTTTTATATATTTTCTGCCTATACTATTTGGAATCCTTTCAAACTGCCTTTACTTTTAAAAACAAAACCTGTTCAGGCTTTTATATCTAACCTTTCCAATTTTATTTTTTTATTCCTAGATGGCAGAAGTAGTTATAATTTCTGTATGCTCCACAATGGTTTCCAAATGGAGTCTGCAAATAAATATCTATTATTTAACATGAGACTTTCTTGCATGAGAAAATTCAAAGAAAGGGGATTTCTTAATCAAGGTCACTTTTTAGATTACACTATACTCCCCCACCTCCTTACAAAGGACTTTGCAGCTCCGGAGCAAGGTCCTAAGCGGTGCATGCAGCTTTAGTGCAGTTAGGAGTAGGCTGAAAATGTGCCACAGAAAGCTCCAGATCCCATCTTCCTAACAAATCACTCAGGCAGGAATTTTTTAGACGAATGTCTGCCGGGAAACCGACGCCAGGAGAAATGGGGAAACCACATGAAGTTCACTGAGTAGAGAAATCTGGTTCCCATTTCGGCATGGCGTTTTGTGCTCGCAGGAGGAAGATAAACAATCTGTTTAAAGCCAAAGCGAATGGCCAGGGGATTAAATGTTAAAATCCTATATCGTAAATGTATTTTGGAGTTTGGGAAACCTAATCCATCACATAGGATCCTCTGAGAAGGGAGAAAGCATGCTGAGTCTTCTCGGCTTAGGTATCTCTGTGGACCGATGAGTCATCTTGCTTCCTGTTGACGTACAGCCATGCAGTTTAAGGTTTGTGTATGCTGACACTCCAACTGAAAACAAAGGTCTGCTTCCAGGCTGTGGTAGGCAGACACTGATCCGAGAAGAAGGGAGCAAGAAAATATGTTTTGTTTTTGTTGTTGATGATGGTGATGATGGTTTTGGTTACTTTTAGATGGCCCCTTCTAGGGATAGGGAAAAAAATTAACCTAGTATTTTAATGTAGCTATTTAAAACTTTGTATATGAAAACGTCATATGGGTGGAGTTGAAAAATGGTTGAGCTGTTTTGATTTTCAGAAAAATATTCTGAAAGTTTGTTTTCTTTGAAGTTCACCATTTAATGACTCTTTTGCAGTTTAAATATGTCACGAGGCTGACATTTAAAATATAGAGTAAGTCCAAGTAAGATAAAATGTATTTTGAGTAATACATTTTTGATTTGAAACACAAAGACCACTCACTCAATTGGGGATTTTATTTATTTATTTGTTTGTTTGTTTGTTTTACAAACAGGATTGGGTTATCCAGGCCCATGCTCAGAGTCTATGGACACGTGTCTCTGAATTCAGAAGGCCTTGTGCTTTGAGAAAGCCAGTGAGATGGAGCAGATTATAAAATAAGTTGATTATATACTTAAGTAGACTTAAGCTTTCCTTCCATAAATTGATTTTCTGTCCCACTTTATGGTAGAGAAAAGAGGTTGAGCTAATCAAGGTTTGTTTTATGTGCTCTAAGTTAGCACGTTTTCACCTATTTTATCCTCTAATCTGAAAACTCTGCTGAACTGCCTACACTTAATAATATACAATTTGTCCAAGCCTAGATTCACAGCCCAGGGATCTAATATCCTTGGAAACTGCCATTTTTCTTAGAAGATATAAAAGTAAACCTCTAGTCACCCATTCTTTTATTATATCTTCATTTGCTCACATCACAAACATCAAATACACCAGGAATGCCCTTGGATGGATATACAAAGGTAAACACAACCTGCCTGCAGAAAGTTGGATGGAAATGGCTTATCCCCAAACAATTGTTAGGAAGGAAGATAACGATGTTGACTAATCTTTTGGATAAATAGGAATTTATACAAAAGTTCATGTTGCTCTAGAAGTATCCTTTTGCCTGTTTAAACATGGCTAACCAGTTTCTGCTGTGGTTGTATTGTCTGTACTGTTGCCCTGTGTGGTTGTTGTCTTCAGGCTGCAGGGTGAAGAGGTCCAGGACAAAGACTATGCTTTGAGCCACCCCTGGCTCTGCTGTTATCTGGGGAGAGCTACTTGGTATTTCTTACTTTTCATCTAAAGAGGGAGGGACTAGGAGCTTTCACTTCACAGAATGGCTGCGAAGATTGCACAGATTAGTCTATAAAGGCTTTCAGTATGGTCCTGGCCCATATTAAACATGAAGAAGCTCAGGAACTAATAGCTTCAAGAATAGTTTTTAAGCTATTCAATGACCAGAAAAGCAGGGAACCAACCAGTACAGACTGCTGTTCGGTCTGAAAACCTTCTTTGTGCCCCACCACCCAGTGTGTATGGTGTAGCCACCAGACCAGTGTACCTCCAGTGCAGTTGCTCTTACCACAGACAATGTGGGTACCAGATCTAGCGCTATCCTGTGGTGTGCAACTTCAGCCAGTCTGCCTCACGGAGCATGGGCCTTTAGACACTTAAACGTCTCTTTAATTTTATCTAATTAGTTTTAATGGACTGAGTTCAATGTTCTAGATAGTTAAGTGTTTTTATTGGCTAATAACGTTTAGGAAGACACTAGAGACAAGTTTGACTTTTCAGTTTATTTTCCCCAATGTTGGTTAGTTAACTATAGTCTTTCTCCTGTTTTCTTTGCTGTCCGTTCCCTTCCCCTCCTTTCTGCCTCCTCTCCCCTCTATTTCCTACTCCCCTTACCCTCTCTCCTCCTCTTTTTCTCCTTTTCTTTCTTTTGATAAGAGGAAGATAACATCTAAAGCTAATTGCCTCAAATTACTTTTTTTAAAGATTGTATTCTATGATTTAATCCTTTGCTGTTACTAGCTAGTACTTTGTGGTGACAAGAAGGAGTTAAAAGACACGAGAGATGCAAAAGACGCTGTGCCTTCTAGTCAGAAGACTCGGTTCCCGGCAGTGGCACTGATAAGTCATCTAACCCGGGTTCATTCATTCACTCTGTGTCTCCATTCATAGACTCATAATCATAATATTTCTCTCAGTGAAATCAGGGCTTGATGGGCATTCTGCAAAGGCTCCAGGTTCCTGTGTCTTGGAACAAATAGGTAAACATTTGGCACACAGGGACAAAAGCAGGAATGTCATTAGGACTTTAGAAAATGATTCTCTTTCATGGGAAGAAATGGCTAGAACAAAGGGGGGGTCAAGCAGCTCCAGTGGCCCCACTGTATAGAAGGCAGGGCTTTTATGTCAAGCAGCATGGGGCTGGAGGGCTCATTTGTACAGCACAGGCTTCACTGTGTGTGCTCTGTCTGTCACATATAACTCTACATACAGTTTCATGGGTCATTAGCTTCTTTAATATCTACCCAAGAGTATACACTATGGCAGTTTGGGTATTATAATGAGCCATAGGTTCCATTTGACCACTCTGGGGGTATTTGTACCTGCATCAGTGGCTAGCCATAGTTGGCCTTGGCTGGGAGTTTGCCAGCCTTCCTCCTTGCCAGATGTGGTGTGAACAATGCTATCAGTAATCTAGTCCTTGTTGGCTAGCTTGAGGCTTGTGATCAAGCTTTACATATAAGAACCATTCTTATTCTGTTTTAACTTTGTATTTGTTCTTTGTGAATTTCACATCATGAGCCTCAATCTCAATTATCTCCCTGTCCCCTCCTAAGTGCCCTCCACCCTTACAACCTCCCCTACAACAGAGAAAAAAGAGTAATAGTGGAAACTGTAGTGTGTCACAGTATGTACCACAGTATTCCCTTTTGTTCACATTTCTTCACTTGCAGATGCTCATTGCAGCGACTTGTTGGTTGGTTGGCTATAAGCCTTCTGGCTTCTGCTACACTATCAATACTGAAACCTCACTGGGACTCCTGTTAGATTTCTTGTTGTTGCCCTGTGTTGTGGAGATCCTGTAGTTTTGGATCTGTAGGATTGGCCCCTGCAGGTACTATAGCAGTACTCCAGTCGATTGTCACTAGTGTACCATACAAAATGGTATGTGTCTAAGTGGCAGGACACTCACCTGGCATGAACTGGAGTGCTTCTTTCCCAGAACTGAAGGTGAAATATAACAAAGATTAAATAGATAAGAACAAATGACATTACAGCATTTAAGAATCTGTTTGAAAGTTTATCACAAGTCTAAAATCTACAAACTATAACAATTGTCAGCCTCTGAATATATTCCCAATAGTGCAATAGTGGCCTTATTATCTTAAGAGGTAACCAACAGCTGTCTAATTGGATATGAGGCCCACTTAATCGGAGGAAGTCATGCCTGGTATTGTTAACGTAGCTAACTATTTGTGGCTGGAGAGGTTATAGACCCTAGAGGAAAATCTACCACTGTTATTTTCTGGATTCAATTTAATTTCTAACTATATTCTAAATACTTATCTTTCCATGTACATATATGAACAATGATGATTAGAGAAGAAGCCATGAATATGAGAGGGATTCGGGTGCATAGAGGCGTTGGAAAAGGACAGAAAGGACAGAGAGAGGGGTAGAAATTATATCAATACAGTATTCATGTGTGAAATTCTCAAAAAAGTAAAAAAATAAATTATTACATAATTGGGATACCAAATAAATACATTGAATGTTTCTGGAATAGGGTAAAGATATGATATAATAAAATTAAGAGTAATGGTTCTCCCCTGCTTGGCATTGGCTATATTTAGTTAATGAGCTATGAGCCTATTTCTGCATTCACATTTTACCAGAGAGATGAAATTGGAAAAGTGTCACAAATGAGCAATAAGATAGATCTAAATCTGGAGTCTGAGGTGCATGTGGCAGGAGGGGTGCCACTGAAGGTCGAGAAACAAAAGGAGGTGCTTCGACTGTAGAGGAGGAAACTTAATATCGACCTAACTGCCATTAATGAAGTTAGATTTCAGAGTAAAGAGAATGGTCAGCACAGTTTATTTTCCGAAGGAGAACAAACAGAGTGAATTGGTGTAAACTGCTGTCAAGGAAAGACTGAGCACAAAGAAGAATCTGAATTGATCACCGTGATGCTCCAGGAAGTCTCCTCTCTCTCTAGCTGCAGACTTGTACTGATTATCTTTGAAACAATGAGATTTACCCTCCGGGCTTGGGTGACATGTTGTTATCTTATTTTCTAAGCATCATTCGCTGAGGCCATAGTTTATCTAAAGCATATTTACAAGGGAATTGTGAAACCCGGCTGTCATTTGTTAATTCTCATGGCTTTGTGTACTTCAAAACATTTCTACAAAGTATACATTCGTCATGGGACCTTTGTGAGCAGATGTTTTCATAGTAGTGAGAAATAGGCAGTCTGTGCTCTTATTGTCATTGAAAAGCAGCACTTAATGTTCCCCTTCAGTCCTGTGATTGCCTATATAGAGCGTTCCATAATGAAAATACTCCAAACCTTGTATAATGTAATGGCATAGCTATTGTTTTGATTATCAGTTTTGAGATTTGCTTTAAAGAATTCATGATTTACAAAGGTCAAAAACTATTCCCCATCATTTTGGGTTAAATAATACTCACGAGGGCTGCCTTCCAAACATTTGGCAATAAATCCTGGCCTCTTGATTAATGTTAGGTAGCTTCATGTGAGATGTTGTCATGGTGATACTTGCTCAGAAACAAACACACAAAGCAGATTTTAGAGGAAGAGAGGGAGATGGCTTCCTCATGTATTTCTGCAGCTTTAAAAATATTAATCAGAGATGATAAAGATGGTTTTCCCTTGCATATCTTTTTGCACTTTCTGAATTTTGAAGTGTGAATGCATTGCTTTTTTAAAAATATACAGAATCATATTAAAAAGTTTTAGTTGTTCATTTATAAACAAACTTACCTTTTAAATTCATTTTTAAAAGAACTGGATTAAAAATTAGGTTTCCCAGAATGATTTTTCCCAATAATTTCCAAAATAATAACTTGTGCTCAAGTCATTTTGAGTGTTTTATAATGAATCCTGTTGGTTCAAGGTTCCACACAAAGTGACTTCAATAACATATGCAGGAATATTTCAAAGTATTTTTGAAACATTTAATCAATGCAGGAGCTTATATTCAGTTCAATATGACATATAATCAGATGCCTGGATACACATGTGGACCAATCTCCTCAATAAAGCAAAGGTGTCCCTCACCTTACACAATTGCCTTTCTCTGTGTATCCTAAGAATTCTTGTCCAGTTCTCTCTCAGCAGCCATTAGATGCCGGTAGCTCTTCATCTTAGAGGTATCCAATCCCAACTGGTCAGCCTTAAATACATACACATATGTGCAGCACTAAAGGGACTCGGCACGCTTATAAATCTATAAATCTATGTGTGTATGTGTGTGTAACAATAATAATTAAAAAATAAGCCATGCATTGAGAGGGAGTAAGAGGGAAACTTGGAAAGGGTTAAAGGTTAGGATATATATATTCATATATATATGTATATATATATATATGATGAAACCATGTAGCCACTAAAATATAAATTCAAAGAAGGAACCTCCATTTCACCAGTAACACACATATGTACATATGTGTATGTTTTGTGAATACAGCAAACACAGGCTTGAGACCTTATGACCATTCTGAGCTTCTCCAAAAAAGCAAAGAGGACTTCATCTTTTGTAGTGTAGTGCTAACACGCGGAACAGTTCATTAACGCTCCATTTATATGTCTCAAGGTTCCAGAACCTGGAAAAGTCCAGTCACAGGTCTTGTCACAGCACCACAGGCATGAGGAGGAAAGGCACGAGGAGCTGAGAGGGAGCGGAAGCCCGGAGAGAAAAAAGGGTGAACAGGGAGGGAGGTCCAGTTCATCTTTTATTAGGAATGTGCCCTCTGGCTACTAACCTACTGCTAAGCAACATAAGCAACACCACTCAGTAGCCCGGAAGTTCTTCTAGTCACAGATAAAGAGAATCTAAGCTCTGCTGTGGACCCGGATAACGGAAGAGCTGCTCCAGGCACTCCACACATGAAGGGCTGTCTTGAGGTTCTGGTGCTGTTGTTTGACATGACGGCTTAGAAACACCCAAGTCCCCTCACGACCCTGCTCATCAGTTCTCTGGTGGTTTCTGATTTAGGAATAATGTCAAAGAAAAGCAAAGTAACACCTCACTACTTTCTGAGGATTTGGCCCCACACCTATATACAAGGAAGTTTGGCTGACTGGGGTAGACCACCTACCTGGACAGTAGCTTCTAAGGCCCTGAGGTCCTTTTCTAGGCTAGGGTATTACCTGAGCCCTCCAGTCTTGGCAAACTTCAGCTACACATTAGAAAGAATCAAGAAAGGAATGTGTTTGGTCTTAGGGGGTCATGAGTCTTGTCACTAAAGGTGTGACCCAGTGGAAGAGCAGCACACTGGTGAACTGGTCTTACCCTGTTAATTCCTATCATAGGAGTGATCCAACCTACCAAACCATAGCCACTCTCTTGGGGGCAGGGATGATGGTGGTGGAATACAGACTCATTGCGTGAGGAGGAAAATCAGAGGGGTGAGGGCGGGGAGGATGACCTAGAAGCTTTCTCTCTCTTGAGGGCAACAGCTCAGTGATCCTGGGACCTTCAGAAGCAGATGCACTGCTGCAGTCTTGCTAGGCTCTTGTTTGAAAGCCTGAAGCACAAATCCATCACGCTTATCTGAATGTCACACACATTGCTGTCCTGAGGCTGAGTACTTGGCACAAAAGCAACCCTGTCATTTTAGCCAAGTTTACAAGAGTTTCTCCAGATCTAGTTTCGGTAATTGTCCACTTTAAGTCTATCTATAGAAGCAATCTGAGTGAATTTGCTTAAAGTATGTATGTGTTACAGACCCAACTGTTCTTTAACCCAATTAATCTTTTAAAAATACAGCTTTATTGGGTAATGAGCAAACAGAAACTCTCCGTATTGCTTCTCTAATGCTTTCAGTAAAGCTTAAATAAGTTTTTGTTTGCTTGTTTTTTAAAGTGGGAAATGACTCAGTGGGTAATAACACTTGCTATGTAATGACCAGGACTTGAATTCAAGTCTCAAGCACCTATGCTAAAAAGCCAGGCAAGACGGAGCTTCCAGCTCAGCATTCAGGCAGAGACTAGGAGTCCATAGATGGCTCTGGTCAGCTAGCCTAGCTGAAACCACAAGCTTCTGGCTCAATGAAAGACCCTGTCTCAAGGAGTAAGACAGCCAGCATCTATTCTGACCTCCACATGCACACACATGGGTGTACATACCCACACACTCATGTGCACACATCACACACAGCACAAGCACACAAATCGGGGAAAGGAATAATGAAAGCCTTACATATTTAACACACACACACAAATTCAACCTTTATTTTACCACATTACCCTAAACATTTTACTGATTTGCTATAATTCATAAAATACAGTTTGAGTTCATTCACTTTGAGTTTAAAAATCTCATAAGTAGAGATCCGTGCTACCTTCCCAGTGTGATAGGGTCCCGCTGCCCTGCTCTAAAAGTCTAGTTTGATTGTCTCCTCTCCAACCTACAAAGAGATTTCCAACTCTAGGCCAAGAAGTACCTCATTCTTCGTGCTCTTAAAGCAAATATTGCACAAAGCCTTTGGTGTGCATAACATTTCTGTGCACATAATGCTCTTAAAGCAAATACTCTGTAGGTGCCTTCAGTATTTATGGAACCCTGTATTACTTTCTTAGTGTTCAGAAGACTGTCGTTGTGCTGTTTTCGCATATATATCATTGTGCTTTGCTCTAACTTCCCTTACACTCCTCCTAGGTCCTCCGCCCCACTTCGGTTGGTCTTCTTCCCAAAAACTAGTCCCCTTTCTGTTTTCTTAATACACATTTCTTGAAATTTTGCACATCAGAGGAAGTTTGTGATATTTTTTCCCCCAATTACCCTGTCTTTTTCTCTCTTCCCCCTCCCCTTTAGGACCCCCTTTACTATTGGCATGTGATATGTGCATAAGTATAGATTCTGTGTACGAGATAAAATATGATATTTTTCTGAATCTGCCTATTTTACCCACTATAGCAAGATCTACATCTACCCATTTTCTTGAAAATGACTTAATTTCATTCTTCTTTCTGGTTAAATGTAATTCTCTGTGTGTGTTTGTGCCATGGTGCCTTTATCCCTTCCTCTATCTGTTGATCTGTGTTTGTAACTTTGAGCTGATCAGTGTTAAGAAAGTATATATTGTCTGAATTTTTCACATCACTTACAGTACATTGTGGTTCCATGAAGTGTCATCAATTTTCTTTTTTTCATCAGACACTGTGCTGACAGCTTGGAATATAAAAGCTAGTGCAAAGACAGCTTTAATATAAGATTTACCTTTATGTATGAGTTTGTATGCATATCCATGGAAGAATACATCATGTATTCTTCACCCAAGGGTGCAGATGTCCAAAGAGACAAGAAGAGGGTGTTGGAACACCTGATGCTTAGCTGCTAACTATGGGTGATGAGGGGGTCCTCTGGAAGAGCAGTAATTGATTCTGATAAGCCATTTCTCCAGTCCCATGCAAAGATGTCTTAAGGAGGACCTCCTGTTCCCCTCTGGGCAGCTTAGACACCTCTGTGCCTCTCTTGCATCCTGTCCTTTCTGCTCTTACTTAGAGATGACATATATTGTTGGATGATATGTCTGTCTCCTCCAGATTTTATTATCTTTGGACACTGATACTTGTTCCTTTCTCCTTGAATTCCCAGGATTTAGAAGCGAGCATGCAGGAATGCAAAGTGCATGTGGGCTGAATGAGTCAAATGTTTAAAATGATAAAACTGAGATGGAGTTGAAGGCTGTGGTTAATTGGTGGAATCCTCATGGCTGAGGCCCTCACCTAAATGGCTCATTAGCTTTTAAGCAAGATGCTTGCAAATTACATTCTGGTGGTTTCTTATTCTCTCGTCTGCTTTAATCAATGGATTTTCAAATCACTAAAGTGTTTCCTGACACACAATTCATATTTGCTTTCCTCAGATTGCATGTGCCACATGGCAATCACTAGCATGGCTTCTACAAGGGTTTCAAATTCCAAGGATAGGCATGTCCTGCCAGCTCCCTTATCTCAAGCAGTGAATATAGAGGTACAGAGAAGTTAGAACAGAGTCACTTGAAGGCAAGTGACCTATTTTTGGCTCGCAAATATTCAAACACAGATGAAACACCCAGGAAAACCTCATATGCATAGTAAATACCTATGTGGTTGATGTAAATAATTGTGATTTCTTTTCACACCCAGCATCTCCTCCCCTCCTAGTCACTGTAGTATCTTATGGCTTTATCAGATATAGGAAATAAGCCTTTCTGGTTTATGTTTCTGATACTATTCTCAACTGCTTCACTCTAAAGTTCGAAATGGTGAAGTGGGGGTTGGGGGTGGGGGGGGGAGCTAAGGCTAAAGGGATAACAAAGACTTACACCCCGGAAGTTGGATCTCAGTTCTACGCAGACAGGAAACAAGTAACAAGGAAAAGTGCATGAATTTTTTTATTATATCACTGAGGTCTCTACTGAATTTCTTAGAACAAACAGGTACGCAAGCTTGGCTTCAAAGGATTGGTCTAAACCAGAGTATTGAAAACAGCGATCCAGCTATAGTCACTTTGACTACTCTGCTCTGAAATATCATAGCAAAGAACTGGAAGGGCAGATAGATTCGTATCTTTAACCTCTGCCTCGATAGCTCATCATGCTACAGAAACTCTTTCTTTCCAGTGCAGTTTCCTGCCAAGTGGAGATTAATCCCCGATGATTTGAGGGTTTAGGTTTAGATAAAAGGCTACCAAGGGAAAGCTTGGACGTTCCTTTTCCGGCAGTAATTATGCTCTTTATGTTTCATAGTGATTACGCCGTTTCCCTGAAGAGGAGTGCAGCTTTGTTTTCTTTCAGAGTAAAACAAGTATCCTCTGATGCTCTAAGTACCCAGATCATAGTTCACCCTGCAATAATTCACGCTGGCTGCTCCACTGGCCGATACTTGGTTATGAGCAAATGCATGTGCGTTATCAGTTGTTCAGCAGAACCTCCCTAAATTTGTTTTTCAGTCTTTGCCTGCAATGTTAACTACACCACAGTGAAAGAAAATAAAGGCATACACTGTCTGTGTCTTCAGCCTGACCCATCTTTTCTTCCTGTGTATGTTAACAGTGAAGTCAAGATAAAAACGGACCCTGCAGATTGTAACAAAAGGCTCGGTGGTCATGGCCGGGTGGATGCTGTAAGTGGGGCTGAGTACTGCAATAGTTCTATTGTGAAGACAATTGCATGATTGAGAACAGCCCCCTGGAAGTGCTCCAAGTTTGTGTCTGGATTACCACAGGGTGCTGGAATGATTAGAAATGCTCACAAGCAGCTACATGCCCGTGGCCTGTCTCCACTAAGCAATCAGAGTGCATGGGATCCCTGGGAGATGCTACATTAGTTAAAAGTATTCTGTTCTCCATCTTGCCTTCTTTTCCTCCTTGGAAGGTCTCTGTATGGGAAGCCCCATGGCAGGCCTTAAATTGACAATGTGCCCCTGGCTGACCCCAGGTGAGATGAGCCCCTCTCACAGATATCTTACTTATAGGAACGGCGCTGCTGCACGCTTGTACACATTTTAAATCTAAGTTGAGATCTTTGGAGTCTACATGATGAATAGCAAGAAATCAAAGGCAAACAAGCTCACAAAAAACATCAGGCCATTGTTGAGCTCTGCCAGAGATGAAGCTCTGCTTCTGCCAACAGTTTTGAGTTGCATATCATTCTTTCGTGTCCAAGCTTTCAAACGTGCAAAGGTTGACGGGTAACTGATAAAAAGGCAAGGGTAGTGAAATAATAGTGTTTCGATACATAGGTTAACTGTCTTCTTTAAAGGTTTTTCATGTAGCTTTGTGTAGCTCAGGGTTCACATTAGGGCCTTATAACAATGCTCCGTTATTGTGTCTACATGCTTCCACCCTTGCTATAGGATAATACTTCCCTGTTTCTGCAATCTACCCAGGAGGAAACTGACTTCCATTTTCTTTACTACTGATACTTTTATTTATTTGTTGTACAGGAAATTAACCCAGGGCTCTACAATGTGTGCTAAGCACAGAGCTGCCTTTCCACAGTCGAGCATTTCTTTATTTGCACCCCAAGTCTAATCTTACCAGTTGTATTCCTTTGGCTGCTATTTTTATTTCCAGACGAAAAAAATTAATTGTTTCATTTTCAATGAGCTCATAACCATTTCTTTTTCTCACCTTGGCTTCAAGTCTTATGAAAAATAGCATTTTGCCTACAGATAGGCAGCATTCAAATGGTCAAGCTATTTCATGACTTTTTGGCTTCTGATCTCCCTAAGTTTGACCAGTGATTTCCCTGACCTTTGATTTAATTCTCCTTTGACATATGCTTGGTTGCTTGGTGTGGTGGCGCACACCTTTAATTCCAGAGTTTAAGAAGCAGAGGCAGACAGATCTCTGAGT
Organism: Mastomys natalensis; assembly: GCA_021653895.1. Lineage (NCBI taxonomy): Eukaryota > Metazoa > Chordata > Mammalia > Rodentia > Muridae > Mastomys > Mastomys natalensis. Next base: position 108,681 of record JAJTUV010000648.1, read on the forward strand.
TTGAGGCCAGCCTGGTTTACAGAGTAAGTTTCAGGGCAACCATGGATATACAGAGAATTCCTGACTTGAGAAACAAGCAAAAATAAAAAATATACTGTGTAGCTAGGGTTGTTGAACTCAAGGACATGGGGAAGCCTTGGGAAGATCTAGCATAATTTTAGAGAAAGCTTCATAAATAAGTCAGGTCAACTAGGAAGAGATGTTTGCAGTTATAGATATAAACTTGTAATATTCCTCTTACTGAATGGGTGAGACTGACTAAGTTGCTGCCTGAAATGAACATAAGTTTCTGAGATGGTGAAATGCTTCACTGTGATGTTTAAATGAATTCTACATTACTTTATTTCTTTTTTCGAAGAAGTTTTACTTTCTGTTTAAATAGCTCATAACCAAATGATAAATGTTTCAGTGTGTGAATAAATCCTTTGTAGGTCTGGTCTGCTGGTAAATGTCACTGCATTTTTTTCCTATGTATGCTTAGGAAAGAGAGGTGAAAGAAAAACTTCTGTGCACTCTAAGACATTGATATTTATATGACAGTGTGTGACAGTATTTATTAGATTCATTTAAGCATTATTAATTGTTTGATCATGTTAAGTAGACTTGATTTCTTATGACAAAGTATATAGAACAATGCCCCCAAATCCCATAAATAGAAGTTCTCCTTCCCTCCTTCCCAAGTTCCCTCTTCTCCTTCTCCTCTTCTCCTTCTTCCTCTTCTTCCTTTCTTCCTCTCTTTCCCTCCCTCCTCCTTTCTTAAACTTTCCTCCCTCCCCCCTCTCATCTTTCTTTTCTTCATTAATTGCTTGCTTGCTTTCTTCCTCGAGACCCTTTAGGTGTCTTCCATATACTAGGCAAGCATTCCATAGCTTAGTTATATCCTAGTTTTAATTGCATTTCTTTGAGTCTTTATATTCTCTGTTGTAGATAAAGGCAGAGAGGAGTGGTAAGGAGCTGTGTTCCAGATACAAGAAATCTGTATGATACAGGCCATGGGTCATAGAACAGTCTTCACTGTGCTCTGTTCAGCAATCTGCCCTTATGCTAGAATGTGGTGGAAAAAAATAGTGCATGTAGTGTGCTGGAAGAGTAACTAATTGTTGGAAGAATCAGCAGGCTGCCATGGTAAGAACTGTGGTGAATGTGTCCAGCAAGGTAGAGAGCCTGCTGAAGAGTTGATACTCAGACTTCAGATAAACAGTTCACACCTGAGCTGTTGCTGCCTAGCAAGGAAACACAATTACTTCATACTTGCCCCTTCAGTCCTTCCTCTTTGTTACGTCTGTGAATATCTACTCTTGTACTGATGTCTGGCAGCCTCATGCTAACTTGGTGGATCTTGTGAGCAATAGAGACAGACATAAATCCCTGCCAGTTAAGATAAGAAAGAAGATGCAGTGTGATGTGAAATTAACTATAGGACAGTCGGATTTAGGGTTATCAATTGACATACCTTTCTGTATGGTGCAAGACAGCCCAGGTAGGTGGGAAGCATTCCTTTTCACCCGGAGAGTGATTCCTTGCTAAAAAGCTACAGATTTTAGAAGACTGCACAGGCATTTCCTGCTTCTAAAACTTGGCACTTTTAACCAATTAATGTCTTATAATAATTGCATTTATCCTTTAGGCTATGCATAGAAAAAATGGGGCTCTACCATATCAGGTGGTGAAGAACATCTTCCTACACATCTTTCTAGTAGTGGCAGGAGGACATACTGGAAGACTAAAGATGAGGACAGAGCAATGTGACAGAAGTAACTACTGTTGTGGGGAACAGAGTTGACACCAGTCTGAAGGTGACAGCCAAGATGGTGGAGAGAGCCTGCTGGTGAGGGAGAGCACTGAGGTCACACAGGACAAACTGCTGTAGACCATTGTTGTAGGAGCATTTGGCCTCAGCACCATCACCAAAGCTTTAAATCCTTGAACTCAGGGAAAGTCTAATCCCATGGCATTGGGATAAATTAAAAAGTAGAGCTAACTAATGGGGCCAGTAAAAAAGAAGGATGTGTGTGAGAGAATAAACTTACAGTTAGACTTACTTGTGATTAAAAATCTTAAAGATTGGTATGAAACATTTTGGTTCTTCTTAGCTTTCATGATTTTCCTTTCTAAGATTTATTGAAGGTTAATTTTATTGGACTTAACAATTTTGTATTTACACAGTGGATGTGAAGCCACGGCCAAGACTAGAATAGCACAGGACTCCTTAGGGGCCACCTGAGATGGAGGAGATCAGCATCTTTGGTGCTGAGCTTGAACTCATGATGGAGAAGATTTTGAGACCATAATTGTATTTCCAAAAAAACAAAATGACTGCAAATCTTCTGCTTTTATTGATTTGCAAATACTTAAACGTGGCACATTTTTATATCACTTCCACTTGGAAGTGGAGGTGAACATGCTTTTGAATGTTGAAGGCTGTTTCTCAAAAGCATTGTAGCTGCCCTTCAGTGATCTTTCTTTTTCCTCAGCTGTAGTCCATCAACCCAGGAAGGAAATGTAAGTTAATAAAACGGAAGGTGAAGGCTAAACCCAGGTTTATGCCTCTCACACAGCTGTGGCTTCATTTTGAGTGCGCTTTGCTCCTACTAAGCATGTCTGTCATAGATTTCAGACCCAACCTACCTTTTCCTTGGTAGTATCTAAGGCTTGGATGGCTCTTGAGTTTTGCAGTTTGGTTTAGGAAAGATCAACAGGTTCTAACGTGTTGCTCTATCCTCCTTAGCCAACACTGTGCACAAATGCCCTAGTGTTATGCTGAGAGTTGGAGTTGATCTTAATGTCTACTTTTCTTACTGTTTCACATTCCATGTGTGATGGGGTTGGCAGAAATGGATTCCTGTGTCTAGAAAAGCAGCACTAGTCACATATTCAGACTACAAGTCAGGAATGAACCTGTATACAGAGGCCCTCTTCCTTCTATCATGTGTAGTTTGCTTTTTAAGGTGATTATAATAAACTGATATAATGGGAAAACAGAGTTCAGAGCTCTAAGCCCTAGCGATTATGAGTTATTTGTTAACAATGCTGGCCACTAACAGCTGTAGGTTGGGCCACTGGAACACAGACATAGGTTATGCAGAGAGTGAAAGACACTATCCTCTTTTTCCTGGTGATGGACTATATCAGAGGTGTCATTGTGCATGTGTAACTTCAGTGACTACATTAATGTCCTGTTGGCTTGATGTTGTGTACCAAATAAACACAAATAAAAGACAAGAGGACAAACAGTCCTCTGAGATCTAATAACACAGAAGAAGGATATGGGAGCTGAAGTACACTTTTCTCTCACGTTTGGTTGTGAAAACTCTCAAACATTCAAGAATGGAAAGAATCTTACAGCAAATACCAGCGTATCTGGAGCCATACTACCAACATAAACAAGACCTGCTTTATCACATGAGGTATAGCCTGCTAAAGAATGAAACTTAACAGGCTTAACTAGAAGGATCAAAGTGTACACTAGGCTGGGAAAGGGTTGAAGATAGGATTGAAGTAGCAGCCCGCATCCTTGTATAATCTCTTCTCATGTTTACCAGGGTTGGTGGGAAAGGATGTAGTTGACTAAATAGCATCCTCCCCAACCCTCCCAAAGATGACTAATCCACAACACCTAATATGTTCTTGTATGGCTGACATTGCCCAGGCATGTCATGCCTGACATGCCTGGACACATTTTGTGACTAAATGTGTGACTTTAAAGTGGCATTTGTGACTCTGGAGTCCTCTAAGAGAGAAGCAGTAAGTTTAGAAAGTGCAAGGACTGAGGCAGAAGTCAGGATGGAGGGGAAAAATGCTACATTGCTAGATTTTTGAGATGGAGGAAAGGACCACAAAGGAAGCTTCTGGAAACCAGAAAATGAAGGAAATAGATTCTGTCTCAGAACCTCTAAAAGGAATCTAATTCTGAAGACTCATTTTTAAGCTTACGGTCTCTAGAATTTGAGGATTATAAATTTGTGTTGCTTTCAGCCACAGAATAGATGGTAATTTGTTACAGCAGCAATGGGAAACTAATATAATCATCCAATTGAAAAGACAGGCTGGGGATAGCTAGTTCAGACTTTGTATGCTAGGCTAATTGAGATCTTGTAGGAAACCTTTCAATGTGTTTGATCTCACAATTGAATGATTTGTCTACTCTATATCAGAGGAAGATAAGATTATAGAGAATAAAATAGATACAATAATATTGATAGTAATATTTGCTATAACATTTACAGTCACTGTGAGGATAGGAGAAGAGAGAAAACATTGGAGAAGTTTACAAAGGAAACACAGCACGGTGCTGGGTAGGTTTCAGTGGTAAATCTTGCCTACAATGTGTGGGTTTTATTCTAACCACTGTGCTCCCCCACCTCCCTGCAAAGAAAAAGAAAGAGACAAATGAACAAAAACCATACAGGAAACAAAGCAAAATAAAACCCAACTAACCAACCAACCAACCAACCAACCAACCCAAACTAAAAAAAAAAAGTACCCTACCACCATAGAACTTGAACTCAATGACTGAATGGACTCAAGAGATACAAGCAACAAAGATCTTGAATGTAACAGATTTTATGTTTGAGAGAAAATAATGTATGATTCTCATAATGAAATATTTGTTGGAGGAACACAGTTTTAAATTTTTTCTTATTCTTTTTGACATTGAGTAAAAATATTCTGAAAGGGTTTTATTATAAAACCCTTTCACTATCTGCCCCATGGGACCTTAAGTTAAAAAATAAAACCGAGAATTAAGATGGGAAGAGTAGGGAATACACCATTAGAATTCCATAACTGCACATTTGAAAGCCCCTATATGCCTTGGTTCTGAATGTACTCGCAGCCACCCTGGAGGAAAAAACTGATGCTCTATGGTTCGGATGTCAATGAGACAATGCCCCTGAGAGCAATGTCTCTAGTCAATATCCCAGAAGGTACCCTCGTTCTTGGCATTGCTCTTTACTAAATTCCATAATTAGCTTCCTTGGATATGTTTCTTGATTTTATCCTTCCTTTCTCAATGTATTCAGTAAGATAGTCAGACAAGGATAAAATCAACCCAATTCCTACTCCAAAATTCTGCTTTAAAAATATTACATAAACCTAAGCCTTGGGAGAGCATAAACCCTGAGATAGTATCCACAGTTTGACACTGCCACTGGGAGTCAATTACTCAATTATAAGCATTTGCTGATTATTTTCTTATGTGTGTGTGGGTCTGTGGGAGATTCTGAGACAGTGACAGGTACGTATGTATACATATGTGTACACATGTGTGCATCCCCTATTGAAGTGAAGAGGAAGGGGAGGAAAGATCATTTCACTGAGATCTTTGAAGAGAGTGATAGAAATTAGTGATGATGAAGCAATTGAGAAAGCAAAATAGTGAGACAGAACATGCCCTGGTGATAAAAACAGAAAGGAGAAAGAGGTAGAGGAGGAGGAGGAGGCAGAGGAGGAGGAAGAAGAAGAGGAGAAGGAGGAGGGAAAGGAGGAGGAGGAGATAGAAACATACAAGGGAGTGGAGAGTGAGAATGTGCCTGTACTAATTGTAATGTCAAATAGACGGATAAGGATATTAATGAACAGAAATGACGATTTGCTGAGTCTCTTCACCAGTTGCCCATCAGCGATCTTCAGGATTGTCTTGTCAGTGTGATGAGACAGAAGTAGGACTGTGGCGGTTGGAGCAGTTACCTTCACGGGTCAGGCAGAGTTAGTGGAATGAAAGTCACTATCCCACCTCCAGGGACTTGATTACAGCACTTTCTGTCTCAGTTCCTGAAACAACATGAAAACTGATTTCCTTCGACCAGAAACACGAGGACTATGCTGGTTTCGGAAGGGTAGCTGTCAATCTGGATGGCATAAGGGCTGCTGGATGATTAATCTTCCTTATTAATGGAAATCATTCTGTGGCCTTGTTTCCAATTGTCACTCATAACTTTTGGATCTTGAGTGATGAATGAGAATCCATTACAGAGCTTTTCTGACTAACCCCAGCACATCATTTGCACCAAGTTTTCTGCTCTTATAATTACACACTGAGTTCAAAATATCAGCCCTTTTGCAAAAGCAAATGATCAAGATGAACATTAATATGACCACTGTCAACATGGCTGAAAGAGTTACTTTATTAAAATGACACTGCAGCTACTGGATTTAAGGTGCCATTGGGTACTGGAGGCATCTTCTCTGCTGGTGGATTTCAGCCTGTGTAACTCATAGGAAATAGTCAAGAAATGTATATGCAGAGGTAATTGTTACAGAAATGCATATGTTTGGGTGATTCACTGTTTGATCGTTCATGTGGAACACTTGAAACCTTATTTAATTCTGGGTGTGATTTCTCAGTTTCATTTGGGGACTAAGGATTGGGCAGTAACTGTAGGATGACCACCAAATGAGAAAATTGTCTTCTTCTTATTTTACTTTTTAATTCTCATAATGACTTGGTTAGAGCAGGAGTAATGACCTTCTCATACACAGTGAAACCAGGGCTCTGAGTGATCAGTAAGCCTTTTGGCTACAGGCCTACGTAGCAAGGATTTCAGCCACCATTGGTAGACAACCAGCTCAAGCAAGACAAAAGTTAATTGGCCAGATAAAGCATTATTATATGTGTGAATATGTTGCTAGAATCATATCATGTGTCAAAATCAACACTGTGTTTTCCTTTTGCAGTCTTGTTGCTTCTGTTGCTGACCACTATTATCTGACTTTGGCATGAACACATGGTCTTTGCTACTAGCAATCAATCTAGGCTAAGTGGACTTCTTAGGATAATACTTCTTCCAGTTAGTCTAGAGATTAGTAATTTAGTGGAGGAACAAACTTTCCTTTTGTACCTTGCCCTTTTACCATTTCAGACCATAAGGTGGATGCGATGTTTCTTGGGAGTTCAGCATTTGTTCATGTTCTGTGGCTTCCCTGTTGCCTTGACATTCATTATTATCTTCCATTTAACCCCTAGTATCATCTTATGGAGTCCGTAGGGCTGACATAATTTTCCTCATTTTGCAGAAGATAAAGCAAGGCCAATGGATGGTGTGTGTGTATGGTGTGTTTAAATCAGCAGCCTTCAAATATATCTACTTGAGAAAAGATTCTGAGAGTTAAACAGTCTAAAGACAGCAAATTGTCCAATACATTAACAATGTTTCTTATAGTTCAGCAGTAGATTATGGTTTGACTTAGGTAAAAACTTCCATCACGTAGCACGGTTCAAGAAACATAGGAAGTTATGAAAAGTTTCTCTCTTCCTTGTTCCGCAGAGCCAGCATACCAACTATTTGAATCATAATTATTTCCCAGAGGAGTGAGCAACACTTTTCCAAAAGCTGCATGTTTTTGTGTTTGTGCAGAGGGTAAGAGGAGAAGTCCAGTTTCCTTCCCATGGTGATGTCCTTAGTCCTCGGACTTTGTCTAGAACACCCAGCTATTTGTGTACGTGGACATGCAGAGTCTGCTTTTAGAAATACCACAACACACAGCAGGCATGCTTCCCAGCCATTGATGTAATACACACCAGTATCAACTGAGAATGGACTGCCTGCTTGCACACATTTACAGAACATTGTTAGATGGTGTTTGCAGGGTATCTACCTAGTGTAGGACCCTTTCTGGGCTCCAGGGGAAACAGCTTGAACCTTCACTGTCCTCATAGATGAGGCTGAGAGGTCTTCACACACCTAGACAAGCAGGTATTAAGTTTCCTTCTTTATATAGCAAGCAGTTTTTTAAGTTTAGTAGACTTCTCAAAATACAGCCTAAAATAAGGTTCCTTTTCCACCGCTTCTAAGCTGAGTTTGTTTCCTTTCACAGAAGTGATTTTAATTGTTGGCTTGATTCCAGGATGAAGAGAAAGCCTTACCCTTCTCAGAACAATCAGATGAAAACAATAAACCTAAATGCTCAGCCCTGGAGTCTCTATTACAGCTTGTGATAAATCCTTTCTTATGTTTGAAACACACACACACACACACACACACACACACACACACACACACAGAGGCTTCATAGCCGGGTGTATGTACAGACAGTCCTATTTTCTTATGTCCACTGTCAGTGCCACAATATTAAACAGAAGTGAACTTCAGGCCTGTGCTTTCCTACTTATTTTTTTCCTAAGTGAATTTATTTCTCCACAGAGGAGTTTTGTAGCTGTCTCACTATGGAAGTAGTGCCCAGCTCCAGGCCTGCAGACTGCCGACGCACAATTAATCTCACAAATTTATGAATGCCAAAGCAAGCACCAAAATGAAAACAACTGGGGGAATATGTTTAAGGGAAATAACTGGACTGTGTCCAGATGTGCATGTGTAAAACATCACCCCTTAACTCCGCCTCCATATCCTGTCTGAGGATAGGATTTTTTTTCCCCCTCAAAAATAAACTGGGGTTATTTGAAAGAAGTTGTGGTCTCTGACTGAAACTGAATAAGCAAATCCAGGCCAGTCATGAGTGTGTGTGTGTTCCTGGTGCCTTTGTTTCTTAATTAACTCAGGGTACTGATGAATCAGTCTGCCTTGTGGCTGTTCTTGGTAGCTGTCATTCCAAGCAGAGGCACCACATTTCATGGTTGCAGACATAAGTGCTTCTTTCTTGAGTTTTTTTGGTTGTTAGAGACTGCAGCCGTTTCCCACAAGAAACGGGTAACATTAACCTGTATAATGTGGGAAAAGTCTTTAAGGCAAGCAGTGCAAGCTAGTCAGAGGTTAAGAGAAACAGCAAAAGCATTTAAAGAAGCTTTTAATATAGTTCCCAGATAGTCCATGGAGGTAGATGAAGAGATGAAATTTCTCTTTAAGAAGCTTAGTTTGGTGGATAAAGTATATAAATGATGCCGGCCCTGTGTGCACGGAATGAACTTTTAATGTCTGTCACTGCTTATGAGAACCTGTAGGTTATGAGTTGTCATAAAGACTTGCCTTTTGCTTGCTGTACATATGAACAAAAATAAATAGTAAATTAGATGACAGTGGGCCTGCTAAAGCATCTTCCTAAGTGGAGCATAGGACGATCCCCTGGCCTGAGTGTCGGTACCCCTCTCTGCATGTGTGGTCACCACAACTTCCCCTAGGAATTAAAACTCTATGCCTCCTCAGGCCAGAGTTCTAAGATTAGATTTGTGATGAGGCTAATCATGCCCCTGAACCCTGGTCCATGTATCACAGGCTGTCTTTGAACTTACCATGAAACCAAGGGTCGCCTCAAACTTCTGATCATCCTGCATTTACCATTGTAATGCAGGAATTAAGGCATGTGCTGCCCTATCTGGCTCAGGGATTGCTAAGGTTCAAACCCAGAACTTTGTGCACACCAGGCAAGCACTCACCAACTGACCCATGTTTCCAACCACGGAAAACAACACAGAGGACTTTGAATACCCAATGTTTCATTTTGTTTAGGAGTCTTATGAGCCTTTTTGCATGTCCAATAGGCCCTGGCTGATGACTGTCATAAAGCATCAATATTGGACTAGTAATCCCAACTGCATTTTGAGAATGAGTTGACTTTTTAGTATCATTCTGAGCAGGTATTAATTTAATTAAAGCTTAACTTTAGTATCATAATCTATGGTTTTATAAAAGAAAACTTGCCAGGAAAAGATAGTGTCCCGTGGCAAGTGTCCAGAGTGGGAAAGATATAGACATATGTTCATATGTGTATATATGCACATGAACGATATGTACATAAACATATACACAATGAAGAAGAGCACTATGTATGTACTGTGCTATTATTCACTTCTACATTGTTTCCAGACACTCCCTAGAGAGATTTCAGTTAGAGCTAGGGACAGGTAGGAGCAGACCACAGTGTGCTGTCAAAGGTCTGCCTGGGAGGGTTTATAGTAGGTCCATTGCCATTTATTTATATTTCAAACATAATCATTCTGGAAAATTTAAATATATTGATATTTACCCACCATACGAACATGTAACTCTTTGATGTTGAAAACACTTCATGTTACCCAGCTTAGAAAACAGTTAGTATAAATTAATTTTACTCTCATAAATAAAGATTTGGTAAGTAAGTACTTAAAATTATTTATATGGTAGCTTATGAAATATACAGCGATTCTGGGTCTCAAACATGTGTCCAGTCTGTTGCATGGTAAGATATTGGTTGCTTAAAATGATATACTATTTGGTAAGTACATTCAGATGTTTTCTTGTTAGAGAATTAACAATGTAATGTATTAGCACTACTAATAATGAAACATCAGTCATAGTAATAATAGCAATGTCTGGGCCATTGGCTCAGTTGCATCATGTGGTTTAACTAATTCACTTGTGGTGCATCAACTTTCCCCTGTAAAATATGGCCAGTATTGCTCTCTCATTCTTCTGAAAAGTATGGAAACCATTGTCTTTGTTGCTATATCCTGCAATCACTGTTTACAAGTACCCACTCCTTCCACCCTTCAAAACCAGTTCTTGCTCTAGCGCTCTGCAGTTGAGTGCCTGCCTCCATCTATGGAACAACCAGATGCCTAGGAGGAATCCTTGGTCCTCTCTTCATGTTATACTTTTCAATAATTTCTCAAGGCTCATTGGTTCTTGTATCTCAGGCTCACAGATCCTTTCTTTTGTTTCCCTAGTCCTGGGCCTGGCCTGAGCAGCAGCAAGGACCTCTCACTGTCCCCTTCTCTCCTTAACCCTTACCCTTCGAACTTTGTCACAAGCAGCTCTCAGGACAGTCTTAAAGGATAAGACAGATCCTGTTACTCTCTTGCTTAAATCTGCCAGAAGCTGTAGTTACACGAGGCCAGGGGGTTCAGTGTAGTCTTTAATTCAACTCCCACAACCCAGCCCTTCCCCCACAACTTCACGCAGGTCAGCTCTTTCCCACCGAGGGCCTACACACCCTCAGCTCGAAGATATAACACAATTAGAACATTTTTTCCCCCTGAATTTTCAGAATTCCCCTTCTAGTCCAAAGTCAGACCTCTCCTGGAGTACTCCCTCGTGGCACCTTCTGATTTTCCCTTGGAACACTGATTCCAGTACGTAATCACTTATGTATCTAGGCATCTGTTCCTCAGTGTAAGCCCCAGGAGGCCAGGAGCTTTACTCTCATTGTTCACTACTGACTCCAGAGAGACACACGTATTGCCTGGAATGCAGAAGGTTCAAAAAATGGCGCCATGCCAAGCGCTGGGAATGCAAAGCTAATTTTACCCAAGTCCCTGGTCTATGTGAACTCACAGTCATTTAATGAGAAAAAAGTATGGACAAGAATTGCTTGGAACCACTCCACAACTCAGAAAGATGACTTATAAAGATCAAGGAGGATAATTTATTTTTCTCCAAGTCATCCATAGGAAAGCAGCATCAGGGCTTAAAAATCTCTCAGTTGGACAGACTGCTCACACACCAGGATTCCATTAGCACCGGCATTTGCAGGAACACTGATAGAGATTTAGAGTTGTGTCAACCATTAGAACAGAAAAGTTGCTAGTTAGTTTTAAGACCTTTTGACCACCACTCCCTGGTGTGTGTGTGTGTGTGTGTGTGTGTGTGTGTGTGTGTGTGTGTGTGTGTGTTTGTGAATTCCACCTAGACAATAACTTCTTGATATAGAAAAATTGTGCTCTTAGAGAATATCTTCACTCTCAGAATACTTGAAGAGGACAAGGGGATGCCAAGTTTAAGAGACACTAAAATCTACTCTGGGTGTAGACATAAAGATAGATGAAATTAAGAACTCAAAGAGATGGTACTTCCAGCATCAAGCAGACAGACAGCACACATTGCTCTGTGATAACTTCTGGAATCTTCCTATCAAAGATGGGAAGAACAATTAAGAACCCAAACAATTCCAAGCATAGGGAAGTAGGACTTGCACCTGTAGTCTGTATTTAACATCTCATAGTAAGATTTATTAAAGAGGTAAAGACAATTGCTACTTGGTGAAAAGGGTTAGTATATTTTCAACTATTCATATTTCATAGCTTTTCTAAGACATATCGAGCAGATAGACTAGATCACATCTGTAAGGGAATAGTCGTGTTTCTGCAGCTGGGAGAGAGGAAATTTAAAAAAATAGGAATCTAGACTTTGTTCAGAACAGTGTCCTCATCCTGTGGGTCGCTACTCCCTTTGGGGTCAAATGACCCTTCCACAGGGGTTACCTAAGACCATTGGAAAACACAGAAATTTACATTATGATTCCTAACAGTAGCAAATTACAGTTATGAAGTAGCAATGAAATTAATGGTATGGTTGGGGTCCACAGCATGAGGAACTGTTTTAAAGGGTCACAGCATGAGGAAGATTGGGAGCCACTGGTTTAGAAGTTGAAACCTTTTCATTATTACTTTTAAATAATTGCCCTCAACAGCAGTTAAATTAAATAGCAAAATGGAGAGAGCAAAGTCTGACCCCAAGAGGAGTCTGAACCACCCCTTTAAATGAGTTTCACTGGTTCTATTGGGCATTCCTCTTTTTGTCTTGTAAATTTTAAAAAGACAGATTGTTTTGGAAAGTGTAAGCCAGGCATAAGCGAGGATGAAGACGTCAACAGAGATTTTACGGAGTGCAGGATCTAGGCTTTGGACTTAGTATGTAATATAGGCTCCAAGTTCCTTTCTCGTAACCTTCCCTAATTTCTTCATGAGTAAATAGACTATGGCGCTGAGATGCAGTCTCCCTGCTAGTCTGAGTAGTCCTTGTCATCTTTCCTCTGCACACTCAAGACCTTACAGTGAATTAATCCAAGAGTAGCCTTTCTCTCAATAGCAGAACAGCCAGAGAATGCTAAGTATCTGCATTAAAAATAGAGGTAGTAAGAGTAACAGAGGGACAAGGGAGGGAAGAGACCGGAAACTTTGCCCATCTACATGTGGAGCAGATCTCCGTGTGAAGTGTCCTGGGTCCTAGAGCAGTAAGTTCTGCTTGCCTCCTCCAAGGCCTTTGGAACCAAGGCTAATGTAGAACTGCAAGCCTCACATGGCCTTATGTGTGTAGGTGACAAGATTGACAGGTCCCCCTCCTGCTCTGAATGCTTGAGATGAAGATCCCCAATATGCATCTGAGCTCTTCGCTTGGGATGTCTTGCTTCCACTTGTCCCAATTGTGTTCTCTCTTTTGGGAAGTTGAATCAGAAGGAACAGAAAACGGGAGCATACAGGACAGAGGAAGAGAAACTCAGACTAGAAAGAACCCGTTTGCATTTAGGATGAACTGTGGGTTTAAAACATTCAGCTTTCCGTTGGAACCACCGTGGGTGGGGTAAGTTTGTAACTGGGTTTCACCTAATTCGTTCTATATGCTTGGCAGAGGGAAGTCTGAAATGAGAGCCAAATTCCAAAGGATTTCTAAGGGAAGCGAGGTCACACTGTATTGAGAATTAGATAGCAACCTGGCTTGAACAAAAGGTGTTTTTTTTTTTTTTTTTTTTTTTTTTAATGTATTGGTGTACTTAGGAATCATTCTTCCAGAATTCTGTAATTGTTTAGCTATTTCAGGAGGGTCTAGTGTAAATATATTGCATGCTCTACATTATAGCTAGATAAGAAAGACTGCTAAGTAATTTAATCAAGTTAACTAAGTTGATTTTACAGCTTGTTTTGAAACTGGAAATAAAATAATGTAGAGAGGTTTATTGATTAGTTCCACTATGATAATAAGCTCTCAGAAATGACGAAGGCATATTTTGACTCCCTTTCCCCCTCATCTGAGGAATTTGGCCCATTCTTAAATAAAAATGGTTCTTTAATTCCCAGCAGTCTTACTGTAAACAGTTGTTAAATTTTTACATTGTTTTTTTTATAAATGGCTTTGCTGCTTAATACAATTTAATAGTTAAAAAAAAAAAACCCACGAGAAGCAAGAAACTAAGTATCATTAATGAGTGGGGACAATAAAAATAGGAATGGACAGAGATGCCACTTAGGATCACATTTCTGGGAAGATTCCAGAATCTGAGGTCTTCTGGGTGCTCAGGGCCGAAGGGGAGCAGGGCCTGCAGACTTTTGAAGTTGTTTTTGCTTACAACCAACATTACCTCAAAGTGCAGAGTGCACAAGAGTTAATTTAAATGTCGGTTACAAGTTCCAAGAAATGTGGAGATAGAAACCAGAAAGACAGCGTGACCCAGAGAGCTGCGCAAGGCTTTGGGAATGTGGACTCTGGGGCTGACCTGGTGTCAGAGTTTTGTTTTGTTTTTTTTTTAACTTTGTCGTGATGAAATGCAGTTTCTGCTTGCCTAAGCACTGTAAGGCCATGCCAAATGCAGGTAGAATGGAGCTTACTTCCTCCTATCTGGGGAGGGAAATAGGAAAAGTGCAATGGGACACCCCCTATCCCCCAAAGATGACAATAGGGTTAGTACAGGGTTTTGTTCTTTGTGAGTGGCCTGAGATATAGGCATATGGCAGTTCGGAGCTGAAAGTTGCTATTCCCTGCTCCTCCGAGGGACACCTTACCCTTTCCCCATGGCCAGCCCACCAAAAGTTTCAAAGAAACTTCTTGCCTGCCCTAATGTGTACTCTGTTGACACCTGCAAGCTTTCGGAGCTATGTAACATTGAGAGTCACAGACTCTTTCTCCAAAAATGGTGTAAATTTGCAAAATGACTTCCTAAGGTTCTTGAAGCGGAGGACTGTCTGTGGCTCATGGTTGCGAACCACAGTTACACAGGATATATGTCTCTAAGCTCTGAAAGCAGTGACATCCAGCTTGTCTCTGTGTGAACAGTCACTCCCCATTGGCCAGGTGACCTTGTGGAGAGGAAACAGCTGTAGAAAATAACAAGTCCTCCTCTGGCCCCGCCTTTCTCTGCCCCTGCTTTCAGGCATCAACAGAGCTTACCCAGAGGCCCTCACAACTTACAGTCGGTGTGCTTCCTAGAGTCACACGAGAGGTTTAAACAGGTTTCCTTTTCTTTCTGACCTGGCCACAGGAAAACTCTACCCATCTTCAGAACCCACTGTACTCTCCCCTCACCGCTGTGCATCATTGTAGCCAAATGTTCAGAAGAGCAGTCACTAACCTTGTTGAAGGTTAGACACTGAGATTCACTGGACTGCCAGTAATTCTTTTACCAACTCCGCATCAACCTAAGTGACAGTAATATAAACTGAGGCTCAGAAGGCAAAGGGGACTTCTAGTCACTGCTAGTAATTAATACATGCAATAGCAGTGATAACATCTTGTAATTTTATGCCACTTACTTGGTATTGAGAAGTATCTAAGCATTTCACATGCATTAATTTATCATTTTAATTTGAGGCAAAAACTAATAGTTTCACAGATGAGAAACTCAATACATGAATAAAGCTAAGTAACTTTCTTAAAGTCCATCAGCTACCAGACGATACGGGCGAAGGTATGGGAGGTAAAACACGTCTGGTGCCAACATCCACCATGTTTTTGATTCGTTGAGTTCCTCCCACCGCCAGATATGAGTCAAATCTTCAAAGCTGGTGTCTTTTTTCTTATGCTTCTGGAATCTCCTGCAAAAAATAACTCAGACTCTCCTGCAAAAATAATTCATAAACATTTGTTTAGCTATAAAATATATAGCTAATTTTAGAGGTTAATTTGAATTGTATGGAAAACTAGCTCACCCTTCAAAATATTAGGAGATTCTTACTCTCACTGTGTCTTGAGCCCTTTCCCTGGTCTCCCCAAGAGTTGACCAATCTTTAAATAGTCTATGCTTTTTTAGTTCTAATTCTACCATGAATTTTTCATTTTTGGTTGTAGATAAATGCATGAAAGTATATTTTACAACCAACGTATATAATCCAATGTGAAGATTCACAGCTTCTATTCTGAATATCTACGCTAACTGTGTAGTTTATTGAATTGTGTATTTTGGCTGTGGTTAATTTTGATGTGTGATGTTTTTTACCTGTGAATTTTTATAATACAGTTTAAAATAAATAAAATTTAAAATATATTCTAGTGCTGGGCTGAGGATATGACCAGTGGCTCAAATACTTGTTGCACAAAAGTGAGGACCAGAGTTTGGATCCTCGGCCACGTTGTAAAACTGCCCACTTGTAACCACGGTGTTCTAGAGGTGGAGACTAGATTGCTTGAACAAGATGGCTAGCTACATTTGCCAAACTGGGGAGCACAGGGTTCAGTAGGAGACCCCACTGAGGTAACTAAAGTAGAGGGGGACTAAGAAAGTCACCTAGTGTCAACCTCTGGTCTTCACATGCACAGACATGCACACACACACATGTACACGCACATGCATGCACATGCACATATACATACACCCATGCATCCGTACACACTCGCAAAAATGTGTATCTTCATATCATGTACCCACATACCCATGCACCAAAATCAATTTTTAAAAAATCAGCATTGAAATATATGTTTATACAAACTTCCTAGACTTTTTTGGACAGTTTTAATCTATCAAAAACCTTGAGCAGACGCTGGAGAACCCATTTACTTACAAAGATTGCATCTAAAGTTCCACCATGTCTTTTTGTGGCTTTGTAGCCCCTTCCCTTTTCATTGATGAGTAACATTCCACTCTCTAGATGAACCACAGTTTATTTATACATCTCCCCGCACAGGGGCATCTGGATTGCTTACTGTATTTGGGCAACTATGAAAAAAGTTGCTATAAACATTTGTAGTCATGTTTTTGTATGAATTCATTTGGGTAACATGAAGAGTACAATGACTAGCTTCTATGGAGACATCAATTAGACTTGTACAGAAGTGTCAGTTGCCTCATGAGTAGCTGTGCCATTGTTCATCCCCACCAGAAATAACTGTGCACTCTTCTTATTGCCCCTGCCCTTGCTTCTTCAGTATTATCAGTTTTTTAGCTCCTGGTCATTCTCACTGGTACTTCCTGCTATCTCACTGTAGTGGTATCTTGTTCAAATTTGTAGTTCCCCTAGTGATATTTCATGTTGAGGTTCAGTCACTGGCCCACATGCCATTTTTTTTACTTTCTTGAGTGAGTTATCTGCTCATATCTTCATTCAGACTTAATTAAGATACTTTCTACATGTATATAAGGTGCTTTGATCATATCAAGCACCCCTATCCTGTTAACCTCTCTTGTTATACTCCTTCCATTGATTCTTTTCACACTCCCAACTACTTTAATATATTTTTAATAATTTTTAATGACCTGAAGAGTTCCCTTAGAGTTGCTTATAGAAGTAGAGACGAGGCGTTGTTACAAGAGTATCAGTACCCTTGTCAGTACCACTGAAGAAAACGTCTTTCCCTCCCACTGACCATTAGCTGTAACCAAATCTTAAGGAGCGGTGGTGTCTTGGGAACTGACCATGATGGGATGTTGGCAGGCCCAATTCTGTGCAAGTCTTGCACAGGTAACCACAGCCTCTTTGAGGTCAGGAGTCCAATGTCATGCTCTGAAGTGTGCAGCTCAGCACTCCCACCTTCTTCACCTCCTACGCCCTTATTGCCCCTCTACCAAGATCTTCCCTAAGCCTTGGAGGAAATGAAATAGGGATCCCAATTTTTTTTTAAATTGGGATCCAGTTGTTTGATTTTGTATTGTTAAAATAGCAATATGTGTGTGTGTGTATGTTTGTGTTTATGCGTTCTTTATTAGATTGGCATTTTCCAAACATTGTTTCCTATGCCAGGTTTTGACTTTTCATTTTCTTGACAGTGATATCGTGATCATTTTCAACTTGTCACAATCTAGAATCACCTAGGAGACCAGTTTCTATGTACACCTATGAGAGATTCTCCTGGTTACGTTAGCCTCAGGTCATGCCTGTCAGGGAGTTTTTTGATTTGGTTCATTGGGTGATAAGACCTCTCCACTGTGGGTGACATCATTCCCTAAACTGGGATCCTGAAGTCTATCGAAAGGGGAAAACAAGCTGAACATGAGCACTGCTTCCTTCTTCCTGCCTGAGGATGTAATGTACAACCAGCTGCTTCAAACTCCTGCTGCTTTGACTCCCACACCATGATGAATTATACCTTATATTGTGATCCAAACACAGTCTTCTATCCTTGAGTTGCTTTTGCCAGGGAATTCTAACATAGCAGTAGAAAAGTAAGGTTTTAAAGCAGAAGTTTTTAATGAAATGAAATCTAGCATTGTCATTCATGGACTGTGATTGTTACTGGAGTATTTAAATGTTTACCATCAAATCCAAGTTCACCTAGATTTTCTTCCTAGGTTATTTTCTAAAATTTATTTTGTAAAGACTTTTTGTCTTGCATCAAATGATCCAATTTTAATGTGTGTGTGTATAAAGTGTTAAGTCAGGGGCTGGAGAGTTGATTTAGCAGTTAAGAGCATTTTCTGCTTTTGCAGAGGACATGGATTTGATTCTTGGTTTTAAAATTCCAGTTTTAGGGGATCTGATACTATCTACAGAAACCAGACATGCACATGGACCATAGAATGGATGCAGGCAAAATACTCATACACAGGAATTAAAAATAAATAATTGTTTTAGAAAATAAGAAAAGTGTAAGGTACATACAGCTCTCCCCTCTTGCATTTTCATGCACATTTCAAGAATGTTTATAAAAAGACTATCAGTTTCCCCTTGGATTCTATTTGTCAATCATCATTTAGCAACTTCTGTGGTTCATTTCTGGGGTTTCCCCGCCCCCCTCCTCCTCCTCCTCTTCCTCCTCCTCCTTTTTCTTCTCCTCTTCCTCTTCCTCTTCTTCCTCCTCCTCTTCCTTCTCCTCCTCCTCCTCCTTCCTCTTCTTCTTGGTGTTCTTTCATCAGTATCACACCATCCTATTTCTAGAAAGCTTTTAAGCAGAGTAGTGTCAGTTCTTCTATTTTTCAGTATTAGTGTCAACTGTACCAGAAGGCTGTCTTCATCTCTCTGTGTTTACAGCACTTTGTCAATATCTACAGGACAATTCCATGTGTTGTGAGAGTGATTGTCCTGAATCTACAAATCAAGTCAGGGCATGTTGACAGCCAAATACAGTCAAGCCTTTCTTTCTATGAGCAGGAAGGCTCCATTTATTTTTCTGTTATTTCCTGCTCTCAGCTTATTTCCCTCATACACATCTTGTGCAGCAGTTGTAAAGTATGTTCTGATTTTCCTCTTTGATGCTAATGTAAATGGTATGATATTTTAGCCTCACTTTCAGATTATTCATTATTGATATAAGAAGACATAGACTTTGGTTTATTAACATTCTTTTTATCTTACAGGTTTGTTTTAATATGTACTAGTTTCAGGAGTTTATTTTTCACCTTTTAATCTTTGAGATTTTCTATATAAACAATTATATGGTCTTTGAACAAACACAGGTTATACAATGCCTCTGTCTCTTACATGCATAACTTGCACACACTTTACTTTCTTTTTGTTATCATTTTGCATCAACTAGAATCTCTAGAATGATGTTGAATAGGAGTTGTGAGAAGAGACATCTCTCTCTTTTTGTTTCTACTCTTAGGGAGAATAATCTAGTTCTTTCTTTTTTAAAATCCTCAACTATGATGTCAGCTTTAGATGTTTCTATAGATGTCCATTATTGAGTTTAAGAAGTTTTCTCTATACCTAGTTTTCAGAGAGATAGTTTTGTATCATTGATGTTAGATTTTATCAATTGCTTATTCTACAAATGCTGACAAAATCATATAATAAAGGGATTCAGTAATTGATTTTTTTAATGTTGAACTAGCCTTATTTATCTAAAGTAAATCATGCTTGATTTTGATATGTAATTCTTGTTATGCATTGTTATATGTAATTTACTGATATGTGGTTGGGAATATTTTTATCCATATTAACAAATCATATTGGCTTTTAATTTCCATGTCTTCTAATGACTTTATCAGTTTTTCTTTTAGAGTAAAAAAGTCTTGTACATTGGGAGTGTATCCTTCTTTCATTCTCTGGAAAAGACCATAGAGAACAAGTGCAGTCTCTTCTGTATCTATTAGAACTCACGCTGAAGCCATGCATACCTAGTGCTTTATTCTTGAATGGTGTTTACTATTGATTTTATTGAATAGATATGGGCCTACTCAAATTATTTCTTTTTCTTTATGCAAGCTTTAGTAGATTGTATCTTCCAAGAACTATTTAATCCATCTTTAAAAATTCTGTTTCTAAAGAATTTTTCTAGTTTATATACCATATTTCATGCTTTATACTTACTATATTTCCCTTCTACTAAACTGTTCCTTCAGGTACAGATCATGTTTTCAATATTTACATCCCTGTTATTTAACACCATGACTAGGATATTTCAATGAATGTTGAGTGAAATACAGTCCTCTAATATATCAACTGGACATAAGAACTACACCAGAAATACCATAATTGTAATGTGGAAGATATGAGGTTATTATTTGTATCATAAGCTTTTAACTTCTAAAAAAGCTTTTCTTGTCTTGTTAATTTCAGACAGGCTCTCACTATGTTGTCTGGGCTGGTTTCAAACTCACCATCCTCTTTATGTACCCGTCCAAGTGTGTGGGGGGGACCATAGCTGTCCAGAAAACCTTTTACACTTTACAAGGATTTAAGTAATTTCTTCCAACAAGTTAAGTTCTGCACTACATTTCTATTGTTTAAGAGTAGGCTGGCAGACAATGAATAAGGAAAATCTAATCCTACAGAAGAGTTAGTTTTATCCAAAGTGCAATATTCATAGAATTATAAACATGTGAGTCACCTCTTTCTCAGTGTCTAGAAATTATCTGTTGCATAAAACAGAACACACCTGAGCAGACACATAGACAAGATAACCATAGAATTCAAACCCTACCGGGGTCAACTGATCATTAAAAATTACAAAACAGGAAGTTAGACTTATAATTTAAGTTTCTGCTTAGTCTTTGGCTATGATTAAATATTATGTTCAGGACAAAGAATGAGCTGGAGGGTCTTTTTAATCTCTGCTCTGATCTGTTAACTGCTATTGTGCAATTGTGGTACCCTGTGTTCCCAGAGGATGAGCCACAAGCTGCTCGCTCCAGACGCTATGTTTAGATTACTCGTGAGCCCTCAAGTGCTACATCCGCTGAGGCTCGGTGTTGCATTTCATGGATATGTTTGGGCCCTTTTGGTCTGAGAAACTGACGCATAAACATTGTGCTGACAAGTTCGGGTCGAGGAATGCTTTTTGGTCACCCAAGCAGGTTTGTAAGGAATTGTTGATAGTGGCAGCGGCGGCAGCAGGCTTTTTATGTGACGTCTGATCCCCACCATTTTGCGTATGTTCAATGCTAAGTGCATCTACTTTTGAAATTTGTCATCACAGTAAAGATCCCAATTTCTTTGTGACTTTGGTTCTTGTATTATTTCTCATAGACTTGATCATCTTACTTACCTGGATTTCTTTGCTGTAGTCTATGAAATTTGCTTTTGTATAACTATTTTTAGAGTAGGCAACAAGAGATCACTGCTGTGTGTTTTGAAGATATTTAACGATGTTCTGAGTGGGTTGGTTCTAGAATAAAATACATGTAATTTTTTAGTTGTAACTGTATAAGGTACAATGGGCAATTCTAATCAATGTTCGATTGCTGGGTTGTTTATTTATGTAGTGTATGATATCTGTAAGATCACCTTGTTTCTTAAGTTCCATAACTATAAAGAGAGTTAAACTTTGTTACATTTTTTTATTTTCGTTTTACTTTTTATTGGTTCTTTGTGAATTTCACATCATACTCCCAATCCCACCTATCTCCTTCTCCCCTCATACCCACCCTCCACCCTTGCACCCTCCTCCACAAAAGAGAAAAAAATCTAATAGTAGAAGCTATAGTATATCACAATGAATCCTACAGTATTCCCTTTTGCCCATACTTCTTTACTTGCAAATGCTCATTGCAGTGACTCGTTAGTTTGTTTCAAAGCCTCTGGCTTCTGCTACGTTATCAGTACTGAAACCTCACTGGGACTCCTCTTAAATTTATTGTTGCCTGGTATTATAGAGATCCTGTAGTTTTGGATCTGTAGGATTGGCCCCTTTATGTACTCTAACAGTTTGTTGATGGAAGAAACTTTGGAGTGGGCCAATTCAAATCTCTGGATCTTGGCCTGAGAGGTATCTGAGTTAGTTAGCCCACCAGCTCTCCTCTCACACCTTCAAGGCTGGCTCACCCACAAATCTTGCAGCCAGGGCCAACTCTGCTGTGCTGCCTAGGCAAGGTGCAAGGGCCCAGTGTTCCGAGTGCTGCAGCAGGTGAGGGACAGGGCCAGCTCTCCTGCTCTCATGACCTCAAGGCCTGATCTCCTGCCTGCTGTAGGTGGCAAGGGGCAATGGTGGAAGTAGACAAGTTGTGAGGCCAGCTCTCCCATGCTTACACATTCAGGGCTGGCTCACCCATATCCCCTGTGCCAGGCTCAGTTCTACTGTGCTGCCCAAGCATGATGCAGAGCCTGATCTGAGAGCTGCAGCTGGTGAGGGGCAGGTACAGGATGCCCAGGTGAGGGGTTAGGTCAGTTCTGCACAGCCCTCAGACGTCAACATGTCTCTGGGTAGTAGCCCAGACCAAGGATGTCTTTCTGGTCTTTGGTGGTAACAGACTACTGCTGTTGCAGGGCCACAGAACCAGACATGGTGCTGGGTAGCAGCACAGGCCAGGACCTCACTATGGTCCCAGGTGGCATCACAAGCTACTCACACCAGGCAGTTCTGCATTATCCTTGACTCTCCAGTTCCACCTCTCTTCGTTGTGCCTACATCTTTCTGTTTCTCTTTGTCTTCCATTTCTCCATCACTTACCTGCTTCTCTTAGTGGCACCTGGGGTATCTGAGTGTCTGGGGTCATCTCAGAATTGCTATGCTCTACCCGTGCATTATCAAGCCAGGTAGGTAGCTCTCTGTCTGAGCCCCATGGTGCAGGTTTGGTGGTCCTCTCAGGCTCACTCTTTACCTGGACCCACCCAAGTAGCCTCATGTGAGGGTTGTCCATCTTGGGCTCACTCCCACCTGAGGCCCACAGTACCAGACAGGGTTCTTCTTGTCTCCATTTCACTCCCTGCCCTGGGAATAGTAATAGTAATAATAATAATAGTCTCAACAGTAGATGTAAGGGACTGATATAGATTTTCTAGAATAGATATGGAGATGAATCTATCATTTTCCCGGCATTTTAGACTTGAATTCTGTTTATTCCAATATAATCAAATTAATAGTCCTTTCTTAGGCATTACTAGAGTATCATGCAGGCTTCTACAACTCAGACCATCCAGAACTCATCATAGTTCAAGTGTGTGGTTGTCACCTTTACCTCCATGTATGGTTGTCATCGTTACCTCAACGCCCTATGTGCCTATGGTTCTCATGTACGGTCTTTCTTCAGTTAATGGCCTTAACAGCTATACAATAGACTTGGAGGTAGCATGGTGCATACCTATAATCTCCGCACTCACTAGGGAGATGGAGGAAGCCTAGTTAGTTAGTGAAGAATATGAGTTTAAAGATAGTCTGTGCTACCTGAGACCCCGTCTAAAAAGGAAAAGAAAAACAGCTCAACTTGGTTATAAAAGTGTTTCTGTTTGATGCAACCATTGTGGTCCAATGTGGAGAGCCATCTTGTGTGCACTGCCCTTTTCATTGCATAAAAAGTTAAAAGGATATCTGTTAAAAATTAATATTATTCCCTGCTTTGTATAGGATGGGCTTAGTTAGAGGTCCTTTATTTTCCCCTTTACCACAAATATCTGCCATGTAAGACTTCAATCACCAGGACAGGCTGGTGTCACTGCTATCTTGACATGTACTCAGGTGGCTGCAGTTTTATCTACCCGTCCTGCACCATCCATAGAAATGTTCCGTATTTCTATGAGAATACAACCAATGAATGCATTAGCAGTCTTCATACGGGCCTTACATGTAGGTCCCAGAAATGGTCATGCTGATTTCCAAAGATATGTAGCCACACTTTGACACTGTTGACCTGAAGTATCTCCTTACACCTATTTTCCAGGTGCTTTGTTCCGCCTCCTTGTGTTCCTCGTCTTAATTTGTCCATCTTCCTGTGTCCGCCGTATCATCACTCATGTTTTGCTTTGTTCATCTTGCACTGCTAATGAGGCTGACATTCATTTCTGCTTGCCTACAGTGCTGGCAGAGGCTCAGAATGCACAGAGAGCAGAGGCCTCTTCATTCTGGTCACATGCTTGCTTTATGCTAGTCTCTCTTGAGTCTGTACTGAATTTTCTAGAGAAAGGAGAAATATCTTACTTATATTTTCTTAATCAAACTACTCATGGTTCAGAAACCACTAGCATGGTATTTAAGGTACCAGGTCTGTATATGAAGTTGATTCCATGACCCTGACGCAGATAATGTAAAAATTAACTTCTTCTCACTGTGTACATATTTCCCTTGTAATGCATTGAAATGAGTAATAATAAGTAGGTCAAAGAATCAATTTAGGTAATTCCATACTAACTGTAGATATTATTGGATCTGCTACTTTCAAATCAGATGATTTGATAGGACTTTTTCAAATATATTTAAATTTCTACTTCTTATGTAGAAGAAAAATATTAAGATTTGACTTTCAGATTGTACTGCTTTGTTTGCTATAACTAAATTTGGTAGCTAAGTAAGTTATTTTTTGTTTTTTAAAGAGCCAGTTACATAAATGACAACTTGGAGTGTACAAATTGTCTTAGATAGGTTCACTTGATCATCTTCTTGCCTTTCCTTTAAAACAGTATGAGTCTCTTGCTCAGAAATGCAGGGTTCAGAATAAGACTTCTAAAATTAAAAGTCACCATTATTAGTGTATAACCTATCATTATATGGCATAGGATCTCAGTGTTGAGTCTGAATATTACATGGATCTTTTTAGAGACTGCACTGAGCATATGTGTTTTTTCAAGTATATCATATCTTATCTGTAAGTAGAGGAACTCTGTATTTCTACTCAGTTGTATCATGGGATTTCTAAGTATGGTTTAGTTTTGAAAATGTATTGGAGTCCAAAGAACTTACTATTTATTTAGAGTAGAGATCAATCAAACACAAAAATATTCTGATTGAGAGTAGCTCCATAATTTGCAACTTGCAGGTCTTTGTTGAGAATGAGAATAGGGAAGGCTAGAAGTCATGAGGCTTCTGGGGAGAAACAGTTGCACTGGTACTTAGATGTTGCCTTAATCTGTTCATGTGCCATTAACAAGACAATACATTACTGAGGTCAGGCCAACAGCCTCCAGGTAGCTCATTAAACATGAGTCTAAATGCCACTGTTAGGTGCTTTTTAGATGAGATTAGCTTTTAAATAAACAGACTTGAAGTCTATTCCATAATGTGGATAGATTTCCATAACAGTTCAAGGAGAGATAAATATCAGCTCTTCCTAGATCTTAAGCTTCCTGTTTTCTGGCCCCATGATCATGTGATCCAATTGCTTAAAATATTCTCTCCATGTATCCATGCCCTATTGGTTCTATCTTTCTGAAAAGTTCTAGCTAATACAGCCACCTTACTGCTGCTTATTGTCTTATATTCATCCAAGAGACAAGATGCTGTGTATGTCACCCTGCTTCTCAGACTGTCAGGCCTGGGCTCATAGAAACCAAGATAATATCACACGTAAGATCACAGCCCACATTTAAAAGCATCTGCATCCATGTACAATTACCTGTTTCTGAAGATATACTTAGAAGTAATGAGGACTCAGATCCACCTGACAAAGAGAGTTATTGAACTATGTGACCCTAGAAGAGAAGAGTAACTGATGGAAGAAGTAACAGAATAAAGAATTGAGAAAAAGGTCCAAATAGAGGCTGTAACATGCCCTACCCACAAACTGGTACAGTAAACCTTAACCCTCAGCACCTCAAGGTATAACCATAACGTTTCAAGAGGTGACTGCTTAAAATGCGGCTATGAACTGACACAGGGCTCTGTGCCCTTCTTTAACACAAATAGCAAAAGTCATCATAACCTCTTTTAAACTAGTCAGAGAACAGCTGGTCTGTTCCATGCTGTATGGAGTACATCGCAGCATGGCAAATGCTGGTGCCCACTAAACTTTACATAGTGCCGGACATCCCATTTTCCTGATTTACAGAGCACGTCAGTGAATCCAAGAACTGACTTGCAGGGCTGGAGAGATGGTTCAGTGATGAAGAAAGTGTGACCAAAAACCAGGAGGACTAGAGTTTAGATCTTAGCACCAATATAACAAGCCAGTATCCTGCAAATGCCTGTAACTTCAACTCCTGATGGCCTGTTCCAACTTCACATCACAGGCCCACACCCTTACACCTACGTACTTGCTTGTGTGTACATTCACACACACACACACACACACACATGTACACACACATACACACATGTACACACACATGCACACACACACACACACACACACAGAGAACAGACCACTGTTCTCTACTAGTTTAAAAGAGGTTATGGTGACTTTTGCTATTTGTGTTAAGGAAGGGCACAGACCCTGGGTCAGTTCATGCCAGTTCATGCATGTGTCAACAAATGCAGCTCTGGACGACTCATATCACCGGAGTCTGCCACCTATCACTACAACAGAATTCTGGACACTGGTGACTTGTAAATAGCAGAGTTGTATTTTAGTTCACAGTTCTAGAGGCTGAGAAGTCCAACTCATGCTTCTAGAATCCGTGGCTTCTAGGGAGGGACTCACAGTGCTTCAACTCATGGGGAGGTTACCAGCAGAAGACATGGAGCGTGAGGCACATTTCAATTTATAACAACCTGCTCTCCAGTAACTAGCCCAGGCCTGAGAGAAAAGCATTAATCCCTAAATATCTCCTAGAGAGCCTAGCTTCTAACATCACTACAATGTCAAGCAAATTGCAATATGAGTTTCAGATGACAAACCATAGTAGACCTCAACAACCAGCAAGCCACACATTATAGGACATTTCAGTCTGATGATTTAAAAAAAAATTAATGTTTCCCAGGCCTCCCTCCACTTCCTATTATACCATAATTATATTTAGATTTAACAAGCAAAAGAGATTTACAGAGGCTGGGGAGATGGCACAGTGGGTAAGTTCCTACCTATGAGAGTGCAAGGATCAAGATCCAGAACTCCAGTATTCAAGCAAATGCCGACTGGGCAAGCATGGCACTCTACCTGTGGTCTCTGTTCAGAAGCAGAGACAGAGGATCTCCAGAGCAAACTGGCTGGTGAGGCTAACTGAGTTAGAGAGCGCCAGGCTCACTCCCTGTCTCACTGATATAGTGAGAGAGACTCACAGAAATACCTATTATCACCCTCCTCCACCATCCCTATCCCCGTGCTTGTCCACACGCATGTGAATATACACATGTTAACAGCACACACACACACTTGCAAAAATAGATTTACAGAGTTAATTTGAAAAAGACTTTACATTATGGATAGTAAAATACAATCACCAAAAATGTACCAGCTATATAATCATTGTTTGGTTTGCCATTTTAAGAATAATAATTATATGATAATATAATTGTATGGTAATAATACTATACATAACACTACAATATAGTAGTAATTTTCATCTGCAGGGGACACATTCTAAGACTCTCAGTGGAAGCCTGAAATCATACATAGTTTTAAATCCTTCCTGAATTGTGTTTTTATCCTATGCACATATATCTATGATAGCTTATAAGATAAACACAATTAAAGATTAACAGTAATAATCATAACCATCCACTATAACAAAGGATACATGAATATGGGTTTTCCCTTCTCAAAATTCTCTTTTCTTAATTTACTTATCTGTCTCCTCGTGCTGATGTGTGGTGATGTGAAGCCTGCATGACAAGAAGTGTTGTGAATGCAACAGGCATTGCCGCACAGTGATAGGTGATTACAGAAGGGTCACTGAGCACAAACACTGTGGTACCTCAACAGTTACGTGATGGCCAAGATGACTCAGAGTCAGGCACTGGCAGGTAGTAGATACAGTATGGATACTCTGCACAAAGGATGACTGACATCTTGGGAAGACAGGATGCAGAAATTTCGGGCATGACCTCATTGTGCTGTTTTAAATGGCATGTAGTTTGAAACTTTTAAATTGATTGTCTCTGGAATTTTCCATTTAATGTTTTTGGAATGTAGTTTATGGCAAATAACTGAAACCATGAAAATGATACTTCAGATGAGGTAAGACTACTTTAGTATAAACTCTCTGCCAAACACAATTACTTGTAATAATTTTGCTGATGTTAACTGGGTATCTTCCTGACTGAGAGTATCTCATCTGTAAAACTGTGAGTTCAGCATGGCGAGCAAGGACTCCCATGGTTGCAGATGAGGTGACCAGGGCTGAGGAACTTTTGATGGCTTTTCTCAGTGTGACACAATCTAGGGCTTTAGATTACAAAATTAATGGGGTTGTTTTCAAACCACTCTTTCTTATAAATGACATCAAATAATGTGTGTGTGTGTGTGTGTGTGTGTGTGTGTGTGCACGCAAGAGAGGGAGACAGAGACAGACAGACAGAGAGAGAATGGGAGAGGAAGAGGGAGACAGATGAAGACAGAGAGGAAAAGCATGCTTCTCTCTCTTTAGGTTCTAAACAAAGAAATGTCAGAATCAGTAAGATTAGGAGAGTGCTTGTCATTCTTTTCCCCCAGTGGGCCACTACCTCTCAGTGGTTCAGGAAGTGTTGGGAGAGATGAATGGAGTTGGAAGCACAGCCCTTAGACCTCCAGGTGCCTTGTATGTGGGAAACAGGAGGAAGCTGAGGTGCAATTTAAGATGCCCAATGAGCAAAAAGGGAATATTAAGTCAATAAGAGAGCAAGAAGATATGGAGTTCTATATGAGTCAATCAGAAAGATTTTAAAGGGAATCAAGACATAACATGAAGGGAAAATACTTGGGGAGAAACCATTGTCTTTCATTTAATTTCTTTCATATACATGATGAATTAGAAAGGCAAAATGTATATGAAAAGAAAGTTTTGAATTTGTGAGAGAAGAAAGCAATAATCCCAAGACATTAGCTCATCCTTTAAGACACAAAGTCCATCATTTTCTATCTGCAGATTTTACTTGTAACCACAGGCACACCCAAAGGGAGGGGAGGGCTTAGAGCTGAACAGGATAAAGAGGGCACCGCCCCTGGAGCACTTTTACACCCGGCGGTTTCTGCCATCCCCTTTCCTCAAAGCCCAACTGTGGACAAATTGAAGGTTGCTATTATAAGAATACAGAAGTGAGCAGCCACAGCCATATATTTTATTGTTTCCAAACACTGAAAGTTGCTATCGTAATTCCTCCAGGGAATTCAGCCCCTGATGTAGGAAAAAAAAATCTACCCCTCTGCAAACAAACCAATCAACAAACAAACAAAAACCAATCTCCCCCCACAAAAATACTCATGTGGGAAACAAAAGAGGATCTTAACTGATTAGGTTTTCAGAACAGGGGGTTGGGGAGACAAACGAGGCGGGGAGACAAACGAGGCGGGGAGAACCTTCCAGATTATCGTTACTCCACAGTTACTAGCTTTTTCCATAACCAGGGCAACTCGGCTGTCTAAGAAACAAATTCCAGCTGAAACTGAACCTTCAAAAGTTTTCCTTCTCTGATGTTTTTTAAGGCCTCAAGCAGGATCCCTGTCACCCTCACATCCCTCCTGGATGTCTGGAAAAAGTCTGATAATCTGGGAGGCAGCCCAAAATATGTGCGTGGCCTCCACCACAGGCCTGGACTCCTTAATGTGTTTTGCAGAAGTGTCTGCCATGGTGAAATTGATGACTGTCTGAAAGGATTTTTTTTCCCTCCCTTTCAAACAAGAGAGAGAAAGAGAGAGCGAGAGCAGTTGGCTGATGCTCTTAAGTTTTATCATATCTTTAACTACTTCACATGGGCTAAGTGTAACCAGAGGAGGTTGCCACTACAATTTTGATATATAGTGTCTAGTGTAAACCATTATTTAAAAAGATGATTCATATGAGTGTAAAAGGGAAAGCAAATCCTTCCACACACGGTGATTACACATACAAAATTGTTACCGATTACTAAAAACCAAGTTCTCTGCAGTCCTGCTGCCAAAGAAACTGACAAGAAGCCCAAGAATAAATAGGATACAATGGCTTTTATCAGGCACTGGAACTGGAGAGCAAAGCCTAGGTAAATCTGTCTTCAACAGATGGCATTTACCAGGATGGAGAGGGAGTTGAAGGCTTATTGGTTTTAAGGTCAATTTGTTCTTTAGTGGATCTATTCATTGTTGGTATTATAGGACTGAGCCTATAGCTAGTGGGCGGTGACTTATCCAATGCACATAAATGTAGCAGGGCCACACCAGGATTTCCTGGTGAGCTAGAGACAGTAAGTGCATTGAAGAAGGATCAGTCAAATAGCAGAGTAAGGGGCATCAATTATGCGATTTCCAAATTCTCCCTTCCCTAGCAGTTTCCATATCCTTGCTGGAAGCTGGCAAGCCACTCCGAGCCTGGTATCAGTGCCATCTCAGCTAGATGGCACGTCCAGGTCAGCCACTGCTGCTGGGAGACTTCTTCCTGCACCGAGTCAGATGAGCTAGCAGTCAGGAGTTCTGAAGTTCCCCATAAAGCTGGTGTGTGTCTCTTGCTGTTGTGCAGTCATACTTCATGTGATAGGAAATGAAGACTTTTCTATCTTCACTCTGCAGAAGAGAGAAGCTGTTCCTCATCTTAGAGCTGGGCTCCTCTCCAAAGTGATGTGGCCATTTGTGAGCACCCCATTTCCCAAGTGGTCCATAGCTTATGTGTATGGGTAGTGAATGCCATGCAGGTTGCCATGGGACAAGGTAAAGGATGCTGTTTAAGGACATCAAGCCCTTTGCTTTGTGTTGTCCAAAAGGTCTAGAAAGGAGGCAATGGTGTATTTATATTCTGGTTTTAGAAGTAGTTCTTTTAACACTGCAAGCTGATTTTCTTTTATTAGCACAGGTGTTCATAAAGTCCATGATCAACATGGGATGGACTCCAGACCAGAACTAAGGAGAAAAGTGTGCAGTCTCCTAGTCAGAATGGTGGAAATAGAACCCACCCTTAACCTCCTCATGCTTGCCTGTCTCCTGCTGCCACACTCATGCTGCCATCTGAAAGTGACACCCCAGCCTTGGAACAAGCCTTAGAAATCCTATAGTCTGTCATCAACTTTCTCCTAGATGAAGAGATCAAGGACCAGAAAGGAGAGCTCAGTTTTCCTGGGCCAAAGAGCTGTGTAGAGGAAGAGAGTCTGAAACCCCAAACAGGCTTTGCAGCTGGCCGAGTGTGGCCTTGTATGTTCTCTCCCTACCCACTGTCCTTTCCACTTACTTTGTGTCCCCAAATACAAGGAAGCCACCAGTAAGGCAAGGCAAGGATCTTCTTTTAGAGGGAAGCTCTGCACACACACCTAAGTTTTAGGCCAGTGGATCTAGAAAGCACAGGCCAGCCCTCGTTAAATGCCTGCTTCAGAAGCTATTGTTCTGTAGAAACAACAGCAATCAATCAAAGGGCATTGTTTAAAGGCGGGTCAGGTGTAGGGAAACTGGCAGGGAATCACAGTATTGAGTTTGAAACCAGCCTGGGTTACAGAGTGAGCTCAAGGGGAGTAGAGTTACATCCTGCTGGCCTTGCCCTAGTCTTCATTCAAATATGTGATCTATAAGGATATTCAACTTGTGCAAATTCTGGACGCTGTGCATTTCCAGATGCTTTAACAAAACATTAAAAATACAGAACAATTAAAGGCCATTGTTTAGGAGAGCATGTGGCACCAACGGAGTTAAACACTTGTAGATTTCCTAAGCACATTTAATTAAAACAGAAATCATTAAATAAGCATCCCTGTTCCATCATCCATCATTCATCATTGTTTGACATAAACGGAGGGGTTTTTTGTTTTTGTTTTTGTTTCTATTTTTGGATTTTTTTTTTTTGCTGCTGATGGTTTTTTGGTTGGTTGGTTGGTTGGTTGGTTGGTTGGTTTTCTGTTTTTGTTTTTCTGTTTTTTGTTTGTCTGTTTTTACTGTAAAGTGAATTTAACCTGTTCCCCTAAGTGAGAAGCTTGTTTTGGATGCATGGTCCTTCCTTGACACTGTGTAACTGATGAAAAACCATTCAAAAGCAAAAGCTATTACTTGCTTATTGCATTGCATCCTGGGAATGATTCTAAGTTAGAGATAGCACAAAGATTTTTTTTCCTCTAAATTTCATTAGATTTTTAAATTTATATCTAAATACTTTAGAAATGTATTTTAGAATTTCATGATAACCTGATAGAATACCTATAGAGAAAAATTAAGTGTGGAAGTAAATTAAATTAAGAAGTATGTTTTCCTAGCTACTTCACTACTGCTCCAATCCAAGAAAACTCTCTCTGTCTCTCTCATGTAGATATATACAAAAGACAAAAGGCAAAATGGAGGTCTTTGGCATGAGCCACCTGAGTAATAGACCCTGATCTAATAAAGGTTTGCCTTCCTTGAGATGAGTTAGCAAACAGCTGCCAATTTCTTAAACAATGCATTTAGAAATTTCAGATGTAGCCACAGATACAAATATCAAGTGCATACATCTAAAGTTGAAGATAATTGATAAATGTGTTCATAGACTATTTTAGAGTGGTTCTAACAATAATATTGGCTAATATATGTGGACTCTTTTAGTGATAATTATTGCCCAGCCAATGAGGCATGACATGTATCTGCTGTAGTTGTAATTAGAAAGTTTGAATCATCTGACCTCTAGGACACAGAAAATAATGGTGTTCTGTAGAATATTATGCTAGCACCTGCTCACTGTAGCTCCAATTGAAATTCTTGGTTTTAAATAGTATATGCATTGGGCCCAGGGTTCTCACCCACTGACAATTGAAGGTATGCTTCCTGGGAAACATGTGGTCTCCGAATAGGAATGACCTCAGAGGATGGCGTGAGCTCAGGGACGTTTTCACCTGCCTGTCTCTATTATATATGTGTGTTTCTGATTAAGAAACCATCCAAACATTGAAACTCAGAATAGTAATTATACCAAAACAAAGTTTGGAAGATTAAAGAATGGGTTAAGTAAAAGCAAATGGCACAGAGTAATAGCAGAAACGGTATTTTAAGATGAGTAAGACTTTAAATTGTCCATATCCATCAGTTGGGCCAAATACATATCCATCTTCTCTTTCTGCAGCTAAGATTTAGTCTCCATAGCTGCCTGTGAGCTGAGCCAGCTGACTACCCCTTGGCTGGAGGAGCCCACAGTTGACTTCTAACCTTTGAGAGCATTGGCTGAGTATGCTTCTTAACTCTTCCCTCTAGCCCTTATAAGCCAACTGGTAATTTATATATAACACTTACTTTTTCAAGAAAGGAAGCAGGATGGGGTTCAGCTTGGTAGGAGCACAAACCTGAAGGCTTACTTTTCAAACACCCCATCAATAAAATCAGAGCCATAAAAGAATGTGAGGAAAATCAGGAAATTTGCTTATAAAATGAGATGGAGAATTTCTGATCTCGTTCCCAAGTGGAGTCTCCATTCAAAGGGATGATCCCCACAGGATATTCATGCACACTACCCATAACCTAACCGTAAAATGTTTAAAGGAATGTGTGCAAAATGGAGGTGCTCTGACGTCTCCCTTTAGTGACCACGAGCCACGTTAACGGGTGGCCAGTCCTGGAAACCCCAGCTCCCAACCAAAAGAGAGCAAAATCAGAAGCCTGACTCCCTCATTTGTTATGGGTCTAACGCCTTGAGCAGACAAAGAGCTTCCATTTATCAGGATTACTTCTGAAACCCAAAACCACTTGTTAGTCTCCAGCTTCAAAGGTCATAGTTTCTCCAACACACTCACAGTAGATCAGAGAAACATGATGAATTCTTTCTAAGGTTTATTTCCTATAAATGGAATTTACTCCTTGTGAAAATATAACAAACTTCTTACTTCTAAAATTACCAAAGATTGTCTAGGATAAATTTAGAGAATAAGGCAGTGTGGGAAGGCAGACCCATTTTATGTGTGAGTATCTGTGCATATGTGTGTATATGTACATATATTATGTATATGAGCATAACTTTTAATATCAAGTCAACCACCCAAAGAATTTGTTGAATATGTCTGTGACCTTTGTTTATAGTATAATTTCAAGGTCATGATAAGGCAAAGTTTTCCCCCTAGATATTTCTAATTATTCATTCAGATATTTAGATGTCTACTACAGCAGTGAACTCTGAAGATATTAAAACTTGATTTTAATGATTAACAACCTATAATTTCTGACTTTCTTCACTGGATCATTCAAAGCTTCACAAAACCCTTCTCTTGATGTATCTATGATTATTTATAAAATAGAAAAAGAATATTTCTTAGAAAAATAATGTTCTAACTCTACTTACAGCTCCTAGCAATAGGACTTACATAGTGATACTTGGAAAGCACTGATTGTCCCAGTTTCCTGAGGCCCTGGCATGTGGAGAGGTACAGACTTGTTTCTGAGCTTGGGGATATGGCTGACTTCCTCCCTGGCTATGACCATTGTCTCTAAGTGGAGCTCCGAGAGCTGTCTGCAGAAGGGCACCCAGTGTAGTTCAGGAAACCGTGTGTGTGGCTGGGAAGGCCATGCACTCCTCATGTTCAGTCCTTTACCCTCTAACATACTTTATAGTCCCTCAGAACCCCAATTATTTAGAAGGGAATGAAGACCTAATGGGGTGAGCCGTCAATTGGGCTGGGGAAGCGCTAAGCTGCAAGGTAGCTTCTGGGTGTTATACCATTGTACTTTGCTGCCTTTTCTGCTCAGTGCCTCGTATAAAAATTACTTGATCTGTTCTCATTCTTTTTCTCCCCTTCTGGCCAAAATTATTTCTGAAAAAGTAACTCTGTTTTCTAATAAACGATGGTGTTCCAGTCTCCCTTGCATTTTTTCACTCCTAGTTTATCAACTGAACTTTATAGTCTACTTTCTCTTGGGAAAAAGACTGAAACAGACCAAACTCTGTAGAGACATGTGTAGGATGTTGGTGGATGGTAGGATGAATCATTGTGAGTATATCTTAAAAAGGAATGAACTGTTTGTCTTTGTATTTTGTATCATGTTTTGCATGAGAACGGCCTGAATTATCTCAAACTGGTTTTGTAGTAAATAACATTTTGTAATTTTTTGACACTTTTAGATAATGAGGTACAGACTGTTTCCAGAGTATTTTTATTCCTACTGAAATTGTGGACTGTTGTAGCTACTAGCTGAAATGTCTCCTGCGAGTTTGAGAGCTCTGGAAATATCCCCAGTTTCCAAGCCTTGTCTATGGACTTGATCTCAGTAGCATTCCCTTACAGGGAGGGACTTCAATGGGTGACTGTACAGAAAAAAACTGAAAAGATTATAGCAGCAGGCATAGTGGTCCACACCTGTAATAGGTCCTAGCACTGAGGGTGCCAAGGCAGGGGGATCATGAGTTCAAGGTTAGCATGGCCTACATAATGAAATCCTGTCTCAAAATAAATAGTTGGGTTTGGTAGTCTGTACCTTTAATCCCAGAACTCAGGTGGCAAATTAGGTGGATCTCAGAGGTCGGGGTCAGTCTGATCTACTTAGTGAGTTCCAGGCCAGTCAGGGCTGCATAGTGAAACCCTCTCTCAGTCAGACAGACAGACAGACAAAGATAGGTGTATCAGATAATTGCAAACTTCACTGAACTCTTATGAAAAACAGCAAGGAAAGAATAGCTGTGGAGTGTGGAACCTGATTAGAATTAAACAGTGGAACCGAGAGAAACTAAATCATTGTGCGATTTGAGGTTAGAGGCTGTGAAATGAAAGTTTTAAATGTGAAAGAGAGTGCATGTTGTTATTTTGGCAACACGGAAAGCACCGTAGTCAGGGTATGGAGGCTGAGCCACTGAGTCACTTAAAACCCTTCTCCTTGCCGGGTGTTGGTGGCGCACGCCTTTAATCCCAGCACTTGGGAGGCAGAGGCAGGAGGATTTCTGAGTTCAAGGCCAGCCTGGTCTACAGAGTGAGTTCCAGGACAGCCAGGACTACACAGAGAAACCCTGTCTCGAAAAACCAAAAATAAATAAATAAAAAATAAATAAATAAAACCCTTCTCCACATTTCCGTCAAGTGTAATCTGTCAATGTGGATCTGAGAGAAGCTAAAGAAGACAACTTTTGGCAAGGTTTTACCAGCAAACCACTTACCTGTGTGTGTAGCACACAACACACACATATCACCTTTGTAAATTCTGAAAACACTTTGAATTCACATGCATACATATTTCCAAGATTTCAGAAAGAGAATTGTGGGGTTCTATCACTGTTAGTTATTGGGAGAGGGGGGTTGCTGTAAGATGCACTGTAAGCATCTAAAACCTCTTTAGTAGAACTCAGCAGTCATACATAACGTAATTAGGTTAGAAAAAATACCATATAGTGTTGTGGATCAGAAGACCAGAGAAATTATGAAGAATTTTCTCGTAAGTAGAGAGCATCAGAATAAAAGAATAGCATCTTATCACGCTCACTTCAGAATTCTTTGAACTGTTATCACACGCATGCATGACTTAGTTGTAAAAATCAACTAACCAATTTGACTTGAGTTTTTAATAATATGCTTAGGCACTGTGTCTGGCAATGTAATTGAGTCCTCAAGAGTTCTAACATGGAAAAAAAAACTTGCATATGAAAATCTAATGTGCACAAACCATAAGCGCCTGTCGAGAATTATGGGCAGACAAGAGAGGGGCGGCTATTTCCCAGCTAAGTGAAAGTATGTACTCATATGTATATGCAGGTGATGGCCCTGGCAAACTGGGACAAGGGTGAGTGGTGGACATCCAGGACTCTTCCTGGTGCTAGAGTTGTTAGAAAAGCTCTGACTCCAACAGAGGCAAGAGGACTATGGAAGGAGAGGAACTACCTCAAGTGACGATGAAACCTTTTACCATGAGGTCAGGGAAAAGAGCCTTCAAAACAAGAAGGTGTTCAGATGTTTGCCCCACTCCCTATGGGAGTAAAATAAAAGAACATTTTAATATAGGAAATTTATATTTAATCTCTACTCTCAACAAGGAAGACCGTGAGAAAATACACACGAGCAGGCAGTGTTTTACAGATGTTCAGTATAACACCAGCTCTTTTTTTGTTGTTGTTTTAGATTGCAAGTGAAATATATGGGGTGAGTGAAGCATGAGTCATCGGACCAGGGTCCCAAAGTATCAAGCTAACTAATCTCACAGGTGGTCTTCAAGGGGGCCCTAATCCAGATTGAATCTTCTAAAGGCATGTACACATATGGTGAGGTCATGGTTTGCTTTATACTCATCTTAGCAGCTGTAGCAGCTGTACTGTCTCTTCAAACACCCAGATTATAGGTTTAACCCTAGGGTTGATCTGTTGAGGCTTAGTAGACAGGAGGAGGTTTCTTGAAACACCACACTTTGATAGGTCAGAACTCATGGCGTGGGAGCTATATGCAAAGCAATTTCAATGAGACGAGGCCAGATACATTACAACTAAATACCGCATATGAGAAGTTAATAGAAAGATACACAGAGAATAAGAAAGAAAGAAAGCCCTGAAGAGGACCCAACATTCAGTACTTGGAGTCAGTGTCAGATTTAGAGTACAGGGGATAGTGAAACTTGTGACAGGTGGCTGGGAGAGTCAGTTGACAAATGAGTTGATATTCTGTGCAAACTCCATCCCTACCTCACTTTACAGAAGTACATGGGAATGGGACAGACATCAGAAACAGAGTGCTTTTCAGAGAAGATCAAATGGTAGAGATGGGGACTGTATTACCGAATGAGACGGGGAGAGAGCACACGGGGCTAGATGGGACATTGTATGAAAGCGGCAAACACGAAGTAGTCACAGCAGAGTCACTGGCGTCTCATCACGAGGACAGCAATGAATGCTTTTTTTTTTTTTTTTACATGTTAATAATATTGTGCAATAGAGGAGAAGAAAATTAAATATTTTATTAAAATATTTTCATTACATTCTGTTTATGTGCACATGGGCACCACAACATGATTCTGTGGAGCTGGTTCTCTCCTTCCACCAAGTGGGTTCTGGGAATTGAACTCAGGTTGTTAGGTTTGGCAGAAGGTGCTTTTCCCGGATGAGTCATCACATTGACTCTAAACTTTTTCTTTCTGGATACATATCCTATTCTACTTTAGAATTGGTAGGAGGTAGGAGCTATCATTATAACATATTAGAGAGAACTAAGGTTCAGAGAGTTTTACGATTATTGGAAAGTTTATTGAATGATGTAATAGTGTCACGTATCTACCCTCTGCCCCTTTCAGTTCTTCTAGTCCCCTTATTTCTTCAGTTTTATCCTCATAGGCATAAGTGGATGTAACAAAAACTTAACACCAGTATGCAGTGGAAAGGTCTCTGCTGTTGCAGGAACACTATTAGTACATAAATGTTTATTTGGTAAGAGAGCATAGACGTGAGAGCGGTATTCAGTTACATTTCTGAACCACATAACAAAAATCTCCTTAACCAAAAGAACTGGAGTTTGGAAGTAGAAGGCCCAATCTCTGTCTCTGAGGAGCTCCACAGTAGCTCCAACACTTCAGGCTTCGCTGGCTGGCTGTCTCCTTTTATGGCTTAGGAATACTGGTAATGACATCATGGGTACGCAGGTGTTACAGTAACAACGTGAAGACAAGGATGCCACTCAGAACAGAACCATTTTGATAAGGAAAGCCTCCAGATGGAAATGTTTATTCTACAAATGCTAATAAAGCCCCTGTCATCTCCTGTATCTAGAAAACACCTTTACGTCAGATCTCTGCATTACTTGCCTCTTTGCCTCTCTTAGGTCTTCCTTCAGTCATTGGCCACTTCATTTACTATTTAAAGTTGTGTGAGACCCCTGAGCACAAACTCAATTCAGCAAACACACAAAAGCCTAAAAACACACTGCCTTTCTGTGGCCTTGTAGCCCCCTTCCTGATTTGTGTTTCTCTGTAACACTTAAAACTTTCAAATACTTTAAAATTTTACATATTCATATTCAAATGCCTCCCATTTGAAAGCAAGAATTTTGTAAGCTTTTTTTTTTTTTTCAACACATAAAATCGGCTTCATCATGTAGTAGGGCCTCTTTAGTACTGTTCAATCTGGATTATCAAGTACTCAAGGAATTCTAAACTGGTGGTTAATATTTTACTAAAGCAGAAAGCTCCAGAAGCAATGGATCCAATATCAGTGATTTTAAAGCATCGTGAGCAACTGGCTTCTTGTTTCATCTGGAAATTTATGTAGAAGCCGTATAGAAATCAGTGATTTGCAAATTTAGTCTAGATGAAATGGGTAAAAGGAATATGAACCAGCTTGGTGTTTTTTCCTGTCTTTGTAATGAGTGGAATGGAGTTCCCAAAGAAATCCTACACAGTTTTTCTCAAATTTGCTTAAATACTGGTTAACAACATAAACTCCCTGGCTA
The DNA here is from genome assembly GCA_021653895.1 of Mastomys natalensis. NCBI lineage: Eukaryota > Metazoa > Chordata > Mammalia > Rodentia > Muridae > Mastomys > Mastomys natalensis. The sequence goes on from JAJTUV010000648.1 coordinate 148,007, forward strand.
GGTTTGTGGAAAGAAGAGAGAATACAGCAATATATTGGTGAAGGGACAGAGGTTTGTATCAGAGAGAGTGCCTATAAATAATTGAGATGGTGAGAAGCACTGTGGGTAACTGAGTAGAGAGACAGGTTGGTAGAAGGACACAGAGTATACTGGCTGAAGTCCTCTTAACGGTGGTCAGTCAATTACACTTGTCATCCACATAAGACACAGCAATTGCATCTTGGTTTGGGCTGAGAATCAGATATGTTTAAAAAGAGAAAAACTAAACCCTATTTAGGGTTTGTTTTGTTGAATTGTATTATTGGCAATGGCGCCAAAGTACCAACATCCAACCACTTGAACTAAATAGAACATTAGCAGAGTTCTAAACATCCAAGCATGTGATGAAGAGAAAAATCCACTGGCCAAAATCTCAAAAGAGGCATCACTTGTTCATTGAGGGTTAGTCCACAAACAATGTCAGTAAAGATATGTTTGTATCTCCCATTCTTTCACATTAAGTATCCGTTCTGCTTTTTATATATTCTGTGAGACATAACCCAGCATCATTACCAATATAGGCCTGTGAAAAAATCCCCACATGGCATATCACTTTTAACCATTGCTGTTACAGGCCCGTTCATTCATTGACATTTATCTTTCCTTTCAAAATATCACACACTTAAAGCATTTCAAACATAGAATGCCTTTTGAGTGATTCCTGTGTTGCTTTTAAAAACCTGCTGTTTCTCACTGACTGTAAGTCACTACATGACTTACCTGCACCTGTTGTTGCTTATCTCAGTGGCATCATCTTCATACCACCTGTCACATGTTTTTCAAGTACACATAACTTCATCTACTCTCCAATCACCTTAGTCTAAGCTACCACCATTGACGGTCTTCTTCCCAGACTGTTTTACTAGCTTCTTGCCCACTCTTTTATGACCTCTAGCTATTCTCTTGAGTTCTTGGATTTCGGCTCCAGGTATACTTCTCATCAACCATACCCTTGACCTTCCCCACTGCCACCAGCCTACTTCATCATTTTTTATCACTAGGCCACTGGGGCATCCTGCATTTGTACTCTTGGTTCACCTTTGGGTCTGTGCTATCTTCCATTTATACAATATTTTAATTTTAATACCACCTTAAGGTCCATGAAACATACATATTCTCCAACAAATGTGCTGCTGCTTCTACTCCATCTGAACTTCTTAGTGTCTCATCACCAGATGTGCCCTCTCCCCTATACCACACCTATCAGCATCTCAAGGCCTTTTCTCACCTCTTTTGATGCCGATGGTGCCTTTTTGTGTTTTGAACTTACATAGGATAACTTGCCTTCTTATTGAAGAGTGTAGATAGTTTTGCAAGCAAAGGCTTACCCGTTCTCATTCACTAGACCACATCTTGCACTGCCCTAGCAAGCAGTAATTCCTCAATATATTTAATGAATTTTAGTACATTTTATTTGAATGTGTTTTATAGACTTTGAATCTCAGAGGAGAGCTTCTTCATCAAGTTCATTTCGGTATCCTAGAGTTCTATATTAATAAAATGGAAACCACCCAGCATATGAAAGCGTACTCATTACTCTGTGATATTTCAAAGTAAGCCAGGTCCTTTTACTACCAGAGAGGAGGAAAGGGGATTAAGCTGAAATTAATGTTTTGATGAGGACGAGGCAGATGGTAACTAACTGGAGGGAAACAACACCAATAACAGAAAACCTTGCCACATGTTTGCAGCAGATTCCGCGTGATTGATGTGCAGCAACTTGGAAATTCTCCTCAGGGCATTCTGCATTTCCTTTGCCTACTCACATATATTCCAGAGCATAGATGAATTTCAGAACAAGAACTTAAAGCAGTAAGGAACCTAGCATCAGCTCAGCATGCAGTTCTCAAACTTTCCTCCCTCTCCTTGTGGGCTTGTAAGCATTAGAACCCTTCCTTTGCTCACAGTCTCCTATGGAATCCATAGCATGAAATAGTTAACAGTAAGGTTGCTTTGGGTAAAGCAGGTGGAGTCCAGCGTTCAGCCCTTCTCACTCCAGGACTCTGAGTTTCTGTGTTGGCCTTGAAGCACATGCAGAGAAGCCCTGGTAACTAGAAGGGCCTAGAGTCCCTCCGTTCCTAACAGGGACAACTATTTCAGTGAAGGCACAAGACATACTTAGACGATGGAATGGACTGAAGTATGGCCAACAACAAGACTTTTGACTTGTGGCTTATCTAATGTTCTCTTCATTACTTCCTGCTCTTGTCATTTGTGCTGTGTGCTTCTCTCTGGTCACATCAACATGTTGCAAAGTGGCCTCTGAATGTTTGGTAGAATATTTAAACTCTTCATCTACCAATGGCTGCATTTTCTGCCACAATTCTTTAGCCCAGTGGTTCCCAACTTCCTAATGCTGAGACCCTTAATACAGTTCCTCATGTTGTGCTGACCCCAACCATAAATTATTTTGTTGCTACTTCACAACTGTAATTTTGCTACTGTTATAAATCATAATGTATTAAATGTCTGATGTGCAAGATATATGATATGTGATCCCCTCCCCCAAAGGAGGTTATGACCCACAGGTTGAAAACTACTGCTCTAGCCCAGCCCATCTATGAATTCTAAACTTTCCTACAAAAATGCATTAACACAAGAGAGATGAATTTTTTGTGCAATTCTAAGAACTTTATTTTATCCTAGTGTCTTAGATTTTCCATTGTTGTGATAAAATACCATGACCAAAGCAACTTTGGGAGGAAAGGGTTCATTTGACTTACACTTCCATATTACTGTTCACTGCTGAAGGAAGTCAGGACAGAAATTCTGGGCAGGACCCTGAAGGCAGGAGCTGATGCAGACACCATGGGGGGATGCTGCTTACTGGCTTATTCCTCATGGCTTGCTTTCTTACAGAACCTAGGACCACCGACCCAGGGATGCCCCACCCACAATGGACTGGACCCACCCCCATCAATCACTGAAGAAAATGCCTCACAGGCTTGCCTACTACTTGGTTTTATGAAGTATTTTCTCAGTTGAGGTTCCCTCCTCTGCAAAGATTTTAGCCTGTGTCAAGCTGACCTAAAACTAGCCAACACACCTAGCCTTCAAGAAAACTTACAATAATTAAAAAGTAAGAGATAAAAATGTTATTTTGAGGCCAGGATAGACAGATTTAAAATGAGAAGATAATCACAGGAACCAGACTGCTCACTTGTTAGAACATTATAAGATTTACCAAATTTGCATTTCCCAGAACAAAAAGGTCTTTTATAAGAAACTTTACTAAGAAATATCAACATTTCAACACTTTTCAATTCAGAGAAAACTAGTATTAATTGGTTGTGTTCTCTAAGTTTGGTCTGTCAATTCCTTTACAAGGTGAAGTTGTAAATTCTTCTCCTGCTCAACTGTAGCTGATGACAACACTGCCACAATGTTCTTTGACAGGCTTATGTTGTGAGAACTTTGGGGACACTGTGCTCTGTCCTCTGTGAAACCAACCAGGAGCTATTATTTTGTGGAGTCAAAGTTCCTGATTGGAACAAAATCAAAAATGTGTTTTCTCCCTGGATGGAATTAGGGGTTTGAGAACACACAAGTCCATTAGCTCACTGCCCTCTCTGCCTCCTGTGACAGAGGTCCAGAGTGTTACTGTTCAACACACTCACTTTAGAATTCTACTAAAATCTGGCTTCTTTCATCTTCCCACAATATGCCAGCAGTTACAGAGTTCTGTATACTACTTCAGGGGAAGCTATTACTTTGCATGGAATATTATGCACTAGATACTCTGGGAAACCTCTACAGTTGCTGTCCCCCAAAACAGGAAGAAGAATGAAAAGTCATTGTATTCTTGTTTATTTTAGCAAAATCAGACTATTCAAGTGAATGCTGTTTCTTACCTGCAGTTACTTTTTAACTCAAACTCGAGGGCTAGATGTTCCAGGGGGTGCCCCTCCATATCACATGGGTTGTGTTCCTCTGCTCTCATTCTCTGTATAACTGGGTTAAACCCACTTCTAGCAGGCTTCCATCCTCACCCCTCCACAAAACACTGCTGATAGTGTTCAATATTCTACACCTTACTGTGGCAATGGCTACTTTTAATCCACATCATGGACGTTACAAGAACATTCTCCATCTTCACTTCCAATATATCTCATATTCCTCCTCCTCCTCCTCTTCCTCCTCCTCACTCTGCTGCTTCTGCCTTCCTTTCTAGTCCCTCCCTCTTCTTTCATACATGTAGAGGTTAGAATGACCTAGGCTTTTTCCTTCTTTGTGTCACACGCTCTCTTAACTCCTCTGTCCCTCATCTATCTACATGCCATTGTTATGATATGATGCTACAACTGCATCCTCTACTCTGAACTCTCTCCTTGGCTTCATCTTCCTAACTAATGTTCTGAAACAAATCCACCCACACACCCACAGTCTTCTGTAGGCTTATATTTTTCTCTAAACCTACTTTATTTAGTGTTTTTTTTGCACTTCAACTTCCCTTCTAGCCACTGACCAGAGGTAGGGTAGGAAGGTTAATAAGGAAAGGGGCTTGTGGACCTGTATAGTAGTAGTTCTTTGGGGAAATTCCACCCTTCGTTGTCAGGGTACCAGCAGTCTCGTTCAATAGCAAACTCCAAGCATGAATCAGTAATGGAGGCATGATCCAGTAGAAATTCCAAGGCTCTACTGAATCAGCACAAAAGCAGCCAGAATCAGCTGGAATACCATGAGAAGTTCTTTGGTGCATTTCTCTCTACTGAAGTGAAGAGCAACAAAGATCAATAAAAAAGTGAGACCAGAAAAGCGATGCTTAGTGTTGCAATGCAAGAGCCACCTCTAATTGTTTATGGGGTTCCATTTATACTCTTTCCAAACATTATGTGCTCCCCCAAGTATATACTCCAGCAAAACATCACATGCCCTCTAATGTGTCTGGTTCAGCAAAACACCCTCTCACAAGACAGCCTCCAGAAAAACATCACGTGACACAACTGAGTTTCCTAAGAAACCAGAAATTTCTACTTCACTCTTCTCTGCCTTAGTAAGGGACTCTACCATTGAACTGAAAACACAGAAGTCCACTCTGGGGGTCTCCCTTTTTCCAGCCCCCTACCGTCACACAAGTCAACCCATTTTCTTCCTCATTATCCTACAATATGATGCTCTACTGTTGAGTCTTTCTTTTGAGCTTTCCTTATCTAACCATGCTCTCGGAAAGATGGCGTATGAGTTATCCCTGTGATAGAACAACTGACAGAAACAACTTAGTGAGGAACTTGCCTCAAGTTCAAGGAATATAGTTGCTCAAGACAGGTACAATATGGTAGCAAGAACAGTTCCTGGCCATGGCAGTTGGAATATGAAGTACCTTCTTTGCATTGTCAATAATCAGAAAATAGAGTTTGGACAGAGTGGGAAGCAAGGCCTGGCTATTACCCAAGGCCTACACCCACAGGTCTATTCCCATTAGCCGAGGCCTCACCTCTTAGAGGTTCTATAACCTTCCCAAACAGCACCACCAATCAGCAACCAAGTTGCTGTATGCACCTATAAGGACACTTGACATGTGAACCATAAGAGATAGCTTTCAGTTCACATAAAGTAAATATGCATGCAGATGTCAACATAAAACCAGCATAAATTATAGTTTCTTGTCATGACTTGTAATTGAGGCTTATTCTTATTTCAACATAACATGCAGTCTCACAGTGAGAAACAGATGGCCACAAAATATCGATAAATTCTTAAATGGAAAAAAAACATGCTTTTTATTCGGAAGAAACTGATATTATTCGCTAGTCACAGAGCCATGTGTTCCATACAATGCTGAGTGCTGTGAATATTGTTAAGAAAGTGAGCTACTTGGCAAACTCTCTACCAAGAAGGTGAGATGGGTGTGTCAGTAAGTGAATATGACCCAAAATAAGGACAGGAACTTAGTAAGGGCCCCAAGGGGCTGCAACAGGCTGCAGTGAGGAAACAGGTGCACTGTGACTCAGTTGATTAGGAGAGACACCGAAGCTCTCCTCCCTTCTTAGATTTCATATCCTTCCCTCTCTCAAGTTCTACTGGTTCTAGTCCAGAGATTGTTTTGTTTTTTAGTAAGAGCCACATAGAGGAAGAGGAGGAGTACGGAGAAGAAATGGAGGATTAAGAGGGCTAATCACCAGCATTTATATCCACATTGTCTCCTCTTAGGGCCAGTGTGGGTCTTGTTCGATCTACTGAACTTTCTTTTCTGAAGTCTATAGCTTTCAACACTTACCCATTCTTCCATTCATTCTGCCCACTAGTTTCTTGAAGACTTTTGATGAGAAACACTCTTCATCCCCCTTGGCACCACCTTCTTCTCCATTCTCCATCTTCTTCCTCCATTTCCTTCATTCCCTTCTTCTATGTGAGGCTCAACGGTATGGCGTCTCAAGCCCCATTGTCCCACATCCTTCCTGGGATCTGTTTTTGAATCTGACAACTCCGTGTTTTACCAACCCTGCTTCTTATAGGAAGCAGATAATTTGCAACAAAAATTAGACGAGGTTTAACTACACATCAGCATGGATTAGACACAATGTCCTGGAGATGGTTTCAAGAGCTCATACTGAAAAGATCGAAATGTCCTCCCATCTATTGCCTCTTTGTTCTCAGAATTTTTTGTTTATTTGTCTTCTTTCTATTTAGAGATATTATGAGAGATGGTGTTCTTTCAGGGAACTGAATTAGCTAGCAAGGAGGAAGGTGTTTCAACTGCCTGGCATATGGTGTTTCAAGCTTTGCATGCCTGACTACCTTGGTCTGGCAACCCACCATCCTCCTGTTACTACTGGAAAGAAACCTCAATCTACCAGGGAGCTGCAATGCCACTGGAGGAGAGTAGGTAACCGATGTATTGATGTCTGTCTTGCACCTTTCCTCATCTACATAAATGAGTTACCAGTACTTGATCAGTGCACACACATAGACTGACATTGAACATCATCACTGAATCATAAAATAGCTCCCCCTGACAACCCAGGAAGTACTTTATACAAGCTTTATACGCCAAAATAAAATTTACTCTTAATTGTCACAAGAATTTACAGATTGTGGGAATCAAGGACTATAGTTAAAGAAACACTGACCTAAATGTCTTCCTTTGCTTAAAATGATGTGCTTTCCTTTCCTTGGAAGCATATCAGAAGTTTGTAAGCCTAGCCTTGGACTAGGCAGTTACTTAGCATTGAACGACCTAAGGGTGATGCAAGCCACAGGTTGTGCTTCTTTATCTCCTTACTAAAATCCTTGAACTAGTCAATGCTTTTGTAGGTAGTTTTCGCATTTTGTCTAAGCTCTGCCCCACAGTTACCTGGCAACAACCACGTGTGCCTGACTTACTCTAAAAGGGGCTGCTTGCCCTCTTTGCTCTCCTCTCTCTTTTTCTTGCATTCTTGCTCTCTCCCTCTGTCTTCTCACCCCTTCTCCTCTCTCTCCCCATTCCCCTCCCCCTCTCTCTCCATGTGCTCATTGCCCACCTCTCTTCTCTCTCTCTCTCTCTCTCTCTCTCTCTCTCTCTCTCTCTCTTTCTCTCTCTGCCTTTCTCTGTCTCTACTACCCTCTCAACTCCCTTCCCCATGCCATGAGTGAACTCTATTCTATACTATACATGTGGCTGGTTCCTCATGAAGAAGGGATGCCTCAGCATGGGCCCTCAGATGCACCCCCTTCTCCCATACATGACTACACACCCACCAAACATATTTCTTCTCCCCCTATGTTTGTATAAAACACAACAGGTAGAAGGATTAAAGAACCCAAAGTCAGGGTATATGAGGTATCAGGAAATGCTAGTTATTGGCGGTGAATTGTCTAGAATATAGTAATACATGAGTAGTAAACAACACAGTTATATGTGAACCAAAGCTTGGAGACATGAGGCACAGGGAGTATCCTACAACAGCATGCACTAAAGCACCTACCACTATTGGAGATCCACAGAAGAAAGAACACGGCCCCCACCCAGGCTGCATCAAATCTTGCTGGTACTTCCGAGTAAACAAAGTGTGAATGTGTGGGAAGAAACCTCTGAGGACGCAGGGGGAGAACTCAGACCAAGGCAACAACAGGCACCTTTACGGTACAGCTTTGATGGCAGCAGAAATACAAGACCTGAATAAGGAAACCCAAAGTTCCTGCATTTATACTTCCCAGTCTCCATTGAGACTCCTGCACACTGTCCTTCATGTGTGTGAACATCTCTATCAGAAAAGATAGACAATTCTCTAATTGTAGAATTATTATGTTTTATATCTGTTAAGAGCTTGTCCCCAAGTCCTTTCCTTGATCTCTTCTAGGAGCAAGGAGGTGATAATTATACCAGATTTAATGTTCTCACTCCTTCAGTGTGGCAGGAACCCAGTCCATCATTCTGGAGTTTTCCCATACCCTCCCAGAAACGTGAGGCACTTTTAGGTGAATTGGGGCAATGACTTAGCTGCTTTGTACACTTCTAGCTTGACACTGTTCATATTCAATGTATATTTACATCTGAACCTGGAACTGACTTTCTGTCCCCGCCTCCTAGTGCAATAGCCTACAAGTATACTGTCATAAATTTGTTTATGGATACTATACTTCTAAGTGCCAAGATGAGTTTTAAAATTTTTTATTTTTCTCCAAGGAAGGGGAAATTGACATATGTCAGGAGTCCCTAAGTGTGCAGCCTACCCATGATCTGATTGACCCCATCCATCCCCTTCCTGACACATGAGTTACACACTAGACAGTGATTGGTGAACTAAGTGACTTGGGGATTCACACAGCTGGGGTCACTACAAACCATGGATCATTTCTTCTTTGCCCTATCCCTCATGAGAATCCCCTTCCTGTACACTTGGGCCTCAGAAGGTGAGGATGGATTAGCCCACCTGAGCGTGCATGGGAAAAGCAGTGCTTCCTCCCCAAGAATATAGCTTTGCTCTTCTGCTCACACCCCTGCCTTTCTTCTGTCCTTTCCTGAGTTTCTATTTGGAGTTTGAGTGTGTGTGTGTGTGTGTGTGTGTGTTTCATTCCCCTCATCCTCAAAGCAGTAGGTAGGCTAGCAGTCATCCTTAGAGTTGACAAAGGAGAAGCATCCTGGTTCTTGTCCCCCTTTTCAAAGCGTGCTCTTTGTGGAGACAGGCTTGACCCAGTATCGGTGCAGAGCAGACCAGCTCTCTCAGAACAATCAAGCCAAATGTCCTCTAATGTCCAGGGCTGTATCTCAGAAGGTACTTCCAGGGGCTCCTCTTCCTGTTCATGAGTCTGACTCCCTTGGAAAAGGGCTCTTAACTACCTTGCCAGGGACAAAGGGTGTGGCGTTCACTCAACTCTGCCTTTCCCCCTCAGAAGACATCTCTTCAAATTATGTTAGTATCAGCAGACCAAAAAGTAGACAGTTAAGCACAAAACGGGTAGATTGCAGCCACAAAGCACTTAAAAGACTTGGTTAATTTGGTTGCCCCCCCCAGCCCTCCCTTTTCTTCTTAGTGTTGCCCCCATCCCCTTTTTAATGTCTCTATGCTGAAATGATAGAGGAGAGGGGGAAGGAAGCTTTGATGTTTGTTTGCAGCTTGCTGACAAATGATGGAGGAAAATTTCAAACCATTCATCTGCTGAGCTCTGGGAATCGTCAGAAGATTTTATTTGTACTATGCCTTCCTGACCCACATTTTCTCAGAGATGTAAAAGAAAAAAAAAATGGGCCAGATTTGTAAACAGAGCACTTTTATTAAGCTGCGCTTTTACAAATGGATGGTACACTCAGCCAAAATAACACTTTTATTTAATACAAGTACCCCAAGGACTGTGTATGAAGAATGTCGTACGGTTAATATGCACTCTGAGCTGCTATTAATTTCAGTTCTTGTGGCCTCTATTATATTCACATGTGATTTAACATGCAGCCACAATAGTCAACACTGAAGAATACTTGTCTTTGAGTTTTAATGCCAGGAATCTGAATCATGTCGGGTACTTTTTCTAGTAAGACCATCACTGTTCCAAACTTAAAAGTTTCTCTTTTTTTTTTAAAAAAAAAAAAAAGTAAATTGCCTTGCCTTAGAACACAGAAAGAAATGAAAAAAAAATAATTGGCAAGCATCTGAAACATGCTAATTTAAAGGACTTGCAGCATATGGAGCCATGATGTCTAAAAAACTACTTTCCTTCCCAGTAACTAAAAACAAATACAAAGCTCTAAGCTTGGTACTTAAGCTTGGCTTTAGAAAGTTAACTTACAAGGTTCACTGCTGCTATGGATAGCCTGGCACTTATGGGTGTTTTCTCCCTTCCTTATGCATAAGTGTTGCCTTTGTTTATTTTTGCATAGCTGGGCAAGTGCTATCCCTCTCGCTCATACCTTGGATTTCAAATCTCAATCCAACAAGCATGCAAAGACTCTGAGTGGAAAGTTTAGGAAATTAAAGACCGTGTGAGCATATGGTACACATACATGTTAGCATTGCATCATGTAAGTTATTGTTGTGAAGGATTTGCTTTTCTGTCTGTTTTTGCTAAAGCACAAGAATAGAAACTGACTAGATATGGCTAGTGTATTTTCAGAATGCTGACTTCCTAATTAGAACCTTCTCTGGTTAATTTAAATACAAAAAAATTATTAAGGGAATAAATTGCTCTGTGGACAGCTATAAAGGGGAAAAAAAATTCTAGAGGCTAGTTTGAATTTCCAGGAAAGGGTCCCCACAGTGAACTCTGGAAGTAAGGCTCCACCAGTGTAAGGGTGGTGTGTCAGAATGGCCTGACGGACTTCTTGGAGAGACTAGGGAGGGAGACACATTCTGAACCAGAAGCAAGGCACTCCAAGCTAGGGTGGGAGGTGACAGGAGCCACCGACTTTCTTTGTCTTACCAATGGAAATATGCTATGTGTAGTTCCATTCTAGATGCCAAGTAAGTACAGGTGTGGCCCCAATGGCCCCAAACTGATAGCCCAGACATTGTGGCATTTCCTAGGAGACCCATTCATTTTTCATGGATAGTTTCTTCAGCATCAGAGAATAAATCTAAAGAAGTACATTTATCAACCCTCTGGTTGACAGATGTTCCTTACCAGTCAAAGTGCAGTTCTGGTTAAAACAAGGAATTAAAGTCCATATAAAAAGACAGGCAGTTTATATTATGCACTTCATACTTGTACATCTCTATAATTGCAACTTCTTCAATAGCAATAAACACCAGATTCTGGTTTTCAACAGCATGTGAAACCAGCATTTTGGTATTCTCAATATTTTTATAGCCTCCTTTTCTTCCTTTGGTACTTCAAGTGTTTTATAAGTCAGTCATTACTTCTGAGTCCTTATTCTGGGCTAAGCACTGAGCCAGCCCTGAGGGGACTGCTCCTGTGTTTAACCATCAAGTGTTTGCTGGATATCCGCTCCATCACCAATAACAATAATGAAGTGTTCTCTCTCTCTCTCTCTCTCTCTCTCTCTCTCTTCTCTCTCTCTCTCTCTCTCAACACATAAATGGCACAGCAGCAAAGCTAGAGAAATAGATTGGATACTTAGAACACAAGATAGAGGTACAAAATAATACAGTAGAGACCAAGATTGCTATTGCTGCTGAGAGGTCAGACGTAGATACACAAGGAGTCCTGGAAACAGCTGAGGAGGGAAGGCCTGCCAGCAGCCTGCTTTCTCCTTCTTCACCAGTACTTGTTGCCTTTATGAGGTCTTAGCAAGTGCATTGATGTGCCCAATCAGGTAGGCAGGGCATAACGTGGGTAGCCTGAACTTGAGGGTCCAGTGAATTGTCTCTGGAGTTCTGGCAGGGACAGGTGGGCATGTATTTACATAGTTAGAAGTTAGGGCCAGCTCCATAGAGCCATTTGGAAGGTCTGAAGAGAAGAGTCAAAGCAAGTTCCTAGAATCTAAAGGGCAGGGGAAGAGTTCTGCTCCTACAACCTGGAGAAATAAGACTGGCAGCCAGCCAGACTGAGAAGGGAGTATGCAGAAATCCAGGCAACGTCAAGTTCTAGAGGCATTCATAAGAATGTCTAAGAGTCAACATCAGAGTGATCAGATGACTATAAAGGATGAATCTTCTCATGACATCAGCTCTGCTAAGGGCAGAGCTTCTCCACTTTTAAACCAATTAATATATTGGACATCAGTGATGAAACCTTTTTCTTGATTGGATTCCAGCCATGAAAAAAGTAAGCCCGACAGTGAAATGAGGAAAGGACAGCTAGGATATTGTTAGAAAAGCTATAAGCCAATTCTGAACTCAATGGGATGATGTCTTGTAAGACTTTCAAGTCAAACGGAAACTGAGGGTGACAATTATGGAAATAAATTCCTACTGGAAAAAGATCATGTTAGGGGTGTCCAATTTTTTGACACTGCAAGAGGATGCTGCCATTTACAAGGGTGTGAGGCTACATTCCTGACTGTCCTGGGATATATCCAGCCCATGGGCTACAGGTTGAACATCCTTATACAAAGACTCAGGAAGATACAATTGGATATATTGTGCATAGAAAGTGAAAACATTTCATTTGAAGACATTATTGACTGCTCTGTAAAGACCAGCCTTGGAGATGGTACAGTGGACAAGGTGAAGGGCTTTTATTCACTGTGACAAGTATACAATGTCCTTTGCAATATGTGATGAATAGTGGGGGAAGGGCGTGATGATGCACACTTACTCTGTGTTAGTCAATCAAAGCCAGAAGGCTTGGCTTAACACACCTTACCATGATACCCAGGATAATGTCACTTACATTCTGGCTACAGTGCCACAAAGGAAAAATAAAACTTCATTAGAAAAAAAAATATTGATCAACATTATTAACTCTTGAGCAGCACACAAATTGATGTGCCATGGTAGCTTATGAATTTCTAGAATTCTGGAAATTTATTTATTTAATTAGTTTTGGGATAAAGACTATCTCAACTTGTATAAGTCTAGGAGCTACTGGCCTGGTTTTGGACCAAGTGCTTGGTGGGACAACCACCTTGTTTTTGACTGGCACAGTACTACCACCTCTTCAGTCCCCACTCACTACTGGTGTTTGGTAAGGCCCTGTCATTGGGACATCCCACTCATCACCAATGAAAGGTACAATACTTAGAGAGAACAGATATATATCAGTCTCCAAAGAGGAGAAGGCGCACTTTAATATAATACTTTAATATAAAGTACCATACTTTAATATAAAGTATGGATGGTGACAGGTACATAGGGACAGTTGGTATGTGAGTCTGAGAAAGGGATAGATGTACTAGAAACTTCTGTATCAACGAAGCACTGCTCTTCTCAGCAGCTTGAGATATTCCCCATAAGTCTTGTTCAGACAACCACATTGTTGAAATTTTGTGGGCTCATCATACCCCGTACCTAGAAGACTCTCTGGTCCGTGTGTTCTCACATCCTTTGTGCTCTTCTTGGATATTCCCTGAGCCTTGAATGTAGGAATGCTATTGTAGATGTACCAACTGGACCTGGGTACCCACAACCACTGATTTCCTGCACTTTAGTCAGCTGTGGATCTCCGTGGTAGCTTCCATCTGCTGCAAATAGAGAAGCTTCTTTGATGAGAAGTGAAAGCTACACTTAAATGAGAATATAAAGATATCTAGAATTCATTGATTTGGGAAAATGACACTAGTACATTCTCACCTAGCATCTATCAGGAACTGGCATTTTTTAAAGAGCAGAGTTCTCGGGTCCTTTTGTTTTTGCATTTTTATCGAATGTATTTAGATTGTCATGTGCGGAAGTCATGAGACTTAGGTGAATCAAATTAAGTATATTGATCTAGGTTGGTAAAACTTCATGTAATAAATTATATATGCCTAAAATGCTGTAAACCCACTTAAAAATCAATCTTTGAAGCACCACAAATAAGTGTGAATATCACACCTGGCTAAATGCACTTTAACATAATGGTGTAAGTAGATTAACCATGTTGAAACTTTATTTGTGATGTATCACCAAGAATCAAGCGTCTAAGCAGCATCTGAGCAAGCAGCAATGTGACAGCTGCTGAGCACAAACACAAACTAAGTCCTTGTCCTCAAGGGGCTTCACTATACCTACAGAGACAATACGAGCACCAACAATATTGATCGTCTAGATAGTCCACGACAACTGTGGGAAATGAGAGCATGAAAGAAAGAAACGTGTTCTGTCAGCAGAATTGGCTTTGTGGGGGAGGTGGTACTTGGCAGGCTCTTCAGTGCCTCAAGTACCCTAACCATTTCTTTTCAGAAAAGGAGGCATCACTAGCAAATCAAAGCAATGCAGACATGAACAAGGAAATAAACACAGCCTGTCAACCTAAACTTTGTATAAATTTAGTGGTTAAAAGCCATGCCAGCCAGACATCTGCGCTGAGTCCTGATTACTTATCTCGTGTGATTGAGAAGCCTAGGGATGATGATGGAGGCATGCTTCTGGCTATGTGAGGGTGTTTTCAGAAAGGGTTTACTAAGGGGAAGTGAAAGACCCACCCCGGATATAGCCTGGATGTCAGAGTGAAACGAGGGGAGGAGAAAGAGGAGATCCAGTAGCAGCATGCTTTCTGGCTGTCCCATTATGAACTTTTGCACTGTGGATTGCTCTCTACCATGAGGTGCCGATACCTCTGAAACCATGGACCTACGTAAGACTGCTCTTTGAATTATTTTTGGTCAGGTGTTTTTGTCAAAGCAACCAGAAGCTAAAACCACACCTTACACCAGTTTAGAAATGGATTTTTATTTAATTCTTAAATATATGTGACTGTCAAAAAATAAGCACTTACCTTTGTTAACCAACATTTTAAAATCAATTTGACACTATTATATTACATATATATGAATGTGTTGTGTTCAGTGCTTTGCGAAGTACTGGATAGGAGTGAGAAAGAGATCACAGTCTCCAGTCAGTCTCCAAAAAGAGGTTTATTGCCTTATGAGTAAGAAAATCAAACTAAAGCCATTCAAATAGTTCCCAAGTCATGAAGCTCGGTTTGTATAAATGGCTAAGTAAACGTACAGTTCCTCATACTCTGCATAATAGGAACTATTCTTCTACATACCCAGTCCTCTGCCCATATCCACTATTTCCCCCTCTAGCAACAAACCAAATGGTGCTTTGCTAGCTAGGGGCCACAACGGGGCACTTGGCAAGCCCACTGATTCCAAGTTTAGGGATTTCGTAGTATGGACACCCTATAATCTCCACCCCTCTTCATTGTAGTCCCTCTGGGACCACTCACCCTCACTTACTTGTACCTCAGGCCACTCTCTCATAAGAGATGCTCTGCTTTGGGCCTCTCCTATGTCTCCAAGAGCTCTTGCCCGGTTACTGGGATAGAACACGAGGCCTCCTATGCTTCCTTTTGCTTTGAACAAATCATCTCCCTCATCCTGGATACTTCATACAAATAATGCTAGTGACGCTCCTGTGCTAAGAAAAGAAAAAGTACTGTTAAGTATGAAAAAAAGATGACGTCACCAATGCGAAATAGTCCCAGAAGCTTTTGAACCAACATTCAAGAAGTTTCTTTAAGAGTTGGCATTAAAATAAATCTCTAAAATTTTTAAACTTGCTTCTACCTCAAAATGTCTGCCCAATAATGACATTTAAATTATCAACTTTTAAGTCCCTTTTACAGCAAAAGTATTCTTTACTTTACTTTTTTTTGTATGGGAAGCATATTTGAATAATATAATAGGTTGGATATTCTGAATTCTAAATGAGCCTTACACTAATTTTTTAATATAATGTGTTTATAAAATCTCATATGATATACTTGCTCGAAATGAATGTTATAAGTGATAGCTTTTGTAGCTACTGAAACAGGAGAGAAGAGGAGGTGACAGACAGCTATAAGCTAATGAGCTTCGCAGAGTAGGACTTGATGTGAACGGTAGATACCATGACTATGGTAGAAAGGGGTTGAAAGGGTAACTTAGGCTGTGTAATCTTGGTGGCGGTGGACTTGATAGCATTGGAATTTGTTGTCGCTTGTGGTCATTAACAGAGAATCTCGATACATCATCCCAGGTTTTGTGGAACTCACAGTGTAGACCTGGTTAATCTCAAATTCCCACTGATACTCCAGCCTCTGCTTCCCAAATGGTGGGATTGTAGATGTGCACAGCTAAAAACAGAGATTTCTTAAAGAAAGGCAAGCAATCTTTTGATAAACTAGGATGTGGCCAAATTCTAGGTGTTTAACAATGTCACGTTAGTTAGTGGATACCTTTCTATAAATAAAGGAAAGCTATTGAAAACTTGGAAGAACTAAATCCGCACCCTGGAGAGAGTAAAGACACTAAAGGACAAAGAGACAGAGTGCTTCTGAGATGCCAGAGACCTGGGACAGTGTGGAAATGGACAAATGAAACAGTGAGAGATGTCTCGAGTTGGCGATGAAGGAGATTAGGGAAGAGAGCAAAGCAGAAAGGTGCTGAGCTTGAGTGGATGGGGTCAGGAAGGACAGGGTGAGTGCACAGGGCTCAGAGCTGTTCAAAGAAACTTCATGTGAGCCACATGTCATTTGTATTTGTCTATAGCAGCCACCTTCAAAAGAAAAGAAAAGAAGCAGGAGAAAGTATGTTTAATAATACCCTGACATATTATTATCATTTCAACTTAATATAAAGATATTGAGGAGATTATGCAATTTCCATTTGTTAAAAGTACTAATGAGATTGTTGATTAAAATTATTACCAGTAGGCTGGAGATATGCTTCATTAGCCAAGAGCACTGGCTGCTCTTCCAGAAGACCCAGGTTTAGTTCCCAGCACCAGCAGGTTGGCTTACAACCATTTA
The DNA here is from genome assembly GCA_021653895.1 of Mastomys natalensis. Taxonomy (NCBI): domain Eukaryota; kingdom Metazoa; phylum Chordata; class Mammalia; order Rodentia; family Muridae; genus Mastomys; species Mastomys natalensis. Next base: position 164,795 of record JAJTUV010000648.1, read on the forward strand.
CAAACTACAGTTCCACGGGATCTGATGGTCTTGGCTGGCCTCCATGGTATGCATGTGATGGACAGACATACATGAAGTCATGACACCCATACACATAAAAACTTTTAAAATAAAAAATAAGAATAAATTATTCTTACTACTTTATATCAAATCTTTGGAATAGGGTGTCTGCTTTGCATTTACACATATCCCAATTTCACTAGTTATGTCTCCAGTGGTTTCATGGCGGCCTGTAGTTGGTGGCTATCACATTGGACAGTGGGTTATCAGAACTGACAGGTTGCATACCAAGTTTCTTAATTAAGATGGTGCTAAGTGTCACTATGTTTTAGAAATTAGAGTTCTACATCTCTCCCCCTCCCCCAGCCTTTTGTTTAAGCTATTTGAGATTTAAGATTTTTGCTGTTGTTGTTGGTTTTGAACCACAGTCCCAGAACCACCAAGATTTTTCAGACATACTCATGACATATTATTTCATTACTTGGTGTTGTTGCCCTGTTTAGTTCTGTTTAACCTACAATTTAATTACCCAAGCCAGTCAGAAGAAACTGTCTTCTTTGTCAGTCTTAAACAGTGTGATTACGAAATAATCTAATACCATGTCCTCAAAACCCCTAAATAAATATGTCCTTTAATTCTCCTTCTTCAGGAGTGAAGCCTGTACTCTTTTCCCCTTCCCAGTCTGCATCTGACTGTTTTCCCCCAGAGCTGAAACGCTGATGTAAACTTGCAGGATTGTCAGTCTTCCCTATATGCTGAAGAATGCAGTACAAAGCAGGGCCTGCCTCTATAGAACACAAGCCAAGGACATTGTGTTCCATCTTTACAATGAAATGCAGATTTCCTATTAAAAAGGCCAATCCATCATTTCAAAAGGTTGAATAGGATGGTGCATAAAAAAATAAAAACCCAGCTGCTTAAATTTAGGGCATTGAAAACCATCCAATTTAAAAAAAATAATGTTCTCTGGGTCTCAAGCATTTTCATTTGATTATGTATTGGAGAGGGTTTTATTCAATCTAGTCTGGCCTCTTAGAATTCTGCCCTAAAATAGTTTGACAAATGTTTTAAGGAAGTTGGACTCTGCCCTGATACCTCATTTACTTGAGTTATATATTTTGCTATTTAGCATATCCATGCATTTATGAATAAATTATTAATTCCACACAGGAAATAGTGGAATAGGCTCACAGTGCTCTGCCATGCACGTTCTTTCCCTAAGCCGCCTCTGCTCCCACTGAGTTCCTGTTATCTTTTTTTCAATGCTTTGAAGGCTTTGTTTGCCAGGTCAGCCATTTTGTTTTCTAGCTCCTTCCTCCAACTTTTTGCAGCACTTCTCTTTTCAAGGTCTTATTTTTGTGGTTAAGTACAGAGTCTTTTGGGGGGGGGGGGACTACTCTGGTGCACTCTGCTCCCTTTTTTTAGGCGCAGAAAATGGCAAGACCAGTGCTATCCCTGCAATCCAACACTGCACACGCGTGCGCTCCTGAGCCGTGAGCTCTCAAGCAGCTCATATGCTGTAGGAGCAGCCAAGCCCCTGGCAAACTTGGGTGTGTGGGGCACGGTTCCCACAGGCAACGATAGATGTGTGTGAGAATTAGAGCTACGAATGAGTACGCGCTCCACTGCTCTGTGAGACATCTAGTTCTTCCTCATACAGAGGACTACTGTCTAACAAAAGCCAGGCTAATGTGACCTGCGAATAGGTTTTTCCTGGGCTTCCTGAACTGAGTATTTGCCTCTTGCCTGTTATATAGGTTGATCGGCATTTATACATTGTCCCTGGGCCAGACTTTAAAAGTGTTTCTGGTAACTCTTTGGCATCGTTTCACCAATGTGTTTGGTTATACTCGCAAACCTTACCTTTCCAATATCCATATTCTTTATAAAGAATTGTCTGTTTTAAAAGAGAAGTTATGCTAATTAATATCAATCTTAACAGTTTTTTCTTCTCCAGTGAGCTGGAGCTTTTAAGAGCTGTGTAGAAGGATCCTTTTGTGGACCTGTACTTTATCTTAGACCCAAATGAAGGAAAGGTTTTCTGTGCTTTATCTGAGTTTATGGGGTATTTCATACCAGGGTCCTTGTGCTTCCACACACTCCCCTGCCAATGCTGGCTATCAAAACTGCTTAGGCTGCAAATAAAATGTGAAATGAAATCCATCTGGCATTTCTCATTGAATTAGGACCAGAACATTTTTGTTAAATATTAACAGATGGCTAAATTCTTAATATCAAACTAACATTTCAAAACATCTAAGGGGACCCACATGAGGGGCAAGGAGAGAGGAGCATGTGTTTTCTCCATCTGAGTCTTTCCCGTACACTCCCCTCCCCCACCCCATGTGTTGAGAATCCCTGGACTCTCCTGTCTCAGATAACTTGTATTCCTCAGGAGCTGGTATAAAAGTAGTGTTTGACAGTATCAAGGTAATGTAATCAAGTGTTATTAAGCGATGGCTGGTGCAGACGGTGTGTTGCCACTGGTGTGATGTTCTATTAACATCCCCTCTCTCACCTCTGTATAACAGGAGAAAGAAAAGAAATACATGCTTCCACTGGACAACCTGAAAGTCCGGGATGTGGAGAAGGGCTTCATGTCCAGCAAACATGTCTTTGCACTCTTCAACACAGAACAAAGGTAAGAGTGCAGCAACTTTTATGTTAAGAGTTTTTCTCTCACATTTTTAAATTCTTTTTTTCTAGTCAGGATATTAGGTACCTCAGGCTAGACTGGAATTCATTCTATAGCCAAGGCTGGCCTTGAACTCTTAATCTGCCTGCCTCAACCTCCTGAGTGTTGGGATTACAGGCAAGTGCCACTACACTGGCTTTTCTTAGACTTCGTTTTGTATTTTTAACATCCACCATGTAAGGTTAAGGCTTCAAAAGACCAAAACACAAGTCAGAAAAGTCTTCAAATCCTGGTTTCCCAGCAGGCACTAGAATCTTGCCAAATCTTTTCTTAAAACTACGTTTTACTCCCTATAGTCCTCCATACCAGGATTTACTGTTCACAAACTTACGAATCCTCACCTTTCTTTCTCTTTCTTTCTTTCTTTCTCTCTCTCTCTCTCTCTCTCTTCTCTCTCTCTCTTCTTTCTTTCTTTCTTTCTCTTCTTTTCTCTTCCTTCCTTCCTTCCTTCCTTCCTTCTTTCTTTTCTTTTTCTTTTTGTCTGGAGAGTGGGGAATTGAACCAATTGCACAGAAGGTTAAAAAGATAGAAGTGGCGGGTGACCATTTTGTAAGTTAGAAAGCACTGTCTCCATGTTCTTTTGACTTTCTTAAGATCACTCAGTGCAGACCTGGACCCAGAGGTAGAGGCTACATTGGGACTCTGACCTACTTCCCCTTCCTTGCATAGTCCTCATGACAATTTTCTAACCTCTCCCTTCATTGCTGCTGATGACCATCAAGGTTTGATTTAAGTGTCTACCACCGACCATCACCAGGAGCTGTGGTGTTCACTAAAACTAATTAGTGGAATTGAACAAATGACACATGGAATTGCCCTATAGTCAGACAAAAATAATGAAGGGAGGGGGGTGTCTTTTATTTTTCTTCAATTGGAAATGTTACAGAAAAAAAATCAAATTTGTAAATTAACAAGAAGTGAGTCATCAGGTGTCAGAGTCTAATTTTAACCGTGTTTCCAGGCTACATTGTATCTTGATTTAGCAATGAATGAAGTTACTTGATTGAGTTCAGTGAGAAGCCCAGGGTCACTCAGACAGTTAATCAAAACAGCAAAAGGAGACTTCTTCCTACATTCCCAGTCAGTTGCTCAGAGTGACTCAGAATACAAAAATACTTGGAAAAACCACAAGAACAAACCATTTAAAGAATCAAGGGGAAAGAAAATTAAATACCACTCTACAATGAAATATTAAAATGGAATTTCCCCCACTGTAGAGGACTTGGTGTTATTTTGAAGTCCCTGTGCAGAAGAAAACAAAACAAAGCAAAACAACAACAAAATCCAAACAGACAAACACCACTGAAAATGATAACGAATGAAAAGAATTGTCAGAACAGTCACGATCCTCTGGAGCCGAGCTCCGTGCAGTCCTGGGCTCTTCTTGGGCCCTGGAGAATCTGAAGATCCCAAGAGTTACTCTGTGGGAATTCCGTCATACCGGAAGTTCAACAAGTGGTACCGCTCCGCCCACCCGGAAGGTTCAGTTATTAAAGGGCTTGGAACAAAAAAAAAAAAAAAACACAACTGCAACTGTAGGTATTAGAAAGTACAAGAATCACCAAAGTAAGAACATTCTAGAATCCTTGAATTCTAAAAAGACCGTGAATTCTGTCACTTCCCCCTAGACCTCTACCAGGACACAGACACCCCCAAATTCTTTATTTGCTGTCGTCCTTTTTCTTGAAATCTTGAGCCCTTTGAATGGGTTTTGTGCTGTCTGAGTCTTCCGAAACATTGTCAATCAAAAGCAGGTATCCCCATTTTGTTTCTAACTTCGAGGAGAATTATTTAAAAGGTTTTAGAAAACTCATGATATCCTTTGAGGAACAGAACATTCTTCGTGTTCCTCGGTACAGGGGATTTCGGTGTATGCTTTCAAATCAAGGCAAACGGATCAATTTTATCAATATCTCCATCTAGAAGACTATTTGATTTTTTTTCCTCCTACAATCTGCTTGTGTGGTGAAACACGCTGTTAGGTTTTCTAATGATAAGCCATCCTTGATCTCCTAACAGTCAAGGTAAAGCACATGTACTATGCATTCTTGGCTTAAAATTACTAGTGTTTTACTGAAGCTTTTGTAATTATGCTCACAAGGAAGACTGAGCAAGAAATATTCTTTGTGTACCACCCTGGGCACAGGCAGCTTTGGATATCAAGGTTCCTAGCCTCATACAATCAATATGCCATTAAACTCTAATTGTTCTTTGTGACAATTTTGTTTAAAACTGGGGTTAACCTGTAATTGGATGTTTGATGGAAGTCACTGCTAAAATCATCTGGATTTTACATCACAAGGATTTAGCCTGGAAGGTGTTTTTTGGAAAAAAAAATATTTTTATTAAGTCTTAGAGAATTTCATGTAAGTGTTCGGCTGCCCCTAGTCAAGTGGGTATGGGGCTGTCTGCTGGAGCATAGTCAACCTACCAGAGGCCACACTTACAAAAACACCTTGCTGTTCTTCCCCAGAAGCCATCAACTGTTAATAGCTCCTCAGCTGGGATGGGGGCTAAGGAATTACCTCCACCAAAAGGTGTTTTTGGCAAGTTGATGTTTAACTCTGCCTTAATCTATTTAATTATTATACATTATAGAGATATTCTATATTTTATTTGGATCAGTTTAGGTAAATTATACCTTTTCTAGAAAATTCCTCAATCCACTTTATTTTAAAATAAATTAGCCCCAGGTATCTTACTGTTCTCTAATTTTTAACGTCTCTGGTGTACCTGAGATTTGGCGTCTTTTATCTCTAACATTAAGCCTCACCTCTTTTCACTTCCTGGTCACACTTGTGATAGTTTTGAGTTATTTTCAAAGAAACAGCTCTTGACTTTTTTTTTTTTTTTTTTATTGTGTATATTTTTTTCTACTTCAATAGTCTCCTTTTCATTTCTTGCCATCTATCGTCTTGGTGTTTATGTTGTCAGCTCTCATTTGTACGTACAGTTCATCTGCTTGCGCCCTTACTGTCTTCGGCTGCTTGCCACAAATATTGGCTATAATAATTTCACCAGTCTTTGGTTCTGTTGCTAAGTCTCCTCTATGTTTTTCCCCTTCCTTTGAGTTACTCTGAAATGTGTTTTACGTTTCATAACACATAGAATTTTATTGTCTTGTTGTTGTTTACTTGTAACTTAATTGTATGTGGTCAGAGAGTGCGGTCTGGCACATTCTGAGTTTTCTTTAGTGTGGCATCGTGTTTGAGAGCATGCCAGTACACGTTAGGAGGGTCACGCTTGTTGATTGCATTATCTGGTCCCGATGCTACTATCTTGTTTTCATCTCGACTAATTCAAACACTCAACAAGTGCATTATGCAGCCACTGTGTATCCTGTTCCTCTAAGCTTTAAAATACAACTGTGAAGGAAACTGACAGAGAAGCTTGAAGGCAGAATAATTCCAGAGAGAGACTTGACCAGGGAAACAGTTGAAAAGTTATAAACAACTACACTTTACCCTCTTTTTTGTGAGTTTGAATAGTTTAACAAGTCTTTCAACTGTCGTTTTATGTGTTTTGAGACTAATCCATGCTTATATGCATTAAAACTTAAAACTCCTCGTGTGGGAGTGGTGGCCCACTGGGTAAGAGGACCTATGGCTTTTGCAACCAATGTCCACATCAGGTGGCTCACAACTGCCTGTAACTCTGGCTCTGGGGATCTGACACCTTATTCTAGCCTTCGTGGGCACTGCAGTCGTGTGCACAAATTCACACAGAGATATACATATGCACATTCACATAGTTAAAATAAAAACAAGATCTTAACAAACACACTTAGAATGCCTAGTGATTTTAAGGAATGGTTTTGTAATAGTTTTTATTTCTCATAATGGTCTTTTTTTCCTTAGGATTTGCTTTGTCTGATGTCAATATAGTATATCTTCTGGTTAGTTTTTTCTCAATGTGCCTTTCACTTCTTTTTAGTAGCATATATCTGGATTTCTTTATTTTAAATGTATAATATATAAAAATCATTAGGGGAGCCTTAGTGATTTTCCCATTCATATTTTGTAATCATCACTGAGTTATTTGAATTTGAATGTTATTTTTAGTCTTCACTGTGCCTTGCTATATAGCACACCCCACTCCCTGACTTTTCCTATGTTTGGTAGTTATACCCTGTGTTTATTCTCTTTTACATTCTTAATACTCTGATATCCTATTCATCTTTAAAGGTTTTTTTTGGAATTTTATAATTATATTTATGTACAGAACATTTAGTGTACATTTTTTTAACCCAGTTTAGTGGCGAGTTCTTTAGCCTTTGCCTTTTCCAGCTTGGCAATGCGAGCCACAGACTTAGGACCCAGGCCGTTGCCTCCCCAGTGGCGGCGGATCTCATCATATCTGTCATTATAATTGGTCCTAATAGCTTCCACCAGCTTAGCCAGAGCACCCTTGTCTTCCGAGTTAACCTGTGTGAAGGCAACAGTGGTGCATGTCTTCCTGTGGACCAGGCACACCAGCCTGGCCTTTCCCTTGATGATGCAGTAGGGCACCCCCATCTTTCGACACAGGGCAGGTAGGAAAACCACCAGCTCAATGGGGTCTACATCATGGGCAACCACCACAGCTGAGCCTTCTTGTCTCCACCAAGGTGGTGACTGTATTGACTCCTGCTCGGAGGACAGGTGGTCTTTTAGTTGGGACATTCCCTTTGCCAGCAGCTTTCTTCTCAGCAGGGCCAGTAGCCTTTGCTTCTTCTCTTGCTTTGTCTCTTGCCTGTACTTGTGGGCAAGCTTAAACAGCTGAGTAGCTGTTTGCCTGTCCAGGGCCTGGGTGAACTGGTTAATGGCAGGAGGTACTTTGAGCCGCTTATAGAGGATGGCTCTTTGCCACTGCAGCCTGATGTAGCGGGGCCATTTAACGAAGCGTGTTAGATCTCTTTTGGGCTGGATGTCCTGCCCAATTCCGAAGTTCTTGGGCCTTTTCTTGAACAGAGGATTGCCACCTTTTTGGCCTCTTGTTTCTTGACGACGGCGGGGACCGGGCCACTTTCTTCCCCTTGGCCTTCTTTTCTTTGGGCATCTTGCTCGGCTGGAGGAGAGAGAAAAAGAGGGAATTGTGGGTGATAAGTGTGGCCGCAGAGATCACGAGATCAGGTGCCTGTGTGGGATTTCGGATTTAAAGCGACAATGACCCACTCCTCATCTTTAAAGTTTAAGTTAGTCTTTTTATCCTGAGACATTTTGATTCCAATACCACTCTTGTGATTTCCACATTGTTGGGTGAGGATTTGAATTCCACCTTGATTCCCCACTACTTTAGTCAATAGAACATACCACAAACGTAAATGTGACAAGTGCTTAGATTTACTGGTATAATTACCAAGCTACTTGTTTGCCTTTCTTTTTGCATTAAGCCTGTGTTTTGTTTTGTTGTTCTTGTTCTTCACATGGAAGTACAACCTGAAGAGATCCTGTCTGTAGTGGCTTCTTAGTTGAAATCCTCAGATTGCTATTCTTTTCAGAGTGACTTTTAAGCACTGACTTTGTCAGGCATGTATGTCTGTATTGGTGTTCTAAATGAAATAGAGGATGTGATTATGTTTTGATGACATTTGCATAGAACAATTGAGTGTATGATAGATTCTTTTCCCACTGGCAAGTTAAAAAAAAAAAAAACAGGAAGAAAAACGTAGTCTAGTTAAGAAACCATTAGTTCATGAAACAAATGGACTGCAGTGTTTCTAGTCACATTTAACAAGAGTAAATGAGAGTGTGTACTGTACTCTAGCACTTACACGGCAGCGCTGGAACACAGGATGGGCCCACAATCAACACCGTCAGCATCATTGGCATGGCTCACACCCTGAAGGGGTACGGAGGAAACAGAAAAAGACTGTCCCAAAGAGGAGTAGCATGGGTCAAAGCAATTGATGAGAAATGCCGATTAATCCATTGCCCACCTTTTCTGGATAGGAAGAAGCTAAACTCAAAGGAAAGAGGAGCAGTGTGATGAGATGTAAACATTCCTCCTTTGTTTCTATAGAGTTTGGATTGACTTGGGCCTACCTTATAAGCATCTGGGTTTTGATATTACAGACAAAGCAGAAGCCATATATTTATTGAAGTCATCTTTATAGATAACTCTTATCAATCACTCTTTGGTCATCTTTCCCCACTTGTAATGACACTGTGTGCCCAGCTTGCTTTCTTCTGAAGCAAGACCTCACCACAACGAGTGTTCTTTTTCATTGTCTTTAGATAGATAACTTGACTAATTTGGAGAAAGGTCTTCTAAGCCCCTCTCTTGCTTTCTATTTTTTCACCCCTGTCTTCCATGACAGCAGACCACAGAAGGCTCGGGGTTAGGAGTCCCCTTGGAATGTCAAAGTTGGCAACAGAATAGATGTGCTAAAATATTGTGACTTACTAGAGTTTCCTGGGGTTTAAGGATAGCTTGTTTGTCCTCTTTTCTTCCTCATTAGGTTAAAGATCTAAAATCCATATTAAGATACTCTGTGATAAGGGAACCACACCCCAAGTCCAATATCTCCTTGTTGCTTCTGACACTTGTTTAAATGTTGACCGTGGGAATGAATTAGAATCCCATTGATGCCTTAACCAGACTTGTCCATGAAGGAAAACAGTGAAGGTTTTTATCTTCTTGTACAAGCTCTGCAGTTTGCTCTCGGCTCTTACACATTTCCATGGAATGCTTTTAGTCTCAGTTTTAAAGCCCTGTGTGGAGCTGACCCACCTTCCTGCTACAGAATTCCTGAAAAACCGCTTTAGCTCTTGCTGTTTGTGTTGTGGCGTGATTGCTAGGAGCTCATTCACTTGCTATTTCAGCTTTCCACTATAAAGTTTAAAACTGTTTCTCTGTGGTCCCACACCATCAGGTGTGTGGGAATTGATACCTTTAACATCCCTTTTTAAAAAGCCTCTGGTGTCCTAGTGAATTAATACAATCTTTATGAGTCTGCTGAGCAGATTTTAGAGCCATTCTAAACGGGGCTCCAGTGCTAAGAGTTTTATAAATGGAAGGATTTGTTTCTGGTCGCAGTGACTTCAGTGCTTGAGGAGAGCAAAATTCACACCCAGGCTGGTTTAATCTACCTAAGCTACAGGTAAGAATATGCAGTTCCCAGCCATCCTGTGGCTCTTTCAAACATGGCATCTCAAATACCTGGGGTCTAGACCTACCAGGTGCCTCATAGGACTTTGCTCTCTCATTGACTGCCTCAGCGTACATTACAAGTTAAATCTGAGTAAGAGGATTCCTGAACTTCATTGTGGCATACTCTAAACCGTGCATTGGAATGTCCCCCCAGGTTTTATTCCATTTGATTTTGCTAGGAATGCCACGCTTCCTCTCAGGGGGAAGTGTGTCTGCATAATGGCCTCACTGTGCTGGTCTTTGCCCTCCCCAGACAGGCCTTCAGCTTGAAGGTCATGCTAAGGCCCATTTGGTCCCAGGTATGTCAGCGTTGGTAGCCAGATGAGATCCATTTCTGTCTAAGGGGTTGGTAGGGCAGCCACGGGATATTTTCTGAACACTCCTTGGGGTTGTCAAGTTTTGTTTTCTTTTAAAATAAGGCATTCTTTCTTTGACACTGCTTTGTAGCTTGAGTTCAGGATATGGTTTGTTAATAACACCAAATATTTCCATTTGATTCCCCCTACCCCCCCTCTTCCTATAGAAAGCCATTTTTTAGGACGTCTCACTGTTCCACCTTGTCCCCAGCTTGTTGCTGACACTCAATAAATGTCAAAGAATGTTGTCCTGTGGTTAACCGCATGCTCTTTAGGTGTTCTGAAAAGAATAGGTCTTTATTCTCATTGTTGGATGGTATATTTTTCCACTTGTTAGTTGAAAATGATGTCGGGATCAGGTTTACCCCACTTTATACCTTTTTGGCTGTGTTTCTATGTTAAGCATGCTTCATGTTTAAGTTGCTTGTGAAAATGCTAAATTAAACAAATATACTGGCCAAAAAAAAAAATGATACCCAATGCCAGCTCTAAAAGACTGTGTTCCACATGGTCGTGCTTGAATGTTGTGTGTCTGTTCAAAAGGAATCAGGGACTCTTCTTCAAGTCAGGAGGGCAAATGCTCACGGTTACTGGAATCTCTGGAGGTCAACACATATTCCTCTGGATAAGGAAGTGAAAAATTACATAGTAATCCAGTGCAGTTATGCTTGTGTAAAGAACATAAGTAAGGCACCTGGTGAGCTATTTTTTATTCCACTGTTCTTGATACAATGCTTAAGGCATTGCTTTCTGCTTCACAGAGTGCTGTTCATTGTTTGTGCACAGATTCAAGTTTTCTGTGTCAGATGAAAATTCATTCTGTAGCCAGCCCAGAACCCCACACTGCAAAATGAGATGATAATGTTATCACCACCATACTTTCCCTACAAGGGTGTGTAGATGGACCATCCTTCCAGAAGAGCTGTTTGCAATCCTCTCTACCTATGAGTATCTGCTGGAAGAAACAGTAAATTAGTTTGAGAGTAGAAACTCTTAATAACAATCAATACTATACAGAATACATGGGTTATAAAGATCCATATAATTCCTTGTACTCCTTCTCTAACTTTATGGCTTTTTCCAGGCTTAGAATACACACACACACACACACACGAATATATATGTGTGTGTGTGTACCCATTTTATACCTTTTTGGCTTTGTTTCTATATTAAGCATGCTTCATGTTTAAGTTGCTTATGAAAATGCTAAATTAAACAAATATGCTGGGCAAAGAATGATACCCAATACCATCCCTAAAAGATTGTGTTCCACATGGAAAATATATTAGAATATATATTAGAATCATATATATCCATATATATATATTCATACATGATACCATTTGACCTCTGATGTTCCCTCCAGGAGAGAATACTAGTACACACAGTGGTAGTAATCAAGTGTCAGATGTGTCCCTATAAGAACTGCAGACAATATGTTTAAGAGCTGGAAAGTCTGAGTAGCTATTTTAGCATATGGCACTTCGTTCTGATTTTAAGACAAATGACACAATAAAGTAATTAAAATATTGTTATAGATTTTGTAACTACCTTTACCTCTAAGCTACTCTCTATAGAAATGCTGATTATCTTATTGATTTGATCCTAGGGTTTAGAACAATCCCTGGTCATCTGGGTGATCAGTAGCATGAAGGAATTAATGGACAGGTGCTGTACAGTCCTCTCTTGTTATATGGAGAAGACACAAATGTTGCTACTTGCTAATAAAGAAGAATTCTGTAGGTCAAAAAGCCAGAACTCTAAAAGCCTGAACCTTAGACCCTAGTACACTGAAAATAGAAATGTTAATTTATACTCTGATAGTTTGAAGACAAAAGTAAAAAGAATTTGGGCATTTTCAGGTACATGCCATAGAACTGATGTTTGAGCCCAAACAAAATTCTAAGACAGTGCCTTAAAAAAAAAATCCTCTCAGTATAGAAGATGTATTATATAAATTGTCTCAATCCTGTTCCTATCATTCTACTTTATTGCTCAAAACTCATCTGTAAATATTAACATCTAGATGATGAAATATAAAAGTTCCTCATTTAAATCTAACCTGATATAAACCTAAGGTTTTTTTTTTTTCCTCAAACCCACCACCTCATGCCTGCCCCTGGCCAGTGCCAGGGATTGAATCTAGAGCCCTGTACACGTTAGGCAAGTGCTCTACCACTGAGCGACCCTTGCAGCCCTGAGGTTTGTCTTTATAGTTTTTAAAGTTTTAGAAGATACCCAAAAGATGGACTTTTCCTTCTCTGACCTTAAACTTTCGCTTCTGCTTTCTGCTGTGACAGTTGAGGTCGCACGAGGCAGAGGGTTTTTCAGACTGTGAGGCTATGGATGTTGTGAGTGGTCACAATTTCACTGTCAACCTAGAAAGATGAATGTTATGTTTTCTCTTGGTGGGAGTTAGTAACAGTATGAATGGGAGTTTATAGTGGTGTAAGCCGTCATCCCTTCAAGCCGTCTATTCACCCCCACACTCAACACAACTGACAGCACATGAACTCTGGTCCTGTGCTTCATCATAGTTTCCCAGGTTTTGTTACTGAACAAAAGTCCCTTTATGAGTGTGTCTCCGGTTGTGATACGGCATCTTTAGGAATTCTAGGTACAGCAGAGGTGGGAGGAAGAGGTTTCAAAGGGGAGCCACCAGAGAAATTAGAGAACCAAAATTAACTGCCCACTTGATATATTTGATTCACCAAGAACCCTAAGACAAAAGTCAGATAGGATCTGCTGTTATTTTTGTGAGCCAAGCCGGTGGCAACTGATTTCACAGCTAAGATGAGTCCTCATGTAAAGCTCCATAATTGCTTGAGTGTGAAATGCCCGTGGCTTGAAGCAATCAATTTAAATACTTCTCCTATTGGTTCTTAAATTAAAGCCTGAAATAAAATAGGAATATGATCTTCCACTTGATAACTGTGTCTGCCTTTGCTGAGGGGTGGGGAGGATAGTAAGTTTGCACTTTAAGGCTTTTCGAAATGTCACCAGCATGCTTTGGAAGGATTCTTTGTGCCAGAGGCACCTGTGAGTAGTCTGTACCTATTTTTCTAGGGAACTAAGCATGATTTTCCTCCATAGGCATTCCTGTTTCAAACAAAAGAATTGATAGAATCAAATCAGCAACTTTGTATCATTCTATTTCTCCCAAGGACTTAGAATGGGCCTGTCCCTTAAGCTGCTGGAGCCCCGCTGGGGTCTGGGTTGGTGTCTGAGGTACTGACTCTCAGAGGGTTTTCTCCCAAGGGTGGGGTAACGAATGAGCCCAACATGGCTGTGTGAAGTTCAGCAACAACAACAAACTATGTCCTTCACAGCAAGTTTGCTTTTCTTCTATAGTTTCAGAACACACTGCCCTCTCCCCACCTCAACTCCCACCCCTCCACCCCAAACTCTGCCATCTTCTTCAGGTCAACACTATGACATGGGACTGGAGTGTCTCCACTTAAGCATAAAACAAGCACCAGCCAATGCTTATTAATGATAGGAGAACAATCACTAGTATACACCTACACACCAGTATATGTATGGTTCTAAAACCCAGCCTTGACATGGGCTGATGTCACTGGAAGCTTCCTTTGAGAGAAAGTCCAGCAGAAAATCATCCCACCTTAAAAGAAATCAATACAGAAGGTTCAATCTTTAAACATGTGACTATTCATAAATAACACTAGATTCCTAATATTTGTTAAAGATTTAGCCATTGCCACTGCTGCCACCTCCTCCTCCCCCTCCTCCTCTTTTTCTTGAAAATTCATGAGTCATTCTAAAGAAAAAGAAAAGTCAGGGGAGAGGGGTCCAGGTCTGAACTGACTCTCCTGACTTGTCTTGGACTTTCATTTTAAATAATAAATCCGCATCCTGGTCATTCATGAAAAGGACAGATTTAAAAGAACTTGTGTGCAGGAGTTTCTATTCAGGCAGTGTGGGTTTTGTTGTAGCATGGCATCCCCAGACTAAAGCTGAGGAGTCAAGGTGAGTCAGTGCTCTGGAAAAATTAAAGATTGAAAACATTCCCAAGCTGGGTTGAGCCTTGGGTATTCTTTGAATACCCAAGTCCTTTGGTAATCTCAAAGACCTCCCAACTAAGAGCATATCTTAGTGACAATTGGAATAATTGGGTTTTAAAGATTACCTGCAGAATACTGTCAAACGATCTGCCTGTCAGTGAGAAGGAAATGGTGCCAAAGAGTAGAATAAGCACAAAAGACCCAAGGACGGTTATTCTTCAAGAATGCTGCCATTGAAATCCAGTGGCAGGTGAATTATGAGTCCCTGGCACTTCTGGCAGACATGGCATTTCCCCTTCTCTCCAGTGTGGCCACATACTGCCCTGGCCTTAATAAAGCCCACACTCGCCCAGGACTCTCCAGTATGAAAAGAATAAACAGGCTTTAGTCCAGAGTCCAACTTAGATACACACGGGTGTGTGGGGATCAATGGGCACCCCCCCCCAGTAAAGTACTCATTGTAAGCCCAACTTTAAAACCAGCAGTTTGCAAGTCACAGTTCTTTCCCATCGTTAACATTTCATACACAATCTATTTTATTTTCTGTCAGCTACTTTGTGGTAGAGTCAACATATCCATAAACAACATTCTTAGAGACTATACCTTCTGAGAAAAAAAATACTATGGAAATCCCAACCATATATGTCGGTTAAGTGATTGTCTTCTGCTTCAGTTTGCTGAGTTTTGAGGGTAGCCCTTGGCATATGTAATTAATTTTAGTTAACACAGAGAGTCTCAGCGAAGGGAACTGACATGGCGCACACATACTTCAGTAGAAAATGTTAGTCACATTTTGCAGTTAACTCCGAGCAGATGCATGAAGGTCTCATAAAGAAAATATTTACAAAGTCTGGCTGAAGCAAGCGTTTCCTCCTCTCTTTTCTTTTTCAGATTCTGAAACTGCCTGTGTTTATTTCTTAGATTCTGGGGAAAGTGCTCTGCACATAAGAACATACGGGAGGACACTGACACGACCCCCCCCCCCAAATTTTAACACTAAAGAGGAGCTTTGATTATTCAGATCTCAGCACATTTACTTTCAGTGTCTTATGTTAGAACCATACCTCATTAAAATCACTTATAGGCCAAAGTGTGCCCGATGTGGGGTTTATACAACTAGATAATAAACTGGAGTCCTTGAAATATTAAAAAAATGATTTTGCTTTAGAGAGTATTAAAGTACTTGCAATGTGTGTGTCTAAATCTATGGTGTGTGTGCGTGTGTGTGTGTGCATGTGCGTGTGTGTGTGTGTGTGCCTGTGTGTGTGAACCAGTGGACTAACTTAGGTTTTTCAGTGTGCTTGATGACTATAAGAAGATTAAAAACAAGATCTGTATGAATAATGCCTCAGTGTTTGGTCTGGGGACCCTTTCTCACTCAAAGTTTATTAATGACACCAAAGGGCTTTTGTTCGTACTTTATGACTTGTATCAGGAATACTGCAAGCCTACTGCTTCCACATTGTTACTTGACATTGACCATTGCACATAGTAGGAACATTACATAGCAGACTTGACAGATGCTGCTAACCCCAGAAGGTCAGTTGACAAATTTCTAGCAACACACCATCAGTTATAGCCATCATTAGGAAATAGAAATGGGAAAAATTTAAAATACTTATTAATTCACTTAAAGGTAGCCATTTGTATTAACACAACCAGTATGCTTTTAATGGAAAAATATTTTTAAAATTAGTGAGAAAAAGTGGCATTGTTTTTACAATCCTGGAAACCTCTTTAATGTGTGTCTTAATCTAACACAGCTGGATCCTTGTATCTGATTCTGCTTTCAATCTGTTACAGTATGTTGTTTTGGTTGAAATATATGGAGAAAATCTGACCTGATATAAATCTATAGTTGGAAAGTGAGAGAATATTTTAATAACTTTTCCAGATAATTGTAGGTTTTCCACTTTGATACTGTACCCAAAACTCAACAAGTGGTACTTTCTCAAGTTAGTAGCATGGTAGATTTGAAATTACGTCAGTGCACTCTTTGCCTTGCTCTCTGCATCCAGCGCGTCCATCAGCCTGCCCTGCAGTCTAGGCTGATGCTGTGCTTGGGTGTGATTCTCTCATTTCATACACAGCTGTCGCTCGGACGATACGGGCCCACCAGATTATACGCACCTCCCAGGTGATTACACTTTTTGTCATACTATATTTAAGAATCCTTTTCATTATCATCTCTGCTGATCTCATTGGTAATGGGGAAGCTGTCAGGCTGTGGTGATAGCTATCAGCTTTCCAACATTTTGATGCCAAACCTTATCACTGGCCACAGATGGTGTTGGACATTTTCCTTTAAATGACAGACTCGTTTTGTTTATTTTTAAAATAATGACTGCCTGTCCCAAATTCAAGTTTTAAAAGTCACTAGTGGGCAGCTAGTATTCTGGGCAAAAATGGAAGCTTACCAATAAAGCAGCTTGTCCTGTCCAGTCCAGTCCCACAAGTGCCTTACTGGCGACAATGGGGGCACAGGAGGAGTGCTTATTATACACCTAACCCATTTTGTGAAATTTAGTATAGTTTAATCTATAGGACACATTAGCATATCAGCCTAGACATATGAATTCATATAATTACTAAATTAATTGTTATTTAGAGTATGTTAATATATTCAGTCTATTGATTTGATAGTGGTAAAGTTTTCATCAGAATATCCTTAAGCAAAACTGGGACAGCCCTGTGACATGCCTTGATTCATGCTATGGTATCCATTGTTTTCAACCTAATACAAATGTTACTACATTTGTTGAACATAAGCCACCACTAAAAAAAAAAAAAATACAGAAACAAAAACAAAACAAAAACCACCTCTACCCTTTGAATACAGGATTTGTGAGCTTTAATGTGCTTTCTCAGAAATGAAGATCTTTAACTACTGGTGAGTACGCCAGCTAAGCAACCATCCTCAAAATTTGTTCATTTTCAGAGGAAAGTACAATTCTGTAAGGAATACTTTAACTTGCATTTCATGGTAGCAACTAAGTCTCTAATTAGACAATTCAAACTATATTATTAGAAAGTGATGGCGACGTCTTCATACTGACCTTTTTTTTTTTTTTAAATCCAGTGGACACTTAGCCACCCAACAAAGCTTCCTTGGAATGTCAATTGTAGTGGGCACTTGCTAGCCACCTCACCACTCTGGCTGGCCCTTTAAGTTCTCTCCCAGTTTTTTCCTTTCCCCTTTACCAAGCCACATTTGTCATTCAGGTGACATGGCTATGTCTACAATATCTGATTGCTTTATAAAAAATGATCTTGAAGGTCAACTTCAAAATGATCCTGCAATTTAACGCATCATAGTAATGTTCGGCAACACAGGGCAGGGTAAATTAAAGAGATCTGTCACTCCAAGAGATTCATAAGGTAACCTGTCCAGGTGCCTTGATCTTCATTTTGTGTTAGATTGGTGTGTTAGTCCTGTTTCTTCTAATATATATTTCCTCTTCAGAAGCAAAGAAACGGTAGGTGAACTGGTCTCCTTCTTAGCATCTTTAGGGGAAGCTGTGGTCACCCAGAGTAGAGAAAACTAGTCTTCACATCATCTTCCTATTTTTAAACCAGTGAGCTGTCTTTCCAAGAAAATAAAGTCAGAATTTTTATAAAAGTGTGAAGAGTAGGGGTTTTACATTGAGGTAACGCTAAACTAGACAAGAACATAAGCTTCTTGTGTTTCTACACATGCACAAGGGAACTTGTGGAGGGTCACATGATTTCTTAGATGATAATGAAGTATAAAAGTTGTGGCAAGTACAGCAAAAGTAGCTGTTAAAAGCAGCACAAGTAAAACAGATGAGCCAACCTCTAACGCTGTGCATGCCCGCCCTGAAAAGTCCTAGACCCTGTGAGAGTAAGCGTACCTTCTACTGACTGGTCAAGTCATGACATCATCACATGCCATACAGCTTTGAGAAAAGTCCCTCATATAAACTTAAACAAGAGAAAAGTAAAAAAACAAGCTAAGACGATGCAAAGTCCACTGACCTTGAAAACCCTTGTAAAGGCTTTGGAGAGTCCTGGGACAGTCAAAGGACTGTCAATCTGTGTTACTATCAAGTGGCACTTGGGCAATCTGTGACATAATGACTTGGTGTCACATCCTTTTAACAATTATCTTCATGTCTTTAAGGGACATGAAGCCTATTGCATAAGCTAGTTTGGTTTTATTTCTTTTAGTTTTGAAAACTTAAGAATGCATTGGTTACCAAATTGGCCTTCAATGTGTCCCCTAAAGCAGATGGTGAAGTCAGAACACATCTGGAAAATCAGGCTCCTTTCAGGCAAGGTAGTAGAGGGGTTTATCTTAGCAACCAAAAGCTGATGTTCAAACTCTCCCATTTATTCCCCAAACAACCAACCAAACAATGATAGACTTCACAGGGCCCTTGCTTTCTCTCTTACTTACCACTAGTTACAGTAGAATGGACTCCACAGGCAGAAAAACTCAAATAATACACTGTATCTTCCTATAACTGATAGAATTAAATTATTGTTGAATTTAGTAAGTATAATTAAATCATACTTAATTATACCCCTGGTTTAACCATAATCCTTATTTGTGTGACCATAGAACTATGGCATGAAAACTTGGAGTTTGTCACTAAAATTACTTTATCAATAGTTATTTTCAAGTGAATTTCATCTTCTTATGATCCATGGGAATATTTGCACTTTTCTGCTGTGACTATATCCAAGCCATTCGTGAATGAGAACAAAACAATTAAGAAGGCCATGTTACTGATATCCTATCACTCATGTTCTACAATCATCTTGCCCTGCTGACTTCTCTCGCCTCTCATCACCGAGCAACCGGTGTTTCCTCTCCAGAGTGTGGCTGGTCTAAAACTCATAAAAGCAAATATCAGTTTCCAACTGAAATCCAAAGAGCACAACTAAGGCAAAAGAGCAGAGAAAGATGAGAGTTGTGTTCATCATGGAAAAGGCAGACAGTTGGGAAACTCAGTACTCATGACGACAGACCAGGGAGCAGAGAGTGAGGCAGCAACCAAAAGCTGCATAAACCTCCACAGGCTTCCTAAGGACCTACCTCTGTACATCCAAAACGTGAGCTTCTTGGGTTATTTTAGATTAAAAACATTTCTGGTTTTTTTTTAATTGGCTTGGAAATTATCTTAGAAAAAAATAAATAGGTTGGAGGTCAAAATTCTGTAGCATCTAAGAGCTTGACTGGCTTACCTGTTCTATCTGAGGATATGCAGTTGAGGATTCTATATCCAGTAAATGCTCCTTACCCTCTGCCTTTAGAGCTTGAAGTATAGAGGAGAAGAATCTGCCTACCAATGATGTGCTACAACAAATGAGATTTCTTAGGACCCCAATTTCCTAGAATCCCAGTGCTCAGCCCCAGTCTTAACATCTGTGTGAATAATCAGAAATACATCACACAGAGTCCAGCTTTGCAGCTCAAACTCACTTGGGCAGTGAAAGGCAGCCTTGGAGGTTTCACAGGACTTTAGCAGTGATTAGGAAAATTGCATAGTAATTGCAAAGGGGAAAACATGAGGTGCCCCATGAGTTCCGTGGAGAGCAATCCAGCCTCTTTTTTTATAGATCCTTGGATTCTGGTCAAGAGAATCCAAGTTCTGGTGTGTGGAACAGTTTCTAGAATCTCTATAGGCTATCCCTGAGAGAATGTAAGCAACGTGGTCAGATAGACATCACCAAAAATAGAAAACCTCAACTTCTGAATGGAAACACTGTGTTTTACAACTTAGGACATTGAACATTAAAGATTTGTTAGTCAATTACAATGATAAAAATAATGAGGATGATGATAATAGATATTCTACATAGTCATCAAAGCTAATTGATAAAATAAGAAAATTACCTTCTTGTGTTCTTAGCAGGAAGACTAAAATATCTCATTCTGAAAAGATGAGGCCATTTTCAACATGCTAACGTCACTGGATTATTTTATGGTGTTTTACCCCCTACGAGATTGTAAATTCCTAGGAGAAAATGTACCTTGGATAAAAATAGAGGCTATATTGTAGTTCTACTGATTATGGACTTAGACTGCACTCAGCTCGAGGGTGGTCCAGATATTAGCCACACAGTGTGTTTGAAATGATGGTTGTAGTAGAAGTCAGCCTGCTACTGAAGGAAAACATCTCTGAGTACAGAGGCTGAGGCCAAGATAGCCCTCTTGGCCTTCTCCCTCAGATGTAGAATACAGTCTGAGTGACCCCTAGACTGATGTAGAATTGTACAATATTGTAATTTGTTCAAAGAACTAAGGAATTAAAATGACAAGGGTTTCCTAAGGAATACTATACAGCCCATTTTCCCCTGGTATGAAATAGCCTTTTCTCCAAAGTCAAGATTCCAAATACAAAAAAAAAAAAAAAAAAAAAACCCATAGTATTTACAGATGCTAAGTACTGATCAGGAATTATGGTTTCCAGAAGACCTCACAGTGTTGAGTTGCCTTCAGTGTGGCGCTTACCACCCACTCTCCCACAAGCCACAGCAGGTCCCATGATTCACCAAGCCTGTTTCCCCAGGAACACTCCTCTTGCACCCTGCCTTTAGCATCAGCTGGGAGTCACAGCATGTGACATGTTACATAAGCATGCAGTCAAAACCTGTGTCCCCACTGTGCACTGCCTTCCCGCCTGTTGAGCCCCACAGTGTTTCTATAACAGAGCCAGCACATGCTGACTGGAGGGGAACCCAGCAGACCACAGTAATCGCTCTAATTTGGAGGTTAAACTGTTCTTTCCCTGGTAGTCTCTGTTGTCACTGTGACTTTTCCCAGGAAATGAGATCTGTCTGCCTATGCTTAAGCCATGGAGTTAGGCCAGTTTCTTCTTTTTCTGTTCTTTCCCCCTCTGTTGCTAATTTTTGCTTTGCTTATTTTCACTAGCTGTCTAGTTTTATAAACATTATCCTGCCTGACTGCAGTTCACCCCCCCACACACACACATACCTTTAGTGAGGAAATCATGTATGTTATGAAAGAATAGGACCTTCATCACCATTAAAAGGTACGATCTCTTTGTGAGAAAGCTTGGACTCACATGGCGTTGAAAGCTGATAGAGGATGTTTCAAAGTACTTTTAATATATAATGTTTATATCAAAAGCTTATGTGTTTGAAATGTACAAACTTTAAAAAGTAGTTAACTGAGTAGGGATTAGAATAGTCTACCCGGTATAGGGTTTTATGTGTGGACATGTGTAGAATATGTTAGTGTGTCTATGTGTTTGCCCTTGAAGAATTCCCACATCACCATAAGTTAACCAGAAAATACATGTGCCTGGGCGTTCTCGTTGCTCAGTCATTGCTTTAAGTCGGTTCCCATATACCCTGGTGAGCAGTGTTGTCATAGAAACATTACAAGAATGTCCTTCCTACACTGGTGTGCTGATGGCCTAACACATATCCAGCTAGTTCTAATACTATATTAAGTTACTTTCTCCTAGGTATGAAATCCATATCTCACTTTCTGTCTACCCAAGCCCAGTTTAACTCTGAACCCTGGGTTTCTCGCCCAGATATAATTCTCCTACATTCTCTGAGTCACTCAGACAAAACACATCCAGGTCCTTCTTGAGTCCACTGTTTCCCTTACATTCCATAGCCAGTTTCTCAGAACTATGCGCTGGCTGTCTTTTGGAGTACTTACTTGCTTAGTCATCAACTTTGTCTTTTCATCCCATCTCCCTCCTCATTCTGCTCCTCCCTAGCTGAGTCCTTTCTGTGTTCTCTGCTCTCCATAGTCACAGTGTTTTTCATGCAACAGTCACAGAGATGCTTCTAGAATGTACTGGACTTCATTACACCACTCTCTGCCTACATCCCTGCAGAGTCTCCGCACCAAGCTCCAGACAAAAGGCAGCTCCTTCTCAAGTGCTGCATGCTCTCCACATCTGCTTCTCTGAGCTCTGTTCTAACCACTCCATGTGTTTCTCCCTACTCCAGGGACGCCCTCCGCTTTGTTTCTTGGATATGCTGAGCTTGACTCTGTCTGGGGACTTCTGTAATTGTCAGGAATGTTCTTTCTTAAAACGTTCATGGGTTGTACCCCTCTCCCTTCAATTCATGTCTCTTTTCAAATGTCACTGCTTCATGTTTTAAGTAAATATCCCAACATTCTTTTTTACTCCATATTATTCATAACACTACTTATTAATACTTTTATGCCATTTTTTATTGTTCACTGTTAATTTTCAGGACCTAGTGCAGTGCATAAAATGTAGTATCTATTCAAGAATAAATAAGCAGATGAGAACACAAAGTTTGAAATCCTGGAGTAGCTTCTTAATGGATTTTTCCCTCTTAATCTTAAACTTCTGCCAACATATTTTAAAGATAGGCCCATGTTATGCGAAGGTATTTCTTTTAAAAACTGGTAGCAAATACCATGTCACACTTCATGCGTTACTTTGCAAGTTTACATACATGCATGTGTTAAATGTCCAAGAAGTCACTCTGTTATTACCTGTTAACAGGTAACAAGAAAATATTCATGAAATCATATAAGAAGAGTTATTAAAACTCAGAATCATAAATGTTAACAGGATCTGTGTTTTATGTACATATAATGTGGAAGGAGAAAGAGAGAGAGAGAGAGAGAGAGAGAGAGAGAGAGAGAGAGAGAGAGAGAGAGAGAGAGCGCACACTAAAATGAGCAGTTCAAGCCAAACATCAACAACTAAGTTACCCTGAAGAGTTACTGTGGAGGCAAAAAGGCTAGGTTAAGAGTGAGATACCACATCTAGAAATTGGAATAAGGGAGGCCATGGCTAGATAAAAAAGGAAATTTGAAAAATGGCAAGTTTGGTTTTCATGGAAATCAATTATTCAAATCTGAAAATTATGAGAAATGAGTGTAGTAATTGTGTTGGGGGTGGTTGTCAGTTGGAAGGGTAAGTTTGCAGCGTGACAGTACGGGAAAACTTAAAGCCGAGGGATAGGAAGCCTCTCAGGTTTTAAAACGGAGCTGACAGTTCTATGGAGAACAGCATGTTTTTAATGAAATACAGTGTGAACTGGAAGGATGAAGGTAAAGCACTCAAGAGAGAAGCCTGGGAATCCAATGAAATGTCCTTAGAGATGGAAACACAATGCATTCCAGAACCTTCCATTTGAAATTGGTGTCTTTCCTACATGGCTCACAAATTAAGCACCACAATGCCAGCCTCAAGAGGAGAGCCATCAGGAAGGGCCTTTCTCAGTAGACATTATGCAACATGAGAGCCAATTTCCTCAGTAGACATATGCTCAAAGTATGTCCAACCGGGGTGGAAGGTTGCACACTCATAGGCTAGCTCTTTGCCTCCACAAAGTCCTTCAGAGCCCAAAGTATTGACATATCATATCATTTTCTCTATGGATTATTTTGTAGACAGTAGTTATAAGTAGTAGGTTTTAGATACTTAGCATTAAAGGTCATTTTAGGATTTTCTTAATGATTCATACTGGTTGAAGAACAAACTCTGTCATTTGAAGTTCTGTGTGAGCACCTGTGTTTGATAGTATTTTACTTTTCTCTCGCTGATATCCTGAAACATGAAAACACTTTTTGGTATTCCAAGTCCTTTCATTTGAAGTTTCAGAACTCTATAATGTCAAAATGGAAAGAATCCAAGAGATGTTACATTTTACCTGTTGGCCAGACCAGTATATAAAATATTAACAAGAAGACCATCTAACCTGTTTACTTCCAAGGTCCCTTATCCCAGCATTTTAGCCAAGCTTGGAGAAGAGCAGAGAGGAGCTAACATTTGTGCTTGGATGTGTCCACTGCTCTTCTTCGATGTTCAGTCTATTTACCTCTTTACTCTTCAG
This sequence comes from Mastomys natalensis, assembly GCA_021653895.1. Lineage (NCBI taxonomy): Eukaryota > Metazoa > Chordata > Mammalia > Rodentia > Muridae > Mastomys > Mastomys natalensis. Next base: position 188,824 of record JAJTUV010000648.1, read on the forward strand.
TCACAGCCTTTAGAATCTGGCCCTGCACATTAACATTCCTATAGAAACACTTGCACTTTGCCAATACCCTTAGCTGGACAGTATATATATATGATTTCAAATCCTTGCAGCAACTCTTACAGATAGTGTGTCACTACCAGACAGTGAGTTTCTGAGAATGTGAGGAATTTTATCCATACTCACAGACTAACTGGCATGTATTTAACAGTGGAGAGGGTTTGAGCACCTCCACCTGATGCAAAAGTATATGTTCCTTCCATTATATTGTGCTGATTCTGAAGGTCAAAGTTCACAAGACTTAAAAGAATGAAATTGCCAGAAATAGCCAGGTACTTACTTAACTGGCTGGTAAGAACTTTGATGGTGGATAAGGACATTCCAGATGGGATTCAACCATTCATCCACTCCTCATATCCATGACTTCAGGAAGCATCTATTTTTTAAGACCACTGTGATGCTAATGCTAGTGGAGAATTTTGAGGCTGGCCTCAAAGTCCATATTCTCCTGCCTTAGCCTCCCCAGTGCTAGGATTATAGATGTCCATCTCCATACCCTCTTCTGTAGATCATCCCTCTCATCTGGTAACAGAAGCCCAAGCACATTCACACCTGCCCTAACACGAGAAGAGAGTTAGGACAGCGATCCTGCTCAGGCCTTTGCACAGCAGATGCAACTGTGTCACACTGCAGGTTTCAGCTGTGATTAACAGCGTTATGGCCTCACAGGTCCAGGGAGAAACTTCCTTCCCCTGCGGAGTATTCCTCCTCAGGCCTAGACAGCCACTGATTATTTTCTAGTGTGATTGTCAGATGCTCAGTGTTGTCAAGATCTTCATCATATCCCATTGCCCATTTCTGCTTTTCTGCTTTTTCCAGCAAGGTCAACAGCTGAAGTGCAAGAGGCTCTGCAAAAGGGTTCATCATAGGGAACACTGTGCCTGCTACATTTATAGCATATTATTTTTATTAAATAGCGGTTTCATAGTGACTTTTTCAAAAATGTATACAAAGCACTTAGACTATTTTACCTCCTCTTCAACTCACTTGTCCCCCTCCCCACTGTTATCCCTCCCCCCTCTCTCCCTATCCCCTTCCCTACCTCTCTCCCTCCCTCCTTCCCTTCTTCCCTCCCTCCCTCCTACTTTTGTGACTTTTTAAAATGTAGCTACAAGATAATAAAAAAAAATGCACAGTGTTTGTCTGGCTTAATATATAGATATATAATTTCATCTACTTTCTAGAAAGTGGCATAGCTTTGTTTGTTTTGGTGGAATAATGTTCTGCTATGTACAATGCATTTTTTTTTATGTATTCACATGTTGATAGGGGACCTAGGCTGATTCTATTAACCCAGCTGTTCTGAATGGTACAACAGGGATTATGAGAGTCTGCAGGTAGCTCTGCTGTGTGCTGACTACATTCCTTCAGGTACATACCCAAGAGTGGAATAGCAAGACTATATTATACTTCTAGTTTTAAGGTTTGGGGGGGTTGATTTTTCATCTTTTGTGTGTGTATGTGTTTGTTGCTCCTTTGCTTTTATTTTGAGGCATTTAAAACTGACTTCTACAGTGGCTCAACTAATTTATACTGATATCCACATTATTTAAAGATTTCTACCCTCTCAAAACACACACACACACACCATATCCTGACAAGCATTTTTAATTGGTAGTTTCCTTGGTAACAGCTATACTGATTGGGGAAAAAATCTTTAGACATATATGTCTTTTATTGATAAGGATATTGGACATTTTTTCAATATCATGTATTTAACAGCCATTTGTAGTAGTTCTTTTGATGACTTGTTTAATTCATATTGTTTGATTTTCATTTTTTGGTGTTAGATTTTCTTGAGTCATTTATATTTTCATGAGTCACTTGCTCATCAAATACATAGCTGACAAAGATTTTCTTGCATACTGTAGGCAGTCTCTTCATCCTGGCATTTTTCCATTCTGTGGTAACATTTTTATTGCAAGCAATCCTGTTTGTTGGTTCTTGGTAACATGCCCTGCTGTGTTGGAGTTCCATTAAAAAATTTGCTGCCTCTTCCTTTGTCTTGAGGGGTTTTCCATCAGCACTTTTAAGATTTCAGGTCTCATGCTAAGACCTTTGAACCAATTGATTTGGCTTGTGAATGGAGTAGTAAACAGATCTACCTGTGCTCTACCTGTGGATAGCCAGGTCTTGCTGCTGGTTTGCATTAGGCACACCTCCCCATGGCCTTCTAGAATCATTTGCCCCACTTTAGTCATCCCAAGGCATGATCTGTTTCCCTCCCTCATGAGAACCATCTTGTGCCTTGGCACTCTGACATCGGCCCTGTGGTTGGATGAACTTTGCCTTATGTACACTCCAAGGCAGAGATTATTTGCATTCTTAATCTGAGTCGATTCTCTATGCTGCTTCCAGAAGCCCTTTCAGTCTCTCCTTGGGTATCCCCATTCCTGTTAAAGTCAGAGTTAGTGTGGATTTGACTGATATTTGGGAAGATCCGTTTCTAAGCATGACAGGGACAAGGTTAAGTGTCATTGGAAAAGTGTCATGTTGTCCCTTTCATCAGATACTTTTCACTAAAGGTTTCCTTTGTGTTTCCTTTGTGGTTTCAAATGTACTGTTGCTTGTTATGCAATAATTTTGGTTCTAGGTTGCATACAATTTTCTCATATATATTTATTTTTCACTTAAAATTAAGTCCAGTAAAATTCAAAAGAAAGAGAAGTGAATGACTCTCACAGCTGCTGGCTTTTCCTGGAAGGCAAAGACATCTCAATTTTAAAGTTAGTTTGAAGACATGAAATCATTGTTGTTTGAAACAGCTGCCTGGTCAAAGACTCTTTTGTAGTGTACATATTTAAAAAACAATTTTAAAAAAATCCACTTGGGGCTTTGTAAAGAAGTCCTTTATCTGGGTCATGAATTATTCTCAGTCTTTTGAGTAACTGCTGAGATGATGAAGTTTACTGGAATAAAACAGATGTCTGGTTTCTGTCTCATTTTAGGAGGAAGAGGGATATGTCATTGGGATTTACTTGGTACCTTGACAGCAAAGTCTAAGTAAATAATTAGTGTCAGCATTCCACTCACTGTGGTGCCTCTACCTAAAGTCATTATATATGATTCATGAGAATAAGGAACTTGTCTCTTTTAATCAACAGGTATCCCTCTGGACCTAACATGATAATATCTGGAGCACAGCTTCTCAACAAATGTTTATTAAATTAACCAAGAGATAGATAGCATAGCATCTATTATATAGAACATGTCATGTAATTAGATGCACAATGCATCCATTCTTCTATTATCTTTTACAAAGACACCTGGCATGGAAGATCCTTTTAATAGAGACTTTCAGGATGAAGAGATGAGCTGCTTTTCCTTTTTATTGGTTCACAATAGATAGCTCATCTATAACTTTATATCTCAAAACTCTAGTCTTTCTCATATGTTCACCAACTTGAGTGATAAAGATCACCTAAGTAGAAAGTAGTTCAACTCAAGGAGATGTATGATCAAGACATCAAAGGTATAGAGAAGAGAGAATCATTCATGCAGTTTGTGCTAACTGGGAAAGACACAGAGGGAAGGAAATTTGAGTTAGTCACCATTAGGGTGGGTAGAGGCTTGCCAAATAGTGAGCTCAGAGGAAGGAGTAAATAGTGCACACAAAGGTCTGAAAGACTAAAAGGGCGTGCCATGGTGCTCCTGACTACAGAGCATCACCACCATCACCAGTGCCTCCAGCACCACCAGCCCCATGACCTTCTGTTTGTTTACATATCATTCATTATACAAAATACAGGTCACCATGGAAATGTTTATTTGGTTGTTGTTTTTTTAAAAAAAAATAAAATAAGAATATGATTTCTTTCTCTGTCCACTCACCCCCCCCCCTTTTTTTTTCCGGACCCAGTTCCACTCTCATTATATTGAAAACTGGTACACAAAGTGAGTTCTCCCCATCACAAAAGTTACTAAATAGTCAGGCTTCCTGGAGGCCCAGTCTTACTCAGCTATTTGGAGTAAACTTACCGGCAGGTGTGAGCAGATGTTAAGTCCTACACAGGCTTGTGTTTTCAGTGTGACAAGTTCACCTTCACCCTGGTCTCACTGATGCTTAGCAATGAACTAGGTACAATAGCGCTCTATGACATGTGACTTGAGGGGGCCACGGGTTTGATATTCCACATCTGGACACATGTTAGGCAGCATAGCTATGTATAAAGCTATGTAATATAAGATCCCTTGGTGCCCTCAGTATGTCTTTTGGTAGCCATTAGAGCAGTGGTATAAGAATCTATTTTTCCAGGAGATAAGAACTTACAGAAATTTCCAAAATGAGCTCAGACAGCTGACTTTTAACAAGAGCTTGACATGATCTCAAGTAATAACAGCATCAATAATCATTATTTTTTAAAGGTTGGCTTTATGGGGAACCATTGAATAAAACCACATATCTCATAACACTGCCAGTCCTGTTCATTCTTTAATAATGTCTCACATGGACATTTTCTGCAAGCTCCAGGCTCCAAGCACGCTTATCTAGCTCTCTTTCTAGGTATTTGGGAGTAAACACCCAGACTGTCCATATCGTTTTGAGATTGGCTTTGCTTGATTTTATTTCACTTACTGGGAGATGTGTGACGCTTCTCCTTTATTGGTGGTTCTCCATAATTTCCATTCCCTAGAAGCTTCTAATGAGTCATCTTTTGTGTTTACATAATAGTCACTGTTATTAGTTAGTCATTAACGCAAATGGAAGGTGACATAAAAAGCTACTCTCCAACATAACAAATGTGGAAGGGAAGGGACCAGGCAAGCACAGCCTGCACTGCACTTTTTCCTAACATGTGATAAAACATGGCTGGCATGAGCCCACGGCCACTCCTCACTTATTCCTCAGATTCTAAAAATGCTCTGCTTAAGCAGGCCGTTAAGGCAACCTTTTATGACCTAATAAATGAGGCAGACTGCGAATAATTGTGGTTCTTTCTCTGCTTTCTTCACCAGTTGCCTTTATTCCTTTCAAATGTCTCTCGTTGCTCTGGGCTAAATGAAGTTCGGATTGCGACAACAATTTTTTTTATGATATTGTAATATTGGTTAATTTGCCTGCTATTGGTTATGCCTACGCAGACACATGACCTGTGGCTCTTTGGCTTGTCCTCCTATGGGGAAATAACTTAATGAAGCTAATAAGCTATATTAAAATAAACAAATTCACATGGCACCCAGCATCACAGCCACATGCGGTGTGGTTATTGTTTATTAGACTGAAACACCGGCCTCACATCCCCAACTGCCTACTGGGCATCTTTGCTAAGAAAGCCTTCTGTTGCTTCTTCTTTAACCCCTCTGAAATGGCAGCCATCAATAGTCTTCCCATTAAAGCCCTATCTCCCATGTGGAGTTCCAGGGATGGACCACTTTATCACATCCTCAACTTCTGTCTCTAACAAAAATCATGGCTGGTGCTAGTTTTAGAAGCAGTCAGTGTAAAGGAAGCAAACAGATATGGCGTGAGACAAATGGCCTGAGTTCGGAGGCCAAATTTCTTGTTCATACTTGAGCTCTCAATGATCACAACCACAGCTGAGCAACCACAAGCTCTGCCAGAGGCCAGAACTCACCAGGACATCTGGGAACGGGAGAGAATGCCTGTGTCCTGCAGGCACAGCTTGCTCAATTTCTCCTTTATAAGTCACCAATCAAACCAACCAGCTTCCCTCCTCTTGAAAAGAGGAAACAATGAAGACCGAGGGAAAGGCCCAGAAGATCCAGTTCCCACCCATTAGCTACTCCCAGCTTTTCTATTTTTATTTTGGTACCTTCTTAGGACATGAGATTAGCATTTGAGTTTGGGGAAGAATACTTGGACGTTAAGCATTTTCTATCGTGAGAATTTCTAACAGTTAAACTGTGAAACCTACCTACGTTTCCACCCCCAGTTACAAACTAGACCCATACCCCCAGCTCTTCAGCGATGATCTGGTTAACACTGGCATGGGCAGGCAATGGAAGCCGGAGCAGGTCAGGGCCAGCAGCGACTCAGCTGATGTTGCAGCTCCACTTAGGGTAAATGTGATGTCTGAAGGTTTCCTATTTAAAAACCTTGTCCACAAATTTGATTTTTTTTTATTTAAGAATGTTTTATTATTTATTCATTCATTCATTCATCCTCTTTTGCTTTTATTTTTCACTTATGTCAAGGAAAAAGATATGATACTAGTTATATTTAAATCAACTTACAACAAAGAAACTTGTCTCAAAGACAACGAACAATGAATCATGATGCTTTTAGACAAAGGTACACAGATGGCCTTGTTACAGGACTATGAAAGTGACCTTTATGGGTGATATTGAGAGATAATGAAAATGTGTTTAAAAGGGAAAGAGGCTAAGGTAACTCAGACCTCTGTGATCACTGCAGTCCGCCATTTATGAGTGGAGGTCGCTCACTGAGCACTAATGCTGTACTGCAGTTCCATCAGCACAACAAACGTGTTCCCCACTTCCTGGAAATGAGTTATATAATGAGAGACATTAACAGCCGAAAATGATCATTTAATTACAACTGTTAATTACAGTTTGTACAAGAATTCATAACAGAGAGGCCTCTCCATTCTGAGAATCTAGGGACAGCTAAAATTAACGTTAGGAGAATATGTGGAAATAGACCATTAGTTACCCTGGGCACTGATGACCCACAAGCCACACAAAGGTGGTTTATTGTCTTGGTCCTAATACCATAAAAAATCCATTGAAAGTGCAAAGCAGAGTAGGGGCGGATCAAGTGCAGAAGTTGAGGGTTTTGCTGTGTTCATGATGTCACACTGGACTAAAGAGATGGAGGAGAGGCTGTGAGTCATAAAGGAATTCCTAGGGTGAGGTAGGAGATAGACTTGTGGAGAATGATACCTAGGCATCCAGTAAAGATATCTAGGACCATTTGCTAACGCATGAACCTTGGCGAGAGGAGAAAGTTGAAGGACATCAAGATTTTTTGAACAGGACACATCAAGAAGGCAGCTAGCTATAGCTCTGAGGAGTCTGGGCACTGCCAAGTGGCGTGCCAAATGCTGGTACCCAGGCACATAGATGGCCTTGTTACAGAACTGTTCAACCACATGCACGTGCACAAGCCTGTGCATCGTATCAGAGTTCCTTTCCTGGGATTCATAGAGCACTCTATTTCTCTTAGGAGAAATCATAGTGGGTAGCTTTTGGGGCAGCAAAGGCAGGCTGATCTCTGTGAGTTCAAGCCAGCTTGGTCTATATAACAAGCTATAGGCTAGCTGGGGCTACATAGTGAAATATTCTCTCAAAAATAAAATCATATCTCCATTGAAAGTAACCTTAGGAAAACACTCACTATCTCTGTTGGCAATTTTGGCTTTAAAAGTTGTATTGAAGCTTCTTGACTCTCAGCCAGCACTAGAGGCGTCTTCCCTCTCATGTCCCCTCACTCTTTCCCATGCTTCTATCCCTCCACATGTCTGAGAATTAGTGCATAAAAGAAGCTTTCCTGGTACACACACACACATATACACAGATACATACACATACACATAGACACATGTGCAAGCACACACATATGTGGGGAGGGGGTGGAAAGACATAAAACTAAGACAAGAACTGCTTTGAATTTCTTTTCCAATTTATACTCTAGTTTTAATCTCATGATTTTATTATTTTAATTTATATGTAGTTCTTAGAAACTGTGTCCGTAATTGACATAATCGATGCTTATAAATTTCCTATCATAAAAGTAGATGTGGCATCTCTGAATCCTATGTTGAGTCAAATGTTTCATTTCTAATTTTACTTTCTCATCTTTTTCAACCCACTGTTGTTTCATTGCCTGATTCACCCAAGACAGGCTCCTAAGGTTTCCCAGGACATAATTGGTGTTCATAATTAATTCCTGATTTTATAAAGCCCTATATTCTTCTTGTGTAGTTTTGTAATCTTCTAACTGGCTAACCTCGATGCTGCCAGTGTAGCCTGTTGTTGTTTTATGGTTTTTAGTAAGATATCCACAGCTACGGATTTTGTTCCTAGATGGAGTTTGGTCACATGTACTGAGTTCCAATCCAGAGTGTAGTTAATTTGTTTGTTTAGTAAGTAGTGCATAATTACCATTTTGTGTTGACATTTGCCATTTTTTTATTTTGTCTTGTTTTTGAGTTATACCTTATTTGATGTGGATTGCGGTCCTTTTCTGGTTAACTTTTGATCATGATTTCTCATTTAACTGTACTGTTGTTTTGTTTCCATCGCTATGTGAAATGGGAAATAGTTTCTTAAAAGATAAAAAAAATAATAATTATTGTTCCAAGCTTGTTAAATTTATATTATCGATAGCATAGGTTTAATTCTTATTTGGTAGTAACTAAGACCATTGTATCACTGATGTAGATGAATGCTACAAAGAGAATGAATAGTGAGAAAACTGAAAGTTGTTGGGGAGTGGTCAATGGGTGACCTCAATATAAGTTACAGCAGTGAACTTCAGGGATGAACAGAGTATCACGCAAGGAAAAAGGAACAGCGCCTGTACACCCTCATGAACAGACAGACCAGTGTGGATGGGGCCATGTGAGCAAGGAATGAGCGGGGGAGATAAGGATAAAGAAAGAGCCCAGACTTTCCTAGTATGAGGATGCTCAGATAGTCAACTGTGGCTTCTGTGTGGAGAGTGGATCAGGAAAAATGTAAAGAGAAGTAAAGAGCCATTATCATCACCCATGGGAGCAGCCTGGTGTCTGGGTTCATGATAGAGAACTGGAGTTATCTACATGTCAGTGTTTTCTGCCATGTAGCCTCTGGTCACATAAAAAAAAAAAAAAAAGGATGTATAGAGAGAAACTGACCAGGGATATAATTAGGGGTGGTTTCCAAATTTTTCAATCAAAACAGTTGGGGAAAACAGCAAAAGAGATAACAAAGTTATTGTCAGGGAGGAAAAAGGCAGGATTCTGAAAATGACACACATACACACATACACACATACACACACACAGAGATGAAAATGACTCACAGGAGTCTTGAGAAAATTAGAGAAAAGAGAGAGATGGTGACCAAAATGGCAGTGCTGCGGTAAAGCCAGGCTACAGAAATCAAAGGGTTGGCACTTGCTTTGGCGTAGATGAAGATGTAGATGGAGATGGAGATGGAGATGATGGAGGAGATGGAGATGGAGATGGAGATGGAGATGGAGATGGAGATGGAGATGGAGATGGAGATGGAGATGGAGATGGAGATGGAGATGGAGATGGAGGAGATGGAGATGGAGATGGAGATAAGATAGATAGATAGATAGATAGATAGATAGATAGATAGATAGATAGATAGATAGATGAGCTATAGAGATAGATATAGAGGTATAGATAAACCCATGTGTTGGATGAGAGCTGTATTACAGAGAAGCAAGATCATTTTACTTGTGGCAGTGGGATAAGGGTGGGGGCAACACCAAGGGAGAAATGGAGAGAGAAAATGGAGAAAAGCATTCATGGGTCTTTGCTGTAAATTTTTTATAAGTAGGGGAGTTCTGGGGAGTGGAGGGTACAGAGAGTATGCTTTATGATGGTTGTCTTTAAGGCATGCGAGCATGTCATACTAGTGGTCAAGGAGTACAAAGAAACAGCTGTTCGGTGGAGATAAAGTGAAAAATTACAGGAAGGAAGATAATGTGTGGCATCAGGCATTAGTATAGGTGGCTCACAGAGCACACGCCGATGGTTTGGTCATTTCATCATCTGAGCTCTGTCAGCTGGCAGAGTCTGCGGCAGCAAATGAAAGCAATTGGTGGATTTGTTGGAGAGAGTGGTGATCAGTTTTATCGATAGGTTCTATGTTCCTCATAAGGCATGAAGCAAGGAAATCAACTAAGTATGAACAGTGAAAAGTCACAGGCAAGAAAAGCTGTGAATTGATAATCATCTGGGACATGGAAAATATTTAGTACAGAATTATGGTGAGATGTCTGCAAAGGCTGGTGCCAATTTGATAATTGAAAATGTAAGTGTGGAGGGAGGATAACAGTGTAATTCTGTTTTTTTTTTTTTTTTTACTTGTATATTTAGCACCATAGATGCAGCAATCGAATAAAAATAGTATTTGTTTGATGTTGTATTAAAAAAATAGTGAAAGGAAACATGAGAGAGGGCGTTGAGGCTATCAAGGTTGTATTGGGTGTGTGCAGAGACACAGCTATAAAGGGAGTGATGATCAAGAGGAAGCTTCTAGAATCAGTCATCAGTGAAACCCACACTGAGTTCTTCAGGTTTTGTGTTATTTTATTTTATTTCATTTTATTTATTTTATTTTATTTTATTTTATTTTATTTTATTTTATTTTATTTTTTATTTTCAAGACAGGGTATCTCTGTGTAGCCTTGGCTGTCCTGGAAATTACTCCATAGACCAGGCTGGCCTTAAACCCAGAGATCCACTGCCTCTTCCCCCTAAATGGAGGGATTAAAGGCATGAGCCACCATCTACCAGCCTGCATTGTCCACATTTTCAAAATTAAAAACAAAATTAAATTTCTCACTGGTGATTTCATTGGTATATATATGTACTGTTATGTAAATATGTACCTAAGTGGTAAGCTCTGGATTCTGTGAGAGACCATGTTTCAAAAAAGAAGTGGAAGGGAGTGGAGAGTAACAGAGGAAGATACATGATGTCTCCACAGACAACTTGAGCAAATACGCGCGCGCGTGCGCGCGCACACACACACACACACACACACACACGTGAACAGTGCTGACTAGATTGTTAACCAATGTTCATGGCCTTTGCTATATTCTACTCTATTATATATTACTGTGTTTACCAAGTCTGTATTAAGAAAAGTATACTGTCAAGAAAATGGTTTTAAACAATTACATCAGATGCCTTTATTGCATATGTGTGATATTTCATTGAGAAGTTTGTGACAGTTGTTTGCATCTCACTTTCAGAAAACTATATTAAGCATAGCAAGTGCATTGAACCAAGAATGCTACACTGACTAGAAAACACATCTACGAAACGTTTGAAGAGACTGACTAAAGAGTTGGCTTGGAGACTGAAAGGCTTAGGACACACAAACAAACACACCACACACATTTTCTTGGCTTCAAAAGTTTGCTAGATATGCTTATGAAGCCATGAATTCTTCTAGTCACAGTAGCCCAGGCTGGCCTCAAACTCACGATCCTCCTGCCTCCATCTCCATGTACTGATATTGCAGATCTTTTGCTGTCATGCCCATCTTAAGTCAAGATTTTTAATAATAAATTAAATCTGTCTTAAATTCAGTAGAGAAGTCTATAGTTTATAAAGTTATGTAATGTATATCTTGTGAACCCTTAAAACCAAAAACTAACAAAGACATGACAATGTGGTCCAACTTTGCTAGAAGCCAAGAATTGCCAATTAGTCAGTTAGACATCATGACTGACCTTTCAGAATCATAGATACTGGAAGGAATAGTTATGGCTGGTGGAAGCTGGCCTCAATCCTCCCATGTAAATCTGCAAAGCCTGCCTGGGACCAGCACGGTGCTGTGTGTTAAACACCAGCAGTATCTGGAGACCTTGGGTCCAGCAAAATTCTACTCTTAAAAGCATTTATTTTATCAAACAACCCCAAAATTTATAAAAAAGGAAATCTGTTAAGAGATTATTTTGAAACATCATTCTTAATTGTTTAATTGCTGGTGTTAGATCATTGAAGAGACATGAAAAAGAAATAAAGGAATTAAACTTTATATTTTTAACAGCAAGAAGCTTTCTTTTGACGTGTAAGAACACTTTTTTTTTTTCATGTCAAAACATAAGCTCATCCTGCGGTCTCGTTCCCTTCAGCAAAGCACTTAAAAAACCTTTTACCTAAGGGCTGAGCCTTTCTCTCCCTTGCTTTTCAGCACCACAACAGCTTTTCAGTTCTTGGAGCTGTGAGATGCATGACATGGTTTCAGAGCGGAGTCATTCAGAAGCTCATATCTGCATGATTGCAGCTAAAATAGACTAAACAAAAAATGCACTCTGTACAAACTGCTGTGGGTTATCTATACAGCTACAGCATGTGGTGAGAACCTGGAAGCTTCCTGGGCAGAATTTATGAGCCTTTCAGTAAATCAGCCCAGCTCAGTGTTTCAGACCTGTGTCCAACTCGCCTTGGCTGTCTAGACACGGCCTAGGATGAGGCTTCAGAAACGGGCAGAGACTAAGCTGCCAAAGCCACCAGAAGCCTTTGACCTTCTTCTAATGTTTCAACCAGATAATTATTTTCCCTCTCAAGAATTTGGCTGTCCTTTAAGGGGAAAAAAAATAAGATTTTCCGTGTGAAGAACCCCTGAAAGAAAATACCCTGGAGAAAGGTCAGTGTGATGGAGCCAAAGCTGGATTCCTCAGAGCCGCTCAGAAAATGTGGAAAGTCTGTGCGGACTCCGCTTCTCCTGCCTTCCAGCTGGCCGAGGGCTCTCCAGACAATGGCGTCCAGCTCTGCCCACCCCACACCTTTACATCTGGAAGGAGCCGTGGCTGTGTTGTGGGAAGAGCTCCGAATGGAAGCCTATGCAGTAGTTAAAATTGGAGAAACAGTAGGGGCTTAATTAGATCCTTTAAAATTAGTCATGTATTCTTTTATTCTCTTTAAATAAACTTTCTGCCCCCGAGCAAAGGTATAGCCTTTCTAATTTTCCAACAATGAACTTTTATCCTTGGACATGGACAGTGTATTTCATTGAGCTGTATCCCAGCCTATTTAAAATTACTCACCCTACTTGATGGCTTATCTTTTCAATGTTTTATATTCTGTGTTTTCTATAAAAGTCAAGATCTGGTTAAAAATTAAAAACAAAAAAACTATATGATTTTAAACATAAGCGCTGTCCAAGTCTGCTCCACTGTGTTTTCACCCATTGATGCATTTCTTCACCCATACAGCTGCTGTATAGACATCATATGCCAAGGACTGCAGGAGCTTCTGGTTCTACTGGTTAGCTGGCCTGTGATTCAGGGAAAATCCCCCAGCTCTCTCTGAATCTGTTTCCTCGTCTATGAAAGCAGCTCTTTGACCCATTTTTCAGGGTTGCCTTAGAGATCTAGTGGGATGGCCTGTCTCATAAGATGGTTAAAAAGAGAGGGAGGAGGGAGGGAAGAAGAGAGAGACAGAGACAGACAGATACAAAGAGAGACAGAGACAGAGAAAGGTTTTTCTTTGGCTTCTCTCCATCAATTGCTGTACCTCAATAGCCAAAAACACCAGAGATGCCATCAGTCAACTGCTCGTAAAACTCATAAACTGAACTGAATTAAAATATATATCAATGACCCATGCATGCTAGCAAGAATAACCTGAAGAAGCCTCTATGGCCTGGCCCTCCACTTCATCTGGGAAACAGCAGGTGTTGCGCCCTCCAGAATCTAGACATCCAGCTATTTGAAAGAAATGAGTCTGAGGGAAAATGTTCTAAATGGGGAAATCCTGACAATAAATATTTCCTCAAGATGAATAAAGTGTTCCTCCCAAAACACTGCTTAAATAGAAAAGCAAAAAACAAAACACAGAAATAAAATAAAGTCAAATGTTTAAAAGACACAGCAGCAGTACCTAAATAATCTAGGTGGACACTTAGGCAACTCAGCCAATGCCCTGCAGTAAAGTGGCAGCTTTAAAATACCTTGATAAGTCAGGGGTTATTATTTATTTTATAGATTTATTTTATGTGTATGGGCCTGCATGTATGCCTGTGTACCACTTGCATGCCTGGTGCTGACACAGGCCAGAAGATGGCACTAGATCCCCTTAAACTGGAGCTACACACAGTTGTGAGCCGCCAAGTGGGTACTGGAAATCAACCCAGGTCCTCTGGAAGAGCAGCCAGTGCTCTTCACAGCTGAGCTGTCTCTCCAGCCCCTAAGGAGTTGTTTTATTACTGAATGTCACGTATACAAAAATGAACTCAAGATGTGAAAACTGGAAGATGATCAATTTTGCCTAGAACTGAGAACTGCTGACAAACCTCAAAGCCAAAGAGGCAGTTTATTTCTCAATACAAACAAAGGAAATAGTAAAATAAAGGCTTTTTTTTTTTTTTTAAAGCCATGTGTATCTCAGCATGACAAACCCAAAAGCAAACATACAGTCATGGCAAGAAATAAACATCAGAGAGACTTCTATTGAGAAGTGATAGTTTTCAGCTTGGGATGAAAAATGAAATCCAATTTACTATTAGGATTTTTTTTACAACAAATAGATGTTTTAAAAAACAAATAGGTAAAAGTTGGAGGTAAAAAGTCAAAGAAAAAGAAATAGGAATGTTGGGTAAATGTAAATAAAAGTGAGAACCCATTGGAGTGATCTATAATAAAAGTGTGGAATCTGTTTTGTACTGTCAATAACAACTTCAAGACAAAGAGCATCCATAAGGCTAACAAAAAGATGATCAATCTCTTTATTGAAAAAAAAATGTTTAAGGATTTGATGGAGAGGCATTTAGAAACTCACAAAGCTATTTAAAGGTGGTGTTTAGTACCTCCAGGTGTTACTATCTGTAGAATGCCTACACACACTAACTCGCCACAGCCTGGGTACCACATAATCAAATTAATTATTTCCACACATTTTAAAAGCTTTACTCCTAATGTAAATTATTTTTCCATTTAAATTTCTATGCTATTGTGAAAATCAGTTGATTTTTGTATATCCTGCCTTTTATGCAGTGACTCATTTAATTATAGTTTATGTATGTGTGTGTATATGTATGTATGTATGTATGCATGTATGCATGTATGCATGTATGCATATGTGTATTATGTATGCATGTACAAGCATGCATGTGTGTGGGGACATGTGATTGCCTTGGTGTGCATGTGGCGGTGAGAGGATGTTTTTCTGTAGCCGACTCTCTCCTTCCATGTAGATTTGACCTTGGGTCACCAAGCTTGTTAGTAAGTGAGTGCCTTTACCCTTTAAGCCATCTCACTGACCTGTAGTATATGTTTTGTTGTGGTTTTGGATAGTCTAGTTCTGAGTAAATTCCAATAATGCTTATTATTAGAATGTTACTAATTTTTTATTCTTTAATAATGATATCTCATTATTAGGTTGCATAAAACATATGATTTAGATATTTTCTCAGTTTCTCTTATATTTGTAGCTATTGACCCTTTCTTCTTTGGTAGGGGGCGAATCTTGCACACTTCTTTCCCCCTTTCCCCCATGTTTGGGATTATGTGTAGTAGCTAATGAGATAATTAAAAACCTGTGGATGTGCGTATGTATCCTTTGCGTCATTTCTTGTCTTGGCTGTTTCCTTTTAACCTACATGAAATTATCTGCTTTGATTTTTCAGTCTTTTAGGATTTCCTAGAGACATTGACTCTTCCTTCCTTTCTTTCTTTCCTAAGTAGTAAAGGTATCTAGGGTCATCCAGACTCTTGGAGCTTTCCCACTGCCCCACTGTGTAGATGGGAAATATTTAGACACTGTATTACCTTCTACATAAGTCACATTCTTGCTTCATTTGGGATATCAGGACCATCCATGGTTATATGGTTCATTTGCTTTTTCATCTCTGCATTTTTTGAGACAGGACTTCAATGTGCAGCTGTCTTGGAACTCACTCTGTAGACCAGGCTGGCCTCAAACTCAGAGATCCACCTGGTTTTGCCTCCTGAGTGCTGGGATTAAAAGCACAGGCCATCCATCATGCCTGGCTTGTACACTTCTCTTTAGAATCTCCTTCTTCTTTCTTTTCTTTTCCCTCTTCTTCCTACCATCATTTGTATGTGAGCAAAGAATGTGATTTTTCAAGTGTGTCAAGTCTAGCATTGTGTATGTGTTGTCGCCTAAATGTTAACTGATTTTGTAAGTAATGGGGAAGTATTTTCAAACACTCTGTTAGCGTATCTCACCTCCCCTTTTCTCCATCTATGTTGCTCTCCCTCTCCCATATCCAGGTTTCCTCCCAGCTTTCCCATTTCCCCCTTTAAAGCACCTGTACCTGTCCTTCTATTGCTATCTCTAGAGCTCCCCATCCCGACACCATGGTCCCTTTTTATTTCCATGGTATCTTCAGTTACTCCAAGTGATATACTGACATATAAAGATGCAGAGATAGGATCCACAAGAGAAAGTGCAACACTTGGCTTTCTGCTCTGGGTAGCATCAGTTTAATATTTTCTGGTTCTATTCATTGCCACACAAGTTTGATGTCTTCATTAGTCTTTGCATAATATACCATTGTGTATATGTACCAAATTTTCATTATCCGTGCATCAGCTGAAGGACATTTAGGTTTTTTCCATCACTGGATCTTCAAAACTGCAAATTCTAATCTCAGAAGAGACCTATCCTTCTTTCTTGCAGTACCTATTCAACATCTAAACCATCTATATCACAACTTCAGGGATTCCGTCTATGTACCTTGTCCTTGTTATTCTTCTGTTTTCTACTTTCCCCAAAGCAGAAAGCATCTTCCTTCTGATGCCTTCCTTCATTCTTTCTCTGACCATCAGATCTTTTTGTGCTTCTGTTTTCATTTGTTCATTGTGGCAGAAGTTCAGATACAGGTGCTTTGAGCAAACTGTTCCCATGAAAATGGAAAGGCAGAGGCAACATCTCATTCACTACGGATGAGAAATAGACTATGTGTCATCTCTCTATGGAGACACAGGGTGGGAGGTGTGTCTTCTGCATTTGAGTAGAGAAATCTTGTTCCCTAAGCCTGGGTCCTTAAAGGCAGAGAATCAAGCACACTGAACAGTTCTGCCATCATTTAAGGGACAGTACTGATGACGGTCTGCTATGTGCTTGTCCTGGAGCACTGGTGTGGGCACAAAGCTCTTGTCCAGCTCAGAGTAAGACAACTCACTCACTCACTTACATACTATTCTACTGCGCATACACCAATCCTGATGTTGGCGTGGCGTGACTTGAGAACAGCAGATATAGTTCGCTTGAGTAGAGAGTGAAGAGAAAAACAGAATAAAATTAAGCCACAATCTTCAAAATCCTCTGGGGAATAAAATGATGAACATAAACATGATGCACTCACTGTCTTCATGATGTATACTGGATGAATAAAAACAGATGTTCATCAGAATAAATTAAAAAGACAGTCTTATGAATAATTTCGGGGGGAAACAGGGAGAAAGGAAAGGATAAAGATTGGAGGAGAGAAAAATTAATTCTGAAATCAGAACTTCGATAAGAAGTAGGAAACAAAAGGAAGTTGAGTAGGATGTGAAAATGCATGATGAAGGAGCTGACCTGGTAGGGATGTGGAGGAACTGATGCCTGTGTACATATGGGCTGAGCTGAAACCCCAGTAAAGGGCAACTGCTGTGCAAAGAGAGGGGCAGAAATCAGTATGTGCAGGTCTGTTTGTAAGCTCAGCACATTTGACACTTTCCAGAAACCTAAAGAGGCATTATACCTAGAGAAGGAAGAACAAAGGCAACTCCCAGCTAGAAGGTTTTGTGAGCCAACGTAATACCTGTGGTGGTCTGAATGAAAACAGACCCCATAGGCTCATAGGGAGTGGCACTATTAGGAGGTGTGGCCTTGTTGGAGTAGATGTGGCTTTTTTGGAGGAAGTGTGTCACTGGAGGGTGAACTTTGAGATTTCAGAAGCTCAAGTCAGACCCACTGGCTCAATCGCCTTCTCCTGCTTGCTGATCCAGATATACAACTCTTGGCTCCTTTTCCAGCAGCATGTCTACCTGTGTGCCACCATGCTTCCCGCCATGATGGCAATGAACTAAACCTCTTAACTGTAAGCCAGCCCCAATTAAATGCTTTCCATTATAAGAGTCGCCATGGTTGTGGCATCTCTTCACAGCAATAAAACCCTAAGACAACTCCTGCAGTCTTTATTCCTAAATGCAGATAGCCATTTCAGTAAAGCAGCTGAGCCACATTTTCAGGAAGCCATGCGGCTGAGTACATAGAGCGAATGCAAAGGGAAATACGATGCTGGAAGAGCAATGAGGAGACCAATGAGGAGGCTGATGACATGGTGGTGACCGATCTCAAAGGAAGGTGCTCCTGGGTGGTAAAATGGAAGTATGGCATGGAAGATATCAAAAGCATGGTGTAAAGATATCAAAAATATCTGCATCATATCTGGGTTGTGCCATGGCTGCCTGCAATTGGAACAGTTAGAGAAAGCCAATCTGAACATCAACAGTTGAGTTGTTCAAAATAATGGTTCTTTGAGGTACTCAAGTGAAGAAGCCAACAGGGAGTATAATACTGGGGAAGCTCTGAACAGGAGATACAAACCTGAACACCTTCTGGGCTTGGTGGAAATGGGCTGTTAAGCTCAAATGAAAGCAAGTCAAACAAGAGTAAGCAGAAACAAAAAAAAAAAAGAAAGAAAAAAGAAAAATAGTGCTAGGATCCATTGGAATTGAACTATTTATTTCTGAAAACATGACATAATATCACTAAGTGTCCATCAAATGATCATGAGTTTTGATTCTGTAACTGTAGAAATCCTTCTTCAAAAACAAACAAACAAACAAACAAACAAAAAACAGCAATAACAGTCACTGTGACCATCGTGGGTGACATATCATTATGATGGCAAAAGCAAAAATAGAATGATTTCATTACTCTAGAAGGTTAAGCAAATCAGTATACATTCATATTGATGAATGCTATGCCATCATAATTCTATCATAATTTCATCATAATACATGGCATAATAAAGATTTAATGCCATGTAAATGGCCATGTGTAACAGTAAGTGAAAAAGAGGAACATAAAATTAATAGAGTGTGTACTGGCTACTTTTGTCTCAATTTGATGCAAACTAGTGTCATTTGAGCAGGGGGAACCTAAGTTGAGAAATTGTCTGCATGAGATGGGACTGTGGGTAAGCCTGTAGGGAATTTTCTTAATTAGTAATTGATGGGGAGGGCTGAGACCATTGTGGGTGGTGCCATTCATGAACTGATAGTCCTAGGTTCTAGGCTGGAGTGGAGAAAGTAGCCTGAGCAAGCCATAGGGAGAAAGCCAATTGCCAGTCTAATGGCCTCTGCATCAGCTTCTGCCTGGCTCCTGCCCTACTTGAGTTCCTGACCTAACTTCTTTCAATGGTGGACTGTTACCTGGAGTGTAAGCGAAGTAAACCTCTTGCTCCCCAAGTTGCTTTTTGTCCTAGTGTTTCATCACACTGACAGAAATCCTATGACAGAACTTGGATTATCAGGTGTTGCTGTGACAGACTTGACCATATTGTTTTGGGGAGGATTTATGGAAGGACTTTGGAACTTTGGGGTAGAAAAGCCATTGAGTTTCCAATACCTGGTCAGCTGTTGTTCAAACCTGGCCAGTAAGGGGTTAGCAGAGGCCTGGCCTGTGGAAGCTTTAGAGGGAGGCAAAGTCTCCATTGGGGGCATTTGATATTTAAATTAAGACTATAGTTCTGGTCAGCTGGGGCTGAAGAATCAGTTATTAACCAGAGTTGTTTTTACTGGGGACAGTTATTGCTGGTTAGCTGGAGTGGAGAAATTAGTAGTGATTAAAAAGAGACCAGCGTCACTGAGGTGAAATCTTCTAGAGCTGTTTCCTCAGAGTCAGCACATAGACGCTGTGCTCAAGAGGCAGCCAAGGTTGTACCTTGTGCTGACAGATGAGCTTTATAGTGTTAGTCTCTCAGGTGATACTGGTTTGACAGCATGAATTAGGCTTGGAG
Organism: Mastomys natalensis; assembly: GCA_021653895.1. Lineage (NCBI taxonomy): Eukaryota > Metazoa > Chordata > Mammalia > Rodentia > Muridae > Mastomys > Mastomys natalensis. Next base: position 208,528 of record JAJTUV010000648.1, read on the forward strand.
AGCAGCTGAGGCTTAATACTGTGAGAGGCCAAAGTAAGGCAATGCGCGAAGGTGCAGCCTCAGTAACTGTTGAAGCCCTGGACTGAAAGGGTCATGCAGAGAGCTGGGTCTTGGCATTGTAAAGAGAGCCCTGAAGAGACTTCTGGTGAAAGTGAAAGTACAGCTCAATTGCAGCAGGAGACCCCAGCATTCTGGAGGCCCCATCGCCACAGGACTAAGATGGTGCTAGAAAGGAGAGGAGTAAGAGTGAATTCCAGCTGCATCAGAAATGTTCAGAATAGAAAATTATAAGAAACAAGATCAGCCATAAGTAGTGGAACCTGGATGGTTATCATTTTCCTTCTTTTTGTCTAGTCCCAAAATTTCACATATTGGAATTTATTACATACTATGTGTTGTTTTATCATCCAGAAGACAATATAAAACTCCAGCATTGTCCTAGTTATAAACTGACAACAAGAGGCACCTTACCTGTCACCACAAGTGACCATGCTTTCTTTTCACACCCTGAGGAACATCTGTCCTCCAAATCCAGCCAGTTGTAGGGATTGCTTCTTTGTTTTTTCATGTTTTTTTAGATTTATAGGCTCATTATTGTACTTTACCAAGTTTTCTAAGCTGTTTAGTCAACTAAATTTTCATAAGAGCTTACAAAAATTGGTCTAATCACTGGACAATGGCAAGTGCTTTTTCCAGGGCACACCTGCCCGTCAGCACACACACCCAGCATCTCCTGAGTGTCTTTGTGAATCTAGGAATGGAACACAGGGTCTCTCTCATGCTGGGTCAGTGTCCTAGCACTGAGCTCCTCCCTCTGCACACTTGGACCAGGAGAACGATTTCATTTTCATTTAAAAATGTGATGTGCTCTTTCTACAGGCTCTTTAGTTTTAAATCTCAGCCCTGTTGACTAACTGTGAGATCTCCACTGTATGATTTATTTAAAAAGAATCCTGTGAGAAGTACACAGCAGGGCTCATTTGTTATTTTAAAATACAGCGAGTCATTTGTGCTTACATCTAGTGGTTTTCAGCGAACTACCCTTCGGAACTGTCATCTGTGTCTGCAGCGATCTGAGATCATTTTGAATTTAGCTCTTAGCTAAATGCATATTTGGTTCTTTTTTTTTTTTTTTTAAACTCTAGGAATGTATACAAAGACTATCGTTTCCTGGAGCTGGCCTGTGATTCCCAGGAAGACGTTGACAGCTGGAAGGCATCTCTGCTCCGAGCTGGGGTCTATCCAGACAAATCTTTAGTAAGTTGGATCTATTTCTTATCTGAAAGAAATGACTGCACACTATGTGGAAGAATATTCACCAGTTTCAGTTAGTGAAGCAAGTGTTCTCTTTGACTTAATTTGTCCCCCTTTAAAGATGCTTCACTATTCTTTTTTACATCGATACTTTTATGCTTTATTTCTCAATCAGACTTCTCCAAAAGCTGAGTATACTTGTTAAAGAAAACTATCTCATTCTTAGTCAACATATGTGCTCTTAGACCAAGAGAAATATTTTAATTTTATTTAAAAAGTTGTCCTCTAACATTATGCTACAGCTGATAAATAGTATGAGTATACCAGCAATCATCATAATAGCATTTTATATTTATATTTACATTTTAGAGCATACTTATTTCTCTAAAAGCTTCTTTTACTATGTCAGTATTACTTGTATCCATAGTTCTGTCTGATTCAGACTCTGGATAGTGTCACTATGAGTGTGAAGAACAGAAAAAAAAATACACAGCTCTCCCACTTATCTTTATTAATATACTTCAAGTGTCTGGGAGACACTTCTTTCCTCCAAGTTAATAAACAGACCTTGTCTTCATGCTCTTCACAAAATGTAATGTTGCACAGGCGCCTTTGAAATTAGACTTCAGAAGTCCCTCCACTATCTTTGCTCACACCAACCAACATAGTATGCCAACCTTCACATTCTCTCTCTCTCTCTCTCTCTCTCTCTCTCTCTCTCTCTCTCTCTCTCTCTCTTTCTCTCTCTCTGTCTGTCTCTCTGTGTATCTGTGTATCTCCACCTCTCCCTTTCCAGTCCCCAGGCCACTCCCTCTCTCTGTCTCCCTCCTGCCCTCCCTACCCACATGCTGCTCTTTAAATCGTGCCATGATCTGTGTCTCTTCTCAGACCTAACCTGCTAAGGTTGATCCCTGAGGATTTATTACAGCATGGCCCTCTCAGTGTCTACTTGGCACTCTGCTTCTAGGGCTAATCATGCATGATGGGATTTCTCCTATGCTCCCAGTAGGGTACAAGTCTTCCAAGACAAAGTCTGACATATAGATGCAATGAGGGACACTTGGAACAGTCAGCATATAGGGGAACTTCATATCCGTGGGGTCACACTGGAACTTAATGAAGTTCCAGGGTCAGAATCAAGATTTGAACAAAAACGTGTTCCCCTCCTATCTTAGCTGAAACTTAGACGCTCCCCTCGATTCTACACCTCTCTAGTTAGTACCTAAAGCAATGAATCTTTCAAATAAGCTCTATGCCCTCAAAAGGGAAATTAAATCTGACAATTTCTTGTCAACAAGGTATCCAGGTATGTCTATGTCATTTTCTGTTGTCCACTTATTTTCATGTGTACACATACAGATTCCCATAGGCAGATCCTTCCCTCAAGACTCTTCTGTCAACACTCCTCAAAGCTCTGAGTGACACTTGTCTAGATTTCAAATCATTATACTTCCATACACACTGATTGTAGTATGTTTACTTACATAAATATTTTGTATGAACGTGCATTTGTACTTAATACTTTAAAAAAAATAATTAGATGCACCAAAGTTTCCAAGCCCATGACTTTCATCATCCTAAGCATCAGGAAGATAGTTAAGCCATAAGGTGTGCATATTTTGGCCATGACTGTACAGCGTTATTTAAGTGGCTGATGAGTTCTGTTTGAAGTAAGTGAGCTACCATGCACCTGCGTCTCTAGCTATCTGTGAGGCTGATGCCAGAAAACAGAAAATCTACATTCTTCCCTGGGCTACTGGAGAAGTTCAAGGACAATCAGTAACTTAGTGAGATCCTGTCTCAACAATGTTAAAATTGAAGACATGGCTGGGGACAATCAAATTCAAAGAAAATTCAGTAAGAGAGAGAAGCTTTACTTCAGAAAAGTAAGGCTTTAGCTTACTTTAGCTCCACTTTAGAAGAGAGTAAGATTTGTTTATGCAGGCTCCTTGAGGAAGAGGAGGGAGTAAGCACTGTGGAGAGAATTCTTGGCAGAGGCAGAACAAATGCCAAGGCAATCATCATGTCACAGAGGAGAAGGAGGATGGGTGCATGTGCCTGGGGCACTCTGAGGAGAGCACACAGTAGCAGCTGGCTTACAAGAGGCTGCTCAGGGACCAGATGATAATAGCCCTGAAGTAATGGTGAACAGCGTGGATGTCACTCTAAGGTGAGAAGCCATAAGAGGGTATCAGTCCCGATAATAACACGACATATGAAAATAATGACATATCCTTAAGAGCCCAATGTGGCTGGGTATAAGAAGCAGGGCATGTAATTCAAGCACAGACACTAAATGTCAAACCACCTTTGTGTAAATTTCAGACATTCATAAACTTTGAGCACGGCAGAGTATTTGCCTTGTTTATCTTCCCAGAGTTTCATTTCTAAAACGAAGGTGGCTGTAAGTCCCCTAGAGTGTGGTCAGTAAAGCACAGTGAGATGGTGCACAGAAAACACAAAATGAGGCAGGCACATGTGAGATTCTTATTTTCATGTATAAAAATGATTATTATGATCATGATCATTTTCATTATAAACTTCTGTCTTTAGCAGCTAACAAAAGTTCAAATATTGTATGAGGGCCTGGGAAGACTGTCTAGTCGAGCACGTGTTGTACAAGCATGTGGGCCTAAATTAAGATCTCCAGAATCTACATAAAAGCCACGCTTGGTGTTTGGCACCTGTAATTTCACTGTTAGGGAACAAGGACATGGCAGGATCCCAGGGGATTTCTGGCTAGCCAGTCTAGTCAAATTGGCAAGTTTCCAGTTCAGTTAGATACCCTGTCTCAAAAAATAAGGCTGAAAACAACCACAGAAGATACTTGACATCAACCTCTGACCTACACAAATATACAGGAACCCACACATGAACGTGTACACATACACATGTGTACACACACTGTAAATATTATAGCCTCATGAAATTGTAATATTTTTGCTGATTTTTATTTTCCAGATATAGTTGGTGGTTTATCCAATGTTTCCATGTTTGTATGTCTGCATGTATATTTTCCTTACACCTAAGTATGTTTTATATTATGACTTTGTAAATTATACCCCTTTTAAGCGAAATAATTATATACTTATATCATACAATACATGCTTGTGAGGGAAAACAATCATGAAAAAGAAAAGTTATTTATCCACCCCCTGCCATGTACTACTTTTTAAAATCTGATATTTTCATGAGCTCATCCACAGCTATACAACAAGAAGGCAATCTAAGAAATATCTTCTAAGTCTTCTCCTAGTCCTCCACCTTAGAGTTATGCTATACAGTTGGTTTTGACTCTGTGTGTGGAATTTTCATCAGTGCACACTTGTGACAATCACGTAGGAGATGGAGACGAATAGATCTTTACAGTGGATCAGAAAACAAAACGGGAAACTAAAGTCAGCAGTGTGCTCCAACTGTAGTTCTTCTCAGCGTTCTTCCAGAACGGAGTCAGTATTTCCTGTGCGCTGTGTGGTCCCTCAGGTTGCCTGGAGTTCAATGTCTAATGGCAGCCAACTGTTACGATCCATCAAGGCGGCTGGCTGTTCAGCTATCGATTTCATTTTGTGAACACTCTCAGTTACATCTAGAAGTGACGGTTCTCGGTAGTTCTCCAAAACATAGAAAGATCTGATGACATCAGCTTAACCCAAAGACCGATGTCATTAAGCAAAATTGTAAGACTTGTGAACAGTGTTTCGCTTTCATGTCTACAATCATTGTGTCCCTAACAAATCAGTCAGTTGGTCCACAAGTAGAGAAACAGTTCTGCTTTCTATAGAGGCATCTAAGAACCCCAGTTGTTTACTTGGGTTCTGAGAGATCTGAACTCAGATCCTCATGGTCGTGAGGCAGGTATTTATGACTGAGTCATCCAGCTCCCCAGCCTGGAAAAAATATTTTTCTATTTCCATCATTTTTTAAAGAACTGTGTAAGTTTGATATCATTTAGTTAAGCACCTATCACTCAGTCTAAATGAAATGTTGTTTGTGGCCAGTTAATCTACTAAGATTTTGCAAGTACATTTGAAATAACTTCACCACTGTATTTTCTGTTGCCTCCATATAATAAATTATTTCCTGTCCCTCTCATCAAAATGTTCTGTGACCCTGTTTCTTGTCTCCTAAATAGTGGCTCTGGGAATTTTCTTTTTTTAAACGTATCCTTTTTTCATTCCTTTCCTTTCCTAACCATCTTTTGTTCTTCAGAACTTACCAACTCATCTAATACTAGCTGGCTCAGTTATTCTTAGGGATCCTCCTGTCTCCACTTCTCCATCATGGGAATCACAGGGCTATACCACCACACCCCTGTACATCACATCTGGGTACCACCACATCTGGGTACCACCACATCAACCTTTTACATGGGTCCTAGGAACCTGAACTTAGGTCATCATGCAAACACAGCAAATATTTTGCCAACAAAGCATTCTCCTCAGCTCCTGTTTCTTATAATTCTCCTTCCTTCAGCCATTACATTGAAGTTATCACCACTGTAAAACTGCATGTTGCTGAGTATACGGGGCTTTGCACAGTTTCAAAATAAAGCCTATTTTTAGTGCAATCTCTAGTTAACTGTTCAAAATAAGATATAAATTGTGTATGTGTACCAATACTTAGGACCTATTAAAATTTTCAAAAGACTATTTACCAACACATGTGTATAAACATTCCTCCTAAATTTTATTACAAATAAGTATGAATCTGATGTGATGTGCATGATATGATAAACATGACTTTTGAACACCAATCATTGGTTTTTCAATACGACATTAAGGAATTCCAATTTCAAACTCTTTGACCCATGAAGTGTGCAGCGGAATAGGGTAGACACGGGAGCAAACCAATATTTTGTTTAAATCCTGACACTGCTGTGTTCTGTGACTTAGGCAACTTGACTAACTCTCCAGTCATCTCTACGTCTTTCCCTAAGCTTGAACAGCTCCTTCCTCAGAGAGAAGGTTCTGGTCCATCACCACAAGCTCCTTGCCTTCAACCGGTGACTGTGTTCAGGGCTCAGCTTTTGTTATTCTTTGGCATCCTGAATGTGCACACAGAGCTGCAATTCTTGGTTGTATAGTTAAATATTTTTTGGAGACTATTAGTCTGATTTGACTGTGTCCGAGAGAAGTTTCTTATCTGTTGTCTAGCAAACCTAGTTGTTTAGAGGGAGTCCTAAGAGTTACTGTGCAATAGGCCAAACTTGAAGGTTGAAAATGGAGGACAGGACTTAGCCCACGGGCTGTGAGGCAACCCAAAAATCTCACGCCTGCCTTTAGAAGCTGGCCCTCCAGCCATGGAAAAAGGCAATGTGAGATCCAGGCATGCCCTGGAAATGATTTGGTGTGAAGTCAGTTAAGAAACCTCAGAGCATTTTAAGAGGTTTCTGTTCCCTGCAAAACACCATACACACACACACACACACACACACACACACACACACATGTCTATACAGAAAAGTTTCTGTTACATATCTTCCTCCTCCAGCGTGAACCAGTATTAACTGCTTCTTCAAAAGCTTAACCTAATGGTACAAAACAAAACAGCTTTAACACCCAGCTTTTCCTGTGAACTCCAGATGCTGCAGCTATAACTGACCTGGGATGAAACCATCTTCTCCTGAGGTTCCCTTTGGTACCTCAGAAATGTTATTTTTAGAAGACACTACAGTGACTTTTCCTCTGTGTCAAAAAAAAAAAAAAAATAGTTAAAAAAAGGGTTCCTGTGTCTTCCCAAATGGGAAAAAGAGGAATGGTCATGAACTTTTGCAAACATTTACTAATACAATTGAATGGGGAAAAAAAGAAATAACAAAATGAAAGGCTATGAGCACCTTGGTATGACAGAGACAAGGGTTTATTGTCCATAAAAAGGAGACATAGTCAGAGGCAGGGACATCTGGGAGAGTCCAGAGTGGATGTGATCATAATGAGCTGGACCATGTGAAGAGAGGGGAGAGGAGAGAGCAGCTGAGGACCAAGACAGGCAGCCTGGGCCAAGACACTGGCCAGGAGAGTAGACGAGAAAGACCAGGTCACCAAACTACCTGGATTATATAGGGAAGGGCAGCCCAGGGAGAAGTTTAGGGTAGGCTATGATGTATACTAGCCAGGAGGGCCCTGTAGCTGGTAGAAACTGAGGGATACAGGGAGAACCTGGCAGCCAACCATCTGTGTAGGAGTGGGAGGGTCTGAGACTCCACTGCAACCACTACTACAGCAATGCTTCTCCCAGAACTTTGAGCAGCTGTGTGTTCAATTCCAAAGGTCTTAGTTATCCTTCCATGGAAAAACACTTTTAAGGATTTAGACATAAGCTGTTGTCAACAAGAGTAGTAGAAGGCATTATAAAACATTACCCACCACTCAGAACTGCCATCCATGGCTGCCACCAAATAGATGACTGGGAACTGACTGACTGAAACGGCAACTGGCCAGGCCACACCACACTCTTTGCTTCCACTGTGTCTTTTATTTAAGGATCAGGGCATCCTACACAATGACATCACTGTTGCTGCTACATGAGCCATCTGCCACTGAGTGGGAAAGCTAGTCATTGCCGAGTGTAGAGAAATACTTGGTTGAACTCCTGAAACTGATTTGCTGGATCAAAAGCTGCTCTGCTGGGGAATGCAATAAACTCCATCTGTCTGAGGTATTTCCAGCAATATTGTTCTTCTTAGGAGAACCAGGGTCCCATTATTCTCGAAAATGGTCTTTTACCCATAGTAAAATCCCCAGTGGGGCCTTTACCGCCTTACTGAACAGTTGGCATCCTCTCTAGGAAGGATTCCTTTGGGGTTTTGTTTTGTTTATTTTTTTCTTCATTCATTCTTGTGTCATTATTTATTCATCTTATAAACTGGTGTGCAAACTGGTGGGCTGCCACAGTGCTTAAGGAACCTCTCTATAGGATTTTATCAATGCCTTTATACTTTTCTTGTTAAATACAATGGCTTCAGTGATCCCTAGGAAAGATGGTTTTCTTAAGGTCAGCAGCCGGCACTAAGCTCAAGTAAACCTTCTCCCGGGGTCATCACCTTCCTACTCTCTCAGAATGTTTCCTTGTGTGTTTCCCCGCTCACATCCTCAACCTAGATGTAAACAGCGGTCTCTAGGTTGGCCCAGTCCCCTCGCCAGGCTTTCCTTCTGATGCACACACTTGTCTCATGGCTCTCTGCAAACCTCACATCTCAGTGAGGCATTTCTTCTGGGCCCCTGTAAGGAGCAGCTCAGATCCGTTCCGGGCTCACATCCCATCACGTCTGCCCCACAGGAACTGACCTCGCAAGGACTCGGCTGCTCTGGGAGCAGTGAATCACCGTTTTATTTTTTTAGGCCATATGTGATTTAAATTGTTTGATGTAAATCATCCTCTCGCAGCTTCGGTTCACAACAGGAGAGTCCACTGGCTGCCACTCGCCACTGGCTGCCCTGTCTCCCATACACAGTATTGCGTTTAGAAATGTCGACGTTTTTGTGACTAACCTTTCCAGATCCATGTTGCTGAGTGTGGACTACTGTTTATTTTGGCCGAAGCCCCACTCTACAGTCTTGACTCCCCATGCCAACCCAAGACAGAAACTCATAACTTACCAAAGAAAAGAAAGGCTCAGACGGAGACTGTAACTCGGTCTGCTTCCTCTGTTGCCCCAAACCACCCACTCCGTGCCTCAGTACTTGCTTCTTTTCTTGAAAGAAAGAAAGAAAGAAAGAAAAAAGAAAGAAAGAAAGGAAGGAAGGAAGGAAGGAAGGAAGGAAGGAAGAAGGAAGGAAGGAAGGAAGGAAGGAAGGAAGGAAGAAAGAGAATTTAATTCCACCTTCTTTGAAACCAAGAATGCAGTGCTTGTTTAAAAAAAAAAAAAAGTAATGGCTGATGAAATTTTCCAGTCCTTGGCATGTTGGAGGAGGGGCGGTTGGGGAAGACAAGCCAGCACACCAACTTCTCTGCCTTTTGTGCTAACAGTTCACTTATTACTGATTCAAACCAATTCTTTCTGGCTTGGTTCCCATACCCCAAATATTCTAAGTAGAAAGGAAGGGGGAATATCGCCACACTGTTGTAAACGCATGACTTCACTTACCCTACCTACATGGATTCCCTGACTTAGGCATGAGCCCTGGATGTACACAATGAGAAGCTATCAAAAGGTTCAGCTATTCATTTGGATTCTGATCTAGCAAGAAAAACCTCATAATTTTGAAATAAATTTCTGTTTAACATATCTCTCTCTCTTTTCCTTCCTTGTGGCTGCATGCACAGGGGAGCAACAAAGTAAGTTCTCTCTCGCATCGCTGCTCTTCCATCTCTCCTGTCTCCCTAGCCCCTGCTCCTGCATGTGACCTGACAAGTGTGACTCTGTGCATGTTGGGATGGCCACCCTCTGCTGGCCATTACATGGATTATATGGGGCATGCAAATGTTGGGGACAATGTGTATGGATGGCCACGGTGGCTGCTCTGTTTCTACCTTTCAGAAGGGAAATAAGTTGTTTTCAGAGCTGGTTATGAGACATGTCAGAGGTGTCACTCAAAAGAAAAAGACCAACTCCAATAGCAAAGGAATGGTGATATCTGTCACAGAAAGGTTCGCCAGACTGGTGGAACTCCATGTAACTAAAGATTTGACCCCAAATCTAAGCTTGCACAGTTATAAAAACCCCAAACTGGAGCCTTAAAGGGCAGCATGGCAGGCGTTGTTGGCAAAACTGAAGTAGATCCATGCACTGGCTTTGAAGGGGCCTTAAAATGGGGAAGGAGGGTGGGGTCAACCTTTGACTTGGCTCCTATATCCTTGATGAATTCCAGCTGCATGGAAGCGGGTGAGTGTGGGGAGGCTGGGGGAGGCTGACCGCCTGTACAACGGGCAACACACAGGAATGGTGCAAGTTGTTTTTAATGCTCTTGTTACAATAGATAAATGAGAAGATGCTGCTTCATGGCGTCGCTACTTTGGTTAAATTTTCATGTAACTTTCCCAAAAGCATCTTCCATTTACTTAGAAATATAAGAGTAATATAGTTGGGGAAACTATAGCCTTACATTAAGCAGGCTGATTTTCCTTATTGTTGTTTTGGGGTTTCTTGTTTTGTTTTTCCTTCATGTAACGGTCGTTTATCCTACCAGGTGGCCCACTTAAAATGGCCCTCAGTGGATACAATAGGAATGGAAAGGAATCTGTTATATAAGAGTTGGCCTGCATATCTAAAGCAGCTGGAATTCATCAAAATTGCTATTCATAAGCCATATGTATAGAATGTAAAACAAATGTGGGAAATATTTTGCAGCTTAATTTGGTGGAATGTGTTATTATGGAGTAAATTGACAGAGATGGCTGGCACTAAAAAATGTGTCACTTCATAAATTTATACTCTGATATAACTGCTCACGACCCAGGCAATGCTATTTAATAATGTTAAAATACTGCCAGAAATGTAAAAGATCAGCATCTGTGGAGAAGGAAAGAGGTGAACTTACATCATTTATAGTACACTTTTAAAAGAAAATAGCAAGTAACTTAAAAAAAAATTAAAGGCTTCTTCCACAAAGTGAAAGATAGTATTTCTAAATAATACCACAACTCTTAGGGACAAAAATTTGGACAAAATGTGAAACTCATGTTTTAATTCTTATGGTATTTCAGTTCTTGAATTGTAAGTATTTTATCCTGATCATTTGTGCCACAGTAGACCTCTGTCTGAAACTTCATGTGTTGTATATGTTACTTGAAAACAAAACAGCCGGGCAGTGGTGGCGCATGCCTTTAATTCCAGCACATAAGAGGCAGAGGCAGGCAGATTTCTGAGTTCGAAGGCAGCCTAGTCTACAAAGTGAGGTCCAGGACAGCCAGGGCTACAGCCAACCATCCAATCCAACCGTCATCAATGCCCTGGATTAATTGTGTGTACACTAATAGGGAGCCAGCTACTGACATTTGGAGAGGGGCTAACTCTGCTCACTAGAGGAACATCCATGATTTGTCTCTTTCTCAAGCAGTTCATGGATGGCTTAAGTGCTTATAAAATCACATACATACAAACACACACATATATATATACACATACACATATATATGCACACACATACACACACATATACATACACATACACACACACACACACACATATATATACACATACACATATATATGCACACACATACACACACATACACACATACACACACACACACACACACACACACACACACATATATATATATATATACATACATTCACACACACACACACACACATACACACACATACACACCATGGCAAGAATTACCATTTGTCATATCTAGTTTTGAGAAGCTCTTTTGGCTCATGGCTGCTACAGTGGATACAGTTTGCTGTTTTTTCAACTCATTAGATTAAGGGACTGAGAAAATATAAAAAAGAAAATTGGGGCTGGAGTGGGGTGGCTCAGTCTGTAAACTGCTTGCTTTGCAGGCACAAAGACCTGATTTCAATCCCTAGAACCTGTGTAAAAAGTTGGACATGGTGGTATGTTTGTAATTCCGACACTCGGGACATAGAGACAGGCAGATCCCTGGGGCTCTTCGGACAGGAGCCTAGTTTACCGTTGAGAACAGGCCAATGAGAGGCTCTGTCTCAATAACTGAAATGGATGGCACCTAAGGAATTATATCCAAAGTTGTCCTTTGGCTTCCACATGAATACATATACATGCACATATGCTCCTATACGTATACTTACATATACACATACCCACACCCATGTGCACACATATAGTCTAACACACACACCTCAAAAATTGTAAACCGTTGTTCATTAAACCTTCTAGAATAGGGCTGCAGGACTCCACAGTCAGCCATGTACAGCATGAATATCTGGTATAGCAGTGTGGAGGAAGCTGGTTGAAAGTAAGGCTCTCAAAAACACAAGTGCTCGCTGCTTTGATTTGTAATTGAAGGATGGATCCTTCAGTGGTGTTGGTCTTTATTAACCCATGCCTTTATTTTTTTTAACTGTTTATACTATGCATAAGTGGTAGTTTGTGAAAAATACGCTAATACTTTTAAAATGCAGTCATACTCCTGACCAGAGACTCTGGCACGAAGAGAGTCTCCTCAAATCACAAGCAGCACATCTGTATGCTATTTTCCTGTAGCTTAGAATTTCAGTGTAAATGGAAAACACTGCAAGCCAAGTTGTGCTGTCTCCAGAGTATAGATCTGGATTCTTTAGAAGGAGAATGTGAGATTCGTCTTTCCCATTCTCATGTTGGAATGACTGCTCTGAGTTGTCCCTAAGGCAACATACCTGCCATATAGGAGAGCCAGCTGTAAAGTATGGCTCATTTCAGATGTGAGAAGGCTGATTGTTTACTGAGTGCATGACATTTTAGCATTCAGATGTTAACCAGATCCTAAGGAAAGTAAACTCTTTTTAATTAACTCTCTTTATGAGCACAATGGACTCATCTTCCTACACACAGTAAGTGTAGCACATACCCACCTCTATGCCCACATAGAGTCCCCCCACATGCCCACATAGAATCCCCCCACATACCCACATAGAATCCCCCCACATGCCCACATAGAATCCCCCACATGCCCACATAGAATCCCCCACATGCCCACATAGAATCCCCCCACATGCCCACATAGAATCCCCCCACATGCCCACATATAACCCAGCATGTTTAGAACAACCCTGATGCTCACTTTCTCTGTGACAGATTTGCCTCATTCATCTTTAATTTATGATTACAGATTGGGAGCTTATCCTCCATACTGTATCCATATGTAGATTACCAGTTCCCATGAGAGAAACACATATAGCTTACATTTTGGGCACGTGATAGAACAAAACAGTGATACTTATGTTCCTCGTTGGATAGAGGTAATATTTCCCTTTATCAGAAAGTCACAGCTACTCTGGGGAAAAAATATCCTCTTTTTCCTCTGGAAAATATTCATCTTTGGCACTGTGGTATTCTAAACTGCTCAAGGTAGAGTCTCTCTTCCCCTTAGACAAGTTGCTCTTGACCACAGACGTTCATGTCTTCATTAGGAAGGCCAGAATCCAGGACATGAGTCAGCTTGGGGGATGTGGACAAACAGCAGGTAGTATGTGAGAAAGACTAAAAGGGCTTGTTTGGGGTTTGTTCAACTTGTTTGTTGAATACAAATATCAACCAGAAATACCATCTGCAAACCTGAGGTCTTCAGGTAAAATTAATCTCCATGCTTAGTCCTAGAGAAAAGACATTTAATTTCTCTACATAATTTAATTTCTCTCTGAAAGGACATTTCTAGATATTTAGTAAACTTTAAATATTATTTCTTTATCAAAGAGTTTGGTTAAGTATCTCTGTTAAATTTGGAGAATTCAAGGTAGAAAAATTTTAAATGTAAGAAATAAAACATTATAACAAATGGTGAGTGATTTTTTTTAATGATATTGGTGCAAAAAATCAAATGGAAATGTAGAAAATTCTAGACCCAATATTAACACTTCTAAAAGTTTTACATTATAGAAAAAAGTTTATTACCCTTTGAAAGAAAAAATATTCACTTTACTTTTATTTTAACTTCAGTCTTTTTAAATTAAAGGTGCCTTACACTTCCCCAGGAGGAGTATAGGATTGACTACATTTCATTTGAAAAGGAGAAATTGAATAATATATTTCAATATCAGAATTCTATGTCTGTAGTGTCTGTATTGAGCTCTAACACAGCAAAAGGCAGTAACTTCCCGCATACTAAAGAGCCTGGATGTTCAAGAAACGAAAGGAAGGAGAATCATATCCAAGCACCTGCTCTTTCCACCATTTAACAATACCTTGTCCAGCAATCCCTGGATGCTTGCAGCAAGGCTGATGGAGTTGGCCAGCTCCTGTCAATAGGGAGGTGGTTATCTATCAGGTTACCTATTTGGTGAAACTCTGGTTTCTACTAGTCATTTTTCATGATAGAATTCTCCAACTGAATGGTACTGGAATGTATAGGATGTATATTGAAGAGCATAGATATTGATTGAAATCAAGCTGGTTCACTTTACCTTCTTATGATAGGCCTTTAAATCTTTGTTGTTTCTACCACCAGTGAGAGATCATTGGTAGCCACTGAAACTCCATCCTGGTGACCAGCGGTGTCTGCTTGACTATGTGTGTTATATTTATTGGTTAATTGAAGGAGCCAAGAGGATGGCTGAAAGAACACTCTGAGCTGTTTAGAGAACACCTTCCTTCACTGAGTTTTTTTTCAAGTAATGTGTATGATTTCCCTAGTTTTCTGAGGAGCTTGATAATATATTTCTTTGGGATTTCCAGAGAGCATCCATCCAATTGACTAACCTTATGCATAAGCCAATAAGGATATCATTAAACTTAAAGGAAGGGATGAAAGCCCAGTAGCCTCTAAGTATTACTCCAGTTCTGTGTGACTATGAAAACCCATCCTAAGGTGCCATGACACCACAAAACGTTTGGATTTCATCTGGCAAAATGACATTAGAAGATAGTTATCGATGCCTAGAGTCTGAGTCTACCAACTTTAATCATAACCAGTTGGAAGAGAGGACAGTCCAGTTGGGGGTAGAACACTGAGATGTGATTTAGATTTTTTATTATGTTCCTGAATGTTTTGATCCAAATAGACTCTAGAGTTACATAAGACTGGACATTGTTGAAGAACTTAGACACTTAGACAACATCAACTGCCATCTTCAGAAATGCTATCTTCCTTTGGAGATGGGATCTCTTGCTGGCTTGGAATTCATTATCTAAGTCAGGCTGCTTCAACAGTAAGCTTCAGGGAACCTTTTATCTAAGAAAAACAGTAGTGGGTAATGGGGTGGGCTTCTAAGGGGTCAGTAGGTTATATTGTTATGTTTTCATTTTCTTCTGATGTGTTCAAGATAAAATGATTTCTCTCTAGTGAATGAAAACTCATGTTTCAGACATCAGAGCTGTTTTGACATGTTTTTCTCTCTTTGGTATGATTCATGGTAGTTTATAAATGGGGCACTTTAACACTTCTCAAAACATAAAAGCATCTCATTGTTTCCTAGGAGACACAGGGATTTAACACAGGCCCTAGATGTGAGAGAAACCCTGTGCTGCTGACATACACCTCCATCCAAAATGCAGTTCTTTACACCTATTTTGAAAGCATTTTATCATTGGCTATGATTTTGGAGGTAATACTGTGAAGAACATTCTTTTTGAACTAGAAAATAGGCATTTATATTTCTGGCTGATTTACCTTAGTAAGGTTATCAAATTACGCAGCAGTCACACAGCACCACTATAATAATCAGAGTTTAAAACATTTCCCACTGTTTTTGCTCATCCTCTGAACAAAAAAAAGGAGATGTACAATTGGTATAATAATTTTGATTCAAAATATGTATAACTCAGTCCCTCATATCTTCAAATTCAGTTATCTATGGCAACCTATGGCAATGACAACCTAAAAATATTCAGTGGAAGATTTTAGAAATAAATAATTTCCCTCTATATAACATGATAAAACAGAGTAGCAGCACACTGCTCTGCCTGATACGTAACTCACTCCTTTATCCAATGTGTCGACTGGATACATAATGTATCCACACTATGTATGCTGACTTCCCATTAGTTACTTAGTAGCCATCCCAGTTTATCAGATTATCTCACATCTTATTGCATGATATGTTCAAGTATGAGAATGATAATACCCCCAATTCAGGTATACCAAAGACAAGTTATAAAATGTTTCATTTAAGTGGAAAAAGGTTGGTCTGGGGAGACAGCTCAGCTGGTAAGGTGCTTGCCACACAAGCATAGGACCTGAATTTGATCCCCAAAATCCAAAGAGAAAATCCAGGCATGGGTTTGTGTGTTGGTAATCCCAGTGTTAGGAAGAAGGCAAAAAGGTTTCCTGAAGCTTGCTGACCAACTAGCCTGACCCAGATGATGTGTTCCAAGCCAGCGAAAGATCCCATTTCAAAAGGAGAACCACATTTCTGAGGATGGCATCTGATGTTGGCCTCTGGCCTCCACAAACAAATGGGTGAGTGTGCCCACATACTCACATGGGCACAATTAGAGGCTGTGAGAGATCACCTCACCCGCACATAACCTTTAGTATGATATTTTGTTATAGTTGCTCTACTCAGTCATTAGTATGCTAGTGACTTGCTATATACAGGTGATAAAGTTTATCCTGGGTCTGGATGCAATGGAGAATAAACATATGCATAGGGTTTCATACTATCCAAACCCTGAATTCACTGAAATTCCTGAAAAATATCCTCTTTGGAGAAGAGGAGACAGTTCTAAGATTCTAAGAGGTATAGATACAGTATCTCTAATAACCCACAGGACACTAGAGACAGCAAATGTTCTTTTTGCTTTTGGGGGACAGGATTTCTCTGTGCAGCTCTAGCTGTCCTAGAACTCACTCTGTAGACCAGGCTGGCCTCGAACTCACAGAGATCTACCTGCCTCTGCCTCCCGAGTGCTGGGATTAAAGGTATGCACCACTACCACCTGGCTCACAGAAGGTGTTCTTCAGAAATATTATAGGTTCAGTCCCAAACCACTGCAATGAAACATACATCACAATAAGGGGAGTTACACAAATCTTTTGGTTTCCCAGTACTTACAAAATTTATATCTCTATTAGACTATAGTCTATCAAGTATGTAATAGCATTCTGTGTAAACAGTGTGTATACTGAGGCTTGAAGACTTCATGGTTAGAGCACTTAATGTTTTTAGAGAACCAAGGATCAGTTCCCAGAACCCCATTAGGAAGGAGCCCACACCTCCACTTCAGTGGATCTGACCTCCACCATCACATGCAAGGCGTATGACACACACAGACATGCAAGCACCCAAACATCCACATAAAATATGTCATTTTTAATTAACTTAGATTTTTTAATTTTTTAAACTTAATTTTAAAACTACTTTTTGCTAAAAAAAAAAAAAAAAAAATGTAGCAATCTGAACTGTTGAAATAACGAAGTCAAAGATTTGATCAATACAGGGTACCAAACCTTCGAATTTTAAGATGCTCAAAAAGATGAGGTACAACTGTCTGGCAGATCTTAAATGTAAAGAACATATCTACTTAGATGAGAAAATACACACCAAAATGTATCCAAACAGAAATTAGTACTTATCATAACACTATTTGAAGTATAACAGGAATAAAAATAATAGGCAGGAACCATTGCACTGGGAAGATAAAAGCCAGTGTAAGTAGAAGTATTACTTTTAATAAAAGAGAGCAACTAAAAACTTCAGGAAAGGGGGAGGGTTGGAGAGATGGCCCCATGGTTAAGAGAGCACTGGCTTTTCTTTCAGAGAGTCAAGGTTTGACTCCCAAATCCCCATACGGCAGCTCACAACTCTCCATAACTCCACTTTGCAGAAGATGTGAGACCCTCTTGTGACCTCTGCAGGCACCAGGCATGCATATGGTACACAGACATACATGGATGTAAAACACTCATACACATAAATATGTCTTCAAAAGAAGAACGAAACAACTTTGGGAATGGAAATACTTTAATATAAAGCAAAAAATCATATATTTGGAAATAATGAAAGTATAAGAGCTTATATGTATACAAGTATAAAGCCTTTGAACAGGAGAAAAGATAATTAATAATTTTATAATTATAATAATTAATAATTAATAGGTTTTAAAAAAAGCAATTAGTAAACTATTTGTAGCATACATGAGAGTTAAATATCCTGAAAGTATTATTTCTATTCAATTTATTTTAAAATAAAGAGGATAATTTTAATAATAAAACCATACTCACCAGAAAAAAAAACACAATTTAGTCAAATCAATAGAATATGCACGTAGGGACAATAATAAAATAAATGACAACTATATATAGGGTTCAAACAACATTTTCAACCAAAAATTGTGTGCTTAAATGGACAGATCTCAACACTGACTTTCAGTTTTGAAGGTATTGGAAGGAGTGGTGTGCTATAATGTCGACTTGATACAACCTAGAGTCACTGAATTGAAGGGAGCCTCAGTTGAGACAATGCCTCCATAAGATCTGGCTGTCGAGAGGGCCTGTATTCATCTTCTTAATTAGTGATTGGCGTAGGAAGGCCCAGCCCATCGTGGGTGGGGCCACCCATGGGCTGGTGGTCCTGGGTTCTATTAGAAAGCAGGCTTATCAAGCCAGAAGTCAGCACTCCTCCATGGCCTCTGCATCAGTTCCTACCTCCAGGTCCTTGCCCTATTTTGAGTTTCTGCTCAGATCTCCTTCAATGGTAAACCACAATGAGAAGTTAAAGCCAAATAAACCCTTTCCTCTCCAACTTGTTTTTGGTCATGGTGTGTCATCATAGCAATAGAAACCCTAAGACAAATGGTCTTGACAGCTGGTGAGGAAGCAGGTGTCCCGGTGTCCTTCCTGTGGCCGTCTGGACAGTCTGCCTGGAAGCCAGTTCGTGATGCATGTTAAATGCTGGGGTTAGGCTTTAGACCTTGGAGCCCCAGCTATGCCTCTCCTAAACATTTATTTTTATGAATTTGTCAACATTTATCCCAAAGAACTTGTCTGAAACTCTTTTGACACATTGTTCATAATTACCAGTGTTCAAAACAATACCAATGGCCCTCAAAGATAATTGGTTACATAGAATGTTGGGAAGTAAATTAAAATGTAGTGTATGTGGAAATGTAGATTTTTTTTTTACCACAGGAAATAAGAGAATAAGAGATGTGCTCATCCTGAAGAACGTAGCTCTGCTTTTGCTCTGCCCTCGTTAGAGGGCTGAAGGTGTTTGCATATTTAGAGAAGCTATTCCATTAGTATTAGTGGCCTCCGTACTTTTTTTTTTGAGACGGGGTTTCTCTGTGTAGCTCTGGCTGCCCTCAGTGTTTACTTGTGTGTCACATTCTCATTTTCCTATGATAACTGCTTTTTGCACAACTTTTAAAGAAAAAGTCTTAAAAAGGCATAAACAAATGTAAATGGGTGTTATTTAAATGGAGGCTGGTGAGGAGAAATAAAAATATTTTTTAAAACCAAATCGAATATCCAGGAAGGAAAATATGTAACATAAGAATTAAAGTTCTAAAGAAAATAGACTGTCTGGAGGAAGTCGAAGATGATTGTGGGAAATGAAATAGAAATCGAGATACCAGTGGAAGAGTGTCTGGGACTGTAGACTTGACATTAGCATGCAATCCTGCTGATTACAAATATTTTGCAACGATTATGCAAGCTTCAACCCTTAATCCTGCCTGTGCAGATATGTTATTCTCACTGAACGGCCCTGAAAGACCCCTTTGTAAGTCAGAAAGGTTGCAGTTCCTCCTTGGCTCTGGGACCAATAGTGTCATTGTTCTAAATCCCCAGGTTCCAGGGTTCAAAGCCCTCCCCCTCCCCATTTCTGGACCAATCACTCTTCCTTAAATTCCAGATCTCTACCTGTCAGTAGCGCCTTTGTTTATGATGGCTATGCCATCCTTGTCTATGAACTATCAGCAATATATATTATCTGGGGGTTATCAGGAAGCCATTTCATGGCAGCTTATCTTATAGGTGAGTTCTTGTAGGACTAGTAAAAGAACCGTTCTCTGTTGAGACTCTAAACTCTTACTACAGCCCACACTGCCGTCATGCTACAGTGGCCCGTTTCATGAGAGTAATCTTGATTTTTTTAAATATGTTTGTGCATGGTATATGTGGTGTGCGCATGTCTGCAGGTGTGCACACCAGTGGAGGCCAGAGGTCAACGTTAGGTGTCTTCCTCAATCTCGCTCCACCTTATGTTTGAGACAGGGTCTCTCAATGGACCTTAAGCTCTCAGGTAAGTTGGACTGGCTGGCTGGCAAGCTCCTGGGTTCTACCTGCTTCCGTGCCTCCTCCCCCAGTTGCTGGAATACTAAGGCTTTAATGGTTTCACAGGGATGCTAGGGATCTGAACCCAAGTTTCTTCTTGCTTGCAAAGCAAGCAATTTAACTAGTGAGCCACCTCCTCACCCCGCAACCCACCCTTTGTTTGGTTATTTTGTCTTGGAAAGTATGACAATAACCATACAGAATTTCCCACTCGGGCGGACATACTTGCATGAGGATTTAAGGGTCAAGCTCTACGAATGTTAGAAGGAACTGCCTTTACCAACATGTTTTATGAACATGTGTCTTCTATTAAACGAGGGGGGAAAGCAATTTTTGTAAATTTGGATAACTTTTATGTGCTTCCACTAAAAGCCTACTTCAAAATTAGTATTCCATGAAAAGAGGAAAAAAAATTACAATTTTTCTGTATTTGAGTATTAGAACACACTATAAAAATAGATTCAGAAGGGGCAGCTAATATCTGAATCTTTATCAAGAAAACTTGTTCTAGTTTTCCAGCCCTTCCACCATCAATCAATCTTCACTTTCCAGGAGGCTCAGCAGCCCAACTCATGGGTCACCAGACAGATAACTTTTCTTACTAAGATCCAAAATGTAGTCTTTGCCAATCAGCTATTTGAATATCTTCAATGAGGCCTGGACAGTTGAGACAAGGCTGAAAGATAAAGCCATCCACATCGATTTGCTCAACTCGACCAGAGGTCAGCTTTTCAACAAAGCAGTAAAACCTTTACGTTTTAACTACCTTCAAATGTAACAGGATTCCTGAAGTCTGCTAGAGCAGCCAAGCTTACAAAGGCCATTAATACCTTTACATTTCTAATTCACACAAAGTGCCGAGAGGATTATGATTCCAACAGACCACAGAAGGGAAACAAGTATAAAACTCATACCTTTATAGATTCATAGGCTACAAATGGTCAGCAGAGATGTATAGAAAGGTAGCTGTAGTCTAAGGATGGGTTATTAATAGAGACAGTATGCTACAACTGCCTAACAAGTAGGAGGGCCTCCCGCACAGCAAAAGGCAGTGGCTAATATTTTAGGGTCAATCAGGGAATAATGACTATTAGATTTAGATCGAAACAGGATTTTCTACGCTGGTAGTCACCGTGTTGTTCCATCAACTGATAATGTGTGAGTTAGCTTGCCTGTCCTATGTCTTCATAGCTGTCTCTCACACTCTGTGAAGACAAGTCCTACTCCCTCTAGTTCTGTTAACCTACTATACACCCAGGGCTTGGTATATAATAAGGATATTTATGAAACAATCCAATGAGTTAATGTAATGGGAAGAATGAGTTGGGAACTGTGAATCTGCGCATAGTCCAAGGATGATGGCTTTGGGTGGCAGCATGAAGGCGAGAAGTCAGGGGAAGGGACAGAAAGGAGAAATAAGGAGGCTGAGGCAGGACAAAAAGCAAACATTTGCCTGCTCAACAAAATTTACTTACTTGAAATTACTCCCACCAGTTGTCTGATGTACATGAAAAGTTTTGTGTTTCCAGAATATTAATAATACATCATTTGTCATGGCTAGGCATAATACAATGTAAATTACTAGGTTTCGTTTGGTTGTTTTCAGGACATGGAACTTAAGTCTGATTGCACTTTATTCTGAGTTCAGTCAGTACAGTCTATAACATAGGAATAAAAAGAACGTGTGTGTGTGTGTGTGTGTGTGTGTGTGTGTGTGTTTGCTTGCTTGCTTGCTTGCTTTCATGCCTTTGAAGCTCTCTGAAAGCTTCATACATGATTTTGGACCATAAAGTTACTCTGACTCCCATTGCCATCCCCATTCTCTAAATATCTTGTTTCCAAATGCACTAGCAGGCTCATGATGGCCATCAGCTGGGCTTGCTAATACCAAGTCATGACTTGGCTCTCCCATTCAGGATGGCTCATGCTCTGGCTGCTGTGCCTTGGTCCTCCCTTAGCACAATGTTCTCAAATACCCTACTATTAACCCATCCCCAACCCTGATGGCAAGAGATCAAGTCCCTAGAAACTACACTAAAGCTAAATACAATAGTGTGTGGTGTGTGTGTGTGTGTGTGTGTGTGTGTGTGTGTGTGATTCCAATATAGCCCTACCAGGATACAGGAGGCAGAGAGACAATGTTGGCCTGTGGATCATGTATAAAACCAAGCAAGTTGGTGAGAAAGGTAAGGACCGACACCCAAAGATGTCTTCTGACCTACATAGACATCATGATACACAATGTGTCCATACTTAAATATGAACAGACATACACACATATACAAATGCATACCAGAAAATTATAATTCTCTTTCTACTTGTGCTAGCTATTTTTTATCAACTTGACAAAAAGTAAAATAACCTGGATAACCTGGAAAGAGGAAGGCCGGACTAATGAATTACTTTCATCAGACTAGATTGTGGGCATAACTGTGGACTATATTATTATTATTATTATTAATTATCAGTGTGGAAATGCCCAGCCCACTATGGGTAGTGCCACATATGATTCTGGGATGAATATGAAAGCAAGCTGAGCATACCATGGAGAACAAACCAGTAAGCAATTTCCTCCCATGATTCTTGCCTGTTTCTGTTGAGTCCCTGTCCCAACTTCCCTCAACAGTATTCTGTGCTATGGATATGCCAAATAAACCCTTTCCTCTACAAGTTGCTTTTGGTCATGGTGTTTACCACAACAGCAAAAAAAGCAACTATGACACTGCTATTCTAAGTACTGACAGTGACCAAAAGATAGGTTACAAGAACCGTCAAATTGCCTTCTGCTCCACAAAAGGTTTTGAGACCATTTAGGTCTCAACCTTTTTGTTTTGTTTTACTGCTCCTAGTAAATGATATGATGGTAAGAACCATTCCAAGTCCAACTAACCAGGAAATTCAGTGTTTGAATTTTGTCCCTCCCAAGTCACTGCCAGCTGTGAGCAACAGCAGATCGTCATGCTAGTAGCTCAGTAGACTGTGAATGGGCTCTGTTCACAGCTGGGACACTGACAGCGGAGAGCCATTCAGTTTTCTCATTAAAGAGGACCGTTGGGAGTCCCCAGGCTGGAAGAATGGTCTAGAGAGGTCTAATACATTTTCTCATGGCACAGGATCAGAGCATCCTCGGCCCACCGGGTCTGCCCCTGCAGCTCAAACCAGCTCACCCTTTCTGTATATTTGTTTTCTCAGAGAAGCCATTATCATAACTCTTTGTACTTTTTGCACTAAGCCAAACTCTGAAAACATACATGGAGTTTTTCAGATGAGCCTCAGTGTATAACCAATACTTCATTATGGTTTTAAATGTAGAATAACCTGCATCCATTCTTGATATGTGTAAATAAGCAGAAAGTTAGTCTATGCAGATAATCTTGGTTTTCTTTCTTCCAGCACTTGAATTTTATGATTATTTTGTGAAATAATATTAACCTGTTTAAGAAGGTTTCTTCCTATTTTTCTCATTGGTAATCTCCATACTTTCCTTCAGGCCAAGGGTGGCCATGATGTTTATTTTACCAAATAGGAAATAAATTTTAACTCGTTTTGAAGGAGAGTCAAGGAGAAACTCTGGTTGTGAAATAGTTGGTGGTGGTTGCTATACTAAGTTATTCCTTTTCAAAGTGTTCCTCTGTCACCTTTGAATTATGTCTGAGCCTATGTCTATGTGAGCTGCCAGTTTGACTTCTGAAGGTATTGAAAGGGAACTCAGTGAGAATGTTCTTCTTTAACGCTTTTTATCCAAACTGCCTTGTCTATTCCTACTTATTTCTCTTTGCCAGTCTGCTAGGACATTTATGTCAGCTTATATTGCTTTAGGAAACTCATATCTGCTGACACCAGCATCCAAGAATCAGTCACCTGCCTAGGAGTCAGTGGTATGATGCCCTAAGAGACAGACTATCTACTCCATCAGAGTGGTACCTTTTGATTTAGATGTTGCCATTCTGTGATGAGAGACCAAAGCTCTCAGCCATTCATCAAATGCTTGGTTTGCTCAGCCATATTTTAGGTCAACATATTCCTGAACTTTCCCCCAATTGGAGGATCCAAAAATGCTCCCTAGGTAAAGATATGGAAGTCTGGAAACTAGTCTTATCTCCTGCATCATTTCTGCCTGCTCTGTTTGATACCATTTATTGCTTGTCTAACTTCTTCAATTCAGTTAGACAAGCTCTTATAGAATGCCAACTGTATGTAAGAATTCAGTGATTACTAAGTTGGCCATTTTTGTTCTTTTGGGGCTACCAATAAACTTAGAAGAATAAGGTGTATTTGGGTTTTCATAGCTCATGAAGGAGGTATGTCTGGTACTCAGTGGGATGGGACAGACATCCCAGTGGACGAACTCTGACTCACTGAAACACAGATCACGTTAAGTGCTTCCTGAGAATCAATTTATGGTTGAAGCAGATGCTGAGTCGCACATCTGTGTAGCACTTCCCAAATTTTCTTCCAGTTTTATTTCTTACAACTTCAATTACCTGTGTCAACTATGGTTCAAAAATTTACACAGGAAAAAATCAAAAATTTGAAAATATCTTTTATAAATAATGTATTATACTATATTGTTGCAGTTCTTTTTGTTATATTAGTTTCTATTAATCTCTTTTTGTATTTAAGTTACAAATTAATCTGTTATAGGTGTGTATGTATTGGGAAAAGATCACATAAATGAGATCTGGTACTACCTGTGGTTTCAGATATCCACAGAGAGTCGTGGAATGCATCCTTTAAGACTGAATTGTCCTTGTGGGTTGACAGCTTCTCCTTACATGGAAGAAACTTTGTGGCTTTCATTGTTTGTTCCTGTCCCCCTTATTGGTCCCCTGCTCAAGTCCTGCTGAACCGATCTGCTGATTTTGCCTTGGCCATTTTTGCTGTTAATAGCCAGTGACAAAAATGGAGTACTGTACGTCGTGTCTCTATAATGAAATACCCAAGACAATTAATGAATAAAGAAAAGAAGTTACAACTTAGCTCACAGTTTATAGGTTCAAATCCAAGATTTAAGGTTTGACCTCTGATTGAGTCAACAAAAAATAATGATGGGAACATATCAGAGAGAATATTCATATAACAAGAGAAGGGAAGGAGGAAGGGAAGGAGGGACAGACAGACAGATGGACAGATGGATGGAGGAAATGAAAATGGACAGAGGCCCAAGGAGTGGAGAAGGGAATCTCTTCAAGGGCATTTCCCCCAGAGCCTTAGGACCTTTCACTGGACCCTACCTCTTAAAGGTCCACAGAACCTGTGGCCCAGAGACCATGGGCCATGGCACATGGACTTTTAGGGGACACTCATCCAAACAAGAGCAAGAACTCACTGTCAATCCATAGTCAAATGAGAAAAAGTGGGAAATATATTCCCCAGTTTTTATTGATTCTGGGATGGTTTCCTCTTCACTAAATGGTACAAGGAAACATTCCTATAGTTTGGAATGTACATGTGGAGCCAGAAGGTGGTTTGGAGAGTAAAGACATTTGCTACCAAGGCTAGGAACTTTCAGCATCCACATAATGAAAGGAGAGAACTGACTCTTGAAAGTAGTCCTCTGACCTCCACATGCTATGCACGCATGCACGCGCACACTCGCGCACACTCGCGCACACTCGCGCACACTCGCGCACACTCGCGCACACTCGCGCACGTGCACACACACAATTTGAAAGAAGCATGTTACAGAAATGGAATGTATCTTATTTTCTCTTTCACTGCTTAGTAACCTAGAAGGCAATGTTTCCAACAGAAGCCAGATCCTTTATTTCCTGTTAAATGTCTTCTGCTTTATTCCTATCTCAGTTTTTGGGGAGGAGAGGATATCTAAAAGTGAGTAATTCTTAAAGAAACCTATAAGTACATTTTATCCATTGAGAGGAAAAAAAAAAAAAAACTCCAGCCCTCAATGGTAATAAAGTAATAACCTTAGTTTAAGGCAGCAGTCGGTCGGTTTTTATCACAGATCAATCCTGCCCACAGCAAGGGAGTGTAGCCAGTAATCTGGGCAGCCTTTGAAGCCGTGTACAGATGCAGACTTTCACCTCTGGGACTAACCATGTTTAATTAACATAAAGTAATCTAAATACATGCTGGTTAGAAGCCCGGCAGGCCGCCCGGTGCCTGAACAAAGCACTCTAGGCAGAGGCTGGGGAATAGGGAATCTTGCCTATTCCTCTTTCCTAAAAACAAGGCTTTCTTTAATCAGGCAGAGAAGATTTTTATTATGCTTAGCTCCCCCCCTCTTTTTTTTTTTTCATTGTACAATGTTCTTAGAGACCAAAAAAACAACAGAATTCCAAAAAGCTTTTGTTAATTAAAAAGAGCAGAGCTGAAACCGTTACAGATTATGTCAGTTTAGCTCTGCATTTTAAAAGCACAGGGCTCCAGATCGACTTTAAAGTACATGATTTACACCATATTCCAGTAAAACCGTTACAGGCAGAGACTTTTCATTCACTCTTGTGTGTCATGTGGAACACACTAAAAGCTGTTGGTTCTCCCCAGGACAGGGCAGGGAGAATTAACTCCAGCCAGCATTGCTTCTAATATGTGGCTTTGACTTTCAGAGCAATGGAGTGCAGTGGGAATCATAGAAGCAACTGACTGAGAAAATCCTCAAGGCCCTAACAGGAAACAGGCTTCTTTCCATATTCCTTCCAAGAGTTTTCTTTCACATGCAAGTCCAAGACACAAAATCTTCTGAAAAAAAAAGCCACAGTAGTTCTTAGTGTTTGGGGATTTCCCAGGGAGAACAGTTGTATACACACACACACACACACACACACACACACACATGAGTATGATTATGTGATCTAAACAGCTGAGAGAAATAGACAATACCATCTCCATTTTATTGTACATGCTATTTACTGAGTTTCCTTAAAGAAAGCTTAAGAATCCTTGCCCTGTGAGTCACTCTGTGTATGTGAGTGTGTGTGTGTGTGTGTGTGTGTGTGTGTGTGTGTGTGTGTGTGTGTGTTTAAGTATAAACTTTCCTGCAACTGGTCAGTTTGGAACACAATCATCTCATTCTGTCTTCTCTTCAAGCTTCTTCGCCCTCATCTGTCAATGATCACATCCAAGGCCAAATCAAGCAGCCTGGGTGCAGCCAACTTCTTTCCCTTAAATATTCAAGCTTAAGAAATGAACAGTCTGTCCAGGCAAGATTCAAAGAACTCCATCCTCTGAGTGTGACCTACATAATTACATTTTCATTGCCTGGCAAAATACATCTCCTTGATTTAATAGGAGGGAAACTGTATGCTATTCTTCCCAAGAATCAGTGGTGGTTACAACGCTTAGGGTAAGGTCCTTTTCACCATTAGGCATGGGAGGGAAGGTGCTCTCCATCTGCATCTTACCAAAGAGGGGCCACAAAGGTGGTCCTCCGGAGTAGCCAGGCATGGTCATTTAAATACTCACACCTGAGAGATGTCTCCATATGGATATTAATTACAGTTTTCCCTCCATGAAAACGGCCCTATAATTGCAATCATCCATTCTGAGGGAGCACTGTTGCTTTACACAGCAATTCCGAACCCACTTTCCCAGTGGCTATAAGAAGCCTGCTGCTGCCAACTGAGTGGTCTAGAGTCCTCGCTAATTACCAGCTTCCACAAGCATTTGATTCTGAGCCCAACTGATGGCGCCAGACACTGAACCACAGGCAGATCTGTAGGCCTTGGATTTGCCAAATGGAATCTATGCAATTTGTTTCCTTTTCTCAGTGTTTTTATGATGATTCTCAGCTCAGACTGACTAGACTAGAATTGCTTCAGAGTATAATGGCTGAAGATTTAAATATTGAGGAAAATTAACATGAGAAGTCGATGTCCCCCCTCTGTGTGGTGTGTGTGTGTGTGTGTGTGTGTGTAAATCAATGTCAGATGTCTTCCTCAGTCACTCTCCAACTTATCATACAGGGGTTCTCACTGAACTTGAAGTTCTTAAATTCTGTTAGGCCTCTGGGAATCCTCCCATCTCTACTTCCCATTTCTAGGATTACAGGCACACACCAGTGTGTCCGCCATTTTTAAATGGGTGTTAGAGGTGGACTTTAGGCCATCGTGCTGTGCAAGACTCTACTGACTGAGTCATACCATCCCTGCTCCCTGGATATGCTAAGCTGTGCAGTAGAGTTGGGCTACTTGATTCATTTAAATGGACAGACATTAAGTTAGCACCTTCTGTTTGCCCAGCATTACATTTCATTCGGGAAACAATACATGAAATTATCTCCCATCGTACTATAAAAGACCAATAAAAATATCATGTATAAAATATTTATGTAGTTCAAGGTCTTGTTTTATAATGATGTCAGGAAATAGGCACTTAGAAATGCCTATTGTGTTTTCCATACAAAGTTGAGGTCTAAAACAATGCTTTGTAAAGGATTTTAAGATGATTTTGAAAAGAATACATAGACTTCAGGAGGAAGGTTTATGAAAATGGAATGGACACCAAGCACAGCAGCTGTCTAACTGATAATGTTGCTACATCAGTGTATGAGGGAAGCTGGGAACACAACTGTAGTTATGTAACATTTGTGAAGATGCATGGAGGAGACTGAGAAGCAAGAAGTTAGAGGAAATCCGGTTGGATCTTATACGCTCTGGTCAAAAGGATTCCTATCCTAAGGGCTATAAAGACACCAAAGCAAATAAAAACTGCCATCATCTTTACATCTTGTCAAGAGTAAACAATAAGATATAGGACCGAACGTTAAGTAGCTGAAGAAATCAAGAGTAAGTTTTAAATGGGGACAGATAGGGCTCTTCTTTTCAACAGAATGACAGAGCAGATGCCCCTATACATTGTCACACAGAATTAAAATACTGAATGCAATAGCGCTTCATAATGATAGCTAAAAAGGATCCCAAGAAATAGGTGTAAAGGTTAGGATGCTTGCAGTGCTGTAGGACAGACAACACTGCTGCTTGAAAATGAGCTACAACTTGGCCTAAGAAGCTCTGAGAACAAACAGCAGTGTCCACAAGGACATCACTGTGTGTTCATCAGGGCATTGGGAGAATAAAGGTGGCTGTCTTTAAGCCCACATTTGAGTTTAAGGTCTGGTTGATGCAATATGTGAGTTAAGAACCTTATGGATAAACTGAGCCTGGTGGCAGATGCTAAAAATCTCAGGAAAGAGGGTCAGGAGTTCAAGGCCAGCCCCAGCTACATACCATGTTGGAGGCCAGTCTGGTCTGTATGAGATACAGTGAAAAATTCAATTCCACCTGGGTCTGTGGTACCTCCAGGAGAACCAGCAGAAGCCAGATAACCCTTGAGGTCTACCTAGACCTCTTCTCTCCGAGTTCTCTAAAGAAAATACCTCGAAGGGAACAAAATAAGGAGAAGAGAAAGAAGCAAGCCACACCTGAGAAGATGAGAAACAGTGGTCAGTGAAATCAGTCCTCTAAAGATGGTAGAGATATAAATCATGGAAGTAAAATTAAAACATTTAATATAGAGAAATAAAGAAGCATAACAGCAAAAGCAATGAGGAGCAAACAGATTTGGAAAACTCTAACTTCTATAAATGACACGTGGTCACAGAAGTGAAAAAGTACATCAAGAGAACCAGTGAAGTCAGCTAAAGAATTAATGAACCAGAGTCAGTGAGATGGCTCAGCAGCTAAAGAGACTTGGCTCAAAAGCCTGGAGACCTGAGTTCGATTCCCAGAACATGCACAAAAGTAGAAGAAGAAATTGATGCCATAAAAGTTGTCCTCTGACTTCTACATGTACACTATAGCACACATGTACACACACACACACGTGCAGGGAGGGCAGAGAAAAAAATACAAAGTTAGTAAAGTGGAAAGCTGTGGTGAGATGAATTAACTGACCCAGAAAGCACCAACCAGAATAAAACACTGGAAGAGATAGGCTGATATCAGGAGCAGCCTGCAGGCTCACACATTCTTAATCAGAGTTGAGGAGATGAGAGAGAATGTGGAAGTCGGTGTACAGAGAAGAGCAAGCTCAGTTTTTCTAGAGTGTGGTCACAACAGTGAAAACCTAGCAACAGCAGCCTAATTTGCCCTTATGGAGTGAATAAATTATATGCATTTGCATGTTAGAGTTTTATACAGTGTTCCAAATGAGTGAACTCCAGTATATCCAATAGTACTTTGAATTATCAAGATAAGTGACTCCAGTACATTCAATAATGTAAGTGAAAAAAATATAGCATATATGCCAGGCAGTAGTGGCACACGCCTTTAATCCCAGCACTTGGGAGGCAGAGGCAGGCAGATTTCTGAGTTCGAGGCCAGCCTGGTCTACAGAGTGAGTTCCAGGAC
Organism: Mastomys natalensis; assembly: GCA_021653895.1. NCBI lineage: Eukaryota > Metazoa > Chordata > Mammalia > Rodentia > Muridae > Mastomys > Mastomys natalensis. The sequence continues at coordinate 238,932 of JAJTUV010000648.1, forward strand.
AGCCAGGGCTACACAGAGAAACCCTGTCTCGAAAAACCAAAAAAAAGAAAAGAAAAGAAAAGAAAAAATAGCATATCTTTATTATTAAACTAAATATTTAAGTACATATAAATACACTAAAACTATTCAGAAAATTAAATAATGATGATTGGTCTTACAGATGGTTAAATCAGGTGAGAGAGGCAGGGAAATTATTCCTGGATGGTACCATATGAGGAGATCAGGTCGTCTTGAAAAGTCCTAGCTTTATTGTAATTAATTCACATGTACTGAACAGATTATAGAATTAGTGGATTAAAATATTAATAAATAAAAATGACCCATTTATCTCCCAGTGATGATAATGTACTATGAACTAAAGATTATATCTAATTTTACATTCTAGAAGTACACAGAGAAGGAGTTACAAGGGGGGAAAAAAGAGATATTGACAATTTCTCTAAATTCTCCAATTGACATAACCACAAAACTCAGCAAATTCCAGATAGGGTCATCATCATCTTCTTATCAGCATCATCTTATGAGCATTCTAGGCACAGCACAGTGAAAGTACAGAACACCAAAGAAAAGAAATAGTGAAAGAATCCAGGAAAATAGGTCACTTAAAATATTAGTCATTTTCCTCTTGCTGTGATAAAATACCATGACCGAAAGCAACTTATACTCTTATGGCTCAGAGACCATAACGGCAGGGACAGCCTGGGAGCAAGGAGGCTTATTGGCAGGAGCGGGAAGCTGGAACGTCACATCTCAACCACACACTGAGAACAGAGAATGCAAGCTGGAAGTGGAGAGAATCTGTAAACTCTTAAATCAAGACTCCAGCAAGTCTCCACATCCTCAAAGTCCGTAACTCCCAGAATAGCGCCCCCAGCTGGAGACTAACTTTTCAAACACATGAGCCTGTGGGAGACGGTCCTCATTCGGATCACCAGAACCGCTTACAGAGAAATACAGCTTGGTTGTTGATCTTTTGAACTCTGTAGAATTATTTAGTGCATAGATAGAGCCAACACCAAGATCCATGCCTTGTCTTATTTTTATGCCTATGTTATTAGTTCCACCAAAGTTTTATCATATGTCCCAGTACAGGGTCATTTGTGCACAGAAATGAATGCAAGTCTGAAAAATGGGCAAATTGGAAAATCTGGAGGGAAAGTTAATCACCATCTGCTTGACATATGAAAAACATGCCAAAACATATTTAGATACAGAAGAAACAAGGCAAGTGACATTTTGGTAATTTCTCAATATAGGCCAGGAATAGTGCTGGCACTTAAGTAAAACACACACACACACACACAAAACTTTCTTCTACAGACAATATTTATTGGTTGGAGTCCTTATTTCCATCTTATGGATCCAGAGACAAATGCGGGGGAGAGTAGATAATTTACCTGGTCTGACAGAGCAGGTGAATGATAAGTTCAAATTCTAGAGGAATGCAGCCAGGACCACCATGCCTACTCTATTCCCATCAGCAGAGTCAACAAATGAATGATGTACGAGATGTATGGAGGTGGTCTGCACACTCAACACTTTGTGGGTAAGCCTGACCCTGCCGCTCTTGATGGCAAGGGATTGAAGGAATATGGAGGAAGATCCGTGCTGCGCCTCTTTCCTGGGGGGTGGCTATCTTACCAATTCATCTACCACTACCTCCCCTATAGTCCATTCAGAGTATACTACATTTTAGTGGTGAGAGTTTTTAATCCTGTATCATAGACCTAAGACACAAATTGCTATCTCCAGTAAAGTCTCAATTTCATCCCGTGCAAACTAGAATATCAGGGGGATCCTTAAAAGGCTTCACTGAAAAAGTAATCAATAAAGTTCTTACTTCAGCCTTTAGCACTGAGATTTTCTCAGTAAGTGACTAACTGCTCTGATATTATTAGACCTTTCATGGCACAGAGAACTTTTGTAGTTGGGGTATTCATTGCCCCTTCCTACTTTGCCTAGGAAAAAGCCATCTTTATTTGGTTCATTGATGTAAAATAATGTAGTTTGTTGGAGTCTGGTTACTATTCATTTTAACTCATCTTAATAGGAAAATAATTATACTCCGGTCTGACTTTTATATATAGGTGATATGAATATAGCAATTAATTACTAACCAGCCATTTTATAAAATGAAATTTAAAAAAAATTCTCACTTATTCCCTGAATTGAACTTACTACAATGTGCTCTAAGCCTCTAAAGCAGGGTTGCCAAACTGTGGGTCACAGCCCGTTAGGACTCACATCTCAGATATCTGCATTAGTATTCATAGCAGTAGCAAAACTACAGTTATGAGTAGCAATAAGATGATTTTATGGTTGGGGTCACCACAACTTGAAGAACTATATTCAGGGATCTCAGTGTCAAGAAGTTAAGAACCACTGCCATCCATATGTTATTTGGGTCAGTTTGACTGGAGTATCTTGGCCTTCTTCAGGATGTATTATTTCGAACTAAGGGATTCTGTGAAGTTTTATGTGAGTTCTCAGGAGACAGTGATTGTGAGGATTGCTGCAGTGCTGGGGTCAGAAGTACAGAAGATGCCAATCGTCCTGTATGGAGACAATGCATCCAATCCATCATAAGACCGAAAAAGAGTGAGGCAGAGAAGTAGACATGACCCTCAGTCAGCACGTGTGGGCTGTGCAGTGTGAACCCATGTGAAGTGCTAATCTGGTACAGATTCCTCAACAGAAACATGACTATAATTATTCCACATTGCACTGGCTTAATATACCTAATTAGCAGGGGGTTTATGACATACTGTATTTTACCTTCCAATTAATTAGTCTTTTTTTTTTTAAAAAAAAAATGCTAATAAGCAAAAGCTCCATCAGCAATCTTCCTCTGGGTGGTGAGGGCAGTCTGTCTTCAGACACAGTGAGAGCATAGCCGCTCACATCCATCATACTCTTCCATTTATCTCATGTGTATTTCTTGTAGGCTACTTCTTCTCTGACAATGGTTAAATGTGATTCTGGAGCCCTCAGTTTTCTTTTGTGAGCCAGCTATAGACACTTCTTGTTTGCTTCTACAGCGTTTGGACTTTTAGAAGATAATGCTTACCTATTACATTATCATGAGCAGAAGAAAGGAAGTAGCTCACTTTAGGAGGAAGCAATTCTTCCAGGGGCCTAGCTATGCAGTAAAACCTCTGGATGATCTTTTTTTAAAAAAAGCAGCAATGACCAGAAAGGAAAGAGAAAGGTCATGTAAAAACAGGGTCAGCTCTCTTTTTATACTAGACACAATTCATAAGCTCTTTTTGTAACAGCAGGGAACTCTTGTATATGCACATATGTGGAGAGTTCAGCTGCTAGCACAACAGTGTGACACTCCTAAACAGTCTAGTATGCAGAGATAGAGAATATCATTCAATCATTCCGAACTGAAAAAGGCATCATAAATGTAAATGGGCTGACCAGAATTACCCAAAATGAAGCCTGTCTGAAACTCTAAGTCTTGCAGAGACAAAAGTACCATTCACCTCTTTTTCCTTCTTATAGTAAAACTCATTTGCATCTACTGACATCCTTTGAATTATTACCCTCCCAGGAAAGCACTCAACCCCTGTAGAGCACTTAAAACATTCCACTGTTTCTGATCCATCGATCCATCTATCGTGTGTTGTCATCCATCCCCTGACTCAGACTTTGGAGCATAGGTAAAGAAAACCCACTGTTAGGAATATATCAAGGTCTAACATTACATTCCTCTAACAGTGTGGGGGATTCACATTTCACTTTATGCTTTAAATATCTATCGTTATTCCGGAAGTCTGACCCTTACTTGACCTTTTGGAGGTGTAAGTCAAGCACATGTCTTGTGTCTCAACAAAAATGCAAAATTAGAAATTAGGAATTTCTGAAGCCTGCACTACAGAGTAATTGGTGGCTTTCTCCAAATATCTGTTAAAATGTTAATAAAATGGATGTTAGGGTTTCTCTTAAAGTAAAACTGTTTGGCAACAAGAATTTAGCATTTTACAAAGCAGCCACATGGTCTGTCGCCCAGGACTCCCTGAGCAGACCTTGTGAGGCCTTGTGAGGCTGGTCAACATCTGTCAGCATCTTTAGCACAAACCATCAGCCCCAAGCATTCTTCAGGCTGAAATTTGAGCTACCAGGTCTCAGCTCAGGAGGTTTTGTGTGCTTTCAGGAAAATGAGATCTGTTTTTTTTTTCAAGTGAAAGCCATAATGGAGGAAATGTGATCATAGCATTTCAAGACAACCTTCTGCTCTATCCACTGGTAAAGGCAAAACCAGCCTCAACTCAACTGAAAGAGACAGAAAATACCCAAACGAGCTGAGTGTGCTGAAGTTTTCTTCGCACTGCGTTCCTGAAGCAGGATGTCTTCATCAGAGCAGTATGACCACATGCTTAGCAGGAAGGTGTATGGAACTTGGCCCAACTGTGATACCGGAGGTCAGGATGTGTTCACCTCTCAGCAGCTGCAGATGAAGGGCTTAGGTGGCAAATTCCAATCCTCCAGCTTCCCAGATATCATACAGGCACAGGAAACTAATATAGTAAAGAGTGGTTTGCCAAAAGGTATCATATCCACTAGTGGATTGTGGTTTTGCACAGTTTCGACACACATTACCCCCGGTGTCTAAAATTACTTCTCAGAGTACATCTGTCTGTGCAATACCACTGGCTGCTCCCATATAGCCCACTGAACAATAGGGATATACTTTTGAATCTAATACTGTCACTACCAATCTCACTATGGGTGTTAAAAATTCACAGAGTGTTCCAGTTTATTCTTTGTGCAAGAACTTGACTATGAAGTCAGAGAGACTGGATCTTGAAATTGTCAATCCATTCAAGATGGAAAGATCATTTCCATGAATGAGGTTCAGATAGCTTTGAGTTCACTATAGAGGCCTCCCAGCCACATAACTATGGCGTAAGTTTGATAATGCACTCAGTAGAAACCATACTTGGAATTATGAATTGCAAGCTTCTCTCAGGCTAGAAGTATGCACTAGGATACAACCCCGTGATATTGGGCAAGCTCCCCATCAGCCACACAAGAGGAATCTGTGATGTGAAGGTTGGGCACATTCTATGAGGTTTGTCTCCATAATTTGAGTTTATTGGGATGTAACCCAATCACAAGCTGAGTAACAGCTATATTTGTCATATGAACATCTTTTTCCTTCTCACAGGAATACTTATTAGAGATGAAGAGGCAACCCTAGTCAGTCCTCAGTGCTGGTTGTTTGCATAGAACTTTGCTGAACTTAAGACTCCAGTTCAAATCAGCAAAATCTCAAGCCGCTAGACACCTTGCTACACACGCCAGTTGTAGCTCACATAATAGTCTAGCCGATAAGGGTGTGTGTTCATGTGGCTATAGAGAAAACTCATCCGGGTGACTCAACTCCAGTTACAGAGGTAAAGAAAACAGTGTTGCCTTTGTCCTTTGGAAGACTCTGCCAGAAGCAAACCATGCCCAGGTCCTCTGGCTCCTAGTGGAGCTGCTTCTGCATTAGAGCCCAGGATTCAACCGTTTGTCTACTCCCTGAACTTGGAGCGACTCCAATCCTTTGAGAGAATTAAATGAGTCAAAGTAAAGTGCTGATCAAATAATCTTGATCAAACCTTCTAATCAATACAAAAAAGTAGGGAAGAAATAAGGGAGGGAAAACAAAGCAGGGGAACAAAGCAGCGATCTGGCCATTTGACTTCCCTAAAAATGCCCCATGTCTTGTTGGGCAGCATAGCAGAGAAGACCTTTAAAATGAGTCTCTTTCTGAAGCAAGACCCATCTTAGTCCATTTCTGCTCACCTTCCCCTACTGCCTACAGTCCTGATTCTCAAACTACCCAGTAGTGACTGCCACCACCCCAAACCACACATTCATCAGACTCTGTCCCAAGAGGTTTAACTCCATTGTCACCAAATGAACATAAACACACAATCCAACACTGAAAAAGATATCACAAGTAAGTCAAGATGACAACACATGCTAGAGAAACTGTGGACTCAGCTTTAATGTTTAAAGACATAATTTGCTTATCACTATATTTTAAAGGCATATTTTATGAACAATCAAATGTACCTTTTAGAAAGAGAAAAGCAATCATTAAAATTAAAACTATGAATAAATGGAAAATCTGAATAGAATACAAATGAAATGGGTTATGTAGAATGGTGTACTGATACATGTTAACTCTCTATAGGGAGAATAATTACCCAAGATATACAGTGTCAGCCATCTCACCATGAATGAATTATAGTTACCAAGACAACGTCAGTTATCACAGTTCTTCTGGGGGGGGGGGTGAGTGGAATAAACAAAATCCTCCATGAAAGAGTAAGAGAAGAGAGGAGAAAAGCAGGTGATAGATAGATAGATAGATAGATAGATAGATAGATAGATAGATAGATGATACTCCAGTGCCATATACTTGAGCAAACTACTCAAATGCAACACAAAATATAAATAGACAAAGATACAAGAAGTGTATATGAGCATAAAGGATAGGAAGGGAAGGTCTAGTATATTTTTAATTATTATTTAAACTATCAGAAGAAAATGAGAACATGGCAGTTTTTCCATAACAGATTATATTTGTTAAAAGTAAAACTCTAGGAGCACATAGATTAAAAGCATCATATGAAAACACCCTGTCCTCTCTTATCCCTACCTACCCCTGTCCACACCCTACTTCCTCCCTAGAAGTCCTTTTCCCACATATGTGTCCTTTTGTTTTGTCTGGTGAGCCACTAAGTTTAGCCAGAGCTGTCTATATATCCATGGGTGTGGAACTGTTCGGTGGAGCCCGATGGGCTCAATAGCAGGTATACAAACTGAAGATGACTCACCTTCTCCCAGTGTCCATCAATAACCAATAATTTCCCATGACTCCACCGTGAGTACCCTCACAATCCATAACAGGTCAGCCCTATCATGTGCAGGCCAAGTACAAGCCACTAACTGTAGCTGCTGACGATTCATGATTGCACTGACTGTGTTAGGCACAGAAGATGGCCTTTCATTGCTCTTCTCCCTATCACTGAATTCTGTAATTCTTTCCACCCCCTCCTTCCTTGATGCTCCCTGAGCCTCAGAAGATGTTGAAGTTATTTCTTGTTTTATTTTTGTATTTGAACATCCGGGTCTTGCTGTGTAGGCCAGACTGGCACTCTGGCCTCTCTCTACCTCCTGGTTGCTTGGAATACAGATGTTTGCTACCATACCCATATTGGGACTAAAGTTTATGGTTGTAAAAATGTTTACCTAAACACACTGAAAGTTCAGGGTCCTTACTCCCCCCGGGCCTATACTAGTATCTTTTTGTTTTCTACTGGAGGATTATGTACTCACTGTGACTCACAGGAAAAGATAAGATTATTTTATCTTAGTCTCCAATAAAAGAAACCAGCAGTCCTTGGAGACATTCCAAGAGTGGAGCTGAAGAGTACAAGATGGGCCTGGATTATCTCACAGTCCTGGAAAACAAGGAAGTGCTCAAACATTTATAGGAGAACACAAGAACACCAGAGTCAAACTTGAAGGGGTTCCTAGTGACTAGATCTAGGGTGACTTTATTAGCAAGGTCGCCACCACTATGGATTATGACCCAGCAGCTGTAAGAATAAGTAGCCACATAAAGAAACCAGCTGACAATGGAATAGTGGAAAGGAAAGCTCCTAGTCACCAAGGATAATCCACTTCATAAACTTAGAGAAGTTTAAGAATTGTCATTTGCAACATATCGAAGTTATTAACCATGGGTATTAAAATGAGGAGGTGAAAGGCGAATAAGAAACGGAATATTCACACTTTCAAAATATGACCCATAGGATAAGTTTCAAAGAGAGACAAAGCAAAAACTCGATAAGGGATAAAACTTGGAAGGTGCCATCTTAACCAAATCACTAAAGTTCCTGGTAGTGGCAGGACAGATGGACACCACATATCTCCTGACACAGCACTGAGAAGGACAGGTGATTTATTTTCTCAACAACAAAAATACAATTATATAAGTTGAAATTAGTACTAACCAAATTCTGGCCAAGGGGCACTGTACAAAACAGATGATCAGTCCTCTTCCCAAGTGTGAGTGTGGTGAACAGACACTGAGGAATAGCCACAAACAGGTATGACATGAGTGGGCATCCAGTCCAGGTCCTAAGTGAAGGTCAGTCAGTACTTCAGTTTCCTGAGCAGGACTCAGGTGGGAGAGTTCTATAAGATGCTCACATTTGAGAAGATGCATAGAAACTCTGTGGATTGTGGAGACCATCGATAGGACTGAAGTACTCCAAAATGTTTGTTTGCCCGCTCGCTTGCTTGTTTACAAATCAAGGTAACCACACTTCCCCACAGCCTCTCCATCATCCGTCTCAGGAAGGCCAGTTGTTGACTTACTGCCTCTCCAGATCTACCCAGAGACCTCAGTGCATGGCTTCCGTACACAGCCAAGTCAAGGCTTAAGGGGAGGAAATTGTGGAGTTTCAGTCTGAAACACAAGGTTCCTACTGTGTTGAATGAGTGGGGCAGAGGCTATTAAAAGGCCATCTTTTTCTCCCTCCCACTCCTCTCCTCCCTCAGCTTTCTGCCCACATCCTAGACTGCTTTTAATCTTATTGAGAGGGTACATAGGGAGAAAGAAAGAAAATAATAATAATGAATTGCTGTGTTCCTTGGCACGTGAATAACAGTTCCTTTCCAGGGATTCAGGAATATAAATGAGGGGTTTTAAATCTTGCTAACTTGTGTGTGTGTGTGGTTTGTGTGTGTGTGTGTGTGTGTGTGTGTGTGTCTTCTCTGCTCCTCTCCTCTTACACATCACCAGAATAACTAAAGTTATTTTGACGTGTGACATAGTATCTTTCCCACAGATCTTTCTGCCAAACCAGAGACACCCTTCAGGTGTGTACTTAAAACTGAATTTGCTCTGTAGATCAGGCTGTCTCTGCCTCCTGAGTGCTGGGGTTAAAGGCAATTCTCCTTTTCTTTTGTTGCCTTTTCCCACCCCTTACCCACCAGCACATCCATCCTAACTTGCTCATCCTACTAAGGGGAGGATGTGGATAGGGTACCACTCAAAACAGGAGGCTACACTAAGTACCACATTCAGAGAGTCCTAGCAGAGGTGATGTTTCTGCATCTGCGCCAATCACAGAGGGGGGTGGGGGGCTCGGAAGTGAAAGTTGGACTTTTCCTTAAACCAGACTCATGTCAGCCAGTGGCGCACATGAGCAGCTCTGCCAGTTGTAAATTCTTGAACTCCATCCTTTTCATGAGTAGTTATTTGCTGCTCAGAGTCCCGAAGAGCCACACCCTGAGGCCGGTGCCTAACAATCACCCCACCTCCTTGCTGAGCCACTTTTAAAAAGAGTGTAAATACCACCCTGTCGGGGCTAGTGCTTTAACACTTCCATCTAAGGACCGAGTTCCACATACAAATATATTTCATTGAGCTCACAGGCCACACTGCAGCATGTACCATGTTAAGGGGATAAATGTATGAATCACAAGGTAAATGGCTAGTGAAAACAGGAAGCAGTAAAACTGTAAACTGCCACTTTAGTAGGACAATACCAAGTTTTAAAAATCTATTAACATAAAAGAAATGATTATTCCTGAATGAAATGTTTTAGGAGCCAGTGAGAAGGGGGAGAAGAGCCAAGATGCTTGTTTTGTTTTGTTTTATTGTTTTGTTTTGTTTGTTCACACTGGGTGAATGAGGAAATGCTTTTTGTAGCAAACTGTGAAAAGATGATCTTGACTGCCAAGACCCGTTCAGCATTGTCCAAGCTATCTCACAGGATGTGACTGGGTTTAACTGTGTAATACAGCTTTGTAGTTTTATTCTGGCCAAATGTCTGTGTGATTCTCAGGCAGTTCCCTCCCCCCACCAGAAAGCAGTGGGCAACAACCCACAAGACCACACCTGCCCTAGGCAGCCCAAGATGTTGGCAGGAAGCCTGTCACCATTCAGCCTTGCTTTTAACAGGGAGTCTCTCTCACTTTGATTCATGGTTTCTCACAAGCAGCTCCAGACTACCTTTGTAAGATAACACAAGTCTTAGGAGTGAGAACGGAATCAAACTATCTGTAGCTCTTTCTTTGATAAAAAAATAAATAAATAAGAATTTCCACACTCATATCCTCGTTGGGTCCCTCATCCCAACCCAACCCCAACACATACTGCGGAAATGGTGAAAGAGACCCCAGATACAGCAGTGGGGGTTGAACTCAGGGCTCATGATTCATTGCCTACTGCTTTCATCCCCAGTCTATTTTCTAGACAAGCCTGGCCTCCTGTCACTCCCATTAATCACAGGGCCCAAGCAGAGTCCAGCAGGGTGTCCCTCTTATGGCTCAGACAGGGTCTGGGGCATCACAAGATTCCCATTAAAAGCGAGATGGGGGTCTTGACTTCTCATTCATTCCCACAATGCACTTCATCAGCATCCAGCTACACACTCCTTCTGTGAGCAACTGGCGCTGCTGGGTGTTGATGTTGGTTTTGGCTTGCTGCCTCCTAGAGCAGCCAGCCGTTGTGTAAGCAAGTCTGTCTGAATCGCTCTGGGGCTAACTGCCTTCTTAGAAGTCCTCTTGCCGCTCATTATTTAGCCAGCGAGCCATTACTATTATTAGCTTTGAATTCCTCCGTCTACACTTTCTGTTCAACAAGATATTGAAGTGTGGACAATCATCACCCAACCAATTGTTAAATGCCTTTCCCCACACCCCTCCCTTTCTATTAATTGGGTTGATTTTCAAAACTAGTATAAAACTCAGGAGCTTCAAAGTGGGGTTTGGGATGGAGGGTTAGTAACTAAACTCCTTCTCATGTTCTTTCAGAAACCTCCAGTGCATACACTATCTTACTTTGTGTGCGCCATACAGTCTATTCAGAAAAATTCAAAAAGAAAAAAAAAAAAAAGAACAGCATTAGGTAGTTCTTGGCAGTCGGTCAAAGCCAGCATTGCAGGGAAGATATTTAAAAGTCTTTTAAGTGAAGCTATTTGTACAAGCGGCAACTGTGCATTTCTCGTGATCAGGGAGGGCTGTTTGCATAGTCTTTCATGGAAATATTTCTAGACAGTTTCTGTGGCTCTCCTCCCTGAGCTCATGTATTTGCTTCTGCTTCAGAGCAGGGCAATTTAATGAGCAGTTTTATAGCCCAACCTGCGCCCTGCACATTCTACAGGGCTAGATTCCTGCCGCATGTAACCTTTGCCCTATTTGCCATTAAAGCACAAGACTTTCCTATAACCAACTTTATACTCTTACCAGGGGTGGGGTGGGGGAGGGGGTATGCAACTGATACTTCAGTCCGCCCTGCAGCCCATAGACATCAATGTTTTAAAAATGTTGTTACTTTATTCTTTTAAAAATAGGCCACATATTAACATTATGATATTATAAAAGAAGCCCCTTCCTTTTGTAAAGTGTTTATTTCATGTTTCATCCTTTGACCTAGACCAAAGCATGATCACATGCTTCAGAGCAATTAAGTCACGTGGCCTCACTTCTAGTCCAGAGAGGCATGTTCAAAGATAAACCTCAAATTATTTCAGAAATAGAAACTTAACAAAAAGTAAGAGACATCGTTTTCTGTCTCCAGTCTTACTAATAACTGTCAGCCCTGAAAAACCCTCCGTGTTTCTGTTTTAAGACACAGGGTCCCGTATAGTCTCAAATGAAGTAAGTATCTAATTGTAAACAAGAAAATATCCAGATTTGTCTTATTTTTTCTGTGTGTTCTGCTTTGGCGTTCTGTCGTTTTTCTTGATATCTGTTGAACATTTAAACTCTCCCTTTCATTTGAGCTGTGGAGCCCCAAACAGGAAGCAGGGACCCCTGGCGGGGTCTGAGCAGGAGAACAACTGAGCCATTGTTCAGATGAAGGAACGCCTCCCTCTTGGCCTCGCAATCCTCTGCCATTTTTAACTACGCTATGGATTTAAGGTAGTCTGCAGTTCCTCAGACACCTGGCTCTTTTTCTGCCCTACTTACTTCAGCCAATCTGTCCTCATCTCGTAATCCTGTTTACTTTCTCTTCTTAAGGACAAGGAGGGTACTCTTTAAAACAGAGTGAAGTAAGCTCAGGGCAAATGAGAGGAAATGTACTTCATACAGGCAGGTTATAAACTCACGGAACTCATTAGTTCCAAAAGGTGGGACTGGCAGGAAGCGTAAAGGAATTCAAAAACATTTTAGCCAGATTTATGAAAAAGAGCCATAATGGCTACTAAGAATACCAGGGCTGTGACCAGCTTTTACAACTGAAATCCCACAGCTGCCTCAAGCCCTCCCATGGTCATCTCTGGAGATCAGATTGACTGGAATGGCTGAACTCCAATGCAGCCCACAGTGGGGCTTCCTAAGCACCCTGTGTCTTCTTAGCACTTGTTCTCAGTCTCACTGGATCTTAGAGAGACCACCACCCTACACATGTGCGTACGCGCGCGCACACACATGCGCGCGCATACACACATACACACAGAGAGAGAGAGAACTGTTCTGAAGAAGGCAACTTTCTTTTTAGAGGAAAGCTTGGTGATTTTTCCTTTTCTGTTCGGTCATCTGCTACCACAGTGCCAAGATTGACTGTCTGGGAATGGTGACGCCTGTACAGTGGAAACTAGCTGAGATCACATTTGGATCTTAAACCATACATACTAACTTTTATGTTAACTCAGACCTTTCTTTTTCCTGGGATTTTTTTTTTTTCTTCTTTGGCCCAAGATCATAAACAGCAATTTTCATTCCACCCTAACAAAATCTTCAGTAGACCCTCCAGTCATTTACGTTCTTCCCAGGCTGTCTCCGTACTACCAAGGTTCTCAAACTGGAGCAGTTTTTAAAACTGCAGATGTTCCGGGTTTCCTCTGGGCCAGTTAGCACAGCGTCTGTGGATAGAGCTCCAGTATCCTGTTTTCTTCAAAATCATCTGGGTGATTCTCCCAAAAGCAAAGTTGAGGTCCTGGTCTGACAGGTGTTCGGGTTTCGCTCAGAATATCTTGACAGGTCATGGCCAAGGCGTGCCAAAAAGATCACACCACACAACAGATTCACTAGGGGTGGGGCAGGGGTCGGTCTCAGTGTAGGGATAAAAGAGATACAGAGACAGACAGACAGACAGACAGACAGACAGACAGAGCAAGAACAAGAAACAAGAGAGCGGTTTGTGGTGGCAGGAACCTTTTAAAGGGCATTTGGCGACTGGTGATGACGTAGCCGCTGGCACTGAGTCACTGAAAGCAGGCTGGGGGAACACCTGATTTCTAATAACAGATGGTTATGACAGTTCCTCAGAAAGCTCCCCACCCTTCCTGGGTCTCAGTGCCATCTGGGGACCCTTCTACAATGCGTCCCCTTCTCTTCTTGTGTTGAATACTTGTTAGAGATTATGGTGAGGTCCCTTGTACTATCAACAATGTTAGGTCTGTGTACTGTCTGTTTTCTCTATCCTATGAAAACCCGTTATAGGAAAACTTCCTATGAATACTGACTCATTCCAAATTCATGGTATCCCATGCTTATAGAACATTTGCTGGCTTCTATATGCCTCTTGGTCATCTAGTCTGTGACCTGCTCCATATAGGGCCTTTGATCGCATCAGTTGCTTACTTCCCTTCCAAGAAGGCATGGCATCTACTAGGAAGAACTAAAGCCAAACAGAAGAAACGTATCAGATAGCCTTACAATCACTTCCACTGCGTATTTGATTTTGTTTTGATTTTTTTTCTCAGCCCCCTTCACGTGAGACTCACGTGTGTTGTTCAGGTACCACTAAGCTATGTCCCGGCTCCTGGGTTTTCTTTGTTTTTTAAGTTAGGGTCTTAGTCTAATCTTGAACTTACAATATTCCTGCCTCAACTCCCAGGTACTGAAATTAGATATGCATACCACTATGCCTGGCCCACTATTTATTCCTATACCATTCTCTCCTGATTCCTCCTTTAGGTCTTTATGAAGAAAAATGCTTACTGCTATATAAATATGATTGAGTACTCATTTGAATATATCTCCCAAAAGTTTATATGTTGGAGATTTCATCTCCAAATTTAAATGTTAATAGTATTGAAGGATAGAGCTTTTAGGAGATCATTAAGATTATATGTATTTGTGGCCCTCGATAACACTAGTAAATTTATTCTCTTAAAGGTAGAGAACTGGGCTAGTACACTTTCTCTGCCACATCATGAGTTGACTTCTGCCATGTACTTATGTACCAAGAAGGCCCCCACCAGACACTAGGTGCATGCATTTGAACTGCCCAGCCTCCAGAACCTTGAACTATACAAAATTCTATAAATAGCCCAGACTATGGTAGTTAGTTTTAGAAACAGAGAATGGACTAAGTCAAGTACTGTGTGAAATGTGTTAAAATGTAATCAAAAGGACCCATTAGAAAGTTAGTGACAAGAAAAGAACATAACTTCCTAATGACAAAAGGAAATGAATACGCTAAGTATTAAGGAAAAAGAGAGAGATCAATTCTGACTTATCTTACTAGAAAAGACAGTCACATTGGCCAGATCTTGAATGATGGAAAGATTTCAATAACTATTAGACAACAGGTCATTCAGATTTAAAGGAAGAACATGGCCCAAAGTGACAGTTTGTGGTGCACCTAGTTTGACTGGGAATAGACAGTGCCCTGAAGTTGTTAGAAAGCAGCATAGGAAGCAAATTCTCGTAACTTCCTCTTCCGAAGCAGCACGCTGATGAGGTTTTCATACTGTGCTGGGTGTCTTTACCCTTTTGTCTAATGTAGCCTCTTTGAACTTCATAAGGCATATATTCCTCACCTAAAAAATTCTTGACTCCAGTATCATGGTATCTGCATGTCCATGGCAACTAAATCAAGCCTCTTGATAATAGCCTTGTCTGTTTCCTGAAACTTCTAGAGTTTCCTCTAGAGCTCTCTCTCCTCTCTTGGAAAACCAGTTACACCCAACCACACTCCTTGACACTCTTTACTCACTGACCTCATGATGTGTTGCTTTTGACCTGTTGATAATCTCCTCCCGAAACAGACGGTAAGACCTGTGCTCTGCTCCCTCCTTTAATCTTCCAGAAGACCTAGAGCATATAAAGTGCTGGACACAAAGCAAAGGTCAGCTGTAATAAAATCCAACGTTCAATAAACTGCTTTATACCAAGATAGACATTACAAGTACAACAGAAAATTCTATTTACACCATTTCTATGAGATCACCTAGGACTATATTTTGCTCTGCAACATTAGTGGAAGGGTACATTGAAAGATAACCAAAGGAAACGGCAAGGCAAGTCCTGTTGGAGTGATGAAATAGTATGTAATCAATAAGACAAATGATTCTCTCACTGGGAAAAAAAAAAAAAAACGGTATTTGTGCACCATTGCAGAGCACATTATAAATAACTTACTACATACATGCAATGTATTGTGATTTGTATTTCTCTAATGATCAGTGTGGTTAGAGATGGATACATAGATAGATAGATAGATAGATAGATAGATAGATAGATAGATAGATAGATAGATAGATAGATAGATAAGTAGATAGATAGATAGATAGATAGATAGATAGATAGATAGATAGATAGATAAGTAGGTAGATAGATAGATAGATAGATAGATAGATAGATAGATAGATAGATAGATAGATAGATACTCAGCCATTGTCTGTGAATTATTTCAGAAGTTTTATTTAGAATTATTTAAAAATAAGACTTATTGATGTATATTCAAAGAAATAATTATGAGTTGCATAAAGATAGTTTCGGCTCAGTGCTGAATATCATCATGGAAGATGACTGTATTCACGTCATGTATTTCCTTCTCTCTGCCTTACTCCTCCTGCTAGAACTCCTCTCCCCTTCGTCTTCCTTTTGCTTTCATGTTTTGTGAGTGTGTGCATATGAAAGTGTGTGTCTGTGTAAGACTAATCTATTATATAAAATTTGAGAAAATGTGATCTATTTGTCTTTCTAAGCCTGACTTATTTTGCTTAATATGAACTCCATTGTGTATATCTTCTAGCAAATTATATAACTTTATTCTTTTTTTATGGCTAAATAAAAACTCCATCATGTATACTAACACATTCCTTTTTAACTTTTATTTTATTAATTTATTTTAAATAACTTTATTTTATACATTTTTAATTAAAATACGATAGCATCACTCACTTCTCCCTTCCCTCCTTCAAGCCTCCTCCTTCAAACCCCTCCTATGTTCCCCAACTCTTTTTCTTTATTATTGTTACATACACACACACACACACAAATATATAAATATAGCCTTCTGAGTCTATTTTTGTTGTTTGTGTCTATATGGCTTCAGGGCTGACTATTTTGTATTAGATAAACCAATCAGGCTCATCCCAGGAAAAGGCCAATTGTCCTCTCTAGGTAGTCATTAGTCTCCTGCAGTTCTCTATGAGTGAGACCTTGTAAGATGTCCCACCTCCACATTAGCATGTCTGCTGATATTGTCATTGTTCAGGTCTTGTTTGGACAGCCCTTTCTAAGAGAGACAGACACAGAGTAGAGCTCCCAGACTCTTTCCATCTCTTCTACACTATTTCCTTTGCCATCACTGAAGATGCTGTGCTATACAGGTATACGTTGGAGCTGGTTTCCCCACAATCCACTGATCTTGGCATTTTGTCTAGTTGTGGGGTTTTGTTGTTGTTTTGTTGTTTTTTGCTGTTCAGAGACATTTCTTTGACATGAGGTGATAATTATACTTACTTGAGGGTATAAGGATAAGACTTAAAATGCAGTTAAGGGATTCTACTGGTCTAGTGAAGTGGTGGTAGTAGATTCTCTTCTAAGATCCATGACCTCACTAGTCCCAGGCTGATGGCTAGCTTTCTAATACCAGGCATGATTTCTCTCCTGTTGAGTGGGCCCTAAATCCACTTAGATAGCTGTTTGTTCCCACCACCATGTGAGTGCCACTATTATACCTTTTTGGACATCTTGTCATACTATAGGTCATTGTGATTCATAGGTGTCACAGTTGGGCAGGACAACTTATTGCTCCCCCTACCTTTGCTACTTACATAGTACTTGCTGGAACTGTGGAACCTAGACTCCTGGAAGGATGCTTTCAGGCTAGATACAGCTTGAATAATCCAAGTCCTCTGTCCTAAGTATGTGGTATTTTCAGCAATATGGGCTTACCTTCAATCCTTCTGTCCCCTCTTTGAGGACATCCAAGAACAACAATAGCCTGTATTGTTTTCGGAGTCATTTGGATCCCTCTGACCAACCACTCCAAAGGAGATTTCTCATGGTAGTTACGGGTTTTGTTAGCCTATGGTTCTTGTGGGAGCATTGTCAGACCAAATGTATGCCATATATTCTGTATTCATTCATCTACTGGTTCAATATTGTCTATTGTGAATAGTGCTGCAGTAAACACAGATATGCAAGGTCTCTGTGGCATGTTCAATTTACAGTCTTTTTTGGTATTTATCAAGGGTAGTGGCTAGACATATAATAATTCAGTTTTCGTTTTTTGAGGAAACTTCATACTGATTTTCACAATGGCA
Source organism: Mastomys natalensis (assembly GCA_021653895.1). Lineage (NCBI taxonomy): Eukaryota > Metazoa > Chordata > Mammalia > Rodentia > Muridae > Mastomys > Mastomys natalensis. The sequence goes on from JAJTUV010000648.1 coordinate 256,457, forward strand.
ATGCCAGCTTACATCCCCACCAACACTGTGAAAGTATCCCTTCCCCCTGCACACTCACCAACATTTCCTGTCACTTGGTTTTAAATGATACACATTCTGATTGGGATGACATGGAATTTCAGTGTAATTTTAACTGCATTTTCTTGATGACTACAGATGTTGAACTCTTTTGTTTTTCTTGGCCACATGTACTTCATCTTTTGAAAACGGTCTGTTCTTGTCATTGGGCCTTTTATTGGTTGCATTGTTTGGGGGTTTTAGTATCTAGTTGTATCATTTAGGTAGTCTTGCTGTTAACACCCTGCCAGATATATAGCTAGCAAAGAGTTTTTGTCTCACTCTACAGGCTTACTCTCCATTCCTTGATTGTCCCCTTTTCTTTGCAGAAGCTTCAATTATTGATTTAACCTCCCAAATCACTAAAGGTCTTTTCAGAAACTCCTCGCCTGCCTCTATATCTTGAAGCATTTTTCTCTACCAGTTTCAGATTTTCAAGACTCACATTAAAATCCTTGATTCATTTGAATTGATATTTACTCTAGGTGAGAGACAGTAGTGTGGTTTCGTTTTTCTACAAGTAAATTTTCAGTTTTCCCAGCACCATTTGTAGAAGAGGCTGTCTTTTCTCAAAGGTGTGTGTTTGTCATCTTTGTCAAAAATTAGGTGGCCCTAGCTATCTGGGTTTAACTCTGGGTCCTCTATTCTATTTCATTGATCTACACATCTGGCTTTTGGGCTATGTTGCTTTAGTACTGTGATTCTGTAATATAACTTGAAGTCAGATAAGGGAATACCTTTACCATTGTTCCTTTTACTAAGGATTATTTTTGGATCCAGGGTCTTTTGTGTGCCCATATGAATTTTAGACCTCCCTTTTCTATTCTTATGAAAAATGTTACAGAATGTTGATGGAGACCACACAGAAACTGTAGGTCAGATTGGTGCTAACACCACTTTCCCAATACTAATTCCACCAATCAATGAGTGCAGGAGCCCTCTCCATCTACCATCGTCATCTTCAAACTCTTGATTTGGTGTTTTCAACTTTGCAGCACAGAAGTCATTTACTTGCTTAATTAGATACATTCCTACACTACATGGTTTTTAAGCTATTGTGAATGGGCTTGTTTTCCTGATGCCTTTCTCAGCAAGTTCATTGTTGATGTACAGGGAAGACTCATTTTTGCATGTTGTTTTTACATCCTGATGCTTTGTTGAAAGCATGTGTCAGTGTTAAGAGATTTCTGGTGCGGTCTTTAGGGCTTGTATACAAGATCATAGTATAGGTAAACAGCAATAACTGACTCTTCCCTTTGCTGTTTTAATCCCTTTTAGTGTTTACATAGTTTATGTAGATCCAGAGATTCATAGTTATAGCCTTGGGGTATGCCAATGTGTGGATGCATATGTTTATACCTATAGTACCTTCTGGATTAAACCTTCCATCAATATGAATTCACCTTAGGTACTTCACTAATTTTGGTCTGAATTCTATTTTACCACATATCAATCTAGTTAGTGCCTTATAGGTACTCTGGGGTTCATATTCTTGGAGTTGTAGGACAGAGGAGCCCTTCCACCAACTCTGAGAATAAAGAGCAAGAGGAACTGGAGCTTGTAGTTTTGATATCTGCTGTCCTGGAGCTGTAAGTGATAGATAAGGGAATCCCTCATTTCTAGGGATAAGCATGGATGATGCCAGGTCCTTTGGCCTCTAAGTGCTTTATTCCCAAGACCTTGAGCTAGCAAAGAGCCCCTACCCCTACACCCACTCCTGTGGTGCAAAGGTAGATGGTTAGGCTTACTGATAGCTACATTTTAGAGATAAAGCACATGAATAGAAACTTCCTACCAGCAGACAGATCCAAGGTAAGCCAGAGCTTTGTTTCACTAGCAGCTTTAGTGACAAGGCTATGGGCTAGGCAGAGGGCCTTCTGTAATTCCTACCAGGTGAGTACAAGTGGAATTGGAGATTTCAGCTTCTAGTAGCCATATCCCTAGAGCTTCGAGGTGTGGTTAGGACCATCTCCAACTCTCTATAGATACAGGCAGATCCTTTGGGATCTTCATGTTTATGACTTTGTAAACTACGTTTTCACACATGGAATTGACTTCACTTCTCTCAAATGATAAAAATGAGTAACATCTCCTGAACACACACTGTATGTAGGTATTACATTAAGTGTCTTCAATACATTATTTAGTTATAGCTCAGTTGTTCTGCATAAAATGTGCATGCTGCTAATGTAATTCCTTCCTGCAGGCACAGAAATTAATGCCCAGAGAAGCTAAATAATTCTTAGTGTTAACCTTTTTAAAGTCACAAAATTTAATAGGGACAAAGCTATATGATAGGTTGTCTGATTTTATTTTTCATACTCTATTCTGAATTTTCCTCAAATGAAAGTGATTTGGACACTCAAGGTTGTTCATCCCAGATGATTCTGGTTGTGGATTTTCCTAAAGTTAGACTTTAAACACATATCTGAAGCATATCTAATGTTTTCCATTTTATAAGTATTCTAAGACATAAGTAGCCTGAAGTCAAAGCTGTAGCTGGATGCTACATCTCCTTTGGATTCAATGTGGACACCAGTGTGTTATGATCATGCAGTATGACTGATTTGTTATTTTAAAAAAGTGACATTTCTAAGAAAAATGAACCCAATTTTTCATTTCTCTTTACTTCATAAATCATTTTATTTAGTTTTAATGTATTTATATAAACTCATTATACAAGCTGGAAAAGGGAAAATCATAGCATTCATTAATGATACATCTAGGATTCTTTTTTTTTTTCTTTCTTTCTTTTTTTTTTTTTTTGACTTTTTAGAATCTTTTTTTTTAATTGGATATTTTATTTACATTTCAGTACATCTAGGATTCTTAAAGCTATGCTCAGGGAAAGAGAAAACCTTAGACTTGTAAATATATGCAAATACATATTTTTTTCTTAGCAACATCTGCATCCTTTTCTTTTTTCTAAGTCACCATCTCAAATAGACCAGGCTAGCCTTGAACTCACTTGTAGCCAAAATGACCTTGAATGTCTTATCCCTGTGTTTCCACCTCCTAGGTGTTAGGATTACGGGGATCACACACACACACACACACACACACACACACACACACACACACACCCTCTACACCTGGTTTAAGTGTGCCTTGCTCATAATAGACGAGGGCTTTATCCACTGAGTTATCTGGCCCTGCATTTGTACCTTTAACATTACCCAGTTACTTTTTAAAAAGTCTTGATCTTGGCCATATAACTAATTTTTTAGAATTATAAACTCATTAATATTTGTTAGAAGTTATGATCTGTTTCTGCTTCTAAACAGCCAGGACTACACAGGGAGACTAATATTTTTCTCTTATGCTCTTCAAATACTTCATTCTTCAAAAAAAAAAATTAAGATGGGGGTTTCATCATATAGGCAAGACTTACCCAGAAACTACTATTTGACTTTTGAAAAACTTTCACCTTTTTTTTAATGAGATTTTTAAAACATTTGAAAATTTCATACATATATACAGTGGTCTTTAATCATACCCATCCCTGATGGCATGCCCTGCTCCTTCTGGACCACCTCTTCCAATTCCCCACACCCTCAACTTTAAATAAACAAATAGAAATATATAACTTAGCAGCATTTACATCCTTACCTTTTTTTTTTTTTCTGAGACAACATCTCAAATAGGCCTTAAATGTCTTTTCCTTGATAATTGAATCTAACTAGTGCTGGCCATATGTCCATAGGTAGAGGACATCATCCTCTGTAACACAGGTCACTCACAAGAGGCCAAGCCACTGAAGGGAACTGACTCTCCCTCCCCTAGCAGCCATCAACCACCAATAGCTCCTCAGCCCGGGGTGGGACCTCTGAAGCCCCTCCCTTGTTGGGGTGTTTACTGACTAGATCTTGTACAGGACTTGTGTAGATAATCAGCGCGTGTTGTGAGTTCATAGGTGTCATGGCCCATCATGGCTTAGAGACACCACTGTGGAAGTCCTTCCCAGCTTCCGGCTCTTACAGTCCCTATGCCACATCTTCCATGATGCTCTCAGAACCTTGGAGGAAGGGATATGATGCAGACATTTCATTTAGGACTATGGCATTGATATTCTTTTCTACAATTTAGGGAACAGTGACTCCATGCCATTATGTATTTTCAATGCATTGCTTTAAAAAAAAAAAACTATTTACTTTTTCATTTATTCACATCGAAGTCTAAAAGATAATCTACCTTATAAGGAAAGCAGGAAGTACTACTGACTGCATAGTTTCAGTGACGTTTTACCAGTTCATTTATTATAAGCGCCAATGGTGCTTTCATAATATTCAGACTTTGTTGTCCCTACTCTGACTTCCTTAATTTTATGATTAATTAATGTACATGTCTTAACGGACAAATCAGTTATCAGATATAAGACTTTCTTCTACAGCTTATGTTTTTTTTTTCCTTCATTTGCTCACTTTTCAAACTTTGTAACAAGACTGGCTTTTCACTGTACAAAATTATAGCCCCGATACCCATTTCTTTTTTTTTTTTCTTTTTTTTTAATTTATTTAGTTATTTAAATCACATCATAATTTACTTATTTACACAGAGGTTATAAACACAAAAAGGCAGGATGTGGGGAAGGGAATGGCACCGGAGCATAGGTGTTCAGGGGGAGTACAGATACCTTTCAGAACAGGGTATCAGCTGGGTGTAGGTTCAGGGGACAGGTCACTATGACTCTGCCTATGATTCACTTGTCCTTATCTACGTTGGTACTGTCCACCGAGGCTGCCTATTTATAAGACCTATGACTACTTGGGCTGGTAAATTTCCACAGAAGCCGCCTGTTTACAATAGCTTATAGCCTGCTCTTTCAGTGTTTTTCCACAGAAACCCAAGACTTTGTGTTAGCACGCATGTATGTCAGGACTATTGCTGACTTTAGGCCTATGGCTGATTTTAGGCCTTTAGTGTATAAGCAGGGCTGCTCCTGACATCTCCTCCCTTCTCTAAGTATAGAAGGGCCTTGGTGATTCTATTCTTGCAAAGGTGGGAATAGAGGCCTGACCTCCAATAATTGAAGGGGACCTTGTAATGGCTCCGGTCCTCCTGTCGTTGTCCAGTGAGGCATGAGGGCCATACCCATCCCAATGTCTTTTTCCTGGAGAGGGGATACTTTTGACATCCCTATGCAGTCAGGCTTGTCCCTCAGGGAACCCAGATAGATATTTTAAACTTTTATTTATATTCCCTTGCAGTGCTTAGCCTCGCAGCCTAAGTAAGAATTCAGATCGCCAGACAGAGAGGGTTCTGGGTAGCCCCTCTCTGCTTGGTCTAGGGGTGGAAGTCTCTTCTTTTAGGTTGGGTGGAGATGGGTTTGAGGAACACCTGGATAAAGTAACAACCTCATCTTGAGTCTCGTGGTCCTCCATAGCTAACCTATGATAATGTATCTGAATAGGTTTTGCTACCGAATTATCTATCTGTTGTATCACAAAGTTAGTCAGCCTATTTAAGGCCCCTGATACCCATTTCTTAATGAGGTTTAAAATACCAGCTAACTGGGCATAGTGGCATACTTAGTAGGTGGAGGCAGGAGGATCAGGAGTTCAAGATCAACCTGGGCACTGTGGGCTATATAACATAATCTTGTCTCAAAAAAGCAAATGTGTGTGTGTGCATATACATGTACGTGTATGTGTACATGTGTGTGTGCATGTTTGTGTGTGTATGTGTGTTGAAGAGCATAATGCATCATAATTTAAATTTTTCCTACAATTAAGTATTTTAGATAAAGATGTTGAGGGTAAATTCTTACAGCATTTGGTCACAGTTATTTATTGTTTGTATGACAAGATGTTCATTTATGGCAAACAAAGTCGGTTCATAAGGACTGAGATCGTCCCAAAATAAATATTTACAACTTAAAATACTTAGCATGAGGGTCTGGAGATAAGGCTCTGTAGTTAAAAGTGCTTGTTCTTCCAGAAGACGGCAGCTGGTCACAGTACCTTTATTCAGGTGGCTCACAATTTCGTGAGACTCTAGCTTCAGCAGTTCCGGCACATGCACACAGAAATTAAAATTAAAAAAAAAAAATGCTCGACATGATTTTTTTTATACCCATGAGCTTATTTGTTGCATAAGGCAATAGAAATTTTCAGCTAGATCAGCAGTTCTCGAGCTACAGGTTGACCCCTTTGAAGTCAAATGACCCTTTCACACGGTCACATATCAGATATCCTGCACATCAGATATTTACATTACAATTCGTAACAGTGGCAAAGTTACAGTTATGAAACAACAAAATAACTCTATGGTTGGAGGTCACCATAACATGAGGAACTGTATTAAAGGGTCGCAGCGTTAGGAAGGTTGAGAAGCACTGAGCGAGGTTAAAGGATCTATGGGAATTATATCTAGAAGAACTTCAGGATCAGTTGTATAAGATTTTTAGATTGTCCCAAGACCCCTCATCTCTACCTTTTACTTATAAAAGCAATTTTATTGATTATAGTCGGGAAGCTTTGGCCTGGAGAGAGTTAAGAAAAAGACACAAAGCTGCTTCTCTTCTCGGTTTAAAACGCCTCGTTCTCATTTGTTACCACTGTTTTCAATTGAATGATTGAAAGTTCCAAAGAATTTTAATTAGCAGTTTCATTGAATCACATAGTTTTAACATTTTTATTATGATGTTACTTTGAAATGTATTATACAGAGAATAAAAACTAATAGTCAGGTAAAGTAACTGAAAGTCTAAGAAGAGTGGAAAGGAAAGTGTCTGAACCCACAGGGCTTGGCCCAGCCTGCCAGCGAGGATGAGCTGGGTTAAACTGAGTCACAATAGGCTAGGGTTTTCCCTCCTGTATTAGGGAATGCTCCTTGCAGTCCCAAGTGCCTCCTGCTGCTAGGTGTTTTGACCACAACCACAATTCAAACCTGGGGACACCTTCAGTTTTAGCCAAGATGCTTGGTTAGCTAAATGTAGTGCTAGATCTCCGTGGTTCTTTATGTTGTCCACGAAGGGCTCAACACAAAGAACTCAGTTACAGGAATGCAAAGGGTTGCCTTCATTCCACCACGCTGACAACCAGCCATTCCAGGCTGTGTCTCAGGACTCTTCCGAAACAAAAGCCCAACTCCTCAGGAAAAGGCCACAACGTTCATTAAGCCCCTGCAAAGAACTAGAGGGATAATGACGGCCATGCCCCTGCAGTCATAGTGTTTGAAACCTCACCCAAGTTCTGAGATCATTTTCAAATGTTCCCATCCATAAAGATTCCCTGTGCCCTGAGCCCCCGTCAGAAACCCTTGGTCGCAGGCTCATAATTTTCTTTACGTCCTGCCTGCTTAGAGCTCACATGTGGGTCTCTGCTTTTGTACTTTATACCTTTCACAGTTCCATGCCACACACTAAATATTCCCCGGTACAGGTCACATTGCCAGACTGACACCTAGACCACCCTCCGAGGCTCTCCGGACTGTGGGTTTTGCACGGTATGGTTGCATAACTTTAGAGCCTTAACAACTTAAAGGCAATTGATTGGAAGCAGGAAAAGTTTTCTGTGAAAATATTTCCAATAATGTGGGGCTGGAAAAATCTGAAAGTGCATTACCATGGTAACAGTATTTTCATAATGATAACTGGGTTCACTAACAACAGGTCCAATCATGTAAGTTCTGCTTGTTGTTTATAATAATAGTGAACTGTATAATCATATTAAATGTTTTAAAGAGAGCAATTTGGTTATTTGGAACAAAGTCTATATAGATCTATAGGATATTATCCTGTGTTCTCTACTGCTGACACAATGAGCCCCAAGCCTTAGTATCTTTACATACATATTACTGCTTAATATGTACATATTGTTGTCAACATTACTTTCTGAATGGCTCCAATGGTCCTCAGGCTTATCAAACAATTTAGAAATTTTTCTAAGGAAAATAAAAAGACATGAAAAATAGGTGCTCAGTCACACTCAGAGTTCTATAATGGAGTCTTCAGGATTTAATGAAAATTATCTACCATTTAATATTTCACTTTCTCATCTGTTAAAGTAGTATACTTTACAACTTTTATATGAATAATTAGGGAGGGAGGCACTGAGATAGCTCAAAAATTAAAAGTGTTTACCTCAAGTCTGACAACCCAAATTTAATCCCTGGGACTCACAGAGAGGAAGAGAAAGCTGGACTCCTGAAAGATGCTCACACACAGCCCTAAGATACAAGAATATGTGATCACTTCTTTAGTTTAAAAAAAAAAGGAACAAAACAGTCTGTTTCTTAAATACTGTGTGACTAATTCATTAAAAAGTTATTTAAACTTCATATTTATAGGGTTGTTTTTATTGCTTTAGTTAGATTTCTCAAAGGCTATGTAGAAAAAAAAAAAAACATGCAGCAAGATGGCCTATCCATTGTGTTTTTCAGGAAAAAAAAAATAAGTCTCTACAGTTTTATTCACATTTTGTAAACAGCATCAATGAACCCGCACATAAAAGGTTAAATGTTTGCAGACCGCTCTTTTTTTGCCCCAAAGATCAGAGACAAATTACTATTTTTATTTTACATTCCCTTGATGAGGATAATGATAAACATCTGTCACTTCAGTGCTCTGACTGCAAAGAATCCAATTGCAATCCTATAATTTAAACAAAGGGGGAAAAAATACGTACTCATGCACAGCATACAACTAGAAAGAGGCGAGAGGGTTTGAGTTGAGGTTGGGAACAGAAGAAAGGAGCATTTTCTTGCTGCAAGTTAAATTCTCCCACCTAAGACTCCTTCCTCTTCACCAGACACACTAGAAAGGCCAGGTACTGCTTCAGTGTAAAAGCAAGGATTTGCATTTTGGATTCTGTGGTCCCCCTATTGTGTCCATTGCATGCCCAGTGTAGTTACGGTTTGTGTGACATCACAAGTCTACTAGATTTCCAAAAGCTAAGTAGAATTCAAGTTATCTGATTGGCCATTCTGAAATGCCTTTAACTCTATGTTCCCAACTTAACTATATTTTTATTCATGTATTATTTACCATGCAAAATAATTGATTTCATAATGTCCTGCTCAAGTAGATCTTGCACTTTGGCCATGTTTACTCCCTCGATTCCTCTATTCCCCACCCTTCTCTTCCTCTTAATAGTCTCGTGTTGTGTGTGGTGTGGTGTGTGTGTGTGTGTGTGTGTGTGTAAAACTTAGGGTTCTCATGAAAGAAAATGTTTGCCTGGTGGTGTCTGGTTTTACTTCACTTAATGGGGTGTACAATCCCATCCATTTTCCTGCAAAGAGCATAACTTGATTCTATACAATAGATTAAAATATCCATCACATTTTCTTCATGCTGTCCCTTGTTGAGAGACACCAAGGTAAATGCCATAGCTGGCCTGCGGTGAGAGGTGTTACATTAAACATGGTTGAGTAGGTATCTCTTTGTTAAAGTGACTTACATTCTTGAGAGTCTATCCCCGGGAATGGCATAGCTGGCAAATATGGTGGTTTGTTGTTTAAGGAACTTCCATCCCGATTTCCACAGCTGCTGAGATTATTTTTCTTCCCAGCAGCAGTGTGCAGGTGTCCCTGCTCACGCTCACCAGTATTTATTGCTGTGGGCGTTGTTATTGTTGTTTTAAGGACAGCCTTTATGGTTTTAATCATGGAGTGGTTTTGACTTACCTTTCCTTGATGGCTAAGGATGTTGTTTTTTTGTTTTTTTTGTTTTTTTTCATTTGTGTATCATGTACTTGCACTTTGTTGTTTTGGAAATATCTTGTTCATTTGATGAAGTGAAGCATTTTAGTATTTGATTTTCTTAGTTCTTTATAGAGTCTAGATATCAATACCCCGTCTGATGTATATAGCTGGCAAAAGTTTTCTGTTTTGTCGGCTGTTGCTTTCCTCTTGCCCCTTTCTGCCCAGAAACTTTCTTCACATCATGCAATCCCACTTATTAATTCTTGGTTTTCTCCCATGGGTTCCTGGGGTCCTTCTTGCAAAGTCCTAGTCTAGGCTCTATCCTGGGGGTGTTCTCTACTCAACTAGTGTCTGTTATTCATTCTGACCCTGTATTGCTCCAGAAAGTACAAAGCCATTTTGATAAGCAAGTGTAAAGCAAGACTAAATGATAAGAGAATGTGGAATGAGGAGATATGAAATCAAATAATATAGTTCCCCTCCCGGAGGTCCAATGTGTCTTGTTGATTCAGCTTTCCTCCTTTGGTTCAGTGATTTAATTCTCGAGAATATCAGTATTTTAATGACATCGTCCTAGAAACTCCTTTTAAACTCACTACGTCATGTATACAAGTGAATTGGTATAATGTAGTTATTTCATTGTTTTAGAAATCACCCTCACGTTACGTCAGTCGGATGAACTTCAGCACTCGGAGCCCTGTCATGCTCCCGTACGGGGTACAGTACCCCTGGTGCCCACTTCTTAGCACTGAGGTGCAGCTCTCCACAAACTGCTTACAATGCTATCTGAAACAACAATGAATGCTGAAAACAGGCTTTGTGAGAGGAAACAGGTTGATATTGAAATGCCATCACGCTCCATTGCTAAATACAATTGTACAAAAAGTCCACAATTTTTTTTAGACCCGAGAAACAAATTGGATTGGACTGTCAGCATTGTGGAGGCTCGTGCTCATGTTATTTTACATAGAAAAAAATTTCTCCACAAAAATTCTAGGTTTTGTGCATTAGGACAGTTTTGTAGACTTAGGTAAAAAGCCATTTGTAGCATGAATTACCTCCCCCGTCTCTCTCCCCTTCCTCTGATAACACTGAGATCTGTGCTAAGAATAGAGAGATACAGTCCTAGAGTCTCATAAGAGGGAGAATTTAAGATTAATGGTAGATAACACAAGCAAGTGCAAAAATGAGTTCAGAGGACGTGGGGGGGGGGCTTCAGGGCAGAAGGAGCTTGTCTGGAAGAGGTAAGGGTGAAGCAGGTTTGAAGTATGAAGGGGTCTACGTGAGGAGCAGTGGGAGGGAGAGAGGGCATCTGGAAAGGGGCTTATGCACATAAAGAGGGGTGTGTGTAGTAGTGGTAGAAGTAGCAATATTACATTTTAAATAAGGTTTTAACTAGAAATGTTTTAGATTCTTTTCATCTAAAATATGTGTTTCTCACAAGCCTGTTAAAGAAGGAAAGAACAAAAAGAACAGAACTATTATACCAGATGTAATTCTTTTAGTGACCCAAGACCACTAAAAAAAAAAAAAAAAAGAAATAAAAATAACAGTACAGCAGAACCACTAAGATCCTGAGTACCCCAGTCTTGCTATTGTACCCAGCTACCCCAGAGATCCCCTGATTCTGATAGCCCCCAGCAAAGCATGGGGCTACGTTCTCAGGATAGAAAAGGGCCACTGATTTTTAAAGTGAGTATATGTTTTCAAAAAGACCCCTCTGATATAGAAATGCTTATACATTTTTATTGATGATTTTGTAGCCTAACAAATATGTGGCTTTCATACATGTATATCAATTCAAAGAAAAGACTCCTCGTTTACAGATCCAGTCAGTTAGCACAGTGCTTTGCCTGGAGCTGATTGAAAACCTGGCAGATCAAAGTACATACACTTCCAAAGGAAAGTACTTCATGCCAATGTCAGAAGCAATAAATTATCCTCCCCCCTTTACGTTCATAATTAAATCTTTCCAAATATGAGAAAGTAGCCAGACCACTAACAATATCTGTATGATGTTTTGAGGTTTAGATGCTTCAACCTGACTTGAAATAAAGACCATTTGTTCTAAATTGATTTCAATGCCAAGCCAATAGGTCAGCTCTTAATGATGAAGATGCCATTCCAGCCCAGCCTCTGGGTGGATAAGCCAAAATTAATTAACTCAAGTTGTATAGTATAGAAAACAGATGCCTCGCTCATGTTGCACAAATAAATTCTTTGTGTATGAAAGGGTTCTGCTTTATTCAAAGAATAACACATTGGAAGTTAAAATGGCCCGTTTTCTGCAATGGAGCCAGTCTTCAACGGTGACGACAGAAGCATGAATTTACACAGCAAATTCCAGCAAGTGCATGAAAGAATGAATTATCTTCCAGATCTCAAATTTGGACTCCTGGCCAGTCCTAGGGGACTGAGTTTTGAGTCTGGGCTGATCCAATCCAGAGCAGAGCCAGCAGTGCAAGAACTACATCAAGGTCACTGTAATCTATAGGATCCCTGGAGACTCCTCCCAGAGAGAGGCTCACATCTGCATCATCTGTTTTGACTCAGGCCTCAGGCCAGCTTACAAATGGCTTAACGTTAGATTGTTCTCTGGAGGTGTGCTGTTAGGTGCACTGTTTATTTGATTATTCATCTCAACGTTTATTCGGAATCAGAATGTTTACTTTTGCTAGAACATGGTAAGTTCAAAGTAGAAAGACAGTTGCAAGGTTCTGACTGACAGTCCTAAGCAGAAACCCATCGTCTGATGTTTGGTATTTTTATTCTGAGAGAGAATATGAGATAATCCACATTTTGTTTCCATTCTATCAGACTGAAAATGATGAAAATGGACAAGCAGAAAACTTTTCCATGGACCCACAGCTGGAGAGGCAAGTGGAGACCATACGCAACCTAGTGGACTCCTACATGTCAATAATCAACAAATGCATCCGAGACCTAATTCCAAAAACAATAATGCATCTTATGATCAATAACGTAAGTGATTATAAATTCTCTCCTTTTACCCTCTAACCCTTCTATGTCTGGAAAGAGAGCACCTTTTTCTTGAGTGTCACTGTGATATTTTCTGAATAACTGAAGTACTTACTGCCCAGTATGCAGTTCTGCCTTTATAAGTAGGTGACCAATGCGGGAGAGATCATAGAGGAAATTTCCAGCCAGAGCATTGACTTGTGTCTAACTGGCTGTCTTCTGGAAGGGAGCAAAGACTACCATGTTCATGGCCTTGCAAAGCAAACAATGAAATCAGATACCATTGCTCCTAGACCTTGGGGTTAAAGGCCTTCTTCACAGCAATGAAATCAGATGCCAGTGCTCCTAGGTCTTGAGTTTAAGGCCTACTGTATATGTTAATATGATCATTTTTATCATCTATAAACTATGGAACGTGCTTTTCACCTAGTAAGGGACATCTTACCTTAATCCATGACTTTGTAGTCAGTCATACTGTTTTTTAAAGGGCAGTTTCTTTGAGACAGGGTTTCATTGTGTGGCTTGGGCTTACCTCAACTCAAGATACCCTTTCTGACTCAGCCTCCCAAGTGCTGGGATTCCAGGTATGAGCCACTATGTCCATCTCAGCCTGGCTTCCTAAGGTAAAGATGCTACAACAGCCAATCTTTCAGAGCTCTACTACTGTAGCCATCCAAAAACTATTGGTTTTGTTTGGCTCTTTCCTTCTTTGGTTGGTGGCAGTTTAGATGTGGTACTTTTTATAAAAAGAAAAAAAAAGACAAATTAAGTACAATTGGCAAAAACAGTTATTAAAGAAGGTGGCTTTTCTGAATCCTGATAAAGGGAAGCCAACCACTTCATTTATGTGTATCTTCTTGTGACATGTTTTGCTTTAAATATGTTATGAACATAGCTTGTGAGAATTCAAAAATCAAATTGTAAAACTGAAAAGTACCCTAAACTAGAATTCGGGAGAAACCTGTTTTCTAAGCCTGTTGGCCTGATGTGACCAATCGGCTGCTATGGGTTTGCGTCCTCCATATGTAAACCACTAGTAGTACTAAGTATATCTGTCTTGAGGATCTGTTCCAAAAGAATGGTGTGTGCCAAGGTACTGCGGTAAATGTAAGCAATTAATGTGGCTGTCAAGTCATTCTGTGTTTCAAGATTTCTTTCTAAAGCTCATGACAGTCTGCTTGTCTGTAACCTCTGGAGTTGTCTACTCCTTGATGTTAAGAAGCCCTGAGCACTCGTGTTTGATTATGTTTATGTATCCAAGTAAGATAAACATGATGCTTTGAAGTCTACACAGCAGGTAAGCAATGAGCTGGAAAAGTCAAAACTATAACTATCACGTGGTTGGTCAGTGGTCAACTCTCTGACCTGAAGTGAAGCCTGTAGCCCCTCTGAGTTCAAGTCGATCGTTTCTGGAACTTCAGTGGGAATGTGAAGGGACCTCACAGACCTGTCAGAATGTGACAGATGTGGCTGCCAGCCATTTAGACAAATCTGAAGTACCAAGCAAATAGTCTGTGTGTCTTCAAAATTACCCTCTTAACTTTGCGTCAATGGATTCAGGTTGTTTTGCTGTGGTATATCAGGCACTTGCTTATTTAAACATTTTCCTGATTAGGGATCATTTATCTTCCCACCGTTTTACCTAGAGTCATTACTCCTGCCTTCGGTTCAAGCTCCGCCTTGCTCTGCGTTATATTAAATCATCAGCACAGGAAATCATACTTCCTGTCTGTGGCTCTGAGAAGTAGCTTGACACAAATTAGTTAAAAGGAAAGAAAAAAAAATCCTACTACAAAATCTATTCTACTTTCACTTCCAAAATTAAACAAAACCAGATAACACACATGGGTTATTGTGGTTTCCCTAGCCCCTCGATGCTGGAATTTACTTGCTTTAATGAAATGTCCAAACACCCACCTAACAGAATATTATTCTTAGAGGAGAAGCTCTGCCAGTTATTTTGAGAAAGACCTCACACACAAGTCATGGGAAAGGAGACTTCAATTAAGACCTGATCTCCAGGGTCAGACGCTAAAGCAGAGACTAATAGAAACGTGGAGAAAACCGAACCATGCTGCATTCTTCTGAAGTGGTGGAGATCTGTGCTAGAAAAGTAGCTCTTGCCTCTACCAGAAATGAGTTCAGATACTTACAGTGATAACTTTTCTTGAGTACTATTACTTTGCTTCTATTTGCCTGTATATATATAAAAACAATTCATGTATATATTATGTATTTTTCAAATAGAGAGTGAAATTTTTTTAAAACAAGGTACTCACATTCTCATGGCATCTCAATGCCTGAGCCTTTCTGTCTGTCCCAGATGTGTCCTGTTAAATACAAAGAAACAGACCTAATAAATCAATGAACTTCTGCCATACAGGGAAGCTGGTTTTTTTTTTTTTTAATCTGATTTGAATTGATAAAATGAGAAGATTAGTAACAGAATCACAACTAAGAAAAGAAGTTTGAATTCCACCTATTCTGTAAACTGCTATTCCTTCAGAATGAGTAAATGCTGAAGCTGGCTTCTCTGTCTTCTTAGCCATGGCCTTTCACCCTTGAAGCGGGAATGGCTATCCAGCCTCCTGAAAAGGAATATGTCTCAGCCAGCTTTTCATAAAGTTCGGGAATCCGTGGGCAGTTTCCTTTGAAAGTTTACATTAAGTGTTCTGCCACTCAGCTCGCCATATGGAATTGTTTAAGAAGTTTAAAGCCAGGCAATAAATGCCTGGCCTCAGACATACTGTAAGCCTTTGTCTATTGAAACACAGCAGCTGTTTCGTTACTTAAACACACGAGGTAACAGCAGCACAAAGGAACTGTGAGTTTATGACAGGCGGCTACAGGTTCAAATCAAAGCACCAAAGCCCTGTGTGGGACTTTAAGACCAGCACACATAACAGCCCATGGCATGCCCCCGGACTTCACCCCACCACAGAATGAAAGAATCCAGCTTTATTTTAAAATACCATGTATGGTAGATGTGGTTTTTTTGTTTGCACCCCCTGGACATTTTTTTTTTTCTCTTCCACATCTTATACATGGAGAACTGGAGCACTGAAGAGTGACTTGCCCAATATGGCACAGCTGTGAATGTCAGAGTCAAAACTGTACTGAGGAGCTTGTTCTCAGTCTGATGCAATCTCAAATGCTGCAGCAGATAAGGGCATGGGGTTGGGAGTGAGAGGAATTCTAAGTCAGCCCTTGCAACCCAGAGGGCTTTTCCCCCCACCCAGTATAACCACAGGGTTATCTTCCCAGAGTTCATAGGACTCAAAGATTTAATTAGCATTGTTCATTTGAACTTGAGAAATAGTGTCTCAGCGTCTTCAATTTTAAAACATTCTGACTCACATTCAAACAAACTCACAGAATAAAAGTGAAATGCAAACATTCTTATAAATTCTTTAAAAAACGAAAAACAAAACAAACAAACAAAACCCATGAAACCCAGAGGCATTAAACACTTGCAGTGGTGCTGCTAGGTCCACAATGGGCCCTCCTGGTCATCCTCTCTTTGGTGGCACGTGGCAGCATGTGCCATAGTTTCAAACATATCGTGCAACCTTAAAGAGAACGAAGTAAATTTTTTTATTTTCAACGTTTTGGTGGAAAATATGTCCTGATTGCCAGACCATTATTCTAATCTTTAAACCATGATCTGTTTGTATCAGGCAAACACAGCATATGCCCCAAAAAACTTCCCAAGAGGCTCCCCCATCTCCACCTCCAACCAAGGAACACTCCCACTCTTGTATTTTGCTCACCGCTGAGCTTTGGATGTTACAGCATGTGTACTTATTCCCTGGCCTCCTTTGTCCAGCATTGTGAGTCCATAGAGGTTTTGTATTTTGTGAGTCCGTGGAAGTTGTATTTTACAGAAGGAAAACAACAAAACTAAACTGGCCAGGGAAGAACAGGAGTAGGGAGGATGGTGGCCTAACTGACACATTTCCAGATGAACAAAATGAAATTATTCAGTGAAAACACTGTACACGTGAATGAGCCACACCGCCATTTCCCATGGTGACTACCCTCAGAGACAGAGATTTTGGGGAACCAGTCTCCCAGGCAACCAAACTGTCTCTCAGTGAAGGTGTTAAAATGGGGCTCAGTCACACCAAAGGTTTTAAGAGGCAAGCATCTTTCAGGGGACCAGCGAAGGGTTAAAAGTTAGGAGGAAAACATGTGGAACACTTTTAATGACCTCACATTCCTTTACACTGAGCAGTGGGACATGGTGTAGTAATGCCTGTTTATTTAGCCTGCAGAGTTTGAGGAGGAATGGGATTCTGTGTGTGAGAATTTTTGTGAGCCACACAAAGACGTATAGGTTATAAGGTGTTATAATTAAAAGCATAAATATTGCTCCAAATCTCCCATCCAAGCATAATTGGTCTATTCTGTTCTGTTCACCTAAGAGGAGAGAGGAGAGCCACTGGTCTGTGTGTGTGTGTGTGTGAGTGTGTATGTGTGTGTGTGTGTTGCAGAATCCTTGATTTAAATATTTGTGCCACTGACACTCAAATGGCTCAGAAAGCCCCTAAAGTGTCTGGAAATTCCCCTATCAACTGGGGCTGTTGTTCCAAACTCCAGTTGTAGCACTGAAAGACTAGGCTAGGCTAGTCAGAAGACAGCCTAAACTCTTCTTCCATTGAAAATAAAATATTAACCCATGTGGGGTCTTTAAGTATGGATCTTGACAACTACACTTTTGCAATCGGTCTCTGTAATCCCCTGCCGCTGCCTGCCTACCTAATGCCAATTTAGTCCACTTCCAGGAAAAATAATACAATGTGTCTCTCCTCCTCCTATCAACCCTCACATTCTTTCAGAACATTGCCAAATGAAGGCAGAGTGGACAGCAGGTGAGTTTCAGTGTGTACTATCAGGACTCATATTTCATCCCTAGTTGAACCATTGCTTCTTAATTCAGATCTGCTTTAGAACTGTTCTTGGATCTTTCTTTTTAAATCGTATTTAATAGCTCCTGAGTGATACTCCAGCAAGACATAAAGCTTCAGAAGAGCTCAACCCAACTGATGATCAATGTCAGAGAGACTGTCTGGTTTTGAGTTTTAAGATATACCTCATATCCAAGTGCACACACAGATAAATACACATGCCCAACAACGGAAGGTCCGCGCAGATGTCTCTGCTCCCATGGGTACCTGCATGTGTGTTTAGAAGTGAATAGCTCCTTCCAAGATCATAAAATATTTCCCCAAGGCCACATTTCCTACCTTCCCTGAAAATCTGACTTTCTCCTTTGCCATTTGATTTTCAATTCTCCAGCTCAGCCAGATATCAACTCCAGAGACACCTTCCTTCAACTGTTTTTTTTCTTTCTCGTCCTTTTCTGCAGACACCACAAGATGATTTTTCCTCTGTAGGGTTTAGGCACATGGATGCATCTTTTCCATTCTACTGTGGCATTGAGAAACTCCCATCATTTCATGAATAATAGTAAACAATAGCCTCCCTCCTATTGGGTCCATGTCTACTACTAAGCTTGCAAGTTTTTTACCAATTAAAACCAGATTGATTTTCCTAATGACCTCTTTCACTTACTTGTTAAAAGCCTTTCGTGATGTCATATTGCCAAGTGAATAAAGTATAAACACTTCTCATTAGTACCAAAGATCTCATATTTTGCCCTAGACTTGGTGACCAAATTTGATTTGTACATCTACCAGACAATCCCTGAATACAGTGTGCATGACATCTCTCCCATGTTTGAATCACTCTTGGCTTACAAAAATGTGTACAGGGAACTGTTGATTTCACCACAAGACGTATCCAACTGATGTTTTTACAAATAGAATTTTTTACATATTTGAAACCTTTACCAAAATAACAAAACTAGTCCTCTCTCCTCTCTCCCCTTCCCTCCTCTGTCAAGATCTTATTTCAGATCTACCAGTTCTCCCGACTGAACTTTAATCCCTGCTCATTCTGGGCAAGTGGTGAGGTCAACCAGTTAGTTATCGGTCTTCCCAGTTTGGGCTGTGGTTTGTGTGTTTACCCACAGTGCTACAGAGATCTTGCCAGAGAACAACTTGCAAGGAATCAGAGTCCTTGCTGTCTATTCCTTATGTGGACCCAGGGATCAAACTCAGGTTCTGAGACTTGCAGCAACTGTCTTTATCTACCATCTTGAAGGGTTGTCAACACGTATTCTGGGTCAGTCTGTCTGTACAAATCCCCAAACTTCCCTGGAAACCATAAAGGGCAGGCTGGAACAGCACTACAGAGCCTCGAACCAGGACTGGAAGTTATATTCACAGTGTCTCATGTTAACATCTGATTATTATATACTAGATAAATTGGGTGCCTTCCTTCCCATATGAACTACATACCCAAGGGCTACACAAAAAGAATATAGAACCCTCCCATCCCCTTGGCCCAGGAGACCAATTGACCTACAGGCACTAACCTACCTGCAGCCCTACTCTTTGCCCTCTTCCAATGTTCTTAATTTTAAAAAATTCCATTAAAAAAAAAATGAAACTGTGTTTTAGGGCCTTCTCATTTGAGTAAAAATCTGAGCTACAATCCAAGAATTTTAACTGACAGGTATCCTGTCATCCTTCTGAAGTTTAAACAAATACTCTTGCTTTGGCATTTTATCTAGATCTAAGTAATCCAGATAAGCTTTCTCAAATTACAGAGGAACTGAAAACTTCCAATAGGTTTATTTTCCTTGGCTTAAACTAATTATTATACTTGCTAGCTGCTCAAAACTATCAATGTTAAGCTCAATGGTGGTTTAGCTCAATGGTGGCGTGTATACTTATATACAAAAGGCCCTGATTACTAGAGCAATGATAAGAGGACAAAGGGAAGAAAAGACGAAGGAATGTAAATTGTCTTTTCTAGCCATTTACATGCATGACATGTTTCCAGCAAATTGAATTAGCACTGGTTAGAAGATTTTAGGTTGATGTCACAGCTGTGTGATCTCTATATTTGTTTCTGCATTGTGAGGTTTTAATTTTATCTCACCACTATGTGGTGAATTCGATCAGATAACTTTTGAAGAAAGTTGGGATATATATGTTTCATTGATTTGTACATTGATTTTCTCACATTAGTATGAACATGTACTTGCACTTAATGATATCTGGATATCATTAACTGATATGTTCTCCGTAGTTATATAAAGTGGCTGGCTGATGCTTAGATCTGATAAAGTGTGGAGACTTTGCTCAACTTGCATAGTTTTATACATATATACTTATGCTCAATAACTTATATCCACTTATACTTACTAATTCTGCCTTTACTATACCTTTAAAACTTTGAATGGGTAATGTTTAATTATTTTGGCAACTATCTAGCTAAAGGACTAGGAATGCAGAGGAACAGAAAACCTGAACTACAAAGCTTCCTTTGCATCACCACCACCTTGTATTCAACACAGTGTGGAAAATTACCTCCTGGGGCCCTCTTGTTACATAAACCAAGTGGCCTCTGAGAACTTCATAAGGCATCCCCATAGCTGCTGAGCCATATGCTGAGGGTAGCAAAGACTGACCATTCTTCAGTTATCTCTACATCATTTCTTTGAGGGACAGAAGGCAGAGGGAAAGCTGTTCTCTGTTTCAGAAAGGTGGCAAAACCCAAGCAGTCGTGTGGTCCTTCCCTTTCCTCAGGAAGGACCTTCCATGATTTCCATGGAGTCTGTGCTTTGCCCTCTCATCTGGTTTTTCTTACAGGTTAAAGACTTCATCAACTCTGAACTCCTAGCACAGCTCTACTCTTCTGAGGACCAGAATACTCTAATGGAGGAGTCTGCGGAGCAGGCTCAGCGCCGGGACGAGATGCTCCGAATGTACCAAGCCCTGAAAGAAGCCCTTGCGATCATTGGTGACATCAACACGGCCACTGTGTCCACCCCAGCCCCACCTCCAGTAGATGACTCCTGGCTCCAGCACTCCAGAAGGTTAGGGAGGAAGCCCAGCAGTACCTGAGCTTGTCATATGTCAACTTCTAAGGATGCTTTCCCAAGACATGCAGACCCAAAGGGAAAGAGGGGTCAAAGTGCACCAACTCTTTTCATGAACAAGCTTAATGCACCCTTAGAATCAAACTTGATAGTCGTTAAAACAGTAAAATAGAGCCAAGTGTCCCAAATAGAAAGATAAGCTTAACACAAGGGAGAGTGTCGACTATCATGCATACATACATACATACATACATACATAGACATCTTATAACATGTATCTAAGTTATAAAGCCAAAAGAGAAATTATTTTAGTTAATTAATTTTAATTAGTTAATTAATTTTAAAAAGCAACCAGGAAGTTACAAAACTTTTTTTAAGATTAATTTAGACAAGAAGGAGAGAAATAATTAATTAAACTTTGTCTTTTTTCTCAGGTCACCTCCACCAAGCCCCACCACCCAAAGAAGGCTGACTTTAAGTGCGCCCCTCACGAGGCCCACATCTGGCCGTGGACCAGCTCCCGCTATTCCCTCTCCAGGCCCCCACTCCGGGGCTCCCCCAGTCCCATTCCGTCCTGGCCCATTACCTCCTTTTCCCAACAGCAGTGACTCCTTTGGAACCCCTCCGCAAGTTCCGTCCAGGCCCACCAGGGCACCCCCCAGTGTTCCAAGGTAAGCAAGCAGCGCCGCCGAAGTTCCCCCAAGATCCTGCTTGGCTCTCTTCTCAGAGTATAACAGACAACATTTATTTGGAAAAAAAATCAAAACAAAACAACAAAAAAATAAAATAAAAATTTGCAAGCATCTTCCCATCCACGTTTGCAGTTTCCACACTGGCAGTGGAAACAGCGGGCACAGGACAGATTGTGATGCCTAGGCTTGCTAAGACCCCCACGTGACCATGGGATTCTCTCCTTTACCAACTGGCACAGATTTTAATGTCTCATTTGTGAGCCACAAAGCCAATGGCACTTTCAAAGCCCTGGGTCAGACTCTAGCAAGAGGCTGGGAAAGAAAGAACTGCCGCTGGGTCGTGGCAAATTGTGTGTAGGTCGTGAGGGGTGCATGAGTCTTGCCTTCTCCATTACCCAAAGAACCTTAGAAAACCATTGACACGAGGCACGTTATCCATCTGCTCTCTGCACTATGACCCCAGTAGCATTAACTTTACTGTAAGCTAAGTAACATCTAGCCAACTAATCTGCAACTGTTTTAACATCCACAGAGATTATAATGTAGACATAAGGATTATATATCAGATAGACTGCTGCTCCATTGACTAATTTTGACAATTATAAGCAGATTTTCTGGTCTAATTGTCACACGATATAAACTTATCAGCAATGGAACTTGAAACATACTAAAGTAAAGGAATACGCTTTCCTTCATTCATGTAGTCTACATATAGTTATTTTTTTGACCTTTTTAAAGGATATAAGGTATTGTGGATTTTTAACCCCTACAAAAATCAGCAAATTTAAAGACCAAGAAAATTATCTCATACGTGAAGATTAGCTTTAATTCACAGAATTGGAATATCGATGTGCCCCACTGAGCAAAACTTGTCTGCATCCATCACACCCCGTGCTGTTCACCCTCCATAGCACCTGAAGACTGTGGGGCTTGTATTTTGATCTTCAACGTGTTAGGGGTAATGGACAGAGGAAGGAGAGCCCCGGGCTGGTAGACAAAGTGTAGACAGTAACTTGACTTGGAAGTCATAAGAGAGCAGGGTGACTCATTCACCTCCAAGATATAAGTTCCCCATCTAGGAAACAAAGGAATCGCTTGCAGTGTTGTCACCCAGATCTTGAGATGAGACAGTACTGTTACCGCCATTTTAGTCCTTCTCAGAGAACATGTAAATACTCAGTCCCGTTTTTTTTTTTTTCTCTCTCTCTTCTAAATTCAACTTAGTTGAAACTGAGCTAAATTTCTAATAATGTTGCTCTCAATGTTAAATGCTGTCCTAAGAGCCCCCCCCCACACACACACACAGTTTTAAGGTTCATGAGTCCAATAAAGTAGGCTACCATTTACATTTTACAGATAGACAATGAGGTTAACAGCCTGCCTACTGCCAACCCACTGGCCTCTAATCCCTAGCAGTCAGATTCTAGGGCCCAGGTTCAGCCACCACAGTAGGGGCTGGCAGTAGGGACCCCCCAGCGTCTGACATTTCTGCTATGGCTGGCTCTCCTGTGCACTTGAGGGTGATGCAGCATCCCTGGCCTCCAGTCACTAGCTGCCAGTTATATCATCCCTCACATTGTGATAATCAAGAATACAGACGTGGCGGCTGTCCCTTAGGAAAGTAAAGCCACACTCTACCGGGCAACCATGGCACTGCAGTATTCATAAGAATTTCCTTTCCACATCAAAAATGTACATTTCAACATTGAATGTTGCTACAGGCAAGATCAAGTTTATTGTTTTAGAAAACCTCAAATTGACTGGGAAAGTGTCTGCCGCTGTGCCAGGATGGTATGGAGGCTGTGAGGGAAAAGGGGGTGAGGGTGGGGGATGTGAGAGTGGGAAGGCAAAGTCCCAGGGGAGCCTTGAGCTCTGTTGTTTTGTCTGTTTTGCTCTGAGAAGGAGCCAAAGGGACCTGTGGCTGTGCAGCGCTCAGGAATGAGTGTGCAAGTCTTGTCTGCTTGCTTCACTGCTTTTCCTGTTGGTCTCCAATAAGCTAGCTTGCCAGCACTCTTCAAAAAAATCAGCTTTCGGATGCTAAACTGATTTGCTAAGCAGGGTGGAGTTAGCTTTGGTATTTTTGAGCTTGCACGCAGGCAGAAGGGTGGGAATCAGTAAGCAACCCATGTGAATTGCCAGGGCAAGGACTGAAAAGAAGGAAGGGGGAGCCACCAGGTTTGAGGAGCTCAAGTCAGGGAATTTGTAGGACAACAGTTGAGCTATTCAAAATCTCTAGAACTCTCTCTCGAGTTAAAACCAGACTTAACTTGATCTGGCTTTGTGTACCACCCTGAATTTAAAACAGAAACAAAGAGTTTGAATTGAAAGAGAGAAAGCTGGTTGTTTTATGCTGAGCCCTCAATCTTGAGGGCCAGCAGAGCAGGCAAGGAGGGAATCCCTGTGGTGGGGGTCACCTGAGCAGAGCTGGAGGCCGGTCAGGGTCCTGACGCCTATTAAAGACTTGCTTTAGATGGAAGATTCTAAACTCACAATGTCTGTTTTTAATAAAAGCCAGAACAGGAATCCCACCAAATGCAAGCCAGAAATGGGGTTTAAGATTTCAAAAGAGAGAAAGAGAGAGAGAGAGAGAGAGAGAGAGAGAGAGAGAGAGCGCAAGGGAAGGAGGGAGGAGGGAGGGAGGGAGGGAGGAAGAAAGAAGAAAGAAAGAAAAAGAAAAAGAAAGAAAGAAAGAAAGAAAGAAAGAAAGAAGAAAGGAGAAGAGAAAATGAAGAAAGCTCTTATTGAGACAACACCTTGTTGTTCTACTTGTTTATATGTTCTTTCCCTTCCATGATTTGCTTCCATTTTCTCTATTAAAAACTAAATAATCA
This sequence comes from Mastomys natalensis, assembly GCA_021653895.1. NCBI lineage: Eukaryota > Metazoa > Chordata > Mammalia > Rodentia > Muridae > Mastomys > Mastomys natalensis. The sequence goes on from JAJTUV010000648.1 coordinate 280,609, forward strand.
AGATGCCCTATCCATCATATCCTGGAAAATAGTGTTTGGCTTCTCCCCAAAGTTCTCCCCAATTTGTTTCTCCCCAAAGTTCTTTGCTTTGTTAAGGGACCTTCCTCCCTCTTCAATCTGAATCTAGAGAAACTCCCAGGACAACCCAGCACAAAGGGTATCCCTCTGGGTTCCCTGCTGGCCTTTCATATCACAGAGGCAATAACAGAGCTTCTAGAGGCAAAAGATTTTTTAAGCCACCCTAGTGTGTGCCTGGCCAGTTTTCCTCCCGATACTCTGGGCTAATTAGCAACCAGTGATCACAACTTTTCTTTTCACCCTATTCCAAGATCATCAAAGCACTTGGCATGGCCCAGGAACCTTGAGTGTTCCATCTTTTTAACCAGAATCTTTACCATATCTTTCCATTTCAAATATACAGGGAGAGGTGGGGCAAGGTGGTGGAATCATTTTTGACTCAGCTTTGCCCAGCCACTTGGCTTTTCTGGTTTCTGTGTTTTGGAGCCTTTTGGTGGCAAGAGCAGGAAACACTGCAAACTGCACGTCCGTTTTAATGACTTCCACCCGAACTAAGGAGCATCCCAGAGAGATCCACGAGCTTGGATACTCCTGTCATTAGTAAGCTGGTTGTACACAAATCTGTGATCTTTGGAACATTTTTCCCCCGTGGCTTGACTATCTGGACTGTCCCATGTTTGAAAGTCCAGCCAGCCTTGGCTCTGTTTAGAAGGATGGCCTCAAGCAGACAGTGCCTGGTTCTCTCCATTGCAGCTCCCAATCCTCATCAGACACTAACCTCAGAGTTAGCTTAGCTATTTTCAGTTACCACTTCTTGAAATTAGATAATTGGCAAGTGTAGCCTTTGACATTAACAGAACAAATTAGCTGAATCCGAGTGTGTTTTTCCTGGCACTAGCTAACTCTGGCACTGTTTTGCTTATTTGTCCTTATGCACACCTTTCCCCCCCACCCCACGGCCCCTTCCATAGGACAAAGCTCTTTTGCAATGGTCAAAAGGGATAAGAGTGAGAGAAAGGGTCTCTAGCCAAGGGAGAGCAGACTTCACCTACCTCATCACTCAATATTCCACTTTTTAAAAAGTTGAACTAGAGAAGAACTTTCTCCAACCCACCCTCATTCACCATCTCTGGTAGTTTCTTTTTTAAATGGCCAAGCCTGGGTCACTCCATTTGGCTTTTGCTTTAGCTCAACCCAGCTGACCGAAATTAAGAACTGGTCCTTTAAGCGATGTTCTTGTGAGCACTGCCAGGAAAACAAAGCCCCCATGTGTATACACAGCCCCAGGGCAGCACCAAGACTTTGCCCAGAGTTCCTCAGTGGCGTCTTCCATGGTTTCTTTGACTTACCAGAACACACAGCTATGCAGAAAGACGTGCATGCCCCTTTCCAAAACAATTGATGCCCCATATTACAAAAGTTAAGACCAATTGGTTTTCATCATAATCTCATTTTAAATGTTTGGTCTCTGATCTTGATGGCCTTGCATTGTCTAACCGTAACCCCACCTCTTTCATACATTTTATTTGTAAGTTACAGTTAGTACAGCATCCTTTCTATTTGGGATATTAAGTCTCCTTGTTTTATTTGAGGTTTTTGTTTGTCTTTGTTAGCCAGTTCCCTAAATTTCAAGGTAGGACAAACCACCAACCCATCATTCTTTTATCTTTACGTCCCTCACATCAAGGTTTGGTGCCATGAAGGAGGAAGCTGTCGAGCCTTGAAGTCGTGGGGCTCAGAGTTCATGGAAATTAAGCAACCCGTGTGACTAGCCTGGGTGTCATTCCCCTGCGGTCACACATGGAAACATCCTGACTTACTCTCTCCTCTCCTCGACAGCCCTCTAAAACTGTGGTGTTTTTTAGCAGCCAAGTGTCATTTGGACAAAGGGTGAAATCACCTTGTGATTTGTGATGTCAGCTGTGGGCGAGCTCTCTGTTCTCCTGACTAGCCAGCCTTCTTTACAGAAAAAAATAAAAATCATACTCAGACATTCTGGATTGTCAGGGAACTGTTTTTATTTTTTAGCAACTAGATTTAAAAGTAAAAGAAAGAAAGAAAGAAGAAAGAAAGAAAGAAAGAAAGAAAGAAAGAAAGAAAGAAAGAAAGAAAGAAAGAAACTATATTATAGCTCAAAAATATAATTGCTAAAAACAGAACAACTTAAAGTTGTTCTTACAAATTCTTACATTCAAGGCATCTCCTGAGGCAACCATATTATTAAAAATAAATTGGTGCTGAAACCTCCAAATGTAATTAATAATTTGCTGCAGGTTCAACATGAGTTGTCATGAAACTAAAATTTCAACCACTGTTCTCTAAAAAAAAAAAAAAGTGTCCACTTTAATTTAAGGTCCTCTATTAAATATACCTCCAAAAGCGCGTTCTATTTACATGGCGGTTCTTATTCCAGTATACTGTTTGAATTCTTATGACAATGTACTGCTGAAAGGAAGCAATGGTTAATGTCAAAGGTTTTCTTTCACTCTTTAGGTCCTGTTTTCAATATGGTTTAAGTGAAAGTCAAATTATCTTGGTGGCTTCCTCCTTGAGTCTAACAAAGTAGAGTCGATTTTACACAGACATTCCCACTCAGCCACCATCCAGATGCCTGGCGATCTGTTTAGCCCAGCTCCACATACAGCACCAGTGTCTCTAAGATCAGATCTGTGAACTCTGTGGCAGTGTGTAGGTAGACTCACATTTGCCTTTCTCTTTTCATTGTGTCTGAATCTTTCCACATATCCTGTGTTACAGGAAAGTAAAAGCGAAAAAGGAAACTCGGAAAGATTCCATCGTGCAAAAAACGCAAATAACATAAATGCAGACAGGAGACAGCTCCTCCTACCGTAGCTGCAGTTAGCCAAGCAGCGGGTGGCGGGCCTTCAGTTAAGCAAACACAACTGCTTTCCGTGTCTCTGTCAGAACGAGTAGCTCTGACATTGTTCCTTCGGAGCTCTTTAGTCACTAAGCTCAGTCACTGCAGGACAAGCCCTTTTGCATTTCAGGGTTCCCAGTTCTGCCCTGGGTTCACCTGATCACCTGATTGATAGAGGACGACAGACAAAACAGAGGCCCTGGCCAGGGAAAAAGTATAGTTGATGCTGATTATTTTCCTGTGACCAGTCAGCAGCAAACTGTCACCAGCTGTAATCCACAAAGTGTTCCTATATACAAGCTGGTGTCAGCTAGGAGAAAGGGGGGAACTACTCTACCATGTGTAAATAGACATCCAGACTTATGGACACACATCAGCTAGCTAGGGCTCAAGTTTCACCACCAAGCCTGTTCTTCTCGCTAGAAGGGAAGAGTCATTTTCAAGAAGCCTTCACGCTCAGGCATTCCTGGTTAGACTGTATATTTTTCAAAGACCTGAGAGACTCACGTTGTAAGAATTGTACCTCTTTCATGTCTAATTTTTACCCAAGCAGTGAACTCTAAGAATAGGCTGCCAGAGGGGGTTTTTCCCCCTTTTTCTTTCCTCCAACTTACCAGCTACTATGAGAGATTAAAAAGTGAGACTTAGAAAAACCTTACAAGACAGATAGGAAATCTAAAATAAAATGGTCAGTGCAGCATCTTTTTCTGTGAATGTTCCTGGGACACCTAACTGCAGGCAGCAGAAGAAAGGAAGTAAGGAGTTAGCTGAGCACTTGATGGCTCTGCCTGCTGTCATGCATTTATCGCCGCTTAAACATAGAATTTTTAAGTGTCCGGAGTTGAAATTCTTTAGCTTGCCCATGCCAACATATTGGAAGCATTGTCTGGGGAAACCTCTGAACTAAACACATATTTACACCCTTTAGTTGCCAAATGGTTTCCATCTGGCTCACCAATGCTGTTGCCAAAAGGATATTACACTTCTGGTCAGGCTAGAATTGTCAGTGCCAGAGTAGGGGTTACTGGGAAGGCTCTGGGCCTAAGAGGCACTACATGTTTATAGATGCCACATTACTTGAGCAGTTACATGTTTAGATCACATGGCAACTCTAGCCCAAAATAGAACTCCAACATAGGGCAATGTCGACAGCCGTGAGGTATTCTGGAACTCTCTCCATGCCACGGCTCATTCTTTGCATCTGTCTGCTCCTCAGGCTTCAGAGCCACATGATAGGCAAAATCACAAATACAGAATGCTCTAATTTCTTATTTTTAAGCATGCCCAACAAGCACTGAGAAATATCCACTCTGTTTTTTCAGTCAAAATAGTCAGTTCACATGAATCACATAAACCCATTCCATTTACAGACCCCAGGATTTTTTTTTTGGGGGGGGGGACGTAATCAGAATGGCAATTAGCCAAATTTTCCACGTCTCGGCATCAGTGGTAGTGTAGAGCCTCTTGATTTCAATTGCTCAGAGAGAGGAAATTGCCCACACAGGGAGTGATCTAAGCACCAGAAAATGAGACAAGGCATAGTTACTCTCCTCAGTGCTCTTATGGAAACCTCATAAATGCACAGGTCAACATAAGGGTCACCAATAAGCAGCATCCTCTCCTGTCTCTTTGGTGGAAAGGCTGATATAGAAACTGAGAGAGAAGAAAATGAACACTGACCAACCTAGATACTCTCCCACAACATATCCAAAGCTTCAAGGGAAGATCTGAAAACCAAGAGAAGCTAAAATAAAGATGGAAATGATGATAGCTACCTATAGCCCCATAAACTGGGAGGCTGAGCCAGGAGGATCATGAATTTAAGGCCAGCCTTGGCTACAAAGTGAGTTCAGACCATTATGAGGTACATAGTAAGATCCTGAATCATCTCCATCACTCTGCCTCTAAAAAAGGTGCTCAGTGTGAGAAGGCCTCAGGTGACTTTCAGTATAATCAGGGAAAATGGTCTTAGTTTGCAACCAAATATCACTTCTGCCTCCACCATGTAAACATTCAAATTTGGTTTTAGATATTCTGAAGCAACGTCATCTAGATGTCCCCTTCACCTGCATACTTCAGTCTAACATTAATTTGAAGGCACTTATCTTGATTATTTGGCTGTTTTGTTTTGGTTTTAGTTTTTGTGTCAAAGTCTCAAATAGTCTACTGTGTCTTTGAACTTCCTATATAGCCACCTCCAGCCTTGAATTCCTAATCTTCCCGTTCCTACCTCCCAACTGTTCAGATTACAGGTGTATACTATATTGTCCAATGAAAAAAACATATAAGGCATTTTATAACCCTTCAGGTTGCTTGCTTGACAATGAATACTTGGATAAGACAAATTCTGGACCATGTGTATTCGTTTAAGTTCATAGTGTGATCTCAAAGATAATTTTAGGACTGAATGAAATTTTTCCTTCAAGTAAACCTTCCTTTAAGTATCATGCCCCAGGTCCTATGCCACAAGATGTCCTTACTCTCTGCCACTACAATTGCATTCACAAGGAAAGGCTGTAAAAATATCCAAGCCAAACATCCACTGGTTTTTAAAAACATTCCCTATAGTGTTGGAAACTGTTTTAATAACTAAAATAATAAACCTTCATGTCAGACAAGTTCTACAATATCTTAATTATTGGCTTTGGAGTGAAAAATTAGGGAGACATTAGTGGACGTGTTAACTAGACAAACCATGACAGGACTTTCCCTCCACATATCTAGGCCTGACACCAAAATAAAACCCAAGCTCCACAAACCATTAGCAGGAAAGCCAACTTAAAGCTGTAGAACTAACCAATAAATAGGAGCACTCAAAAAAAAAAAAAAATCCCTGTAACTTCAGCAGGACTCTTCAATTAATCTAGCCTAATGCTCTTCAGTTCAGTTCAGGAATCCATAGTGAAAAGATGTTGATATAATTGTTTGTCCATGGAAGTACAATGATTAGCGTTCTGCCCTGCAATATATTTAAGTGGCCTTAATTTTTCCAATCCTCTAAATGACTTTATCCACATCTTAATATTTCACACTTGAAAGCCAGTATAAGAATTTTTAACCTTTAAAACATGATTGTCTTTGAATAAGCATATTGATGATGCTTCTTGACTTTTCTTAAAATCACGATCTTACAGCCTTTCTCTGTGTGTCTGTCTGGCACATACTGTTAATTTGCAGTCTTCTAGGTGAGGGGACAGTACCTGGAGGCACTCCTGCTAGTGCCACTTACCAATTGTACTGTACTGTTCCCCAGTTCCCTTCCCTGCAGAGCAGGGAATTTCACTAGAATAGTATAGAGAGCCACAAGGAACCTTGGCAGTGTTCAGGGGCTTCATGCTCTCCCTCACCCTTTGTTTTCATTTGATATGCTATTTGTGGGTCGGGGGTCATGGTAATTTGCATATTTTACTTTTACTTTTTCCCTCTGCAGAATCTATACCATTGGCTAAAAGTAAAGTGTATCTCCAAGTGAAATGGTGAGAGTAGGGAAGATAGAATTGTCATCTCTTGTTCAGAAGGCAATGTAAAATTGGAAAAATGGGGCTTAGGACCATCCCTCTTTACTGCAACCCCCTTTGGAGCCCCCCTCCTTTATTCATCCCTGTCCCGACTTCCTTTGTCTCTCTGGCCCACACACCATTCTATAGAGCAGTCTTCCGCTAGTTACTTATGGTGGACACCTGCCTTCTAGCTGTGTTTGGCAGGCCAGCAGGATGAGGTAATAATCAGAAGAGAATGTTCTGGTTCTTTGGCCACATCCACGTACAGCTTTACTCAAAACAGCTCTCTGCGGGTGAGAACAGAGCAGCTTTGAGATCCCTCTGTCTGACATTCTGTGGAAGCCTGGAAGAACAATGGAAATATAAATGATATCTACCTTGGCCCATCCTCTTAAGACTGTTTACGCACAGATGTGCAGGGGAAGGAGACCATCGCATTTATAAACATTTTTGGCTCTATTTTCTCCGAGTCCGGCTGTCCTCTTAAGCACTCCTCTCCCCGTGGCTCCACAGCACTGGTTTTTCCTAAGAGCATATTTTCTGAAGGATTTCTCCAGGGCAATGGCAGTCGTTGTAAGACAGACGCCTGAAGGACATATGGTTCCCATACATTCTCTGTCTAGACTGGCTTTATTTAGTGACTCTCGGTCTGAACTGGTCTAGTTAAAGTTTCTGCAGGAGCTTGTATAAAATTTTTAGATGTGGGCATACCATCAAGGTGTAAAACAGAAACTTTGCCTTCATATTGGCAAGAGAATAGAAGGGGTCATTGGCCGCTTTCCTTTAGGTGAAGTTGTTCTGATCGTGTGAACGTCCACTCACCCGTTGCACCTCCAAACACTGCTCAGAATAGAGGGGAACTCTTAGTCTGTAAACTTTTCACTGTTTTCTTCAGTAAATTCTTTGCAGTGTCTGTGTGTGTGTGTGTGTGTGTGTGTGTGTGTGTGTGTGTGTGTTTGAAAGCTCTAATTCCTTCTTTACATGGCCCAGGGGACCTATGATTTCTTGCCCTTTTAGCACCAATTTTTACAAACACAGCATTTTTTCTGACTTGAAGGAGAAGAAAACCACCCAACAAGCCACTGAGTAAGGGACTTAGCCATTTGGCATTTCGGTAGCTCCTTCAACCAACAATGAAAATTCTGTTTTAAAATGTGGTTTCTGAGCCAGTGTTCAAGGCTGCTCTAGAAACAATAAGATCCTTTCAGAGGGAAAGAATAACTTCTAGGCTTGCCCAGAAGTCAGCTTTGCCCTTTTGTGAGAGCCCCAGCCCAATTTAACTGCTTCACAGCTACGGGCTCATGCAAAGGAGACACTGTGGGCCACTCTGCACGTGTCCCTCTTCCCCCAAATGCTGTCGCTTGGCCTCTGAGCATTTAATTGGTCTTCCTCACATATTTGTTTACTGGCATGGCAGCCCAAAAGACACAATGCCTCTCTGTTATTCTGTTTGCTTTAACTTTTTTTCTTTGTTTTTTTAAAATTTTGAGCTTCAAAGGCATATTAGCGCTCCCCTGCTGGATGTTTTTGAGAACACTGTTGCGTAAGCCCACGGTACATGGCAATTCTTTGTCTCCATTTTTGCCACTTAAAGGACGAAAAAGTACTGTGTGGTGCATTTAAAACTGGCCTTTTGACTCAGCAGGGTGTCATTTGGCACAAGGGAAATGTTGGTGCAGCCTTGTCCTTTCTAAATCTTCAGATTTTGTAACAGTAAAACAATTTTTCAAAAAGAGTTGCTTGTTCACAGTTACCCTCTCTGAAAGCCCCCTTCCTTGTCCTATACCTATGTCTGAAAGGCAAGAAGGTCTCTCTCATCTTTCCTAAAGCGGAAGTGAGTTCTACTGTCTCACAGAGGTGTGGACTGCTGTCTTTTCCTTCCCTGCTCCTGCTCTTTCTTTTCCGTGACTTCAGATGACAGGGAACTGCATACCCTGGAAGTAGAAACCTCCACTTGGGATAGCTGCTTCTGGGTACCTCCTTCAGAACCTCACTTCCTTCTTCAGATGTTAAAGTCAAATCCTCCCTCTCCTGGAGCCTGAGGTGGGAGGGAGCTGAGGGCCAGGAAGAGAAAAGGAAGAAGAGACAGAGAATCAGAGGAAAGGATTTTAGCCCTCTACTGTTAACGGGAGTGGGCTCTACAGTACAAAGTCCCAAAGGGAGATCTATTTCTAGGGAAAGGAGAGAGAGGCAGAGAGAGTGGGGGGGGGGATTCTAAGGAACAGAGGGAAATAGGAAGATGGGAGGGAGGGAAAGAAAGGAATTTACTGGAAGGAATGCCATGCCACCTGACTTAATTCAATGTCCATATGCTGCAAATCTCTGGAAAACCAGGTCCTACTCCTGTTTTCTCAGGCTCTGTTCTTAAGTCTACTTCTCTTCACCTTCATCAGCCCCTTCCTCTCCTCACCTTACCTGTTGTTAGTGATACAGTACAAAGGCCATTGTAGAAAATAGACTATCACATCTTTTCTTGTAAACATAACAGTTCCATACAACTAAACATTCTCTAGGTCGTTTTCTCATTTTATCAGGTCCAAACAAGTCATCTGATGCTTGTGACAAAGGGTGGGCGATGCTTGAGTTTCTAAACAGCATCACTTGTGTCCTGGCTTGCTTTCTTTATACGTACCCATTCCTATTCCTGGAATGCCAGACCCTCAACTTCCCCTATGCTCTAGAATCATACACCTCTCTCTCTCTCTCTCTCTCTCTCTCTCTCTCTCTCTCTCTCTCTCTCTCTCTTTCATACACACACACACACACACACACACACTAGGGCTAGGACTCCAGGTGTCCCTGCTACTGTCCTAGCAGAGCTCTATGTGAGCTCTCTAGCTAACCTGCTGCTGTCACTGCTAACCTGACTCTGTCCTAACAAGAAAGCCTTCCAGAAAGTGATACTCTTTATTTCCTTATCTCTGTTAACATCATACCCTGTAATTCATACGGGGAAACAAAAACATGCAAAATGAGTTGATCTGCAATGCTTAATCAAAACTTATTTTGGACATTGGCCCCCAAGTAGTGTATTTTACAAACCAATATAAATTCATTTGTTTTCAGTCTACTGAAAGAATCCAAGTCAATGTTGTAAAATCCCTTTCTGATGTCCTCAATTGAGACACAGTTAGTGTGACCTATCATTGAAGAGCTGGGTAGGATTTGTTGTTGTTGTAGGGATATTGGCATCATACCTGTGAGGGAAACCTAGATCAGATCTACAGAGTGATCTAAATAAACATGAGCATAGTACATTTTATTTCTATTTACCCCAGAGACTAAAGTATCCAAGTTAGTACATGCTTATGTCATCAAATAAAGGTTGTGAACAATTTTCTCCTCACATTGTCATTTCAAGTCCCACAAATTGATTCATGTTTTCCGTATATATTAGTATTAATATTATAAAATCAAGTGTTTATTCTTGTGGGGGGACCATATGTCACTTCTTATATTTAGTGAGTTATACTATCTTTAGACCTTTCAAATAGACTCCAGTTTTATATACTTCCATACATCTACCACAAGCTCTTCTTGGATAACAAGGAGTTTGATGACATTCTTTAAGCCACAAAATGCAAAAACAAACAAACAAACAAAAAAGCCAGAGAGCAAGCACCTTTGTTATAGTTTATAATAAAATTATAAAATATCTTCCATCTGAACAAAATCATGAGCATCACAATGTTTTTCTGAGTTGAGCCCAACTCCATTTAAATATATGATACCTGTTTTAAAAGTTACCAAGGATCAAAATATAAGTATCTTGCAGCTGCTGTCTAGAGTGATCATTCAGCAGAGGAAGTGAGCGTCTGGTCTGTCAATGCCTTTCCATTTTCCTCAGAGCTATGCTCCTGTCTATAGATTCAGGCACACACACTCATTCACAGTCACGATCTCCAAATCTTCACCCTGTCCTCATCAAGTGCCACATCGTGCTATGAGAAAAAGTGTAAGAGGAGCGCTCACTCCAGGGGAGGTTTAGACAAGTGTTCAGATGGGGACTGCGGAGAAGGCTCAGCAAAGTGCTTATCAGAGCAAGGATGAGAAACTGCTTCAGGATACCTAGCATCTATGCTTTAAAAAAGAAGACAAACCAAGCATGGTGGGTGGTGTGAGCCTATAATACCAGTGTTGGAAAAAGGAGGCGGGAAGATCCTGGGTGTACTGGCCAGCCAGTCTAGCTAACTCAAGGAGCTCCCTGTCTCAAAAATAAAGTGAAAGTGATTGAGGAAGACTCCAACACCAGCTTCTGACCTGACTACACACACATTCACATACATACATACACACACACACACATTCATATAACACACTCACATACACAAACCACCCCAAAGCTTATAAACAATCCAGTCTGTCCTGGTGGAGCCTCCCCAAACTCATTACAACCGGCCTCACATCATGAACACTCAAGGCTAGATAACAGAAAGATGAACAGATGGAATTAGACTTCTATTCTTAAAAGACAATCGTGTGAGAGAAGGAAACAAATGATGGCTTCTCAACCTTATCAGAGAGCCAGCTTCTGCCCCCCCCCCCCCCAATAAATGCCACCCACCCAGCAGGAGCATGGGACGTTCTTGCAAAAACTGTCATTGTCCAAAATCCTGTAAACAGGCCATCCCTGCAGCCACAACTTCAAGTCTTACATCTTTCCCTTTGATTTGAAAGCAGAAACATGGGTCTTCTATCATAACCATAAACCGCCCACACACAACACAGTGTTTCAATAAATGTTTAAACAATACAAGATGCTCCATTTCAATGTAATGGATTACTTAATGAAGCCCATCGCTTAACAAAGCAACTGAGGAAAATTTGGTACAAAACAAATAAGTGTGCCCCCAAACAAACTGTCTTGTGAGGTGAATGTCTTTGGCAATAGGAATGATTAGGGACTGGACCAATGAAATAAATTTGAGCAGAAAACCTTAAATACCTTCTTAGTGTTGAAGTTGGCAAACAGCTTGGGTTATTTAAAAAAAATCACCCTCAACAACTTAGGATCTGTCTTGAGTTGGTTTTTTTTTTTTTTCCAAGCACTGTTTTTACAATATGGTTTACTTTTCTTATTGTTTTAGAAATAAAATAATGTTCACCTCTTCCAAAAGAGTAAGTGGGTCAAGACTCTTCAGGATTTTTTAATTGCACATATTACACATGTATGGATTCCTTTAATCTGAAAGTGAACGTATTCCAAAGACGCCTTAGTCATTCTGAGAGAACACAATGGTGTCTTATCCTTCCATCTTTCCCTCTGTCATTAATTAACCACACAGGCTACACAACGGTGTTTTCTGTGTATACCCCTAGGGACATCCATAACAAGCTCAACAAAAGTGAAGAGGTTTAGCTATTAAAAGAACAAACTTACTATGAACCAAGAGGATGCTAAACTCTGAGGTATAATAAACAAAGCGTATTACCAGGCCTGACAGCTAGTAAAAAATGCCCCGTAGTCCTCTTCTCTGCATCTGCCCACTACTATTCATTGCTCACCCGCAACCCTGGTTCAAGACTGAAGAGATCAATGAGAATCTGCTCTTCCACCAAAGGATTCACTTTTTGTTGTATTCTCCATTCCCACCACTGAGCTTTCCCTCTGGCTAAGTATACATTTCTAGTCCTTTTTGGTCGGTCGTCATAGGTCTACGTCTCCCTACTGTCTGCAAGCCTTGTTACATAGTACTGAAAACTGTACCCACGCTGTCGAATTTTTCAAGCTTGTTGGGGTGTGTACCCAGCTGATGAATTGTAGAACTTCACCTCATTATTCCATATTTAAAATGTAGTGCCATAGTAAAAACCACTTGGACATTTGTCTTAGATCCTTGTCCTGCCACTCAAGCATAGACTTCAGGCTTCTTTTTTTGTTTTGTTTTGTTTTTGTTTTTCGAGACAGGGTTTCTCTGTATAGCCCTGGCTGTCCTGGAACTCACTCTGTAGACCAGGCTGGCCTCTAACTCGACTTCAGGCTTCTTAAAGCCACCTGGCACAATGCATCCCACATAGTAGCACTTGGTGAACAGTGCACAAATACATGAATAAGACTTGCTACAGCCTCTGCCTGAGTTACAAATGAGAAAAACAAAACCTAGAGACATTCAGTAAGAGAAAACTCCTGCATAATCTATATTTGATGTCTTTTTTAACTTCTACTCCAGGACTCTTTCTATATGAACATACAGTCTCAGACATAAGCTTCTAACTCAAAAGTGTTATGCGCATGGCCTGATAGAACCCACTCACCCTGACTTAGCTTGGACGCCAGCCTCAATGGATGTTTTGCTTAGGCACTTTTCTATCACTCACTCACCTGAAGCTAAATGAACTAAATATTGAACACGCCACAAAGCAACATGTGCATCCTCTATTCTCCAGGAACTTGGAACCTATGGGAAGTTCGGGCAATAAAGTGTTGGGCAGTGATATTTAAGACAAGAACAAAAGGATGAGAAGAGCCTAGGTGCACTCCTTTGTCTCTGGGCTGCAAACCTTTGTGTAACCTATCATATTTGCATAGGACAACTTCCAATCAACTATGAGCCTTCTGTATCCTGAGTCTCCCTCAGTTCACAGCCCTGATGTCCACTCATCCTCTAACCCAGCCTGTTACTATGCCCTGGTAGAGCTTCCCTCCATCAAATTCAAATTCTGGCTCTCAGCCCCCATCTCATGACTGCTTAATTACTCAAAATACATCTCCATAGGTTATGCATTTGTCCAACTCCCTGGAGACAGGATGCTATTGTTTAGTACCATTCCAAACACTAAAGAACTAAATAAGAAATCATAGGAAGAAATCATACACACACATATGAAATATGGAGGACGGGGCTGGAGAGAGAGAACACAGTGATTGAGAGTACATACTGCTACTCCATAGGACCCAAGTTCTGTTTCCAACATCCACATCAGGTGGCTCACAACTGATTTAACTTCAGCTCTAAGAAACCCAACACCCTCTTGTGGCCTCTTCTGTTACCTACATTCATGTACATACATGTACAGGTACAGGTATGTGAGTACATGCATGCACACACACATTCAACATAAAATAATAAAATCTAAAAGACAATTTGAAAAAAAAATGTGTGCCACAGTCACGGTTAATAAACACCCTTTTTATATAAGACCAATGGCTATCATAGCATCGTCAGGTGTTTCCCACTTCCATGATTGTTTTTCAATTAGTTGTTAAACACTCTCTCACTGGAGCATAAGCAGTGCAGGAATACTGAGATGAGTAAAAATGCCCATTTCTAGTCAGTAAAGATGAGACTATGAGCCTAATTAGAATCCAGTGTGATGACTGACCACATTGTCATTGAAGCAGCTATATCAAGAAGGTCAGGGAAGGCTCACTTCACTAAGCAGTGTCTAGAAAGATACAAAGTCATTGAGAACAGTATTTCATGTAACACCATGCTAAGCACTGAATGACACAACTATGACCTCTGACCTCTCTATCAAATGGAAAACTGGTGCAGGTTCAAGACTCGGGATGTAAGCTAAAGGAATATGGACATGGAAGAATATATTCACAAAAGATAAACATCTCTGTATAGTCAGAAGAAGAAAATTACTTTTTCCCAATGGAGAATTGCCTAACAGTTCTGGTGGTCACAGAACTCTTTCTGCAAAAGGACTTGTTCACTGAACAACTAGCATTGATTATGTTTGTTCCTTTGCCAATAAGTATCTCTATGCATCCCTTTAAAATCCAGTCACTGCTAAATAGTAAAACTAGTATAGGACATTAAATTAGAACCTACTAATGTGTCTTAGCCACTTCTGGTATAGGAGGCAGAAAGGACTTTCTGTGACTTCATGTTAAAGTGGTCAGTAGTCTTACCATTAGTGGTCAGTACTCAGTCTTACCATTAAATCAACAATAGTTCTTCTGCTCTGAGTTTTCTCTTGGCTTTGAATTTTAATTGTGTAGCTTGTGATTTTTGTTTGGGTAACTTAACTGAGAAAGAAACCTAGGCCTTCACAGTGACAGTATCAACTCTAACCACCAGGAAACAGAGTGTGGTTTTGAGACACTCCATCACTGTTTTGTGCAACCTTTCCAATGGTGCTGCATCATCCCAAATAATGGGTATCCAATCTGACCAGCTTAGTGCTTCCAGGTCAGAAAGAGGACTACAGTTCTACAAAGGGTCTTTTGAAAAAAATTCTGCTGGAAATATTGGTCAAAAATATTTCCATTTAGGTTATATGTTGAATTAACAAGTTATAAAAACCATTCCTAAGGTAGCTGTGTATAGAGTCCACACAGAGAAAGCTCATTAACATATTTGTGACATAAATGTATTTCAAAGGATAAATAATGTGCCTTGATAATGTTGAGCTTCTCAAGTACAGTAACACTGAATCACGTGGATGGCTTTCAGAAACACATAGCCAACCAGACAGATAGTGGCCCATACTACTACGAATCTTGGTGAACCCTGAAAGACTCCAAACAGCTGCTGTCATTCATGTAGCTTACCAAAAACCTCACATCCATCAAGCCTGTTTATAACCACTGCAAAAAAAGACTCTAAAAACCTTGACTTCTGGTTTTTGATAGTCTGCATTAGAAGCCAAAGGAAGAATGGTTGGGAAAAGCCACTGATAAAGGCAATGAGAAGTAGCCAATAACACCCTGGCAGAGACGGGGAAAGATTGAAAACCAAAGCTGAGACTCAATACACCTTCTTAGTTCTTGGAGTAGGCATACTGAAGTACATTAACTCTCTCTAACCACTGTGCTCAACTGTCACAGATCCGTGCAGCATGTTTTACAGTGGCCTCCAAGTCATTCCATATTTGCACTAGTATTGGGAGGAAAAAAAATCTCTTTGGTTTTCCTAAAGATTTGCATAATGAAAAACATACACAATTTCCCCTGAAAACTGGGTTACCTGGATGACTCAATGAGGAGAGTCTTAAAATCACTGCAGAGTGTGACCACTCTTCCTGGCCTGAATTGCATGTGCATGCGCATGATGGCTCTATGTTAGTGTCCTGAAGAAGCAACTACTGCTACTATACCTGTTCCTTTACCTGTCTCTTTCTTTTTTTCTAGCCGGAGGCCACCCCCATCACCAACTCGCCCCACTATAATCCGTCCGCTAGAATCCTCACTGTTAGACTAAACGAAGTGTCCGGCATGGCAATTAACCACTAATGATTTATGCAAACGCAGTACATTCGGTAATCTTTGCAGCCATGAGTAGTCGCATGTATGGACCTCCATAGGCAAGTAGCAATCTTACTAACGTGTTCACCACTCATCTTCATTGCTCATGGTGTGTCAGACCTTTGGGGTTTGACTCTGAAAACCTGCTAACCTGTAGAGAGGCTTAATATGTTGTATTGACCAAGGTAGTTTTATATAGCAGTTTTATATACTTTGGTACCATTTATCTATCCAACATATGTCGGACGTTGCTTTGGAAGAGTTTTCTAAGCTGTCTACAGAGAAGCTTGTGATGCTTCCTAACAGATACAAGAGTGTGACCTTGGAACCATACCGACTGTTCCCACATTCTGTTTAGGGCAGCAGAAACTCTGCTGTCCAATATTAAAGCCACCACTGAGTCTGCAGTTGCTTATTTAGGCTTCTTTCCTTCCTTATTTCGTAGGATATACGTACTGCTAAAAAAGAAAGGTTTAAGATTGCTTAAGATGGAAGCTTCTCAGGAGCTCGAGGCAGTTTGCAAAGGGAAAGTCTCCAGGGTTTGCCCTGGGGAGCTTCTCCTAGTGCCTGTGTGTTTTGCTTCACGCTAGAAGACAGGCAACATCCAGGCAAAGCTTGAGGGGGTTTGGTAACAGTTGATAGATTTGGCTACTTTAAGAGTTCAAAGAAGAGCGGCAATTACCTTCTAAAAGTGCTTGGAGAAAAAGATTTATTATTCTTATATTATCCTTTGGGCTAAGATGAAGGAAAGGCGACAAGAAAGTGTTAATTTCAAGTGTTTGGGCAAATTTTAACATAATCCATTTAGTTATTATGATTTACTATTTTGGCTGAGAAAATTTAAATGTATGCTAGCACATGATTTCTATGGTTTACATATAAATGATTATACAAGAATCCTTTTAAGATGACTTTAATGTCTCTACCCATTCACGACTCTCTTAAATTTTGCAGTTTACTATGACACAATCGCATGGAAAATGTGGCCCTGGTACGGTGGGAAGGCAGTCTAAAGAGATGCCATGATTTAAGAGCACAGCTCACATGTTTACAGATGTCTTGCTCCAGCTTGCTCCTGAAATACAACATCTTTGCCATATTGAGCTGCAGAACAAGTTGCAGTGTCTAGGATCTCCAAACTTTACAAGAGCAGCCTAGACTAGAGGTTATTAGTTCAGCCTGAGGCTAAGTTTTGAACTACCTATGACCAGATGTTAGCATGTAGGAAACAGCTAGAAGCCAAATGGAATTCTGTCTGCTAACTGCACCCAGACAGCAGAGCAGGCTTTCACTGAATTGTAGCATCCCAAGACATTATTTCATAATCACAAAGGTAGATCAAGTTTCACTAACTGCAGCATCTCCCGTTGAAGGCAGTCAACATGATTTGTATGCGAACTTCACTTTAATTTCCTGTGCAGTTTCTACCCAAAGCAAGTAGCTATATAGTATGATGTAAAAACTTTTAACCATTATTTTAAAAAGTTTTTCTCCAAGTGAAATGCCACTGCATTGAACATATTCTAATGGGTTAGATCCCACTTATAATTGGCAAAAATTAGAGAATATGAGACATATAGGTGGGATATTTTTCAACCTTTAAGTGACATAGACTAGCTCTCACATCTCTAATTTTTTTCCCTCTTGAAAAACAAATATTTGTGAATGGAACTCATGTAAAACAGGCACATTATCTTTGAAAACAGTGTCCCAGCTAAACGGAAAAACGTTAATTAAACCTTTATAATCAAACAACTAATAGGCAATGAGGTCCTCCCACAAAACCATTCCTTTTCAGTAGCCTCTTTGCGTCTTCCTAAAGTACTCTAAGACAGGCAGATAAAGAATTAGATACTTCAGGGTTTGGCTTTGTTCTTCCTGTGGTTTTGCATCTTGCTATATTTCCTTCTGCTGGAGGAAACTGTTGCAGAAAACCACTGACGTGTTCTCGAATCAGCACAAACCAATGTCAAGGAAAACTGGGGATTTGTCTCTCCGTATTTCTTCCCACTGATCCTAGATGGTCGTAAACAATTGTCATCTTTAGCTTCTTGATCCACAGATTCTCTGTCCCAAATGTCTCCCTTTGTCAGGACAGTTCTGTTCTCTTTGCTACCGTGTTATATCTGGTGGCAGCCAGAATCCCTCACTCCACCACCCCCCTCCAGCATTTCGACACTGGCACCCCAGAATATTTTCAGATTGCTGCAGTTCAAAGGGTTTGCACTCTGCTAACAGGAGAACCAACATGAACAAAGCCTGAAGTTTCACTGGAGTGTGCGGAGTACATGGCAGGCCATGAGATAGGAATGTAAGCTTGAAGGACCTTCTGCTTCCCACCCCGTCTCTAATCTCTCAATCAACCTCCTAGTAGATGATGCCAATGTTGTCAGCACAATAGATGTAGCGTTATCTTGTCTAGCATAATAATAACTTTAAAAGTGTTTTTAGGATTTTAAAAGGTAACTGTACATGGTTGATAAGTAAAGCCAGTTTTTATGTCACATGCTAAATTTTGCACGCAGATTAGCTAACTGGAATAACCAACCATTTGTGGATGGACTATGAAACAGTATTGATTTAGAACAGATATATTTCCAAAAATCATTTACCAAGAATACCTTCTTGAATATTGCCTTTAGGTGTATTTTATAACATAGAAGAGTGGTGGGGTCTATTTATTGGCAATTTCTCTGTTTGTGCAGACACATACTCCATCTATCCAAAAGCATAATCAAACAGTTCCTGTGATATAAACATTCTAAATTTAGAATTAAGAAGTAGCCATATAGATTCATTTGTGATTTTGTTAGACTGTAGCCATACTCTAAACTATGAAATGGGACCTGACACCAGTATGTGACAAGTGTTGTTTTCTGTGCACTCGTTTTCTCTGCATGCCTCTAGGAATACACTATGTACATAGTGACCACGTATTTTGTGTCCTTTTGAGTAAGTAGGTTCAAAAGCAATTACTAAAATGCCATTAAGCATGAAAGTGATTTTATGTGCATCATATATATATATATGAATATAAATACCAATGTCAACCTGTGCTCAGTATGTAAGAGTATGAATATATTTTTAACTGTTCTAATATATTATATATGTTGGGAAGAGCTGCCATAACATGATTACGGTAGTTCATTTCTCACAACATACATGAGAAACACAAGATCTCCTAACTCATACTGTATATATTCTGAGGGGCACAAATCTTATGATAACCATGATGATCACCATAATTATAACCATGACAAGGTAATGTCTATGGTCATTTGTATTGAAGCCCACAGCACTGCTACCTAAGAAGGCATTACTTTTTGGGTGATACTTTGATAAAAAAAAAAAAAAGTAAGATTTGGAAGCTTTTATCCAGGGTCTCTAGTAAGAATTGTATTATTTGGGGATTAAGGAGCTGACTCTTAAAAAAAAAAAAAAAAAAAAAAAGCTAAGTTAGTCTGTATAGTCGTCAGTTCTCTTCAGTAAAGGTTGAAAGAATAAAAAGTCAGCAACACAATAAAAGTAATATGTCTTTCTGAACAAAACTGTTAAAACACATGGGGACAGGATACTCAGCCTTGCAGGTATGTTATCTACACTGTCAGGTAAGCCTTTGACATTTGGAAAACTGTGCAATTACTTTACATGGATGAGAATCTCTGTAGGATGAGTAACAAAGCCTGAACAGACTTCCTAGCTGTCTCAATTCCATGAGGGATGTCTGTGTGTAAGACTAGCATGGGCTCTGTCATTTCACCTAGCACTGGCAGCTGGGAACTCAAGAGTTCCTGTGAATGAAGCCAGTTTTAGAGAAATAACAGATAGTTCACCAGATCCTTTAGTCTTTTCTAAAGAACTCAGTTTGTCTTCTAGATAATAATAGGCCATCTGTCTAGCTGATGTGTTTAAAATTATGTGGTGCTCTGTATGTGACACTTTCAACAATATTTTTGAAGTATATATAGTATATGCATTGCTAGCTGTGTATATATACATACATGTAATAATATCTGTGTGTGTGGAGAGCAAGAGACAGGAACCTCAAGGAATCTCCTGTTTAAGACCTGTTAGTACTAGCAGACTGGTGAGACTCCTCATTCCACTGCTCAAGGGCTTCATGTGTGGCTCAGCTCAAGGCACTCATTTCCTTATAACCTTTAAGTCCTTCAAACTTTCCTCGTGTTTTCAATGTATACAAAAACCACTCCACTGTCTCGTACTGACTGCTGCCAATCTGTGAAAATGACTCCTTACAAACCAGAAACCCTACCACTATCACCTTGTGTGTTTGAGTTCATATGTGTACTGCTTTTGTTTCATGGGCTTGTATGTGTTCCTCTTCTCTCCCCGTGCTGCTTACGTTGTGAATGATTGAGTACATAGACGTCAAACCTTGTTTTCTCTGTTGATTCTTTAACATGAGCCAGAATGCTTCCCACTGTTGTTTTTACCACTTTGGGGATTTCTTAATGCTGGATTAGTATGGATTCTGTGAATGGGATTTCTGAAGCAAATTCCTAAAGCCTGTATCATCCTTGAAGGTCATGTACCTATTGTGAAAAAATGTGAAACTGTATTTCTGAACCTGAAATAAATTATTACATTTGAAGGAATCCCAATACCTCATCCTTCTTTATATTTGAGTCTGTGTATTTCACTAACACCTGAGAGTAAAGTCCCATTGTCCCTTGGCTCAAACTGGCCCAGCATTACTAAAGCAGAGAATGATAATATTCTGCGCTTCTGTCCTTAAGTTGTGAGGAAAGGAGATCTATATTATATATATATATATATATATATTACACATCACATCATAACATACAATAACTACACATACAACACACAACACATACAGAGTAAATCAGGTAATTCCAAAGAAGGCAGTGGGAGGAGACATTGCCTCCTATTTAAAATAACTGTAGGACTAGAACCTCAGGCAGCAGGATGGTATGACCTTTACCAGGAAGCAATGAGACATTTGCCCCTGAGAAGGAAGAATCTGTGGGAATACCTGGGAGTTGTGGGGAGAGATAGCCTGTTTACATGTTAGGTCAACAGAAGACAAACACTGCACACTAACCCGTCAGTGTTACCTGCTCATGGGCACAGAAGAGGAAATGCACCACGCTGTCCACTAATAAGGAAAGACAAATGCTCAATGTGTACAAGCAACCCTTTTTCCCTAATTGTGTTTTAGATAATAAGACTACACCATCTAAATGCAGACAATAGGCAGTGAGATGGGAAGAATATTGGTTTAATTTTCCATGCACAGTCAGGATATATAATTGTAGAAGAAAAGCTGGGCAGACTTCTTTCCTGTACATCTCCCACAAGTGGAGAACCTATGTATTCAATGGAAACCTCCCACTGGGAGCCATTGTGGATAAGAAATCATGCTGGTCACTTGTTTTGTTTTAATCACGTGATCTAATGAAGGGGAATAATATTCAGAATCAATTCTAATGAAAATTACAAAATAAAAATAAGACAAAGGACAATGTTGTCTCTCTTTGGCAATTTTCCCCCTGTGCTTTTAAAACACTTCTGCCATCTTTGTAAACCTCCACTTGATTTGTTCTCAAGACTCCCATCTTTCCACTGCAACCTTTTAATTGTGCTTTGAGAAATTCATCCAGCGCCTGGTTTCACCTACACTCTTCAACCAACCCTTGATAATGTCACATTTTGGGCTATCTATTGATGCTCATTCATACTGTAGTGACCTAATAATCAGAATATATGCAAGAGATATTGGCTAAACTCACTGCCTTAATTCAAAGCCTTCCAAAGTGCATCACCTGAGACTGGGATGAGTGTACACACAGAGACACCAAGAGGTCATTTTATCGGTATACTTGGGAAATAACAGCTATAATTTAAATGTCTTTTACTAAAGGAAAGTAAATCAAATTATGTTGTGAATCTTTGAGAGTGATAGTGTCCAGACTTCCCAGATTTCTTTGATCATAAAAGTTTCATTCATGCAATATTCCACAGAACTGGTGGTTCCAAGGTGCCTGCTTTAGGACACATTGCTTTGGGGACATTAGGCAAGAGGGAAAGCCAATTGTACATGCTTATTTTAGAGTAAACTGTCACTACCAAAAAGTTGTGAGACAAGTTCAAGTGTAAGAGCAGACAGACATCCAGAAGCACTGGTGACTTTGTGACAATAGCATCTGAGTTCCCTGGAAAAAGCTCCCCTAAGATCAGGTGCATGGCAGCAGAACAGGCTGACTCTTACCAAACCTTGGTGAGACTTATCGTCTCCTACCTTAATTCCTTTTCTTCACTTCCAAAAAAAAAAAAGAGCTCCGTTGGATAAATAATTTAGTTACACTTGTGAGGTTATTGCAAATGAAGAGATTAGGTCTCTTTAAAAATTAAACCTCAGCAGAGAAGAGCAGAGGACACCCCATCCCTGCTGTCTCTCCTTCTCCACTTTCCCAGGCTTCAGACTCACTCCCCTGCTGTGGGGTGGTAAGCTGCCTACAGGATGGATAAAGCAAGCCAGCAGAGCTTGTTTGGTGAAATTTTCACAGGAAAGAAAAAACACAGAAGGAAAACCTTCCAAGAGTTCATTCCATGGCAAGGTCGCCACCGACTAAACGCAGAAATGGTAGAGAGCTGAGAGTATGTATGTAATTCATTCTTAATAACTGAGTCCTGATAATTTTTCATCTCAGAGTTTGGATAAAACCGTATCTGTGAAGTTATTTTTCTGAACATTTGAGAAAACAGAACCTGGATGTACATAATCCTGACTGCATTAAGCATAGGTGTCTATGAATGCCCGTCTGTTGAGCTTTAAAATTGGTTAACTTGGTACTCTAGTACCTTTGTAGTTTTTACATTGTAAAGCCTACATATGTTCAGCACTTGCCTTCAAGCACTCTATAAATAATACAGAATTCTGAAAAGGGAATAGCAAAGACCCAAACTGTCAAGATCCATAGTGGAAAAAACAGGTCCACTGAATGCCGTTATTGTCAAAGCAGCTGTTCTGGCAACAACAGGACGATAGATACAGGGTACGTGAAGATGAGAAGGAAGGAGTTGTCTGAGGGAACGTCACCACGCTGTTTGAAGCAGTTTCATGCTGTCAGTGAAATATATTTTAGGACATAATGTGTCTGGATCCTGTTTCTGAATTGGAACACCAAACTAGCTCCCACGGGAAGCTGTTTTTGGCACGTGCTGCAGAATGTCCCTTCAGCACTGTGGGCTTGCTGTTCGTTTTAATGGCTCACCTCCCCACCATGCTGAGGTAATTAAAGTGTTCTAAAGCCCCTTCAGAACTTGAAAATAGTTTCTGTTTGCTAGGCAGGTGATAAATCTCATTCAGCCTGACAGAAATGTAATTACACTTTCTTCATGAAAACACCAGGGATACCATTACCTGGATCTCACAAAGCTCAAGGCTTGCAGACCCCCCACAGTTGAAAGGTCAGGAACTAAGAACTAGTTTCTCTCGTCATTTATATACATGGGAGGCCTCCTTAGCTTAGCTAGATTAAATCAGACTGGAGAAAAATTGGTTTAAGACTTTGGAAAAGGCAAGGGTTTGGGGGGTTTTTGTTTTTGTTTTTTTGTTATTACCACTGCTCAGGAAAAGCCAAGTCCATTTGGACCCATTAACATCACACAGAAGATTTAAAAAAGAAAAAGAAAGTTTGGGGTTTTGCTTTTTATAGAGCCAACTGTAGTCTTAGCAAGTCAGAGGTGGAAGTATGTTGCTGGACTCTGGGCGGGTGGCCCCAAGTGAAATCCCACAGAGAGGAGGGCTTCTGATGGCCTCTCAGTACCATGAGAGTCAGCTCACAGCTGGTTAGAAAGAGGGAATTAAAGCGCAGACTTGTGCTGGAATCCACTGACCAGTCTCTCTTTGGCCTGCTGTCTGCTGCCGCACAGCGGTTCCCAGCAGAGTGGAGGTTACCCTACCTTCTAGAGATGGGAATCAATTCAAATTCTAAAGGCTGATGTCAAGCTGCACACAGCTCTTTCCTGACTCCACACTCCATGGGCCAGTGAGACACAAACCAGGCTAGGGATTTGGAGACTGATCCAGAGAACCAAGTCTCTGTACCTGGACCCACTTACCAATAAATCAGGATGTTCATTGCTCCTTGCTCTAAGACGGGGATTCTTACAAACCCTGGTGCAATCAAGGACCAGCTCTGGCCTGCTATTTTTCCTAGACTTGATTCTAGGCTGCCGTACCACACAGGTTTACTGTGTTGGGATGATGTTATTCATTTGATCTTGATATCTTTTAATGTCCTCACTTTGAAAAAAAAATACTTTGCTAGACATGATAACATGTTGACTAAGATAATAAACTGAGATTTCCTTCAACGGAATTCTCCAAAAGTTCCTTTCCCCTTGGGTAGCACTCACATCATTCACTTAAGACTTTGGAAAAAATTTAGGGTCAGAAAATTAGGGTTCAGAATCAACTAAGCAAGTCCAAAAGGTATCTGTAATACTGACCCTAATTCCACCCAGATTTGATTGCAAAGATATATACTTCCACAGTGCATCATGGTAATATTTTTGAGTGGGCACAAAAGTCTCAGCATGCTGCTGGTGCCCGGGTGGTGGGCGGTCCTAACGGCTGCTAACCTTGCCTCCTGGTGTACTTTCATTTCTCCTGCATGCATGCCTGATCCTTTGCTTTGTTTGGGGGTTTTTTGTTTGGTTGGTTGCTTGGTTTGGTTTTTTTTTCTTCTGATTTGAATTAGACTTTTGCGGGATTTTTGCATGCTATTATTTGGACTTATTTTATAATTTAAACACCATCCTGTTCCTCTACATCTATGTTTTTCTTTTGTTGGTTTTTTTTTTTTTTGATTTGTTTTGTTTTCACTAGGAGACCCCCTCCTGCAGTTCCAGGCCGACCATCCTAACCCCATCTCCTTTTGTTTAACAACATGTCTACCCGCGGTATTTTAAAAAGCCTTCTGTTTGCACTACATGTCATGTGTACATAAAAACTTTTATTTTTGATCTGCATCTTTAATTAAAAAATAAAGTTTATTCTATATTTTAAAAATTACATGTGTTCCATTTCTTTTCCTATAGAATAATGACCCAAATTAAAAATAATTCACTTACATTAATGCCAGGTAAGGTGAAATGCATTTGTCTAGCCTTTCTTATTTCTAATGAATATTTAAATACAGGGTTTCATGTAGCCAAGGCTGGCCTTGAACTGATCTTGTATTCACCCACAAAGTGCTGAAGTTAGCATGTAACACCATACACAGCTCCTGAAAAATGTAATAAAAGTTTCATGTATTAGGACTGAAAGGAAAAGACTTACATTATTTGACCACTATGATTTCAGATACTCTTTGACAGAGAATGATACTGTACTGAACTGAACAATAAGTTAATAAAATTTCTTTCAACAGAATACAAAGAAAGAGAGAGAGAGAGAGAGAAGGAGAGAAACATTTAGAATCTAGAAAGGACACAGAAGTCTGAATCATTTCAATCTGCCTCCAGAAATCTTATTAATAGTTGTTATTGCACCAAAATGTTATTATTTTTCTAAAACTAATATAGAAGATTTTAAAAAACAGAATTATTACAGAAGAAACTGCAAGTCTGAAACACTTAAGCTCACATATTCGGGTTGACAAATTTAGGGGTATAAAGAAAAATCATACTACTTAAAATACATGCACAATAAAGAACAGAAATGTTGGCACCTCAGGCAATTTCTTCAAGATGTCGGTAAAGAAAGTGGATGTAAGTTGATGCTTGAGGGAAGAGAAAGCTTTTTAATGCATCTGTCCTTAAATAGCAATATTAAAATTTTAGGCCATAGGAATTTTTTAACTGTTGCCCCACTCACAGGAAATTAATACAAATAGATGCTTACTTTTTAAAGTAATGTAGTGCATTCTGCCAGATATGTGGTAGCTTTGCCAATGGCTTTTTATTTAATTTGTGATTTTCTGTTTTAGAGATGTACTTAGACTGAGTTTGGATTGAAAAGTAGCTATCTCTTCTCGGATGGAGGCCCTTGTGAAAACGCCTCACGTCGCTCTTTAAAATAGAACACTACATATCAAGAGAGCAAATCAGTCTCCGGGACTCTGTGTTCCGTTTACGTTACTAGGATCCCATTTCCATTTGACCTGGGGGAGTCCTGGCAAAGGAAGGCATGAAGACAATCCCGGCAGGACTTCCTTGCTCTAAAAAGAAGACCCCATCATTAAAACCATCTTCTTTGGATCGTGAAAACCACTTAAATCATTTTTAAGAATTAAATTCTCCACTCAAAAATGTAAGCCAGCTTCCCAGGTTTCAAGTTGCATACCCTGGGTTATCTCCCTTCTGCTGTATCCAAGGCTGGTTAATGAACAGGGTTACAGGTAAAGAAGCTGAAGAGTGTAAACCAAGGCATTCAGCTGGCTGTCCTGTAACCCAGGGCGACTGAACTAGTGTGAAATAACACAGACTGTGCTCCTTTTGCCTCTCCCTTAGCCTCAGTCATCATTTGGTATGTTTGTTTGTTTGTATGTATGTATGTATGTATGTATGTAGATGCTTGCATGTGTGCATCTGTGTATGAACTCTCAGAGGCCAGAGGACATCCTAATATCCCTATCACTCTCCACCTTATTCCTTTCAGTCAGGGCTTCTCACCGAACTTGGAGCTGGCTGGTGGCCAACAAGGCCCAAGGATCCTCCTGTCTCTGCTCTACACAGCACTGGAGCTCCATGCAAACATATGACCACACTTAACTTTTTACATGGGTGCTGAGATAGGACCTCATGTTCACGTGTTTCTGCAGCACATACTGTTGAACACTGAACCATCTTTCCAGCCCCTTGAATTTTACAATATTCTTACTAGATAGATCCTTACACAAGCGGGCACAATAAATAGTCCACAGCTGTTTTATAACCCTTTGCCAAGCAAAGTGTTGCCAGTGCAAGCAAGGTTTTGCTTCTAACTTTCTTCAAGTCCTTGCTATTTTTTTCACTTTGTCTAAAATTAAAATGCACACTTACTTTTACCTGATATTTATATAATTTGAACATTTACAATTTGAATTGACCTCATGAACAAGAAGTAAAATTCCAACTATATCAAAATGAAATGGCCTTAGTCTCCTGAAGTGTGTTCTCTTATTTTATAGGCAGAAGAAAATCGGAGAGAGTCTGTGGTGGGAGAAGAGCCTGGAATAGAAGTAAATGCTATGATGAAACACTGGCTTGTGGTTACTGTACATGGTTTTCATTCCTTTCATAATATAATCTTCCTCAGCCGCTAACTTTCTGTCCTCACCTCTACCTTCATCCTCCACATGTGACAGAGGAGGAAAGGTATTACAGTCTTCCAGATTGGCTGTAACTCAGGATGGTCAAGAGGAGTCAGTACTTCTTTTAAAAACCACAATATTCCTCCCATAGTCATCTCACTATGTATCAGATGTCTCTGGGATTCATAATAGTATCTTAGTCAGCAGGAGCACTAGAGAAGTGACAGAATAAGAAGCAGTTTGCAAAATAACCAAATAAGCAGTCATCACATATTGTTATGATAAGAGAAAGGGCTTGGTCGTCTTCCTAGGGTAAAGCACTAATGATTCAACTGCTGATACAGCTGAGATCTTGACCACATTCATCCATTTGCTCCAACCATGACCTAATGTTCCAGAAGGTGCCAATTGTGACTTCAGACAAAGGGACAATGGAATGCATTCCAGCCAGTCAAAACCCAAAGTTCTCATTCCTAGTAGAATACATGCTGCAAGATTCTAAGTCACCCAACTGTTGGAGACAGGCACACTGGTATTGAAAGTATGGAGGGGTCTCCTGCCTGCTTTGGTGCCTAACCAAGAGGTACTGTAGTAGTCTCCTCTTGACAGCCCGAGAAGTGCCTGTGTTCTCCAGTTTCCAGATCAAAAAACTGAGAACGTCTGAGAGATGGAAAAAAGAGAGCTCAAGGTAGGAAAAATTAGAACTACTGATAGCAATAGTTCTCCTGGAGTCTCACCACTAAATAAATGTGTGTCAACCTCGGGGAACATGTGCAGACACGAAAAGGATTTCAGTCCAAGCTTGGGTGAATCCATTGCTGTGGGCCTGAGTTGAGGCAAGATAGCATGAAACTATGCTACGGCTTGTTAATGTGTCTTTACTGTTAATAGTATGTAGGTGTTTCATAAGATACACTTCCTCAACTAACTCATTAATTCTTCATTCCCACCTTCATCTCCCAAAGTGGAGGCCAGGAAGCAAAGAGAAGGCACAGGTAACAGCATATGTCTCTTCATGGAATGTCCCATGATTCCCTCCCTCCTACTCTTCATCACCTTCTAATAAGGCCATCAATTATGAGCCTGTCAAGGATTAGCTCAGGATTCAATTACTTCTTCAAATCCCAGCTGACATCCCGGCACGGGATCCCCACAAGAGCCTGTTCAAACCAAAACAAAGACTACGAGGAAAACACTGCTATGTATGTATAGGCTAGGACATTTTAATGAATGTGATAGACTCCAAGGCTTCTTTTTTTTTTTCCTGGCTTGAAAATATTATCCTTGCCAATATGTATCTTATAACTCAACAAATAAGGATGATAGAAGTAAGGATGGATGCGTGCCCAACTATAAATCCATTCTTTAGATGAACCACGCAGGGAGTTAAGATTGCTAAAAATGGGGATCAGGAAAGATGCTGTGCAAACATGATCACCACACTTCCAGTCCTCACAACCCACGTGAAAAAAAGATCCAGAATCCCAGCATAAAGGAAGCAGTAACAGCAATGCCTCCAGGGCTTGCAGGCCAGTCAGTCCAGCCAACGTTTAAGCTCTAAATCAGTGATAAACCTACTTTAAAAGAAGGTGAGAGCCAAGAGGCAGCAGTGGCACATACCTTCAATCCTGGTGCTAGGGAAGCAAAGGTAGGAGAATCTCTGAATTCAAGGCCAGCCTCATCTACAGAGCAAGTTCCAGGGCAGCCAGGGCTACACAGAGAAACCCTGTCTCAAAAATAATAATTATAATGATAATAATAATAATGTGTGAGAGAGAAAGACAGCTAACATTGAGCCTTGGCCACCACATGCTCATGGAACGTACACACACAAAGATGACTGAAAAAATCAATTCTGCACTCTCCATATCTTAACTGGAGTCTCTTTGTGAGGAAACCACAGTGAACTTAGACCATTGCACCATGAAATGCACCCCGAATTGGAAGGGCACAACCAGCTGCCTTCACACCATACGATCCACCTGGTCATGGACACCATGGCCGAACACTGCAAGCCACTATCACATTTCAATATCATCAACACCTTAAGAGCAAACAAAAGCTAAGGCAATCAACAGGTGGCGGGCTACAGGTAAGGTAAAACTACACACTGCCACTTCCGTTCTGTTTTTAAACGAATTTCATGGTACTTTATATCAGATCCAGTTTTCAGCTCCAATAACAGCTTCAATGAAACCCATGCCTGTCAGTCATGAACACATGCAAGGAAGTCATCACCGAGCACTTGAAACGGGAAAGACAGTCAGTCACCAAGACGTTGAGGAGGGTCTGCCTGTGCACGTTTTAAAAAGGACCATTTTGAATTGCTGTACACTACTGAAAGTTAATCTTTCAGGCTCTTTGGCTCAGTATTTCCTTCTCCTTCGTGAACACTGTAGAAAGCAACAGAGTGCAAGTTCGAGCCAAGAGACAGTTTCTTCTGTCTGCCTTTTTCTCTTTTAAACATAAAAAGAGTATTTTCAGCTATGTACACAAAGGCTGCCTGAGGCATCAAGGATCTGTTTATTTGGTAATTTTTAAAGAGTGGGAGGCCCACAGAGTTCTCACCAGAGTCCAAATATGACTTGGGTCCAGCACGAGGCCACAGGCCATCCCAGGGTGGCGAGCAGCTAGCCAGCAAGCTTGGGAAAGCAGAAGCAGCTTTTAAGTGGCCCCAAGAGACTATGTCTTTTTCAGCCCTCGGGAAAATCATGACCAGTATGGGCGAAGAAAACCTCAGGGTAGAAAACCTCAGACGGCTCCTGGATGCTCTGTGAAGCAAGGTGTCCACTGCTTTTCTAAAGGTTCCTCCTTTCTTACCTCTCCATTGTGGGATGAGAGAGCAGAGCCAGGCCTGGGGAGAGGGCTGTGCACATGCTAGGTCGTTGGGAAACAGCTGTTTGATGGCTCTAGCTTTCGGCAATCCTCGGTTCACATACAAATGCACGTGGGAGGAAAGCAGCGCTCTCATTTGATTGGTAACTGCTGCTGTTTCCCAAAGTAAACCAACATTGATGACACCTGGGAGTTGAGGGCTGAAAAGGGAGCCAAAAGCGCTGACCGTGGCCTAAGCATATCCCAGTAGACCTTCTGCTGGTTCCAATGTGCCACTCCCTGCCGCCCAACGTGCCTGTGCCCTCCCAGTGGTAAAAGGAATATGTTTCCTCGGGCCCGTGGTCCAAGGTTCTTCACCAAACCTTGCCTTTCAGCTAAGCTCTGTTCCCTTGCCAGAATCAAGGCTTCTATAACTTTCAAAAACACTCCTGCTGATTTTTTTCACAGTTCTTAGGAAGTCTTGGTGCTTAGAGCCAAGGGGCTCCAGTCAAAAATGCATGTCACCCAGAAAACTAGCCCATAAGTTAGTGAGCCAGCATAACAGCTCCTTAAATAATCTGAAACTGGACCTGCTTCAGTATGAAGAGAAGGCCCCAGAATCCAGCCCTAGCCCAACACCCTTAGCACACGATCTACTTGAGCTTACAGATATTTGTACCATTTGCCTTTATTCCAGTTGATCCAGCCATCTCAGAACTCCTAGACACCTAGGTCACCCTGCACTGTAACCTCCATAGGCTTCCATACATTCTTTGTCCCAAACTTTTGAAGATTATTGTGCTGTGCCCAAGCACCTAACTCACTGCCTAGGCCATACAACTCAGAGTCTGTGCAGCCTGTTCTCGAGGACAGGGCTGCCATGAGCTTACCTTACATTGGTTCTCTGCATGAGCACTACATCCCGGCAGCCTGTCCCCCAGAAGCAGCAGCATGCCTCCTGACCGCTCCTGCAGCTGGCTGGGCAGGCATTCTTCCTTCCTCTTCCTGAGCTTGGAAACCTCAGGACTTCAGATGTGAGCACATCTCAGTGTGCACATTGTAACTGTCCATCTCCAGCCTCCCTTAGTTTGCAATTACTTCAGCTCCTGGTTCATGGCTGTCCTCTTTAGTGCCATTTCTGTCTTAATTCTGGGGTCTTGGCATAGATGTGTAGGTAATCCACCCCATCCCGCCTCTCATTTTATTGGGCTTCACTCTTCCATCAACCTTGAACTGCACCCTACCTCAGCTACTCGTCCTCTAATTTTAACCTTGTCTGCCGATGGGCTTACGCTTCTCATCCCTAGCTATTTCTAGTGTAACTTCTTGGATCTCAATCTACTGACTTTATCTACCACCCTACAGCCTCTGTCCCTCATTCTACCCTGGGATTCATTTGACTAATCTACCACTCTGGGTAAAACTAACTCTTTACCTACCCTAATTTGCACCATGCAACTGAACATGACCTGGAAAATACAAACAAGTACATAGAGTAGAAGCCGGCTTTAATTTAAATTCCTCACCACCATACCGAAAAGACTTACTGTTCTACTGCTGTGACCAAACACCATGACCAAAGTAGCTCATCAAAGTATCTATGTGGGATCTTGCTTACAGTTTCAGAGAGTTTGTCCACAATCATCACAGGGGAAAACATGGTGGCAGGCTGGCAGGGAGGGCTCTGGAGCAGTGTCTGAGGAATTCACAGGCAGGAAGCAGGAAGCAGGAGAGGAGAGGAAGATTGACTGGGTGGGCATAAAGGGAGCTTTAAAAACCCCACCCCCAGTAACACATCTCCTCCAACAAGGGCATACCTCCTAATCCTTCCTAAACCGTCCAACAAATGGCACAAAGCGTTTAAACATATGAGCCTCTGGGGACCATGCTCTCTCAGACAACAGCGGAAGCACTTAATAGTACCAGGATAACTGGTGTCATCTGTCCTCCCGGTACCCTCAGCTGCCCCCGTGTGCTCCACTCCTTTCACTCATAATTCTCACCTGACTCCTTCCTCAGTTCTCTCTGGATAACTGAAGCAGCCGAGAAAGAATTTCCTCACATCAGCTTCCAAATCCAACAGCTGTATCCATGTACCCTACCTTCCCACTTGTTAACAATCTCAACTCTCTCTGTCCGGCCTTCCATTTGGGTATCACATCCCATCTCCTCTCGCCTACTCAAGACTACTACTCCAGTAGCTGCTCCTGGTCAAGGAGCCTCGACACACAGCATTGTTTGCTTTAACTTTGCCCTCCTTTTCTGTACCAGTGCTTGGCTGTCCTTCGAAGCAAAACTTCCAATAAGCTTCACTGCTACAATTTCTCTGTTTCCAACCCAAATAAGTCATTACTCCAGCCACCACACTAAAGTCCTACTCTGTTCAAGGATGTGGCCTCCTCCCATGCGGGTCCCATGGTGTGCTCGCCACCCTTAGAGTCTGACTGATCATAGCTGGTCACCCTTTGCCCTTGATTTCTAAGGCAAGCTACCCTCTTGGTATTCCTCTTGCCTCCCTGGTTTTGCCATCGGAAATACCGCCATTCACCATTTCACAGCTGGGGTTGCTTTCTATTTATATCCATTGTCTGTCTCCTCCTGCTGAACTATACTAAGTTAAGGATCTTCAAGCCCTTTCATTTATAGATATATCCCAGGCACATATAACAATACTTATCATATGGTAAGTGCAAAAAAAAGTATTTGTTGGCTGAATAAATAAATTCCTAAGGCAAACATAAAATACTAATGGGGGAAACATGATTAGAGATCACATCAGTAGGCAGTAAATATCTTATTAGATATTGAGGGAAGGGAATATAGGAGACAAGGGATGATGAGGGATTTGAAGCATCCGGTGCAGCTGTCTACTAGTCAGCCTTTAACCCTTGAAGCAATTCAGCTGTAAGAAAGGCAGGACATTGGCCTGACCTGTCAACATTGCCTCAGAAAATTGCCTGCCTCCACTCTGATCTTTCGTCTTCTAAATTGTAAACTGGAAACAACTTCCCTTAGAGGATTGTTATGATAAGAAAATAATGTATCCTCGAAATACACAGCATAGTGACTGGAACACACAACACATGGTGTGCCTCTAAGACCTGAATATTGTTATTAATAAAGCTCCCGTTTACTATTTGCTTCCTGAATTTATGGAGACCTCAGACTTACTTCTTTGATTCACAAGTCAGCAAGAATTTCAACTCACCCTCGGTCTCTATGGCCGCGCCCTCGTGCAGAGTCCAGCTTCTCTGGCTCGTTGTCTCAGATGCTCTGGAGGATTCAAGACAGGATTAGTAAAGTACTTCTGATCCAAACATGACCAGGTGGGCTAGAGTAAGAGACCCTTGTCAGCGACATGATGGGAAGACATGAAGAAGGGGTCTGTGGAGAGAGCAAGCCAAAACCTTCCAGATCATAAGCAATGTCAAAGTAGTGGGCTGTCCCTTAGAAACGATGCTCCTCAAGCAAAACGCAAAAAGAACAAAAGAAAAAAGACTACTTGAACGAAGATGTGAATGGATTCATGGAGTACTTGAAACAGAGCTCACAGGTGCTTCACAATGGACAGCTGATGGCAGCCGACAGCTGGGAAATAAGGGAAGAAATTGCAGTGGCCTTAAAGAAGGACAGTCGTCGGGAAGGAAGGCGGCTAAAGAGAAAGGCGGCAAAGAAGAATGCAATGGTGTGTTTCCACTGTCGACAACCATGCCATGGGGTTGCTGACTGCCCAGCTGTACTAGAGAGTCAGGACATGGGCACCGGCATTTGCTACCGCTGCGGGTCCACGGAGCACGAGATGACGAAGTGCAGAGCTAACGTGGACCCCGCGCTTGGTGAATTCCCTTTTGCAAAATGTTTTGTCTGTGGAGAGATGGGCCACCTGTCCAGATCCTGTCCTGTTAATACGAAAGGAGTCTACGCCAACGGTGGTAGCTGTAAACTCTGTGGCTCCATGGAACATTTTAAGAAAGATTGCCCTGAAAATCAGAACTCAGATTGGATCATCACAGTTGGTCACTGGGCAAAGGGAATGAGTGCAGACCACGAAGATGTACTAGATGTGCCCAAGCCGCAGAAACCGAAAACCAGAGTACCCAAAGTTGTTCATTTTTGATAAGAATTGATACAGTTGTTAATTGCCACCTCAAGGTCATTCTCCAAAGTAGGCCATTAGAGATTAAAGCTGGGCACCTGTGGAAGCAAATCTGTATTATAGACACCACTCTGACCTTGATGGGAGCAGGTTGTCTACAATCTTATCTGTCAAGGAGTACAGGGTGATTAGAGGTGTGTGTGTATATTGTCTGTCTGTCTGTCTGAGCCTGTGTGTCTGTCTATATTTGAAACAGATTCTGTGTAGCCCAGGTTGGCTTCAAACTAATAATCCAGAGTGCTGAGATTACAGGCGAGGTGCCTAAGAGCATATTTTCACAGATGGAATTTAGGAATAACTAAGTGCCTCTATACCTGATTGTAGCAGTCATCAATATAAATGTAAATTATGAATCAAAATTGACCCTTAAACAAAGCACATGCCTTTCAGCTTGTGAATAAATAAATACTTTGTTATATGCTCTTAAAAAAAAAAGAAAGAAAAGAAAAGAAAAATTTCAGCTCACAAATGCTACTGCAAAAAGGAATAACTGTAACTTCCACAAGAGGGCACTGTGGCCCAGGCCTACTTCAAGGATTTGAAATCCTGCATAATTGTGTGACTGATGCCCTCTGCTGACCTGTTTACATTTTCTTCTTGTTGCGCCTTTCTTTGGCTTGGAAGATGTAAACGGTAGCCTTGCATGTGTCCCCATGCTCCGTCAGCATGAACTTGGAAACCCAGAGCTTCCCAAAAGCTTTCTGAGAAGTCCACAGTGCTTATAGGCTCATCCAAAGCAGCAGACACAAACTCACAGGGAGTCCTCATGCTGCTGCAAACGCACCTGTGTCTTCTAGCTCTCTGCTTGGTGTAACTAGGCTACAACACAGCACAAGATTAGCTGGCCTGTTGTCAACCCTGCAGCCCTGCCCCTCCTTGATCCTCTCCACCCCAACACCAAAGCCTGACACCTGTGTTACTTAGTTTTCCATGGCTGGAAGAAAAAAAAGTTCCCTTGGACTCCGTTTCAGAGAGTGCAGCACGTGGCTGGTTGGCTCTTTTACATGGGTAAAGCATCATGGCAGGGAGCCCATGGAGAAACAACGCTGCTCATTTCAAGTCCTGGGAAACAGAAAGGTCAGGCCCAACATGCCTTCAAAGGCATACTCTCAGAGACTCCACTTCCTTCCACAGCTTTAGTTCTCTGAAGGTTCTAGCACTGTCCAGTAGGATTAGGCACTTAGCATGTGAGCCTTTGACTGACAGATAAGATCCAAACTATACCAGCTACCAGCTCCATTTGGGCAGGGTAGGAAAAACTGCTTCCTCCTCCTCTTCCTCCTCCTCCTCCCCTCCCTCCTCTTCTTCTTCCTCCTTCCCTCCCTCATCCCCTCCCTTCTTTTCCTCCCCCTCCCCTCCCTCATTCTCTTCCTCCTCCTCCTCTTCTTCCTCCTCCTCCTCCTCTTTCCTCCTCCTCCCCTCCTCCTCCTCCTCCTCCTCCTCCTCTTGTCTTGCTCTCACTTACACCATCCCTCTCCAGCCTTCCCTGTAACTTAGAACAAATGAGAAGCAGAGCTCAAGGAGAGACATGAAATGGCAGAAGGGCGGGGGCTTTTTATGTAAGCAAGTACTTGACAGGTTGAGATATAATTACAATTGAACTCTTTCCCCTGGTGTTTCCTCCAAGTTACAATATTTACTTTAGAAATCTGAGTCATTAATATACTGCCCACACCATTTCGGTGTGCTTTAAAGTTGAGACTGGCTAGAGAACTGAATTTAAGTGGTAAACAGTCGTCTCAGCAACTGCCGGACCAGATTAGATGAATCTTTTTCTCCTTGTGAATTCCATTCAGTCACAAGCCAATGAGGCATAGGCGAGTCTTACCATCCTATAGCAACAGGAAAGAGCTCAGAATTTCTCAGTATTGAAAAACAACATGACTTTCGGTTTCATTCTCCCTAAACTTTTTTAGAATCCATTTCCAATGCTGGCCTGTGAGATTTTTCCTGGAGAAAATGCAGAAATTCCAGTAAAATTATATTTTCATTTGGTCCAAACTTACACTGGTGCTACTTCAGCATTTTGTCTACTGTAAGACATAGTCTAATGAACAAATGGACATTTGCTTTTACCCTCCGACTTTTTTTTCAGAGCTTGAAAAACGTTTGGAAATTTCCTCTTCTAGTAAACTATATAGCCCTATCTTTAGTAATGTATAGGCCATGGTCACATGTCCTGAGTCTTCCTTCTGGGCTGAATTCTAGTGTCAACTCCATTTTTTAGAAGGCTGCTTCCTGTCCCTTTGATTTCTATCATTTGGGTTATTCAATTTGTCATGTGTCACCAAGTTTTAATTCCTCTATTGCCCAGTATATGAGGCAACTAAACTAAAAACTACACACACACACAAAAAAATCCAAACAAGCAAAACAAAACAAGGCCAAATACAACAGTACCCTTGTCCATTATGCTTAGACTTTGGGCCAGTGAGCTCTGAGAGCAGTGTGTGGGGCTCATCCTAAGCACAAATGTAAACCTATCCCACTGACATCATCTGTGCCACACCCTGCACTCGCTGGTTAATTCAGGCAGAGTTAATAAACATACAAGTCCATTCACACAAGATTATCTGCAGCTATTCTGTTTTCCTACTTCCTCTTCTTTCTCTCTACATCATTGGGCCTCGGCCCTCCTAATACTGAGACCCTTCCTCCTCGTGGTGATCCCCCAACCATAAATTTATTTTGTCGTTACTTCATAAATGTAATTTTGCTACTATTATGAATTGGAATGTGCATATTCAATATGTGACCCCTGTGAAAGGGTCATTCGGCCCCCAAGGGGTCAAGGCCCACAGGTTGAGAATCTCTGCTCTACATGAAGTTAGCAAATTCCCTGGAAATCAACACGTTCCCCTGCCCGCTGTCTACTCTCCATCCAGACCCTCACTTTTCCTCCAGTATTGCCCAGCAGCACTCTCCATGCTCAGCCTCAAAACTGTTGCCAGTCTTTAGACTTCACTTGTACATAAGGTTCTATAATTCTAATATACAGTGCCTTAGCTTCTGTCTTTAAAGTCCCTGAGTTTGTGACTGAGGGCAGGGTACTGTGACACACTCAGCTCTCTGTGACCTACAGTCCATTCACCCCATGCTTCTGTTCATCATCAGGGGGCATTGGGTCCCTTTGGGACACACGTGCCACCCACTGGATCCTGCTTGTGGTACCCTTCCTCCTCCAGCTCCCTTCGTATCCAAACACACTGCTGTGCTTTCCACCCTCAAACTCAAGCGCATCTTACAACTCCCCATCACTTCCACACTGATCTTCTAGAACCCCAAACATGACTGAGTAGAGGGTGACTCCAGGTAAAAGTGAAAAGAGCTGGAGTTAACAGCATATTCATTCGCCTCACTGTTCTTAAAAGTGGTTCAACCTTTTGGAACACTCGGCTCGCTGGCAATGAGTTTCCTAAAGTTGACAACTGGAAACCCACTCAGATAAGGCAATGTATTAAAACATGAAAAATAAAGAACAAACCCCGCAGCTTTTTTACAATACCTTGTTACATCCAACTGCCATCCGTTGATGTGAACGATAGAATAATTTGTGCCACTTTGGAGACACAGCGTGTACAATCCATCACAGGCAGTGGATGGATGCTTTGGGATCCACAAGGCAGTTTCCTTGTCTTTTTCCCCCCATCACCAAGTGCCCTTGGGTTTGAGAAAGCAGGGTAAGTGATCTTGGGGGACAATGACCCACTTTTTTTTTTTAATCATGAAACAATCTTCAATAACAGGAAACATAAAAATATGACATTAGTTCAAAATCCTAATCAAGACGTTTATGAGAAATCAGAAAAAATAAAAGCATTACTTCACAGTATGCTACTCCCTTGATGTTCTCATTTGAAGTTACAAAAAGCAGAGGGCAGTATCACTTTCACGGATGGAACCAGCCACTGGGGAAAGTACTTCATTCATTTTCTGCCATGGCCTTCTTCAAATTTAACCTACATTCCGATTGTTATGATACATCTAATGTCCCTCATCCCTTAGGACCAAAAACATTTTTTATTTTTTCCCTGAGATTTTGAAATTTTTACATAAAGGGACAGCTTGAGAATAGGACCCATCTAAATACAAGATTTACTTATTTCATATACACCTTATACACAGTATTAAGACAACTTTATATTTCTTAAATAGTTTTGCACGTGAAGATTTCATGGCGTAGAGTGTGGGATTTTAACAGGGTATAGCATTAGTGCTCAAAACCTTTCGGATTTCAGAACTTTGCATTTGAGACGCTCGGCACTGACACTGTGCTTCCGGACGGCACTGTGCTTCCGGTCGGGCACTCTTCCAGACATCTCACACAGCTTATCAAGATTAAAGGTGAAAACTGAGAACTGAACAACTAGGTAATTCAAGACTTCAGGATCTGTCCGATCTTTAGACAAGCTGGATTGTTCATCCCCAGCAACAGACCCCAATTATTGGATCAATAGAACCGTGACTCGAGCTCCCAGTTTGTCCTCTCCCAGATCTCAGTGACTAAAGCCCCATCGCTCTCCCGTCTTTGTGCTGCGACTATATCATAATGCAGTCACATCTTGCCTGCGAACATGTTTGTAACCTGGTTTAAATTTGAGACAGTTTACAAAGTATATTCATATTAAGAATCAGATTCATAGCTACTTTCTCTGAAATGCCACAGGTATGAATCCCAAACTGAGTAGAACCAATTATTTTGGAGTGGCAACAGCTACCCTCAGTGGGTACACTCTTGTTCCATGATTTTCCATTCCTGCTAGTACTACCTATCCGGTTCTCAAAGCCTTTCACCAGCTATCCTCCAAGAGTAAATTAAATGCCACCTCTGGCTTCCTTATTACTCGAGATGAACTCTCCCCCAGCCTCTTTCAATGGCGCTAACATTTTGTTTCTACGATAACTAACTCTCCTTGAATACCACTTCTGTGGTATTGGACAACAAACTGGATGCCACCATCCAGGATTTTCAAATTTGGGCTCCAGATATATAAATGTGTCCCTTAGTACACACAGAAAAGACTAAACAACTGATTACACACACACATGTGCGCACATACACCTTCATACTACTTTTGTCTTACGCCTTCATAAAAATAATGAGGCAGGGCCAGTGTGATGGCTCAGCTGGTAAAGGCTTGTTATCAAGGCTTGAGTGATGCGTGGGACATAACATACTGGAAACAGACCACCCTCTCTCTCACACACACATAAATAGTGGTTTAAAAAAAAAAAGACAATACAATGGATGTTACTTTTTTAATAAGCAGAACCCACATTACATCGTTTGTTATAGGGAATAAAGAACAATAATTCATAATAGCACCAGAAAGCTTTTTCAGTCACAAAATAACTGAAGGACAAACACCTTCCCCTAAGCCCTTGGTTAAACGTTTACTTCTGATCTCAGCTTTACCTCCCAGATCAGCCTTCTGCTTCGAGGGTGGAACCCTGCCTTTAAATGTCACACTGGTTAGGTTCTAAGTCTTTTAACTTGTCTTAATAATGAAACGAAGGTCCCTAGCTTAGCTAAGGAACCTAGACAAATCTTCCTTGATTTCAGCTTCATCCCAAGGCCCATGAATATTTTCCTTAAAAAGCTGCAGATGAATGAGGTAGTAAGGGCAGAGACAGGAAATGGAAAACAGCAGAAGAGCAAAGAGTATGGCTCCCACAGCACTAATGGACAAAAGACCTCCAAAAGCTGAAAAAGCAAAGAGCAGAGTGACCCCTACATAGCTTCGTGGTGTATATGCCTTCAGTTTCTTCTGTAACATGGGCCACAGTGCAAAGATCTGGATGGCAAACGTCACCATAATGAAAGCGTGTAGTGACCGGGGGAGGCGTGAGGCCAGGCAAACAGAAGCAAAGATGGCCATGTTCAAGGACAGTGTGCTGGAGACGATAGCAGCATTGGCACCATAATCAAAGAAGATGAGATGGCCTAACAGCATAAAAACTGACATGGCGTAGATGGTGTCAGTACTGACAGACTCTGTCAGGGTCTTTAGCACTGGTGAAAAACCATATGTGAAAGTAATGAAAACCAGAGTACTCTTCAGGTCGGCCCACCGGGTCCGCCCACTCTTCTTCCTTCCATCACCTCCATCAATAAGATCAAATAACACATACCCAACCAAGGAAGATGCCAGTCCAGTCCCAAAAAGCCACTGGGGAGCCAGAAGACCCTCATCCATGTACCACCAGATCACTACAAAAACACAGACACTACACAGCTGCTGTATCACCACACTGGACTCAAATACCACAGCCCAGTATTGGTATTTCCGGGCGTAGATGTTTTTCCGGAGTTCTTCCAGGAACCTTTGGTCAACATAATTATCAGGGAACGGCTGCCGCTCATATAAAACCTTCTGCCACTTGACTTCTGGGGTGTCCTTTACACGTTGAGCACACATTATCTCATTCTTTCCACAAATCCAAGTGGGCTCAATCTCCCTCAAAGACGTCCATGGGGTCTGGTTCTTGATAAAGTTGTAGATTAAGACCTCTCTGGAAATGCCATACTGATACGCTACAGAAGTTTCCTTGTTTACAAAGCTAAACCTGCAATAGATGAGTTTGTTCTGTGAGTCAGGACAACACAGCTAAATTCCTTTAAAAAAGAGAGAGAGAGAGAGAGAGAGAGAGAGAGAGAGAGAGAGAGAGAACAGTAAATATACGAAGGCTGGGAAATGTCTTGATAGGCATCAGTTACAATCAGAACAAGTCGGCTTACTGAAAGCTTAAATAAGTTGTGCCTGGTGACATAATGAGGCATTAAACCTTCACATTTTAAAGTATAATCTTAATCATTGATATCTGCATAGCACCACTGACTCAGAATGTTAAATGTCTTATGCACCTTCTTTAATTGTCACAGCCTTACTAGTTAATATCAGTCCCACTTTACCTAATAAGACATCTGAGTTTCAAAACAGTAGAGTAGGTCTCAAGATAACAGAGTAGAGCCCAACCTCCAACAAAAGTCTAGTGTCAAAGTCTGTGCTTCCGGTCATCCTTCTCTAAGCCGGTCTTAATTTGGGTGTTCATACACCCTAAGATATGTACTATTTTTGCATGATTATATTTGTAACTTACGCAAATGTATAGGGACAGAATCCATCCATAGCCGTTACCTGGTTCCTAAAGGCATCTGAATAAGTTATCGGTCTAATGACAATAATCTGCACCATACAGAAGGGTATGATCTCTACAGTTCTAGCCCAAACCAAGAACTCAAATCTTCTTTGTTCATTAGCTGATCTCACCATCCTTTAAAGTGCTGTATCATTCTAATGAACTGAAACTCAAAAACTCTAGCTCAGGAACAAGAAAACAATCATCCTATCTTCAGAATGGGAAAGTCAGAGTCAGAAACACAAAGGTGTCATTCAGCAAATTTGAGAAAGAACTTCCTGCCGGACCTTCTTTACTTCGTGGAGGCCAGGATAGACCTTTGCTTTAAAAAGCCATACGCCCTGGAATCGGCCCTCATGCACCGGGACCTCTGGATTTGAAAGGTCCGCATCACCGAGTGGGAAAGGGTCTTGGGCTACCACTCACCCAGCCGGCCTGCCCCGCCCGCCGCTGCCCCTCTCCTAGCCTTGGCTCAGCCGAAACGGCGAAGGACGCCGGAACCCACCTGCACCAGGCTCTTTAGGTGGTGCACGACCGAGAAGAGCGGCCACCCAGCTACTTCTACATCCGGGACGCAGGGTTGGAGGGGACTACCGTAGAGGAGCACTTCCGGGTCGGCACCGTTCGGCGGCCAAAGCGTCCCGCCCCAAGACGCCACACCGCGAGGTCGCTGCTGCCCTCTACTGGTTGCTCCTCTCCTGGACATCTGCTCGAAGTGGAATGCTCTAAGCCTGG
Organism: Mastomys natalensis; assembly: GCA_021653895.1. Lineage (NCBI taxonomy): Eukaryota > Metazoa > Chordata > Mammalia > Rodentia > Muridae > Mastomys > Mastomys natalensis. The sequence continues at coordinate 322,328 of JAJTUV010000648.1, forward strand.
GAAGCAAATCCCTCAGTGGGATTTCCTTCACAGGGTGTGGAAGTCAGGAGAAGGCAGGAAGAGTTGCGGAGCTGGTGGGAGAGTGGTAACAGGAAGGTGGTTGAGCATGTGTTGTCAGGCTCTCAGTCAAGGGACTTTCCACGCAATCAAGCCCTTCTCCTGTAGGTGCCAAACCAGGTTTCTGGTATTCACCAGAAGGAGATTAAAAAAAAAAATCCCAGGTCTCACGTAGCGTTCTGTGCATTGACTTCCACAGAGACGATGCGATCGTTAGTTTGTATTTGTCCAAAGTCAGGCAGCTAGTTGGTGATTGTAAGTAGATAAAAAATATCCAAATGTGGATGGCTCCAAAGCTAGATTCTTTCCTAGACTTTGCCACCTAAAAGGGAGGGTTGAAGGACTTTGGAACAAGAGATTGCTGACTTTGAACTGGGGTCATGTAAGTGTCACAGGGTTTATAAATAGGTGGAAGCTCAAGGAACTGAAAATATAGAGAATAATAAATAGAGTGGACACAAAAGCAGAAAACATGAACCCGCTTATTAATTTTCATACGATCTGTGCTTTGAATTCTTTGTATGTAAAAGAGAGAAGGCACTTAACTTGTTCTTGGCCACTTTATGGAATGGCTGAAGGACTCATGTATAAAAATATTTTTCAGTGTATTGATTGCTTTGTGGTTGCTATTAGCTTACTTTGATTATTGTAATACCATCACTGGTCAAGTGTTGTAACTCCTTTCGTAATACTTTGTTTTTAATTATATCTACACATGTGCTCCTGAATACAGGTGCCTGTGGAGGCCAGAAGGAGGTTTGGATCCCCCACAGCTATAGTTACAGGCAGTCAGGAGCTGACATATGGGTGCTGTGAACTAAACTTGGGTTTTCTCAAAGAGGAAAGAGTGCATTTAATGGCTGAGGCATCTTTCCGGCCCTCTGACTCCTTTAAGATTTTTTTTTTCCCGTAGGTGTGATAAACTGCAAAATGATCTCTTTCCATTTCTTTTTAGGCTTTTGTTCCAAAATTTGACAAGATTCCTTGGCTTAGTGAGGCCAGCCTGGTCAACAAGCCACTGGTACTCAGCATCCCTAGAAGGTAATTACCCAGCTTCTGAGGACAAAACATTTGAGAAAGAGCTCAATGGTTGTGCTCTCAAGGGAGAGAGGTGCATGTGACCTATTGAGAAACCAAGTCGAATGCACAAAAAATAAGAAATGCCCCGGGTTTCTCAGACAAAGGTTATGCTGTGTAAGGCCTTACTAGAAGAAATGAGACCCATCATAACCTTCATTTCTGTGTGCACTGTTCAACCCCAGACACTGTAACTCAAAACACTTCCATAGCTTACCCTCCTCCCCCGATTTAGTTTCTAGTCTTGGAATTTGAACTATCAAAAGTCTAGAACTATAACACGCCATCTTAATAGAGTAGCAATTGCTGTATTTCATGCGGGGCCTCCTCCGGTTTCATGGGTCCCTCCCCGCTCACAAAGCCAACAGAGAACACATTTCTGTTTTTGAAAACTGAGGATTTATATGTAAGGGCATTTCAGCTTCCACTTAAAATAATTATGTTCTTCATTCCACACCCCCTCCCCCTTAGTAATTAAGATGTCCCTGGGTGTGGTGATAAGTCTTCTCTGGGGGGGAAGGTAGGTTGTGAGATGATGGTGGGAAGTAAGGAATCAGGGGACAAGCAAGGAAGGTCCAGAGGCAGTTCCAAAGGCTTGTCATAGGCTAGAAATGGCTGATAGAGAGAGCATACTCTAAGAGTTTCTTTTCCTGTTGATAATTGTCATGCATCCTTAGGTCTGTGAGCAGATGACTACATTAGGGGCATCCATTCCTCGATAACACGTTTGCTTCGTCTGCATTTTAAAACAGTTCTCAAAAGGCTGATAGATGGTTTTGTGTATTTTCAAAGCAAACATTTGAGTGCCTGTTGTTCAGTTTTGTATGTGTGTGTGTGTGTGTGTGTGTGTGTTTATCTGGCATGAGCAACCAGAGGTTCAATAAACTCAAAGGTTTGCTGAGGAAGTAACAAAGTAATATACCCATTAAGAGTTGATAATACCTCAGGAATCATCGTGAGTAATGATAACTTAGCATCTTTTTGTAAATTCGACTTCGGTCATAAACTCCCATGCTGGTGGCAGTCAGATAGAAGCCACACTGATAAGGTTGGTCAGATGGAGGTGGCAGTGGGAGAACTGACTAAAGGTGACACTCCCTCTGCATGAGTCAGTGTTGCCGCCGGTGTCTGAGTCCGGGGCCAGATCTGCTCAGTTTTCTAATTAGAAGCAGGGAAATTTTCAATTGCTAATGCCTGACATTAATAAGCTAACCACCACCATCCTTTAGTACACTCTGCCTATTAGATGTGCCTCTGAACCCAGGGACAAAGCATCCCAGTGCATGTTCATCTTGCCTCCAACTCCCCTGTTCTCTGTCCAAGCCTTTGGTGAAAGGTAGGGAGTAAAGAGCAAAGCAGAGTTTGAGAGAGGCAAGCTTAGTACTCAACTGGACAGTCATGGTACCTGTTCATTCAGAGTCAAGATCGGGGTTGTCAGGGAGACTGGTCTATCTGCAGCATCTGGAAAGGGATGCAGTAACACACACACACACACAAACAAACCACTGGCCAAATTTAGGCTAGTAGTGAGAAGTTACTTAAAATAGTAAGTGAAATTCTTCCCAATCAAATGCTAAGACTGAGGGAGCAATCTTGGTGTCCGATTGGAGAAATGAGCCTACTTACCCCATAAAACTTGTGAGACGACTAAATGGTACTGTGGAGTACCCTCAGCTTTCACAGGACAGGAGAGAAATACAGCTTATTGGGAAAAGAGAGGGAAGGGAAGGAAAAGAAAGGAAAAGGCCGGGCAGTGGTGACGCACGCCTTTAATCCCAGCACTTGGGAGGCAGAGGCAGGAGGATTTCTGAGTTTGAGGCCAGCCTGGTCTACAGAGTGAGTTCCAGGACAGCCAGGGCTACACAGAGAAACCCTGTCTCGGAAAAAAAAAAAAAGAAAAGAAAGAAAGAAAGGAAAAAAGGAAAGGGAATGATTTATATATAGCTTTTTTTTTTTTTTAAGGACACAATGCATTTGTCCAGAGTTCTAGGTCCCAAACTCTTTGTTTGGCAGTAACTTCCCTCAGCTCTTAGGGGATAGCTCAATGCACTCAAAGTGTTTCTGACCCTGGGGCAAGCAGATCTAATAGAATGGTCTTGAAAAGGTAAAGGGGTGTTTAGTAGAATATGTCTCAGAATATCCCAGCTTCAAACAAGCTCTGGAAACAGCTGTGGAGACGGAGGTGAGACCACACACACACACACACACATCCCCCTCTAGGAAGTAACACGGAAGTACCGGTATGAAGCTTCCAGAAGCACTTTCCCAGCTTGGCTGAACTGTGCTGAAACCACACCTGTTAGTGAGAGGCTTCATGGGAGCAAAACTAAGCCAGCCTTCTTGCTTTTCCTGGTCGGTTTTGGGAGAATAAATATGAGGTAGCCCATTCCCATAACGGAGAAGCTTGTGAAGGAATTTACATCAGACCACCTCCCCAGCTTCCTAGGACCCAGGGAAGTGGCAAGAGAAACGGAACAATAAATCCTTCACAAACACCACACTCCTTTCCCATGAACAATGAACAATGAAATCCCTTCTCACTAAAGCGGAGAGGTGTTCTTGGCAGAAGATCAGCATTCTGCGTTTCCATGTCTTGGATGGCAGGGACATGCTCAGTGTCTCACTGCCCCTACACCAAGGCCTCAGCCCCTCATTCTTTAACTAAATGATCTTCAGTGGGAGGCTGGGTTATCCTGTGGAGATAACTGGTGTTGGCCCTATCACATCTTCATGTTTCCCAACAACCAGGGAGAATGTTCCAGTGAACGATGTTCTATGTGGGAGGACAGAGGTGAGTTCCTTGAGTGTGCAGGGGCATAAAGTCTGGGAAATCCAGCCAGGCATGAAAGGATGGGTTCTTGGTAAGTGTTAAAGCATCCATTGCAGGTGCTTTGAAGAAATCATCCAAGGAGCATTTTATTCTGTGCACTTCTGCTTTCAGGAGCAGCCCTTTCCCCTGACTTATTTGTATCTCACCCAGGATTCTCATTGGTTAGTTGAAGAAAGAAAAAAGAAAGAAAGAAAAAAGAAAGAAAGAAAGAAAGAAAGAAAGAAAGAAAGAAAGAGAGAGAGAGAAAAGAAGAGAGAGAGAAAAGAAAGAAAGAAAATAAGAAAGGAAGAAAGAAAGAGAAAAGCCAAAGTGGCATGAGGGGAGCGTTGAATAAGCCTGCATTGTGCAGAGCTGGAGAGGAGACAGTGGGAGTGCCCCAGGCCTTCCCTGGAACAGCGGGGACCTGGCTCTCCCAGCCCAAGACTGCAGTTCTAACTTCCCTTTGCATTGATTGCCTAGGTATCACTCCTCCATTGTTCTGACTTCATACAAGAAGGATATGTATTTGCCACACTTGCTTGAAGATCCAGATGTCATATCAAAGGTATTCAGAAAGCTTTCATTGACCCCAGCTGTTAATTCTCTTGCTTCAAGAGAATAGGATGCTTTGTAGACATTGTATCTTTTTCCTTTGTCCCTAATAGAGAATGGAGATGTTATTTCCTAACCCCTTAACGCGAGTCTGTGTCTGGCACATCATTTAATTAAATGAATTTGTATCACCACACATAAAACCAGATTCTACTTGTCCTTACCATGACTCAAGTATTTTAGTGCCCCAGTATATCATCACTAAAACTAAATAATGTTAGAAATACCAAAAGGAGAAAATGGAAATTAATTTTGGAAGAGTCTGTCAAAGCCCTTCAAAGACAGTTTCTTAGCTTGTAGCTAGATGGGTTCTTGTTTCCAGAGACATTAAACCAGCTTCTTCCTCAACCCCATGAATTACTTACATCTTCTACAAACAAATCCCCACTCCTATGGAACCTTCCATTTAAAAATCCCACCCTTCCCATCCTGCTTACGGAAATCCAATACAACTGGTTGCTGGTGGCTCCCGGAGGCACTGTGCAGCACCTAGGCATCTAAGCTATGGTGCTTGAGCTGTTAGCACTTGTGGAGGGAGAAAAAAAAGAGGGACACACCAGTGATATTCGTGATATTTTTCATTTGTAAAACGCAGGGATTCCTGGAGCTGTTGCAAGGCAGCACCTGAAGGAGAGTTCCCACGGCCCTCGGACCAGTGCCCAACACGTAGCACTCAATCATATAAGGAACAGTTATTAGGAGCCCTCATGCCCCCTTTCCATTTATTCTAAGACAATGCAGAAATGAGTAACTCAATTGCAGCCCAGACAAACAGAGCTGAGGCAAACTGAATGGGACAAGACTGGTGATAACCACAGAAATATCAGAGATTGGGGCAAAGTACTTGAGAAGATGGGAGGGAAGGTCATTACAGGTGGGGGAGGGGTGAGGAGCAAAGGAAGAAGTGGCACGAGGTTGGCTTGAAGGGTAACACCTATAATCCAGAGGCAGTTTAGAGAAAGAGCAAAAAGAGACTCGGGCAAAGGAAGGAATGTCAGTCAAGACATGGAACCTGAAAGTGCAGGAAATGCTTGAAGAACGTCCAAAGGTTAGAGCCCATAAAGCCGTGAATGGTGAGCAGACATACCACTTTCAGCACGGAGGCGTCAGGGATCAAGCTGTGCTAAGTGTCAGCACATTAGTCTCCCTCACAGCCTGAAGAAACAAGTTCGCTAGGAGGCTACCATGACACATACTAGGTGACTGGGAGAAGGAAAACTGGCCACAGAGGCAAGAAGCTTTCAGTCATTGAGTATCTAAAGTATTTACAAGCCCTCATCTGCTGCCAAATATTTGGCCTGCCAAATGCCTGCCACCGATGGCGTGCCCCAGGTCTCAGTGCACTGTGGCAGCCTAGACACTAAAACACCAAAGCACCCCGTCATCTACAGCACAGGCTTTTCTTCTTTTCTTTTTTTATAGGATATTTTATTTACATTTCAGATCCTTATCCTATTCCCCCTCCCGCCCAGGAACCCCTATCCTATCCCCCCTCCTCCTGCTTCTTTGAGGATGTGCCCCCACATACCCCCCCCCCCACTCCCACCTCCCAACCCTCGAATTCCCCCATACTCGTGTCCAGCCTTCATGGGACCAAGGGTCTCCTCTCCCACCTATGCCCGGGCTGGCCTCGAACTCAGAAATCGGCCTGCCTCTGCCTCCCAAGTGCTGGGATTAAAGGCATGCGCCACCACCGCCCGGCTTCAGCCCGCTTTTCTAAAGACTGTTTAGAAGTCTTCCTCTCGAGGCACCTAGCTTTTTGTGACTGCAGTACCTCGCCTGGCCACTAGATAGCAGTTAGGAGAAACAGCTTCTAGAGGCCTGACCAATAGTGGGCGTGAAAGAACAGTCTCTGGGTAGACCTGAGAGAAACCCCAGATGCACTGCTCTTAGTAAGATGGCTGGGCAATGGTGGCGCACGCCTTTAATCCCAGCACTTGGGAGGCAGAGGCAGGCGGATTTCTGAGTTCGAGGCCAGCCTGGTCTACAGAGTGAATTCCAGGACAGCCAGGCTACACAGAGAATCCCTGTCTTGGAAAAACAAAACAAAAAAAAAGGAGAAATTCATGAACTGTACCCTCATTTTTCTCTTCCTAGGGACTGCTCCTCCACTGGTGTGTGTGTGTTTTTGTGTGTATGTGTGTGTCTGTGTGTTAGGCACCACACTGTGCCTCAAGTCAGATCCTTAACTGTCACAGCAGACCTCCATAGTATGCTATGAGCTATGAGTCCTTGCCATATATATGCTGTGAGGTAAACAGGCTCAGCAGCTGCTCCTTTCAGAAAGAAACTATGTCACACCTCAAGGGAGTGGAATGTTTTGTGGATACTCTCTTTCTTTATCCCTAAACCGGGGACCTGCCAAGAAACTGCTAACCATCCTACAGCCAGCTGGACACTCGATAGGTGCAAAGGTCCGGACACCTGGCTAGTTCCTCTTCACCAGCAACAGTCAAAGGGCACAATCTGAACTGTCACATTCCACGGTAGCATTCCTCACGTGCCCTGAAGGGGCCTTGCAGCAGCTGCAGGTAGCAAGTGTGCCTGGAGCAGACAGAGGACAAAGAAAGACACAGGTCTGGGAAAGGAAGGCAGATAAGGAGAGTAGGCTGCATGGAGGGGTCTAAAACGATACCCACCAGGGGAGGAGGCTGCTGGAGGCCCAGAGATGGTGAAGGAAAACTACTGAATGGAGGCAAGAAACGAAGCCTAAACATTTCCTCAAATGTGTACTGGGCAGAGACTTTTCACTAGCAACGCTCTTAAGTAGAAATTGGCCTCATGAATGTTCCAGGAACGTTACTTATTCCACAAAGAGTGAAAAAGAGAACATGGGTGGCCTGGGGAACTACACCTAGAGGCTCTAAACCTCCTTTGGCAACCTGTGGGGTTGACTGTAAACCAGTCAGGACTCGCAGGCTATGCACTGATTATAGTTCTCTCAGTCCCTGTCCAAACCCGCTTCTCACTCTCTTTGATCTGACTTTGCTTTTCTGGATCTAATGAAGTCACAGTAAACATGACAGCATTATTCATTTGGCCCTTTGCAGTCCTGTGACGAGAAACTTTGGCTGAAGACATTGTTCAGCTTGGAAACAATACGAGATGAATCCCATTTTCTCACCACTAAGAACTCTTTAGCTAATTATTTCTCGTAGATTCTAAATTTTGAAAGTCTTGACCACATAAAACTACCTCATATGCTCCTAAGCCCTTTCTCTGTTATATTTATCCACTATATACAATTATAAAAATAATTTTAGAATGAGGAGTATGGTTGTTTTAAAATTATTATGGTCTCTGCCCAGAACTTAAGCTCAGTCAAGAGCAGAACAAGGGAAAGGGAAAGACATGGCAAAGGACAGAAAGGGCACAGGCAAATTCTCAGTTACAGTCAAGTAAAGGTTGTGTGGTCTGTTTTTAAAATTGCCATCTGGTATAGTTTTCGCTATGTAACCTTGTGTGTGTGTGTGTGTGTGTGTGTGTGTGTGTTATGAAGAATAAAGTAAACTTCAGGTTCTTTAAGCATTTTAAAAAGCCTCATTATTAGGCCATGAACCAGCTCTTAGGAACCTCAGAAAATACTGTCCTAAAGTAAGATCTTCCAGCTGTGAAATATAAAGAGGACTCCTCAACATCTGGGGACTGGTTTACATCTGGTTACACCTCTGCTAGGTCTTCAACAGGTTGTGTCACTACTACTCGGATATTCCATCTTGAAGACAGCTGCTTGGAAAATAAGAGACACATTAACGTTTCAGTGTCTCTAGATGGAGAGATGGTATCACCAGGAGCTTGGCTATGAGCCTGGCTAGTTTTCTCTGCTTCTGCTGCTGCTGCTGCTGCTGCTGCTATGCTAGCTATAGGGAAAGAGGATAGGTAAGGTGGGAATGGTACAGGCAGAATAGACCTTCGTTCCATGGCTGGGAAAGGAGGAAGGATCAGAAAGGGAAAGGACCAGAGGAAAGGAGCCCTACTGAACATGGAATCCAAAATGATTTACACTAACTTCAGATCGGCCTATTGCAGCTGCCTTCTGTAACTCTGAGCCTACTTACACTCCAAATAAAGAGGAATAGAGCAGCTCTTCTTGGAAACAAGACTGGCTGATTGTGAGTTTGAGCTGCAGCATGGCCAAGATTAGGTTTTGCTCACTGGGAGACTGGCCTTTGTCCACTGTATTAAGATGGGAACATCTGTCAATTGTGGGTGGCACTAATTCCTGAGGTGGGAATCTTGAACTAAGCACTAGAGTGCAAGCATTCCTTGAACTGCTTCTTGACTGTAATGCCATGTGACCAACAGCTTCATTTCCTGCCACCTTAACTTCTCCGCCATAATTGACTGTGTACCTTGAAACTGTGAGCCAGAGGAAAAAATCCTTAAATTGCTTTAGTCAGTGTATTTTATCACAGCAATGGGGAAAGGAAAACTGTGTCTTAGAGGATAATGAGTTAGCAAGGACAGATTAAGAATCTAAAGAATATTTTTATCCTTTTTATACCAAAGGATGGTAGCCACCATTTTTATTGGACTATATAAGCATTGCCAGAGTTGTTAGTAACTGTACCTTGGGGATTTCACTAATATATTTGCCCCTCAAAAATATGGGTAATGAATGGAGGGTAGGCTACCCCTAGAGTGCCTGGGAAGACATAGCAAAGAGTTGGTTCAGCTCAAACCTAAGGAACATACACAGAAAGCCCTTTATCACACAAACCCTCCTTTCACCAGAAAATCTAGATATTCCAATCACTGGAGGATGGTTTGTTTGCTTATTCTCCCAGGTTTTTGCATACTATTTCCTGGACCTGGACCCCTCCCATCCTCTTATCACCACACACACACACACACACACACACACACACACACGAGCATATCTACACATCTCTTGCCATTTTACTCTTCTCAGATCCTGTCCTCTGCTCGTTACTCCCAGTGAACTCAGCAATGCTCCTTAACTTTGGAGGTTCCCAGCAGTTATAGTACCTTCAACATTGTTAGAGTCTGAATCCAAAATGACCCCACAGAAGTTTGTGTTTTGAGCATGTCATCTGCGCTATGGTACTAGATGGAAAGCTGTGGGCCTTTAGAAGGTCAGGCGCAGCTGGAAATAAAAGCACTTGGGCCTGGACTTTGAGAGTTATACCTACCCCTGCTTCTGCATGAGTCTTCTACCTCCTGGTCCACATGCTGCTGCTATCAGCTCTGCTGCCATGGATCAAATGACTCTGCCTCCCCTACCAGGATGGACTGAATCCCTGAAACCGTAAGCCAGGATAAACCTTTCCCTCCTTATTTCTGTTAAGTATTTTATCACAAAACAGAAAAAGGTAGCTAATACAAGTCGTGTTCTTGAGTTTCAGATTGCTGGATGGTGAGCAGCTTGACATGAGTTGTGTCTCATTTACCTCAGTGTACCTAAAGAATAGACAAGTGAATGAATCTGTATTAGTTTCATATCCTCCTGAGAGCTTTGTCTTATTTATAGACCCATAGGGCACCACCTCGTATATGGTGGCCACATAGTAATTGCTGGTTGTTAAGTTACCAAATCGACTCATTCACACTCATGGTTGCACTTGCCAAACCTCAACAATAACACTGAGTTGATTATTTTTTGTCGTGTTCTATAAAGATGAAGTATATTTCAACTATTTGTGAGAAGAGTTCAACTTTTGTCAGTATTCAGACATCAAACTCCAAACACCATGTATCTCCCAGAGGATGAAACTACTTGCATATCAATGTGGCAAAGGTCACCTTCAGTGCACACTAATCATGCCAGGTAGACGTGTTCAACCTCTCCTGTCTCCCATACCTCCCAGGGCAACAGGAATGAGTCAGGGCACACATGGGTCAACTGGAAGGAAAAAGCTAAGTTGATAGTCATTGTTTGTCACTGTGGTGTTGTTCTTGCCTGTGTTCTACACTTTCTGTGGGTGTATCAGATTACTCTGATGTCAGTGTGCACGACAAGGTGTTAGATAGAATCTCCAAATGTAATTTTAGATTCAAGTTCTCATCTCCCTCCTAAGGAATCCTCTGCCAGAGATGTACATTAGAGCCTTCTGTTACAGGTATACATTCTCTGAGTCTCTCTCCCATTTTGTACAGATGAAGTAAAAAAAAAAAAAAGCAGTCCTTACAGTTGACAGATGGGAGCCCCATCCTTTGTCATGGTTGGCACAGCCCTTCTTCCCAAAAGGAGGGGACTCAGAAGACCTATACCAGCTCTAGTTCAGCTATGGCTTAATGCACGATGCACAGAAGGGCCAGGTTTTGGTGAACCATGGATGCTAGCAAGCCAAAGTTGAACAGAGCTAAGTAATTGGCAAAAGATGCTACCTGGAAGAACCTCCTGAAAGACTTTGAGGAAAGTCTTCATTGAGTCAAAAGTTCTCAGGCTATTTGGTGGAGCTTATTCAAAAATGGAAGAAACCTATAGGGAAATACAGTTTGTCTGCCATGTATGCACAGCTAAATGACAGAGATCGTACTGGATTTTAGTCTCTAGTCCCCTGAGCTAGCTGTTCTTGTATATCACTGTATACAGCAGTACTGAGATCATCACCCTGTCTAGTTGCCCCCTCCTGCTTAATCCCTTTCAGAACCTATAAATGGCAGCAAATCGCAGATTCAGCAACCACCCTGGAGAGCTAAAATCAGAGTATCCATTTTATTTTTGTGAAAGACAAAAAATTCCATCTTTTGCCTATTTTTAACCTCTTCCATGCCCTGAGTATCTTACCCTCTCCTCATACATCTCTGTTCCCTTTCCCCATAGGCTAGAAAGAATGAGCATGAAAACCTGTCACCCAGAAACAAGCAACTGTGCCCCACATGTCGAGGATGTCAAGAAGTGAAAACGGTAGGCAAAGGGCAACAGACAAGCGTATGTGCATTCGCAGGTACAGAGCTTCTCTGCCTCCCCAGGAGCTCTGTACAGAGAAATAGTGATGGATCCCCTTTGCAAAAAGGCTCTGACACAGCCTGCAAATGAGGTCATGGGTCCTGAGAGCAGCCTATTGATATAAGCAAACTTCTCCACTTCAAGGAGCCGAAAACAAACCAGGGGTGGTGGACCAGAGGTAAAGAGATGACATGAGCCACTTTGAGTCTTGTTATTAGCTACATACTTAGAGAAATTCCAAGAGCTATGGGGCTTCTTCTGTCACCATGACATCTCCACAAAACACACACACACCAAGTCTTCTCCGTTATTATAATTATGAAACAAATTGCTTCCTTTGGAGTTTGTCATTAATTCAATCTAAGCCTCAGTAAAAAAGCTGGGGAGAGGTCCTATAGTAGTTTTAGGCAGCCAGGAGTGTCCCTTGACCTGGATAACTATAATTTGTAATGGAATATATTAGTAAGGAGGAATGTTGTGGGAAAAGAAGTCTCTCAGGGGATTTGGAAGGAACAAGGATGGCCACATGTCAGAATCACTACAGAAAAGAGGCCTGTTTTAGGGGAGATCACAGAAGTCTCTCAGGGGATTTGGAAGGAACAAGCATGGCCACATGTCAGAATCACTACAGAAAAGAGGCCTGTTTTAGGGGAGATCACAGGTCAGAATGAAGACGATGGGTTAATTTAAGGATTAGGGAAGCATGGTACTGGTGTTAGAATAAGGGTTAAGAGTGACTTAGCTAATGATTAAGTACAAGTAATGAAGGACTGCTTTAAGTCTGATATCCACTGAATCTCCTTGGACTCGAGGAGACTGGACAAAGGGTTAATGGATGAGTAAACTTGGGGACCAATTAGATCAGGAGGAAGGCTGAGCTGTGGGATCAGTAAAGGTGAACTGAGTGAAACACTACCCTCAATGTTGCTGTCTGTTGGTTTTCTACACATCAGGGACCACAGTGTTCATTGTGAACATTGACTGTGGTCTAGACTGGGATCACTCCTGGTTCCATTTCTGGAATCACATGCAGGATACCCTGACCTTGGGGATAAGTTGGCCACAGCCAACAGGCACATTTGGAACTTGAGAAGATGCTTTCTCAAGGCCTCTTCCTTGACCTTTGCCCTAGCTCAGGCCTGACAAGAATAGACACTTAGGCCATGGCTTCACTGCTGCTACAGGGACAGTCTTCCAACACAATAGTGCTCTTCCCTCCTGCTGTCAAAACTGACTGAGAAACTACAGAAAGATAGAAAACAAGTCTGAAATGCTAGCTTTACACTACAAAACATCCTTCAAGGGAGGGACTGGTGAACCACTGCACTTCCTGTGGCACTACCCTTAGCAGTTTATTCAGTGATAGTTGGGGAAGACATAAAGACCCCACATGACAATGACATAATGACGTGAAGAACCTTGGATACACTCTCGATGCTACTAATGCAGTACTAGACATTTTAGCCAAACCAACTAGGCAAGAAAAACATATAAAAAAGACAGATAAAAATGAAGGAAGCCAAATTATTGCTGCTTGCAGTGAGAGGAATACGTATATACATTTCAGATATGCTGCTATCAAATACGCATGTATATCTACACATATATAAAGAGGAAATTAAAGATCATCAAGATACTATTTGAACTAATATAGTCAGGAAATGTTCAGGATACAAAATTAGCATACAAAATCAGAAGTATTTTGTTAGCAATAATATAACACAATTGTTGAAAAAAATCAAAAATATTCTATTTACAATAAATACAAAAAGAAAGATATCTCCAATGAATATTCAAAACTCTGTTTAAAGAGATTAAAGAGTTCATGAATTGTAAGAATTAAAACTGTTAAAATATCTGTTTACCCAGAGCAAATTCCACATTCAATACAATCTCTACCAAATGCTAATAGCATTCTAAACAAAACTAGAAAAAATGTAAAGTTCATATGGAAACTTAAATAACTGAATAGCCAAAGTTATATTGAGCAAAGCACCAGAACTGTCTTACTTCAAAATACACTACAAGGTATAGTAGTCAGAATAGCAAGGTGTTGGCATAAAAGTAGACCCCTACACAAGCAAACTAGCACAGGGTGCCCCTCATCTTTACAGCCATTGAATTCTCAACAAAGAAGCCAAAACTATGCACTGGGGAAAAGACAGTCTTTATGAACAGTTCTCAAGAAACCAGTACTCACAGGGAAAAGAGAAAAAACCTGGTTCTTCTTACCTTCCAAAAACAGAAAATAGATCAATAACCTGCTAGAAATAGGAAACATACTTAAGATATTTATATAGGTGTAACTTGCCCTCTGCTCCGTCCCGTGGAATAAAAGGCAAGCTACAACCGTGTTCTTCTTAAAGCAGCTTTATTCAGGTTCCTTGTTACAGTACGCTTGCTTCAATCTTCTTCTACCTCCTTCAATCCTCTCTCCTTCCACCCTCCTCTTCCCAGCAGCCCCTTATATACATTGCCTTAATCCCATCAGCAGCTGCCACGCTGTCACTGTTAATTGGCTGCTCCTGTGATGCGAGGTGGGCTAATCGAGTAGCCACACCTGGAAGTGAGAATCTTTTCTCTAATAATGAGCCACAGCCACAGTGCCTACTCAAGCTAGCTGGCTACACGCCAACTGCCATCCTGACAGCGGGGAGAACCGCTTCCTACAGCTCCCCCTTTTTATTTGTATTATGCAGCGCAGGAGGACACAGAGGTCTGACCCCCTGTAAATTTGGGAGATTGTCAACCCCATCTCACCATCTGTTGTTGCTACAGTATGGTTACCATGGGCGACCCAACCCTCAGCCATTTTCCAGGGGACAGGATCTAGGGCTGACCTGTGTGCAGTCAGACATGTGCCCGAGGACAGACAATGTCCTCTGCGATGTACGTCCGTCACCCTGCTGCATTTTACATTTTCAGTGGTTTTCAAGTAGCTCAGCCAGATCTGTGGAGATTGACCTCCTTTGAGAGCGGCAAATGCTTGAACTACCATGGCTTGGCCCCGCACTGCTGGGAATGCATCTTTAGGATACACCACAGTGCTAGGCAAACTGATAAGAACAAGGCAAGTCATCAAAGCCCCTATTCCCGCCCACTCTTTTATTTGATCTCCCTCAGCAACAGGATAGGAGCATCATCGTCATTGACGGCTTCATGGCTGGACAGATGTTCCCGTTGTCTATTCTGTGCAGGACGCGTGAGTCTCTCTGGAACCCACAAAGGTTGCTGCCGATCCTGTGGAAAAACCACAAACAGAGCCTCTCACCCACACCAACACTGTGCCTTTAAGAATATCCTTTCACAACACCTGTCCTCCATTTACTGGAAACTATCATATATCGCTCAGCTGCAGATTTTATCCCAGCTGCCTTTTGTAAGGTAGCCTGATACACCTCCTTTAAAAACCTTAACAAATTTTAGTATCAAGATAACCTGCCTGAACCCTGAAATCTAGTCTTCTGAAGGTCTATCTCTATCATGTCTGATCCATATAATTCTGGGAGATATAACTACTACCTTAATCATTTCTTTTGAAAACATATAGACAAAATCTTCTAATAGGCTGTAAGGATTACTATCTGGATCCTTTAGCACTGAGCTAATAGATGATGAGTTGTATCTTGAGGTAGGCCAGGGAACAGGTGGGGGTCCCCTTCCCTGGCCCCCAATTGGTCGCCTCCTGCTTTCTTCTCCACGGCTTAGGGATCTCTGTCACCAGGTCCTGCTCGACTAGACTCCTCTCTCTTTTCTGACTCTGTCTCAGAAGCTGTGGAGGGTCTGAGCTGGGCCATAGGCAGAACCACCAGTCCTCCGGCCCCTGCTCCCATAGCTGCCCCCATAGGTTAGTGCCTGGGCATTACTGATATTCTCTCGAATGCCAACAAATATGAAGAGAACCATTCCCTCATCCCTGGGTTCTTCTTGTCGTTATCACCTTCCACACGAACCCTTACCACACCAGACCTATCCACAATCTCCTGAATCACTTTCCCATTCTTTCCAATCACTTTGCCAACCAAGTTCCTGGGCACTTGTACAGAGTCCTCAGAAAATTCAAGGTAGCTTCTAGCCTGTCTGCATGCCTCTGGCGTCTCCCATAAATTCGGAAAGTGCAGGTTTCTTCGCCCAACTCAATGGCAGTTACTCCTGGCACTTTTCGAGCCTGCTGGATGTTGGTACCATGAGTTCCAATTGTCAGACCCATCAGGTTCTCTCGAACTGTAAACTCCTTTTCCCTAAACAGAATATCCTTGAACCAGTAACCAGCACTTCTTTCCCAGAGGAAAAATATAACCGCAAAACTAAAAATCACACCCATCTTTTTTCCACTTTTTTGTCTCTTTACCGAGCACTTTATTATCTCTTTACCAAGAATTTTATTATCTCTTTACCAAGAATTTTATTATCTCTTACCTAAAACTTGTCCCTAAACCGAGAACTTTTGAACTTGTTCCACTTACCGAAAAACTTACCCAGTCAACTGCCCTGAGTCGACTGCCCTGAAGCCGCAATAAGTTCTGAACACAATCCGGAGGTTCCCCGAACGACTTGTTGCTTCCACGTACGACCACTTGTCTCTGAAGGCTCCCCGTACAGGCCACCATTTGTAACTTGCCCTCTGCTCTGTCCCGAGGAATAAAAGGCAAGCTACAACCGTGTTCTTCTTCAAGCAGCTTTATTCAGGTTCCTTGTTACAGTACGCTTGCTTCAATCTTCTTCTTCCTCCTTCAATCCTCTCTCCTTCCATCCTCTTTCCAATCCTCTTTCCACCCTCCTCCTCTTCCCAGCAGCCCCTTATATACATTGCCTTAATCCCATCAGCAGCTGCCATGCTGTCACTGTTAATTGGCTGCTCCTGTGATTCGAGGTGGGCTAATCAAGTAGCCACACCTGGAAGTGAGAACCTTTTCTCTAATAATGAGCCACAGCCACAGTGCCTACTCAAGCTAGCTGGCTACATGCCAACAGTCATCCTGATGGCGGGGAGAAATGCTTCCTATATATGGCTGTGATTTGGAGGAGTGAATAAGACACCCAAAGAACAGAAAATAAAAATATAAATGCATGAGATTATGTAACAAGATAAAAACCGAACAACAAAAGAGCAAAGTGAAGAGATAGCTATAGAAGGGGCAGGTTATGAACTACTCTTTTACAGAGGGCTAATGTCTAGAATATACAAGGAACTTAAGTTTTCGATAATAAAAAAAAAACATATATAGAATGAGCAAATGTTATAAGCAGTCACTTCTCAGAGGGAGAAATTCAAATGAGCAAATTTATCTGGGAAAACTCTGTACTTCAGTAGGAAGTTAAACACACAATCATCTAATGATTAGAATACTTATTATCAAAAATTCCCTAATTAACAGATACTGGCAAAATCTGTGAGGGAATGTTTGCATATTGGTGGTAAGGGGAGGGAATTAGTCATTATGGAGAACAGCACAGTGTGGTGGCTCCTAAAATACTCCAAATAGGACCATGTGACCGAACCATCCATCATCTATTATATAGCCAAAGGAACCGATGCCAGCATATCAACAAAGCATTTGAGCGCGCACGCTTATTACCGAATTATTCACAATAGCTAAGATACACATCTAACCTTGAGGCCTGAGAGGCGATGAAAGGATAGAGGGTGGGTGGAGAATGCATAATGGAATATTACTCAGCAACATAAAGAATAGTATCTTTTCATCGGCAACAAAAATCTTATACTGCCTAATGTCACTGTGATAATTAAGTGAGGTAAGTTGGTTACCAAAGCGCACATATTACCTATATATAGATCTTTCTACAAAGGCTGATCAAGATATATAATAGAGATCATTAAGAGCTGGGGGTGGAAAGGATAAAGTTGACGAGTGGGTACCATAGCACAGAGAGCAGGAATGAGTCCTATGAGTCTTTAGCACAGTGGGATGACTGCAGTTTATGGCAACATATTATTTTATGTATCAGTAGAAGCAAGGAACTGAAGAACCACAAATACAAACCAATAATTTGGAAAGTGTCAAGTGTCAAAGTGAGCACACTGTGCTAAATAAATTAGTACAAATACGTGTTTGTCACATTTTAAAAACTTGTTTAAGGACAGGGAAATATTTAACTACTCTGATTTAATTATCACACTATACACATATATCAAATTATGACCATAAGTCTGTATTCTTAAAGTTTAGGAAAATCAATAAAGGTGGGAAGAGAATGATTAGGTTCATCCCAATGCAGTTTGTCTCAGAAACAAAAATGCCGTTGTTAGCAGCTTTGGTCTGTGCAATGCCTGGACCCATCCTTGTGCATAAAATACTACCAACCTGAGTGAGGGGCTGTAGAACAAAGCTCATGCTACTTGGCCGGAGGTCAATGGTTCTCTGCCCTGCCCTCTTTGGAGCACAGCCAACTCTAGATGACATTTTGGAAAATGATAAGATCTTTTTCTGGCATCTTCTCTCTCTTTTCATGTGTCTAGAAATCTCCCCCCTAGGTTCTCATTGAAGTTTTTGCTGTCCCCCTTTCTCAAGTACTTCTGGTCTCTTGGTCATCCTGCCCCCCCTATTCCCCTCATTTCCCCCATTTCCCTCATCTTCCCTCAGCCAATGATTCAGAAGAAGAAAAATCTGACTAAAAATGGTAGAGCTGGCATTTACTTTTTCCATTTTCAGGCACCTCTAGAGGTACTGGACACAGAACAATTTGCAATTTTATTGGCAAGTAGGCCAAGGGAACACCTGGAAGGGGAGGGGAGGTGCTGAGTGACCATGCAGTCTCCTTAAGGGGCCAGTCTGGAGTGCTGGGGTCAAGACTAAAGAATCTTAGGGAGTGGTATTTCCTAGCTAAAGAAGCTGTGGCTCCATACCAAATCTAGCCTGGGTGAAAGGCACTCATTTTCAACCATGTTTCAAACTGTCATCATTTGCTCAGTGATTTAATTTTGAAAATGTCTAAATGGGCGGTGTAGAGCTAGAAATACAAGCGCAGCAGTGTAGAGCTGTATGTAGCATCATGTCCTCGTGAAGATGAATGTTGAACAGGAAAGCCAGACATCATTAAACAAGGAAGTGCACCGAGGTTCATGAGTCTTCCGAAAGCAGGTCTTTAGACCAGAGGCAGAGAAGCACCAGGAGTCACCGCATGTGGAAGGCACCCATGGCTGCCCTGAGAGGAAGAGTGGGGAGTCCCCAGAGGATACTGAATAGTATCAGACACAACTCGGGTTGCTAAGGTCCGTTGTATAGGTCAGAATGTAGTTACAGCCACTGTACTGAATCAGGCTTTCTTTCTCAGGTACAGCCAAAAATTTTCATTATACCCGACCATCAGAAACCATCCTCCCAGAATTCTCTGAATCACAGGTGAGCCAAAGATGTAAGCTGGGCTATGACATAAGTTCTGGTTCTAACTCTTCAGTCAGTACACAGGATTGGGACTGAAAGGACAGTAAACAAAACACCCGGGGGATGAACTTCATAGTGGCTTTATCTTCTGTTGAAACAAAGGAGTCACACTTCGTAAAGAAGTTATTTCACTTCTTTACATGAATGACTAAGTTACTGTTAGTACAACCTTCCTTTCCACCAACCTAAGAACAGTCCAAGGAGTAGGAGAGGACATTTCTTCCTCGCCCTCAGAGAGATAACAATTCTCCTGTAGATGATATATATCTAATTCACAAAATATGAGTGACAGCACACAATTTGTCCCGACTTCCAGGCATCCTGTCACCTTCCATCAACTTAAATTCCATTTATACGTTTGATTGTTGTTTGCTGCAATGAAACAGAAATATAACAGAATACAACCAATACCACAGAAGTAAAATCAAAAGTCAAATTCTGAGTAGTGAAGTATTTAAACCTTTTCCCTGTGTTTTACTATTAACAGTAAAGAATTTACTTCTTACTTTATTTTTTAAAACTCTATGAAGAATTGGGAAGGAGTTGGGGCATGGGTGTGTCTGTGTGTGTGTATGTGTGCAAATATAATGTTCTCATTATGAAAACATCAATTTACAAAAAAACCTCCAGATCCAAATACAGTGCTATCCATGTATGAAAACATCATAGTGAAACTCATTGTTTTGTATTCAAAACAACAACAGTAACAACAATAGCAAACATGAACTCTCTCTGGATAAGGCATCAATGTTCTGAAGGCTGTGGAATGTAAGCGTAGAGTCATCTTCACAAAGGAGTTATATAGGACCCCAAGGCAACATTGAATTCTCTCCCTTATATAAAGAGAAAGGTGAGAGAAGCTAATTGGTCTTTCTAATCTAATGTGGCTCAGAAGCAAGTGTTCTGATTGATTTTACGACATCATGGCCTTTTGTTCCAGACTACAACACAGTCTGGTGCACTGATACCATGTACCAGTGCTGGCTTGGGTACACAAAGGTCACGGAAGAAACACGTGTCCCAGCAGTTCAAGTTCCAACACTAATAACATTTACTCATACTTTTTTTTTTATCATGATTAAAGTAATTCTGATAAATATTCTTTGCAAACTTTAAATAGAAATCTTTCTGAATCAAGGCTGTCTGAGCAAAAGTGAATTCTTCTGTGAAAGAGACTTTGAAACCTGTTACCCTGGTTTTTTTTTTAGAATGTTTTGTACTTTGAGTAAAGCACTTAATCCACAAATCATTAATTGCTTTTATTTTAAGCAAATCTTCCCTGTTTCTTTAAACTGTGGCTAAGAATTGATTGATCTTAAAATTCTCCTGAACCTTTGGTTTTGGTTTCATTTTCAACATAATGAAAGAAAGCGTACCACTTCTGTTTGATACTTCCTTAGAGTATAGAATATGGACTTGGCTCTGTTTGCTGCTTATAAAATCTTCTCTACATTTTTTAGCTCTCACCACACATATGGCCAAAGTCATTGTCCTCATCGAAACAATTCCCTTTCCTCGATTAAAAAGATGTATTTTAATCTTCATTTTTGTGTATATCATGGTGGGGGTGCACCTGCAGAGACGAAAAAGGCATCAGATGGTCTAGAACTGAAGTTACAGGCAGTTGTGAGCCCAACATAAGAACAGGGAACTGAACTCAGGTCCTCTGGAAGAAACAAGCCTTCTTAATCACCAAGCCTTCTCCCCAGCCCCCTCGCTTCTAAGTGATTTTAACTAGAGCCACCACGAGAGCTAATAGTTTATGAATGTAAGGAATGAAAGAGAGAGGAAGAGAGAAAGGATAGAAACACCCATACATATTTGTTCAACGGTAGAACAGAGAGATCTTATTCGTTCCTGAAAATACTGCTGATTGTTTGCACAGCATGGATAATAGATTGATTTTGCTTCCTCTTTTCTCCACCTCAGTGAAACCTCCAGTGACAAGTGAATTAAATTTGTCTAGATCAGCCATATATTTTGGCAACAAAGCAACCTCAGAAGATCTATTTGGAAGTGGGCACATTAAAATGTGTAGATAGCCTTTCTCAGTAGTTCTCAACCTTCCAAATGCTGTGGCCCTTTAATATAGTCCCTCAGGTTGTGGTGATCCGCAACCATAAAATTAATTCATTTTGCTGTTATGAATTGTAGTGGAGATATTCAATATGCAGAATATCTGATATGCCATCCTCAAAGGGGTCATGACCCATAGGTTAAGAAACATTGCTAGCTAGTTCATCAAATGGTAACAACTTTAAGTCTTGAGGAATTAAGCAGTTTAGGTTGATCTAGGATGTTTTGGAATTGAATGTATTTGGAGTGAGGGTCACCCCCACAGCCTTGGAAGAATGCAGGAATAGAGGCTTCACAAAGTCTCTTAAACATTTCTTCCGTTTTGCTTTTCAAGGGCAAATTGACTGACTTGGAAGATTTCTTGCTTTTTATGAAGATTAAAGAAATATTTCCTTAATCCTCACTAGTTTTAGACTCTACATGTTCTTATAGTAGAATAAAATATGTTTAAATAAAGGTCTTATCAAAACTCATGAGGATACTACTAAGGAAAAGCACCTGAGAGTTAGTGGTGTTTGGACAGCTTACTCTCTCACCCTGCTGCAAGGCCACAGTGTAGCTCACCCTGCACTCGGCTCTCTGTATAAAGCCCGGTCCCCTTTCACTAGGCTCTAACTGACACATGCGTTTTCTTGATTCTTCCATCAGAGAGGGGAGCCTTCATTCGCAAGTGCAGCAGTTACATTCCTGCAATGATATTCCAACAGGTGTGTTGTCTTTTAGAATAAGTACTTCGAGTGTGATACATACTCTGCTTGGAGCCAGAGAATAGAAAAAGTAGTTTCTGTGATGCCTCTAAATATTTCTAAGCAAATTCCATTCCTTTTTTATTTTGCATATTGTCTTTTGATGTGTTGTGATTGTTACACAGCCTCTTCCTCCTCCTCCTCCTCCTCCTCCTCCTCTTCTTCCTCCTCCTCCTCCTCCTCCTCCAGCTTACTCTGTCTCTTCCAAGGATCTCACATGTTTTTATGTGTTTTTCCACCAAGGCCCCTTTAGGTCACACAATCCTCCCCTCCCAGAGTTATTGCCCTGTTCTCCCTCCCCATTTGCCTCTGAGATGGTACCTCCCACCCAAAGTATCTCCCCACCCTGGGACATCAAGTCTCTACAGGATTAGGCACATCCTATCCCACTGAGGCAAGACAAGGCAGTCCTCTGCTACATATATGCTGGGGGCTTCAGACCAGCTCTTTGGCTGATGGCTCAGTCTCTGGGAGCTACCAGGGTCCAAGTTAGTTGATACTGTTGGACTTTCTACGGGTTGTCATTCCCTTCAGTTCCTTAACTGAACTGAATCCTTCCCCTAACTCTTCCATAGAGGTCCCAATCTCCATCCAATGCTTAGTTGTGAGTATCTGCATCTGCCTCAGTCAGCTGATGGATAGAGCCTCTCAGAAGACAACCATGCTAGCCTCCTGTGTACAAATACAACATAGCATTAGTGATAGTGTTAGGGATTGGCACCTACCCATGGGATGGATACCAGATTGGGCCAGTCACTGGTCAGACATTCCTTCACTCTCTGCTCCATTTTTGACCCTGCTTTTTTTTTTTTTTTTTTTTTTTAGAGAAGCAGTTTCAGGTTGAGAGTTTTGTAGGTGGGTTGGTGTCCACATCCCTTCACTGGGGGTCCTGTATGGCTTCTAAAGGTGGTCTCTTTAGGTTTCATATCCCCATTGTTGGGCATTTTGGTTAAGGTCACCCACATTGAATCTTGGGAGCCGGCCGGGCAGTGGTGGCGCACGCCTTTAATCCCAGCACTTGGGAGGCAGAGGCAGGCGGATTTCTGAGTTCGAGGCCAGCCTGGTCTACAGAGTGAGTTCCAGGACAGCCAGGGCTACACAGAGAAACCCTGTCTCGAAAAAAAAAAAAAAAAGAAAAGAAAAGAATCTTGGGAGCCTCCTCACATCCCAAGTCTCTGGGACTTCCTGGAGATTGCCCCCAAACCCCACCCCTGGTAGCTGTGTTTCCTTTAGTTCTCCTGGCCCTTTGGGCCTCTTTCCTGTCTCTCCCCATTCCTGGTCCTGTCCCCTATTCCCCTCCCCATACCCATTCACACCCAGGTCCCTCCTTCCCTCTGTCTCCCATGACTATTTTGTTCCTCCTTCTAAGTGGGATTTAAGCATCCTCACTTGGACCTTCCTTCTTGTTTAACTTCTTAGGGTCTGTGGGGTGTATCATGAGTATTCTGTACATTTTGGTCAATATCCACCTATCAGTGAGTACAAAGCATGCATGTCCTTTTGGGTCTGGGTTACCTCACTCAGGATGATATTTTCTAGTTTCATTCATTTGCCCGCAAAATTAATGATGTCCTTGTTTTTGATAGCTGAAAAGAATTCCATTGTGTAAATGAGCCACATTTTCTGTATCCGTTCTTTGGTTGAGGGACATCTGGGTTGTTCCCAGTTTATGACTATTCTGAATAAGGCTGCTATGAACATTGTGGAGCACCTGTCCTTGGGGTATGGTAGAGCATCTTTTGAGTATATGCCCAGGAACAATGTGGCTAGATGTGTAGGTAGAACTACTTCTAATTTTCTGAGGAATTGCCAATTGATTTCCAGAGTAGTTGTACAAGTTTGCAGTCTCAGCAGCAATAGAGGATTGTTTCCCTTTCTCCATGTCCTCACCAGCAAGTGCTATCCCTTGAGGTTTTGATCTTAGCTATTCTGATTGGTGTAAGGTGGAATCTCAGGGTCATTTTGATTTTCATTTCCCTGATGACTAAATATACTGAACATTTCTTTAAGTGATTCTCTGCCATTCAAGATTCCTCGATTGAGAATTCTCTTGGGTTATTTGATTTACTGAAATCTAACTTTCTAAGTTCTTTATATATTTTGGATATTTAGCCCTCTGTCAGCTGTAGGGTTAGTGAAGAACTTTTCCCAATCTATAGGCTGGCATTTTGACCTATTCACATTATCCTTTGCCTTACAGAAGACTTTCAGTTCAAGAGGTCCCAATTTATCATTTGTTGATCTTAAAGCCTGAGCCATTAGTATTCTGTCCAGGAAATTTTCTCCTGTACCAATGCATTCAAGGCTATATCCCACTTTTTCCTCTATTAGATTCAGTGTATCTGGTTTTATGTTGAGGTCCTGGAACCACTGGGACTTGGTTCAGGGTGATAAATATGAATCTATTTGCATTGTTCTACACATAGACCACTGGTTAGACAAGGCTCATTTGCTGAAGATGCTTTTTCTCCTCTATACAGTGTTGGCTTCTTTGTCAAAAATTGAGTGTCCGCAGGTGTGTTGAAAATGAAACCAAAACCAAAGGTTCAGGAGAATTTTAGGATCAATCAATTCTTAGGCACAGGGGTCACCAGCTTCTATCCATTGAAATCTCTCCAATTTCTTTATGAAAGCAAAATTATTTATTAATTTCCTCTTAACACTACTTTCATTGTGTCCATAAGTTTGGGTATCTTGTGCCTTCATTTTCACTGAACTCTAGAAAGTCTTTAGTTTCTTTATTTCTTCCCTGACCAAGTTATTATTTAATAGAGTTGTTCAATTTCTATCAGTATGTGGGTTTTCTGATGTGTCTGTTGTTGCTGAAGTGCAGCCTTAATTCGTGATGATCTGATAGAATGCAAGAGGTTATTTCAATCTTCTTCTGTCTGCTGAGGCTTGCTTTGTGTCCAATTATAAGTTCAATTTTGGAGAACGTTCCCTGAGGTGCTGAGAAGAATGTATATTCTTTTGTTTTGGGGTGAAATGTTCTAAAGATATCTGTTAAATCCATTTGGTTCATAACTTCTGTTAGTTTCATTGTGTCTCTGTTTAGTTTTTGTTTTGATGATGTGTCCATTGGTGAGAGTGGGACCTTGAAGTCTCCCACTATTACTGTGTGTAATTCAATGTGTGTTTTGAACTCTAGTGAGGTTTTGCTTATAAATTTGTGTGTCTTTGCATTTGGGGCATAGATGTTCAGAATTAAGACTTCATCTTGGTGAATTTTTCCTTTGATGCGTTTGAAATGCCCTCCTTCATCTCTTTTGATTACTTCTGGTTGTCTATTTTATTAAATATTAGAATGGCTACTCCAGCTTGTTTCTTGGGATTATTTGCTTGGAAAACTATTTTCCAGCCCTCTACTCTAAGGTAGTGTCTATCTTTGTTGATGAGGTGTGTTTCTTGTATACAACAGAATGATGGATCCTGTTTATATATACAGTGTGCTAGCCTGTGTCGTTTTATTGGTGAACTGAGCCCAATGATGTTGAGAGATATTAATGACCAATGATTATTAGTTCTTGTTATTTTGTTGTTGGAAGTGGTACTGTGTGTGTGTGTGTGTGTGTGTGTGTGTGTGTGTGTTTCTCTTCTTTTGGGGATTGTCGTGAGATGATTAATTTCTTGTGTTTTCCTGGGTATAGTTATCCTCCTTGTGTTGGAGTGTTTAACTTCTAGTATACTCTGTAGAGCTGGATTAGTAGAAATAAAGTGTTTAAATTTGGTTTTGTCATGGGAGGAATATCTTGGTTTCTCCATCTATGATGATTGACAGTTTTGCTGGGTATAGTAGTCTGGACTGATATCTGTGGTCTTCTAGGATTTGCAAGACTTGCAGGGTCTTCTGACTTTTAGGATCTCTGCTGAGAAGTCAGATGTAATTCTGATAAGTATGCATTTATATGTTATTTGGCTTTTTTTCCTTTTAATATTCTTTCTTTTTTTCTGTGTATTTAGTCTTTTAATTATTATGTGGTGGGAGGATTTTCTTTTCTGGCCCATTCCATTTGGTGTTCTATAGGCTTCTTATACATTTATAGCCATTTCTTTAGGTGAGGAAGTTTTTCTCTATGATTTTGTTGAAGATGTTTTCTGGCCCTTTGAGCTTGGAATCTTCACCCCTTCTATTCCTATTATTCTTAGGTTTGGTCTTTTCATTTTATCTCAAATTTCTTGGATGTTTTGGGTTAGGAACTTTATATACTTGGCATTTTTTTTGACTGGTATATCAATTTCATCTATGGTATCTTCTATGCCTAAGATTCTTCCATCTCTTGTATTCTGTTGATGATGCTTGTGTCTGTAATTCCTGTTCTCTTTTCTAGTTATTTCATCTCCAGGGTTGCCTCCATTTATCTTTTCTTTATTTCTTCTACTTCGTTCTTAGGTCTTGAACCAGTTTGTTCATTTTCTTCACCTGTTTTGACTGTGTTTTCCTGTATTTCTTTAAGGGATTTGTTTCCTCTTTAAGGGTTTCTACCCATTTGACTGTTTTTTCTGTGTTTTCTTTAAGGGAATTATATTATCTTTAAAGGCCTCTATCATCTTCATGAGATGAGATTTAAGGTCAGAATCTTGATCTTCAGGTACATTAGGATATTCAGGGCTTGATGTAGTAGAAGAGCTGTGTTCTGATGATGTCAAATTATATTGGCTTCTGTTGATTACATTCTTGTGCTTGCCTTTCACCATCTGGTTGTCTCTGGTGTTAACTGATCTGGGTGTCCTGGAATTGGAGCAGGCCTCCCAGGAGGCAGGTGGAGCTGTGTGTCCTGGGTTAGACCAGGCCTCTTGGGAGGCTGGCAATGCTCCAGCCTGGTTATCTCTGGTTAGAGCAGGCCTCCTAGGAGACAGGCAGCTGTAGGGGTGGGGGTGGGGGAATGGTAGAGCTGATCCATGGAAAGTGCAGGTGGAGGTTCAGACCAGAAGGGAGATGGGGCTACAACAGGGCACAGGACAGAGCCCACATCTGCTGGGTTCTGTGGGATTCCAGTGGGTATGGGGGTTGGGGTGAGGGTCTCTCCTATGTCCCTGGTAAGAGGAGTCCTGGGAGGTAGGCAAGGCTGTGGGGTGTAGGGAGCAGCAACATAAACCTTCATTTTTTATAAAAATTAAATCATGTTTGAAGAAGATGTCAAGATGATGAAGACATAAGAATTATTCACAACATGAAGTATCTTTTGAAATATTAAACCCTTTCCCAGCTGTAGCCTTTTTGTAAGATCATGGCTGTCAGTTTTTTATAAGAACAGACCTATGTATTCATGTGTCTTGGAACAGTCTCCTTAGAATTGAACCCTCTTTTCCCTTGAGCTAATATTACAATTTCAGATATATTTTATTTTCAATTTAAATTTAATTTGCAATATTCTTAACACTGGTGGTGTTATTTCTAAATTTCACTTGGCATCTTCGATCAGATTTATAAAAGTCTAAATGTTGTTGCCATGAGATGGTTCTATTAAAAGAAATTCTTATGTGAATTTTGAGTATGCTAAGGCTAGAGAAGTCTTTGGTGGCCCTTGGTTATTTTGTGTATTGGTGAGAACAGTGTTTAAACCTTTATTTTCTGTTCTTCTTCACACTGTCTTCCAGAGAGCATTCGCTACAGACTGCCCATTTTAGGCCCCAGGACTGCTGTCTTCCACAGGCTGCTGTCAGGTGCCTATGAAACTCCTCAGGATACTCAACACTGTGCCTTTCCCAGAAAGAAAGGAATGAGCAAGACAGTGAAGCAGTAAGTGAGTGACCAGAGCTCATTACTCCCAAACTCTCAGGGCAAAGGTCATCTCTCCAAGTCAGTTTCTGACACTGGTACCTTCCCCTAATCTTGTATCTCCAAAAGTTGAGTCATTTTTCCTTCCTATATGCTGCTCTTCTAGCTCTTACCACTTCCTTCTAATGACAAATGGTTTAATTGACATAACTATGAAGATATATTAACACAGAGGATACTAAGTGTACCTCATGTTGTTTTGCTGAAAATTTAATGCATGCTATATTATAATAAATGGCAGCCTTCTTC
Organism: Mastomys natalensis; assembly: GCA_021653895.1. Lineage (NCBI taxonomy): Eukaryota > Metazoa > Chordata > Mammalia > Rodentia > Muridae > Mastomys > Mastomys natalensis. The sequence continues at coordinate 350,052 of JAJTUV010000648.1, forward strand.
TTATAAGTAATGGGTTTTCCATGTAAGTCATTTAGTCCTTCATTCCTTCAGGTAGGAAGATCAGGGATGGCTCCTTGAGCCCTCTGTGACTTCATTTTTCTTTTTTTTCCTCTCTCAGTTCATTTTATAGCATGCTTTCTGGTCTATGTTGATATCTATGTACATCTGTGGGATACAAAGGAAAATTCCAAGCTTGCAAATATTACATATTTGGTCATATATTTTCTGAGACAAATTTCAAGCGGCTTCATAAAAACAAACAAACAAATAAAACAAACAAACAAATACCCTTCTGTTTCTTAGGAAGCAACTGCCTAGTGGAACCCCAGACCCTAAGTAGATGCTAGACCAACCTATAAGACAGCCTCTGTGCCAACTGTTTTTTAAAGAATGGAGTTAAGAAATGTCAGATCAATGACAATGAAGTAGTGTCCAAATTTAACTCCACAAAAACAAAGAAATAACAGACAAAACCTGTTTTGTCATCTTATGTTTGTGGTCGGCTATAATTCTTGTTTTCACTGCAATTGGAGTTCCAGAACCTCAAAAATAGTCCCCATGACTTCTATCATTTCAGACAATTGACTAGCATAGACAAGCTTTCTTTTGTTGTTGTTTATGCATGCTTCAGTGAAAGGACTTGGGGGTGCCTACACTCCTGAATTAAGGGAAGCACTTCTCTCACGCACAGTTATTTGAGGTAGCTTAGGAGATAAAGTGCTTCTGAAATCCCATTAAGATGGCCTTATCTAGAACACCCCAAAATTACATCATTAAGAATACCATTTTGGTATTTGCCAGTATTTTGACAATGGGTGTTATGGTTTAGATCTTCAATCCTTGTAATGGCCACATAGTAAAGGCTTGATCACTAGCTTACGACACCACCAAGGGGTAGGATAACCTTTAAGAAATGGAGCCAGGATAGGTGATAGGTGATAGGTGACTCACCTCACCTATAGCATACTTTGCTTCCATTCCACTGTACTGTGGAAAGTTATATCATTTTGGGACTTGCCTTGAGTGGGACAATGGGACTCTATCCTATTCTCCCCTCCTCTCCCTATTCCTTTTTTTCTCCCCTTCTTTCTCCCTCTCTGCATGCTTCTTACACTGTTTGGTCTTGGGAACATTTTACACTCTTTAATAATTAAGAACCCTAAAGAATATTTAAATGGGAGTATATTTATTGATATCTACCACATTAGAAATTAAATAATTCTTAAAAACACTTTTAAAAATAATTTTTGAGGCATATACATTTGATGTCAGAATATTTAAATTATCACATGTCATTTAGTCTTGGGGAAATTCCTACCATGTTTCAGGAAGAAGAATAAGTGTGTGTGTGTGTGTGTGTGTAATTATGAACTTGAGAGCTCAAAAGGACTTCAAAGACTGAAGGGTTTCAATTCTACATTTTAAGACTTCAAGTCTGCAATATATCCTTGAATCTCCAGATTTCCAGGAAAGGGATTGTATTTAACTCATGCCCAAAGTAATATGGTTCCTTGGTAGATGGTTTAGAGAGAAGGCAATACTAGGTTAACTTTTGGCATCAGCTTCCCTTTACTACATATGACCTTTGTAATTTTTCTCAGCTAGTGTCCCAGTGAGAACAGAAGTCTGCCTCCCACAGCACTGTCATGTTTCAATTTGAATATGAGTGTTAGCTGATTTACATTTTAGTTTGTAGGAAATTTCACGGGACCTAAGGGCCAAACCTGACTTCTTACGGCCTCAGCACACTAGTGATGACCTCAGTAGTATTGCTAAATAGACAGCCAAGAAGAGTTTCCTTGTTACTTTGTTCCTACAATTAAATCCTGGAGAGTAATGGCACTGAGGGCAGAATGCCCCAAATTGGAATTCCACCTATAACATATCTCCATGTATGACTAACCCACTGCTACCATTTTAATTCAAACCTGCAAAGAGATCTGCAGATATACTTTGTGGTGGCTTTTCTATGTCAGTAGTAAACTTATTCTAAAAAAAATCATCTTATCTGTATCATACTTTGCTTCCACTGTATTGTGGGAGGCAAATGGTTGACAGCGTCCCTATTGGCTCAGGTGCCTCTCCCTTAGAAGCAGTGAACTGAGCCTGTTGTTATTCCACCTCCTGACCATTCTAAAGTGTCATCCAAAAAGCTATCATGAATAGGCTAAGAAATGTCTTCACTTGAAGTAATGTTATTCCTATGCCAAAGTTGTGTGCAGTTCAGATTAAATTTGAAAAATGGATAATCTTGGGCAGATGTCTTTATTTCAGAGCAAAAGCCTGATTTTGCTTAAAAAAAAAAACTCAATAAAGTTAAAAAATCTACAGATGTTAGTTATAATCACTTCTCCTCTCTTACCTTCTCTCACTCCAACAGGGAATTTAAAAACCAGTCAATCTACATAATTTCCTTGTTAGGAATGGAAAGAATTGCCACATTTGGCAAAATCCATTCTATGCTTTCTATCTTGTGTTTTATGTAATGCACAGCCGTGGTCACACCTGGTCCTAATATTAATTCTGGGAAGTTGGACAAGCTTCCACTGCCATGTTCTCTTGTCATGGTCACTGTATTTTTCTCTTGATCATAACTATTGGGTAAGGAAAGGGAGAAGGAGAGGGGGGCAGTGGCTGAAACTGTTAGCGAGTTGCTGGCTCCCTGGCCTAATGGACTTCCACGTGGGCCAGCTTCTGTTCATTATTTTAAACGTGCATAATACCAGGTAGTCTCAAAGTTGTTCTGTTTAGGTTTCACTTGGTGCAGTTGTTAAGTGTTGGTACTTCCCAACAAAGGAAGAACCATGGGATTGCTATCTCTAAATAAGCCTAAGAACAAAACTACTAAGAGTCAAGATTCAGAGGGTTGGGAAACCAGTAAAGTGCTTGACTTGAAAAGATTGGGGTGGCAGCCCCAAAACCCATATAAAAAGCTGGCTGTGGCAACATGAAGCTATTCTGGTACTGTTTTAGAACTTCCTAATGCTGGGAAGGAAAAGACAAGCAGATCCTCGGGGTTGTTGGCCAGTCAGTCTAGCCTAATCAATGAGTTCCAGACCAGTGAGAGACACTCTCACAAAACAAGGTGGATGCCACCTGTATATGCACCTACACATACACAAACAGAGAGGCAGGGGAAGGAGAGAAAATGATCAAGATTTAACTAAAAGTGTGCTGCTTGGCTGTCATACAGGACGCCATGGCTTCAATTTTGAGGATGGGGAGGAGGAAGACAGTGAAAGAAAGGATAAACTAACCCCTAGAGAAAACTGGGGTTACCAAGCAAGTCTTCAACCATATTCTACTTAAAACCAGTTTAATTCAGCATTAGATTACACAGCTCTCTTATAATTGTAATTGTAAATTTGTTCTTTTTCTTTCTTTTTTTCTTTCTTTCTTTTTCTTTTTATGTATAACCTAATAAGGATAACAACATCTCATGCTGCACTGTATCCCTGCAGAAGCAACTCAGCTATTTGAGATATATTTCAAATAAAGGCAAGTCTATCCCTAGGTTTACTAACTAATCTGTAAAACCACAAACTAAGATCCATAAATTTGGGGGTTTGAAAGCAGAGTTGGTTAGGTATTGGGATTCTGCCTTTGAAGGGGTTATCATTTCATTTAGAGAAATATACACAGTCTTTCACTTACCACACACACACACACACACACACACACACATACACACACACAGAGTGCATGGAACAGAAGTTACAAAAAGGATCACCTGTTGGGGATTTAGCTCAGTGGTAGAGCCCCTGCTTGTCTAGCAAGTGCAAGGCCCTGGGTTCAGTCCTCAACTCTGGAAAAAAAAAAAAGGACCACCCAGCAACTTCTGCAATAACACTCTCCATATCACCAGCTCCCTGCTGTCTGGACAGAAACAAAGAAGCAATTATTGAACCTCATCAGCAAGGCTGATAGGAGAGAAATAGCTGTGTGTTATCCCTTGTTCTTTGTAAAGTCTTTGGCAAGACGTTTTGTCACCTGGTCAGCAAAGTGCAGAAAAGCCAGGTGAGGCATGGGTAGATAATGGCTTTTTCAGGGAAAGTTAGGTGGGTTCATCAGCTAGTAGAGCCATCCAGTGGGAATTCCAAGCTGGGAAAAAGGCTAGAAACCTTATTCCCTAGATTCAAGAAAAATGCAAAAAGAGTACAAAATGTGTAAAATCAAGAAAAAGATCATGGTAACATTGGTTAGCTCTGAAAAGGCAAAGGAGTGGAGGAAAGTGCTGGAGGGCAGAAAGTGGCAGAGAGGTTTCTGCAAACTCCACTCTGACTTGCCTTTTGAACTGTGAACTACTTCAGTGTTTCACTGACTCAAAAACAGAACCTGGTGAAACAAAAGGCCTTTTTGAAAGTGCCAAGAAGCTAATCTAGCTTTGACATTGGAAACCCAATAAATTATCTGCATAATTGTCTTGCTGACACTCCTGCGGACGTAAACCTTGAGTTCTATCAAGTTCAGGCAAGTGTCCAGTCCAAAGAATACATTTTATCTCTGGCCTTCAGGAAGTTTTGCCATTGAAAGGCAAGTTCTGGCACCCAGCAATAAATGGTTCATGCTAATGCAACATTTTATAATTGCTTGTTCTCTCTCTCTCTCTCTCTGCATCAATTCTGCATCTTGCTCTCTTAACATTAAACAGGAGTTATTCATTCATCCTTCCCTAGGGCACTTTACAAAAATTCTTGATTCCCTGACATAGGCGTGCCTGATTTTGTTTGCTTTCTTTTCACTGCTATTGGCTACATGGTTAGGCTAGTGATATGACTCCAGACATCCCATATGCACTCAGCCCACGCTGCCATTCAGGGTGAAATCTAAATCCTAGGCTGTGGCTGTGAAAAACCAGACACCCTCATTCTAGACATTCTACTCCCTGAAGTATGGGATGAAATTGCATTTTCTTCCTCACAATGATCAAATCCCTGATTCAGTCTCTGCTGTAACCTTGCCACCAATGGAAGACATCTGTCATTCTAGTGAGAACTGCCGTTCTTACAGTTTTCCTCTGCAGCTACATGTGTACTTTGAGACAGGGTCTCCCTGCAAAGCACTGGCTGGTCTGGAAATCAAAAGAGATCATCTACCTGCCTTTTATCCCCCACGTGCAGGGATTAAAGGTATGCAACATCATAACCAGTGTACTATACTTTTGGAAGGCCTAGGCATGGGCTGGTATTCTTCTTTAGCTAGATTCCAGACAGTATCCATCATTCCGAGTCTGAACTTTGTCACTCACTGGTCCATGTTTGATTACCTGATCTTCTTTCTCTCTGTGTTACACTCATGGAAAAGAATAGAATCAGAAACTAAATCCTATGACTCACTTCACAGCACTCCTGTTAGATCAAGGATCCCAAAGGCTTTGTACTTAACCCACATTTAATTATAGAAAAATTTACATATACAGAGAAGCAGAGATAACACATGAGCACTGATCTCCCTCACTGGAACCCGCACTTATCTACACTTTGTTACATCTACTCCAACTGCACTGCTTGCTACTATGTTAAAGACACTGATGTTTTACACTGAGTGGTACAACTCAAGGCTCCAAAACAAATTCTTTTAGCACATAACACCCTTGTCTTAAGAATTATAAACCAGCCTGTATTATCTCTCTTTGATCCATATTCAAATTCTTCAATGTGATTATTACAAGTGTTGTTAAATTTCCCTTTCTTGGGGAAGTGTAAACAGTATCTACCCCCTCTTCTTAAGGCCCCAAATCTCAAACCTAGGTATGAGTCCACAAAATTCACTCTGGAGAACCAATGAGTTAGTTTATTAGGCTTCCTTCCAGAGCAGTGAGCGAGGGGTTTTGGGCAGGACTTGGGTGCCCTTGAAGCAGCCACACTGGAAGACCTGCACTAAGTCTCGATGATGACTCCCCCATGACTGCAGAAGGAGGCCACTCTCTGGGCCTTGGCAGCCTATTCCTCTAGCCCCATGTGCACTTAGGTAGAGTTACAGACACCTGGGTGGAAGGAGTGGCTGGATACTCAGCTGAGGGTTCCATGACCCTCACTGCCCTTCCCCATGAGGGAGCATCAGTTGTCATCCAACTGGACTTTGATGACCTTCCAGCTGAACTCCTGAAGATGTTAAATGTCTGACATGAAAGATAGTCCTTTTTAACTGTTATCTTCTTTAAAGTCAGATCAAATTGAAGATGATACGTAGTGTATTTGCCTCATTTAATCTAGAACTGTGCCTCCAACTTTCTTTTCCTTGATATTGACTTGTAGAAGAGATCAAGATAATTGTTCTGTAAAATGCTTATGAGAGAGAGATGGGTCATTGAGTACAAGTGTTTGTCCCTCTAGCCTGACTGCCCAAGTTTGATACCTGGAACCAACAGTGGAAAGAGAAATAATTCCCTAAAGTTGTCCTCTGTCCTCCATACACATACTATGGCATGCTCTTATACTCATGCAACACACACACACACACACACACACACACACACACACAAATAAATAATGCTAAAGACCTCTTTAAATAGTACCCTTCTTCATATGACTATAAAGTTATATATAACTACCAATTAGAACTTCCACAGTGTATGAAATAACATTCTGATCATGAGTTAACACAGTCACAAGGATAACACCACAGTTGTGACTCCTCTTCCTTCTGTGGGATACAACTGGCAACACACCAAAGCAAGCCAAGTCTCATCTTGTTGGTTTACCCCTGGGTGGGAAACACCACATGCTTGCTGCCGGCAGAAACCTCCCTGTTCGCTCAGCCTGTTAGATACCCGGGTTTATTGGAATATCTCATGTTTTTGCAATGGGAAGGCAGGGAGGTTAAAGGAAGCTATTGGCATGGTAATTGCCATTAGGTTAGACAAGCCTTGAGAGGGGAAATAGGGACTAAGATGGCCAATAAAATGCCAGAGTTAGCTATCATGTCTTTTACCAGTCAGTCAGGTAAGCTTCAGAACCCAAACAGAGTGGAAGGAACATGTGACAACTCTGTACATGTGCACTTGAAAGCATGAAGAACAGGAGTTTATTATATATATATATTTACATCTACTCCAATTGCAGTGCTTGCTACTATGTTAAAGACTAAAGACACTGACGTTTTACACTCAAGGCTCCAAATTCTTTAGCATAACACTCTTGTCTTAAGAATTATATATCAGTCTGTGTTATCTCTCCTTGATCCATATTCAAATTCTTCAATGTGATTATATATCTATTTACCTGTAGTATAGCCAGTGTCTGGACAGCTTCAAAAGGCGGATGGTGCTTGGGCGAAGAGTCTGCTAAGGGGAAAATAGGAAGCCCAGAGGTTCTTAATGGGACCATGTCATGATCTATAGGAAGGACCACATACACACCAGTTGTTATGTTCAATGTAAATAATATTTACATACATACTTAAAATTTAGTTCTATGTTTGTTAATAAAATATGAAAGTAAATCTGAATAATTAGTTTTAGCTAGTAAGATGTACAGAAAATGATTAGAGCTAAAAACTATTAATTATTTTTACATAGTATTTTTCAAGTGACCTGTGAATATTTTAAAATAACTCATTCAGTTGCAATATTCAAAAACTTTTGGTGAGAATAAAGAAAAGCTGACCTAGTTGTCATAAAGGACTTTAGTCTAGAGTTTTTCTCTATCTTAGTTAATTCAGCATTAAATGAAAACCCACTAAACAAGAGGCATTGTACTGTCGCCATTGAACAATAATGAATGCAAACATTTTCTACCCTTGAGAAGTGTGTGGTTTAATTGGACAGTAAAGTTGTATTAACAGAGAGTCCTAATAATATAAGAAGTGTTGTAATCAAGGCAGTGCAGGGCCCTAGAAAGCACTGTCAAACTGTGTGCAAGAATTAGGGAAAGCAGAACAGATTTCCTGAAAAATCCATAAACAAATTTTAAAAAGTACTTGTATCGGATCTGGCTCAAAGGAGCAAGCTATTCAGAGCTGGTGAGCCACACTGGCTACAAGTTTGAGCTCTGCGCTCATGCTAGCTAAAGTTTTGTCTAGATAGTTTACTCTTAGGCCAACAACACACATAATGCCTTCATCCATAACATCAAGATGGCAATATAATACCTAGCTCACAGGATTACTGTGAGGATTAAACAGCATGAGTATTTAAAATATCTTCGAGTTAAGTTTCCATTGTCGTGACTGTTAGATTTTGGTGCAGCAGCTTAGACAGACAACACCAGACCAGACGGTTCCACAGGAAGTGGGGTTTATTTAGGGCAGAGAGCAAAGGTGAGAGAGAAACGGGACAAGATGGCGGGGAGGAGAGAGAAGACAGAGAGAGCAGAGAGGTAGAGGAGTAAGTAGAGGCCGGCCATGACCACGTGGAGAGAGGGGGAAGCGGGAGGGGGAGAGAGAAGCTACAGGCAAGAGATCAAGAGATCATCAGGGTAAGAGGGTGAGTGAGCAAGAGAGGAGGGGCCAAGCAGCCCCTTTTATAGTGGGCAGGCCTACCTGGCTGTTGCCAGGTAACTGTGGAGGTGGAGTTTAGACAGAATGCTAACAGTGACCAATACCTTGACTCCAACATAAGGAAAGAAAAGTTCACTTTGGCTTATGGTTTCAGAAGTTTCTATGGTCACTTGGTCTTCCTTCCTGTGGTGACACAAAGCATCAAAGTGGATAAAAACTGTCCACCTCATGATAGCCAGTGTCATGTCACCAATAACCTCACTTCCTCCAAGCAGACTCTGTGTGCTAAAGGTTTCTGCTAGATCCCAGCAGCCTAGAGAAAAGCCTTCACTTAATGCACAGATTTCTGGGAGAAGTTCTAGATCCAAGCTATACAGGACTTTAGTACATAATTCTAAATTAATATAAATTATTCACTTTAAATATTCTTTTTCCTGATGTATCTGAAATTGTATTTGGAGGGAACTTAATTATGGTGTTCCCTATGCTTAGAAATTCCCTTCCTGGTTTGGTACAAGACTTTTAATCTCTTCATCTATAGGCTACTAGACAACAGGTGATGTTTTAAAAATTTGTCTGGTAACATGTCTTCTTTTTTTTTTTTTTTTTTTTTTTTTTTTTTGGTTTTTCGAGACAGGGTTTCTCTGTGTAGCCTGGGCTGTCCTGGAACTCACTCTGTAGACCAGGCTGGCCTCGAACTCAGAAATCCGCCTGCCTCTGCCTCCCAAGTGCTGGAATTAAAGGCGTGCGCCACCACCGCCAGGCGTCTTCTTTTTTTTTTTTAATTGAAAAATAAAATCTGCACAATATATTTTGATCATGATTTTCTCCTCTGAAATCTTCTTCACCTCCCTGCCCATTCAGCTTTATGTTTCTTCCTCTTTTTCTTAAAAAAACAAAACAAAACAAAACAAAAACAAAAAAAAAACCATATACATACACATACACACAAACCCACAAAACTTAAGCAAAAGAGCGATAAGACAAATGCCCCCCAATAGCAAAATGAGACCAAAAGTCTACGAAAGTACCATTGAGTTTTGTTTCAGCCAATTACTCCTGGGCATGGGGCCCACCCTGATGTGTGGTTGGTATACTCAATAAGACTCAGTTAGAGGAAATGGATTTTTCTTCGCCAGTGGGTATCAGCTGCAGATAGCTTCTTGGTTAGGAGTAAGACCTCATGTCCACTCCCCTTCTCAATGCTGGGACCCCATCTGGCTTGAAGCTATGTAGGTATTTTTTGATATAGAGTCTCACTCTTTAGTCTAGGCTAGCCTGGAATTTACTATGAAGTTCAAGCTAACCTCAAACTCATGACAATCCTTCCTCAGTCTCCAAACGGCTTAGATTATGAACATGAACCACTGTGCCTAGCTACAAGTTTGTTTTGCTGTGTGTGTGTATGTGTGTGTGTGTGTGTGTGGTGTGTGTGTGTGTATTTTAAAGAATCTCTAGCTTTCACCAAAAACCTATTAAACAACAGGCATTGCATTGGCTGCTGTTGAGATTGTACAATAAAGAACACAATCATGTTGTGTACTTCAGAAGTTGTGTTCTAGTGGAGCCACTGTAGGTTAACAGATTGCCACAGTGAAATGTAAGTGCTGTGATCAAGGCAGTACAGGGCACTAAGAGAACCTTCTAGCCTGTGCTCTCATTCATTCATTTACTCATTCAATCAGTATTTGAGTTCCTCAGATATACCAGACACTATGCTACATGGTGGGCCTACAAAGACGATCTTCACGTAATGTTTTTCCTTCGCAGCTGATAGCCTAATGAAAGACATATGATGTATTACAACATAAACACCATATGAGTGCTTAAATACTTTGTGAACCTTCCCAGATATGATTAACACTGACTATGAAACTGGCAAGGTTTTATTAAGGTAACCTTCTAGCTAGGCCTTAGGAAAAAAATTCCTAAGCAGTCACCAGTAGGGTGGGAAAATTCCAGAAAGAGGAGGCTGTTTACTTAAAGACCGGAAGTACTCATCAAGAACAATATATTCAGGGCAAAAGGCACAGAGACTGGTTTGATTTAGTTTTGTAAAGACTTTTTTTTCTGACTTAAGAATCTCATTCATAATATTTTTGAAGTATATCCCCAGCGTCAACCTGGAACCTCTGCTCACTGCATGCAGGCTTCTCTCTTCGTCTTTATCACGCCCATAGATAGGTTTCAGGAACCAGGAAGGAATGAAGCCAAGCCTGCCCTTTTAGCTCTTGGCATTCCAGCTCCTGTGCCTTACTCATCAGCTTCCCTCCTTCCTGACCCACTTGGCAGCTCTGCTGACTTGGCTTCTGCTTCTAGTATCTCCAGAGGCTCGGACTAGTCCCCATTCAGGCGATAAATGAGCCAATAATCACGGGCATGCGTATCAGTCGAACAGATGTTCCTTCCTTTCTAAGATGGTCTTCTTCCATGTTTCTCTCTTCAGTGAGTAGTTCTCCCTTTCTGTGGCTCTCTTTCTATATATTCATCTTGCTTTTCATACAAAATGCCATGCTTTCCAATTAATTACCATATATTGCTCAATCTAGTATGCTGTCAACTAAAATACGCAGCATTATTTTATGTGCTAATGAAGAAAAATGTCCAAGATGAGAAATCTAACAAAAGATCCTAAGTAAAGCTAAAAAATAAATCAGAAGTCTACACAGAATATATAGCTATAGATGGATATAATTCCAGAGAGAAACTCAACAGAGGACAGAAAAGAACATTTTGTATGTCTCCATCTTGGCACTAGGAGAGAAAGAGGGGAAAAAAATCATTTGAGCATTTAAGTTACAAGCTGTCACTCATGGGATAAAGATGGAGCTCAGTAGTAGAGTGCCTACCTGGTGGGTTCAAGGCCCTAGGTCTGACCGCTGGCCTAGCAAAACCAAGAGAAGAATAAAAACATCTGGCCATTCATGTGGATGGTAAAGTTGATTGTTAGTCTAGGCTACACATCTTCAGTTTGATTTGAAGTGGTCTCAGAATGATGGGCAGACACAGAAGCAAGTCTTCACAACAAAGGTTTGCATTACCCAAACCATAAATAAACTCCTTCCATTAGCTATAGGCAAAGCCTTTCATGTCTAACACAGCCAACGATACCAGCCATCCGTGACACTTCATTGTGGAGAGGTTTAGACTATAATCTCTCTCTTTTGTGTGTTTAAATTATGAGAACAAAACATTGTCTAGTATAAGCATTCCAAACTCTAAAGATCAAAGAATGAAGGTTTAGACATTAACAAATCAACCAGAACACTGGGCTGCTGGTTTAATGCTCCCCAGAGCCATCTCTAATTCCCTGACAGGTCAGAACTCTTGTCTGGCAGGTTAGGATCACCCTTCCTGGATGGTAGCATTCAGTAAATGCCATCCTGGCATCTACAAATATGGTCATAAACTGCTGGAGAGATGAGCCTTGAATCCAGGCAGAACCATCTGAGAGTGCCTAGGCTAGATCTGGGCTTTGTAACTGGCATTTACAAACTGGCTGGGCGTGGCAGTGCACATCTTTAATAGCAATTGGGAAACAAAGGCAAGAGGCTATCTGTGAGTTTGAAGTCAGCCTGCCTTCCGTATATAGGGAGTTCCAGGGCAGCCAGAGCTATATAGTGAGATTCTGTCACCAAAAAAATACTAACAAATTAAAAAATTAAATGTTGCTGAAGATTTTGAGACCTAGATGGGAAGTATAAAATTCTAGATTTTTCTATGTAGAACCCCAAGAACTATCCAGAGAAATTCTGGGGACTGTCTGGAAGGACTATGAACTCCTTTGATGTGAACATAGCTCATCCCCTTGCATAACTCAGGTACCAGTTACCATCTCCTCAGAGAAGCCAGCTGTCAGCTTTGTTTATAATAGCCCACCCACCTCGAATGCTTCATCCTGTATTCAACTTCTTTTAGTCATAGCGTTTATCCCTAAAGCTGCCTGAAGTCAGCAGCTAATTGTTAACTTGCTTCTTGCCTTTACCTTGCTAGCAGACAAGGGCCTTGCTCAGCTCTATGAATCTAGTCAAAATAGTGCCTGACCCCAATGAATAACATAAGAATGGGAACCTTAATTATTTTAATTTGAGAGAAGCCAAATCTCATGGTGTGATGTTTACAACCATGGTTTCTTGGGTCCCTCTTTTTCTCCGAGGAACTGGTGCAAATGCTCTAGTGACATAGCTCTCAGCCTTCTGCCTACTGTATACACAGCTCTCAGTACACTTGTGCACTCTGGGGATGTCACTGTGCCTTTTATGTCCCTTTCCAATCTTCCACTCTGGGGAAAGTGATGTGCTATCATTAGGAGACCTGTGTAATTATTATTCAAAAACTAAAGAGAAAGAGTGAGAAATAAAAGAGATTAATGATTTGAGGCAATATTTCTCTAAGTGAGAAGGGCGAAGTGTACTATTACCACAGTTTGGGGCCACTTGTGGTACCAGACCTCAAGCACTAGAAGATAGCTGCTATGATTTGAAAATGCACCTACCACCAAGCAATCCGCTTTGACTTTCCAAAGCTCTGATGGGTGAAATGGCAGGCAAGGAGACACACAGTTTTGGATGGAACTGTGTGAGGCTGAGCAGTCAATACTACATCATGGTCTGGCACTTGTTTGGAAACAGATGAGACAAAGATGACTAAAGCTTTGTCCTGTAAAAACAAAGGTGTCATGGCTGCTGCCCCATGCAAAAATGCTATAAACGGTATCTTCAGAAAGTCCAAAGGATTCTAGTTTAAGAGCAGCTGAGATTGGCATCTCCCTTTGTAAAGGCTGCCCTCGTTTCCTTTGTAAAAGGTACATCCTGTCTTTCCAGTTCAGGGTGACCTGTTACTTAGGAGTTAGTAATGACTGTGGTGCAGGTGATAGTCAAGGAACTGGTTTACTGACTCTTGGGAATATGGAAAAGAGGTCAGTATTACACTCTTGGAGATGAGCAGAAGGAAGTAGTAAAGCAGGTGAGTGCATAAGTAGAGAGAAGAGGAGGAAGAAAGGAGATAGAGAACCGAGGAAGGATGTAGTCAGTGGAGTCAGTCCATGGGGAATTAACTGCAAATCTCACTTCCTTGTGACTCTCCTCCACCTAGGAATGAGAAAGCCAGGCTCTGACATTCAGAGAGAACAAACCCCTTGGTGTCTGACACTGGTCACAGCTTCTTCCATTTCCTCTGGCCCTGTCCACTCACTTCTTTCTCTCCTACAGTCATCATTTTGGAAGTGTGGTCTCATTTTATTTATAAAAAATGCCTGTTTGGAAATGAGTATCTGACTGAGTGAGGAACTTACACCCTCACTTTATTTCCACAATGACTTATTCTCAGGCGTGTTATCTGAGCCCTGAATGTATAAAATCCTAAGAGAAACTCTTAGGTGTGCAGAACAGATGGCACTGGGTCATGAATAATAGACTTTTCAGAGAATCTCTGACATTTCTTTTCGAAATATTTCTGTTCCTGGTTCTTTAAGCAATATAATTCTTTTGAGATCATGAGAAGCAAAGCTGCTTCCCTTTCGATGAAGAAAATTTCCACAGTTCTATAATTCCCAAATAGACCGTAACAATATGGGCCAGAGAAAGCCTAGTCATTTGTTAGTCAAAGGGGGAGTAGGAGGAAGTGATAAACTGGGGACAAATTGCCCCAGCCAGGTAACCTAAGAACCATATCTCTTTCTCAGAATGAAAGTAGCTGGCTAACTGGCACTGGAGGATTTCAAGGGAAATGGTGCTTTTAGGTACCTAAATGTTGGACTGGCAAAATGGCTTAGCTGGTAAAGGTACTTACCTCCAAGCCTGATGACCTTAGTTCAATCTTTGGAATCTACATGTGGAATTGATTCCTGAAAGCTGTCCTATGACCTCCACATGTGTGCCCACTAATAGCCCCACCCCCCAACTGACACATTATTCATGGGCACAGATGCGTGGACATGAACACACACACACAACATGTAGTATAGAAAATTACCTGTAAGTTGACAACCATGGGAAAATGGCAATGACCAGAGAGATAAAATCATTACACACCTGCATTGTAAGAATCCCAGTGACATTGAGCTTCTCCATGGCCTGAAATGGAGCTCCTAAGGCTTAATCAGGCCTCTGTCTCTAACTAGCAAGGCACCTGGCATATAGCAGGTGTTCGGGCAAATTATCATTGAGTGATTAAATAAAAACCTTTGAAATGTGTGACTGTATCTCAGGAGCTAAGGATATCTTTGTACTTCTTAATGATGTGGAATGTGCCCTCCAGGAATACAAATCCTTATTTACTTTTTAATGAGCTCTCATTTTAACCGCGATTTGATTTTCTGAGTTGTGCTCTGTATTACCTGGAAATTTACTTCAAAACAATTCGCTCCAAGTGAAATAATATTATTTTTCCATTTCATTGCCCTCTAAAGGAAAAAGGATTTATTCTGGGATTTGGAGACTAAGTGATGTGTTTATAAAAAGATAAAGAGTATGTTCTGTGGGTGTGTGGAGAGGTATGGGGGAAGGGGATGTCTCAGCAGGCCCAAGCAGAGGCATCTCTTTCCCCTGAGGGACCAGTCACACAACGGTATAGCATAAAATAGAGTTTATTCAGGACATGGGGAGGGGAGCCAGGAGGGTAGTAGAGGCAGAGAGAGAGGGAAGTAGAGGCTGGCCATGACCACGTGGAGAGAGGGGGAGGGGAGGAGGGAGGGACAGGGACGAGGGGCCAGAGAGAAGCTAGAGGGCAGAGATCAAGAGAGAAGGGAGCGCCGGGCGGTGGTGGCGCACGCCTTTAATCCCAGCACTTGGGAGGCAGAGGCAGGCGGATTTCTGAGTTCGAGGCCAGCCTGGTCTACAGAGTGAGTTCCAGGACAGCCCGGGCTACACAGAGAAACCCTGTCTCGAAAAAACCAAAAAAAAAAAAAAAAGAGAGAAGGGAGCAAGCAGCCCCTTTTATAGTGGGCCAGGCCTACCTGGCTGTTGCCAGGTAACTGTGGGGAGGAGCATACCTGGCTGTTGCCAGGTAACTATGGAGGTGGAGTTTAGACAGAATACTAACATTAAGCCTACCTAGGGACACTAACTGATCCCAAGCAAAGGTTGATGTTGAAGCAAAGGGAAGTACCTTACAGAGTTAGCCTCCTCAAGGGACCACACGACTGTCACTGAAGGACACAAACGAATTCAGCTCATATGGAATTTTCTATGCCTTCCAGACCCAGAGACTTGAAACCTGGGGGAGAAGGGGATTACAAAGTCATGGCTCTAGTTTAAGCATGAGAGCTTCTAAACAAAGTAGGTTAAAACTGAAAGACAATAGGAAAGAGGTCAACGCTGGGAATTAGCATTTATTTGTGAGAAAGCACAACGGGAGACATGCAGATGAATATGTGGGGATGTTTATAGCTTAGTGGTTGAGAGCAAGGTTGGTGGTACAAGTCTGATGTGGTTTGTACCTTGCTTGCTCTCATACCTCAGTACTACTAGGGTTTGGAGCAAGGCTTCTGTGACACCAACACATCTTACAATAGGAAAAATGTCTAAAACATTGCCTGGTATGTAAGAAGTGCACAATGAATAGCAACTTCTGTTACTACTATTTTGAAGGTCCCCTCAAGTTCTAACAGGGCTAATATTTGCTTAAAAGACTTCAGTATTTCCTCATTTGCACACCAGTCCCAAGAACTTCAAGTTCCTTAGCACAGCCCTCAGGGGGATTCTAGTCTGTCCTCTGCTCACCATGTCACCTGATCAAATTCCTTCTCTGATCAAGTTCCAGCTTCATTTAGTGTTCTTTGCAGTACCTTCTCTTACGTCACTAAACACATTCTCTTCCTTTAGAGGGAAATATCCTTTCCTCCATTTACCTGGATAACAGCTACTAGTCCATGAGCCAACTCAGATATCATCTCTCCCCAGAGTCTCACCTAAAATGACCAGCTTGGCTTAGGGACTGTCATGGTTTGGATATGTTTGCCCCAGGAGTGGCACTATTAGAAGTTGTGGCCCTGTTGAAGTAGGTATGTCACTGTGGGTGTGGGCTTTAAGACCTCATCCTAGCTGCCTGGAAGCCAGTCTTCCACTAGCAGCCTTCAGATGAAGATGTAGAACTCTCAGCTCCTCCTGCACCATACCTGGCTAGATGCTGCCATGCTCCTGCCTTGATGATAATGGACTGAACCTCTGAACCTGTAAGCCAGCCCCAATTAAATGCTGTCCTTATGAGAGTTGCCTTGGTCATGGTATCTGTTCCCAGCAATAAAACCCTAAGACAGGGATCCTCTCCACAGGCTCTTACCTGCTGTGTTCCTTATTTAACTCTGCCCACATGGTTTCCTTCTCTTTCTTTTTTTTTTTTTTTTTTTTTTTTTTGGTTTTTCGAGACAGGGTTTCTCTGTGTAGTCCTGGCTGTCCTGGAACTCACTCTGTAGACCAGTCTGGCCTCGAACTCAGAAATCCACATGCCTCTGCCTCCCAAGTGCTGGGATTAAAGGCGTGCGCCACCACCGCCCGGCCTTTCCTTCTCTTTCATCCCTATGACATCTTTCTTTTCTTCAATACATCTTCAGTAAACATCAAGAGACATGATGTAAAAACAAATTCTTGGACCTTTCAAAACTTAAATGAAAGTTTAAAAATAAGGAGGCTTTAGAATTCGAGGACAGGGCCGGAGAGATGGCTTAGTGGATAAAGCACTTGCCTGGAAAGCATGAAGACCAGAGTTCAAATCTCCACATAAAACTGTGTCAGCCTGGCCATGCGGGTGCTGGAGGGCTGACCAACTCAGCTATGACCCAGACCCAGATCCAGGGCTTTGGGTTGGCCACCTCAACATACCTCATCTGTGAACTGCTGGTCCTGCAGATCCAAGACTGCAGATCCGAATGACACAGGGCAACACAGATTATCCGAGAGAAGTCCGGTGAGGATCCAGTACTGACGGTGTAGCAGGAGCCAGAGGCCTTGAGTCAGATCAGTGACACATTGCAATGAACATTTGAAAGTAAAGAAGTAAAGGACAAAAGGGTATATACTGTGGGACACACTGTGACACACCATAGCTTTGTTTTGTTTCTTATTTATTTTTATTTGTTGGAGTGGAGGTTGCAAGGGCAGAGAGCAGATCTGAAGAGATGAGGTCAGTGGAATTGGAACGCATGATCTGAAACTCACAAAGAATCAATAAAAAAAATTAAAAAAAAAAAAAAGCAGCCATGCAGTGGTGGTGCACACCTTTAATCCCAGCATTTGGGAGACAGAGGCAGGCGGATTTCTGAGTTCGAGGCCAGCCAGGTCTACAGAGTGAATTCCAGGACAGCCAGGGCTAAACAGACAAACTCTGTCTTGAAAAGCCAAAAAAAAAAAAAAAAAAATTAAAAAAAGCTGCATCAGCATGACAGTCACCTGTAAGCCCAACATTTAAGAGACAGGATTCAGGGGAATCCCTGAAGCAAGCTGGCTGGCTAGGCTACCTCGTTAGTGAACTCTGGGTTTAACTAAGAGACTATGCCTAGATAAATAAAACTTTTGAAGAAGATACTGAATGTTGCCCTCATGCCTCCACACCTGTGGGCACACATGTAGCAGAAACTCTCTTACATACACACATGTACTTGCACACAGGTGAGCACACCATATGCACACACACAAATTTAACAATCAATTTTTAAAACTGAAAGGTCTTAAAAACGAAGTATCCTATAAGGATCAGTAAAAGTGAGGAAATGAGGCCCAAACAAAAACATTCTGGGCTTTGTGTCCCACCTCCACCATCTCTGGAGCCCCGTCCCCAAGCAAGGGCCTTGGTCTCAATTCCTTTCTACTTTTCTCCCCCACCCCCCACCCCCGTTGAGCCTTTCTGCAGAGAGTAGAAGACTGAGGTGACCTCGGTTTTGTGGCTGTTACCTGATCCTACCGCCTTTCCTGTGAGCATCCAGAGTCTGATCGGCAACAGGAAATTCTGAGTAGTCAAGATTTCAGGTCCTAAGCCGTTTAGGATTCTCAGAGGAAAGTGATCTCGGAGTTTTCATGATCTTGACAATACAGAGTCTGTCAGACTAGCAGACTGGGCTAGCAGGCTGGAATTACTGTGCCCATTGTCTTTCCCACCCCTCATTGTCCCACAGGGCCCCAGGCAATCCTTTTAAGTACCTTCCTGGGTGGAAACACCAATATGCTACACACTGACTGGAAACAGGATAATAGTTCAAGGTCAGTATGCACCTCAAGGGCAGAATTAGGAACTCAAGAGCTCCAGCCTACAGGGGTGCTGGGGTCACAGGTGCTTACAAGCGGCTGCAGAGCAGTTGCCTCCTCCTCCTCCTCCTTTCTTCCTCCTCCTCCTCTTGTGTGTGTTTTGCATTCTGACCACAGGCTGAAAATCAAAAGTGAATCAATAAGCCAGCAAAAAACAGAAATCACATATCTGAATGAGATTTGGCAATAAAGAAGTCATGAGTGGCCTTCATAAAATCTTTGTGAGCATGTTCCTACAAACTACCAATCACTTAGCACAAACAGATGCCCCAAGTAACCCAAGGGAATCCCTTCCTTGGCATTTGAAAGCCCCCTTAAAAAGTCCAGAACTAATATTAGGATAAAAAGAAGAAGAAAATAAAATCTAAAAAGGTGGTAGGAGGTTGTCTCAGTCAGTCAGTCAAGTGCTTGTCCCACAAGCACAAGGACTTGAGTTTAGTTTAAGGACCTTAGTTTATAGCTTAGTTTCTATAGTCACACGAAAAGCGAGGTGGCGTATACCTGCAATCCTAACGCTGGAGATGTAGAGACAAGCAGATAGACCATCACACACACACACACACACACACACACTCACACACACACACTCACAGACTGATACCCATATATATGAAAACAGAGAGGATTATATTTCCTGAACACTTACTTATGTTGTAAGACTTTTGGGTCTAAATGTAGGATTTTCCAGATTCAATTTGAATTTAAGATTAAAAGAATTGCACTGTCTCAGGACACATTCCCATCCCCGGAGGGGCACATTCCTTAGTCAGAGGACACTTGCTGGATTAACCTTCAGAGGAGGAAGGGAGAGGCTGATTAACATTCCTGAGACTACGGAGGAGGGAACCCACCTGAGGGTGAGAAAGGGCCAGAGCACATAGACAGACAAGGGAGGTCCTTGCCACCTCATTCCCCAAAGACCAATCAGTTTAAAAGTCACACTGTTCTGCCAATCATATTGTGCCTAGTCACTGTTTCTCTGTTCTACCCCCTAAACTGTATAAAAACTATTCTTAGCTTGAAATCTGGATTCTCTCTTCTTGCTTGCATGCGAGGGAACCTCAGTGTACTGGAATCATTAAACCTCATGCTGGTTGCATCAAGATCAGTGTCTCAGTGAGCCATTGGGTGGCTGTAATCGCCTGTGGCTTGAGTGGGGGTCTCCCCTATCTGGGGGCCTTTCAATGTCATACCAGGAACACTTTTTTTTTGCCTGGATGGGGGCTATAAACATAAGATCATTATTTCTACCCTCCCACAGTTTTACATCACCCATTAGTTTAAGAAAACAAAAATGTGTCCATTCATCATGCTGCTAAAGGAATCAGGCTCCTGCTCTGGAATGTTTAGGAAGAATGTATTCTGTGGCATGTGTTCTTGTGAGATACCTTTCAGTGTAGTATGATTCCTTTATGCCAGTACGTCCTGGATAAACCCAGAGCCTGACAGCCTGTAATGCTGCCTATAGATGTCAAGACTACACTGGGGCCTAGATTCCTCAAGCATGGGGTGTTCCTTCTCTGCTAATGCCATCTCTGAAAGGTAGGAGTTTTGCTTAGGGAGGAGTTAGGGGAGGAGATCATAACTAGACCAGTGCCTACTCTACTGCGCTGACAGGACTGGTATAAAGGCAGGTCTCAGCCTCATCTTCCACTGATACACTTAACTCTGTACCACTCACTCTGCTCTGTTCACATGTCCTTGAGCCTAGGTTTTCCTAATGTTCCTTTTGCTAATGGTTCCCCACTCGTTTTTTAAGCTTATTCTTTGGAGTTCCCCAACTGTGTTTGCTTTCCCTCCCTGCCTTGGATTGGCCTCATACATTTAAGGGGAAGAGTTGACAACATCATCTGGTAAGTCAGGTGGTCTAGCTTTGTGCCTTGACTCCCATTGCTGCCTAAATGACATTTAGAAAGTAAACTTGTAAGACTCTGGCAAGCCTTAGCTTCCCGGGGACTCCCTGAGTGAACAATGAAGAGCCAGGAATGGATGCAAAAACCAAGAGGAATTTATTGTTCCAACGCATTGGGATAGTCCTGCAGAATGTGTCCCCACTGCCAGGTTGGTTTCCCCCACTGTGGTCTGAGGAATGTTAATCAGCCTCTCCCTTCCAGAGGGGCAGGTGCTCCATGACCTCTCCAGTTTCTGAGCTGACCCCTACACACTGACCTCTCTAACCCCACCTTCTACACCTACAAAATGAGGTCACTATGAGGACCTAGACTGCAAGTATTTGAAAATAACATGTTCTCGGCCAATGTTTCTATGATAGACACTTTAATATATTAGCTTTCTACAATGCTACTTTTGTCATCGATATTATTATCAGTATCAGTAGAAGTGGAGCTCCCATGTGTAGGCGGCCGAAGAGACAGCGCCGGTTTCCAACATGGCTGGCACAGCGTCCTGTATAAGCCTACTGCGGATGCGTCAGCCTCAAGCCCCTCCCGAGAGGGCTTATGCTAATGAGGCATGAGCCCTAACCAATCACAGGGCTTATGCTAATGAGGTATTGGCCCTAACCAATCCTGAGAGAACAGGCCGCCTGGCCCGCCCCCTTGGAAGGGTATATAAGCAGTGCATTTCTGCTGCTTGGTGCCCCTTCGTTGGATGAAGATTGTGCATGGAATAAAAGAGCTGTCAGAGAAGAATCCAGGCGTGTCATGTCTTACTTGCCGGCCGAGGGGCGACACCCATGGCACAATTTTATATCAAGGAACTTGGGTGATGCGACAACTCTAGCCCCGACCCATCTGTACCTCCCATGATCCCACAGTTAAGGTCCCTTAATAAAGCATAATGCATAACAAGATACTGAAGAAAATACTGTTAAACCTGTCTCCTAGAAAAAGAACTATGCAATAATTTTTCCTTGTTCCTTGAGATATCCTAGAAGTTTGCCTTAGTTAAAAAAAAATCTTTAATGATTTGTTTTCTTTACCTGTTTGAGACAGGTGGTATTTCTATGTCTCATCTGGAATTCATGATCCTCCTGCCTTTGCCTCCTCAGTGCTAGTGTTCCAGGCATGCCTCCCCATTGCCTGGCTCTAATGCTGTTTTTAAAATTCTGCTTACTGTGTGTTTTGTTATTCTTGCTGATATGGAGATACATATAAAAATATGCATCTTTTCCATTTATATTTGGTAGTTATCAATTGGTTGGCCTTTAAAAATGAATATAGCTATAGAGATTGTGATGTTAATAAAATTGCTTTATAGTTTATTTTTCCCCTAAGGAGCTAATCTAGAGATTGGTAAGATGGCCTCTTGCACCTCATATAATTGAAGATCGCCTGGAATCCTTGAACACTGCATTTCTCATTTTCCTCTATGTATGCTAGGGAAATAACCAAACTCCTAAAATAGGGTAGATGCCACCATATATTTCATATCTAGGTGTCCTTTAAGAATGCAGACAGACTCATTTGTCAAGATCAAAGGTTTAAGCTTACTTTCAAGGTCAGAAAAATGACTTTGATGTTTTCAAGATGCCAGGAATGATGTCCCATTTATGCAATTATGTTTTATCCACACTTCAGAGGACAAAGCCATGCTTTAGGCCCTCTGAAAATGGACTTCAGAAGCATTCAAGAAATACGGAAAAGGCAAGACACAGCCAGAAATAAAGATCTAGTTTGCCGGGCGGTGGTGGCGCCTTTAATCCCAGCACTTGGGAGGCAGAGGCAGAGGCGGATTCTCAGTTCGAGGCCAACCTGGTCTACAGAATGAGTCCCAGGATAGCCAGAGCTACACAGAGAAACCCTGTCTCGAAAACCAAAAAAAAAAAAAAAAAAAAAAAAAAAAAAAAAAGATCTAGCTTAAGGGAGTATGTCAAACATAGTCTCAATCCATAACTGCTAACTGGTCCGTGTTTCCTGTTCTTTCCTTTGCCTCAGAATCAGTTCTTCCACATGCAGAGGCCATAGGCAATCAACAGAATAGTCAAGGCAAGTTGGGCATGCATAAAATACTAATCAAATTTAGCGATGGCTTGTCTGTGAGGCACTATGTTTGACAGTGGGAAATCAGAAAAGAATATGAAGCTTATCACTTCTTACTGGGTAAGAAGGAAAATAGATAATCAGACCTTAAGGAAACAACGAGACTTTAGAAAGTGGGGAGCTATGAGACCAATTTCAGGGCATCTATTCCATCCTGGCTGGGGATGGGGTTGGGTGAGGGAAACTAGGAACTATCTAGGGGCTATAATATACCCAGGGCTTGGCAAGTACTTACTGATGCAAAGCCAAGGCACAGTATGGAGACCTACAAGAAGTCCAGCAGCCACAGTGGAAAGGCTTGGAGGAGAATAGATGGTTGGAACTGAATAATAATTCCTGTATCAGAAGATTTTACTTTCAGATAGAATGCTCTGAAGCTGGAATCATCAGCTTTTCACTCAATGTACTGTTGGTTACTAAATATCAATTAGTTTAAGGGATGTTTACTGTTTGCCCTCTGTCCTAGTCTATATAAAACAAACAAACAAACAAAAAACAAAACAAAAACCAACCATACAAAAAAGCTTCAAATGTGTCAAGGTCAGAAAGAGTACTAGCCAAGGCTCTACCCCTGGCTCTCTACTCAGATGGAAAAACAGAGGCCACGATCAAGTGTCAATCATGCAGGAATGTGCTGGTGCAGCTCTAGGGCTGGGCAGTCTCCCAGCTCTCTTCGTTTTTTGGTCTAGTGAATTCCCACACTGCCTGCTTTCTCTTGAGATGTCAGATCTCATACCCAACTCCCAGCTTAACCAAGCGCAAGCAGAGCTTCGCTTTCACATGACTTCCTTCCCAGTACATTCTCTCTGCACCACCCATGATGCCCCGAGGCCCTTATAACTGCACAGTTCTTTGGAGACAGAAAGTCTGCCAGAAGGGAGCCCATCTCTGAGGTGGAAGGGTGGGGGCTGGGGGGAAAGACTGATAGATTTCTTTTCCTCATAAGCTTTAGAAGGAAAAAGGTAGCTCATCATTTTAGGTAATTTCTTGAAAATTTTCCTGTTAAGAAAGGAGACTTTCAGATCCTTGTTCACATAGAAAGTAAATGACATTCTTAGACGTTCAAGTTAATATTTAGCACAGATGATATCATCTAATTCACACATCAGTCTTAGAGTTCATTACTGTTCCTCTCTCCCTCTCTTGAGTTCCCTCACTGTAGCACCTATCAGTCATGTAGATCAACAAGTAAATAATGAATATATTGGTACTGTGAGTCGCCCATATTAAGATCTGAGAAAAGATTATAATTTTTTATCCAAAACTATGGGCCACACAAAAGTTAGGAAGTTTTTTTTTTGTTAGTTTTTTTTTTTTTTTCGAGACAGGGTTTCTCTGTGTAGCCCGAGCTGTCCTGGAACTCACTCTGTAGACCAGGCTGGCCTCGAACTCAGAAATACGCCTGCCTCTGCCTCCCAAGCGCTGGGATTAAAGGCGTGCGCCACCACCGCCCAGCTAAAAGTTAGGAAGTTTTGCCAGCAAAACAAAATAAGAAACAAAACTACAATTAACAGGCAGTGATGGTGCTCACATATAACAAAAACAAAACAAAACAAAAATAAAACAAATCTACAATAACAGGCAGTGATGGTGCGCACACATAACCCCAGCGGTTCTGGAGGTCGACGCAGGCAATTCTCTGAGTTCAAGGCCAGCCTGGTCTATAGATCCAACTCCAGGACAGCCAGGGCTACACAGAGAAACCCTGTCTTGAAAAACAAAACAAAAAAATAACAAAAAACAAAAAAGCCAGGCAGTGGTGGCACATGCCTTTAATCCCAGGACTTGGGAGGCAGAGGCAGGCGGATTTCTGAGTTCGAGGCCAGCCTGGTCTACAGAGTTCCAGGACAGCCAGGACTACACAGAGAAACCCTGTCCCAAAAACAGCAACAACAACAACAAAAAAAACTAAAAAAAGATTAAAAAGAGAAGAAAGAAAGAAAGAAAGAAAGAAAGAAAAAAGAAAGAAAGAAAAAGAAAGAAAGAAAGAAAGGGAAGGGAAGAAGGAAAGGAAAAAAAAGGGAAGGGAAGGGAAGGGAGGGAGGGAGGGGAGGGGAGGGGAGGGGAGGGGAGGGGAGGGGAGGGGAGGGAAGAAGGAAGGGAAGAAGAGAAGGAAAAGGAAGGGAGGGGAGGGGAGAGGAAGGGAAGGGAGAGAAAGGGAGGGGAGAGGAGGGAAAGGAAAGGAAGAAGGGAAGGGAAAGGAATGGGAAAAGGGAAAAGGGAAAAGGGAAAAAAAGGGAAAAGGGAAGGGGAAGGGAAAAGGGAAGGGAAAAGGGAAGGGGAAGGGGAAGGGAAAAGGGAAGGGGAAAAAAGGGAAAAGGGAAAAGAAGGGAAAAGGGAAAGGGAAAAGGGAAAAGGGAAAGGAAAGGAATCTGGCTAGAGTCACACAGCAGGTAAAATGTGGCCAAGACTGAATTTAGGTATTTGGATCTCAGAATTGGCTTTCCTAATAGCAGCTTTTCCCCATATACCCACACTACAAGAGAAACCAAAGAGGAAAAAGGAACCAATGAGTTTGGGTTGCTAGAGGGACACCTGGGAAGCCCTCTGGCTCATGTAACCACCGATTCTCCAAATGTGTCCCCTAGTAACATCCCAGGAGCTAGTTAGAAATGTTTGTGCCTGGACCCAGAGACACAGGATCCTCCATGTTTCAATCTACCGTGGATTAATGAGCCACCAGGTAGGTCTGAGGAACAGTAATTGCAGAAAGCCCTGGTCCAGGCTTGCCACTCTCTCTTCCCTCCTGCTGACCTCCAATGAGACTCCACAGGTGGCTGTGGCTCTCAGGTTTGTATCCACTGCTTTATTACTGCCTTCAACCCATCCTCCCTTTGCTTTGGTAAAGGTATCAAAAGGGCTGAATACAGGGCTGACCTCTACTGCTCTGCGTCTTGCTTTGGGAAGCCCCATCAGCCATTGACTCTTAGGATCCTCAGTTTTTGTTTATTTTTCATTAATGTATTTACTTATTCACTTTACAGCCCGATCTCAGCCCTACCCCTCATAGGGCTCCTCCTTCCATCCCTCCTCACCCTCCATCTCTTAGAGTAGGGAGGTCTTCCCTGGGTATCAAGCCTCCTGGTAACTCAAGTCACTGCAGGACTAGGCTAATTCTTTCCCTCTGAGGCCAGACAAGACAGCCCACTTAGGGGAACAGGATCCACAGGCAGGCAACAGAATCAGAATCAGAGTAAGTCCCTACTCCAGTTGTTGGAGGATCTGAATGAAGACAAAGCTGCATATCTGCTACATATATGTGAGGGGCCTAGGTCCAACCTTTGTATGCTTTTTCTGGTTGGTGCTTCAGTCTCTGAGAGCCCCCAAGGGTCCAGGTTAGTTGACTCTGTTGGTCTTTTTGTGGAGTCCATATCCCCTCCGGATAGGAACCCTCAGTTTTTATTAGCCCTTTCCCAGAGACCTCACTAGGGCTGTGTCCGCCCTGCTAAAAGGAACCGTTTATATGAATACGAGTAAGGAGCTTTTTTCGTCAGACCTTGGTCCAGGCTACAAGAGTCCTTTGTATACTTACCAGTTTTATTAGACTATCAAACAGAGAAATACATGACTTTTTCCTTTACATATTTAGTTTTAAAAATGGTTTAGTGCTGAGCGATGAGTTTCATTGCCCAGGGATACAAGTGACTCATGGTTGGTATTGCCACTATTCAAAAAGCAACCATAGTGATCATGGGTCATGGATCCCCTGTACACCACGAGGTACCCTGAGATCAAGGTCATATGCATGGTCTGCCCCCTTTTCAAAGCACTGAAGCAAAGTTCTTATTCTGTAAAGTGAGTATGAGAGTCGTTCCTTGTTCTCCATAGACACATACCTTGCTGAAGCAAGAAGATCTGATGTCACTTAAGAACAATTTGCTCTTAGGCAATTTGCCTCTAATCAGTAGTACTTCCACTTGTTAGGGGAGGTGAGCTGGCAGCTTTCTGGAAACTTTGACATTTGCCTTCAAGTCTCCCAGGGAGAAACATAATGGCTCTGATACACCTCCTCCCCGGGAAAACTAGAATCCTCATTCCTTTTGTAAAATGCCCAAAAGGAAATACTTGGTGGGTAGCCTCTGATTGCATGCCAGGAAAGGGTGGAGCAGGTTATACCTGCCTACCAAGCCTCCACAGATGAAATGTCAGCCAGAAAATGAAATATCCCTCCCTGAAGCCACAAGGTCATGTTTGGTGCCCATTTCCTCTTGAGAAGGAAGGCAGCCCGAGCCTGAGTCAGCTCCCCCGGACCAGTGAGGCTCTGTAATGACTGGATGTGGCCTTGTTTTCTTCTTCGAAATTTATACATTTATACATAACATGTTGATCCATCTATCCACTACTACCTAGTGCCTTTACCTTATCTCCCTCCCAGTTTCCTGCTCGCTCTTTCTTTCTTTTGTTCTTTCTTTCTCTTTTCCTTCCTTTTTTTTTGGGGGGGGGTGTTATTAATAATGGAGTCTATGTTCAGTCCTGAGCCCTTAGCCTCTGTCTGGGTTAGCATGTAACAGTGCTGGGAGACTGGACTTTGCCACCTGTCTCTCTGGATGTTCCCTTGCAAAGGACTGCATGTGTCATTCTCACCTGATAGATGGGAAAGCAGTAGGTGCCAAACTCCATCTAGAAGACCGATGTGGCAGTGTTTGGCTGAGTCAGTGGTGCAAAGTGTCTGGTCATAGAATGAAGAATCACTGTGTGTTGTTGATCAATTGCTCCCGGCAGCCACTCTCTCTTTTCCCTGCATATATGTGGACATCAACCAGCCCCACCAATTGTGGACATCATCCAGCTCTAACACTTGAGAGCATTTGATCCCTTGGAAAAACTTAGTCTCTGAACTACTCAGTGCCTCAATTGCCCTACATCCATCTTTAATGGGATGCAAATAATCTATGGGAATTAAGACGATTAACACAGGCAAATAGATCATTCCTGATGTGAGGTTTGTGGTAGGTATACAGCAGTATTAATGACTAACGCTTCTTACAGTCCTCAGAATGTGCATGTTGCAGACTGAAGAGGAAGAAACACTATGGTAAGAGCAAGGTGCTGAAGGAAGCTATTTAACTGGTTCCTACTCCCATCCACGGCTCCACCTTGCCCCTCTCTGTCATAAAGAGATTGTGTCACTTTTGTAAATATCTTTACAAAATCTCAGAATTGTTTCTGAACACTGTGGCTACCTCACCTCCCCAGTGGGTGAGCTTTGGTGGCCTCACCTTTGCCACTGCCCAGCACATTCCCATAGATACACCTCTAAGGGCACGATCCATTTGGTTATTTTTAGAATTAGCTGCTTTGGCCTTTGGGCTATGCTTTCCATATATTTCAGGGGGAGTTAATCAACATACAAAAAACCCTAGACGCCAAATCTGTGTTCTCTGTTGGTGACTTAGTATTTCAGGAAACCAAGGCTTCTGCATGTCCATAGGGGCAAAAGTTAATCCACCTCTGCAGGCATCTAGGAGTACCAGTTAAGATAGTGCCCCAAAACGCTCTACCAACATCTTGATGCTCTGTGATGCAGGAGCACTTGTCTCTGCCCGTGACAGAAAGTAGACTCAAAGGATTCTTTCTTTGTACTTCCAGGAGATGACTAGAGGTTTCCTCTAATTGTGATAGAGAAATATAAGACTCCAGTCACAAACATATAATTTCAACATGAGAGACATAAGCATAGGGAATAGTTTAGAATCCTAAAACTCCCACTTGGTTTGGGCTATACAAGCATCCCTCTTAATGTACTTAGAGGCCTGAGACCCTTATCTATGTGTACTATGTGTACACACCTCACTCCAAACAATGTGTCTCATTACCTGTTAGCAACCTAGAACCCTACCTGTATCAGCTGCATGCATACCTTACCCTGAACAATGGAATAAGGTCCTCTTGTCCTTAATGACCATCAAACTTAGATTCTATTCAATCATACTGTGTTTATATCAAGGTAGGGGCATAAGAAGGCCAATCGGCCTTAACTGTGATTTTTCTTTTTTGTTTGTTTGTTTGTTTGGTTAGTTTTTTGAGATTTATTTATTTTAACTTTATGTGTCTGGCAGTTTTGCCTGAATGTATGTCTGTGCATCACTTGCCAGAAGACAACATTGGAGTCCTCTAAGTTACAGCCACCATGTGTGTATTGGAATCAAACTCAGGCCCTCTGGAAGAGAAATTAGTGCTCTTAATCACTGAACCATCCCTCCATGCCCTGAATTGATTTTGAAATATGCACAGTAAGATAAACTGTGTTCTCATAGTAAACTTTTAAGGAAAATCCCCATTTACTTTACTATCTCTATTCATAATTGGGCATTTGTGTGGTTAAAATGGCATACATTGTAGAAAGGAATATGCATAGTAAAAAACATTACATAACAATCTGCCAATCAAATTAGTGAACTGCTAGCACTATGCCTCACCTCATGCAACCAAATTCTACCTTCCCTTAAACCCCATCAAAGAAAATCCCCAACTATAATCACAGTACCTTCACTCACATGGCTTACTGTCAATCTAACTAATCTGTACTGTTACTTCACCCTGAATAAAGATTTCCTGCTACTTTGAAATCCATATGTGCCTTTATTTAATTCTTGAATAAGATGCCAAGAATCTAGAAACACTGGGCCCAGACCCTGACCACCACTAAGCAAAATATTCCTTCTTACTGAATAAGAAAACCATATACCTGTGTAGTAAAACTCAAACCTACCTGCCATGTGGATAGTAAAAGCTAGGTACTAAGCAAGCAAGTAGGAGGAGAGACTACAGAAGTGCCAGGGAATGTCCCTAAATCATGAAACCAGACCAAAGACAAATTCTGAACAGAATAATATGATGACAAAAAGCACAAGTCAAGGCTTTGGAACAAACTGTTAGAGAATCTATCTGTAATATGGAAACAGTCTAGTGGAAATCTGGAACTATTTAGGGGGCAGTTAATGGCTTCTAGTGGGAAAGTTAGCTTTAGGAGAGAATAGAATAGAGCCCTTTAACATACTAATGATAAGTCATTTTATCTTATGTAAATCTCAGGTGATTTTTAGTTGTGAGATTTAGTTGTACTGCACTAAAACAGATCCTTAGAGATTTCCTGAGTTATTGTGAAACAGGGTCTTGTCTAACTTCAAGGGGGAAAAAAGTAGGCAGAGAAGAGGTATTTTAGATAATCTTTCCACTCTTTACGAGCTATACCTCTATCCCAAAGATCAGCTTTCTTGTGAAGTCTAAGGTCCACAAAGGTACTCTGTTACAAGAGCAGCGATGCATGTGGTATGCCTCCTTTCAGTTCTGACTCGAACTGAGGTAGCAAGAGAGTGTGAGTCATTCTCTATCAAAATCAACTTGAAGTCTGGCTTCTCTCTCAGGTTGACAGCTTCAAAATGACCTGAGGCCAAGCCTAGCACTGGCCAACATTTCTGACGCTGAATACAGTGCAGCTGGAGACTGCTGCATTTAGGGAACTGGAGCTGGAGGAACAGTCTCAGCACAGGCAGAACATTGAGTGGTTGAGTTGTTGTTTATTTGTAAGATTCTTGTGTTGAGACCTTAAGTGATTCCTACAGCTTGTATCTTGAAGGTGTGGTCCCCAACACAGCAGTGATCAGAGATAGGGCCTTTGGAAAGTAGCTAGATCATGAGTGTTTCCATTACTGTGAAGAGACACTATGACCAAGGCAACTCTTATAAAGGGCAACATTTAATTGGGCTTGGCTTACAGGTTCAGAGGTTCAGTCCTTTATTGTCATGACAGGATGCATGGCAGCATTCAGCACTGGAGGAGCTGAGAGTTCTACTATCTTCATCCAAAGGAAGCCAAGAGCAGACTATCTCCAGACAGCTAGGAGGAGGGTCTCAAAGCCTACCCACACTTCCTCCAACAAGGCCAGACCTCCTAATAGTGCCACTCCCTGGAACAAGCATATTCAAACCACCTCAGATTCTGACATCATTACATGCTTCTGCCATGGCATCCTACCTCACTTTAGGCCCAGAGCTTCTGGTATCCCTGTGTTAAAGCAGTTATTTCTCAGGGTGTTTTGTCACAGCAACAGACAGCTGGTGAACACAGACATATTCCTCAACAGTAGCTGAACAGTCTTTCTAATGCCTGCTGTGAGAGTTCCTAAGAGAACACTTGAGTAAGGCTTTTGACCTCCTGCTAAGGAAAATGTTGAACAAACAGAATGTCGTTATCAACCTGACTGACAAGTCCTTTGAACAGTTCCGTGTGAATGTCGAGAAGAACTAGTTTTGAACCAGATACGGCTGTGAACTCTGTAGCCACAAAAGGCAAAGGGACTCCTCTAACTAACAAGCAGCCTCAGCCACAGCTCTCTGCAGTTATGGTTAGCTAAGCACAATTACAGTGATCTCATTAAGAGGTCTGGTTACCAGTAGGTTGGGATCCTCCCTTCTCTACCTGAGTGCCCATCACAGAGTGTTCTGGCAATGACCCAATGGGAAGTTCTACTCCTCAGAGGTTAGACAAAAAGAACACAAGGAATAAATTTGATCCCAGTTTATTTCATTAACTTCACAGATGGTTAAAAATAAAAAAGTTTTTTTTTAATTGATTATGGCATTTGGATTAAAGAATGAGTTGAGGCTCCTCATAAGTGTCAAAGTTTGCCTTGTGGACTTCAGTGAATTTCAGTGTTGGGGAGGGGAAGGAAAGAACTGAGTCACTAATAGGGAATGACTTATGATAAGTTTCTGGGTGTGGGACTGTTAAGATTCAAACTCTTATATTGTCTTTTCATTACTAGAGCAGATACCTGAAATAATCAGTGTGAAAAGTTGTCTTGGTGGTTCTGTAGTTGATTGGCCTCTGGTGAAGCAGTATAGCATGGGCTAGAACACACATCAGAGCAAAACGACTCATCTCATTGCTAGGAAGCAAAAGTGTGGTGGAAGGGTCGGGAGTCCTTTATCTTGCCCAGGGGCACATCCCTCAGTGACCCCAAGGCCTCTCATTAGACCCCACTTTTCAATGTCTCACAACCGCTCCTACTCTGGAGACCAGCCCTTTAACAAACAGGCCTCCATGGGGCATTTACGATCGAAGCTACAGTACTCTCTCCATGGACACTTGCTGCTGTCAGCAGCTTTGTTCATGGGTCAACCTTTACCTGTTTTCTAGAACATTCACCCTTATCTCATCCCCATGGGACACTAACTGGAATAATAGTATCCTAAAGTTTCTCCTGGGGCAGAGAAGACAAAGAAGACTTGATTCTACAGCCTAAGAGGAATGCAGAGGATGGAGTGTGTGTGTGCAGAACAAGGTCAAGCAGGAACATGATGCATCATGTCTTGTTATTTGTTTATTTTTAAACCACTTGCTCTAAGTTTAAAAGGAAATCTAGCCTATGAGAACAGCACTATTAAGATGTGATGGCCCTTGCCGGGCGGTGGTGGCGTACGCCTTTAATCCCAGCACTTGGGAGGCAGAGGCAGGCGGATTTCTGAGTTCGAGGCCAGCCTGGTCTACAGAGTGAGTTCCAGGACAGCCAGGGCTACACAGAGAAACCCTGTCTCGGAAAACCAAAAAAAAAAAAAAAAAAAAAAAAAGCAATAATTAAAAAAAAAAAAAATATGTGGTAGCCCTGAACACATACCACCGAGACCTCTGCAGAGATTTTACCTCTCTGTTGCTCTCAGGATGCTCTCAGGATCCCCTTGCACATGCACGTTCATGCCTGCAGGCAGGTCTCAGCCATTGATGAACCATGCAGAGACTGTTAAGGCAGATGCATTCCAAGTAAAATGAAGGACTTGCCTCATAAGAGTCTGGCTTCAGAGCAGCCTTTCATATCAGTTAGACTGGGGCTTTATCATATCTGTGTTCCAGTTCAAAGATCTTTCTCACTTCTTTTTGTCTTCCTCTGCCTTTCCGGGTTGTTAAACCTGCAGTTATTAGTCTGCATACTCTCTCCCTGTGTTCCATCCCCCTTTATCTCTCACTAGCTTTGATGCAATAAATCTCCCAAAACACTAGCCCTAAGATCAACTTCTCAGAGCCTTCAATTAACATATTCAATGACAACAATATACAGTTATCATCAACAATAATCTTCTGATTATATTTTCTTACAAGATACTACACCAGGGATGAGGAGTAGAGAAAGAATACTGAGAGACATAGATCATGGTTTCTACCATCACAAAGCCTTTCACCAACTAGGTAATGTGAATCCCGTAGATACCTCAATGAACAATAGAAAGTACAGGACTTGCTTCTAACAGTGTCTTGTAATTACTCATTTACATGACTGCTTGTATCTCAGCAGGACTGAAGTTTTCCAAACCGTAAGTCAAGACATATTACTTGACTAAGAAGTGACAGCAGTGAGTCACATGCCGCATCATTTAAAATGAAAGAGAAGATACCAGAAGACAGTATATCATTTTAATATTAGTATGAAACTTTTATATGTGCATATGTTTAAACATTGACACAAGTATATGTGGATAGCAGATTATATTTTAAAATGTGCTTGTATGTTACCATCAAAAGATTAGGAATTGAATTAAGAATTAGTCCACGGGCCGGGCAGTAGTGGTACACGCCTTTAATCCCAGCACTTGGGAGGCAGAGGCAGGCGGATTTCTGAGTTCGAGGCCAACCTGGTCTACAGAGTGAGCTCCAGGACAGCCCGGGCTACACAGAGAAACCCTGTCTCGAAAAACCAAAAAAAAAAAAAAAAAAAAAAAAAGAATTAGTCCACGTTCTTTTTAAAACCATGAGCAATAATCTTTTCAATGGCTGTATCCCAGCAGTGTCTGAATACATGTAGGTCTTCAACATTTATTTGTTGATGATGTTTGCTGAATAAGGAAAGTGAAAAGTCATTTATCTCTTTAAGAATAGGAAAAGTGGAGGAAAAGAAAGAGGAAGACTGTGCCAGGGCTCTGACATAATCACAGAATCAAAGGTCAGGATAATCTGGTCTTATAGTGAACTGGAGGTTCTGTGAGTTAGTGGATCTCTAGATTAACTAATGTTAGTACAGAGAGAAATTAAGGAAGGAGATGTCGGCCAGATGTTGGTCAAAATGACCAGCAAGATTCTCCAAGCATGAGTTTTCTATAAGATTATCAAGTAATAATGTCAAAATAGTATACTGGCACAGTGTGTGTGTTGGGGGGTTGGGGGGAGGAAGTTTCATTTATTTTAAGGGTCTCAATCCAGATTTTTAAATTTTTTATTTTTATGTATATGAGTATTTTGCCTTCATATGCGTAGTAAGTACACCACATGCATGCAGTGACTTTGGAACTCAGAACAGGGTACTGGATTACCCTAGAACTGGAGGTATGGAGTGTTGTGAGCCACTATATGGGTGGTGTGCATTGAACTTGGGTCCTCTACAAGAGCAGTAAGTACTCTTGACTGCTAAGCCATCTCTCCTGGCCTTCAATCCATATTTTTGTTATATACTTTTCATCTCAGACATTTTGTGAGGCAGGAACAGAAAGGCAGCAGTATCTTCATCTAATCGAAGTGGTGAAATTTCTTAATTCGACTTCCCTATAGTGAGTCAAGTTGGGCACTAGGTCCAAAATGAAGTTACTCTATTTATGCTTCTTCTAGAGTCAATTATTCTTGTAAAAATGCACAGAGGGTCCCCATTCTTATTCAGTATAACTGTAGGTGTTTATCTTTTAAAAACACTTTTAAATTGTATTTTATTTATTTAATTATTCTATATAGGAGTGGCTCATGTGCCACCGTGAGTGGCAATCAGAAGACAACTTCTGGGAGTCATTCTGGGAGTCACTTCTCTTCCAACATGTGGGCACCAGAGACTGATTTCATACCACAAGGTTGATGGCAGATGCTTTGACACATTGAGCCATCCTCTTGACCTCTAAGTATTTATTTCTTGCAGACAATTAAGTGTGATAGATTCAGTCAAGTCATTGTCTCATCCCTTGGGAAGGTGAACTGGTTATATGTTCTTTTTTAATGTCTTGAGTGTTTCTCATGATGCCTAAAATTAAAACAAGTTTAATTCTTAAGAACTGTTTAACAATGAAGACAGAGCCAATTGATACCTGCATATTAAAACGGATTTCTATTACAATACAGATTCTTTACTTACTGAAGTTTTCTGACTTTGAGTTATACTAATCTAAGACACTGACTATCAAATCTGTCAAAGGTAGCTGGGCAAGACGGCTTGGTAATTATAGTTGCTTGCTCTGCAAGCTTGACAACCTGTGTTTAACCATTAGAACCAAGATAAAGGTGGAAGGAGAGAGTCAGCTTTGTGAAGTTGTCCTGCATCCTCATGTACGCACACGCACACGCCCCACACGCACACACACACACACACACAGTTTGTTCATTTGTTTGAATTTGATGAAGGTAACTGAATGTCTCACAAGACCCCTTAGTTTCTAGCTATTGCCTCTTTACTTCATAGTCTTTTTGGGCAGATGGAACCTCCTACCTCTGAACATAGTCTAAGGGCAGACTCAAGACTCTTTCCTGGTTTCTCCTGACATGCCAGAACAGTGTTGAAGGGCAAACAAAAGCTGATCCCTTGAGGAACAGCTAAGATGGTCATAATCCATCCTTGGCAAAGCTAATATTGACTCTAATTGACTGGATGAAGACCTCCTTTGTGTCCAGGTCATTCACATTAAGTCAACAAGCTGTGATATACAGATATACAATATCACAAAAAAGCACAGTCTCTGGACCCGAGTTTCTCATTGGGAACAGAAAAAAACATGTTCGATTAGTACCTACAAACTTTGAGTTCATGGAAACATAAAACAGTAAGTTCAGTGCTTCTCTTTCAAGCTATAGGTAGGTCAAGACTATTAAGAAGAGACCCCAACCACAGAAATATAACCTACAGTATAATGGTTACTAGTGTATATATGACCTACTAAAGTCTAATGTCTTTCTTCCTTTGGCTTCTACTAAACACAAGAGCTTCTTTCTGTCTCATGGCATCCTCTCTGGAGTTGAATGTCTGCTAGTAGATGCTAGGTAACATTTCTCAGGGGAAATGCTGAAAGAGCCTATCAGAATCTTGTTCTCCCTCATAGCTACAGCAGTATGAGAAGGAATGGAAAACTGATGGAGATGGTCCCTAAGGGCTATGGACTACCCGGTTACTTAGACAGGGAAGACATGGTAGAAATACAGCTATGCAGGCTCTGTGGCCACTGCAAAGATAACGGCACAGCCTCCCCCTTCCTCTCTCGTTCTCCTAACTCTTCCCTACATCCTTCCCAAGATACAGACATGCCAATGTCTTTATCATGTGCCCTCAGCATGCTCATTATTTCTTTTGTACATGCTGTTATTTTATCTTTCTGGAATGTCCTTGCCATTTCTGCTCTCAACCCTTCTGGGCTCAGCTGGGTATCAATCTCCTATCTTGTTTAAGTCTTCTTCCTCTTCACGATAAGGCCAACCTCCATCCTCAGACGAAACCTGTGATATTGTGATATCATTACTCCCCCTCCCCCACCACACGATGACAGTGATGATGAGTTCTTCCCGAATTCCAGGTATGATACTTAGAACATTAGTTTTCATATCAACATTGTAAAGGAGTGCTATTATTCCCATTTTATATATGTGATAAAGGAAGCTTAGAAAGGATTTGTATAGAATAAAAGTCAGGTTCAAAATTAGAGTTCAGATCTGATTTTAACTCTGTAATTACTGCTGACATGTCATAGAACTTCTCTTTCCTCCATTTATGCTTCGTGTGCAGCTCAAAGACAGAGATAATATCTTTTATTTCTGTATTTCAGAGTCCAGCATTGTGCCTGGAATGTATTGGTTAGTAGGTATACAGCATCGTGCTTGAGGATAAGAAATAAATAAGTGGAGCTGGAGAGGTTCAGGGGTTAAGAGCAATGGTTACTCTCATAGATGCCCTGAGTCCCATTGCCAGCATCCACATGGTATCTCATAAGCATCTATATAACTCCAGTTCCAGAAGACCTGACATCCACTTCTGAACTCCTCCATGAGGCATCAGGTACACACATGGTGCACAAATATACATCTAAAAATAATTAAAAAATTATTCTTAAGAGGTAATGGTAATGAGTTGCCACACTTAATCATAAGATTCTCAATGGATCATTGTTGGCTTTGATGTCTCTTTGGGAGGATTGATTAAGCCTGAAATGGAAAGATAATTCCAAGACGCCAGCAAGTGAATATCCTGTAACTTGCCTGTGACCATAGCAGACACGATTAGATTGGGCTAAATTACTACACTCTTCAAAGAACAGCCATTCAAAAGCAGATCATACGCCCACTGGAAAAAACAGACAAATTGTTTTTACTCCCAGGAACTCCCACTAAGGCCTTAACAGTAGTTTAATATTCCACTGGGGTCTGTTTAGACAAATAGGTTGACCTGTTTACAAAGTAAACAAATGATTCCAGTGTGAACTTCCTTGCCAGGCAAGGCTTGCTTAGAAAGCAGGTCTGGACTTAGAACAAGCTAGAAACAGTTTCTCTGTGGAGGTAGGAGGGAAGAACAGGCTGCTTTTGATGGCAAAGATAAGGCCAGGGAGAAGTTATTAACCATTCCTGGGCCATAGTCTCAGAAAGGCAAATCCATGCCAGAAGCAGCCAGCTCCTCAAGTGTTCTCCTCACCTTCCTGGGACCTGTCCTCAGCTGTACAGAGCAGACTATGAGGACCTAGGTTCTTCTCTAGGCCTCTTTTGTGAGCAGTCGAATAAGAGATGCTTCCTTTTGCTCCTGGGGCAAATTTCTCTTACAAAAAAGAAATAACTTGTGTTGGTTTGCATGAAATTTGTATTTCCTACGATGGCTGGGGGCCGAGCCTCATTTTCAACACCAACTTCTATAAACATCAAGTGCAAATAGAGCCTAACCCAACTCATAAAAGTGTCACTCCCCTAACCCCCTTGCAAAGCAGGAGGACAACTAGAATGGTCACACTCTTCTAGGGCAGAAAGCACATACTAATAATCTCACAGTTCTCTCCAACTGCCACAGTACCTGCCCTCTTTCTCGTCTCTCTCAGTAGACTCTTCTCTGCTTTAACTGAAGCATTCTTTACATTTTATTATCAGAACTGGGCCTACATGTACCTGTGCCATTGCCTTTAGCAGGTTTACCCTTCTGGGTGTTCTGACCCCAAACTGCCAGGCCGGACGTTGGATCTCTCAGCTTTTCTGCATTACATTACCGTAGACTTATATGTGGGTTCTGGGATGACAGGCAATGGTAGAACTTGGCTTGA
The DNA here is from genome assembly GCA_021653895.1 of Mastomys natalensis. Lineage (NCBI taxonomy): Eukaryota > Metazoa > Chordata > Mammalia > Rodentia > Muridae > Mastomys > Mastomys natalensis. The sequence goes on from JAJTUV010000648.1 coordinate 387,985, forward strand.
AGTTGCTAAAGTAGTTAACGGGTGGATCTGTGGGAAGCAGGTGTCTGTAGACGATTGAAATCGCTCACTTCTTTGCTCAGTGTTTACTAAATCTGCAGGATGTACTAGTCAGAGTTTAGGAAAACTAAGACTAGATACATAAGCTGTATCTATCAAGGAAGGCAATTGTCTATCTGAGAAGTCTGTAGTTTTAAAATGAGGTTTCTAAATCAGAATAGGTCTAACCACAGTGGTTGCCTACTTGTGGGATCCAATTGCTGGTGTGGGATTTGGACACAAAGGCTTTTATATTAATAAGCCAACTCCGCTCTGAATTTCAGGGAAATTATGCATCGATTACTGAGGTGTAGAGTGAATATTGTCAGGCAAGCATATCTATTTATGGGGAAGATTGCTTGCTGCGTGGGAGAGCTGGTACCCTGGTGGTTCATTTCTGTGCTGAAGGTGGATAACGTAAGAGAAAGTTCCTTTCTATCTGTTGTTACTCATAGACCTAAAGAGAGCTGCTGTACTCTAAACACTCTGACCGTGGCAACTCCAGATATCCACAACAGAATATGAGCCAGGAGTCCTGAGTGCTAAGATTTTTTTCAGCCACTATCAGAAATACCTTGCAGAATTCTCTTGATCTTTTAAGCTTTAGGTTTCTCTGTTAATAAACTATGTTGTATCTAATGCACTTACCTCACAGAGTGGCATAAAGGTCAGCTTCTAACCTGCCAGATGACTGGTTGTGGGAGTTACTAAGAATCTGGCAATAAGAAAAGGTCTCTGAGTTTGAGGAAACCAAAAATGAAGTCAAGCATGTAATGAGTCTAAGGTGCCTTTGGTGGCATTCACCTCTGTTGCCGAGTTTGCTGCCACTCCAGCCTTGGTTCTGAACACACACATTGAGCACCGTGTCCTGGGTATTTTGACATGCTATACAATAGTTAGGCTGATTGGCTCATATTTAAGACTCTGGTAGTAATGGATCACCATTTTTTATTGTTTATAATGTTTTAATAAAAGTTATTAATGACAGAAAATGAGTTAATATTTTCTGTCATTCCTCTGTATATAAGTATCAGAAAATTTGGACTGTATCATGTACGTGAGTTCTTAAATTTTCTGTTGGAGTTGTTAAAAAAATTAACTAAAAAAAAATTAATAATAATTAGGCCAGGCAGTGGTGGTGCATGCCTTTAATCGCAGCACTTGGGCAGGTGGATTTCTGAGTTCGAGGCTAGCTTGGTCTACACAGTGAGTTCCAGGACAGCCAGAGATACACAAAGAAACTCTGTCTCAAAAAACAAAACAAAAAACAAAGAATAATTAAGTAAAAATTGGGTTGAAATTAAGATATAATTTCCAAGAATTTCTGAAGTAGCCATAAAACTATTTCTGACAGTTTGCATGATGCATCATGTAAAATCACAGAATTCTCAGTGTTGATGATAATAAAATTGAAATCTCTATCAGTTCTGAAAAAATGCTGTTCTTAGAGTGTCATATGTCCAGTCAAGATTTAATTCTTCATGTAAAAATAAACAAGTATATCCATGTTATTTGTTGTACAAATTTTATTTCATTTTAATAAATTGTAGAATGAAATATATACCAAACAATTATTCTAAAATAAATTTATTTATGGTCCATTTTTAGAAAATCTTTGATTTGCATCCCTATTTTAGATGCTTGGTACTGTATAAAAATCATTGGGTTGAAGGGGTTACAAGGCTGGGGAGATAGTATAGTTGGTAAAGTATTTGCTTTGCTGGAACAAGGACATGATCCAATTGCAGAATCCATATTTTAAAGAATAAGCCAGGTATTATGGCATATGCTTCTAATCCCAGCACCTGAGAGGTAGAGACAAGCAGATCCTTTGGTATTATTGGAATGTGTGTTAAGATACTTTGAGGCTAGTGTAGAGTGCTTGGTGTACTGGCTGGTTTTGTGTGTCAACTTCACAAAAGCTGGAGTTATCACAGAGAAAGAAGCCTCCCTTGAGGAACTGCCTCCTTGAGATCCAGCTGTAAGGCATTTTCTCAATTAGTGATCAAAGGGCCCACTGTGGGTGGTGCCATCCCTGGGCTGGTAGAAAGCAAGCTGAGCAAGCCAGGGAAAGCAAGCCAGTAAGTAACATCCCTCCATGGACTCTGCATCAGCTCCTGCCTCCAAGTTCCTGCCCTGTGTGAGTTCCAGTCCTGACTTGCTTTGGTGATGAACACCAATGTGAAAGTGTAAGCTGAATAAAACTCTTTCCCACCTCACCCAAACTTGCTTCTTGGTTATGATGTTTGTGCAGGAATAGAAACCCCAAGTAACACACTTAATAAGCTCCAAAGCAGTCTAAAAAAAAAAAAAAAAAAAAGGAAAAAAGGTGGATGTTTTCAATGCACATGCTCAAACTCATGTGCATCTGTATTCATACATGTGTATATATGCATACACAGATGCACAATTCAAGGTGTCAGAAGTAGAACAAATTTAAGAAGACCTAGTATAATGTATCACACGAGATAATGAGAATTGAAATGGTCACTCTTTTCATCCTATCCCAACATTGCAAAACCACTACCAGGATCCCATTTCACAAAGCATATGCTTAGAGAACGTGAAGTGACAGGAAGGAGGCTTCTGCTCAGGAGAACTGCTGAGAAGAAAGAGGAAGGTGAGGTCAACTCTGGTTCATCATCTCAGAGTCCCTCTGCATCAAAGTGGCTCTCTCACCTTTGTTACAATGGAAGCAGGTTTTTCAGAATCTCCAAAGCATATTTCCCCCACTTCTGCCTAGAACATAAAACATTCATTGTCTACTTCATGAAAGACACTGGATTTCAAAGATGAAAAGACATAGTTTATGTCTGTAAGGTGGTTCAGGAAGGAATAGCTAGACCATGAAATAAAGGAGAGCTTTATTGGTTACTTGTATCAGGACCAACATAAATCAAGAACATTAGAAGTCATGTGTGGCCGGGCGGTGGTGGCGCATACCTTTAATCCCAGCACTTGGGAGGCAGAGGCAGGCGGATTTCTGAGTTCGAGGCCAGCCTGGTCTACAGAGTGAGTTCCAGGACAGCCCGGGCTACAAAGAGAAACCCTGTCTCGAAAAACCAAAAAAAAAAAAAAAAAAAAAAAGTCATGTGTGAACCAAGGCAGAATTGTTATCTTAACACCCAACAAGAGGTATCAGGTGACATTTCCTATAGGTGGGAAAAACAGAACACCTGGTGTGGTAGAGACCCTTGGCTACTTTGGAGACGTCTAAAATTTTTCTTGCCAAACTTTCTCGGATGTAAGGTTTTTGTTGTTGTGACTTCAAGATTTAGAGTGTGAATAACTGAGATTATAGTGAGATATAGATAAATATAAGATTGTAGTGAGAACTAGAAAAAATAAAAATAGTTTAATATGAAATCACAGGGTAGTTTATAATCAAAGAGAAATGATAGGTGACCATAGAAACTAAAAAATACAATAAATTCACTGTCTATCTCTTATGGGAACAAAACTGTCTATCTCTATAATGGGAACAAACTGTCTATCTCTATAATGGAAAAACAAATAGTTCTCTTTTTCAACCAGGACTGTTCATCCCTTCTTCTTCTTCTTCTTCTTCTTCTTCTTCTTCTTCTTCTTCTTCTTCTTTCTTCTTCTTTTGTTTTGTTTTGTTTTTCAAGACAGGGTTTCTCTGTATAGCCTGGAACTCACTCTGTAGACCAGGCTGGCCTTGAACTCAGAAATCCTCCTGCCTCTCCCTCCCAAGTGCTGGGATTAAAGGCGTGGCCACCACTGCCTGGCTGTTCATCTCTTCTTAATGCAGTTTTTAAAGTGACAGGTTTTTTTCTTTATCCTGGCTAGCTCCCAAATAAATGAAACAGATTACTAGATTTATTTAATAAGCTTGATGGCACAATAACTGAGCAGTTATTGATCTATTCTAATCCTTTAAACTAATCTGGCTACCCCAAGCCAAAATCCTCTAGATACTTGCATTTTAGTATTGATCGGACTCTCTCTGCTCCACACCTGTCTCATGATGTCTCCTGGACCCTCTTCTCCTGGAAATCCTCTCTTCCTCTCTCTTTCCCCTTCCCCTTTCTGGGATTGGAAGTCCAGCCTAATTTCTCCTCTGCTCAGTCACTGGCTGATCAGCTCTTTACTGATCAGGGAATCTTTACAATCAGGGAATAATTGAGGAGCAATATTTATACAACATTAAGACAGGAAATTCTTAGAATAAGCATTACAATGCCATGTCCAGATTGCAAACAGACATGGGGGCACAGAAATCAGTATGTGACTAATACAAGGATAGTCTTTACACAGTCTACAATAACATTATGCCTACAATCTCTGATTACATGGTACAGGCACTTACCACCCGGCCCCAGCAACCTGAGTCCAATCACTGATATCCAAATAGTGGAAGAAGATAGCTAGCTACTAGATTGTGAACATGACCTTAAGAAAATCTTGCAAGAAGCTAACATTGGGATGCATATCAAGTTTTGGTCAATATATTATCAAATGTGAATCTTCTTTTATAATGCCTTACTATAATTGCATCTAATAATATTGACTGTTAAATGGATAAATCCCTTTAGCCCTTTATTCCATCTGTCTTTGAGTCTTGAAAAAAAATTGGCTTCCTTGGTGGCGGTGCTATGGTCCAAACTCTCCCTGCCCTGAACCTGTCATTTATACTTGGGTTCTGGATACAACTGATTTCAAACCCTACTCTCCACTGAAGTAGAGAACCAATGTGGTACCCAAGTGCCCCTAGAGGAATAGACAGAGAAGAGTTAGTTGAGAGATAGAAAAAACAAAAGTGAGAGAGGAAGAGAAGAAGGGAAGCCAAAGGAAAAGTGTAAGGCTCACAGAGTTGATGCTGAGTTATGAGGCCAAATGATAAAGATTGCACTTGAACAACTGAGAAGAATTGGTGATCTAGGAAGAATGGGGTAAGAAGAGAGCTAGGGTAGCATGCTAAAGAAAAAGCAGTCAAAGAGAAAGATAGAGTTATAGTAACAATGGCGGCTGAGGGTATTCATAGTAGCAGTGATGGTTAAGGGTATTTATTGAGATTAGTTGTTTGTCTAATATTCCATTAAACACTGACAAGCATATTATTCTTTTAGGGACCCATTAAGTATGTACAATAATAACAATTTTATATTTAATAATATCTTTGAACTGATAATTATTAGTTTATGGATTTGTGAATTTCAATCCACACTAGCCAGTAGTTTACAAAGGTTAACTTACTACATTACACAACTAGAATTGATAAAAGTTGGATTCTGAGTTGGATTTGTTCAACAAATCACTAGATTGCTTATTCTTTTTGGAAGATACTAATCTGGGCAACAGAAAAAATAAGTTTATCTTTATTTCATAAAGAGAATGCTGTTAGTGGCAGTTTCTTTTCTCTTAAGACAAAGAAGATAAGAGGATGCATGTGAGCAGACGAGAATGCAGTGGTGGCAAAGGAGGTTGAAGATATGAGAAGATAGTTCTGGTTTGATGGAAATGTTTGATTGGGAAGATAGAATTTCCCAAGGAACTGAAAAGGCTTCCGTTGCTGCCACAGAAAGTGAACTTGTAATGCAAAAGGAGGAAGAAAATGTCCCTGGACTTAATGATTAGGACATACTATTGTTTGAAAAGGAAGTCAGTTATTAACAAATGCTCCATTGTTCTTCTCATCAGTTTCTTACTTGCCCTGTCAGATGGAGTCAGCAGCACCACTTGTCATTTTGGTTATTCTATGGAGACTGATCTAACAATGAAAAACAGTCTGCACCTATTATGGACAAAAAATGAACCATGCTCTCTTTTGATGAGGAAACGATTACCTATGAATAGTTATATAACTGGTAACTCTTTATATAAGGGTCAGAATATGAACTTGAGCTAACTCAGGCAAAACGGGACACGCAGCAGATCCCCAGGTTGGCTAGTCTTGGGGAAATGGTGAACCAAATACTTAACTACTGCACACACAAGCATACTTACTGGTTTTTCAGATAGGGGAAGTGAAGCATGGGGATGTTAGAAAGTTAATACATAGGCTGTGAGATGGCTCCATGGGGTAAAGGCACTCACTACCAACCTGAGGACCTTAGTCCAATCTCTGGAACCTACAAGATGGAAGGATAGAACCAACCCCCATAAATTGTTCCCACCTTCAGATGCACATCATTGTATGTCTTCACACACAGACACACAATAAATAAATATAAAGACTTTTCTCTGTCTTTCTTTCTTTCTTTCTTTCTTTCTTTCTTTCTTTCTTTCTTTCTTTCTTTCTTTCTTTCTTCTTCCTTCCTTCCTTCCTTCTTCCTTCCTTCCTTTCTTCTTTCATTCCTTCTTTCCTTCTTCCTTCCTCTCTTTCTTTCTTTCTTTTTTTTTTTTTTTTTTAAAGAAAATTACCTCAAAGAGACTTTGAGTCAGACTGATAGTAGTCTCAGATTGTTTTTTTAACTTCAGGCCTAAATAGTTCTATGCTAAATGTTCTATATTAAAAACAGGATTCAGTTGTAATTGTTACTGGTTTCCAGTTTGGCTTCTCTGTAAACAGAGGCATCTGATTACAAGCTTTGGTTGCTGATTATACCCTCAAGGAACTGTCCGGGCAGCTCTGACTATATGTTTAAGAGCCAATTTCCCTCTTCTCATATAAAGCAATAGGAAAAACTCATAGCAAATTCACCTTGGGCCAGCAAGTCTCTGCTTGCCACCAACCCGTCTTCACCTGGATTCTTCATGGTGATCTCAGTGAAAACCCCTCCTGTAGTGTCATAATGAGTGAGCAGAAGCAGAGGAATTGCTGACATAAACCTCTGCTCTATCATTTCCCCTTCCATGCTTGATTAAACAAAGGACCTGCTTCCTCTGTAGCCAGAAGGAAGAATATAGACATCGCTATACATTAGCAGATAAAGAGATCTTGCTTTTGCTCTGCATCTCTCAGCTTTAAATATTGTAAAGGCATTGCTGGGAGTGTGATGGCCAACATCTGGAAACTCAAAACTTAAGGAGGTTGAGGTAAGAGGACTGCTATTGAGTTCCAGTCCAGCCTGGACTACAGCGAGAGACTATGCCTCAAAAGTGACAAAGCAAAAGCATACAAGAAGAGTAGTCACATAGCTGACATAATGTAAGCACAGTTTTCTCTTTGTTCATGGAGTTCGAAAATGTAATTGCTGAATGCTTGGATGTAAAGCAGAATTATGGATTTCATCACAGACCCGTGTCTTGGCTATGTGTCTAGATGGAAGGAAAGAAATATAAAGAATAACATACATTTTATTGTATACATGCAGATCTTAGCCTAAGGTACTGAGTGGATTTCTGATTGAGAAAAACTCCTAAGTGAGAACTTAACTACTGGACTCCAGAGTGATGGGCACAGCTTCTAGGCACTCGCCTCAGTGAGAATTGGTTATTTGACAAAACTAGCCTTGTGTTCATTTTCCAGGCAGCCATGTTCTCTTCCTCCCCATGGATTTGGAATGAGCCCTTCATTCATTGGCCTGCTCTGTTCTGTCCTGTGTCTAGATACTGCTATTCCCTCCCTCGATTCTTACTTCAACCCCGCAGCCGTCTCATTAGTCTCCTTTGACAGTCCTAGTGAATCTAAGCATTTCCCAAGGTCACAGAAGTTGTGATTAGCCAGCCCGGGTTCTGGAAATGCTAGTCTGTCATTTAAAAGTCTTGTTATTGTGATTGCATGAATGTATATATGTATGTATATATGTATGTATGTGTGTGTCTAATGTATGCTGTCTTTCTTTTCTGATAGCACCATCTGAGTTCCTTCCACTAACCCTGCTCTTGCCATCTGTCAATCAAAGAGCTGCACCAGCATTCAATAATAAATGACAATAGAGTGAAGAGTGGAGAGAATAGTGCTTTTTCATTGTTTTGATTTTATAAACAGAAAAATTATATACCGTGCCTAGAAATAATAATGAGGAATCCATAATTGAAGTTGCCTTGAGACAAGATATAAAATTTTCTGTTCCCTCTGATGTGTGTGTGTGTGTGTGTGTGTTTGGTAGTGTAAGCAAGCTCACTGCGTTGCAGAAGAACATGAACAGCAAAACACACTAGTTCTAATTGCAGGATGTACAGGGGCAGCTGACCGCTCAGCCCTTGGAACTTTATTTACTCACTGAAAGCTTTGTGTGACATGTGTCTGAAAGAAGATTTATCTTGGAAGAAGCACTCATACCAGTGATGTCAGAGGGTCCTGTAGCCATGTGGGACCTAGAGATAAGCGTTTCTTTGCAAAGCTGGTTGAAACCAAGAGCTGTTTGCTAATCATGTGAAATATCCTTTTGGCAAACATGAACTTCTTTGAAAGAAGCGGAAGAAAACATGAGAATTGTAACCCAAAATTGATATCTGAACTCATTGCTTTAATAATAAAGCTAATGTCACTTATGTATAGTTCCTTCCCAGAGACATCACTGCCTGGAGTCGATCACTTAAGTCTCTTCTGATAAGTGACCATAAGGGTTGGCTGCCTGGCCTTCCACTTTATTTTTAGGACAGTGGCACTCAGTAGCATGACTGTCTTATGCAGCCCCGGATAACGTGTTCAAACAAGCACACGTAGACCAAAGGAGTACTTCTCTCTACCTCTGTGCTACCCAGTCAGTTTTGGTGTAAAAGGAAGAAGGGAGATGTTGCTTCCTGACCCTGCATTTTCAGTTTCTCAAGCAACTGTAACAGGAAGGCCTGAGACCACACTTTATTTCCTAGGATGTGTTGCTTGGTTTCTATCTGCTAATTATTCTTGTCACAATTCAGTTTCTTTCTCATTTAGGTGTTTTGTTTTTTTCTAATTGAAAATAGATTTTTTTCATATGAGATATTACAATTACAATTTTCTGTCTCTCAACTCTTTCCTAGGCACCCCTGTTTAAAATAAAAGGTAGGGAGGCTTCAGTCCTCCTTAGAAGGAGTAACAAAATACTCAAGGGAGCAAATATGGATACAAAGTGCAGGACAGAATCTGAAGGAGGGGCTGTCTGCAGACCATTCCACCTGGGTATCCATCCCATGTGCAGTCACCAAAGGTAGATGCTGATGTGGATGTCAGGAGGTGCATGCTGACAGGAGCCTGATATAGCTGTCTCCTCAGAGGTCTGCAAGAGTCTGACATATTCAAAGGCAGATGCTTACAGCTAACCATTAAACTGATCAAGGGGTTCCCAATGGTGGAGTTAGAGTGAAGACTGAAGGAGTTGAAAGGGTTCATGACCCCATGAGGAGAGCAACAATACCAACCAACCAGAGCCCCCAGGGTCTAAACCACCAGCCTGGGAGCGCTTAGGGAGGGACCCATGGCTCCAGCTATATATGCAAGGGAGGATGGTCCTGTCAGGTGTAGGTAGGAGAAGAGATCCTTGGTCCCATGAAGGCTGGACGTCGTGTGTGGGGGAATTCGAGGGTGGGGAGGTGAGGTGTAGGGGGGTAGGTGGGGGCACACCCTCATAGAAGCAGGAGGAGGGGGATGGGATAGGGGGTTCCCAGGAGGGAGGGGGAAATGGGGTAAGGGGAGAACATCTGAAATGTAAATAAAATATCCAATAAAAGAAAAAAGAAAAGTACACAAGCCAAAAAAATAATAATAAAATAAAAGGTAAATAAGTAAATACATACATACATACATACATTAAATAAATAAAAGTTCACACAAAACTGCCTGTCAAATCCATGGTGACAGAAAGCATAGGTAGCTCTTCCGTTGTTCATTGGGCTCCTTCTGCTATTCCTCAAGGACCATTCATCTGAGTACATGTATAAGTCAGGGACATGGCTCCCAGGTCCCTGTTAAACACAAAGCTCGAGGCTTGCCGTGTTCATTTCCACAGCTCCGCCATCTCTTGTCTTTGTCTCCTGTTCGTATTCCCCCTTCCCACTCTCTTTGTATCCTTTCACCTCAACAGATTTCTGGTGTTATACGAATATTAAGAAATAACATCTGAGCATTCTGATGATCCTCCTAGGAGGATTTCTTTGGGTTTTCGGATGATTAATTTCCTCTGTAAAACAAAGTGTTCATCAGTCAGGCAACGTGGCCCTTCTCTAGAATGGTGAGCATCCATCAGACATCGGGAGGTGGCATTAGGTATATTTGGCAGGATTAAAGCTGAGATTCTGGATTAGTTCTTGCTAGAGCATAGGGGTGTCATCCCAGGACAAGGAGGAGAGCAGAATTAGTGGGGGTGGTGACATGGAGAGAGGGTAACAGGTAAATAACCTTGATTAAACCCAAATGATCTTTTTTAGCCATGCCCTCTACAACCCCTGGCACATGGGTAATCTTTTTCTCAAACTCATAGCTCAAGGTAAATAGATTTTCTTTCTTTCCCTTTAGTAAATGGGGTTCTGTCCCCATGTCTTGGCGTGTGTGTTCTTCTCAACTCACTATGCACACGTATGCTGTCTCTGTCAGGGAAATGAACCTAGCCATTGAGACTATGTATGAAAGACAGAAAGGGGGTGGATCTGAAGGGGAGGGAGTGGGAAAGAACTGGTAGGAGTAAAGGAGGGGAAACTGTAATCAGTATATATTATGTGAGAAAAAAATATCTATTTTTAACAAAAGGGGGGAAAGACTCAGTTGTAGGCCTTCTTCCTCAGCCCTTTTTAGAGTTCAGCTTCCTCTGCCCCTCCTCTCTCTTCTGAGCTGTGTAGCATATACACTGTCAGACAAGAGTTAACCTCCTCTGTGAAAACAGATACGATGCAGAAGATAACATTCCCAGGCTTGGAAGAATAGCCTGTTTGTACAAGCATGTGTCTGGAAGCAGAAAGTAGATGCTCGGGATGGCAGAAAGGGTCTTGAGAAAAGTTGAGAACCACAGAGGAAATCGTTAGAGAAAACAGATGGAAATAAGATGTTACCTTCTGGGAATGACCCCTTATTTCAGAAAAGTCCGCTTTTACTGGCTCCTTCACATGATGATAATCACGTAGTACTTGGCCCTCATCTTCCAGCTATTAACTGATCTTAGAAATTCATCAAAACCTCAAATTTCACCTCAGCAGTTTTGAAATAGTGTGTTTTAGAAGAGACCAATCCCTTATACAGAGGGGAGAGACAGAGACAGAGAGGAGAGAGAGAGACACAGAGAATTATAGGGAGAGCAGGAGACAGAGAGAAAAGGCACAAAGACAAAAAGTGAAGCGAAAGATAAGAGACAAAGAGAGAGAGGAAGGGAGGGAGGGGGGGAGGCACAGACAGACTATACTTTCAGTGCCCAACTGGCTATAGTGTTGGTCAGCTTTCAATTATTATAACAAAATACCTGAGGCAATCAACAAAAGAGGAAAGGTTCCTTTTGTCTCAGGGTTTCAGATGTCTCAGTCCATGGCAGGCAAGCCCTTTTGCTTATGGGTCTCTGGTAAGGCAGAATATTATGACTGGGAATTCATGATGTAGCCAGCTGCTCTCCTTCAGACAACTGCAAAGAAAAAGGAATAGGAAGGCCCAAGACCATCAAAATTCCTTCCATGGAGACCTTGTCTTTTAAAAAGCCTCTACCATCTTCAACAACATTAACCCTGGAGGACCTAAACCGCAGTGTCGACTAACAGGCCTTCCACCACATAAATGATGCTGTTTTCATTTCTATTTACATACTTCTGGCTAAAACGATAATCAGAATAGCTTACCCTGAATGTATGTTCTGATCTCCAACCCACTCAAACAAGCCCCGTTTCCATGTGTAGACTGTAGCACACCAGACGCCAACCAAATCCTAAAATACTTATTTTTATTTAGCCTCTGTTTTCTTGTCGTGTATATATATGGTCTCACAGCAGAGTAATGGTACAACCTATAAATAAAATGTGTGTCTGAAAAACAGATTTGAGTATCTAATTTTTCTTCCCTAATAGACAGATTTGGGATCACACAAAAAAAAAAAAAAAATGTAAGCCTTTCAATACCTTTTCCAGACAAAACCCTAAGGATATTTATGCTTATTTTTACATATTTATGCATATTTATTTATAATATATCACATAACAAAAATATTTATACACATTTTTATATGCTTTGGCCAGTCACACATCACACTTATAACATCTGATAACTTGTGGTTTTTAGATGATAGAACTTTGAAATAAACCCAGAAAGTATAGGAAGTTAAGCCTTCCTTCCCTCTGTTCATTTCTCCCTTCTTCCTTTTCTCTTTCTTCTTCTGATTAGCTGTCTTTCAAAAATATCATCTGAAAATCATAATATACATGTGCATGTATATTTGATTGTGTAGGTTCTGGTGGCCACAGTCCCAGAGCTGAGTCCTGGTACATGGAAAGGCACCTAGGCTCAGCGACACCATGTATGGTATAAATGGCTTCCTACTAAAGAGAAGTCCAGGTTTATTTTTTAAATAGGACAGTTTATAGCCCGGGCCCACTGTTTATTTTATTAACATTATGACCAGCATCAGAAAGCTCTGCGGGAGTCTCTGCCCCTTGGAGTTTACATTCTAGGTGTTATTATAAGCACAGAAGAAAGTGTTTGCATACAAAAGGGTGGAAACACAGACCAGGGTCCACAGAGGGAGTTAGGAAAAAAGAGCAGAGACAAAAGAGACATAAGACATAGGGGGAGGGGCTTGGTGGGAGGAGCCTCCTGAGAATGTCACCCATTGCTGTCTGCTAAGTGAGAAACATGAGCTTTGCTCCCTGCTTCTGGGTGGACTGAAGACAGTCCAGGCAATCACACAAGGAAAGGCTGTGTCTGTATCATTACTTGAGGCTTCTTACATTCTAATTTATTTATGCTCAGTACCATGCAGTTTACATCTATTATGCGCCTGTGAGAAGCACAGGTGAACCAAAAATGAGTATCTGGCCTAGGACTTTACTTGATGGGGAATAGACCCAGTAGAATAGCTACGATGGTATAAATATTACAAGACAGTATCATCTAATATATAATTATGTAAAATCTATATCACGATATGTACTATGTACTATATCACAGTTATACCAGATGTTATAATTCCCACAGTGGCGGGCGGTGGTGGCACAAGCCTTTAATCCAGCACTTGGGAGGCAGAGCAGGCGGATTTCTGAGTTCGAGGCCAGCCTGGTCTACAGAGTGAGTTCCAGGACAACCCAGGCTACACAGAGAAACCCTGTCTCGAAAAACCAAAAAAATAATAATATAATAATAATAATTCCCACAGTGGCATACACTACGTTCTACTTTTTCAATCAGAATGGAAATACAAACACCACATTCATGATAGTGACAGAGCTTAAACATCAACTAGGATTAGTAATATATATATATATATATATAATTTTTTTTTTTTTTTTTTACCAAGTTTCTTACAGCCACAGCTTGAATGAAGTGCAATAGAAATATTTTATTTCCTCTTGTAAGAACAATGCATCAAGGAGCAGGGAAAGAATGTTCTAGAAAAGTTTCTAAACATATCCAACAGCAACAAAAGGTACAGATCTCAGAACTCTTTCTGGAGCCGCTCATTCTGGGTTACAGTGAAGTAGTAAGAATCTGCATGTGATAAGGGATTTGACCTTAAGAGAAATTTTGGAAAAGATATATTTAGGAGAAGTGCTCTGTGATCATGGGAGGTGAAACTACAAAGAACACTATATGTGAAGACGAAAGACAATACGATGCTTCGTGTACCTTTCACAATCCATGCCATGTTGGCAACATTGCAGAGAAGTATGATTTAAAAAAAATTAAATATCCTGCCCATTTAGGAAAATATTTCCAGCAGCTGTGTTTGACTTCAAAGCAGACACAGTGAATTACAGTTACACAAATACATATATCATATTTAATTTCTCATTGTATAAGTAGACCCGGAAAGTGGTGAAATTAAAAACACACCCAAGGTTTAAAATTAGCCAACGCGATCTAAAAGACAAATTGGGGCTAAAAATTGCATTCCAACTAGAGGGGGCTGGAGAGCATTTCCTGCTTTTCCAGAGGAGCTGAGTGTGGTTCCCAGCACCCAGGCATGGCGCAACTAGCCAGTAACTCCAGTTCAGGGGGATCTGATACCTTCTCCTGGCTCCTGGGAGGTCCCTTACTCATGTGGCATGTACATACACAGACACATATACACACATGGAATTGAAAGAAATCTTTAAGTTATGACTAGAAAGGAAGCGATTATGAAAGGGAGAATGAGGTGCTGGGGAAGCAGAAGTGGGGTGCACATGGTGACAGAAGAGTGGGAAGGAGGAGGCGAGGGCTTGGAGGAGAAGCAACAAATGCACATTTGCTTCAAAGTGTCACAGCAAGTATAGTACTGTGCATGGTAATTAAAATATAGTTAAGTCCTGTTTAGTGTACTAAGTCTCATTTTCATCCTTATGCTTCAGTAAAAAAGAAACATTTAATTTTTCTCTCTGTTTTCTTTTTTCTTTTAGTTTTTTTGTCTTTGCACCAAGTCTCACACTGTTGCTTACACTGGTCTGGAACTCGCCATGCAGCTAAGGCTGGTCCTGAACTTATGGCCATCTTCCTGCCTCCATCTCCAGAGTAGTTGGAACTTGAAAACCTCTTAGAATGTAATTTGCTTTCCAATATTATCTTGGAAGATGAAACTAAGTACTGGCAATCATAAGACAAGCCACATGTTTCTGAAAAGTTTGATTTTGCTGTTCCAGCTTACAAACAGTACAATGGAAATCATATTGCTTAGCTGAGTTTTTCACTTTTAGTACACTTTAAGTGTACACAAAGCTCTAATGTTATATAGGACGTCCTTAAGACACAGAAACATGCCACTTCCTAGATTGGTATTATTGGCATGCTCCTTATAGGTTTGGTTGAATGCCCTTTATGGCAGGAATAATGCAAAGCACCGTGGGGTATAGAGGTAGCCTACAATCCCTGCCATTCTAGTGTATGTGATGACAATTCATGGCATGGAAGCTCCCAAAGTAGGGACTGTAAAGGAGAGCCCTGTCAGAAAAGAAGACCTTCTAGAGAGAGTGGCTATTGAGCTGCTTGCAAATACATCCTATAAAAATGCTGTATTATCAACAGCCGCTAACCTTGCTTGGGAGCGTCTCTCTTACTCTTGGCCAATTATTCAGTGATGAGAGATAATTAGTGTGTAATGCTTTCCTATGGAACAGGCCTACCCAATGAAATCAATTAAGTTGTTTGAGTCATTTATGTGTGAGTAAAGGATGGCTGTACAGTGGAGGGAAATTGCAAAGGAACTCAATACCAGTTGGCCATGAATATCCTTTCACACAGACATGGGGACGCTTACAGATGGGCATGCTTTAATACCACATTATCTTCTCGTGAGAAAAGATGAGATGAAATGACTCGATCCATGTAATGGTGTTCACAACTCAGGCCTCAAACTGTGATAATGACAAAATGACTAGAGCGAGTGAGTTTTCCTCAATCGCTAGCTAAGTCTTATGCGTTAGGAAGACTATCTGAGATGATCTCACAGATAATAAGCAAGACAGGAAACTTGAGGTGAGCAGCAAAAGTGACATTTTTAAAGTTCGGAAAGTGCACACAGCAGTGAGAATTCTATGTCTAAAATACAAAAGAATCCTTCGGGAAATGTTTTTCATTTACTTCACATCTCTTCTTCGTGGTGTGTGTGTGTGTGTGTGTGTGTGTGTGTGTGTGTGTATTTGGTGAAGAGAGAGAGAGAGAGATATATGAACTTATTGTGCCATAAATAGTAAGTACCTGATGACTGTGACCTTAGGCATTTTCCTAAATTCATTATATATACACACAAGAATCAAATCTTTTTGGTTAAATTATAAAAATAAGTTTCAGACCCTCCCCCACATCTCCCTGTTCAACTGCTTCCATCTCTTACAGCCAGTAACTCTGTGGTATTTACTCCACGTCTTACACAGCATACTTATTATTTCTTGTTTTTATGTTTTGAATTGTAGGCACTTCGGTGGAGGCTAAGGATTTGCTTTTTCCTTCATGGACTAGTAAGCCCTGTGCGATCTACACTCTCCTCCATCCCCTGCTTTCTTGATGTAGTTATATCACACTTTTGATTCATTTTTCAGTGTTTATATTGTGTTGCACAGTTTGGAGTTTCCCCAACTGGTTTCCTGTCTTGCTTTGGGGATTACAGTTAAGTGATTGGATGGAATCTCAGAAGAGACTTTTAACATTGTTCAGACTGTTATAGACTATGAAGACTTTTGAAGTTGGACTAAATGTATTTTGCATTATGCTATGTTTAGGTGTGGCCTCTATAGACTCACATGTTTGGACAAACCAATGGGGGCCAGGCTGTGGAATGTGATGTTTGTATATGCTCGCCCAGGGAGCACTATTAGAAGGTGTAGCTCTGTTGGAGTAGGTTTGTCACTGGGGGCATGGGCTTTAAGACCCTCCCTCATCCTAGCTGCCTGGAAGCCAGTATTCTGCTAGCGGCCTTAAGATGAAGATATAGAACTCTCAGCTCTTCCTGCACTGTCTGCCTAGATGCTGCCATGCTCCTACCTTGATGATAATGGACTGAACCTCTGAACCTGTAAGCCAGCCCCAATTAAATGTTGTCCTTTATAAGACTTGCAGTGGTAATGATGTCTGTTTACAGCAATAAAACCCCAACTAAAACATGTATGTTACTGCTTTTCACAGACAAACCTTTCATGCATAGCTGCTTTTGAGATTATATCTGTTTTCTAAATAGCTGCCTCAGTGATCTGAATGTTATGTCTCCCTTTCCATGCTTAGATTTTGAAATCCTAGTCTTCAAGATGGTAGTATCTGTAGATGGTTCAATAGGTGATTAGATTCAGAGACTCTTGGCAGCTCAACAGGTCTGAAAGTCTAGTCCGCTGGGCTCCTCCAGGAGTGTCAGTGGTACTTACTGCTTATATTTTCTTGGGAAGGGAGAGCCTTTGCGAATCACTAGAAATGCTCACTGGATATCACTTTGAGTAAATGTGTGATATTTGAATTTGACCTCCTCTAGAGAGTGAATAACATCAGATCTCCATGATTCTCCTTTTTTTTTATTTTATTCTAGCAATGATCATTCTTTCCCAGATAAGATTCTTTCAATTTCCAAGTAGTCCATGAGTCTGACTACTGATGAAAGATGGTGATCATCTCCACGAACATGATGAACGTGTACAGGTCAGAGAACAATTTTTCTCTTTATGCCTTTATATGGGCTTTAAATTCGGGTCCTCAGGCTTGCATAGCAAGCACCTTTAGCTGCCAGCCATCTCCCACCCGCTACAGTCACTAAGATGGAGAGATCTACTAATTACCCACACCACACACACACACACACACACACACACCTTTAATCTCCCACGTGCTGATTTTAATCCTGCTATTTCCTGAACTGGCTTTGTGAAGATTTCATGTCACATATTGGATCAAATTTTGTTCTCTGCTATTGCTAACTTGGAATTCTGCTTTTGGGTGTCTGCTGTGTTGAAGATGACTATATTACTTATTGTGCAAGCCAGAGCTTATTTGAACGTAAAAGTTGGCACTGTTTCTAATTATGTCAGAATTATTAATGGAGTGAAGCAGGCTTGCCAGAGCAGTAGATGGGCATTTTAGGGAATCTCCATTTCCTAGTTGTCTTCCTGTTTCAAGGTTTTATTTTTATGGCCCCTTCACCTGATCTCCCAGCCTTGGAACCTCATGCAACTCCATCTCCTGTAGTTTTGTGGAGCTTGTGAGTAAACGTAATTGCACAGGTTCAATTAAGGCATTTTTCCAAGCTTAATTGTCTTTAACTTACTTTAATTTCTTCCTAACTCCTGTACTTTTTAAAAATTTAAATGTTCTTGTCTAGTCTACTAGAAGATGCCATCTTTAAAATCTTCCAATGACCTAAAGTGCTTTATACAAGGTGCACAAAAATAGTTAATTAGAGTTCACCAGCACTAAGTTTTCCCAAACATAAAGTACCAAATAACTAGCAGAGATACTAGAATTTGGTCATGTGATCTAGATTATTGCTGTTACTTTTTAGTAGGTTTTAGGGCTGACTATCCCCAGTGTCTAAGACACTGTGTCCGTATCTCTTTGAAAATACTCTCTTTCTCCTCTAACCATTGTGTGTGTGTGTGTCTGTGTGTCTGTGTGTCTGTGTGTCTCTCTTGTGTGTGTATGTGTGCAGAATCCAAAGAACAACTTTGGATGTACTTAATTTGGTTCCCTAACCATTAAACAATACAAAACAAATAAACCAAAACCAAAAAGCAATAGAACTTCTCACTGGTCTGAAGACAAGTAGGCCAGGCCAGCTAGTCAGCGGCCTCTAGTAACACACTGCGTGTGCTGTTCCAGTGCTGGATGACAAGCCATGCCTTATAACTAGTTACCTTAAAACACATGGGTTATGGGGGAGGCATGTTCATCCTCATGCTTGAAGGCAAGCACGTTACTGACTTCCTGTATCTTCAGCCTTTCATCATCTCATAAGGACTAACTCAAATATATATCTACTTTTCCCTTCAAATAAAAAGTGACTTCATTTTCCCCTTAATCTTGTGGTACCGGCTATTAATATCATTTGGCCTTTATTCAACATATCTTGCACATCTCCTTTCTCCTACTGAAGATGCTTTCACGTTATTTTAGTGCAACCCATATTTAGACACATTCTTACACTGCAACCTAATTTCATGAATATATATATATTGTGTGTGTATATAACAGAACACACACATGCACACACACAACTCAAATGGGAGTGCCAAGAAAAATCATCCTCATTACTGAGACATACTCTGATATATTTTTAACGTGATTATTTTTCTTTTTAAAAATTGTTTTGTTTTGAGAGTCCCATTCTGTAACTCCAGCTGGTCTAGAATTCATCATGGAGTTCAAGCGGCCTCAGACTCGTGGGTGATCCTTGTGCCTCACCTTTGGTAGTACATGTTGTGACATGAGCCACCAAGCCTGAAATCTTCTACTTTCTAAAAAACACTGCTGTTCTCCTTCAAAATTGAGTTTTGACCCTCTAATGAATTGTGACCTAACCTGTTGCTCTATTGAAAAGCTTCTTTATTTGATTCATATAAACATCATTTACTAGTCTAAAAACTTGGATGAAAACACAATTACACCTCTATTTTCAGTAAATTTTTACTAAAATTTACAATTTCATTTTAATTATATGAATGTAGGTGATAATTAGTCCAAAAGCATAACTAGTATATTATGGACTCATGTTTTGATTTTATTCCATAACTGACTTCTCTGTTAAGCTATACATTTTAATGTCTTTATAAACTTTCTGAGATTTAACATCACTGTCCAGAAATATGTTAGGACTCCCTCTCTATGTGTAGCTATCTGTCTCCATACATTTTCATAAGGAGAAATCAGTAAATATTTTTTAACAACTTACTTTTCCATGTTACATAAGAGGAACTAGAACAATCAAGTCAGATACAAGTAATATTATATATAACTAAAACCTCCTGTAGTCATTAGTAGTAAAAGAGATAGTTGGCTAGGTAGAGCCTCTAGGAATTAGTAACATGTTACTAGTTCTAATAATTTTAGCAACAGAGAAGATTATACTAATTTAGTATGATTAGAGCAATGAAGCAGTTAAATAAAAAAAATGACTTCTTGTACCATTATTAAAAAAGTTATTGCATTATAAAATGCATGATCTCATAAATTAATGCACTGTTTGTGAAGTCAGAACACAAACAAATGAACTTGAAATAAGGGCCAAGTATTTCAGGACACAGAAAGCAGTTTGCTTTGGTGAGAAATTGAGTTGTGAAAGTAAAAAAAGGGTAGATAAATCTTGAACCATCAGATATGCTGAATCAAAGAAAGCTTTGAGTGCCAGGCCAAGGAAGCAACCCTTGATTAGAGAAGCATTTAAAACCTGTATGAGATTTTTTTTCTTTTAAAATAAAAGCCAGAGCAGGATGGAGGTAGTGTTTTAGGAAGCTATTACCTGACAGTTTTGTACAGGAGAGACACAACACTTCCACCTACTCCTAATCTTTTTCTTCAAAGTTGTTGCTAGATATTTCCACCAGAGCCTTAAACCTAATACTGTGCTTCCAAAACCAAACTAATCTAAACAAACAAAGAAAAACAATGATTGTCAGGAAGACCTTGCACTCATGAGTGGTTTCATGTCATTACTGCAAAATCAGGTTCCTGATAATGGCCTCTCCTTCCTTCCCTCTCTTCCTCTCCTCTTCCCCTTCTGTCTTCATGTCCTCGATACTCATTACCTCTCAGATTCTTCTTCCTGCCTCTATGTTTGCCTTTCTCCCTCCTTTGTTCTCTGCCAGGTTAGCACACAGCAAGCAAGACCTCATTGGATCCTCTCTAGAGTCATGGATTTCCCTTGGTCCCCCTAGAGTCACCCTTCAATTGATCTTGGATCCTCTCTAGAGTCATCGATTAATCCTAGAATCCTCTCTAGAGTGATCGATTAATCCTAGGATCTTCCCTAGAATCATCAATTGATCCTTGGTCCTCCTTAGAGTCATCAGTTGCTCTTGGATCCCCCTAGAGTCATCGATTGATATTGGGACCTCCCTAGAGGATTAATCTTAGACTTCTCAGCCTGGAAATCTGAGAAAAACAAAACAAAACAAAAAAACCAAGTGTAGACAGTAATTAATTTAAGGATGATAGCCTTATGTGCTCTCATCCTAGCTTCCAAATAATTGACACAAAGATCTAGTAAATTTATTAATAAGTTTTAAGCACTATAGCTGGGCAGGTAAGCATCATTCTAACCTTCTAAATTATTTCTCAGCCATTGTGGTTATCTTCAGTCTGAGTCTCAGCCTGTTGCTCTGTCTATATGTGTCCTCATGTCTGCTCTCTCATTGTGACCTCATAGCAAATCCCTTGGTGACCTGCTCATCATGGCTCCCCCTAGACCCTCTGCCTCGTGCTTTCTCCACATGTCTCGTTACCTTCTTTCCTCACGGTTCTTCTCTTACTTTTCTTTGTACCTGGGACCCCTGGCTGGGATCTGAAGTCCAGCTTCCTATCTCTCTGCCTAGTCATAGGCTGAATCAGCTCTTTATTGAGCAGAGATGATGGAAAACAATTTTTACATAACACTGAGACCAGAGATGCTTGACCATGCAATCTTCGGACCATAGACAGATGTCTGAGCATACAAATCAGCATCTGAGTACACAGTGCATAAGACCAACCCCCAACAATCAAATATCTTCAATTTAAGTAAAAAAATATTAAGTATAAAGTATCCTGTTAGAGAAGCCCAAAATTAATGCAGATAAATGGAAATTTCTGACTTTTGCATCCATGTAATGATCCATATTCCCCTAGAAGTCAGGCATCGATTTCTCCCTCCCCATCCCCCACCTTTCCTCTGGCTACTTTCACTATGAGCTTACTAAACCTAGTCCATCAAAAAAAAAAAAAAAAAAAAAAAAAAAAAAACCCACTCCCATGTTAAACTTGTGATAAAGTATAAATTTGGGATCACACAACAAAAGTATAGATTTGAGGTAGGATGTTGCTATGTGGTTCTTGCTGATTTGATCTCATAATTCCCCTGCCTCAGTTTCCTGGGTTTTAGAATTTATAGACATGCACCACAATTGCAAGATCATTTTGTGAAAGCTAGCAGTGTTTTTGTTATTTGAAATATAAACAGGGCTCTACAAGACAGTGTTCCCCTACCCAATGAAAAAATGAAATGAGTTCCCAGCTAGCTAGAAATAGAACTGCTTGTCTTATCCCTTCTCAGTTCTACCTCTTCCTCCCCAAATAGCCAAATTTTACATGATACTAAGGTAGACTTGCAAAGTAATTTTATTTTTTAATAGAAAAAGAGTAGCTAAATAAAAAAGGTACATAAGGGAAAAAATTAGGTGGAGACAACAGTAAATTCAGTTGCACTGACTCAAACTCTCTCAACATGTTTTAACAATAAAAGAAGCAGATACAATTTCAAGTAAATCAAAATACGTCAAAGTCTGCTAATCAAAAAACATCTCCTTAAATTAGACAAATAGTTCTCTTCTTGAGTTTCTTAGGTACCATTTATATGAGAGATAAAGGACAAAAGAGATGGCCAGAGGTGCTGGCTGCCTTTCTGAGATCGGCCTGTCTTTCTTACCAGCAGTAAAGGCTTTCTGATCTTAATCAGGGCTGGGGCCTGACCCCTACATAGTTTCTATGCCGTTAACCTTTTAGGAATGGCTGGGGGTTTGGTCACTGTGCATGATGTCCCTTTGTAACTTCCAGAATAACCCAAATACCTGCAGGGAACATCAGTTACCATGTGTAGGTATGTGGCTAGAGGTTGGAGATTTTATTGAATTGAGAGATTTCTGTTATAGCAGATTCTCTTTCAAAAACAGACAAATCAATAGGCAATCCAATTAAGAGACAGTGAAGACCTAATAGACATTTCTCAAAAGAATATATACAATAACTATGAAAAATTACCATCACAATTTCTTAGGGAAATGCAGATTAAAAAAATAACATTATGTAATCTACTCCAGTTAGAATGACTACTATAAAAAAGACCTCCCCCAAAAAGATCTAGCTAAGGTAGAGAAAAATGGGAACTCTTCTACACACTTCATGGAATCTAATTTAATATAGTTACATGCTGTCTTAGAGACAGACTGTGGGACCATACAAAGTTGCAATGTTTTATATTGTTATAAAGGTCTTCAAATGAGATCTTGAAGATAAACAAGAAAAGTTTTGGTTGACTAGTGGTGTGTTTGTGTGTCAAAATGGCAAGAAATCAATTGTCCTGGTTTTTTGTCAGCTGGACATAAGCTAGAGTTATCTGCGCCGAGGAAGCTCAATGAAGAAAATGTCTTCATCAGATTGCATGTAGAGAAGTCTATAAGGGCATTTTTTTTTTTTTTTTTTTTTTTTTTTTTTTTGGTTTTTTCGAGACAGGGTTTCTCTGTATAGCCCTGGCTGTCCTGGAACTCACTTGGTAGACCAGGCTGGCCTCGAACTCAGAAATCTGCCTGCCTCTGCCTCCCAAGTGCTGGGATTAAAGGCGTACGCCACCACCCCACCACCGCCGGCTATAGGGCATTTCCTTAATGATTGAGGAGGGAGTGCTCAGCTCACTGTATGGGGGCTAATCCTGGCCTGGTAGTCCTGAGTTGATAAGAAAGCCGACTGATGAACTGATGGATTGGTTCAGTGGTTAAGAGCATTTGCTATTCTTGCAAAGAACTTGGGTTCAATTTCTAACACCCAGATAGCAGCTTGCCACCTCTCTGGGCACCAGGCACATATATGTTGGTATACAGATATACATGCAGGGAAAGCAGTCATATATACAAAATAACAAAATAAATACATCTAGAAGAGAAATTAGGCTGGGAAAGCTATAGGGAGAAAGCCAGTAAGCAGTGTTCTTCTGCAGTATTTGCCTCAGTGCCTTCCTGCAGATTCCGGAGTTGATACTTCTGCACTGACTTCTTTCTATGATGGGCTGTCTGTCTGTAAGCCAAGTAAAACCCCTTTCCTCACCAGATTGCCATAGGTCATGATTTTTTTTTTTTTCTTATCACAGCAGTAGAAACTCTAACTAGGGCACATGGAAAACAGTATGAAATTTTCTTAAAAAAAAAAAAAACAAAAAAAAAACACCACACCAAACCAAACCAAAACTATGGGAAAACCCTGCTAATTAAGGTCAAAGTCTACCATTGCCCGGAAGGTCTTCTGAACTCAGCACAAAATGGAGACTTCCTTTCCTAGCAGGGCTTCCCCTTCTCTAACCTTAACCTTCCACATGCCTCTACCTGTGGAATATCACATTGTCTTGGTTCAGGTTACAGCTTCAACTGTCTTTCTCTCAATATGAACCTGTTCAGCTAGCGCCTGAGATTTCAGGAGTGCCCATCCATGTTAACAATGCATCGTGGTACCTTAAGCCTTTATCCAGTGACCTTTGCCCATCCTAGATGTTCCTACCCCACCCTATTCCCAAAAGTATATAAGTCTTGCATCACCTCAAGTTGATCTGTTTCCCTGGAAGCTAGCCCTGGTGTGGCATTATTACCCGAGGTACTCACAGGGCTTCCGAACCCCTCCACCCCCCAGTCTCTGCTCCATTTTCCCTTATGGGCCAATATTGCCCTACAATCCTCTGAGACGAGTCACACAAGACCAAAAAACCCAAAAAAGCAAAACTGCTGAACAACTCAACAATCCTGCTGCCTGGGTAAATGTCAAGAGGAATTTCACAATAGCCAAAATATAGAGGCAACCTGGGAATCCATTGCTAATAAAGAAAATATAGTGTATTTACACATTTGACCTTAAAAAGAATGAAATCTTGTCACTAGTTGTAACACAGATGGAATTGGAGAATGTAGTGTAAAATCAGAGGTAGAGATACAAATTCCATGTATTCTCACTTATGCATGAAAGTTAAGACAATTTCAAAGACGAGGACAGAATAGTGTTTACAGGTCTCAGGAGATGAGGGTGGGTGGAGTGGAGAAAGAATAGTTAAAGGATATGGGGTTGCAGATGGATGAGAGGAACTGAGTAAAAATAAAAAATAAAAAAAGGAAGGCATGACTGCTCCTGGGCATGGTGGAGGAGAAGGTTTATTGTAGTTACAAGGGAGACATAGCCAAAGGCAGGGCCACCTGGGAGAGTCCAGAGTGAACGTGAACCAGAGCAGGGGCCATGTGAGGAAAGTGGAGGCAGGAGAGGCAGGAGACCAGGAGATCAAGAGGCCAGGAGGGTAAAGGGCAGACCAAAACGGTCAGGTAACCAAAATGGCTGGATTATACAGGGAAGGGTGTATGAGGGAAGGGCAGTCCAGCCCCTGGGCTGGAGAAGTTTAGGGTACAGGTAGAGACTAAAGAATGTGGGAGAATCTGGCAGCCAGGTCTGCTTTGATATATTAAATAGGCACATCAGTTAGCCATTTGTCCTGGGGTTGAGACCTAACAGGAACTACCTCTATTTATGACACTTTAGGAAAACTATACCTAACAACAATTCATTGATCTTTATTTATTTTAAAAAGTTGATTTGTTTCAAATGTCTGAGTCTTTTGCCTGAACATATACATATGTGTCTATATTTTGTAGTAGTTGATAAGGGTATAGGGTCCCTTGGAACTGTACTTACAGATGCTTGTGAGCCCCATGTAGGTGCTGGCAACTGAACCCTGGTCCTCTGGATGCTGAGTACTCTTAACTGCCAAACCACTTCTCCAGCACCAGACTTCACAAATACTTGATTTTTTCTCCCAAGTACAGAGAGTTTTAAATGTACTCCACACAAAGAAATGATATATCTTTTAGGTGATAGGTATGTTAGTTATCCCACATGATCATTATATATTGTATACTTGTATTGAAATATCATAGTGTATCCCATAAATATGCATAATTACGATGTGTGGAAATAGAAATAATTTTTTAAAAAAATGGCCTGACTTGCTATTTTGGGATGAGGCAGTTAGAAGGTAGGACAGTAAAATTGACTTTCCAAGGCTCGAAATGCTTGTGCACACTAAGGAACCTTCCTTGGCATCAATCTTTTGAGGATTAGCAGAGGCTTAACAATTCCCTATCCTGACTAGCATAGCTCCTTGACTAAGAAAACAAGAGCAAGTGGTGGCACATGTCTGGGATCTCAAGTTCTCACAGAGGTTAAGGCAGGGAGAAAGTGGAGTTCAAGGCTAGCCTGTGCTACATCTCAAACCAAAACAATCATTTGGTTATGTTCATCAGGTAAATGCTGGTCTGCAGTGGGGAGTAGACAAAAGGTTTTTATTGTCATGTAACTAAAAAAAAAAAAAAATGGCATCAGATGATTTGAACTGTTAACTGTTTGACAGATAAAAGTTTAGGGCCAACTCTTCCAAGGACCACGTTAGCATCTTCTGTAGAATTTCTAACATTTGATTTTATTATTTCCAAGAAATACTCTGTAGGTTATTTTGTTCCCCATGAACTTAACAACTCATTCAACTTAGGTTCTTCAGGAAAACACCACATCTCAAAGCCTGGTATTTTCTAAGCAGTTTCCTTGGTTTTTTTTCTATGATGGCATGAGTAATTATCGCCACTTTACCCCCCACCCCAAACACACACTTTGTTGAACAACTTTCTTGAGAAAGTAGTTTCAGTCTCATAGGAGGAAAAGGCAATAAGAACAGCACAATTGTGTTGCATTTTTATATTTTGTATCCAGTAAAATATCCGTCAGTAACCACTAGTTTCTGTTAAGTGTTAAGAGTCTGCCACTACGCACGCCTTTAATCCCAGCACTTGGGAGGCAGAGGCAGGCGGATTTCTGAGTTCGAGGCCAGCCTGGTCTACAGAGTGAGTTCCAGGATAGCCAGGGCCACACAGAGAAACCTTGTCTCAAAAAACCAAAAAAAAAAAAAAAAAAAAAAAAAAAAAGTCTGCCACTAGAGATCAGAGGAATGAAGGGCTAGACTAAGAGGCCAAATGTCTTGTTTCTTTCAATTGCTGTCTTTCAGGATCAGTAAGCTACTTGAAGAGATGTCTGGCAGTAGCCACAAAGCATTCTGAGGTTCACACCAACACTCTCTAAATTAGGATTCTGGGCCTCAGCTTTTTACAGATTTGGGGGTCTCCATGCTGTGAACACCAAACACTTTTTCCTGTCCACAGTGTGTGTAGGAGGTCACTTTCCCTGATTTCGGACGCGGAGAGTCCGCAGTGTCCTTTCTTCCTTGCAGCAGCATACCTACAGCCGGAAACTAAAAGAACAACAACAACAATAACAACAAAAAAGAACCCTAAAGCTCTATCTCTGGAATCCGGCGGGCAGGTAGGAATTCTCACTTGGGTGAAAGAAAAGCTCAGTCTCTTAACCCCAGCCAATTATATGAGAGGAAACGTCGACACGCCTCTTTCTATTTTCCAATCAGCATCTACCGCAATAAGCCCGACCCACTGCCTCGGGTAAACCGACTTTTAAATTACATTAGCGTGGCTTCTTCTGATCCTCCTCAGTCATTCCAGGCCATTCCATTGACTGCTCCAAAGAAGAAATATGGACGTAACAATGACAAATGACAAAGCCAGTCATTCAGGATGTGAAGAGTGAAACTATAAAATTCTAGAACCAAACCCGCGGGTTCTAAGGATTAAAAAAGAAAAAAAAAAAAAAAAAAAGGCGGGTTCCGGTAGGAGGACTACAAGCCCCAGATAGCGGTGCGTGGAGGCAGCGCGCGCCAGCGAGAGGGGGCGGGCTATTGAAAGGCGGAAGGCCGAGGGTTACAGGACTTCCTGTTCGAGCGCCAGCAAGTGGGTGGGACCTGCGCAGGCTGGGCGGTGGTTGTGGCATTTTGGAGCTTTGTCAGCGGAGGGGGCGTGGCCCGCTCTGAGACTGGTGGAGTGCGAGCCGAGAGGGACGTGGGTGACGCGTCTCCTTCCACCCAGCTCAGTAGAGAGTGAGGTGCCCTGGCCTGGACGGCGATTGGTTGTTGAGAGGCGAGTACGCGGCGGCCGTTGGTCGCGGGCAGCACGGAGCGAGGGCCCGGGCGGGCGGGGCGGGGATGGGGAGGCATTGGCGGCGAAGGCCGGAGGAGGCGGGCGCGGGCGAGCGGGCGGACACCGCGGCGGCGGCAGCAGTCTCTGGAGCGATCCTGTGAAGCGTCCCTATTCCCGCTGCCGTGGGCCTATCGGGGAGGCCGTCCGGGACGCGAGGCGCTGCGGAGCCGCTCCCCCAGCCCTACAGCCCTTCAGACTCTCGGTCCCATCCTCGCGTTCCTGCTCCGGCTCCTCCATCTTGGCCTCGGTAGTAGCTGCTACGGGGAGGATGTGCCGCCTCCTGGCAGGGGGAAGAAGGAGGAGAAGATGAAGAAGTACCGGCGGGCCTTGGCCCTGGTCTCCTGCCTCTCTCTCTGCTCTCTAGTCTGGTGAGTAGGGGCCGGCCTCTGGGGACTTTCCGTGGGGATGAAAGAGGGAGTAGGTCGGG
Organism: Mastomys natalensis; assembly: GCA_021653895.1. Lineage (NCBI taxonomy): Eukaryota > Metazoa > Chordata > Mammalia > Rodentia > Muridae > Mastomys > Mastomys natalensis. The sequence continues at coordinate 415,940 of JAJTUV010000648.1, forward strand.
TCACACCCCCAAATCATCTCGGCTTTTTGGATTGCTGGTGCTCCTGCCCCCAAGCAAGGGACACGGCGGCCACCCAGCTCTTCCTCTTGAGGTTTACCGAGTTGTGTTTTGGAATTTGCAGAGTTCAGCAGGGAGAGAAGGGAATACTGGGGATCACTTTTTGCCTTTGTACTCAGGTACTCCATCATCACCGCAGCTGGGCAGTTTGGGTAGTGTTCAGAAAGCCAGTGAGTGAGTTACTCAGTTTTACTGTCAGTTCATTTGCTTTCGTTATGAGGTAAGGGCATGGGCGAGTCAGGTGTGATGTGTTCCTGACCTGTGATTTTGAAAACGTGAGTCGTCATGGGGGTAAGAGTAATGTATAAACAGTTGTTCTTCTGGTCAGTTCTTGCACAATCTTAACCAATAGTACTTTTTGGGGATGCTGTTCTTGAAACACGGCGGTGTGGGGCAGACGGATCCCTTATGAAGTCCTTTTTCGGTTACCTTGATGGAGAGGGTTATCCCAGATGTAGTGTCAACCATAGTTTTTGGGCATGTCCTTTGGTACTGGAAAGTAAACTATTTTTCGACCTGCTCTGTCCTTTTCAGTGAAATTTTATGGAGTTCAAGTTAATTTTAAGCACATTTCTGGCTTTTGAGGAGCAGAAATAGCTTGTGAGCCAAAGGATTGCTAAAGGTGTACTTGGAAAAGCCATTCTTTCTGAAGGAATGCTGATTTTGCTTCTTATATTTAAATGTAAACAAAGTTTCTTATTTGGCTTATGTCTTCAAAGTGCCAATAATAATTCCCATTTTTATGAGTGTGTAATGGAATCCAGAGGCGCTAAGTTGTAGAGTTGTTGCTCACCAGAGAGTAATATATTAATATGGGCGAAAGAAAACACTTGTCTGAGCAAATCTGACCGGAAGGACTGTATCTTGGAGAACAAAGTGCTTGGTCTCATGTCATTCTGAATCCTTTCAATACTCCTTAACGGGAATGGGTACCTGAGACTAGTGTAGGATTAGACAGCAATTTCTTAAAGTTAGTCAGCTTCTCTTACTGGCCTTTTCTTTCTTCCCCTCATGCAGAAATTATCTCCAGATTTTGCTACCCACTTCTGTTTTGTAGGTTGAGTGTTCTATGTTCATATTATAATCAGTTTCTAGGGTTTACCCCCTTACCCTATTAATATTACCGCAGTTTAGTTTGATCTTATACTGTCTTAGTTGATAGATTGTGATAAAGCCTTTTGCTTTTGTCTTTCCTGCCTAGTGCCATATAGATTTACCTTAACAGAAAAACAAAATGCATCCTATCCATCTCATTCATTCTGATTGCTATTATTATTATTATTATTATTATTTTACACACTGCTAATCACAATTCTTAGTTAAGTAGTACAATGTAATCTAGGTGTAATTGTAGCATAGCTACAGAACAGCAGTGATAGCTAATATTTATTGTCATCTGTGGCAAGCATGTGGCATGTGTACGTTTTAGCATCTTTGTCAACAAAGCCCTCTTAGGTAGGTATTATTAATTGCATTTTGTATTTTACAATGAATAAGTAGAGAGGCTCAAGTTAGGCTTGTAACAGTAGCATGGCTAAGGTTAAGCAGCTACTGCATTCTGGAGTTTAGATTTGAACCTAAGCAGCTTGTAATACAGGCTCCTCACTATAATGGTCCTTTGATTATAGGTTAAATAAGGCCTATGTTATTAGATACAGTACCATTACTTACTAGATATGTCCACTTGGACATGTTATATAACTCTTTTGAACTTTAGTTCTTAGAGCCTCAGTATGATAAAGTTGATCCATTCATATCAAAGTTATTAGAAGCAAATGAGATAACACGTAGACTACACTTCGTAAAACAGGAAGAGCATGCTATCTATGTCTTTCATTATAGAAACATTCAAAGGTGTTATTCTGAGTTTACTGTGTATTGAACATTGTGACTCTTGAAAACTTGAGTGGGCAGCCTCTCTTGTTTTTAGTATTGAAACTATTGTGACTAAGAAGCTCCCTTGTGAGTTCCTGCTGGTGCTATAACATTACCAGCAATCCAGTGGCTTAAACATAGTTGTAGAGTGTGTGTACAGGAGCCCAGAATCAATCTGACTGGGCCAAAGTATTAAGGTGGCATGGCTTCTGGAGGCCTGAGGAAAGACTCTAGTTCTTTGACTTTTTCAGCTTCTAGGTGTTGCATGCATTCTCTCCTGCCTCACATCACTTCAATCTCTTTCTTTGGCCCTCAACATCTGCTTATGCCTGCCTTTCTCTTTTTCCTTCAAGGACTTATTATAGTGGGTTTACCCTTGGTCAGTCTCCATGTCTTAAAACTCCTAATTTGGCCGGGTGGTGGTGGCGCACGCCTTTAATCCCAGCACTTGGGAGGCAGAGGCAGGTGGATTTCTGAGTTCGAGGCCAGCCTGGTCTACAGAGTGAGTTCCAGGACAGCCAGGGCTATACAGAGAAACCCTGTCTCGAAAAACCAAAAAAAGAAAAAAAAAAAAAAAGAATAATAAATCCTTACATTAATCTTAATAAAGGCTAATTTTTTAAAAATAGTAACAAATTTCTTTCTGTGACCCAAAGGATGAGCTTAGAGGAGCTAATATTTAATGAGAAAGACTTGACGTTAAACAACTCTGATCTGTTTGACATACAATAAAGGTACTTTAGAGTACCTTTATTATAGTCTCTCCTGTCCTCCATTCATCAATCATATGCCTTTGGGTCAGTTATTTCCGTGAACATTAGTTCTCATCTATTAATGGTTTCTAGGGTGAATAGTCAAGGTGGGACTTGTGTTAAAAGCAGAGGGAACATTTTTGTGGGACAGGTGAAAAGGATGGGGTTTTGAAGAAAATTTATTATTGCCAAGGCGAACTCTGATTTTAGCAAGATAGAAGATGAACAAGTGAAATAAGTTAAATAAGAATGAAAGAGGCAGGCCCTATAAAGATAGAATGGATTGCCTGACAGATTCTGGAGGTGGTTGGTCATAAATGGAGATACAGTAGGAGAGCACTGAGAGCTGTATAAATCAAGATGATGACCTTTTTTTTACCTTAGTCTAGTTTTTATAGATCTTTCCCTCCTTGAGTTGTGATTTTATTTCTGTATTCTTTGTTTTTTCCTCTGATAATCTTTTCAGCTTCTTTTGTTAATTAATATATGAGCAGAAAAACAAGAAGCAAACCATATAAAAACTTTCTTTTTAATTATGAGTTAAAAATTCTTATTCTGTCTTTTACCTGGAAAGTGTATGTGTATGTGTGTATACATGCACATGCATATATATGACTTTATTTGAATAAAATGATATTCAAAATAAATAATGAAATAATTATACTTTCCACATCATTTGATAACTTTTGTTGTTTTGGGAATTTAATATGAAGAGACTGGAAAAAATTCAGATTTGCTGAGATGTTTATTCAAAGGATAGCATCTGGTGCCAGGAAGGAGTATAGGGTCATTATGAACAGTGCCAGATCCCTTCAAATAAGCTGGGTGAGCTAGGTTGTTTTCTAGTGTGAAGAGATCCTTGAAAGAAGGTGGCTCGTATTTATGAAAGTCTGTGGTGTCTGTATCCACATACTAAAAGGCAGGAATGATTCTTTATAATATTCTTTGAGTTATTTTAGGAACTGGAAATGTGGCTCATGTTGTCCTTTAATGTTTAATGTATTTGAAGATGTTTTTGAATATAAGTAAAAATAGACTTGGCAGACAATAAAAAAAAAGAATCAAAGACATTAACAGTTAACTCTCTTTGAGCACTATTATCTCATAATTTTGTTATTAGTGACTAGTAAATCATTCTTCCACTTCTCAATCTGAGCAGAGAAATAAATATGTACAGTTAACTTTATACTTCTAATGAGAAAAGAAACTTTAAAAAGTATTTAATTGCTTTTTGTCTCTCAAGACATTTTCAGCTATGAACATTATATATGTACAAATGCTATCTATCTATCCATCTATCCATCCATCCCTGTTTAATAATTTGTACATATATGGAAATAAATAAAACACCCTACTTGGAACAATGATTTATGTATTTCAGCTTTTTCTTTAGTGCCAGCTATATAACACATTGAGCAGAAAGCACAATTTTTACCTGCATTACTTGTTTTGTTTTTCAAGACCATATAATATTATAAAGTGTTTTCACAAAGTATAATTTCATATGTCACAAGGGAATGGGAAATTGCTTTTGAGTATTTACAGTATAAAAATATAATTCCTTGGGATATACTTATTTCATAAATTGAGTGCTTTTTAAATTTTTTTAAGGTTTGTTTGCTTTTGAAGGACTTGTCTTCCTTCCCTTTTTGAGTGTTGGATATCGAACCTGGGGCTTTATTCTACTATGATCTACACCCCAGACTCAGAACATTTTTTGTTTCAAGACTGGGTTTCTGCCTCGCTGGGAGGCAGAGGCAGGCGGATTTCTGAGTTCGAGGCCAGCCTGGTCTACAGAGTGAGTTCCAGGACAGCCAGGGCTACACAGAGAAACCCTGTCTCGAAAAAAAAACCAAAAAAAAAAAAAAAAAAAAAAAAAAGACTGGGTTTCTTTGTGTAGCCCTGGATGTCTTAGCACTCTTATCTGTAGACCAGGCTGGCCTTGAACTCACAGAGATCCGCCTGCTTCTTCCTCTGAGTGCTGGATTAAAGGCTTATGCCACCACCACCCCACTTCAGAACTTTGTTTTTATAATGAATTGCTAGTTAAGTGATTTTTGTATTTTATATAAAAGTATTCAATGTATATAAATGTATTCAGTCTTTTATAGTGTTGGCATGGTTCTTAGGTACCAAGCTCATAATATAGTTAAGTGCTATTATGTAAATTTTGATTCATTCACTCTGGGTACTTTGGCAGCTTATAGAGTAAAATAGGAAAGGCTATAAGGGTTTATAATAATATACAATTTATTTTTATAAATTTATTTCTAATATTACTCAGTTACCCACAATGCATTTGATAGGAAACAGAGTAAGTGTGGGACTTGAGTCTTGTGTGCAAGTTCCTTGTCATAATACAGATATATCTGTTAGAAAGGGTCCAATAGTCATTTTATGATCATTATAACTCTTGTGAAATATACACCCCTTTTAATATAGATTCCTTCATTTAAAGATGAGGAAGGAAGACACATAGACACTAAGCATCTTTGCCAAGTTTTCTCACAGGGATAGATCCAGAACTTAGGTAGTTTCTGAGCTTGTTTTCTTTTAATGACTGTGTTCTGCCTGTATGCCAGTTGATGTCCTTGACTAGATTTCTCATTTGAAAATGGTGGGCCCTGCATGAGCCAAGGAAGGATTTAACAGCAAGAGTTAACAACCTGAAGCTCTTTTTAAAGTACGCTTTTCAAGGATTCCTACCTCAAAGAGACTATATTTTTGGATATTTTTATTTTTTTTTTGTATCCAGTTTAATGTTACTGGATTAGATGAAGTCAACTATTTTTATACAGCCAACATTCTAGAAATATGATTAGAATGCCAATGAATCATTCAGAAAGCTGAGTTTCATACTACTTATTAATGGAGAAAACTGGCCTGGAGTTGCTAGGAAGGCTTGAAGTGTATGTGCCAGCTATGAAGTCTCCGGTGGGAACAGGTGCAGCATGAGCTGAAATAAGATGCACTGTTGCTGCTAATATGAGTGATAGCTGTGTCTGTATGTATGTGTCTTACTGCCTGCAGTGAGCAGATGGCACTTCCTTATCCAGAGCAAAGTGTATGGGTACATTAATAAGGAATAGATAGAAATGGTAATAAGTAGTTAAACTTAAGAAGTAGCATATAAGAAATTATGGTGAATTTTATAAGTGAAGCCAAAGAGCTAGATGATAAATATCCAGCAGGGGAAGTTGTTTTGAGAAGGTTATGTTGACATCATTGTTCTAGATGTGTTTCTAAGAAGAGAGACAGATTTACAGAGACAAATACTTGGAAACAGTCAGAGTAATTGTTTGCCACAAAAAGAATGTGGTTTTAGAAATGGAGAAAGTAAGACCGTTAAGCACAAACTTTATGGAAGTAAGTGATCTGGTTTTTTAATAATAGGTTGTGGAGTTGGCATAGCTGTAGTGCAAAGGTACAGCATTAAGCCAGGACTCACAAGAGCTGTTTAGTTTGTCTCCGGCCTGCTCTTGTCAGCACTGCTTCTCTTACTCATCTCATGTCAACAGATCTAGCACGGCTCCTGGGCTGTGTGGTGCATTTTTTGTAGGATTCTGCCAAACAAGGAAAGGTAGATACTTTCTTAGACCATACTGCAGATGAGACCATAAATCCTTGCATATTAAATTATGAATTTGTGAAATAGGTTCAAAGAGAGAGAAAATGGTGTTTTACCTTGTGTTAATAGTATACAAAAAATGGAATAGTTATAAAAATTGAAAGATGAATGATCTTAGAGTTGGAGGGGGATGGAATATGTAAGCCCAAAATTATATAGATTGTATAGGACTTAGAAGTGTGGCTCGAGAGATAAAAGACTGGAATTTTCTTCATAGAGGGAATTTTTGAAGGAGAATGACTTTTGAGACAGAGCACTGAGTTTCTGCAGATATTAGGAATCAAGAACGATGACAAAGAAAGAAAGCTTTGAAGACCTGGTATGCTTCTGCATTCCTGTAATCCCAGCATTTGGCAGGAGGAGGGAGAGGAATTCAAGGCCAGCCTCTGCTACATAGAGGGCAGTCTTAGTTACATGAGACCCAGTAAAAGGATAGAAAAGAGGAAACTGGAAATAAAGATGGAAAGGTATTTAAGATTACTTTGTCAACAGTGTAGAGAGTTTGATAGGATTGAAGTGTTTGAAAACAGAAATAATGATTTTTACAGGGAAGAGTTGATAAGTCATTGTAGTTGAAATAGAAGATGTTTAGGAGGTGACAGGCATGCACCCTTGCATGGTGGTTTGGCAACCTAGAGGAAAAGAATACTTATAATAAGAAAGTTAATGGCTACAGTAGACTTATTAATTTTTAAAAAGATTTATTATCTTAAAAGTTGTATATGTCTGCATGCCTCTGTGTCGATATGTGTATCTGAATGCAGGTGCTTATGGAGACCAGAAGAGAGCTTTCGATACCCTGGATTTAGAGGCTGTCTGTTGTAAGCCGCCCAACTCAAATGCTGGTAACTGAACTCTAGTACTCTTGAAAAGTAGTACTAGTAGTTAGTACTCTTAACCACTGAGCCATCTCTCCAGCCCCATACTTTTGATTTTTGTCAGTCCCTTAATGAAATTCTTTTAGATGATCCTGCTTGCCTAAGGATAAAAATTTGAAGGCTTAGTCCCTAACCTACTTTTGAGGGATAACTTTTCATTGTTCAATATGTGTATTTCTGTTTACCCAGACTATATGGTTAGCCTACACTAATTTATTTGTATTTTGAACTGAAAATTGCTATAGATAAAGCACTGTGGTTTGAGTTTTTTAGGATAAATACGTCTTACACAATTTTTAAAAATATGACATTTTAAGTATGATTAGTATATGATTATTTCCAGCAGCTTTAAGGACAGATTTTTATTGGCAAAATTAGTAATGGTAGATTAAGATACAAAGCATTGCCTTCATGATGGATCATTGAAGTTATTGGCCAGTTTTTAGTGATCAGTCATTGAGTAGAATTTGATATGTGGAGTATGGTGGCTGAGAATATCCAAGAGCCATCCTATGTGAGTGACTAGTAATGGTCTGAACTACTAAATTGAGAGGTTTGATTATCAGCAATCAATAGGGCTTTCTCAGGAGACTTAAAGGATACATTGTGCTCTTACTAAGAGACCAAGCAGAAGTAAAGCAGCTTTTAAAAGCTCCAAACTATAAGGTTAAGAAATTATCTTTATCTCTATATCTCTATCTCTTCATATTATTGGTATCAGAAGAATTCTTTACTGCTGAAATAATTTCTTTATTGTGTTAACTTCTGTTCTACTTATTGTAGATGATTAGATTCCTTTACATGCTGCTAATACAGTCATGTCATAGTTTGGTTTAGATTGATAGTTTTTATATTGCTATGGCTAATGGTATTTACAGCCAAATCATGTTGTATAATTTGCGTCCTTTTCTCTGTAGTTTTCCCAGAAGTATTGACTTGCTTTTACTAAATTTGCTTATTATTTCTTTAAGTACAAAAATTTTTCAGTTATGTATATTTCAGACTTTCAAAGACTGGTCAATTTTATAAGTTTCACCTTTTATCAGGCCCATGGACTTGTGATAACCTTCATCTAGACTGGTTGCCCTGTTGTCCATGTTTCTAGCTGTTGAGTTTGACCCTCCTGTCTCAGTATTGCTGTAGTTGTAGCTTCATATAGTTTTAATCGGTCCCATATGCATTAGAACTGGCTTTACTATCTCTAGCCTACTTTCCCTCCTTCCCTTCCTCCCTTCCTCTCTGCATTTATTTATTTATTTATTTATTTATTTATTTATGGACAGGTTTTTCTGTGTAGCCTTGGCTGTCCTGGAACTTACTATGTAGACCAGGCTGGCCTCGAACTTACAGAGATCTGCCTAACTCTGTCTCTCAAGTGCTAGAATAAAAGGCCTGTGCCACCACTGCCCAGCTCTACTTTTATTTTTAAAAAAACCAAAACATAGTTTTCAAGTTTTCCTTACATGTCTTGAATTGTGTTAAAATGGCATTTTTTTCAAGCAAAGTGATTGACTAATATTGGCAGTCTCAAATAGTTTTTATGTTAAGTTTGGATCTCTTATTGCAAATAAGGAGTTATATAACATTTTATAACCAGGAATGTAATTGTTGGTTTTGTTTTGTTCTGTTTTTCGAGACATGGTTTCTCTGTGAAGCAGAGCCCTGGCTATCCTGGACTCACTTTATAGATCAGGCTGGCTTCTAACTCACAAAGATCTGCCTGCCTCCTGAATTCTGGGATTAAAAAGGCATGTGCCACCATGCCCAGTTTAGGAATGCAACTTTTATATCTAACTTATAATAGTTAATATATTTGTATTTTACACTTACATAAATTATCTTTAACATAGATAAACTCATTTGTAACATAATTTTACTGTTTTACTTTTCCACTTTGATATCTTTTTAAATTGAAAATAGATTTTTTTCACACAAAATTTCTAATTATGGTTTCCCCTTCCTCTTTTTCCTTCCCAACTCCCCACCCACCCTAATCCACACTTTTTTCTCTTTCCCATTAGAATGCAATCATACTTCTAAAAAATAATAAAGATAAAATAAAAAACAAGCAAACCAGAATATGATGAAGCAAACAGATTAACAGAAGAGTCAGAGAAGCACAAGAAGCACATACAGAGACACACATGTTCACACACGCACACGCACATACACACACACACACAGAGAGAGAGAGAGAGAGAGAGAGAGAGAGAGAGAGAGAGAGAGAGAAACAGAGAGAAACAGAGAGAAACAGAGAGAAACAGAGAGAGAGAGAGGCATGCAAGAGAAATCCCAGAAAAACATAACACCAGAAACTAATATATATGCAGAAGACCTGTAAGGAAATAATAATGCAAAGCATTATGAGACAAAGAACCTCCAAAAAAGCCATTGAGTTAATTTTGTGTTGACTATCTACTGCTGGGCATAGAGCCTGTCCTTAAAAGTAGTTTGTATAACTATTGAGACTCCATTGGGGGAAATAAATCTTCCCTTTACAAGCAGTTATCAGTCAGAGATACCCGCTGGGTTAGGGTTGGCGGCTTGTGTTCACTTCCCCTCTCAGTGCTGGGACCCCCATCTTGGCTTAGGTCCGTGGAGGCCCAGTATGTGCTACCACATTCTATTGAGTTCACATGTGCTTCAATCCCGCTGGTGTTTAGAAGGTCTTGTTTCCTTGGTGTTCTTCACCCCTTCTGACTCTTAGAATCCTTCCAACTCCTCTTCCAGTAGGGTTCCCTGAGCTCAGAGGGGAGGGATTTGAAGGCAACATCCCATTTAGGACTGAGTATTCCATGATCTCCTACTCTGCACATTTCCCTGTTGTGGGAATCATCTTTTGTCCTTAATCCTCATAGCATATGATACTACTTACAGTAGACTAGTAATGCTGGTCTAGTTTCAGAACTCATGGGTTATTTTTAAAGAAACATTGACTTTTTAAACTGAGTGGCACATGTCTATTGATCCCAGCACTAAGGATGCAGAGGCAGATGGATCTCTGAGTGTGAGGCCATCCTGGTCTACAAAATGAGTTCCAGGGCAGCCAAAGGCTACATTGATAGAGAAATCCTGTCTCAAAACAACAACAACAACAAAGACTTTTAGGATTATATAGCATATGTTCCACATTGTATATGTGTTTTGAATATGTTTTATTCATTAGAAAAATCTATAGCTATGTAATGTATCCAGATGTCTTTAGTAGGTGTGGTGTAATGGGTTTCAAGGTATGTGTTACAAATAAAATAGATTTATATCTAAACCAGTTTTGATAGCGTGCTTTTTAAGACTGTTAATTTAGAATGAAAGACACTTGAAGTATTAGGCTACAAACTTGTGGAGATTTCTGTTTTGTTATATTATGAGGAGCTGCTGAGGTAATTTTGACATTAAAATAGTTCACAGATATTTGTATATTTATTTTTGTTGCTTGTTGTTTTGAGCTAAACAATCATGAGGAATTCTGTTCCTCCTTTGTTAAATTTGCAGAGAGGTTTTTGACCTAGAAAAGTTACATTCTATTTCAGAGTACTATCTGCCTAGAGTCTTTGTGCTTGTAGAGTTTGTTACTTCTGGCTTTCAGTGTCCATTATGTAAGAATAGCTTACAAGCTTTACTTCCATGCTTTGAAATAGTTCCAGCGGGTCTTTAAATATTTGTAAATGTCTTTGGCATCTGGACACTTTCTCAGGAGGCTAACTCTGACAACTTTCTGTACCTTCTGTGATAATTATCACATGCTGCTTCTGTTGTTTTTTGTTGTACCTTCCAGAAGTTTGTGTTTTATTTGGTATTGATAGTAATAGAATGATTATCAACTTTTTCCCCTCCTAAGATACCACTACTTTAAAGTTGTGTTATTGAGCATATTAGGAAAAGAACTTAAATTTTATTGCCTGAGGTTGTAGCCCATAAAAAGGATATTTACTTAATTTTCCTTCTCTTGTTCATTGTTGCTGGTGGTGGGTGTCTGCAGGCTTCCAAGTTGGCATGTATGCTGTAAAGAGAGTTCTTCAGCTTCAACATCATACTATTCTCAAGATGATAATTGTGCAGTAGGAAGTGAAGACACACAGTTCCAGAAAAAGGTACCTTAAATGGAATTGACAGCCTGCTTTCTAAGACTGTCTTAATTTAGTGTGAAAGTAACTAGAGAAATACTAGGCTACAAATTTGTGGAGATTTCTGTTTTATTGTAATGAGGGCTACAGAGGTAATTCTTATATTAAGATAACTCAGAGATATTTGTATATTTTTGTTGCTTGTATCTCAAATACTATGTGCTAAGTATAATGTATATTCAATAAGAATTGCTCCTTTATTGCTGCAAAGAAATCTGCTCTTATAAATTAAAAGCTATCAGCAATGAGGATTGCATGGAGGATTTGCAGTTGGAGTCTTTGTAGTTCCTAAGATATAATTTGGTATAGTAAATAGACATAAAACACCCAATAGTTTTGAAATCATTTATAATTTTACTACTTCAAATGATGAAGGTAAATACTGACTTGTATTTGTCCTTTTGTCTCCAACTTTCTGTATTTTAAATTACAGAAATAACTTTGACTGACTATAAAACAATTTTCTTTGTATATACTTTTCCCGTCCCCAAAGAAACCCTGTTTACTGCTTCTTCTGAGTGTTCAGATGTTAACTGTAGGTATAGGTACACTTTTAAATAGGAACACAAATTAATATTTTATTTCCATTACAGTAACATAAAAGTGTTCCACAAAGTGATTTCCTTCCTTCACCTAGGATATATGCACATGACCTTTATTATATTATACAGATACAGCAGGATCTATTTTTCCCTTGTGAGATTTTTGTGTTGTTCCTCACCTGTGGTTGTATGTGCATCATTACAGACTTTTAGTTACAAGTTTGGAGGTTTGAGATGTAATATTTGGACTGGATTATTTAATTTTTGAGTTGTATAGAATTTATATATGGGATGGAAGATACAAACTTTTGAGAATTTGTTTAAATGTTTCTTTAAAAAGAAAACATAAAACGTAATGCTTTTATCCAGTCAGTAAAATTTGTCTCTTAACTTCTCCTTTTACATACCAAATATTAGAAAAACATTTTAAGTAAACATTAAGTGGAGGAAATTCTTTCAGCAAACATTTCAATATTTTGTATGTGCTAGATAAGCTCAGGTTACAAAAAGGTGAATGTGAACTTTGCTTTTATGAAATGTATATTTTGGGCTGGAGAGATGGCTCAGCCGTTAAAGGCTAGGCTCACAACCAAAAATATAAGAAATGTATATTTTAGGAAACACAATTAAAGACACAGGTATAGAAAATAGTAATGAGTATGTATCAAAAGATAGATGAAACAAAAACATATATTCCAAGTAATCGTGGAAGTCTCACTCGGTGTCTAGTACATAATACTTCATATAGGATGTGCTTATTAAGCTATGAGATGAAAATAAACATGTAAATTAAGTTGAGAATCAGATATATATATGACTAGTTTATAGCAAAGAAGGAGATAGTTTTGCTAACTGCGTTTATTTATTTATTTACTTATTTATATAAAATAATAATTTTACCATTCATTTCTTTGTCACCATGTAGAATGAAAGAGAGGAACCAAGTAATGCTGAGCTATCAGGAAAATCAAATTCCTATTTAACCGTATCTCCAGAAGAAAATAAATTAAAAGATGACTACACTGTGGATGTACAAGTAAGCTGTATACTGCCTTTGCTTTTATACCTTATGACATTTTTTTTTGCACAGTATTGGATGCCTTTGTTTAGTCAACATGTTATATGTTGTTATATTTTCTTCACCATAAAATACCATATAATGGAATGTAAAATTATTTGCATGTTAATAGTAGTACAGATTGTATGAAGATGTAAAATTAGAGCTTTAATAATAAATATGGCTATTTTCTTAGAGGTAAAATTTGAGTACAAATATTTCTTCCTAAGTTCTGTTTTTTTTTTTTTTGGTTCATTATATGTTTTTTGACATTTAGGTACCATATCTTTTTTTGATCTGCTTTATTTTGCAACAGAAGTAGCTATATGTAGCACATAAAAACATTTTTGAAACCAGTATTTAAATTTACATAGGATATGAAGTTAAAGGAATACATTAAAATGCTTTGCCCTTTTTCTTCATTCTAAATATTGTTTTCTATTTTATGCACCTGAAATGGCAGTTATTAAAATCGTGAATAAATACTATAAACCTAGTAGAATGCTGATACATCTGGAAACCATTTAATCTAAGAGGTTGAAAGAACTAGGGATATTTGATAGGGAGACAAAGACTAGGAAAAAACAAAACATTTTACAGATTAAAAATGTTCATCTTGGGGCTGGAGAGATGGCTCAGTGGTTGAGATCATTGACTGTCCTTCCAGAGGTTCTGAGTTCAATTCCCATCAACCACGTGGTGGCTCACAACCATTTGTAATGGCATCTAGTGCCCTCATCTGGTGTGTCTGAAGACAGCTACAGTGTACTCATATACATAAAATAAATAATTCTTTAAAACATGTTCATCTCAGAATGAAGGAGTTTCATTTTACTAGATTTTGGAAAATATTAGCCAAAGATTTAGATATAGACTAAAAAACTGCTCTCTGTTGCCTTTCCAGTTACACAACTATCTTGAAGCTCATGTAATTGAAGTCTAGAACAGTGGTTCTCAGCCTTGGGTTTGATCCCCACAGGGGTTGCATATCAGATATTTATTATGATTCATAACAGTAGCAAAATTACAGTTCTGAAGTAGTAGCAAAATAATTTTATAGTTGGGGATGTCACCAAAACATGAAGAACTGTATTAAAGGGTTGCAACATTAGGAATATTGAGAACCACTGGTCTAGAAGCTTTTATCTCAAATGTTTTGAAATTTTGTAGAATCTCTTATTCCTATGTTGTTTAGCATAGTAGTCATTAGGCTCTTCGGTTTTTGAGTATTTGACATGTGGCTGATTGGTAAGATTTATTGTTAAGTACAAAATACATGTTGAATTTTAAGGACTTAAGTTTGAAAAAGAATGTAAAATACTACATTTTAAAAATTTGAATATATGCTGAAATAATACAGTATTTGATAATGTCCTTTCCTAAAGATTTTCTACCTTTAAAATCAAGCCATTGTTATTTGTAAAAATTTTACTGCTACTAGTTCTCCAAATGATCACTCTTTGAATACTGTTGACATTGTCGTGTGTCTTCCGTTTGCTCCCAAAGCGGCTTATCTATTTTTCAAGGCCTATCTCATCTAGTCTGTAATAGTTCATAGTTTTTTTTTTTTCCTTGAACTTGGTGTAAATAACACTTGTTATTCTTTGTTAGACTTTTAAGTGAATTGTGTGCTAAATACTAGGACTATTAAAATCAAGAGAACATTCTCCTTATTTAATACATTTATATTATAATTGAAAACAAGAGGAAGACAGATAATACCAGTTGAGTATCGTGGATGCTGTGATGAGACTGAATAGAGAATAGTGGAAGCAGAAAGGAAGGGAGTAGATGAATTCTATTATCTTTATTATTTTATTATCTTTATTCTGATAAATAAAGGTTTTCAGATCTGAGTAGGGGTTCAGTCGATTTCTGAGTGGTGAATGACCTAGAACATTTAGGATTGAAAGAAAAGCAAATTCTTTATTGTGTTGTAGTACTTGTACTTATCTTATATTGTTATTTGTTGATACACACTTTCCTATAAACTCTTTAGAGATAAAAGAATTGTATCATACCATTTTATATATTTACATAGGATCCTTAGTTACTAATAGTACTAAATAGAAATAGAATTACTTGTATGATTTGATACAGCTGTGTCTGTCTTGTATGAAAAATGTGCAGGTTCTGTATTAGAATATGAAATAAAATTCTAAGGGTAGTAATGTTGGAAGAAAGGATTTTTTTTGTGGTGTGTTAAAAATATTTAAGTAATTTTCTTTCTTTAGTGCTGTAGAATTAAACCCAGGATTGCAGTCTATGTATATTAAGCTCTTTGCCATTGGACTAAATACCCTCAGATTATGAACATCGTGTAGTCATTTTTCAGCTTTCTATGAACTTCTGCCCATCAGAAGAAATAACTTATTAATATTAATCTTTAATACAAACTTTTAAAAAACAGAATTTGGAAACAACGAAGTTAAGCCTACCTGTGGTTGAAGCACTCTCTACAGTTGATGGGCATGAAGATTCTTCCAGTGTAGTTGTAAGCAGTGAAAACATCGAAAATAGTTCCAGTTCATCTACCTCAGAAACGACTCCAATCCCAAAGCTTGAGTAAGTCATTATGAAGGGGGATGGAATGGGAGTAAAAGCAAACACAGCAAATTAGAAACATTTCTTAATAAAACACCTTAATATACTCATTTGATATTTGGGCTAGATAGCAGTTATAATTTATTGTGTCACTGTCTTATTTGTGTATGTTGAATATAATCTTAATAGTGATCTTATTTATTCAGCTCAGTAGATAAATAGAATAGATTATGGCCTAGCTATGAATCTCTGCATTGCATAGGTCCTACTTAGGAGAAATTGTACATTAAAAATAAGGATCTATATAGTTATTCAAAAATCAAATGTCAATTTCTTTCCATCCAGTGTTCCAGTAATAGTCATGTTTTCGTGTGACTAGCTTCCTTTTTGTAACTTAATAACATTTGAAATACTTAAGTTATCCTTGGTTTTCTCAGTTCTATGCTTCTGAGTTCCTTAAGTTGTAATACAGAGAGCAAAGTCAAACACCCTATCTTAATACTCATTAAGAATTTACTTTATTGTAAGCATGTAAAAGAGTATTTGATTCAGAGTAAGAATAAGTGCTACTTTATTGCCACTTTTAAAAATATTTTTACTGCAACACAGTCAGGTTTTAAATGTCTGTATTCCTCCAGAATGTAAGGGACTGGGCTGATGGAGTTTTATACAAAGATGGTATCATTTGGGAATGTTGTTCAGTTAAGGAAAAGCATGTTGAGAAAAGTCTAGATATATTTCAGGAACTAGTTAAGATCAGAATACTATTTATCTGAACAGTATGTTCTTATTCTCCCATTTCGTTAAAAATTGTTGATTGTTAAAAATTAAATTTTACAAAAATCCTGAAAAATTGAAGTGGGGGCTATCCTAAAAGCTGTTACTTGTATGTGGAATATGTTCTGCTAGCTGGGTTGCTTTGTCTGGCCTCCACAGGAGAGGAGAATTACGTAGCTTTGCAGAGACTTGAATTGAAGTGCCAGGTTGGGGGGATATCTAAAGCCCCTCTTCCCCCCCAGAGAAGGGAAGTAGGAAGGGGGAAGGGGAAAGATTGGGTGGAGGAGTGACTGGGAGGGGAGCCGTGAGTAAGATGTAAAGTGAGTAAGTAAAAAAATAAAATTAAATTAAAAAATATTGATTGGTAAATTATAAGTAAAGGTAGGAAAATATTGAAATATTGGCACATTTTTAATAGTAAAATTGTAAAAGTGCAGTAAAGCTTCACTGAAATGGCTTGAAATAATTGGTAGATTTTGCTGATTCCAACAATATTAGATTCAATAGCAGCAAAAATCGAATGTTAGAGAAGATACACTTAGAAAAAAAGTTGTTAGAAAAAAAGTTGTTATTTTTATCAGGCCAAATATTCATTTAATATTTTGTTATAAAATTCTGTAGTGTTTTAGGTGAAGTGATACCCTTAGATCAGTCAACAGTTCATGATTTAAAGTAAATAGCCCAGACTGGTCATAGGACCTTCTCAGTCCTCCTGTTTGGCCTCTTAGGCACTGGGATTAAAAGCATGTGCCATTGTGCCCTATTTAAAAATAATTCTTGAAAACATTCTGTAGATCTTCAAACATTCTTTTTTCTTGGGCTTAGGTTATGTTTCAACATCATTATTAGAATTTAAACATATGTTAAGTCTATTAAGTCGTTGGATTGTCATTTTTTTTTCTTTCCTCATTTAGTGAAATCGAAAAATCTGGTACTTTATCTATAGCCAAGTCGGCTGAAACAGAGCAGCCTGAAGCTGACTGTGATGCTGGGGAGGCTCCTGATGCAGATGGGTCTGTGGAACAACCTGCTTTTGTCAGTCCACCGGAGAGGTGGGTAGGAATAGTTCTTTTAACTGTGGTTCCTTTGGCTTTTATATCATGACAGTATCTTTTTGTGTAGATCACCCAGGCTAACCTGGAACTTTATGGGTAACCCAGGTTTGCCTCAATCACAGAATCCCCTTGCCTCAGCCTTCCAAATGCTGGGAATAGAGGCCTGCACTACCACACCTGATTAGTGATAAGATTCTATAATAACCACAGTGTAATTTTTTTAAAAAGGTGTTTGGTGCAAACTTCATTCTACTTTTATTACTGGAATTTTATCTCTTTGTGTTCTGTTTAGTTGTTCCTTGTGTGTGATAATCATAACAATTATATAAAAACTTGCTATCCAGCTAAAATATGTTTACTATATCTTTTGCTTTTAAATAGCCTTGTTGGCCAGCATATAGAGAATGTGTCATCTTCACATGGCAAAGAAAAAGTAACAAAATCAGAATTTGAAGCAAAAGTTTCAGTGAATGAACAAGATGGCGGTGATCCAAAGTCTGCATTGAACACTTCAGATACTTTAAAAAATGAGGTTAGTATGTGACTTTGGCTGGCTAGTTAGTACTCTGTTATGTAATGTACTTTAGTAGTGCAATCTTGAAAAGGATTGCTAAACGTATTTGTTATAAAATTAGGGGTATTGGGCTGGAGAGATGGCTCAGTGGTTAAGAGCACTGACTGCTCTTCCAGAGGTCCTGAGTTCAATTCCCAGCAACCACATGGTGGCTTACAACCATCTGTAACAGGATCTGATGCCCTCTTCTGGTGTTTCTGAAGACAGCTACAGTGTACTCACATAAATAAATAAATCTTTAAAAAAAAATTAGGCATATTAGTCAAAACTGATAAACTCTGCTTCTATGTATATTAAGTAGTTACTTTATGATATTCTGACTAGTGATTATGTATAAAGGTGTTCTGGAATGGATTCTCTTGTGTTTTATATATAATTACACGACTTTCTGCTTGCCATCAGATCTTTGGGACAATATAAGTCAAATCCTGCTTAAGCAGTGTCTTTGATCTATATAGATGCCAAAACCATTAAATTGAAGAGTGACATTTAATTCATTGAGAACAAATATATGCTGCTCAACTAGAATATTATAAGAGCACATTTTTGGTTTCATTACTTACATGCAAGGTACAACTGGATGCTAAAGTACTGTCTTGAAACTATTCTTACAATAAAGATGGACTTTATTATAGTGAAGCAGTTATCTTTACTCTTTCTGAAATCTACTTTAACTGCATAAAAGAGCCCAGTAAAAAAGTTGTTGAAGAACTGTTACCCAGTAATTTAGGATCCCCCTCTGGTAAGAAATAACTAAGTGAAAGTTGTTTTTCATCAACTTGAAAGCAAAATAAATAGAATGAAAGAGTAATTTAAAATGCCGAGCACACCTTTTTATTTATTCCTTTTTGGGATGTTCTGTTCTTCTTAGTGAATTTTCACTTAAGCTTCCTAACTTGTATTACAGAGCTTTATACTATGCATAGGACTAGCTGTATGTGTCTGTGGGCTTCCTAGACACACAGGGACTCAGTGTTTTATAGTCTGGTATTTTGTTGTTTTTGTTTTGGGTTTTTTTTTTTGTTGTTGTTGTTTTTTAGGTTTTTATAAATTGGATATTTTATTTACATTTCAGATGTTATACCCTTACCCCATTCCCCTTCCCCCCAAAAACCCCTATGCTTGACAAGGCCATCCTCCCCTACATATACAGCTGGAGCCATGGATCCCTCCCAATGTACTCCCAGGCTGGTGATCTCATAAAATTGCCAAGCTTCTGTAAGGCAAAGGACACTGTCAGTAGGACAGAACAGCAAACAACAGATTGGGAAAAGATCTTTACCAATCCTATATCCGATAGAGGGCTAATATCCAATATATACAAAGAACTCAAGAAATAGACTCCAGACAACCAAATAACCCTATTAAAAAAATGGGGGACAGAGCTAAACAAAGAATTCTGAACTGAGGAAACTCGAATGGCTGAGAAGCACCTTAAGAAATGTTCAACATTCTTAGTCATCAGGGAAATGCAATCAAAACAACCCTGAGATTCTACCTCATACCAGTC
Organism: Mastomys natalensis; assembly: GCA_021653895.1. NCBI lineage: Eukaryota > Metazoa > Chordata > Mammalia > Rodentia > Muridae > Mastomys > Mastomys natalensis. The sequence goes on from JAJTUV010000648.1 coordinate 435,313, forward strand.
AGAATAGCTAAGAGCAAAAACTCAGGTGATAGTAGATGCTGGCGAGGATGTGGAGAAAGAGGAACACTCCTCCATTATTAGTAGTCTGGTATTTTAAAAGGACTCATTTTAATTTTCCCAGTTATCTAGCTCAAGAGTTGTTAAGGTTCAATTGTCAGATATCACACCCGTAAGTAAAAGTAGACAAACATTAAAACATGTCTCCTTTGGAGCTCTCAAATATGAATTGAAGCTTGGCAGCCAGCTCTGTCTTAAGTTTACTTGTTTCTATTAGCCAACTACAGAACACAAGGCCTTAGACTGTGAGCCTGTACTAATAGGTAGAAGAATGAAACTTTAATTAAATGTGTAATTACTTCCTGAACAAATTAATATCCCAAAAAGATTATCAGAAATAACACATGAGTATCTAGTTCAGAATAATTCTACCCAGTTAAGTTCATGTACAGAGTACTTTTCAAAATACTTGCAATTGTAGCAGTGCATTAGAAATTGGTTTTATGGGTTTGTTTAGATTTCTTAATTGGTGAGTGATACTTTGTTACCTGTATCTTAGAGTTATATGTTATTTTCTTTTGTTTTGGGAGGAGTCTTTATTATCCCAACCAAGTGAACTTCTGTAATTACTGAATTATTTACCAGAGTTAGTTCTTTAAACAAACTTTATTAATAAACATATTAAGTTATTGTTTTGTTTTTGTAATGTACAAATTGTTGAACCATGAAATGAATAGGTAAGTAAATTATTCTGCTTAAGAAAAAAAAATAGTGTAGCTAGTTAGAGCTCCTCTTCAGACAATGCATTTGGTGATTTAAAAAAATGTTTATTTTAGGACTTTGAAACAGTCTATAATGACATTCATGCCTTCATTTAGCTTTTTACTCACTCAGTGTTGACTTAAGAGATTTGCTTTGTTAGTGCTTGATATAGTTATTCTCTTACAATTAATCATTTGAAGAATATTCAAGTTTCTGATTTCCCTGTATTAGAAGTAGTGCTGCACTATGCAGTTATACACATTTTTACTGACACTGCACATGGTATGGAATTAGTGGGTATGTACATCTTGCTAATACTATAAGACTCCCTCAGCAATCTCATAGATTCCCCAGGATGCATTAGATATGTAACACTTTGCCCAGACTGTCACACTATAACCTTTACCAAATTGTTATAATTTGTATCTCTGATTTTCATAGCTTTTCATGATTATTTTATGATTGCATTTTCTTTTTGTTGAATTTCTTGCTTCTACTCCTTTTGCTGCTTATTGATTTTCAGTTATTCTTTGCACTCATTCATTCGTTAGTTGAATGCATTGTAAGTACTTCACTCTCAAGGCTTGTTTCATCCAGCATTCTGTCTTCATTTTATTTTAAATTTTATATAACAAGTGCACCAAGGTTTTAAAAGTGGATTCCTTTTTTTTGGTAAATCCTTTTGCTAGCATATAACAACACAATTTCTGTATTTTTTTAAAGCTTTTTGTCTTGGGGCTTTTAAAATGACATTTTAAATATCTACTTTAAAATTTTTATGCATATGATATTTGTTACTAATTTTGTAAAAACAATATGTTATATCTAAATTATTATTTGATAAGTAAGTATATCTTAGATTTATTTTAAGGTAGTTTGCTGCAAGTATACTCTCACACACACTGTCTTTCTCTCTCTGATTGAGTAATGAATTTGATTAGGATATAGCATTTTGTTTACTTTAAAAATGAGTTATGTTTATATCACTAACAATTTATGTGAACTTGAATTCTTAAATCAGTATTTCATTTTAAATAGTACTCATTATAAAATTAAATTTTTATTTAGTGTTAAAGAAGCATTTGTGCTCACCTTCATTATTAATTTTTTTTTAAAGATTGAAATCTGTTCTCTTTGGTGGGGGGCATTTCTTCCAGAGCTCTGATTATACAAAACCAGGAGAAACTGACCCTACATCTGTCACAAGTTCCAAAGATCCGGAAGATATACCAACGTTTGATGAGTGGAAGAAGAAAGTTATGGAAGTAGAAAAAGAAAAAAGTAAGAAAACATTGGGGTTCTTTTAATTTTTTTTTAAAAATTATTTGAGGGGTGGTTTAAGTATGCATTTTTTTCTTCCTAATTATAAAATAACATTTCTAAAAACTTCATCAGAGATTTACCACATTGCTGCTGATTACACTACCAGTGTGATCTGGTGGTGTACAGTTTTAATATTAATTAAAATCTATTGTTAGAAATTATCTACTAATAGTAAAATAAGAAAGAGTAATAATATCACTCCCAATGTATGAGGAAAGAACTTGGACATGGAAAGTTCAATCAGAAAGCTTTAAACCTTTTGCATAAAAATTCTAAGAATTCTTGATGTTGGGGTTAGAAGTAGAAAAAATAAAACGTGAAACCAATAAGGCTGTATTCTCATGGAAAATCTTTATGTTCTGTTATTCCATATCTCAGGAAATGTGAATTTTATTCTAGATATTTTAAAGCATTTTGAACTTCTAGTTTGTTAGTTTTGAGATAGAATCTCTCTATGTAACTTTGGTTGGCCTCGAGCTGTGATTACAGGCTTGCTTCAAACCCATGCAGTCCTCTATGCATGGCAGCTCAAATGCTGGGACTATGAGCATGTGCTACCATGTCTGGCTTGGATTTCTCAATGTATTTTAAAGCTATATTTTTAGGAATTAAAACCTGTTCCTTTCTGGAAAGTAGCCTGTTACTTTTGAGATGATCGTGTTGCTAGGGGCCGAGGGTGTACTTTCAATCATAATCATCATATATGTGTTTATAATAAGGTTTGTCTACAGGTCAGTCGTTGCATCCGTCTTCTAATGGAGGTCCACATGCCACCAAAAAGGTCCAGAAAAATAGAAATAATTATGCCTCTGTAGAATGTGGTGCCAAAATTTTGGCAGCTAATCCAGAAGCCAAGGTACTTAAAGTATATGGTTTTTTTTTGTTGTTTGTTTGTCTTAAAGAAAATTTAAGAAACTAGTGACTTTATTAAAAGCAGACATTGTGTTGACAGTAACTATTACATTGTCAATTATTTTTTAACTTTACTAATTAATACAAGATTATGCTTTTAATTATTTTATAGAGTCAATTTTTTGTTATATTAGTTGATAAGATTACACCTTTAAAAATAATAATCTGTATGGAGCTTTTTAAAAATAGCTAATGAAAAGTTAAAATGGCATTGTTAGTTTCAAAAGGACAAATTGATGTGTAAGGCTAATTTAATGCTATAGCCTTAACCTGGTAAATTTTATTTTTTTCCCCCAAGTATTCTATCTTAAGCTCATTTTAAAAGTCAAAGTGCAGGAATTCCACAGCATTTTAGAATTGAAATAATTTTAAACTGCTTTTCTTTATTTTCTTCGCCACTTGAAATAGAGCACATCTGCTATTCTTATAGAAAATATGGACCTTTATATGTTGAATCCTTGCAGCACTAAAATTTGGTAAGTAATTAAAATTTTACAAAGTATATTTTATATGTGAACATCTTTATTGGTGTAAGATTGATATATTTCTGTAATTTAATAGGCTTTTATGATTGATGAATATTGATATTACTCCCAAATTAAGAACAAGATGCCTTTTCTTTTAAGGAGATAGAAGTGCTAACAGTGACAGGTCTGGTCAGAAATACTGGTGGACGGGTTGTCTACAAAGAGCTAGATATAAAGGAGAATTCTTAGAAGAGGTTATTTCTGGCTGAATCTTAAAGGACACATAGAAAGTAGCAGATGATGGAGTCACTACATTTTAAGGATCATATTTCTTGTGGATCACTGTGTAGAAGCAGTTTAGTTGTGAAAAGAAGGTACAATTAGAATAGTGAGATGATGAGGCTGGAGCATTAATCTAGTTGTCTAGCTACAATAAGACCATTTGATACTACATGTTCTCAGCTTCACAATGTGCATGTATCTCTCTCTTTCTCTCTCTCTCTCATTCTCTCCATCCCTCCCTCTCTCTCTCACACACACACACACATACACACACACTTGCATGATGTGCTTGTATGTGGAGCACATGTTTGCTTGTGTGGATGGAGGCCTTACATGTCTTCTTTGAGCACTCTCCATTTTCCATATTGAGGCAGGGTCTCTCAACTGAACCCAGAGTTTGCTGATTCCACTAGTCTAGTTAGCTGGCCTGCTCTAGGAATTTTCTGGGATTACTGGCAGCTGTTGCACTCACTCAGCTTTTACCTTGGTGCTGGGTATCTAAATAGTTGTCCTCAAACTTGCCTAGCAAGCACTTTACAGTTGAACATTCTCCAGTTTTACAGTTTTTAAGTTTTGTTTTAAAGACAGGTAGGCTAGCATTTATGAAGAAGTGGCATTACCTCATTAGCATTTCAAGAAAGCTTGTCTTTTGTCTCATGAAACTCAAGAAGGAGGAGGAAGACCAAAGTGAGGGTGCTTTTGTCCTTTTTAGAACGAGTATCAGAAGATTCAACCAGAGCTCCCAGGATCTAAACCTCCAGCCTGAGAACAGACAGGGGCAAGCTGTCCTCTGAGAGGCTCTAACCAGCAGCTGACTCAGACAGATACAGACATCCAGAGCCAAACAGTGGATGAAGCTTGAGGACTCTTATAGAAGAATAGGTGGAAGGATTGTGGGCCCTAAGGAGATAGGAACTGCACAGGAAGATCAACAGAGTAAACCAACCTGAACCCTTGGAGCTCTCAGAGACTGAATCACCAACCGTGGAGCATACCTAGTCTACACAGATCTACCTCCATGGGCTGGACCTAGGCCTCCCTGCACATATGTTGTAAATGTGCAGCTTGGTTTTCATGTAGGTCTCAAACATCTGGAGTGGGGGCTATCCCAAAACATGCAGCCTGTATAAGGAGTATGGTCTAGCTGGGTGCCTCATCTGGCTTCAATGGGAGAGGAAGCACCTAGCCTCTCAGAGACTTAAAGTGGCAGGGTGGGGGATACAGGAGGAGGGGGTACTCAGAAAATAAGAGATGGGGAAGGATTGTGGGAGGGGGTGACTGGGACGGGTTATAAAGTGAATAAGCAAAAAAATAAAATTAAAAAAAAAAAAAATAAAGCCATTTACTCTCATAAAAAAAAAAAAAAAAAAAAAAGAAGTGGCATTACCTCATTAGCATTTCAAGAAAGCTTGTCTTCAAAGAATGACCTCTACAAGAAAATGCAGGTGAAGCAGAGAAATGAGATGGAAGACTATTGTCATAGCTTCAGTCTGAATTCATGACCTTGAACTAAATAATTTCAACTTGGGTACGGAAGAGAAGAATATATCTAAAAGAGATCTAAACAAGTAAAAGTGACAGTGCTCAGTAATTAGGAATGTAGAAGAGAAAGACATCTAAGAAATGCTGTGTTATTTTGGTTTCACTGCTTTATAAGTCTTAGACTCATGAATTCTATAGACATAGGAACAATTTATGGGGGAATTAATATACTTTTATTACACTGTTTTATTGTTCTAAAGTTCATGTTTAAAAGCCAGTTGAGGGAGCTGGAGAGCTAGCTCAGAGGTTAGGAGTGCTTACTGTATTTTAGAGGACCCAGGTTTGGTTTCCAGCACCTACATGACAGCTGACAAACATCTGTAACTCCACTTTGAACTCTGTGGGAAACAGGCAAACAGTAGTGCACATACATATATGTAGGCTTATATGCATGTTTGTGTTGCCAGCATTTTACCAACTAAGCCATTCCCCAACTTCTTTATAGTATCTTTTAATAAAACTTTTAACTTGATTTTGGTATCTCTGGAATTTTTTATTTTTTTACATTGTGTGTAGGAAGAATTCATTCTCCATTTGATGGTTTTCCTGTTGGGGTAATTTTTTATTCAGTAATTCATTCTGTTTCTTAATTTAAAAACCTCTATTACAAAGTTCCCTTTAATGCTGCCCTTCATTGGTCAGTTTATTATTATGTGTGTCAGTGCCACAGTTTAGTTTTACAGACCTTCATATCTAGTAGGGCAAATTTTTGTACATTAGAACTTTTTGATTTTTTTTTTTTTTTGCTTCTGATTGATTACTATTATTTTTAGACTTGTTGCATTCCTGATTTCCATATGGAGATTTTTTTTAATTTGAGATTGTATTGAATCTTTAAATGACAGATACTGAGTTTTATTACCAGTAAAATAAGATTCATCTTTATTGTTTAACATACTTAACCTTTTCCATGTATCTTTTCTGAAATGTATTCCTTGGCAGTTTTTTATTACTATTGTAAGCACTTCTTTCAAACTGTTACATACAGAGATGCATTTGACTTGTACATTTATATGTATTTATGTATATATGTAATGCATATATATATAGAGAGCTACCTCTTTGTATTTTTATTGCTAATAATTTAGAAGCCAAGTGGCTTCTCTATGTGGGAACTCTATATAGTGTTCCTATAAAATAATACTTCAAAAGTTTCTAATTTTCCTTATCACATTTTACCTCTTTATCAAAATGGTGATCCATCCTTGAAAACTGTCAAATAAAAGAATGACATTTTCAACTCATTACATATTTTTAAAGACAGTGCTGCTGCTAACTTTGCATCTTTATTATGATGATTATTGTTATTGTTACTATTGTTATTGTTGTTATTATTATTAAAGTTTTTGATGTCTTAGGGGTGTTTTGCCTGCATGTACCACATATGTGCTAGGTGTCCTAAGTAAGGCCAGAAGAGATCTCCTGGAACTGGAGTTAACCTGAAAGTTATAGTTGACAGTTGTGGTTACAACCCACTATCTAAAACAATAAAACATAAAATCTGTGATAAAAAACCATCTTCTAACTACAGCTTAGGAGGTTCTGTTATTAAAAGAAAAAACATGTAAACTACTCAATTTGTATCTGTGAAGTGATTGTGTAGAGACACTATCCTTTGCAGTTTATGAGGACATATGGAATTGTCTAGTGAAGTGTCTGAGTCAGGAACATTTGATCAATGTTACTTGGCTCTCTTCTTCACCTTTCTCGGAAGCCTCATTGGATTACTTGTTTGTTTGTTTGTTCTATTTTTCTCCAAAATTAGACAGTTACTTTTAATATCTTTGATTTTATTTGGCTCTGGCAATACCACTCAGCATGTCAAGAAAGCATTTGTCAAGCATGATAACTTGATTTCAGACTCAGGAACCAACATGATCAAAGGGGAGACCTAACTCTCCTTCCTACAAGTTGTCCTTGAACTGCCACACACATACGCACACTGAATGAATCAATGAATGAAAATTAAATTACATTTGATGAAAAAATTATTTAAAACAGATTAGAATGCTGTCCATGAGTTTCTTTTTTCATAAATGTGATGGTATATGCAGTTTTTGTGTCTGTGGAAACATATTGTTATTATAATATTCTTTCCTAAGTGGTCATATGTGACAACTTCTTACCATCAGTAGGGTTCACACATAATTTTGTCTGTCTTTTTCTTTAAGTGATAGGAATTGAACCTTAGGCCTTAACCTTAATGAACATTAGTTGTTTCATTGTCTGGAAAGACCATTTTTAATCCTTTTGGATGAATATATAAATTGACATTTTTGCTTTTTCTTAGTAACCTTTGCAAAATGTTAATACAGGGGTGAACATTTGGAACAGTTGTTGTCGTCAGATAATTTTAAAGAGATATATTTTCATAGTCGCTATGTATAGTTGGTGTATAACATCACAGGATGTTTTTAGTAAAATCATTTCATTAAGAAAAGAACATCATAGGAACAACTATCAGTGTTCTTTTCTTGCCACTAGATAATGCTTGTCCTGAACAAGGCGTTTTTACAGTATACGTTAGATTACAAACACTACTCCTTTGTTACATTTTAGTAACTTGTGGATGTCTAGTTTATACAGATGTTTTAATATGAACTGCTTTGGTTGGTTTATATAAATAATTATCTTATTTTCTTTTTGAAGGTTTGTTATTGAACTTTGTGAGCCAATTCAAGTGAAACAATTCGATATTGCAAATTATGAATTATTTTCTTCTACTCCCAAAGACTTTCTGGTTTCTATCAGTGACAGGTAAATTCTTAAACTGTTTTATATAAAGTCCATGATAGAATATCAGAGTGAAAATTAAGCTCACATGCCAATCTGTTGTCTTCTATCGTTTTAGTTTTTAATACCAGTTTGTGATAACATTTGGATTATGGGCTCTTGTTAATCACTTATCTTATTAGCTCTTGTAATACTTAAACATCACAACCATGCTATGTTATTCTCTTATAAACCGAAGACACAGTTAGGGGATTAGATTGTGTATGTCACATGATTTATTGTTTGGGAGAAACAGGATTCCAATTTAGAACTATATGACTTTGCAGTTATTTTAATCATGCTTGTTGTTTTCAGACAGTTCTTTTAAATGTATTAAAATGTTCATATATATGTATAAGTGCTTCATTTTATATCACAGTGTATGTTTTTGGTGAAGTGTTTTAAAAACTTTTTTTACTTGCATGATTGAATCCTAGGTTTTCTTTTAAAGGAATTAGCTATGGAAGATGTCTGTTTAAATACAGTCATGTATTTTCTAACCTGGTTCCTACTAGTACTATATTCATGCCTTTCTTCATCACATCCTGTCACTGCGTGTGTGTAACAGTCTCTTTGTCTTTCTCCCGGTGTCTCATGGCTACTTTTGTTCCTCAAACCCTTGAAGCTGCCTTGCTCCTGCTTTTCTCTTTCCTTGTCTTCTGCTTGTTAATGTGATTTTTCAAGTAACTCTTTCCTAGTGAGGTAGAACTCAAAGCCTGTTGTATTTAAATGAGAAGAAAAACTGTACATGATAAATTTATTTTTACATTTTCTAGATATCCTACAAATAAATGGATTAAGCTGGGTACTTTCCATGGTAGAGATGAGCGGAATGTCCAGAGTTTCCCTCTGGATGAACAGATGTATGCCAAATATGTGAAGGTAATCTTTATGCATATAAGACTATGTTCTGTAATGAAGCTATTCTGGTTATTCACTCTGCTCACTTAGGAATCAGAGGAACAAAGAGTCCTCGCATAACACTGAGTAAATACTTCTCACTAGGCTACTTTACTTTCTAGACAACCGTTATTCTGGCATTTTTGTATTCTTGGTAATCTAGACCAAACTATTTATTTTTCGCTCTAATAAACCCCAAGTTACAAGTCTTGTTTTTGAGTTTTGCTCTTTTTTTTGACACAGAGTCTTATGCAGCTCACCCTGGCCTAACGCAGCAGGTACGGCTGCCTCTGTGTGTGAAGCAGTCATGCAGCACACCATGCTCAGTATGCGTTAGAACTGTAAATTGTCACCTACCTGGTATTGTGTTCTATTTTGAAACTTAAAACATTGCTGCCATTGGAATCTTTAAATTCATTAAAATATTATTCCTAGATAATTGATTCAGTTTTATTATCCATTTACTTAGGACTCTCCCTTTTTATAATTAAATGAAACATTATACCCATTTAGCAGTTTCAAATGAAACTTTAGATACTTTAAATATTTCCATTGCTTACTTCACCAACTGTTACTCAAGTTGAATTTCTATGAATAATAATCTATGGAAGTTTCTGTGCCTCTTTCCTGAACCCTTTTTCTTTAATAGAAAATAATGGACACATCTTAAAATACCATGCTGTTAGTAATGAGGCCTTCTGGAATTGCAGACCTTCTAATTTCTGTGCTTTCCTTAAGTTGTAAGAATTTATAGCTACTTGATTTTGTCTTCTGGGATTTTACTCTCTCTTTTTAAAGCATGAATTAAATAAATTCTACAAATGGGTAAACTTGTAGTATTCCTAATTTCAGTATGAAAGTGCTGTATTCTATATTGAAAATACAGTTGATATTTTCAGTGGAAAAATTGCCATGTAAAACTCCCCGCTTGTTTCTTTTATGGAGAGAAGCCATAGAATGTTTATGAACTGCTTTATTTGGAAAAACCCACTTTAGTAGAGACATGTCAAAAAGCCACTTGCTTATAGTAATGAATGCTAAATATGCATACAAATTCTTACCTGGGTATCAGCTCACCTAACATAACTAAATATAAATATACAAATTACTTTTTAAAACTTGCATTTTGTAAGTAAAGCATCTTTCAGTTGTATTAGTTAATATATGAAATAATAGAATATCAGAACTTATGCCTTCCTGAAGCACATTGAATACAATATTTTAAAACTACCAGAAAAATTTAATAAACTAATTTGTTTATTAATATATATATTTATCTGTAGATAAATACACTTTGCATGGCTGTAATATTTAACATAAGACATGGTTTCTGGAAACCATCGTTTTAGAATCTTCTTTTATCTAACAGATGAAAAATAATAAATGCATTTAAAGATTATTCCACTTTATTAGCCTAAAGCTAATTTATTACATGTATTTAGATTGTGCTTTTCAGTTGTTATAGTAAAAAAATGGGAATTACGTTTTTTGGTTCTGCATAGAATTAGGAGTACTACAATCTTACTGTCACATCGTGTTGCTTCTACACTTCATACATGTGGGTTGCAGATACTTGTTACTTATGGCATGTGATCCAGACTTTGCAACTGATTCCTTTTTCTTTTCCTTTCTCCTGCTTCAGATGTTCATCAAGTACATAAAGGTTAGCAACCTTCTCTTTTGCAATATTGAATAACAGACCATGGCATATTAATGCATTGCAAAGATAAAAAACAGTCCCAAAGCTCTATAAGTATTGATTTTGGGGGCAATGATTGTGTTTTTAGAAATGCTATACTGAGAAGACTGAGTGTGTTAACCTTACAGGTGCCCTGCCGGCTTCCAGTTCATGTACTTCTGTGTTTCAGGTGGAGCTGGTATCACATTTTGGATCAGAGCATTTTTGTCCTTTAAGCCTAATAAGGTAATACAAAACGAGTATTTCCTGCTGTTTATTTTACAAGTGATATAGAAAACCTTAATGTTTTTAAAGTGAAGAGAGAATTTTCTCTTATGTGAAGCTAATGCTGTAGAAATATAAAGTATTAAGCCTCCAATTTGAATGTGTTTTGAAAAAAAAAATGTCAGATAGTCTGAAACATAAACTTTATATTTTAATGTTCTTTTAGCTTACTTTCTTGTATTATTATTATTGTTTTTATTGTATTATTGTTTTATTGTATTAATAATACATAGAAGCACAGATTGATAGAAAATTGGTCATTATATTTCTAAATGCTTTAAGTTAGTTATATTTATGGAAGTAGTGAAAAAATAAATGTAAGAAATATTTATTTTGAAGGGCAAAAGCTAGTGGTCCATCAGACGTTACCCTGATTAATGTGACATTTTGCTCATGTATTGTGAAGAGATGAAACTCAGTAACTTATATTTTAATGAAATTGTTACTAGGGTCTTCGGTACTAGCATGGTGGAAGAGTATGAAGAAATTGCTGACTCCCAGTATCAGTCAGAACGTCCGGAACTATTTGATGAGGACTATGGTAAGTGATTTTAAACAAGTGCCTATCAGGATTTTTTTTTTTTTTTTGGTAATCTAATAGTAATGTAATGGGTGAGTCATGGATGATTTAGCCTGTTTTAAAAATGTATTTTTACATTTGAGTTCTGTGAGTTCTTTGTAACTGGAACTCTTCTTTTGTAATACCAATGCTATAAATTCAGTATATCTCAATTCTGGGTCCAAGAATCTGTTAAACTCAGAAGATACTGAAACAACAGAAGAAAATATTGACTCTACTGACTTGCCTTGAGTCTTGGAGCAAGCACATGAAGACCTGAGTCTTTTAAAAGCTCCTTTGAGTCAGAAGGGAGGGGGGATGTTTTATGCTGGCTTCTTTATTTGATCGAAATTCTTAAACCATAGAATTAAAGTTGTTTTTTGTTTGTTTGTTTTGGTTTTTCTTTTTATTTATTTTTTTATCATTTTGCTACCAAAAATACAAAGATATTTGCTAAAGTTTGGGAAAATACATAGTTTAATATTTTTGGTTAGCATTAATATATTGTCCTTGATTTATACCTGTAAGGCTTCTGAGCCTCCTTACGGAAATGTGTTTTAGGTTTATAGTTAATATTTACTATATAATGTTTTATGATAGTTGACTGATAAAATACAGGAACTTTTAAATGCTGTTATTGGAAATCAATTTTTTTTTCTTCTGTTAAAACAGATTATCCCCTGGATTATAATACTGTGGAGGATAAATCCTCAAAAAATCTTCTTGGTTCTGCTACAAGTGAGTATTTGGGGGTTTCCTATTTATACTGTAAAGTCTCAGTCTTTCTTGTTCTCTTTCTAACAGGCTATTTGTTGTAGTATAGTTTAGGATGCTTATACTCCCAATATTGACCTGTGTTAGCTTTGAAAGGTACTTATGTGGAAGTGGAGTACAGGTAAAAAGCAGGAAAATGTAAGCATGGGATGGAATCAGATTGGTACAGTGTAATCAGTCTCTTTGCAGTAAAGATAGGCCTATGAATTTCTTGGAGAAAAATTTAAGAAAGCATCACATGAGTAAATTCGTTGTGAATGAAGGCTTGGTAATCTGTGCATATGCCTAGTTTTCTGTTTAATGGTAAAATATCAAAGCTATTTCCAGAGTGCTAACAGTACCAGTACAATAAGCTGTTGTCAATGAAAAAGTGACTAAGATACCTACTTGGAGGTTTAGTTTGTTGTTCTTCCAAACTAGTGTTTATATAGGGGTATGCTGGCTAAAGATAATTCTAGAAAAGTACTGCCCAGCTGGAACATTATTTTTTTGTTAATACAAAATTAACTAAGTGTTTTCTTGGTATTTAGAGATTAATAACTGAATAACTAGAGGTCATACAAGTGTGTGTATATAAACTGTCTGTCACTATGTGGAGTTGAATCATTTTCTTTTTATTGTCTCTTTTCTCCATCTCTTTTCTTCTCCATGGAGGATTATAAGTTTTAGCAGCCTCCTAAGAATGAGAATAAGAGTGTTAAAATGCCTGCTAGAGGAAAGCCCATTATGTAATGTTCCTTTCTTATTAGTTCATTATACTTCATTTATAGTCACTGGTTTTGTTTCCTTTCACATGTTAGGAAATCGCTGAGCTAAAACCCAAGCCCCTGGTGCTAATTTTTGGCTTTTTAAATTTGGACAATGACTTTCAATTAGGACCCGTTGTTATTTTTATTGCTGATATAAAAATAGTGCTATGGTGAAAAAATGAGATTTTGTGTTATATATCTGGATTTTGCTATTATTTTCTTAAGTATATATTTTTATATGTTATATAATAATCATTATTCTTAATGACATTGAGCTAGTTCTAGGGAAATACCTTTTTCTTTCTTTTTTTTTTTTTAACATGGAATTAGATTCAGACTAAACTGTTTTTAGCTTCTGATGGTTACCAGAAAGAAGATACAAAGGAGATAGTTTCTTACCACAGATTTAGATAAGGGAAAGTCCTATTAATATTCTGCATTTTACTTTTTCTTCCTATGAGATTAGTTTGTAGATGCCATTAAAACATAATTATATGTCAGTGTAGGACATTTCCCTACTTGTAGTCTTTTTTTCTGACCGTATACTGTTACATAATATATACAGAGGATTACTTTGGTCCAAGTATTTTTTGTCTTTCTCCTTGAGAAATGTGGTTTTTTGCTAACACCTTTTTCTTTTTTTCTTTTATGGGTTTTGATAGGCAATCCGTTTACCTTTGAGTGTTCTGTGTATTGAAAGAATTTGCATAGTGAAATGATCGGGACAGGGAGATGTTACTTGCTCTGTAGTATGGAAAACAGCTTTTGAAATGACATATATATCTTTTTTATGATACATGGATTTTATTTATTTACTTATTTATTGATATACTTCTTAAGGTTTCAAAACAAGAGGTAGTGAGAAGAAAACATTACTTTGCTGTCATGAAGTTTACTGATCTGACCTATATAGTCTTCTAAAAAATTAGTGGTTGCTTTTGAACCCAACTTAGCCCCATTGTCTGAGATAGGATAACTAATAGTGTAAGTAATGCATACACGTATAGAATTAGTCTAAATAACCAATGTCTGACCATAGAGTGTCCAAGTTTGGCAGTTCAAAATGAGCTTGAGATTGGGCTCCTTTGGAACCAGCACTTTGGTACTGGAAAGCAGATCTAGGGCAAGCCCTCTGTTACTGCACTGTTGTTCCCGCTTTTTAGATGTTTCAAACATCTGTGTAGTCCAGGTAGCTTCAAACTTGCCTCTACTTCCTAAGTGTTGTGATTAGAGGTATATATCAACACAAACTTTTCCTTTTATAAAAATTGTGTGCATAGTCTCTACAAGACAGAATTTTGTAATTTTAATCTTAATGAAAACTTCCTTTCCCTTTTTCTATTAGAAACGTATTTAGTATCTTTTAATTGATATTATTGGAGCCAGAAATATTTGACAGTTTATATTTCAGAATATTTGCATATGCATAGTGAGACATCTTGAGGATGAGGTACAAGTTTAAACATGAAAGTCGTTTCATAATTTATACATATAGCTTGGAGGGTTTTTTTAATTTAATTTTATTTTTTACTTATTGACTTTGCATGCTTGAAGATAATTATATACAGTATATTTAGTGTGCCTGAATTTTGACTTATAATCTATCATATGAGGTCATATTCAAAATTTTCTACTTTTGGAACTGTTAGTGCTCAAAAAGTATATTTTGGAGCATTTTAGCTTTCATGTCAGGTGTTAGAGTTATGTAGCTTTTTAAAGTAGCTTTTTCAGAGTTTTATAGCTTAACCTATAGTTAGTATTCATAGGAAGTATACATCACCAGAATGTATGCATACAAACATGGATACATACATACATACATACATGCTTGCATACTATATATCTAGACATGCTTGTTTCTATGTAATTTAACTATCACTAAAGGAGATAGAGCTGTCTTACAGCAGCATGTGTGCATGCCTGTTCAGTCTTCTGACTCCTGCTTACATTCTTGAACTAAAACATGTAAATCTTTTTCATCAGTAGGAATTCTCCCTATCTATCACTTCTGCTTCACTTTGTCTTGTGGAATTTTCAGATGGCTATCTACCTTGTTATTCTTATAAGTTTGTCTTTTCTTGTAGATACATGTTTAAGACAAAGGCAGTTTTTAAATCAACATATTTTAGAAAAATAATATATATGTACTATGTGGTCCTACAAATAGAAAGTAGAAATGATTATCCAGAGGGAGCTGAGAGCACATAGAAGGAGTGGTATTTTGGTTGATTTATCTTGGCATATTGAAACATAGACAAAAACTTCTCCATCTCTGCATCCTAGACAGTTTATGTTTTCTGTAGCCAAAGTGCCATTGGTGTACTGAAAGACTCAACCATAATTTAAAGATGCTTGGTCCATAGGAGTCTTTCTTTCCAAAGGAATAATGTGAGATGAGTAACCTTCTCCACTCAGAGAAATGAGGGAATACTTAATCCGGTGTGGAGTTGTGTTTGACATTACTATTTACCCATTCTAAAGGGATTTTAGTGGCTGTGAGGATAAGCTTCCTCACATTTGACTGTGAATATAGAACAGTCAGAATAGACTGTTCACAAAGTTGCTTTGTCTCAAAAGACCAAAAAGAAAAAAATTATCTTCTATGAACTTAAGGAAATTGTTTCTTTTCATTAGATGAACTAAGAAAATAGAAATCTTCCAAATTTTGCTTTTGTTACCAAAACCATCGCCTAAAATGATGACAAATAGGTTTTTAAGATATAGAATATTATGTCTTCTTACTGTGGAGCTAGTAATAAAATTAAGTTTCAAATAACATAAAAGACAAGTTCTTTATACAGATTAACATAGATTTTGGTTAATTGAATAATGATGACTTAAATCGGAAATCTTAAGTACAAGTTTACTTTGAATACAAGAGAATATAAACTATAGATTAAAAATTTTGAGTTTTGTAAAGCAGGCAGCTTTGCCTGAACTTTATTTAGATGGTAGTGTAAGCAGAAGATCATGTCTAGTATTACTGGCATTCAGAGTAGGCTTATAAAGAAGCAGTTTCCATTCCTGGTTTGCAGGTTTGTGAAGCGATTGCCATTACTGTTCCTGTCATTACCTCAGGTGAACCATCTCAGCCTGAGTAAAAATCCAGGGCTGTACTTACCTGTTTATCAGATTGTCACATCTAAGGGCAAGACATTTGAAAATCAGCTTTTGTGTTATTCTGAAGACTCTAAACGAAGTACTGAAATTATCGTATTCAGATAAAACCACAGTTATGTGCATTTCAAAGTTACTGTACTTGGAGTCCTCTTTAAAACAGTGAACTTTTCCTCTACCCTGCACACACATGTACAGATCTGGGTCTGTGTGACCGTGTTTTAGAGCTTTGCATTTTACATCTTTGTTTTTCATTGAAAGTGTCATGCAAAGTCTATGAGACAGTTTTATCTGGAGACTAAGACGGGAACTTGGGAGGCTTACAGTACAGTCTCTGCCCATTCTTAGTGCTTTAATACAAAGGTGTGATAATGAATAATTGATGTCAAATGACAGTTCAAGGTAGACTGAGGAAATTCTCTGAAATTATATTACTAGGATATCCCCCTCAACTCCCATTACCAATTTCTCATGGATTTCTGCCATTCTGTGATTCTTATGTATTCATAGATGTCTTTATATAGAAATGGAGGCTTGTACCTTTGTTAGTTAAATGTCTCCACTGAGAGCAAAAAACAAACAAACAAAAAACTCAAAACAACCAAGTTGTTCTACCTATTAACCCCAGTTTTGACTTTGACTTTTAAAAATCTTTTACCCACAAAAAGATATTGGACATTATATAACCCACAATATACTGTTTGCCTAATTAATTTTAAATATCATCAGGGAAATTTAATTATGTCTGTTACCAGTTTATGTGACTGATAGATACTATATGACAATATAATACTATACAATTAATAGTAGAATTTTTCTACTTTTCTTTGGATACTAATCTCCCCATTTTATTTTTATCTATAACCACTCACTTAGAAAATTGTTTTGTCTAATATAAGTTGATTTTTTTTTAAACTATAGAACCTTCTTAAAGAAAAATTTGAAATATGAATTTTGATCATCTTATGTCCTCCATATTCTAGTCCATATGTTGAACTATAATTGAATTTTGTAATGTGTTAAAGACAGTATTTAGTAAAAGGTAGGAGAAAGTTTTATTTAAAAAAAAAAAAAACAAAAAACAAAAAACAAACAAAAAAAAAAACCAAAGAACTATTCAAACTTCTCTCCGAACCTTAGAATTTCAGTTTACTAAAATCTATATGCTATATTAGACTTTGATAGGAAATAAAAGATATCTAGTCAAAAGAAAATGCTAAAAGACCTTCATATGGGTCTTTTAAAAATTATATTAATTATTTTAATGAGACTCTTTAGGTATATTGGTATTGTTTTCTGATTGAATTTTGTTTTAGATGCCATTCTAAATATGGTGAATATTGCTGCTAATATTCTGGGAGCAAAAACTGAAGACTTGACAGAAGGTACCTAATCATTTTATGGGTCTTTAAAATAGATGGAACCTTTAAGTTAGAAAAAGGAAAAAAAACTAACAAAATAGACTTTTCATTTAGAAATGAAGAGACCATTGAAAATAACTTAGCAATCTTGTATTAGCTATTGTTTATTGAATTTCACACGTTTTTTTTTTTAAATGAAAGAACTTCATCTACATAAATTTCATGAATTGATCCTTGTCACTCCAGATGCCTCTCCCACCCTGTTAGAATTGATTCAACCCAGGATATCATATGTGCTATATAAGTGCTCTTTTTTATTTTCAATCAAGGTCTCATGAAGTTGCCATGCTGGCCTTGAACTTAACAGTGCTCCTATCTTAGTCTTATTAGTATCTGGGTGGGAGCAGGTGCTCCCGCCTGCCCTACTGAGATATTTGATTCTTCCTAGCCATGTCAGTAATGATTCTATGCCCTTATCTTTTTATTGAAAATTTGAAGTCCTTGTGGTGCTTTATATTAGCTTTCGTTTTGTATAGCAAATACATCAATATATTAGGCCATTTTATTTTCTTTAAAGAATGGCAAATATCAATTAGTAAAGAGTAACAAATGATGCCTTTTAGTTTTTGAAAACCACTAAGCCAAGTGTAAGCTTCAAAGTTAGCCATTTTACTTCCTCATTTTCCAGTAACTTTTTGGTCTAGAAGCAAATTAATCATGTAATATTATGCAAAATTTATAATACCAAATAAGGAATAATGTTCATTCTTTATAGTTGTGATCATGTGCAGTCATGTCTTTCTAAGAGAACTTAGATTTAAAAGAAAAAACTCCTCATGAGCAAATGTATTTGACCTTTTCCTTCTGCCCTGAGAGACTAAAGCTCTTTATTTGTTATAGTAAAATACTTTATGGTACAGTTTTTAAACATTGAACTCAATGTGGGCATCTTTCTTAAAATAGGAAATAAAAGTATTTCTGAGAATGCCACTGCCACAACTGAACCTAAAATGCCTGAGTCAACTCGTGTTTCAACTCCTGTTCCATCACCTGAGTAAGTTATGCTGCGACAATAGATTTCTGTTAAAACAGAGCAGAGTGTATTAGAAATAGAAAGAAAAGAGCTTGCCATCTGTATACAGTCATCTTTAAGAGAGCCCAAATCATAGAACAGACATTCATTCCTACAGCTGCTCTGGACACTTTTCAGTTACTTCTTCTCTTTTGTGTATGGTGTATTAAAAACACACTATTCCAGACCGTCCATTTGTTGCTTTATATATTACTGTCACACATTGAACCTTTTCTAAAGAAAAATATTTCCTTATAGAGGGTGATTACTCTAGGCTTGAGGTCAGATTTCAAAGGATTCTTACTGATTTTAGGTTTGAAAGCATTGCATATGTATATATAAAGTCCAAAGAAAGCCACAGAGGGTACCCAAAATACCTAGTGCAGTGGTTCTTAAGTTGTGTTTGTCACACAGCAAACTAACTTGTGTTCCCTTTTTCAAACTGATTTCTATAGATTTTTTTTTTTGTATTGGCACACATTGGGCAGTGTTTTGTATATAGGTAAAATAACATAAAATATCTTCATTTTGTGGGTATTTTCTTACCAAAGGCATTTATATCATAGATACATGTTATCAATAATAGACAATAAACTCAATGATTTGGCTGGTGAGTTATAGTTATCGTGTAAAATTTTAAAATCTTTTTTGTCTCTGAGGACCTTCTGATAGAGAGGCTATTTGAATTTGAACTATTTTACAATAGTAGGAAATCAAAATTGCAATAAGTATGCTTTAAAGTGTAATTCCACATTAGCATACTAATTAAAAAGTAATTTTGTGCTTTCAAAAGTAGAGTGAGATATTTATATTCTGAAAGTGACTGTGAAGATATTTATTGGGTGGTTAGAGTGAGAAATATAGCATATATGTTACTGATTCTTAAAAGGACTTAAAATATGTATTAGTGATAAAGACATTCTTAGTGTTTCTAATTATCTTGATGTATAATTACTATTTTTGATTTTATAACTAGGCTACTTCAGTTAACATAGTTTTTTTTCAAAAGCAAACTAAGCAAGCTAATTTTATTTATACACACGTAGACATGCGCATATGCAAATGTGAATATTTTGAAAGAGGACTTCTTTGAGACAGAATCTCCCTAGTCTAGCCCTAAACTTACAATCCCTCTGTCTCTTTCTCCCAAGTACTGGATTTACAGGCACATGCCACCACATTGGCAAAATCATTGAACAATTTTTACTTAAAGTTTCTTCATTTATTTACTTCTAAGTTTTTTAAAATGATTATATAGTAGTCATTTGGTAAGATAACAAAAATGCAGGACTCCATATTCAAAATTACTAAATTTATAGAAAGCTGTTACTTTCTTTTCCTGAGTGTATTTTAACTGTAACAGACTAGTGTGTATAACAGTATGTAATTCATATTTACCAGATTTTTATCTTCTTCCTTTCTTCAGACATTGCTCCTATTTACTGTCACAGTTTGTTCTCTAACTAATAGTTGACATGCCACTAGAATATGTAAGAAAGATAATTAGGTTCTAAATGGATCTATGTGGCTATAGATAGCTTTCTGTTAAGACATGCATGACTTAATTGGTTTTTATTTTGTTTTCAGCAAAAATGAAAATCTGCTTAGATGCTCTTTGACTTTGCTTTTGTCATTGTGGCAGATGTCTCTACTTGTAAACATTTTCTGGTAGTAATTTTTAAGGAAATTTTGCATATAAAGATAATTCAATTTTGGTATTCATATTACCTGAGTTTTTCATTCAGTTTTTTCTTTGTCCTTTAAGGTTGTATTCAGAAATTGTCTTTATCTCAGACAGGACCACAGACATCATAATTTATAACCTGGTTTCTGCTACTCCACCCCAATCTAGGCCCTACCACACAGACCTTCTCTAGGGCCAGTGGTGAGACAGACAGGTTTATGATGCGTCAGTACATTTTATTAAAGTGGTCAGGCATTTGTCTTTTAATAAGAAAACTAGCTCAGATGATGTTAAGTTGTATTTCCATAAAAGTAGATAGTCTGCTGTGTAGGAATTCCTCACAGCATCTACAGAAATATGCTTTAGAACTTTAGCTGCCTTCTGCAGATGATACTAGGAATCCTGGGTTTTAGTTCAAGCTCTTGGTTATCCTTAATTTCTAATCTGAAAGAGTGGTGGTAAGACTTGTAATGAGTTAGTAAATGTTATGGAAACAAAGGTACAGTGTACATACAGGGAAGAGAAGTATTCACAAATTTGATGTAAAATACAGTGGTTTCAGCTATTTGGTTGGTTACTTGGTAAGTGGACTTTGTGCTGCCATTTCTGACTAAAGTACTCTCTATATAAATTGGAAAATGTTGTATAGGGAAAACTGATCAAACATATTTTTGTACAGCTTTGTACTCGGCATTTCTTCTGTAATCCCAGTCTTTATGTTGTGCCTAATACATTTTCCTTAAGCTTATTTTAGCATTAGAGTTCTACCGTAGGTGGTATGTAATCATGTAATGTATTTCTAGATACGTAATCAAGGAAGTCCATACACGTGATACAGAGCCGTCAGCCTCAGACCCTGCAAAGGAGAGTCCGATTGTACAGCTGGTTCAGGAGGAAGAGGAGGAAGCGAGCCCGTCCACGGTCACCCTTTTGGGCAGCGGGGAGCAGGAGGATGAGTCGCCATCCTGGTTTGAGTCTGAGACACACGTGCTTTGTAGTGAACTGACTTCAATTTGTTGTATTTCTAGTTTCTCGGAGTATATCTCTAAATGGTGCTCAGTTAGAATTGCTCTTTATCGACAACGCAGCAGCACTGTGAGTAAAGGAAAAGGTGATGTGTCACCTCAGCCACCATTACTACTTCCTGTAGAATCAGTAGAGGTTTCAGTACTGCAGCCTCCCAGTGCAGACGTGGATAACGAGAACATGGAAAGAGAAGCTGAAACTGTTGTCCTGGATGATTTAAGTAGTGTGCACCAGGGTCATTTGATGAATCACACAGTGGATACAATTGAACTTGAACCAAGCTACCCTCAGACTCTTTCTCAGTCTCTTCTCTTAGATGTTACTCCAGAAATGAGTTCACTCTCTAGAGTAGCCGGGTCTGAGTCTGTTAAATCTGAGGGAGGACATACACCATCACAAGTGATGCCCCAAGAGAGTGCTGTTGAGTTTGATGATGAAACAGAGAAAAAGCTCGAGAGCTTTAGTTCTGCTGAGAAGCTCTCTGTTATTTATGAAACAAGTCAAGTTAATGAGGTAATGGACAATACTCTGAAAGAAGACATATTCTCCACAGAAGTTGTCACCAAGTTCCCTGAAACAGTAGTACCACCACCTATAAACACAGCCACTGTGCCAGAGAATGAAGGTGTGGAAAGCAAACCTAGTATAGCTGATACACTAAAGCATACAGTGACTCCAGTTATGGATCCGTCATTGCCTGAAGTGAAAGAGGAGGAGCAGTCTCCAGAAGATGCCCTTTTAAGAGGCTTACAGAGGACAGCTACAGATTTCTATGCTGAATTACAAAATTCTACAGATCTGGGATATGGTAATGGAAATCTTGTTCACGGATCAAATCAGAAGGAGTCAGTATTTATGAGACTTAATAATCGTATTAAAGCCTTAGAGGTTAACATGTCTCTCAGTGGTCGCTATCTGGAGGAACTTAGTCAAAGGTAAGTACAACCCATTTTACACCATAAGTTTAACAGCTGAGTATGATCTGCAAAGACATTGTGATAATGTAAGAAGCTAATTTTAACTGAAAAAGAGGGAAAGCCATTTAAATGAAGTTCAGAGCTTCCCAGAATTATTAATCTTTTCTGTTTTTGTAAATACTTAGTGACATGCAATTATTGGACTAATAAATTTTCTGTGTCTCGTTTTCTCCTTTATAATTTTTGTGTTCTTAACCATGTTGCTGAGATGAATGTTGAGCACTTGTGCTTAATGTGATCTCCTTGTCAGCATCTTAACTGGCAGTGTAGCCTGTGCTAACATGTCCAGCTTCATTTCTCTTGATGTCCAGGAACTATTTGGTTATACCTTTTGTATGTGTTACTGTATTGCACAGTCCTGAATAGATCATTTTAAGAAAAAGCAGATTGTCTAATCTTAAAATCAGAATCATTTTCCAGTACATAATGAATGAGAAAGTGGATTTAAAGCAATTCTTACTTTGTAGGTACCGAAAACAAATGGAAGAAATGCAAAAGGCTTTCAATAAGACAATAGTTAAGCTTCAGAACACTTCACGGATAGCAGAAGAACAGGTTGGTTTCTTCTTTATTGTCCATGTACTTTTCTCACTGCAGCCTGGTACTCACCTTTGTGGAGTGTATTGTAATTAATGTGCATCTGCAGTGTGTAAGAAGGTAGTAAGTCATTTCAGCCCTTGTTAGGATACTCTGATTTCAAGTATATCATACATTGTTTTAGATAATAAAAATCAATTTTATTTTACTTTTCTTCTTATTTCTGATTTTTGTTAATCAACGACGACTACAACAAAGTTCTTTTTTAATGAAGCATATTACTTAGATAATGTAATTTAAGGATATTTTGCATTTTTTAGACAGTACTGTGGCTGAAATATAGCTTCTCCAGTATCACATATGCCCATTTCATACATTTTAAAAAGACTGGTTTGTTTTATGTGAATATTTACTATTTAGTTTATGGTAACTATATAAGTATACATGTATTCTTTTGTGGAGTACAGTTATCGTCTCTGTAGTTACTCACAGAAGTATGTCTACAGTTGCTATTTCTATGTAATTATTGGTAATTTTCTCTAGTTTTCTCATCAGAGAAGAGTGCTAGCCCGTACATTTCCTAGTGTTTTGACAACATAACTAGCTTGTCATTTACCTGGTATCACTTTTATGGCCGAACTGTATCTTCCTACTCCAACATAATTAATACCTCTGTCAGCCTGTTATTTCCTTACAGGACCTCCGTTTGGACACTTTCTTGTGTAAAATTTGGTGTTATTAGATTTTTAAAGAAAACTTTTTATTTATATTCCAGCCTTAAAAATAAAATTTTATTTACCCTTCCAGTCCCCCCTTCCACAGTTCCTCATCCCACTCCTCCTCCAAGAGGGTGCCCCCAAACTAGGTTTCCCCTCTTCTTCTCCTCTTCCCTCCCCGACCCCTCGTGGATTAGGTGCATCTTCTTCCACTGAAGCCAGACTAGGCAGTCCTCTGCTATGTATGTGCCTGGGGCCTTGGACCGTTCTGTGTATGCTGCCTGGTTGGTGGCTCAGTGTCTGGTAGCTCCCTGGGGTCTGGGTTAGTTGAGACTGCTGGTCTACCTATGAGATTGGCCTCTTCTTCAGCTTCTTAAATCCTTCCCCTTATTCAACCATAGTGGTCCCCGATTTTAGTTCAGTGGTTGAATGTAAGTATCTGCATCTGTGTCAGTCAGCTGCTGGTAGAGCCTTTCAGAGGTCAGTCATGCTAGGCCCCTATCTTAAGTCTCTTCTCCATTTTTGTCCCTGCAGTTCTTTTGAGTCAGAAATTTTGACTTAGTAACCCCATCCCTCCACTTGAGGCCCTGTCTATCTAGGGGAGGTAAACTCTCCCCATTGTTGGACGTTTTCTCTAAGGTCACCCCCATTGAGTCCTGAGAGTCTCTCACCTCCTGGTCTCTGGTACTTTCTGGATGGTCCTCCCCACCTCCCACCCCCTAGGCTGCATATTTTCGTTCATTCTCTTGTTCCTCTGAGCTTCTCTGCAGCCTTCCCCCTCATACCTGATCTTATTCCCCTTTTCGCTTCCCTTTCCCCTCTCCCACCCAGGTACCTCCCTCCCTTTGCCTTCTGTGATTACTTTCTATCCCCTTCTAGTGGGATTGAAGCATCCTCTCTTGGGCCTTCTTTCTTGTTTAGCTTCTTTGGGTCTGTGGAGTGTAACATAGTACCTGTATTTTATGGCTAATATCCACTTTAAAGTGAGTACATTTGATGCATGTCCTTTTGGGTCTGGGTTACTTCACTCAGGATGATATTTTCTAGTTCCATCCATTTGCCTGCAAAATTCATGATGTCCTTGTTCTTAATAGCTGAATAGTATACCATTGTGTAAATGAACTACATTTTCTGTATCCATTCTTCCGTTGAGGGACATCTGGGTTGTTTCCAACTTCTGGCTATTACGAATAAGGCTGCTGTGAACATAGTGGTATGATGGAACATCTTTTGGGTATATGCTCAAGAGTGGTAGGTATAGCTGGATGTTCAGGTAGAACTATGCCCAGTTTTCTGAGCTACTGCCAGATTGATTTCCAGAGTGGTTGTACCAGTTTGCAATCCCATCAGCAATGGTGGAGTTTTAACTAGTAGTTTTCCACCGTACTAGAGAAGAAATAAAAAACATTTTAGCACTTTATTGTGGTGCCCTTTATTGAACTTCTTTTCATCTTTTCACCTTGCTGTCCTTCTACATAAGATTAGCTTAATAGTTTTCTACAAATGGGTGAAAATATATGGTCCAAGACTTTCTGTGTGTGATTTTTTTCATTTGAAGTAATAGCCTGTAGTACACTTGTTGATTATAGAAAAGAATGGCTTTATTTCTTTTCTTTCATCTTTTTCTATTTATTTATTGCTTGTCCAGATGTAGATAATAACAGTATGACTAGTGATAAGTTCACTCCTCTGTCTTAATGAAAAAATTTTCCAGTATTACGCCTTTAAATATGATGTGTGTGCTATTACAATCAAGAAATATTTTGAGCTTTAATCTGATATCTCCTTTATTTTTCTCTATGCTTTATCTATAGAATCTGTATCTTATGTCTCAAAGACCTATATAAGTACTTTACATGTTCTTGTAATCTGAACAAAAATAAATGTATTGATTAAAAATGTCAGCCAGTTTAAGCTTGTCTTTAGTTGTTTGTAACTATCACAGGCAAATTAGTGTTGTATGTGAGTTGGCTTTCAAAGGAAGTGATTCAATAAGTCATTAACTTAGTATTTTTAAAAGGTGAACTTTATTAGAAAGAAGCAAAGGTTTTCAGTAATAAACTCTATTGTCCGTTTTATACACCCTCACCCCTCACACACAGCTGAGGCTTGAAACGCTTAGATCTAGAATAATAAAGGGTTACGTAGTTTCTATCAGGTCTTAAGTTAGAGTTTTCAAGTTCATGAACTTCTTCCTGCCTTTTTTTCTTCCTTCCTTTTAGATTTATTAATAGACTGAAATTTTGGTACCATTTACGTAATACCCAATGAAGGTGACTCTGGTGGCCTTCTTTTCATTGGTAGTAGTGTAGTATCCATTAGATGACATAGATATGACTTCCTGGATCCCATTGTATTCTGCTATGAAAGGAAAGGTTATAATTTTTTTATATTAAAATCCCTTATATCTAGAAACTAACTTCAAAAAAATTTCAGCATGTCTTTCTACTGGCAAATGATTTGCTTTAAAAACACTTGGTCAGAGTAGTATGTAT
Source organism: Mastomys natalensis (assembly GCA_021653895.1). Lineage (NCBI taxonomy): Eukaryota > Metazoa > Chordata > Mammalia > Rodentia > Muridae > Mastomys > Mastomys natalensis. The sequence continues at coordinate 461,300 of JAJTUV010000648.1, forward strand.
GTATCTAGTGATATACTATTTCAATAGTAAGTTGAAAAACAGTTCATTAGCTTCTATTAACATGATATTCTATATCCTGGCAGGAAGTGGCAGAATAGTTCCTTCTGAGGGGAAGATTGAGCACAATCCCAGATTTCTATGTATTTTATGTTTTTTAAAACTTTTGATCAAAGTTTGTATTTCTCTATTAAGATCTTTGCAAAAATACATTTTGAAAGAACATAGTGGTTTTTCCAAATTACATGTTTTACTTAAATTTATAATTTAGTTACTGTACAGATGAAATATAAAGAAAGGTGATCTTTTGTTATAGGATCAGCGGCAAACTGAAGCCATCCACTTGCTCCAGGCACAACTGACCAACATGACACAGCTTGTTTCAAACTTGTCAGCAACTGTAGCAGAATTAAAACGGGAGGTAATTGTTCAACTACCTGTAAGACAGTGCTCCTAGGAAGGTTGTCAGAAGGCCAAGCTTGTAAATATGAACATGATAGTTCAAAGCTCAAACCAAACAAAACTGTTACTTATGTAGAACTTTCTTAAAACACCAAAATGCAATATTTTATTGAAAGTTTGGCTTTCATGATTTGGCCACCTTATAAGGCAGGTATTAATGTTGATTCCGTCAGGTCTTTTGGAAAAAGCAATTTAATTTGCTTTCTATTCTGAACATTGCAAATCATTGGACATTACTAAGCAAAGAAATTATCTGGATCATTTCAGTGATGTTTAACATGTTGAGAAGTTCCTCATTTGCTACCCTGCTGAGAATTATCTGTTTAAGAACAAGAGTAGAAACAAGAAGGGAACTTCTTAGGAGGGGGCAGTTGCAGTAACTTGGGTGAAGTTAACTAAGATTTAGAAGTAGAAAATAGTAGGATGTTAATTGAATATTAAGTATATATTTAAAGAGGTAGAAAGACAAGCCTTAATGAACTATTGGGTATGTGAGGATAAGAAATTAAGGTTGAGTCTGAGTGGTTTGATAACTGAATAGTTCAGTTGTATATAGTTAGAAAGGATATGTGTTAGTATACTATCCCTAAGGGAGAGAGTGCAGATGGAAAGACAGACTAGATATCAACAGAATTTTCAGTGGTGAGCTTAAGTCTAAGGCATAAATGTGCTTACTGTACTGCTTTTATCTTTCAAGAAAGAATTAGATGGGGAGAGAATAGGAAAAGAGCAAATGTCTATAGTTTGTTTTCAAGCAGCATGCTCTGTATTTATGGTTTTGGAGCACTTTGTTTAAAATTACTTGTTTGAATTTTAGGTCCCACTGTCTATTCTTTAAAATAGTTTGTAATTATGTTTATCTTTTTAGGTTTCAGATCGTCAGAGTTACCTTGTCATGTCTTTGGTTTTATGTGTTGTCTTGGGACTGATGCTCTGTATGCAACGTTGTAGAAATACTTCTCAATTTGATGGAGATTACATTTCAAAACTTCCTAAAAGTAATCAGTATCCAAGCCCTAAAAGGTGAGGTTAACTTTATACTTCACAGTTTTCTTCTTTTTTCACCACTGTTTTGTTTTACTTTGTTTTTCTCAAAGAAATGCTGAGCAGATAAAGGGACAGGAAACCAAAATATTAAAAACATCTTTGTAGCAAGATGGTAACTATACATGGAGATAGTGTTATTGAATAATCAAGAGAAATATGCATCAAACCTTTAAATTATTTTGGTTGAGAAAGATGTTCAAATGTGGCATTCAAAGGTGGAAGAGAAGTAACATTGTAAGATAAGATCTTTGGAGAAGATTTGTTTTATATTAGCAGTAATTGTGCTAATTTAGGCTTGTTCTGTATGTTATGCAGGTCTCAAATCCTCCATTTAAATAGGCTACACAGTAAGTTAGATCCTGAATACTCACTCCTGTGTGATATTGTTTTCTTAATATATTAGGTGTTTCTCTTCCTATGATGACATGAATTTGAAAAGAAGAACATCATTTCCCCTCATCAGATCCAAATCTCTGCAGTTTACTGGCAAAGAAGGTAGATGTTTATGGATATGACCTATGTGTACAAATTGGCTTCTGGAATAAGTATAATACATGCTGTGTTTTCATCTGCAACCAAAAAAATGAATCAGTTATCTTTGTGTTTGTGCTGGTCAAAGCCACTTTATCATTTTCATGCTTTAAAACTCTTCATTCCTTTGAAAGCCCAAAGGGTGGGGAGGGGGACTTAGTGTTAATTAGCAATGAGTAGTGTTGTTTGCACATGCTCCTGTTTAGAAGTATTTCTTTTTAGAAAGGGATGTTTGAGAAAGTTCAGCAGCTATGGAAAACCTGAATGCTCAATGTGCTCTCATAGCATCCTGTGCTTTTCTGCCTCCTCTTCTTGTGCAGGTAGGACCCTTTTTTATCTCTAGTTTAGGACTTTCGAGGCACTTTCATAGCCCCAGAGTTTATAATTGGGTTCCATTCAAGACATGTTAACATTTGGATAAGCAGATGTATGCTAAGTGACTATTTTCCTATTTTAGTTCCTTTGTAATTAGTGCTTATTAAGAAACTTAAAAATTTATTCTTATAGCAATAGTAAAATGATTATATATTTCATTTAAGGGTGCTTTCTATATAACTAGCTATTTTCCCTTTCCTTAGGATTTTAGTAATTAAGCCAAATGTTTCTGTTATTATGTCCTTCAAATAGTCTTTCCTGAGTCTCACTAGTATAAGCTTTCATTCCATGTGCCTTTACTAAGCTTAGAGAATTTTTATAAACTCAATATGCCTGTGTAACTCACATCCTAATTAAAAAGTAGAATGCAGTCTAGCACCTCAAAAACTGTTTTGTGTTTTCCTCTCCCATATAGGCAGTGTTTTAACATCTAGTTATTGTGAGTCACCATGCCATTTACCCGAATTCTAGTACAGTATTCCACTGTACAAATGCTACACATTAACACATTTGCCTGTGGAGTAGTACATGTCTTTAAGATATACATGCATCTGCCAACAGGAATGGAAGTGGTCGTGCTGGGTCATAGCATGTGTGGCAGCCTTAGTGAATACCAGCACATGATTTTCTGTGAATGACCTCCATCTGCTTTGGGTGCTTCCCCCCAGCTTTGCCAGGTGTTCCACATCCTAGTAAACATTTTAGTATTTGAATATTGTAGTTATTCTGATTGGTATATATGCATTTCTTCTTTGAGGTATATTCATACAGTTGTGAGATATGTTGAGATTGTTTTTGTTTTTTATCAGTTCTCTTATTTTAAATTAAGTGAACTAACATTTTATTATTTTTCCTCTAACTCTTTAAAGGCAAATAGAATAGGCTCCCTGCTGCCCCCCTACCCCCCCCCACCCCCCATAATAGAATTGCTTCTGTTTTAGACAGTGATATGACCTTGACTTAACCTTGCTTTTAATGAAAGCTGAGAACAATAGGTGGGGACAGTAGATAGGAAGAGATTGACTTCAGTCCTGATTCTATCCTTCCTTCCTTCCTTCCTTCCTTCCTTCCTTCCTTCTTTTCTTTCTTCCTTCCTTTCTTTTAAAGTTAAAGCGCTTCTTGGAGCAGTGTTCTTGGTCTGCCTTAAATTTTCCTATCTTGTTGGTATTTTCAGTTCTTAACTTAGAAGGAAGGAACCATGTTAGATTGTTTTCTTTTTTAAGCAACAACTTAAAATTTTAAAAAAGATAGCAGGTGCCTTTTCCCAGTGAGCCATCTCATCAACCTTCTGTTTGTCTTTTGATGAGATTTAATTAGCGTCCGCTCTCTGTTTTTCTGCACGTATAAACAAAAATGGGAGAGCTAGGTCATGCGACAGTATTGTTTTTCTCTTTGTATAATCTCCATATTTTCCATATTACTGTATTGCTTTACAAACCTAGCAACAGTGTTCCATTGTTTCCATATCTTCATATATGTTAGTTTTTGCTTTTCCTTCTAATTATAGCTATTCTAATATCTGTGAGATAACCTACTGTGACTTTGATTTGCATTTCTCTAGTTCATTGTGTGTGTGTGCGTGCATGTGTACATGTGAGTGTACATACACACATATAGATGCATACATGTACATATAAATACACATATATGCATTCACTATCATATAAAAGTAAATGTAATGCATAATTGACAGATCTTCCTTTCTGCACATAGCATTTTCACTATCCATTTTGTTTTGTTGTCTGTACTTTCTGTGTCCTATCTAGGAAGTCATTGTGAAGTCTAGAGTCCTAAAAACTTACGGTTTTTTTCTCCTAATTTTTAGGTTTAGATCTGTACTGTATTTGGAGTTAATTTTTGTATGACATAAGGGTCCATTTATCTCTGCACAATTTGACTAGATTATCTATTTCTCATTGAGAGTAGTCTAAGCATCCTTGTAAGAAAAAAAAAATCACTTGACCATATCTCTACATACTGTATTGCCCTATTGTTAAATATGTTAAATGCGTATGAATTTAGGATCATTATGTTTTCTTGGAGTATTGTAGTCCAGTAATCATTATGTAATTTTGTTCCATGTCTTAAAGTCTCCTCTGTCTCAAATGAGTGAAGCTGTTCTTCCTTTTGCATTTAAATGAATTTTCTTTAGGTGATATATAGTTGGATCTCATTACCTGATTGACTGGTAGTCTCCTTAAATTAGTTTATTTAGACTACTGATTTTAAAAATTGTTTTGATGTAGTTAGAATATTATAATAATATTATTTTCTATTTGTTAATTTTTTATTTGTTTGTTTTTATTCTATTACTTATTTTTCCTCTTTTTGATTATAATTATTTTATCTGATTTTTTGTTAGCATATCCAACATAATTCTTTACAGAGTTAAACTTTTATTGCTTGTTTACCATTTACATTAACAACAAACCTATCTCCGCTTTCAAATAAAGCCATACCTTTCTCCAGGTTTGGTTATAGCAACAAAGTAATTAATATTAAATCCTGCCCATCATGTGCAATATTACTATCATTTATTTTGTTTATACATATACATAGCTTATACAAAACCATGTGGATATTAATTTGAATATACTTATCTGTTAACAAGTTAAGGATAAGAAAAAAATTGTTTTCTTTTTTCTTATTTCTTTTTGAATTATTATTTTTTTGCAAGGCAGGTCTGTAGACATAGCATTCACTCAATTTTGTTTATTTATGAAAGTCTATTTCTTCTCTTTTGAAGAATACGTAAGTAAGATAAGAATTTTATCTGATTTTTTGTTCCCCCTCAAAAAACAAAACTTTAAGAAGAAATTTACATCGTACAGTTTCAGATGTCACTCCTGTTTTTTGTTTGTTTTGTTTCTAGTTTTGTTTTTCTTGTCATTTTCTGCTCTTCTTGTTGTGTTTTATCTACTGAGATATGCCATGGATATGGATCACGGGCTTCCTTCTGAATTAGTAAAACTACATGGGTATAGGATTTTCTTGGTAAGAGTAGTTTAGGGTCTTTAAAGTTGTAGGAATGAAGTTTTCTGGTAATGTTTAATTACAATTCCAAAAATTACCCATTTTCCCTTAAATGCTAAAGTGTATTAACACTTAGCCTATCATCTGAACTTTTGCAGAGTTTTGCATTTGATGTAACAGCAGTCTGCTGTACTCTCCTTCTTCATTGTGTAGTTCGAGGCTTTTTGTTTGGATGAAGGGGATATTCATTTCCCTATTATAATGCTTAGGTTGGGAGTTATACACAGTCATTGGTCTTTATTGGTCACTTAAGGACCAAATACTTACTAATCTAAAGAAGCATTTTTGCCTCTTTCAGAACCAATACAATGAGCTTATTAAAGCCTTTGCTTATCCTGTTTAATTTACATGGTTTCCTTATATTCATTTTTATGTTATTTTGTCTCAACTGTAGTTGTTTTTTTTTGTTTGTTTGTTTCTTTGTTTTTTTAGGGTATTACATTTTATATTTATTGTTTCTTTAAATTTGTCTGCATATTTACTGAGTTCTTTGGTATGTCTTAATATATTTTTCCTAAGATCTTTCATTTGTCATTATATCTCTAAACCTCTGAATTCTGTTTTTCTTTTCTTTTTTGAGACAAGTTCTCTCTGGCCCTGGCTGTCCTGGAACTCACTGTGTCACTGTATAGATCAGGCTGGTCTCATGATTCACAGAGGTCTACCTGCCTTTGCTGGGATTAGAGGTGTATGCCATCATACCAGCTTCTTGAACTACTATTTTTACTTTTCTTTAATCCTGTGTTAGATGTAATGGGCTCTTTAGATTTCTAGATAGGTAGGTATCTTTTAAGTAATGGAAAATTGTAACTGATAATTTCCCCTAGATACATTACCTATCTTGATTCCTCCATCTCTTAAGTCTCAAATTTCATAAATGTATTATTGTCATGTGTCCTTTTTATCTTGTAAAGTTTCTATCTTTTTCTTTTAAAATAGTGTGTGGTTGTGTGAATACAAACGCAAGTGCCTTTGGAAGCCAGCTCATCCCTGGAGCTGTGATCTCTGAGCTGCCGGGAATGGGTGCTGTAAAGCACACTCAACCCTCTGCAGGAGCAGCATATGCTGTTAATCCAGTCCGCTTTTGCTTCCTTATATCATTTTCAGTGCTTGGTTTTTCCTAAGCCACAGAGTCTACAGCTATATTTAATCTGTTCTTAAATTTGTACGTTGAGTTTTATATTTTACTTACCACGTTTTTTGTTCCTAGGAGACCTTTGTGTTTTGTTAAAGTCTTGTTTTGTATTTCTTGAGATATTTTCCAGCTTTTTAATATTTAAACACAATTAAATATAGTTTCTTTTATTGCCCATGTTTGAGATCAAAATAATAATACAAGTTGTAATTGATGGGGTCATGTTATTAATATGTTCCTGGTATGTATAGCTTTATGATAAATTAGTCTGTGTCAGAATACACATTGTTTTAACAAGTTGCATAGGGCTGAAGTTCAACAGCTCTGTTTAGAGATCTGTGCTTGTCATTGGAGGGAAAGGTAGGAACTCTGAATGTGCTTTTGAGTAACAGAGTTTTTAAAACTTAGAGGTGAATCTATAGATCTGATTTCCTCATCACCTAAGAATGTTTTTCATGAGTTTGTATCACATGTACCATGTTCAAACTATTTCTATATTTTAGAGTCAATAGTTTTAATCAGAGCTATAAAAGATTAGGAAAAAATTCCTAAATCCCACTTTATATTCTTTACTGACATCTATAATTCCAACACATCATAATGTGCCTGTCTGACTATATTTATCTTTTGCATTACCTGTAGGCCCAGTAATACCATTTTTCTCATCAGATGGGGAATGAATATGGTCCCAGAGAATGACCCTTCCTGTATCAGTTGATAATTGTTCGTTCAAAATGTAAAAAGGCAATATACTTATGTAAAATGTTGGTTGTCTTCAGAATTGATAACCAATCTTCAAATATCGTTGACCAAATTCAGGTTCAGAGCCCACAATGCTGGCTTACTAATTTTCAATGTAGAAATAATAGTTATCCTGATACCTGTCATCCATTTCACTAATAATCACTAATGTTGTTATGGGAGTGTTTATTCATAGCATAATCCACTTTTCATTTTACATCCCTTTTTTTGCTTATAGTAGATCCGAATGATTTGTACATCGTAGAACCTCTCAAGTTCTCTCCAGAGAAAAAGGTAATATTCTTTTTCTTTTCAAGTCTATTATAAGCTATGTGGTCATAATTGAAAAACAAATATTGAAATGTTAGTATTTATTCCTTGGCATTTTGTTTATTTTAATTTTTGTTTTTTTTTTAGTTGTTTTGGGTGGTTGTTGATATTTTTACATTTATTTAGTGTGTCAGTGCCAAAAGGGTAACTTGTAGGAGTTACTACTCCACCCTGTGAGTTCTTAGCACCAAGTGTCTTTTCCTGCTAAGCCATCTTGTTGACCCTGTTTTTTGTTTTTTTTTGAGACAAGGTCTCACACACACTGTAGCTTAGGCTTGCCTGGACTACAGTATGCAGCCCAGACTGGCATCAAACTCTCTGAAGTCCTCCTGCCTCAATCTTCCAAGGGCTGGGATAATAGATGGGAGCCATCATATCCAACCATAGTGTTGATTTTCTCCCCGCGCCCCCCCCCCCCGTTTTTGTTTGTTTGAGATAAAGTCTTATGTATGCCAGGATGCCTAAACTTGCTGCATCCTGAGAATGACTTTGAGCCTCTGTTTACACCTTCTGAGTACAGGTGCTAGGATTGTAGGCAGACAACCCCCGTCAAGTTTTATGCAGTACTCAGGGTCAAACCTGGGGCTTCATGCCTATGGTACAAGCCTTTTACTAACTGAATTGTATCCCTAGGTCCCGTCCGTTCATTTTCAGTGGTGATAAGGTATAAATAAATATTTATTTATGCTTGTTGTCTATTTTGTATGAAATAGGAACCAAGAAGTATATTCCTATTTTTAAACGTCTACAAAATAAAACTAAGAATTCATTAAAGAGACACTCATGAGGCCTGCAAAGCCTTAAATATTATCCAACCCTTTAAAGGAAAAAACTGTGCTGATCCTTGGATGATAGTCATTATTTATGAGCTGCCCATGCATGCCAGGCACAGTGTAAGCACTGTCTATAATAGAATCCTCTCTGTAACCTAGCAGTGCTAATAGCTCCATTTAAAAAAGGAGGACGAAAACATAGGCTGTATTTAGATGTCCCATTAGATAGTAGGCACTGCTTTCTTTGTATCTTCCTAGGATTTCCCACCACCCCCCGTCCCCGGCTATAAAGTCTGATTTTCTTTTTTACCTCTCAAATTATATAATATTTATTTTGATTAGCAATAATTGTCTGTAGTAAAATTTCAGATTAGTGCAAAGTAGCATTGGATTTAATCCTAACTTCAGTATTTACTATTTTGTAATTTAGACAGTGAGCCAAATCTCTAAAGTTTGATTTTATTTTTTTTTTTTTTTCATGTAGGAGCCAAGGGCAAACTTCTCAGGGTTAACATATATGAAAGTAACCAGTATAACATCTGACACATAGAGGTATTCAGATATTAGCTGTCTCTACCTAAACTCTATGCACAAGTTGCTGTAAGCTATTGAAACATTGAGTTGAGTAGCATTTATAAAGGGGGATGATATCAGAGATACTATCTATTCACAGCAGCGTGTGTGTGTGTGTGTGTGTGTGTGTGTGAGAGAGAGAGAGAGAGAGAGAGCTAGTTTTACTTCTCATAAGCAATGCTACTTTCTTCATACATCTCATATCTAATGAGGAGTAATTTCTGTGTTTTTATTTCTGTTATAGAAGAAACGTTGCAAGTACAAAACTGAAAAAATTGAGACAATAAAGCCTGCAGAACCATTGCAACCTATAGCAAATGGAGATATAAAAGGAAGAAAGCCCTTTACGAACCAGAGAGATTTTTCTAATATGGGAGAAGTTTATCACTCTTCTTACAAAGGCCCTCCATCTGAGGGCAGCTCAGAAACTTCATCACAGTCAGAAGAGTCCTATTTTTGTGGCATTTCAGCTTGTACAAGTCTGTGCAATGGACAGACCCAAAAGACAAAAACTGAGAAGAGGGCTTTAAAACGAAGGCGATCTAAAGTCCAAGACCAAGGAAAATTAATAAAAGCTCTTATACAGACTAAGTCGGGGTCATTGCCGAGCCTGCATGACATAATCAAAGGAAACAAGGAGATCACCGTGGGAGCATTTGGGGTTACAGCAGTCTCGGGACATATCTAAAAGGAGCTGAACATTTATACTGAGGACTTTTTTGTTGTTCTTTGAAGAACAGCCTGTGGTATTTGAAGGGTTCATGGGGAGGGATAAAATATTGGGGAAAGTATTCAGAAATTATGGGGTTTTTTTTTCCTTTTAAAAAAGTAGACAGGATTGTGTCAATCTTGGCTGATGAAGTACAGTTTTACATGGCTGATCTTGTCCTATAAGGATGATGATAGACATTTTATAAAGATATGTTTTCACAGATAATTACTGGGACAAAAGTAATTTGGAAGCCCAGTTCCTTGGGTGGATAGGAATGAAAGCCTAAACCCCTCCTTCAGCTTGGTTCCCGTCTCTTGCACCTTCCCATATTTATGTGCCTTTTGTCTATTTATAATGCCACTGGAAGAGGAGGGAGAACTTTTTCTGTCATTTGATTTGTTTTGTAACTTTATTAGGTTTTTGAAGCTGCAAACACTACAAAGCTTTAGGGTGTCCATGCCTGAAGCTCAGCAGTGTGGGGCATTTGCATAAAGACCCTAAAGACTTCAACTTAGACTCACTCAGGAGTCTCACTGGACGTAAACACACACTTGCTGAAGTTTTAGAAAGGCCTTTCGGATAAAAGGTGATGATTTCACCCTTGGTCTCATTTAATTTAGTTGGATTGGGTTATTCCCCCCACCCCCGAGTTATTAACTCAGTAAAATGTAAGATATTTTCTTGGAAATGACAGGTATTTGAAACAAATTTATTATAAATTCACCTTTAAACACACTTAACTATTTGTGATAATTTCTTTACATTGCTCTAAATGTTCACAGTAAACACTAATCCTCCAAATTTTCACATCACCGAGACCAGGTTTTCCATGGTCCAGTCACTGCCTTTGTACATAGTCACAGAGCCAGCCAGTGAGCACGTCAGGCCTGATTCAGTCTAATTGGCAAAGTCTAGTAGGATTATGATTCCTTCATGTTTGCTTTTATTGGCTACAATGTGCAGATATGTATCTATGTGGTGTCAGCGTCTGTCTTCATTTGTTTTTTCCCCCTTAAGTAATTGGCAGTGTCTGTCTGAGTAAATTGATTTCTTGATGTGTGATTGTCCAGGGATGAGTGAAAGTGGTATGTGTTTTTGAGAGAGAATTGACCATTTTATGTTGTAAAATTTAAGTTATAACTTATTGAGCACTTTTGTTAATAATTGTTTTTAAATTTGTCTAATACCTTTTTTGGTATTGTTTGTAATGTGATTTATTTAAGGCCTTTTTGTTTAAGTTGCTGCTTTAGGTTAACAGTATGTTTTAGGAAATGAATTTTCCCCCTTCCAGTCTGCACAATTAGCCATTCAGAGCAATATGGCCTGATGGTCCAGCAGGCCCTTGAGAAGTCCAGATGTGGGCAGAGCTAGAGTGGGAAGTCACTGTGTGTTGTGAAAAGAGGGTTTTAAATATGTAACTACAGAGCTGTAGTACCATTAGAAACTGTGAATTTCCAAATAAATCTGAACACTTGTCTTTATTAATTACTGGCTCTTCTGTCCTTTCAAAGATTGCAAAAATGTGTTACTAACTTCTGATCATAGATTTAAGGGTGTTTTGGTTTTTTGGCATCTTGCAGGCTAATTTTGTCAGCACTGCTCATATTTCAGGCAACCACAGGCTACTCCTGCACCTGAGCATTCTGTTCACTGATCATCAGTTTACCTTGGCAGACTCTAAACAGACAGTTCAATAGTTATTACAATGCACATCTACCTAGAGAATTTCAGCTTTAGTCTTGAGTTGTATTTCTCTTCCAGATTGTAACTACTTGTAAGAGGGGAGAAAACTAAGCAACAAAAACTCAAACTTCTAATGAGTGAAGATTCTTGCCAGGAGCAGATTTTTGTTTTTGAAAAAGTAAGGATCAAAACCCAAGGGCTGTAAAATCCTAAACTTTTGAATTACTGCTCAGTTCTTTAGAGGATTTGGGTATTTAGAGGATAGCATTTTTGGATTTTAGATTTTGGAACTAAGGATGCCTACCCAACAAATATTATTAACAGAATCCAAAACTCTTCTAACTTTTCCCAAGTGTTTGAGGTAAGACATACTCAAACCTGTATGTAAATCTAAAAGATTTTCAACACTCCATGGTAGCCAACTTTATTTTATTTGTAGTGTTAAGTAAGATATTTAACCAGAATGAAATAAAACTCACTCAACTCAAAGTCTGTTCTTTATATTCTTAATGTATCTGTGGAGGTTTATATATGCATATGATTTGAGCAATTAAATAGTTTCTACAAAGACTGTAAGATGTACACAGATACATTTTCTCCCTCACCTTTCACTGTCCACCATAAATTCATCCCCAGCAGCAGCCGGTTTCAATTCTGGATTTCAAGTCACTGTACTTGTGCCTTATGTTGACATTTTTAGTTTTAGATGCGTGTGTCCAATTTGAACACAGACAGACATAAAACATGCTTTTATTCAACTGGTAACCTGAAGAGATTCAGAATTATGGAAAAGCTGAACACTCATGCACCGTTACCTGTATTTACCAGTTGTTGATATTATTAGTTTATTTATATATGTTTACATATATGTCTGCATATATACATACATACATACATACATACATATATACATACATATGTGTAGTATATATTATAGGTATATAGGAGTATGTACATATATAAGATATTTGGTAGGTTGAATATGTTAGGACATCATGACCCTTCCACCTTGAATAAATTCCTGTACTTTCCTAGAATAAAGATATTTACTTTACATCCTTATATGACTACATTAGTCAGGGTTCTCTAGAGTAACAGAACTTAACCAAATGAATCTCTGCGTTTTGGGATTTCTTAGAATGACTTACAGGCTGAAGACCAGCTGATCTAACAATGGCTGCCTATGAACAGAAGATCCAAGAATCTAGCAGTTCTTCAGCCCACAAAGCTGGATATCTTTGCTCTTCAGTATACACTGGAATCCTGAAGTAGACTCTAATGCCAGTGAAGGAATGACTTGCTAGTGAGACAAAAGCAAACAAAGACCAAAAGCTTTCTTTTTCCATGTCCTGACATAGGTTTCCAGCAGAAGGCATGGCCCAAATTAGAGGTAGGTCTTCCCAGCGCAAATGATCTAGTTTAAAGATGTGTCTTCCCACCCACCTTAAAGATCCAGATTAGAAGTGGATCTTAACACTTCAAATTAAACAAAAAATCCCTCACAGATGTGCCCCTCCCTTTGTGGGTTATAGTTAATTCCAGATGTTGTCAAGTTGACAACCAAGAATAGCTATCGTTAAGTTCATCCCTTGTCAACTCTTTTTGTCATGGTTATCAGTTTCCAAATTAAAACAATAATTAGGTCATTATTACAGCTAAACATGATAGAACTACCCCAAATACAGTTGCAGACATTGACATATCTAACCAACTCAAAATTACACCTAGCATGATATAACGATTCCTTATAAAAACTATAAATGCATTATAAATTTAGACTAGGTAGCAATGTCCTTTGAAGAATTCTTTTAGTATCTCAAAACTTAGATAATTGATAACCACTGGTAGTCTCCTAATTGATGTTACATCACGTGATAAATTGAGAAAAGAAAACATAAATATCTATTGCAACGCATTCTTAACAAAATACACCAGAAACAATCAATTTTAAGCCTCATTTCTATAACTGGTCATATGGCTTTAGTTAGTATTTATAACCACCTTTCTCTACAACTTGGGTTTATGCAGCCTAGACCCATTTCTTTAGCTTTCATGGTATCCATGATTGTACTTCTATAGTAGCTACATCTGGACACAACCTGTTGTGACCAGTGTGGTGTGGCTCAGGTACCAAATGGTTCTTTGCACAGAAAATCCCACCTAGGTTTCTGTTTTGTTTTGATCATTCTCTTATGAGGAATAGGATCTACTGGGTTTTGTTTTGGTTTTAGGATTTACTTTGGTGTGTGTGTGTGTATCAGAGTGAGTATGTGTGTGACACTGTATGAGAGTGTATGCAAAGGTCAGAAGAGGCATTGGATTCTCTGGTGCTGGAGTTACAGGCAGTTGTGAGCCATGCAGTGTGTGAGCTGGAACCAAACCTGACAGAGGTCCTCTGACAGAGCTGCAAGTGCTTTTAACTGCTGAACCACCCCCTCAAGCCCGTGTGACCCAGAATGTATTCTCCTGTGCTCACTGTCTTAATGACTGGTGTGTAACTATAACTAAAAATGGTTGTGATAGTCTGTAGATCCAAATGAATATATTTATATTAGGAAATTACTCTTGTCAAATTCCTAAGACTTCCCTTTGGACTTTTGTTTTAATTAAAATGTAAAAATCAATATGTAGTGAAATGTTTATTTAAAATGTTTAATATTAAAACTAATTCTCTTCTCAGGATTGCTGTAATGTGCAATTCTCGTACTTTGATGTATTGTTGCTATTATGAATGAGGTACTTCTAATATATTTTCTAATAACTTTCTGAGAATATGATAAAAGACATGTTTTATTTAAACATTTTATCATTTTACCTTACTGGATTCCGTTTTTTTCTCAGTTGATTCTTTTCTAGGAAGTTGGCCCACATCTCATTTCTTGTCCTTCTACTTTTATTTAGAATTTACCAGGACTCCCTAAACAGTACTAAGCAGGAGGGGTGCTAGCAGGCATAATTTTCCTTTACATAAGTTGGGTTATAATTAATAATAGTGATTAGTTCTAGATGGTTACTGTGATTTGGCCACTGTGGCTCATGATAGAATTGTAGCACTTGGTAGGCTGATAGAGAATTGCTGTGGGTTTAAGGTGAGCCTGAACTATATAGAGACCCTATCAGAAAGCAAAACAATAACATCTTCATAGTAATTATTTTGCTGAAAATTTTTATTATTTTTTTTTAGTTTGGAATACATAGTAGTAGATTTTATTAAAATATTTTCAGCAACAAATGAATTAGCACTTTTTCTGTGATTTGTCTTGTGAAATGAATTATTTAGTAATAGGTTGTTCAGTACTAAATCCTCCATTTTATTTAGAGGAATCAGCTTGGGTTTTGAATTTGTTATTACATATTGGCTCTATTAATTGGCTAGGGTAAGCTATATTTTTTTCATAACAAATCAAATCTGAAAGTTAACACATGAAATCTACTATCACTTATGTAATGTCTGATAGAGCCTGTTGGCCTTTATCTGTTGTCTTAGACTATCTGGAACACACAGTCTCAAAAACTTAGGCAAAATAATAATAATAATAATAATAATAATAATAATAATAATAATCACAGAGACAGCACACCTGTTGGAACACCTCAAAGGTGGAATGAAATGTTATTTGTATTCTTACTTCAGTGCTGAAGCCAGTGACATTACTTCAGGCTAAGCAGACTTGGGAGGTCTTTCTGTTTCTCTGCCTAATATCTTTTACCATAATTTTTAATAGTAGGGGGAAAAGGAAGAGGTTTGCTTTAAACATTTTGAACAATTTACCTTACTAAATTCTATTCAGTGGGAGGGACTGTGCTACGGGCTCTGAAATGCTTCCCATCATCTGTCGTCCTATTTGTATAGAACGCCGTGCCCATGCACAGTTTACTGAGGTGCTGCACTGGGCATTATTTGCCTAGACATTATTTGCATCTGCATCTTTACAGTACTCTTTCTCTGTGGATTGTTAGATACATCTCTCATTTCCGCTGTGTAAGAGAAGGTGTATCCAGAACTGGTTCTTGTGGATGTTTTCATTGTGTTTGGCACTTCACTTCACGTCACTGTTTACAATGTGTTTCTCTTAAGATTGTGGCTTAGTTTAGCTCTCAGGCCTTTAGCCTCTATTCTTGCCTACCATTTTCCTTCGAGCTAGCCATGTCTTTATTTTACTGCCTGTGTTAACTGATATCTCTGAACCAATGGAACATATAATTGTTTTTAATTTCATTATTCAGGAACTACTGCAGGCTTCCTTTCTCTGCTTTTGTCTATATTAATTATAGGGGCTATAATTTATATTACAGAATGCAGTATCTCATGTACTTCATGTCTACTTATCTCCTGGGACATGCTTTGTTTAATGTATTTGAAAAATCCCAAAAAGCAGCCTGCATGACAAAGATGCCTAGTCTATCTCCTGACTAGTATTCTGTCTGAGCCCTGGGGCATATAATGCGTGATTCACAAGGTACATTTTAATCTTTGTTCTTTCCTTACATAATCTTGTTTCATGGTTCCTACCCACCTAGATGGCAGTAAGACCCCATCTTGCATCCCCTCCTCTCTCTCCATATATGTGTGTGTGTGTGTGTGTGTGTGTGTGTGTGTATCTTTGGATTCTGAGATACCTACCCATACACATGTATGTACACATGTGTGTATATATAAACATATATGATGTCTGATATATAATATGCATATTGTGATGGTTAATCTCAATTTCATTTTCAACTTAGTGAAATCTAGAACCCTGGAAGACAGGACTCTCTGGGAGATAATCCTAGGTTAAATGAGGTGAAAAGAGCTGCTCCCTAGGAATGATCTTGAACCATTTAAAAAGGAGAAAATGGGCTGAGTGCAGACATGTTGTTCTCCTCTTCTTCCCTATGGATGCAGTGTGACCTGCTGCTTTAAGCTCCTGCTGGTTTTCACTTCTCAACCATGACGGACTGTGCCTTGAGCTGTAAGCCAAAATAAAATGCTTTTGTATGTTGTTTTTATTGTTGATATGACCAGAGAGGCAACTTGTGGAAAGAATTATTTGTTTTTAGCTCATAGTTTCACAGAGAAGTTCTATAGTATAGAAAGGATGTGGCAAAGACTTGTTTACAGAGCAGCTGTGAACCAGGAAACAGAGTGGGACCAGAATCTGTCAGGGTATATCCCTCAAAGATCCACCCCTAGTGGCCCATTTCCATTAGCCAGAATCTGTGTCATAAAGGTTCTACAGTGTCTCCAAACAGCGCTATCACATGAGGTCAGGCTTTTAAAGACATGAGCCTGTGGGGGACATTTTAGACCCAAAACACATTTATATATACGTAAAAGCTATCTGTATGTGTATAATATATGTACCTATTTCTGTATTATGTTTGGTCAGAAACTACTTACTCCCATAACTCAAACTCCGTGTGTGTGTGTGTGTGTGTGTGGTGTGTGTGTATGTGTATCTACAGCATTTCCCAAAAATATTTCTAAAACTACAAATATATATGTATAGTTTTTATGTTTATAGTTTATATATAAACTATATATATGTATATGTTTATATATAGTTTTTACATAAACTATATACATATATAAATTGTGTATATAAAAATGGTGTATATAGTTTTTATATATTATGGTTTTATAAACTATGTATGTGTATATATATATATATATATATGTGTGTGTATATATGGTTTTTATATTTATAGTTGATATATAAACTATGTGTAGTTTTTATATTTGTCATTTTATAGCTATTTTTGGGAAATGTTGCATATATGTGCACACACACAACAATATATATATATATATATATATAAAAATTCATATATATATGAATTATATTGTGGTTTGGGTATAAATGTCCCCTACATATATAAACTATATACACACACATATATATGCACACATAGTTTTTATATTTGTAGTTTTATAAATATTTTTGGGGAAATGCTGCACTGATGCTACATGTCAGAATCCACTTACCTCCATAAGTGTTAAAGAATTAAACCCTAACTTTCATAAAAGGATACTTTGGAGTTTTCTAGAAGAAATGGTAAACTAATCTCTTTAAGTGATCCTTAGGAAAGTATGAACCTATAGAAAAGGTCTTGTCTACTGTTTCTTGTGAAGTTATAAATTTAAATAGCATGTTTAACAAGAAGAACTAGAAATGCAGTCATTGGCCTCTTGGTGGGACTAGTTCTGCCTGTATTTCTGTATTAATGTATGGTTAGAACTCTGTTGTTATGGTATACCATAAACTATAAAACTATCTCAAAACTACCATGTAGAGCATCCAGTCCTACCTGGATAAAAGGTAAATACTATTTTATTGAGCTACTCTCTTCCCTTGACAGGGCTGAGATGGGTTAGAACCTGGATGGCAGAGCTCACAGCGTCTCTTGACCATTGGTTCTCCTTTTCACCTTTTGTTGGTTGAGTTGAAGAAATCTGTAGAGTGGAATGGGAGGTCAGGGTGAAGAAAACAAGAAAGTTCTAACCTGGTGCTGTGGCGAGACAGGCTTCTGGGTCTGGCATGCATTTAAAGATGCACATAAAGATTAGCGTGCACACTGTTGAGTTTTGGGAGGAAGCTCAAGCTAGATTTTTCTCATCTTCATTTCTGGAAGATACTGATGATACACATTTTGCCCATCAGCTTATTCCTGTCCAGCTCCAAGGATCTAGTACTGCTGTATTAGGCTTCCCTGGGGGAACAGAACCAATAGAATAGCTATATATTAAAATATGATATATTAGATTGCCTTATCAGATACTATCTATGTAGTTCAACAATGGCTGACTTAATGCTGGAGAAGCCAAGAACCTATAGATGCGTAGCCCATAAGGCTGGACATGTCAGTAGTCCAACTATTGTCCTAAACCCTTAGGTGATTTCTGGGAAGCTGCTGGGAAGTAGTACAGCAGTGGCAGTAACAGCATAGATGAACTTGCCAGAATGAGAGAAGGCAGGCAGGCAAAAAGCAAAGGTGTCACTCACATTTAGGATGGGTCTTTCTACTTCAAATAATCTAACTAAGAAATGAGGAATCCCAGAATTCCTGGTAGCTTTCCTTTTAGTTCATTCCAGATTCAGTTAACAGCCAAATGTAACAAACACACTGCCTCTAGCCCTTCCCTGTTCTTTTGGGCAGTGTAATTGGAAAGCACCCAACTAAACTGCCAATAAACCTCTACCAGAAAGGTCTTGTGTGGAATTGGCATTTTTATCTTCAGAAGAATGTTTAGTTTTGATACACAAAAATCTGAGAATGCTACCCAATAGCAGACCTTCCTTTTTTTTTTTTTATATATTTATTTTTTTTTTTTTATTTATCCTCTTTAGGGATGGAACTGTCCTTTGTGCTATTGCACCTTGGGAATGCAAAATGTTCTTTTTGATACTATAAGGACTCATACTTAAGAATATTCCTGGAGTTTCAGGAACTTTTAAAAGATGTATTAACTTTCTTGGATATTGGAACTTTAAAAACCTATTTATTTTTACTTTCCAAAATTAAAATATAATATCATTTCCCCCTTCCCGTTCCTCCAAACCCAGAAAATATACCTTATACCCCTCACTCCCTTTCATATTTATGGCATCCTTTTCTTTGTTGTTGTTACTTATATGTATAAATATATAAATAGAGACTGTTGAATCTTTTTAGTGTTGCTTGTATGTATGTGATTTAAGGACTGACCTTTTGGAATTGGGTAGTCAATTAGGGGGTTCATCCCTGAACACAACTAATTCTTCTTCTCTTGGCTATCATTACTTGATACAGTTCTTTGACTAAGGGTGGGGTCCTCTGAGATTTCTTCCTTTGATGATAACAGCCAGATTGTTGAGGTGTCATGGGTATGGCTCCCCTGTCATTTTCAAGAGATATGATCTTAGCAGACTTCCTGGTCTGCTGGCTTTTACATTCTTTCCCCTCTTCTGTGATGCTCCCTGAGCTTGGGCTCCAGGATCAGATGTTCTTGGTATTGGACCAGTGTGGTTTTCTATAATGCCCTCTGTCTGCTGCAAAGAGAAACTACTTTAATGAGGAAAAAGCACTGTGCTTGCCTTTGGGTATGAAGCTAAGCATCTAGAATGTAGTTAGGAACAGTGCTGGTTTAGAAAGTGGTGGTATAAGGTTTCATCTAGAATATATACAAGAGGCTAGCTCAGTGTGTGAATCTCTGGATACGTTTGTGAGCAGGATAGGTGATGAAGGTGTAGGTCACCGTTCCTGACTCATGCCATACAATCCCATGCACTTCAGGGCTTTCCTTTTAGAAAGGCTGTGAAAAGGACAAGAAAAAAATCGAGATAAAAATAATATTGAAAGAGCTTTTGAAAGTGGAACTAGAAGGTCATGACAAAAGGCCGGCCTTGGGAGAGTCCAGCTGCTTCCTGGAACATGAACTTTGGTTTCTTAAACTTTTGACAATAGACATCTAGAATGACCAATTACAGTTTACCCAGAAGCTCAAGATTCATATCAAGAGGTCACTGGACACTTTGTTTTATGACATTTCCATGTTTTTACAATGTTGGTTTTAAACCTTCTATCAGTTACTTGCTCCTATTTTTAACATTTCATTAAGAGTTTCCTACAAAGAAATCACTTATCTCTATAGGTTGCTTTCTTTGGAACAATTATTGAAAGATAATCTGGACTGTATCTTCGTGTGGTATGAGTCAGGAATGAGCAGCCTTAGATGGTACCTGTGGCCAGATCCTTCCTGTATAGCCCACAGTTAGAAAAGCAAACAAACTATAAGAATAAGGCTCTAATTACTAGTCAGAGGAAAGGGACCCATATCATCTCTCTCATCCTTGAAGAAGATGTGAGATACTGAAAGTCATTAATGGGTGACAGCCCAGCTCCCAAGAGTACTGTACAACAGGAGGCTTTCTGAATGAATGCATACAGAATTGGTTCTAAGGCCCTGGCATCCTTAATACCTTTATATAAAATAGCATATTGTTTGCAGATAGACTATGCTTCACCTCATACTTATAGTCAGTTGTAATATCAGTATGATGTAAATGCTGTGTGAATTCTAATGTTTGGAGATAATATAAAGGAAAATTATCTGTACATGTTCGGTACTCCATGACATTTTTGTTTTCAAATATTTTTGAGATGTGGTTAGTTGAATGGTAAGTTGCTGCTATTTCTAAATCCCTGTTTCTTGTATACATCTGCTTGTCTGTCTGTCTCTCTGTCTGTCTGTCTGTACATCTATCCATCCTCCTACCTACTTATCTATCTGTCTCTTTATTGATTAGTTATTATCTACCTGTTGACTCAGTATGTAGCACATGTTAAAATATTTATCAACATGTACTTCATTTTTCTAGGCACATAGGTTGCTCACTCATGCACTTGCCCTTACCTTGCTCTAGCTAGTGAATCACGAGGAGAAGGGATACCTTCTGGATTTGTAGAAGCATTTAAAAGCAAATCACCTGTACTTCTATCTTGTCTTCTCTCCGCAGTGACTAGCAATGTAAATAGTGGGCCCTCAGCTGTTCAGGGTACCCCAACGAAGACCCCGTAGTTTACCTACGGTAGGCCTTATAGGAACAAAACTACACGGCTACTATGGTAAGCCAGTGAGGTTTTGGGATTGATCCTCACTTACCCTAATTTAAGCTTATGAATACACTGTCTTGCCTTGTCCCGAAACAATCTCTATGAAGTATTAGCACAATAGGATAAGAGAGTGAATCAGTGCCCCACAGGGTTTTGTACACCTCTCAGCACTGAGAGGTGGATGCCAGAGACTCAGAAGTTTGATGCCAGATTGAGTTTCAAAGGTAAGATCCAGGCCAGCCTTGGCTACACAGTGAGACCCGGTTTCATAAGACAACAATAACATGAGTAAGGATAATGTATAAGACATTTGCCTTAGTGAGTTATTGGGGAGAAACATACTGTGTGAATGGGGACCAATATATATAACAATAGAAGACACAGCCTTTTGTGTCTTGGCTCCTCAGTATGTACAACTGATGCTTTCTCTCTACTCAGACACATCTCTCTTCCTTGTGCAACAGGGAAAACCTTCTTCAGCTTACCTCCTTACAATTACAGCCTGCTTCCCTCTAGTCGTGCTCACTTCCACCATTATTTTTGTTTCCCCATCACACCTATCACCTTGGACCAAAACTCTACATTTGTAATTTCCCTTTCTGTCTGTTCTCTAACACTAAATTGGAAGCTCCATGAAAGGTATGCGTATCTTTATTTATTGCCACATCTCCAGCATAGAGAACATTACATGTTGTGTCAATCAGTGTTCCATACATAGTTTTAAATAAATTGTAGGTTAATAAATTATGATTTGTGGCAAATCTGCTGCTGACTGCCTCTGGCATCGCTGAGACCACTAAAGACTGTGCCATAACTATGTGGAAGGTCCCTCTTACCCTTATATGGAATGGCCCGGACCCAGTTCTCATATGGGGCTGAGGACTGATATGCCTGTTTGATACCACAGAAGGCACAGCTAAATGGCTGCCAAAAGTTTAATGAAATAGATACCCCCACAAAGCCAGGCCCAACTATAAATAAGATGAATAACAATTGACCTCCAGGGAAGAGAAATCTCCCTGAGAATTTCCTTCTTTTTCCTTTCCAGGTAATAATGAAACACCCATTATGTCTGCTGGTAGAAGCTTTAATCCTGATGCTGGCCTCCAGACTTATACTACTCAGACCTTTGATGAGCCATTGACAAGGACACCAAACAGCTAGAGACTGACATCACTAATCTGAAGAAATCCCTCGTTTCGCTGTCTGAAATGATCTCCAAAAATTGCAAAGGACTTTATTGGACTTGACTTACTCTTCTACAATAGAAAAGACTGTGTACAGCTCTTGACTGTGTACAGCCTTTAAAGAAGAATGTTGCCCTTACATAGACAAGACAGGGATGGTTAAAGCGAACATGAAAAAAGTCAGAGAAGTCCCGGAGAAAAGACAGAGAGAGAAAGAGAAGGATGAGAGCTGGTACGAGGACTGGTTTTCAACCTCTCCATGGTTGTCAACCCCACTTCCTCCCATCTTGGGACCATTAATTGGGTTATTTTTGCTGATTTCTTTTGGTCCTGGGCCTTAAATAGGCTGACTAACTTTGTGATACAACAGATAATTTGGTAGCAAAACCTATTCAGATACATTATCATAAGTTAGCTATGGAGGACCACGAGACTCAAGATGAGGTTATTACTTTATCCAGGGTGTTCCTCAAACCCATCTCCACCCAACCTAAAAGAGGGGACTTCCGCCCCTAGACCAAGCAGAGTGGGACTACCCAGAACCCTCTCTGACTGGCGATCTGAATTCTTGCTTAGGCTGCGAGGCTAAGCACTGCAAGGAAATACAAATAAAAGTTAAAAATATCTATCTGGGTTCCCTGAGGGACAAGCCTGACTGCATAGGGGTTGATGTCAAAAGTATCCCTTCTCCAGGAAAAAGACATCGGGATGGGTATGGCCCTTATGCCTCACTGGACAACGACAGGAAGACTGGAGCCATTACAAGGTCCCTTTCAATTATTGGAGGTCAGGCCTCTATCCCCGCCTTCGCAAGAATAGGATCGCCAAGGCCCTTCTATACTTAGAGAAGGGAGGAGATGTCATGAGCAGCCCTGCATATACACTAAAGGCCTAAAATCAGCCATAGGCCTAAAATCAACAATAGGCCTGACATATATGCATGCTAACACAAAGTCTTGGGTCACTGTGGAAAAACACTGAAAACAGAAGGCTATAAGCTATTGTAAACAGGCAGCTTCTGTGGAAATTTACCAGCCCGAGTAGTCATAGGTCTTATAAATAGGCAGCCTTGGTGGACAGTACCAACTTAGATAAGGACAAGTGAATCATAGGCAGAGTCATAGTGACCTGTCCCCTGAACCTACACCCAGCTGATACCCTATTCTGAAAGGTATCTGTACTCCCCCTGAACACCTATGCTCCGGTGCCATTCCCTTCCCCACATCCTGCCTTTTTGTGTTTATAACCTCTGTGTAAATAAGTAAATTACGATGTGATTTACATAACTAAATAAATTTATAAAAAAAAAGAAAAAAAGAAAAACGAAAATAAATAAATAAATAAATAAAAAATAATGATTTGGTAGAGGCATCTTAGTACAGGAAACCAATGGAGTGAGTAGCCACTTGCCTGGAACCTGACTTTGAGATATAGAAACACACAACATATTGAGAACACTTTTCTCGAACCTAACCTCGCTGAATCTTCTGTCTTTATCCTTTATTCCCCTGAATTCTGGATTTAGCTATGCTTCCCACTAGATAAGCTTCAGCAGCCACAGCAATGAGAATCACATAAAAGAATCACATAAAATTGTGGAACATTTGTAATTTATTGACCCTACTTGGTCTGGCTTCAAGGCTACTTCCATTCATGAACTAATATGAATTTTAATAATCTCTGTAGTCAGTGCTACTATGATTGATCCTCATTTGTATGAAAAATGTGTAGTAAGTGCTATTATGATCCTCATTTGTATGAAAAAATGTGCACAGAGGCATACACATAGTGTATATGGGTAAGGGCTTGTCTTGCTCTTGCAGTCTTGTCAGTTGCACAGGAACCTTTTAGATTCCATAAATACTTACTGGAGGCATGGCTCGTCAGGAGATAACTTCAGAGACTCATAATTATGGTGGAATTTTCAAACCTCACGTTCTAAATTCAGGCCTGAAGTTGTAAGCTCTCTTCGTCCACTAGGAATGAGAAAGTGATGCATGTATAAGGACAACCTGAAGCAAGACGATCCAGTCTAAGGCAGACCACGGTGACTTGGAGAGTACAGACTATATTCATGAGATGCTGGTGTCTCATCCCAGGACTTTACACCTTCAAGGCTACCAGCTCCGTAGTACTGCATCCTCTGAAATTTTAAGGGAAACTCATCAATCTAGTCTTTATATAAAATACTCTAGTTTGGAAATATGATATTGGTCAAACAAAACACCGCCGTGACTGACGCATGGGTTGCCAGCTTGTAAACACTGCTTTCCATGCCCAAAGTTACGCTGACACGACAACACACAAGGCCCGGGTGACCTGTGGCAGCTACCTCACCTACTCACTCAGGTTCAGTCACTCTTCATGTGTATGTATTCTTACAAATGATTACAGATTCTTCCTAGGTGACAGGCAATGTCTTAGGTGTGTAGATACAGCATAGAATAAAACAGAGTCTTTGCCATCAGAGAGTTTATATTCTACTTAGGGAGACAGCAAACAAAATTACAGTGTCAGATGACATCAAATACCATAGAGAAATTAAGGATGGCTGGGTTCCAATGTAAATAGAACATTCCTTTCAGCTCTGTCATGCTCTTTGTGTACTTTAAATGACCCTCCTTTCCCCCAAGGCTTAACTGCCTCCTACTCTTCCTTTGCACTGTAGCTTGACTGTTCCATCCACTGAAATGTGTTCTGTCTTCAGCCTCCATTTTGCCAGTGCAGAACTGGTGACCTCTCTTCTTGCTTCCAAGTGGCTGTTCCGACACATTCCCCATGGATATAACATAATCCTAGCTGTCCTCAAACCAGGCTGGCCTCAAACTCAGAGATCCTTTGCTTTCCATGTGCTAGGATTAAAGACTTGTCCGCCACACCTGGTGAGATTATGTTAATTAAAAGTTAATGCTTACGTTCTATTTATGTGAGAGTAACTTCAAGGCATCTGAATTTCTTTCTCTGTCTTTGTTGATGGAAAGGACATCTTTCTAAACATGTTCAGGAAGGGAGCCACTTAACTTGGAGAGAAACTCTGCTGAGTTGTTTTCTTCTTTCTTGTCTCCCTAAAGGAAAGTTCTTCCTTCTGCTGTTTCAACACTGCACATTTGGTGATTTGGAAAACCAACTTCACAGCCATTGTGTATGACTCTCATTTTAGGGAAGGTTCTTCATGAGAGTAAAATCCTGTCTTATTTCTAGTCTATCAGTGGAGCCTATGGTACTGTTACCTGGTTGTGAGATATCAAATGCTTGATCATATTTACATATATGCACACAAACATGTTAAGCATGTGGCCAATTCATCTAAACATTGGGACTTCATTATGTGCACTTATACTTATCAACTTAGACAAACAGGATGCATTTTTACTGCAACAGGAAAGTATAAAAACGTCTCCCTGTAGAGTTCTATTTTTGTTCAGTGTCTGCCTGTGCACTGTGACTTGGTCTGACTCTGGCGGCCTGTATGTCCACAAGTTAAGCCTTCCTAATAGTCTGAGATACCTGGAGACTAGCTAGGTTTTCTAAAAGACTGTAGGCTGAGGCTCTGTGGCCTTGTGTGTTGCCACTCCATGGAACAAAATGAAGCTGAATTTCTGTTGTTCTTTGGGGTGTACACATGTTCCACTGTATGCTGGAACACTTGAGCCTTTGAACTAGACCACAGAGTGCTGTGGGCAGATACACCTTTGATCTCTCTCACCTCTGGAAACCTTGACTTTTAATCTACTTTGAGCCCCTCTAAAAGAAAGTGGCCAGGGTTGGTTGAACTCTGTTCTAGGACACCAGTTGCCTCAGGCTACAATTGCCTAGCTGCGTGGGAAGTCTGTGGCGTGAAAGGGTGACTGGGAAAGAATTAATGGCCAAAAGGTATCTTTATGTACCTTTCCTTGGAAGAGAGGGGTTGCAGGGAGTACAGGATAGTTAAGTGAGCAGGCCAAGCCAGGCTGGCAAGTTATTCAAATATCACTTACCAGATTTACAACTTCTGTTCAAGTTTTTTTCTTCCTATGGTCTTTTCAACATATTGAGTCAAAAGCTTTTGTTGTGGTGGTTGTTGTTTAAACAATTAGAGATGATGACTCTTTGTTTTGGAAACAGAGTCTCTCTATGTGATCCTAGCTGTCCTCAAACTTGCTACATGAGACCAGGCTGGCCTCAAACTCAGAGATCCTTTGCTTTCCATGTGCTAGGATTAAAGACATGTCCGCCACACCTGGTGAGATTATGTTCTAAAAGTTCATCTCATGTGTGAACTCCTCCATGAAATGTTTCTTTAGCTCCCAACCTTGTCCATTCCTCCAGGCATCAGTACAAATATGCTCTTTTCTCTCTACCTAATACTAGCCTGGTGCTTTCTTAGAGTGTTGTGTTGATTTTTTTTGTTTTGTTTTTTGTTTTTTTTTTTTTTTTTCACTCTGAGTTAGTCTTACAATAATAGTTACTGGCACATGGTTACTTCCCAGCTTTAATTCTGTGGAGGCCCTGAATCCAAAGGTTTATCCTTCTGCCTCCTCTAGTGGCTGATGTAGGGCACATGTTAGAAGCACTCAATGGTCAATGATAGAACCATGAGACTTAGCCTCTGGTGGCCACCTTCTTGTCTCTTCAGGGACTGTTGTCCCATGTTTGTCATATGCTGGGAAGGAAAAGCCAAGCAGCTCTTCTTGTACATTTCAAGCATGGAGCACATGATAGGGCACAAACTTCAGAAATGTGTGATGTCTTGACTGCCCATGATCTTTGTAACTATTTTATGATCAAGGAGCTTCAGATAAAACTTCAGTAATGGTTTTCTGAATAAATTCCTTAAGGCTAGGCTGTTTTGCATTCCATTATATTTCCATCATGGCACGTGGGGCTCAGGAATAGAGAGATGACTAAGTAAGCATCCTGGCTTTGCAGAGGCCCATCTATATGTAGTTTGTAGCACTCACCCTCAACCATAGTTGACTAGGATAGACTAAATGGTTAGCACAAATCACCCAGGAAATGGCATACAGCATTAAAATATCTACTCATAGTAATCCATGAAGGTCCAATGCGGTGCCTTGGTTAACGGGCTGGAGTCTTCCCTGCTTGTGGGTGGGTGACCACTGCGGGGAGGCAGCCACATGGCAAGAAAGGCCTTCAGATCAGGCTTGTCCTCCCAAAGGAGGAAAACTCAGGTTTCAGTGATACAGAAAGTATATCTGGTGATGAAATACAATTTTAGGCATTTTAAAGTGCCTCTAAATTAAAAGCTGTATTCTAGGGACCCAGAAAGCGTGGTGGGAGTCAAGCAAGCAAAGCCTCATTAAGAGTTTCATACTCGCACATTAAAACTCAGGGGAATATTAGGTGGATGTAGGACTAGGTGTCAGGGGAGAGGAACCCTCCTCCTGTGGAGGAGCTCTGCTATGCTACTGGGGTCTCCTGTTTAGGAACAACCACCCCATTTTAATGGACCCAAGTTTCTGAGGAACTTACCAGAGATCCTGTCACCTGCCCTTTCACTGAAATCTGTTCAAGCATCCCCAGGGTCTTTGTTATGAGTATGTATTGAATCTCTCTCTCTCTCTCTCTCTCTCTCTCTCTCTCTCTCTCTCTCTCTCTCTCTCTCTTTCTCTCTCTCTCTCTCCCAAAAATCACAGGAAGCCAATTCAAATTGACCTGTGATGAAAAAAATAGAAAATTTTATGACTTCCACAATTCATAAAATTGAGGAATAGACTTCTCAAATTGGAATCTGATACCCCAAAGAGATCCATAAGTCTTTGTCTGTTTCTCTACAGTCTTCAGACTCTCCCACAGAAGTGGTTAGAAGAAGCAGTCCAAGTCTTTGTATCTGCACTATCAACAAGCCCAGAAGCAAAAGATCTTGTTTTCTAGGCTACCGTCACTCTGGGTACTAAAATAGCTCCATAAGGATCATCTTACGTCACGTGACATTATTGGTGTTCCTAATGATTTGAACACAAGGAGTCCTATGCCTGTGACCGGAGTTGGATGGAGTTCATCTTGGGTCATTAGCAACTAGATCACAAGGAAAAAAAAAACTGGACTGTTGTGACCAAAGATGGGGTGGTGGTTATAGGACAAATTTATATTACAATGAACATATTCAGTCACTCAATAAAGATCTCAACTGAGAGTTTAACAGTATTTCTCTGGGAACATTCATTCTCTTCATCTGATCTTTAAAAGCTGGGTTCTTAAAGTTAGGTCTTCTTCCCTCTGCCATATAGAAGTAGATTTAATAAAAGATGGGTATGTTCCTGCTGGGAACAATCATCAACAGGAAAAGCCATTTCATTCTTTTTCAGTCCAGAAAATTAAGAAGTATAATCTCTACTTGTTAACTAAGGAAAACATTTAAATTTCTAAGGCCAGTTATCAGAACAAAATTATTTCCTATATTTTCAGAACAGAATCAAAATTGCATGTAGCTTGAGGCCTGTCTCCAGACAAGCCAGGTTCTTGGAATTCCTGTGGAAAGTATGTGGTCTTGATGTTGGAAGATTGGAGGTTTGAATTCTTTGTGACTCTTCACCTGGATTTGTCTGAGTAATCCACTTTCCCCCACTGAGTTTCAGTTTTCTCATCTATAATATTGTTTTGAACTTCCATTCTTTCCAGTGTAGTCCATTTCTTTTCTACATAATTTTATTGTTATTGTCATTGATGACAATAACAGTATTAGCTGGATTGCAAGCCTTCTTATCTTCTTTATATTCATAAGCAGGGACGCTTAATGCTATAAGGATTCAGTAACAAATGTAAAAGGAAAACATGTTTAGTTGACTCAGAGAGATGAGTATGAGTCTACCAGTGACAGATAACCCTTGCTTCCAGCAAGAAATATCCCTAGCATGTTGTGATCCAGTGAAGACCGTACTTGGTTCCTGAGGCTCTGTTAACCACCAATATCTGCTGACTTTGTGACGTGGAACTGCTATGGGGGTTTGCATAAAAATGGTCCCCATAGGCCATAGAATTGAATGTTTAGTCACCAGGGAATGGCACTATTTGAAAGGATTAGGAGGTGTGGCCTTGTTGGAGGAAGTATGTCACTGGAGGTAGGCATTGAGATTTCAAAAGCTCATGCCAAATTTAGAGTCTGTCTGTCTGTCTCAGTCTCTGTCTTTGTCTCTCTGTCTCCTCTCCCTCTGTGTCTTTGTCTCTGTCTTTCTCTCTCCTCTTTCTCTGTGCATGGATTAGGATGTAGCTAGCTCTCAGCTACATCTCCAGCACCATGTCTGCCATGAATGTTGCCATGTGCCCTGCCATGATGCTGATGGACTCAGCCTCTGAAACTGTAGCAAGCCCTCAGATAAATGCTCTCCTTATAAGAGTTGCCTAGGTTATGATATTTCTTCATAACAATAGGATTGTAACCAAGACAACTGCTCACCAAAAATGAGTCAATATCCTTAGAATTCTGGAATTTTGGAGGACAAGAAGTAAAAAAGGAAAGATCTGTACACAGAGACACAAAAACCAAATAAGTTTAATGCTTACTATTTTCCTGTTTCACTGAGACATTTCACTGTTGGGGACAATGAGCTACTAAGCTATAGTGGTAGTGACAGTTGGGGAAGGTTGTTTCATTTCAGATTATCACCTGGACAATGAAACAGTTACAATAGCTGATCTTACTGTTGAGATCTAGAAGCAGGTTCTACTCTTAGCACAATGATGCATTATATTCTCACCACAAATTAAGTGAGTGAGTGAATGAATGAATGAATGGCCATGTGACCGAATTCTGCCAAGTGGAAAGAAGATGTATACTGCAGAAGAGATTTCTTATGGAGATGTCATGTCACTCACCTTCTGCCCCCAAAGGCTTCTGTGAAAGGAAATGCCTGCTGCCACCTCTTTAACCACTTCCTCATTAACCCACCAACCTTCTGGTGCCCCTGCTTCAATCTGTAGAGGTGGAACCCAAAGAGAATCATCTGAAAGAGTTAAGGGAAGTGAAACTTGTCCCTTACTTATTTTTATTTTCTGTTCTTCTCCAGCCCTTCTGTGTGAGCAAGGTGTTGGTTAGGAGTTTTTGAAGCATGGCAGGCCACAAGATGTGTGCAAGGGGGTGGAGAAATCAGCAGGGACGGGAGAGTAGGGGGGGAAAGGGAAGATGAGATGAGAGGGGTGTGTGTGGAGCAGTGTTGTAGGGATACAGAATGTGTAGCACTATGACAGAGCTAATTCAGAGGAAAAGGAAACCTCAGCACAGGTGTGCCTTCTGCTGAATCCCCTTAGTAGATATACGTCAAAGGAGTGATGGGCTTCAGGGTCAAGGTCTCCTCATTTTTATGATCAAATATGTCTGATATATGAGAAATTCAAGGCCAAAGGAGGAAATGCATTGTTGGATTCAAGAGTTACTTATCTTTGATGAAGTTATTTATCTGGATCATCCTGCTGGCAGTCATCTTGGGAATAAATTCTGGTGGCTCAATGTATGTTCCAAAAGTTTCCAACCAGGGAAGATGGACCACATGTAGACAGTAAGTTTTAAACACTCACCTGTGTAGTGATAATGCCTGTGGGTTTCTGATGCTGGCAAGAAAAGTCCAGCAGGCTGACGTCCATATGGCTACAGAGGACAGTGGGAGGTAACTTGAGACTGTGACAAGACATCTCTGAGCGTGTTGTATCAGCAAACTCGGGCGGTGGGTGGTAGAGACTCGGCACAGGTAGGAGGCTCTAGGTCAGAAGACCAGCGTTTGGAAGACTGACGAAGCAAGCTGGGCCCAGTCTCAGGAAAGAGCTGGTGAACAAGGCTCCTTAGAAATAAGGAAACAGGATTCTGCTTCTGGGTGGATGCCAGGGCCAGCCAGCCTGTTTTGTGTTTTGGTTTTTGTCAGTTTGACACAAGTGAAGGTCATATACGAAGAGGGAACCTCATTTGAAAAAAAAATGCACCCATCAGATTGGTCTGAAAGGCGTGTTCTTGACTAGTGATGGATGTAGCAGGAGGGCCCAACCAGCTGTCAGTGCTGCCATCCCTGGGCAGGTGGTCATAGGTTTCATAAGAAAGCAGTCTGAGCAAACCACAGAACAAGCTAGTGAGAAGCATTCCTCCAAGGATTCCACTTTCAAGTCCCTAGTTCTAGGTTCTGCCCTGCCCTCCATCCCTGGCTTCTGCAATAGACTCTTGGCTGGTAAGATGAAACAAGCTCTTTCTTTTATTATAGTGCTCATTGAAGCGACAACAAGCAAACTAAGACACCAGGAATTAAATCATTTAAAAAAATTATTTTATTTTGTGTGTATGTATATGTGTGTGGGGGTGAGAGGGGGCACATGTACCATGGTGTTCATGTGGAGGTCAGAGGATAGCTTGAGGGAATTCTCTCCTTACACCATGTGGATCCCAGGGATGGAAACTAGACCCTCAGGCTTCGAGTCAAGGACTTCTAACCATTTAGCCATCTCACACACCAGCCTGGGTCTGTGTCCACACACTGCCATTTGATAGTCGCCTCATAACTCTGTAAAAGTTACTGGACCTTATGGAGCCCACCCCTCTTCCACTGAGCAGGGCACTTTCAGAATGTGCCTCACTGGTTTATTCTCAACATTTAACATGATAGTCCAGTGCGAAGGATGGGACTCAGTATCTAGCACTCATATAAACCTTGTAACCATGCCTGGAAGCATTGATGGATACTTGGTAAGCACCTGAGTGTGAAGTTGGACTAGGATGGACAACAAAGGTAATCTTCCTGCAGGATCCTCTTTCTCTGCATAGGCATTAGACTGGTCCCTGGGCATGGGATGGCCTGTGTCTATGGTACCTCCACATCACCCGACTGCCAGTTGTCCTGAGAATCAATTCAGGTGGCTCAGTGTGTGTTCCAAAGGATTCTAATGGGGAGGATAGACTTGGCGTGGTTAGTTGCAAGGTTCACCTTTGTAGTGACAATGTAGGTGGTTTCTCATGCTGGTAATAAAGTACAGCAAGCCGGCCTTCACTGCATCGATGGAGGAGGTGCCTGAGGACACTGACAGAAAATGCGGTAAGCTCTGAGAAAAGAGGGAGCAAGGGCATGGGGGGAGGCAGTTATGTTATCACATTGTTTTGTTGTTTTCGGTCTCCTGCTTCTAAATGGTTAGCTTAGGGTTGGTTAGGGTATGACACAGAAATAGACTAGGAAGGAATGTTGGGGTGTTCCTACGGGGCTTGGCTGTGTCAAGCTTACTTTCCTTGGACTTTGGTTCCTGTTTGGGTGGGGAGGCCATTATATCTCTTTAGGACTGACATACAGTAGTAGCATCTCACAGACTCCAACTTCACTGCTGTGACTTTGTGCCATGGGCTAGAGAAACCCAGGACTCTGATCATGCCCCATGAGCACCTATTTAGAGGAAGGAGATGGTGACCCCCGTTGTCCAACTGTTTTCTTGCCGAAGACCAGCCTTAGTCGTTTTGAGGGTCTGGAGAATGGGAGAATTAGATCGGTGTAAAATCAGAGTCTCCAGCAAAGTTACAGGTGGAAGCTGACAGGGGACTCATCTGAAGCTATGCTCAGAGACAGCTTTCAGGTTTTCTCTGAGTTCACCTCAGTCTTGTATTGGTTACACACTTCCTCGTTATACAATAATACATGATCAAAAACCTTTTTATTATTTTCCTCAAATCCATTATTTTCTCAAAAAACCCCATGTAACTATATCTCCAGAAAGCACAGTGCAGGCATAAAATCATAATTCAGTGCCTGCAAAAGCAAGTTATACATTAACTTTTAACTCTCGGGAAAGCCTCCACATGACAAGTCATCTGGGCATAAACTTGCAGTTACAACATTAGCATGAGAACAAAAAGTGCTAGCAGGTCGGAATAATGTTAATATTTTTAGTTTGTCTAAATTTGCAGAACCGCTTCCTCCGGTTTATTGGACTCATCCAAATACCTACTTCTACAGTACTTTTCAAACTCTTTTTCATATGCAACATTAATTCCTCTTTCAGCTTCGCCCAGGGCTCCTTTACTAGCCTGAATTCTATCTCTTATAATTTGTACCTAGTTTTTTTAGGCAGGCGATGCCAGGGGGTCAAATCAGTATGTTCCAATCTTTCCAGAAAAGTCAGCTCACTAATCCAATGGCCTCCTCATGGGGTCTAAACTCTTTTAACCATCCTTTAATAGTTATTATTATATGCATGTCTTCCAGTTTTTCCTAATAATATTTCTGGATCAAGCTTTCCATTATTAGAGATCTCTTCTCATGGGGGTCCTCACCGTTGCCCACTAATCCAGTAGACCCCGCTATTTCTTCCTCTCTCTTGTCCCTTGTGTTTTCTATGGCATTCTCTGTCCTTAGTGACCCAGGACCAGTGTTCCTTTTCCTTGGGGGTCTCCAATTCTCTTAACTATGAAAAGGTCAAGTTTCTCAAAACCATTTACTGCTTCACATATTTCCTGGTCAATTTAATCATCATGAGTTGGCTAAGATTTCTCAGAGAACAATTAAGGCCAGCATCCTCCACATCCAGAACCCCTTGTCCTGTTCTGCTTCGGTTGACTACTTGAGTGGCCAGGGCCAGAGCAGTTTGTTCCTACTAGACATCAGAGAAGTTTTCTTCTCTAATAATGCCCTCAAACCCTTTCCCAGAAAATTTTTAACCAGAGTTATAAGTGAGAACAAATATGGTATAGAAAAAGGCAAGACAGGCAAGCATAGAAAAAAGAGCATGCACACCTGTATCCCAGAAAGCCAGAGATGCACTATTCAGGTTGACGGTGCTCTGGTAGCTGAAACCATGTCATGCAGCCATGTTCACTACCATGTCGTACCTGACATTTTCTCCTCTCCAATTACCTTTCACTCTCCACTTTTCAATGCCTCTTTCCTCAGTGACTCATCTTTTCTCCTTTTTGGACCTCTTTTCCTTCCATCCACCGCATCTTCTACTCACCCTTTACTCATCCTCTCCCTCAACATGGGACCGTAGTCTCTGGAGATGGCAGGGATATCAGAGACCTTTTGTACAGTTCTGTGCCCTGAAACTTGTCAAACCACAACATCTCTGGTCCTTGGCATGTGTGGACAAGGATTGCTCAGGGCAGCTCATTCTCTGTGTGTCATTCTTTGATGGTTATGACAGTCACAGTGGGGACCCAGTGACAGAAAGTGTATTTCTCCCAGCCCTCAAGTAACTCAGTCTAGTGGAGCTACCTTCGCAGTCTGGTTCTATAGCTCTATTCACAGAGTCTGTACAAGCCAACAGTGAGTGGTAAGTTGTTAGACCTCAGCCGAGGGCTGAGAACTGATCTCAGGAAGCCCTTGTTGAGGATTTCCTGTGAACCAGCCTGCAAGAGATGACAGATTCTAAAATCCACACCTTGAAGCATTCCCCAGGAAGATGCTTGAATTTAGAAAGGAGAAGCGAGTTCCAGTTACTTTGGGGGGTGAGACTGTGGGGCCTTTGAAGTGGAATGTTCTGGAGGAGGTGGTTCACTGTGGGACAGAGCTTTCATAACCTTGCTCAGCTTTCTTGTCTATTCTGTGTTTTTCTGACCGCAAATGTAATGTGACCAACCGCTGTCACCTCTGCCAGGATGGTCTATATCTAACTGTAAGCCCCAAACAAACACAACCAAAACCCTTCTTCTCTTACGTTGTTTCTGGTAACAGTAAGGAAAGTAAGCAATACTTGGGGAGCTTTACTTCTGAAGACACCCTGAGAGGATGTGGGACTCTGCAGGGATGAGAAGACAGGCATGAGAAGAAGATGAAGCTAATGGATGCAATGAGGTCTGCAACAAAGCCCCGAATTCCTATCCAAGTTCATCTAGCTCATGAGTTCTTTAACTTCCCTGAATCATTTGCAAAGTGGGGATAATTGCACTTACCTGTGAAGTTCCCTCGAGGGTCAAAGTTGCTGTATATTGTTCCTAGAAAACTTGGTGTGTGGTAGGCACCAAATAAATGTGTCTTTCTTTTCATTTTTCCTCTCAATCCAGTCTAAAAGAACATTTCGTTCATATTTGACCATGAAAACCACAAATGGTCAGGAGAAGTGGAGAGAGTGAGGATGACAGCAGGAACAGGAGCCACTCCGAGCTCCTTAAGACCCTGGGTCTGTCCTGCCTGTCCTTTCACCCTTCACGGGGGCTTAAGCATCCATCCTAGATGCTGAACACACACGTGGGTGGACTTGAACAGAGAGCAGCTGTTGGGTGTTTTCATTTACAGACATCTCTGATTTTGTGGAAAGGCACCAAGAGACAGGCCAGGTTTTCTTCCTGATTCTTACCCCGTCAGCCTGTGGGATCTTGGAATCTTGGGGATACCCGCTTATGTTTTGGAAGTCCCATGACCATCTTGGTGAAATAAGGGGCAAGGCAAGAAGAGGGGCCTCAGCAGGTAGAACCCACCTGCTATGGTACTCTGACTTTGGACTTCTGACCTACCGAACTAGGAGGAAATGTGTTCCTATTGCTTAAGTCACCAAGTCTATGGTTTTATCCACAACAGCAGTATTGGCGATAATTTTGAAATTTGGCTCCTGGGAGGGATCTTATTTATAAGACAACCAACTACTAAAAAAGGCTCTAATTTCCCTATTCTTCCAAGGTCTGTGACAGACAGCAAGTAAACCTGTGAAAGAAAGATTAAGTGTGTGCTTACAAGTGATTTCTCATGAGATTACCCTAAGGTTGGGAAGCTCTCGAAGCATCCAGCTGCATGCCCTACACAGTATCTGCAAAGTACTCAGAGGAAACAGTGGGTGCCAGAAGCAACGACCTTGACATTTAAGTCAGCCTCTGGTGAGTATTCTTTCCCACAAGCCCATCGTGACATGTGTTTTTCTAATGAAGAACTTCAAACATCAAAAGGAGTCCCAAAGAAAGGTCCCTCAAAATAGGCAAGTGGGGTGGCACAGGTATGCCATCCCAGCACTTGGGGTGTGGATGTGGGGGAATTGGGAATTCAGAGTTACTCTTGACCACATATGTAGTGAGTTTAAGGCCAGTCTGGGGTACATGAGGCACTGTTTCAAAAATGAGTGCCCACAAGACCTACATATTTCCAGTTTCACTATATACTTGTGAGGTGTGCCTCATCCCTGTCTTGCTTCCTTACTAATCTAGAGTTACCAGACTCTTCACCCTTGAGAGGCACTTGAGAACACTGCGTGTGAACTAGTCTTAAATATTCTTATGGTCATTCTCACATCATATCCTCTCTGGGCTATGATATTGGCTCAACTGTCAACTTACGGTGTGACTGAAGCCTAGCTATTCCAGGGCCATGTAAGTAAAGAAATCCCAATAAATATAGAGTTCATATGTTATCCTAAGATCAACAAGAAGCCAATGATATGCTATTTGAAACGGTACAGTGACAAGGTATTAAAATTATAAAAGTAACAGAATCATACGAAGCAACTTAGTGGAAGGAAGAGAAAAGCAGTGTCATGAGGCTCCCCCAGGAAAGCTACCAGGCAACTCCTAACATCTACAGTGCCAATAGGCACGTGGAGCACATAACATTCCTGGCTGACATCCTGTTCCTCACTGGGGGCTCTCTTGCCTTCACCAATTAGCCAGGATCTACTCATGAATTCAGTGGTGGTGAATAAGTAGATACACAGCACAGCAGGCAATTTGTCAATACACAGGGCATCTCCATCCTCCCCTCCCCCTCCCCCTCCCCCTCCCCCTTCCCCACTCCCTCCAGGAGGGTAGGGCCAGAGATGACAACCATCATTCCTCTTCTCCATTACAGGTAGGATACTAAGTAGAGTTCACTGGGAAGTGACAACTGAGTGGGGGCTACAAGATGGAAGGAGTAGCTGCTGCTCTTGACAGTAACTCATAGAGGACAGGCGATTATAGCAGAGGCCACTGTGAGTGTTTTCCTGTAGTCTTGGAGCCCCCTAACCATCACTAGTCTCAATGCTGTTAGGAACTGGAAGTTTTGGTTGTAACAAGAGCTCTATCCTTTGAATGGTTT
The DNA here is from genome assembly GCA_021653895.1 of Mastomys natalensis. NCBI lineage: Eukaryota > Metazoa > Chordata > Mammalia > Rodentia > Muridae > Mastomys > Mastomys natalensis. The sequence goes on from JAJTUV010000648.1 coordinate 498,409, forward strand.
AAAAGTTGGCCTTCATAACCTTTTAAAAAAACCACTCAACCTTTCATTATATTGTCTTCCATTGTCTTCCATACTCGGAGTAGCTTCCATTTCCCTGACCAGTCCTGACTGATATCCATGGGTGCAGAAGGAAAGCAAATAGTTCTGAGATCACAACTATACTGTCACCTGTGTTATCAAGGGTGGAAGAATAATTTCTACCCATCGCTACCCACACAGCCCATCCACAGCCCTCTTCAGTCTGGTGTGATAAGAAAAAGTTACACTTACCACACCCTCTTTTTTTTTAAGACAAAACCAATCAAATTTAAAGTAAGACAAGGTCTAGATATTCACCTAATAAGTTGCAGCAAACAGTGTTCTCTGTCTAGTAAATTTTCCTGAACCAATTGGATCATGATGGTGGAAGTAGAGAGGGACCATACAGCAAACAGTAACAGAAAGATTACCGTGTCACTGGGAAATGATACCCTTGGCATGAGTGGGTCACATTTCTGTCATCAGGATTCTCTTGTCTCCCTGGCTCATCTGCGAAGAAAATACAATAATCTCTGTAGGACCACTGCTCGTATTTTAACAATCACAACAATACACTTCTTCATACCACACTTCTCTCGGGCTACAGTTACTAGTCTGTGGGATGTTTTTCAAATATGACTGTTTTTTCTGCTAACACATGTGGAAGATTAAATATACGCAAATAGTTGTTTTTTTTTTTTTTTTTCTTTTAAGAGCAAAGAGAAAGGTTTCACCTGACTGTCAAAACAGTCAAGACATCTGTAAAGTTGCTGGGCACGGTGGTGAACATCTGTAATTCCAGAATTTAAGAAAAACGGGGTAGGGGGATTGCTGCAAGAAGGATCAGCCTGGTACATACTGAGTTGGGAGTCAGTTTGGGTACTTAGAGACACTCTGACTCTATAAAGGGGAAAAAAACCCCACATCTACAATGCCATAACTATACCGACTACATAATTTTCTTACCAGGATAGATGGATGGACAGATCAAACAAAAATCAGAGCTGTAAGATGTTATCAGTGGAAACCATGATAACTACGCCACTGTGATTCAGTAGAAGAAATGAGGGATCGAGTTGAGGAAGTTGGTTCACACATAGTACAAGGTTTGCACTTTAGAAGCTTTTCTTTCTTATTTTTAAGTATGTACATGCATGTGTGTCTTATGTGTAGGCATGTGCTTGTGAGTGCAGCTACCAGTACCTGTGGAGTCCAGAAGAGGGCACTGGGCACTGGGAGATGTAGGTAGTTGTGAGTTGCCTGAGATGGGTGCTGGGACTGAAGTCAGGTCCTCTGCAAGAGGAGGACATGCTCTTAACTGCTAAGCCATCTTTCTGGCTCCTGGTTTGAGTTGTAGATGTCTCCTTAGAGCTCAAGCATTCAAAGCATGGTCTCCAAAGCAAGGGGGCCTCTAGGAGCCAGGTAGTTGGATCATTAGGATTCTGCTCTCATGAACTGACTAATCTACATATGCCTAATAGGTTTGTGAAAAGGAGCTTTGTTATAAAAGCAAGCCCAGTGCTGGTTGGCCACCATGAGGTAATCAGTTCTGCTCTACAATAAACCCCCTGCTATGATGTTCACCCATGCCACCAACCATGTACTGAACTCTCTGATGTCATGGGCAAAATCAACCTTTCTGTCTTTTAAGCAGGTTTCTCTCAGTTCTTCTGTCATATACACAGAAGCAAAAAATATAAAGAAAGACTCTGAATTCATAAGCAAAAGTGAGGTCAGGATCTATTAAAACCCAAATGTGAAGTCTGCATGGGTATGGGAGAAGACATTTGCAATGTCTGAGACCAGCCATGGGTTTGCATCTAATATATATATAAATATATATATATATATATGTGTGTGTGTGTGTGTGTGTGGTGTGTGTGTGTGTGTGTGTGTGTGTATGTGTGTGTGTATATGTATGTATATGTATATGTACATGTACATGTATATGTATATTGTATGTGTACGTATATGAAGTATAAGATGATACTGAAAATCCATATGGAGGAATGTGAGGTTTGAATAGGTTTGTCTTCTATAGATTCATGTGCTTGACCATAGGGAGTGGCACTATTAGGTGATGTGACCTTATTAGAGGAGGTATGGCCTTGGAGGAAGTGTGTCACTGTTTAGGTGGGCTTTGAGGCCTCCTATGCTCAGGCTTTACCCAGTGCTCTTCCTGGCTGCCTTTCAGATCAAGCACCATGTCTGCCTGGATGCTGCCATGCTTCCCACCATAATGATAATGAACTGAACCTCTGAACCTGAAGCCAGACCCAAGTAAATGTTTGGCTTTATAAGAGTTGCCTTGGTCACGGTGTCTCTTCACAGCAATGAAACCCTACCTATGACAAGGAGGTAACAACTTTTAAGTGGCAAACAGAAAAATACACCTAACAGGAAAGTGGATTGCCCAACAAATATATGACTGATGTTCAAACTCACAAGAAACAAGTGAGAAAGCAATTCATAGACAGTGAGATTATCTTTATAGGCACAATGCTGGCAAAAATTGGAAAGGTGGGTGGCATTTTACAAAGCAGAGTTAAAAGCAGAGGCTAGGATGTTCCTGTAACTGCTAGTGGTGTTGAGGGACTGCACTGCTAACTGAGCATCCTGGAGGTACTTAGAGAAGTTGAACTAGTGGGCTTATGTTTATAAGCACACAAACTCAAACATGGAGGGCACTCTGGTCTTTGCTCACATTTGATAAATTCCTGTCTAATCTATCTCTGTTTGGCAGATTGCCTCGGAGGGCTTCCCTAGGCCTGCTAAGGTTAAATTGCAGATTCCCTGGCTATGTGTCACCATCTGCTGCTCCTCAGTCACCTCTGGAGCTCTGGCCTGTAGTCTATTGAGTCAACTTGAAGGCTGATTCCATGGAATCGTAGGAGTAGGAGGCTGAGAGGACTCAGTGTGAGGTTCCAGGATGAGGGAGCCACTAGCCTATTGTCTCTTGCACTCCTTTTTCCTTCAGCAGCTACAGAGCTAAGTTTTATTTTGAATGGAGATTTCTTTTTATTAATAAGGTTCTGGTACCAATACAATGGGTTCCTGAGACTGTTTACAGGGGTGTTTTATTCTCTTTCAATCTTGCCAGTAATAGTGCCATTACTGCTCAGTATCACTACCAAACTCCAGCCCAGTTTCTAGAAGTTTCTCTCTTGTCTCTTTCAGCTAGGACTCCCTCCCTGTGATGGGTGGACAGTAGGGGGTTGGATATTTTGAATCCTCAATAAAAAAAAATGAATCAAAAGAAGGACAAAGAGATGTGGAAGACAGAATGTATAGTTACTGAAGAATGCTGGAGTTGAGGTAGAAAAGCCAGGAGAGACTCATCTGATACAGGGAGAGGAGTCATGGGAATAGTGAAGGAGGGGAAGATAAGAAACGCGTCACAGGTAAGAAAAAGCAGACCTGGATGACCAGGGGCAAAAGGAAAGAACAGCCTGAGATTGCCAGTAGAGTCACTTCTGGAGAATTAGCAGCTGGGGTGGGACAGGATAAAGGCAGCAGAAAAATAACACTTTGGCAGTTGTTTTGGCATAGGTGAGAGAGGTAAGGTGTTCATCTCAAAGCATGGGATAAAAAAATAAAACCACACAAAAGTAGAGTCTGCCAAAAAGGTGGAATGTAGGAACTTATTGGGATTTCTATGGTTTACATGGGGAAGTGAGGGAACCGACGATGAGTTCTTAAAGGTTATTAGACATAAATGCTGTGTGTGTGGGCAGAAGACTGAACTCAAACCCAGGCAGAGTGATCAGTTTTAGAAAGGCATAAAATATACAGTTAAATTTGCTGTAAATGTTGAATAGTGTTTTAGTTCTGTGTGATGGTTAAGGCACACTTGCTTTAAAAAAATATTATTTATTGCCTATTCCAAACTCTTCTGAATCAGGCACCTCAGGTTTCATCTGGTGACCAGAATACAGCCTGCAAAGTTAAATGATTACAGAGTAGGAAGGCCACTTCCCCAGGGGAAGTGGGATAGGAGGCAGGCACAGTGGGGGCAGGGCAGCCTGGAACACCTGCAACACATTCCTGGAGGCAGTTGGCTGACGTTCAGGGGATCTGTAATATTCTTCTCTTCCCAAAGTGAATAGAAGTACACATTTTTAGTGCGCGTGATCTCAGTTTTGAAAGTGGGCAACTAATGGAACTAAAAACATTGTTGATAGGAAAGCAATCCTGTGGTACCACAAGATATATGGGCTTGGTGGTTTGTAACCTCTGATCAATCTGTGGAATGGGAGGGGCGATTTTTACCCTCTCAATTATGAAATGGTGGTGAACTCCAAAGCTATATGATAGGTAGTATTCAGTAGAGGGAAGGGACGGTGGCAACAGAGGATTAAATTCCCTGTGCTCAGATGTGGAGATAGCTTCCCTAGCCAAACTCCTTGGTCTTTTCCCAGTGCCTCAACACCAACACACCTCATAGGACACACCCCACAGTAACGGCCTTGCAGCTGTGGAATAGCTAATGTCCTCAAGGGGTATCTAGCGCCTTCTTGCTGAGTGGGACCTCAGGCAGGTAAGCCTGGTTCCAGCCTTGTCAGTTAGCATAGAGACACCAATTGGAACTTCGAAGACTTTTCGTCAGAAATTTGTGGGCGGAAACTTCCTGGGGTTGCTGTGAGCTCTTTGAGGCTTCTCAGCTTCAGATGCAAGTGAGTGGGTGTCTCACGGAGAAGCAGAGAAGAGAACAGGAGAGAGGTGTTTCCCTTGACTGTGGAAACTTTATAAAGAAAACTCACTTACCTTCTCTGGAGCAGTCAGCGTCAGAGTCCTGTTCTTGACACTTCAGTCTTCACAAGACTGAGAGAAGGAAACCCTTTCCTGGGGCTGGGTGCCATGCAGCAGCCCATGAATTACCCATGTCCCCAGATCTACTGGGTAGACAGCAGTGCTACTTCTCCTTGGGCTCCTCCAGGGTCAGTTTATCCCTCTCCATCCTCTGTGCCTGGAAGGCCAGAGCAAAGGAGACCACCACCTCCACCACCACCTCGGTCACCACTACCACCGCCTTCAGAACCACCCCCACTGCCGCCACTGACCCCTCTAAAGAAGAAGGACCACAACACAGATCTGTGGCTACCAGTGATATTTTTCATGGTTCTGGTGGCTCTGGTTGGAATGGGGTTAGGAATGTATCAGCTCTTCCATCTGCAGAAGGAACTGGCAGAACTCCGTGAGGTAAGCCTAGCACATGGGTTAATAGGCTCTCGAGTTCTTGGCTGCAACATGACTCTGCTGCGTGGGAGTAGGGACTTGCTTATGGCCCATGTGGGCCACTGTGTTGCTTGCAATGATTTGGTTTTTGTTGTTGTTGTTTTGTTTTGCTTTTTAACGGCAAAGATCTTTTTAATGCCCTCTATTCTAGAAAAGAGTTGTTATCGTGTCTTTTTTAGAGTTGGAGAATCAGGAGCTCATTCCCTCAAAGAGAGTGGTTCTCAACCTGAGGGTCATGTCCCTTTAGCGGGGGTGGGGGGTGGGGGGTGGGGGTGGGGCTCAAACAACTATTTTATGGGGGTTGCATATCAGATATCTTGCATATGAGATATTTACATTATGATTTGTAACCATAGCAAAGTTACAGTCATGAAGTAGCAATGAAATAATTTTATGGTTGGGGGTCACCATAACATGAGGGACTGTATTCAAGAGCTGCCGTGTTAGAAAGGTTGAGAACCACTGCTCACAGGAAGTTATTTTCCATCTTCTAGAGAATTCGAAGCAAATAATTATTCCTCTCTCAATTGTCAAGGATGTTTGATGAGCTTCTTACTGTTTTATATTTAGTGATTCAAGGAAGAAAATCAATTTTGAACCTTGTTCAGAAGTGTAAATAAACTAAATCTCTTTGAAAAGACTTAGAAGTCTTACTACTACTCCAGATACAGTTGTGTGGCCAAACTCTAACTCAGGCTAGGAGCTGACATATTTAAGCCCTCTCTCTATGGTCTGCTGTGACTTCTACCTCTTTGGCTTCAATAAATCCACATTTATTCTATGACTCTTTTTCTTTCCCTAGTTCACCAACCAAAGCCTTAAAGTATCATCTTTTGAAAAGCAAATAGGTAAGTATTTTCATGTCTGTCTTTTGAGTTCCCAAAGATGGTCTTCAGCACTCAGCAAAGTTGGGAGGATGCCTAGGATTCTTGGGCTTATGATTCCTAGGCATGAAATCCTGAGGACTTTTGACTCTTTGTTCAGTGTGGTTCTGTGAACTGTGTGAAAATATTGAATGTAGTTTATTGCCCAGTATCAGTGTATCTGAATGAACATTGCACACAACTCAAATGAATTTGGACTTGACTTTGGAAAGAAACACACGTATAGCTCTGGACCTTTTTCCTTAGCTCCTTCCATAGGCATCTTGGTTCCATCTTACATCGTGGGTAGCTGTCACTCCTAGGAACAGAAGGACAGTAGAAGCAAAGATACTAGATGCAAAATACTAGACCAGTTAGGTTCAGTGCCCAAATCTCCTGGTATGAAGCTGGGACTAGGAGAACAGTCCCCTAATGCCTTGCTACCTACTAGGACTTCCCAATGCATAGACAAACTTCTACCTCTCAATAATGGCCCAGAAATAAGAAGCAAATACAAAGCTGATTTCCTTTGCAAGGGCAACATGACAGTCTTATCCTAATAACTTTGAAGAAAACTAAACCATCCATAGACAGAAGAGCTTTCTCCATTCTTAGTCAGCTTGGTCTTCAGGCAGGTCCCCCAACAACTGGAGTGGAGGCTGTCCCTGAATCTGTTGCCTTCCTGTAGATCCCATTCCCCTAATTAGGCTGCCTTGTCTGGCCTCAGTGGGAGGGGATGTGCCTAGTCCTGAGCAACTTAATGTGCTAGAGTGGATTGACACTGAGGAGGAGGGTGTGTGTGTGTGTGGGGGGTTCTCCCTTCTCAAAGGAGAAGAGGGGGAGGGACTGTGTGAGAGGAGGATGGGGGAGAAGCTGTAATCCAGCTGTAAAGTGAATAAATAAATTAATTAATGGAAAGGAAGGAAGGAAGGAAGGAAGGAAGGAAGGAAGAAGGAAGGAAGGAAGAAAAGAAAGTGACCAGTCAGCTCCTGCATGAGGATATAAGCTCTTTCAGGGGTCACCATGGTAAGCTCTGGTTTTCAGCTCTGCATTCAAGTCTCTAAGGACCAGTGCCCACGTTACACAGGCACAGTGGAAATAACTTGTTAGAAAAACAAAACCTCTCAGGATTTCTAAAGTGAAATCACTGTGAAAATCAGTGGAGTGTGGCTTGTGAAGCAGATGGTGATCACTCATTTTCACCCACTCGATGGAATTGTTTCAGTGAATAGAAGTCAAACGAACAGATGAGTCAGGTCTCCTACCTCAGTGGTTATCTTCAGAAACTGATTAACCAACACAAGAAGGTCAAGATGGTACCTTTACGATTAAGAGGAGCTGATGTAAAGAAAGGAGTATTTATTTCTTCCATCAAATTCATAAAGCGAAATAAAAGCCAAAGATTATCGAATATGTGAGAGAAAAAAAAAACCATATTTGGCACAAGTTTCATCCAACATGCATAGAAATTACTGTAAGAATCCTGAAAAATACTAGGAAAGGTCACACCAAGGTCTTGAACTGGTAGTCTACCTTGTAATTGCATCACCAAAGAATTCTTTTAGTTGGAAGTGTGTGTGTGTGTGTATATACAAATACATATACATATACATATACATATACATATACATATACATATACATATACATATACATATACACATACACATACATATACATATATATATATATTCATCACTTTCTTATAAAACAACAACAGTTTGGAAGAAACTGTACTCTCAGAATAGAAGAAGAATTGAACGCACCATGGCACATCAACAGGAGAACATCATGAACAGCAACCAAAATCACCTTGTGAGACTTTTAATGCCATGAATATTGTGCACTAAATGCTGTTAGGTAAACAGAAAAGTTATCAAAGGCCATTTTCAGTTTAATACTCATTATGAAAGTACATGGCATGTTTTTAAACTTCTAACAAAACTTCTAAAAGTATTTCTAACAAAATACTTTTTCAAACATTTATTTATTTTATTGTGTGTTTACATACACATGCACACATGTGTGTGCCAAAGCTTGTGTGTAGAGGGCAGAGAACAACTTGTGGGCATAAATTCTTTCCTTCTACCTGTGAGTTCCAGGGATCAAATGCAGGCACTCAGGCTCGGCAGCAAGTGCCTTTTCTTACTCAGCCATCTGCCCAGCTCTGTTTCTTTTTATACTGCTACCTTCCCCATAGTTAGCCAACTGGACATCTTATTTATATACAAGGTCTTTAGAGAGCCTTCCATGACAGAGGCTGAGTCTTGGTTGATTGAGGATAAGACAGAAAGATAGATGCCTCTTCTTAGCAAGTGTATAGCACAGTGGAGAAGAGGAACAAAAACAAACCAACAATACAATTTCAATCTGTACTAAGAATGATGCAAAGTAGTGTAGTCTGGAAATGTCCTTTATAGGGTGGTTTATGCTAATGCACAAGGGATCAATCACATACCTCTTGGTGAGAAGAGGTGTGTATGGGTCAGGGAGCAGGGAGGACATTCCACATTTCACATGTAAGGAGCTCGAGACAGAAAAGGTCTTTCCTTGTATTTCTAGATATTGCTAGAACCTATTGAGCAGATATTTATAGGAGTATACTTTACGAGAAAAACATTATGCTAGACTGTATGAGGAATATAAAAATGTGGTTCTCTGCTCCATTTCCTGTTAGTGCATGGCAGAATGCCAGGTTAGCTGCTCAGGTGGTTTGTGGTGTATAAAAGTCTAGTCTTTCCTATGCTGTTCACTCATTTTTTTCAAGGGGGGCTTGTCCTAGGTGCTAGAGAGGACACAATTGTTTCTACGATGATCTCAATAGATTGGGGCTATTTTCACATCCAGGGTGTGTGTTTTATAGTCTACTTCCAAGCCTGAGGTGGACAAGTACCTTACTATAAAATATATATATATTTTTTTTTGGTTTGTCGAGACAGGGTTTCTCTGTGTAGCTCGGGCTGTTCTGGAACTCACTCTGTAGACCAGGCTGACCTCGAACTCAGAAATCCACCTGCCTCTGCCTCCCAAGTGCTGGGATTAAAGGCGTGCGCCACCACCGCCCGGCTAAATATTTTTTTAATGTACCAGTTAGCTGAATTTATGAAGCCCGGTAATAGATTTCTACCTTAGCTGAAATATTTGAATTTAGAGAAACAGTGTTTATTTTTAAGAATATTACCCATTTTAATTACGTCAATTTAACTTACTGATGCTACACTAAACAAGGCTAAATGCTCTTGTGACTTTACCATATTGTAAAATGCCATCAGGGAAAGACTTGGTGGCTAGGCTCTCAAAGCCCAGCAGTCTTAGTATTAGTTTATTCATAAAGCGTTTATTCCAGAGAGGTACAGTTTTCCTGGACAAGAAGGAAGCAAAGAAATTGTTTCTTTTTATAGTTGCCCCAGGAAGGAGAAGCCAGAAGTATCAAGAAAGAAAAAGTCAGAGGGACTTTAAGTTTCAAAGGTTAAAAGGTCATAGTTGACTAAAAGTGCAGAAAGGTTTCCCAAAGGAAGAGCAGTGAACATGGTCATTAGAGAATTGCCAGGAATTTAACACAGAGATCTCACCTGGATGGTGTTGCAGACAGAATGAGGAAAGGCCCAGGGGCAGGGAAGAAGGGGCATAATCAGGTCATGAGACTCATGCTGTGCTCAAGGGCTTAATGTGACTGAGGAGAGGAAGTAAGGCAAAAGCAACTTGATAGAGTAAAAATCTGGGCAACCTCATGATCTGTGAGGAGGTCTTAATAGAGTCCATTTGGGAATAGATTGTAGGATGATGACCAGAAGGTGAATCAGTCTTTTCTAGACTCTTATCAGGCAGCAGAATCAGAGTAACAGTCAGCCTGGGTGGACACTCATTGTCTCCACCATTATGGTCAGTCAGCTTCTAATATCTTTTTGCGATCATAATTAGGGTAGCAATCTTGACCTAAAGGGGCCAAGGCAAGTTCTAAATGGAGTAATGAAAATAGCAGTCTTAGTGCAGCAATGTTTGTATTCACTGTTTTATTGCAACGTTATTTATGTATATACCCATCTTTCCTTATCTTGTCTTTTTAAATTGTTTTTGAAATACACACTCCTGTGAGTCCCCCAGTTTAGATTTTCTCGGTGAGTGTTACTAGAATATTTCATCTTATGCTCTGAAAATCTTACATTTAAATGATAGGATTTAGAGTTTCCATCAAGATAGTAGATGGCCTTATCATAATAATTTTCACATGTCTTTTATCTTTCTGTTATGCAGCCAACCCCAGCACACCCTCAGAAAAAAGAGAGCCGAGGAGTGTGGCCCATTTAACAGGTTTGTGTCTGGAAGGAGTGGGTGGGGGCAGAAAGCCTTTGGAAAACTATGGACCAACTGCTAAATTTCCATTGCAGCTCTTGGAAAGTATTACTGACAACTGTAGTTATTATTTAAGATCATTCTTATGTCTTGGATCTCATGACACTAATTTGACAAAATCTAATGCAATGGAATTATGTATGACTTGATCTTGTCCATGCAAAGCATACTCTTTTCAATTATTATAAAGTCCACAGGGGAACTTGTGACATAGGTCCAACAGGAGCACCAGAGGTGAAATGATGAGCTATTTTGAGTAACAAGAGACAGTCCTGGCATTTGTGGGCTTTCAGCTCAGATTCTAAAGTGAGGAAGTGGTTTAGTATAATACAGTATGAACACCTCCACTAAGAAATAAACATAAAAAATGTGGGTAAATATCATAATTAGAGGTCTACCGGCTCCCATAATCACTTGGAGACTGTAGAAAAGTTCATCTGGGTCCATAAACATTTATTGAATACTTGCTGTGTGTAGGTACAATCCTTGTGAATACAAAGGAAGGGGATTGGCCCAAAAGAAGAGGCCAACGAACCCAAACTAAATGAGGAGATGAAAAAAAAAAAAAAAGAAAAAAGAAATGAGGAGATGGACTACACTAATCACAAGACTTTATTCAGATGTAGAACTCCAGAGATCCCCTTTTTTAATGAAGGGTACCAAGCCCAGAAGTGTTGGTATTAGTTTAGATTATAAAGTGTTTATTATAGAGAGCTGAAATTATCCTAATAATCTTCCCCGAGTTTCACCTGAGGCACACACTAAATTTTCCCAATTACATAGATGATTAAAATGAGGTGGGGAATTTGACAAATGTGTTGAAGAAACTCAGTGGTGAACCATGTTTTATCTCCTCAGTCACTTTTGCATCAGCTGCCATTCCGGATAGAAGTTTTGTTAAGGAAGGCCCCACAGTTTTGCCTTGGAAGCTTAGCATGTCAGATGTGTGAGCCTTTTTGGCTAAATGCTCCTCTCTGGTTTATTACAGGGAACCCCCACTCAAGGTCCATCCCTCTGGAATGGGAAGACACATATGGAACTGCTCTGATCTCTGGAGTGACTATAAGAAAGGTGGCCTTGTGATCAATGAAGCTGGGTTGTACTTTGTATATTCCAAAGTATACTTCCGGGGTCAGTCTTGCGACAGCCAGCCCCTAAAACACAAGGTCTATATGAGGAACTCCAAATACCCTGGGGATCTGGTGCTAATGGAGGAGAAGAAGTTGAGCTACTGCACTACTGGCAAGACATGGGCCCACAGCAGCTACCTGGGGGCAGTATTTAATCTTACCAGTGCCGACCATTTATATGTCAACATATCTCAACTCTCTCTGATCAATTTTGAGGAATCTAAGACCTTTTTTGGCTTGTATAAGCTTTAAAAGAAAAAGCATTTTAGAATGATCTATCATTCTTTATCATGGACACCAGGAATATTGTCTTGAATGAGAGTCTTCTTAAGACCAATTGAGATTAATTAAGACTACATGAGCCACAAAGACCTCATGATCACAAGGTCCAACAGGTCAGCTATCCTTCATTTTCTAGAGGTCCATGGAGTGGTCCTTAATGCCTACATCATGAGCCAGATGGGAGGACTGTGACTGAGGAACACAAAGCTTTGGGCTGCTGTGTGACAATGCAGAGGCACAGAGAAGGAACTGTCTGATGTTAAATGGCTAAGAGCATTTTAGCCATTGAAGAAGACATCTTTAAACTCACCTTCCGGGGTGGGTCTACTTGCTACCTCACAGAAGGCCGTCTGTTAGACATATTGTTGTGGTATGAATATACAAGGATGAGAAAGGAGGCTAGGTTTAACTGATAAGCTAGAGACTGAAAAAAAGCCAGTGTCCCATTGGCACGAGCTTTACTGTTCCCTGATGTTTTCTGAGCCCACCTTTGATGCTAACAGAGAAATAAGAGGGATGTTTGAGGCACAAATCATTCTCTACATAGCATGTGTACCTCCAGTGCAATGATGTCTGTGTGTGTTTGTGTGTATGAGAGCAAAAGATTCTAAAGAGTCATATAAATACAATGTGTACATTATGAAGTACATATTAGGAACATATGTGTTACATTTGATGCTAGATATCTGAATGTTTCTTGGCAATAAACTCTAATAGTCTTCAAAAATCTTTTATTATCAACTACTGATGCTGTTTTCCTTTAATACTAGTATTTATATTCTGTGCATCTTAATGAAGAAAAGACAAATAAAATTATGTTATAGAATATAGAAATGCATTAAGGACATAGACTTTGGAAATCTGTGAGATGTGCTTATTGTTTCTTTTCTCTGTGGTTTCTTCATTCATAATGACTTTGGAGAATTCTGAGAAGAATTTGCAAAGGAGAGTAGAACTGTGTGACAAATTCTCCCATTTTCGTTGGTTTCTCTTCTCTTCTCTTCTCTTCTCTTCTCTTCTCTTCTCTTCTCTTCTCTTCTCTTCTCTTCTCTTCTCTTCTCTCTAGTTTCTTTCCTCTGGACCTCACTTTACCCTGAGTTTTGTTTATCTGCATTATGACCAATATTAAGCAGACCCAATTTTTCATATATTCAATGGCAGCTCATATTTTCCTGGGGCAGAGCTATGTCAAAGTGGAAAGGGCACATGCTTCATAGTTAAAAGGATGGAGTTGAGTCTTTGTCCTTTCTTTTAGCTCACTTTGATTGACCTCTGCTTTGCAGAAAAGAACGGATATATTTGTAACATTAGCCTCTTTAATATGTGTGTTTAATAGAACTTTGTATAGATTACAGAATGGGAGTTTGAAGTAACATATGGGAGAAAAAGTTAAAAAGGAAACAGACACAAGAAACATACACCAATCCATAACACCAGATACAAGAATGATATCATTAAATATCTGATAAGTACAAGGATTAAATAGGGGAGGAAGAACGAACAGTACCAAGAAAACAGAGCCCAAGGTCTCATCTGAAAGACAGTAAATGTTTTCTGAATGAACTGAAGGACAAAACCAAAGGCTCAGGTTGGAAAAACCTCAACTGCTCTTCCTCAGTTTCTGCTGTCATCTGCTTTGGGTGGTTTGGTTCCTTCATGGAGAATATCTGAGAGAATTTGGTCTTTTGGTTGTATATTTGTCTTTCCAGCCATTGTGATGAAACCCTCCTTAGCTTCTTCCTTGTTTTTTGATCTCAACATCAAAGAAGCCTACTCCAAGGGTCATAGGAAGTTTTCTGGATATTTTTATTTTCTTGGTCAATTGATATTTCTAGATAATCATACTGCAGCAAAGAAGAAGTAAGTATGAGACAGAGGCATCTTAGGATTGGTGTGTGTTATAACCTAGTAGCCAACTACTCTTATATCCATCTTTCTAAGGTGATTCTGGAGTTATATTAATTGCTCACTACACTTGAAGTATTCTGATTCTTGGCCTTTTGGTGAAGATCAAATATAGTATTAGTTCTAGTGAAGAGACGCTAAAATACCTTTAGAAACCTTGAGGTATTTTTTTCTTAACTTAAAACATAAGTAATGTTAAAACCAAAACATCTTTGAATGTATTTGTTGAGAATGGGATCACCCATTGTTTCTTAGCAAAAGATGATTAAACACAAATTTGAACATAGACTTACACAGAAGTCACTTCTTGTTCAGTAGTTTGAGGTTTTGTTTTCTAACATCTAAGAGCATACAACACCCATTCTTTTCTTAGCCCCTCAGAGTGGTGGCTTTTGTTCTCTGAAGTAGGTTTTAACTTACCACAGCTTAACAGGAAAGAGCTCTCCTGTGGCCATCATCTGAAGAGTGTCTCATCCGAAATGCTTTCAGAAGAGGGAAGTGGAGGGGGAAACCTGGCCCCTCAAAACCAAAGTAGATGCTTGCCTTTATGGGCTAAGGCTTAGACATCCCGTGGTCCTTATCAAAAGAAGCGCAGAGGCTGTGTTGTGTGTGTGGTGTGTGTGTGTGTGTGTGTGTGTTTGTTTAAAGGTACCTGGACAGAATTTGTACATTTCTTCCTAGTCTTCCCTAATATCATGGGTCATGAGTGATTTAGCCATTGAGAGCAAAACACATCATTTATGGGCTCAGCAGTGAGCCCAACTGAGTAGCGATACAGCCTTTGGTAGTGCCAAGGGCCTTCAGAATTCACCTGGAAACCTGCTAGTCATGTAAGTGGCTAAGCAGGCATCTTGTTTCTTAAAGTTCTTTTAGAAGGCAGAAGAATGCATCTCAATGCAGACCTGCTCACTTCTGCTCCAAGGTCTGTCAAATTCTCCATACTTCTGAAAATGCATCTTCAGAATAAGGCAGCCGGGCAGTGGTGGCGCATGCCTTTAATCCCAGCACTTGGGAGGCAGAGGCAGGTGGATTTCTGAGTTCGAGGCCAGCCTGGTCTACAGAGTGAGTTCCAGGACACCAGGGCTACACAGAGAAACCCTGTCTTGAAAAACCAAAAAAAAAAAAAAAAAAAAAAAAAAAAGAATAAGGCAATACAGCTTTCATCCTGCCCCATTCAGAGGATTCCCCAGAGCTGTAGGGTCACCCTTTCTTCTAATTCTATAGAATGAAGTGAAACTCATGCTCACATTCTATAGGAGTGTCAGTCTTCACATTGTCTAAGACTGTCAATGAGACCCTCATTCTCTGTAAATGAACAGCTGCCCACTATAGCAGGTTTCCTGACTCTCATTAGAATTCTAGCTGTGGATGCTCTCCCAGAGCACTTGCCACTCCCACGGTAAAGTAATTTATTGCCTTCAAGGCATCCCTAAAACAATGTACATAAACAAATTTTGCTGAAGGTTTAGAATAATGCTGTGTGTGTGTGTGTGTGTGTGTGTGGTGTGTGTGTGAGAGAGAGAGAGAGAGAGAGGAGAGAGAGGAGAGAGAGATGATATCACAGTATAGCTACATGTGAAACTGAGTATTAGACCATTATTAGCCATTTCTAAGTTCACATAGATCTCTTTGAGTGGACACTCAAAATGCTGGTATTTAAACATAAAGACATTTGTTCTCCAAGTGGCTTTTAAAAATGTCTTCACTGGCAGCCATTTAGATAATTGATGCACATATTATATGTATGCTGATTATTTTCTCCTCTACACTCTTATTTCTTTCCAATCTCCCTTACCCCTCACCAGTCCCTTTCTAAGAAATGTGACTTTTGGTTTTTTGTTTAACCCAGGCCGTCTATGTGAACAATTAGATTTGATCTATTTGAGCCTGTGGACTCACAACTGAAGGCAATTACTACCTCTTTCTAGCAGGAGGTGTTAGAAAAAAAAGGAACTGCCTGGCTAGCTCCCAGCCTGACCGCCATGTTCCCACTCTAAGCCCATTTGTCTCAGCAAGCTCTCCAGCAGGACCGGAGCTCCCAAGCTGATTTCACCAGGCTGCTCTCTCTAGCTTGCTCCAGGAGTGACCGGTTGCTGTGTTTCCAGCTCCGGTTCGCTCATCCATGGAGCCGCTAGTTCCTTCACAGCCATCATTACCTGGTTGACGGAGGACCCACTTCCCAATCACCCAGTAAAGTAAAACTCTAAAGCTTAAAGATTAGCCAATGGATTTAATTTCAGCAAATTCTCAATACACAAGATGCCCACACAATTAAAATTGTTATCCCAATTACTTAACCTTGATATGAATAACTACTTGAGATTGCTAGAGACTAGAGGGTGACATCCACAGAAATCTTTCCTCCCCTCCTGTCCTCCTCTCTCCCTGTTTTTCTCTCCTCTCAACTCCTAGCTCCGCCTCCCTCTTCCCTGTCCAATGACAGAGCTCTGCTACAAATACACTGGGCAGGAAATTCCTGCCACACCTCTCTCCATGAGTCTATCAGTGGCAAATAGTTCATCAGTGAAGGGCAGCAACCTATGAGGCACTCCTCTATCTGTGTTTGACTTTTATTGATGAGCCTATTCTTGTGCAGCCCCAGTGCAAACATCTGCAGCTATTTGTGAGTCTGTGATTGTAAATGGTTATGTCTTACAAGATGCTAGCATTTCGGAGCCCTTCTCTCTAACTTCTGGCCCTTACATTCTTCCTAGTTCCTCTTTCATAATGTTCTCTGAGCCTTAAGGGTAAGGTATAAATGTCTTGTTTAGAGCCAAGCACCCATCATCAAAGTTCTCTGCATTTTGTATACATGAGTCTCTGACTCAATACCATTCATCAAGAGAAAAGGGCTTCTTTGATTAAGGATGAGAGCAACCTTTATCTATGGGTAAGATATAAATAGTTACAAGACAGTTGCTGCTATGAACATTTAGCTAGACCATAATATCCAAGTTCCCCTGCTAGAGTTTACGATTTCCCACCAGCAAGGATTTGTTTTTGACCAGATTATACCAGGCATGGCTTGGCTTCCCTTCTAATGGAGCAAGTCTCAAATTCAACGAAGAGGTGTTTGTCACACCTATAACAAAGTACGCTAACCACTATAACACTAGTGGGAACATCTTCCCAGGAAGTTAGCAAGTGTATAAAAGAAACTTTCATAGAGGATACAATAATAGAGTCCATTGTGGAGTTCGTTACACTGGCAAAGTAGAAAACAGGCAATAAAAAATAATTTTAAAAATATATAGGTACATACCTGTTATTCCTATACTTACCAGACTAAGGTAGATAGATTTCAGGCTTGAAGTCAATCTGGGTTACATGAGTTTCGCTTCTCCAGACGGATGCAAACACATATGTAATGTCATGTAGTAGGAAGTGTCATGAAGAAAATTAGGTAAGGTGGCAGGGAGTGATGGGAAAATGGCTACTGAAAGGATAAAAAGCAAGACATACAGATGTCTAGGGCAGAGCACCTCAAGCAGAGAAACTGCCAGTTCCAAGGCTTAAGATGGAAAGTTGTTGGGTTTTATTCTAGCATAATATGGATTTGTATGTTGTAAACATAATCCTTGAAGTTTGGGGATGTGGGACTACTAAGAGGTGACTAGGTCATGAAACCGAGTCCTCATGAGTGGATTTATTTTATTTTATTAAGGACTAGGCTAATAATCTGCCCACTATGTTTGTTGGCTTTGCTTTTTAAAACATGTGTTCTTGTCCTCTTGCTTTCTGCCAAGTTATGGACCAGTTCAAAGACAATCATCAAATGCCGTCACTCGGTCCTGCACACAGCTAAACCCATGTTATGCCCATGGACTTCCCAGCCCTTACAAGTCCTCATTTGTCACCTTGTAAACTATTCAGTCTGTGGTATTGTGATATAGCAATAGAGAACAGAGTTAGAGTAACCCTATACATAGAGATCACAGGGTCTCAGAAGTGTCCATAGATTTTCTCTAGCTTTTTCCTGAGAACTGTGAACTCTCTGCTTCCATCTGAACTCTCAGAGATGCCGCTCTGCTGTCTATGGCAGCTCAGTTGTCTTGAGGTAAGAAAGTGATTGAAGCCAGGGTGAGACGGCCTGGGTGAGTTCAGCACACTACTACTTGCTTAACTATGTGTGTGACTTTAAGTAAGTTCCACGAACATTGTGAAATTCCTTTTCTTAGTCCTCTATGGAAACGCTGTTGGTGCCATGAAAAGGAATACTTCATGACTTGGAAAGACTGCTGGAGGAAGAACAGTGGAGCTGTTATATTTGTCAATAAGTTTCCTGGTCATCATGTTTAGATAAATTCCTGGGGATGAGATGGCTTGGCAGGCAAAGGCACTTGCAGATGACCTGAGGTCAATTCCCCAGAAAGCATGTAAATGTGGGAAGAGAAAACTGACTCCACAAAGTTGTCTTCTGACCTCTACACATGTACTGTGACATATATACCTATATACACATCACACGTACATGCACACACATACACACATACACACACACACATGCACCATGGATTTATGTATTATACACACATGTACAGAGAAATTTCTTGCTCTTTAATACTTTTAAAATCATTTTGTAACATTTTTATTTTTAAGTATGTCATTATGCATGTAAGAGCAACTGGCTTGTGTCAGATTCTTTTATTCATAGTTGAGATACTGGATATCTTATATGTTCACATTATATACAAAGTCTACTATGATTAGCCATATTTTAATTAGCATACAAAATGATGGGACTCATAACATATCCATACATTCATATCATGTACTTTGCTTATATTAATTTCCAGTTACTATCTCATGTTCCACTCTCTCCTTTCCTGCTGGTCCCCTGGCCTCCTTCTGTTTTCTATTCATAAGTATGTACATATATTTAAATCTATGTTCTCCATCTGAAATAAAACATTATAGTTGCCTATTTGATTTCTGAGTCTGGTTTATTTTGCTTACCATGATAACCTACAGTTGTATTCCTTTTCCTCCAGATATGATTAGCCATCCTGATGACTGTGTCTTTTCATTCTGAAATACAATCTTAAGAGATGAGATTTAAACATTTAATTTCACAGGACATTTTAAGCTTAGTGCTATTTTTGATGGTAGCTGCTTTCCTCATTAAACCTGGGATCACTTCAGGAGATGAGAACTGCCAAGGGGATCCCCCTCTTTCCAGTACAGCTTGTCATAGAGGGACTAGAACCTCTTCATTCTCATGTTGCAGCCCCACTTTCTGTGGGTGAACCACTTCAAAGACTATGTGAAGCTTTGGTAAGAGACACCCTCGATGCTATCAAGTTTTCAAGTGTTCAAATATGTGAGGCATGCAAGACAAGAACCATCGCCAATGAGACAACAGCCACTTGTGAGAGGCTCCAAGGCCTCTATGGAATGGGTCGATCTTTTGAGTTCACTTGTTCTAGAGCTTATCCTCCATTCTGCTTCAACCCAACTCTGCTCTTGCTCCACTTCCAATCTGTAAAAGAAAATGCATACACATTTTTTGGAAGGGAACGTTCTAAACATTGTCTATCATTGAAAGAGAAGGCTCATGGAAGGAGGTTCATGGAGCTATGAAGAGACTATCTCTGGTCTCAAGTAGATGAATAAGATGCTAGATCTTCACCAGAGAGGTTAAAGTCTAGACTGAAGTGACCTTAGATTCATTGAAAAGGGACAACGCCTTTTAGACGGTGAGAAAGAGACACAGAGGTGTTAAACAGAACTCTGAAGTGTGAGCTCAAATGGAAGAATTATCTCAACCTCAGCATCCTCTTTGCATCATTTAGGTGGCTGTATTCTGGTTTCTAAGAAATTCAGAAGACTTCTGCAGAGGTCTGGACAGGGCGATGAAAAGAAGAAACCAGCAAGGGTTGATTCTGCTAAAGCTTCCTTTAGAGTTGTGCTCTTGGGCCCTGTTGTTGCTGACCAGGCTGGCCAGCCAGCTTTTCCAACCTGTCCAATGAATATGAAGATTACTTCTGTTTCTAGCAGAGAAGGTATCCAGGAGTAGAGGTGAGCACATAATAGATCCACGTTTAATTAGGAATGCTTTTTCTGCCTTACAGCCAAATTTGTGTTTATGGTTCACTGAATGGTTAAGTATATCACCTTTTAATTTAAAAGTGATATAACATTTACCACAAGACTTACTATTGCCCTCAAATCATGATGTATGTACATAGCAAAACTGCATTGCTTCTCTTTGAGAAAGAGTTACAGAAAGTGCCTGTATTTAGGTCAGGTCATACCCATAACAACCCCCTTAGCCAAACATTACTGACTCCAGCTTGTGAGAAAGCTGAGAAGTGGCAACTTCTTAGTGGCCATGGAGTATCAGTTAGGACTCAAGACTAGGCTTGTCAGATCTGAAGACTGTTAGTCACATATCAGTTTGCCTTATGGCCGCATTATAATGACTAGTATTCAGTTGTTTAACAACCATTTGCCAAGTACATGCCAGGAGTCAAGCACTGTTTGGAGATGGAATGGGGAACATAATGATGATTATTCTTCTATTAATTTGTATCTTGGGTCCTGGGGAGCAAACCCAGCCCTGTGCATTTGCTAGGCAAGTATTCTTATCACTAAGTACACCCAAAATTCTTATTCATTCTTATGAAACTTATCCGTAAATGGGGTTCCAAAAATGTGTTAAAAAAAACTAAACAAGAAAATAAACACATAATCTCAGGAAGTGTTGGGCAACGATAAGTCCTATTTTGAGAATTAAAATGGAAAATAAGCAAAAAAAAAGAGTCTAGATGATGACATTAGAGAAAAGACTCTCTGAGGATGGAAGATAATGAGTCTGTCTGTGAGCACAGTCAAAAAGAATTGTGTGGATGCATTGAAATGCCTTCATGAAACCCTTTTGTATAGTCAGTATATGCTAGTGATTATAATACAGTGTCATTTAAAAGAGCAGTTCAAGGATGAAGATGTAGCTGAGGGGAAGAACACCTGCAGGAGTTGCTGGGTTCCCTCCCTAGCACTACCATAGTAACAGTATAATAAGATATAATAAAAAAAATAAAATAGCAATATAATCATTAGGTAGTGATCATTCTAGAGAACAGAAACAGCCTTTTTGGACCTGTTTTTGGTATTTTGGATTGAACAATACATTATGGCAGGGGACTGTACAGCACATGGCAATATACTTTGGGAAGCATCCCAAAGGTTTAAGTAGCAGTGCTTCCACCTTGTCATTGGGACATCAAACATCTGTCCTGATTTCCAGACTCCTCACTGGAGGTGCCTTTCTCCTCTCTTCTCACTGAAAGCCACTAGGTGATGGATCTAAAACAAGAGCGTGCTTCGTGTGCATAGGATGAATAGAATAAAGAACGATGTTACTGGACTCCTGGGGATGACAAGAGATGGATTCTGGAGATGTAAGCAGGGTTACAGTTGGGCAGGACTCTGGAAGCTGGGGTGAGAACTTTCAACGTTATTGATAGGACTAAGGGAAGCTTCAGGAAAGAGTCATCGAAGTGGAATGGAAGAGAAATGGAAAATGTTGGTACATATTGTGAGAGCAGGGCTTTCATGTCTCACGATTAGGTGTTGGAAAGAAATGAATCAAGGATTACGCCTACCTTTTCTCTGTTTCCTTTATAGCACTTACCATAATTATTTCCTAGACTTATTTTTCTATATGTCTTTTTCTCCAATTAGATCCATAACTGTTTCTATTCTGGTGCTACGATGAAGTGCCTCAATAAAAAAAAAAAAAAACACAATAAAAATATCTCCACTCCACAAAACCAGTGCTTCCTTCATCTTAAAGACTACACAGGCCTTCACACCATCCATCATTTCCCTAAAGGTACTTAGGTTGTTTCAAAGTTTTGCTTTTTCAAATAATGCTGCAGTGATTATGTTTATGTATCCATATTTCTGTTACTCTTTCCCTAGGAAAGAAAGAATTAAAAGGGTTAAGCACATACTGTCTACTCCAACTTCTGATATGTTTGTCAAATTATTATTTAAAACGTTGTATCAGTTTATACTGTTACACCCACCACCTGAGAGTGTTTCTTCACCATTCTGTTTTATCATTAGTAAAAAAGAAGACATTGAAACTGCCAGGTAAAATTGAAATTAGAGTTTACATTTCACAAATATTTGGGAAAATTTGGATTTTTTTGTTTTGTTTTTCTGGCGAATTAGCCAATATAATTTGATCTTTAAAAGAATTAGGCTATTATGTTTTCTTCAGTGGTACATGACAACTCTTTGCATGTTAATAGAGCATATAGCATCTGTTATATGTGGTGTTTCAGATATTTCCTTCCAGTGTGTCAACTGTCTGTTAATTTTTTCCATGTAGAAATGTTTAAGTTTTAAAAACACATCTCTTTTGCCTTCCATAGCTCCTGGACACTCATTCTTAGACTTGCCTCATATTATAAGTATGTCTTTTCCGATATAGAATTTTTGCTGATTTTTTAGCCCCATGATATCTTTAAAATCTGCAGGGATATGGGGTGGTGGAGGAAATGAACTAGCTTTTCAGGGCACACAATAGAACACAGCAGGACCATCTTTGCATCTTTGCTACTTTGACACACGGTGACTTAGTCTCCCCTTCCCTTGATGCTGATATCTGGTCTTCCTGTTCTCTTGGCCTCCTTGCACTATTGACTCAGAGATGTCTCTATTGCAACACATTGGGGCAAAAATCTATCTATGTCTTTTGCACTATCTTTCTTTTAAGGAAAATGTGGTATAATGGTTCAGCATTTATTTATGTGCCCCTCCCTTTGGGGAAGTGTTCATAAAGATTTTGTCTAGTTCTTAATGTTTTTATTAAGATTTTTATAGTTGTATTTTATGATCTAAAACAAGTTTAAATTTATTTTGATGCTAGTCTTCCCCTCCCCCAAGTCCTTCCAGATTCTCTCCCCATCCCTATGCACTCAACTTCAAGTTTTTCTCAAAATCAAACAAAATCTCAGTATAACAACAAAACTAAGACATCAAAATATCCAACCCAAGAAAAATACAAACCAAAGCATAAAACTGTAATAAAATAAAAACACATACAAAAAACTTGTGGAGTCCATTATCTATTGGTCAACTACTCCTGAATGTGAGGCCTGTCCGTGAGTAGTAGATAGACTTAATGTCACTCTATTAGAGATAAATGGTTTTCCCAGGTTTAGAGAAGGCACTAGAATCAGAGACACATTTGTTCACACACTCAGGAATCCCATAAAAATTGTAGTTTTATATAGGTCACTTTACAGGAACCTCTTATTCAACATATTCTATACTTAAACTCTTAGATCTTCATATTTTCCTGAGTATGCCTTCTGTATCCTTGACCTCAAACCCCCTAGTTCTGCTTCTCAGGAGCTCGGACTTTCCGTTTGCTGAGGTTACAAATGTCTAATTAAACATTAGCCATTAGGTAAGATGCTGGTCCCAGTGGGAAGGGACTTAGAAGGGGCAATTATTTCTCACCCCCTTTGTCTTCAGCTCTAGTGCTTACATCCCTCTGCTTTTCCTTGCCTGCCCTACTGTGCTCACCAGGTTCAGAGGCTTTAGAGGGTGAGGGGATGAGAGGAGTGAAGAAAACAGTCAGGTGGCTCCAGCCCTTTCTTTCTTGACCTACTTTGCAGCACCAAAGCAGTGAGTCTGTGTTTCAGGTATTTTCCAGAATCCCCTGGCTATCAGTAATAAGACCCCAATCCATCGCCATTCTGGCTGGTGCTGTCACCATCTCCCATTAACTTCTCTGTTCTGTGGTCAGAAGTACAAACATTTGTTCTTTCTTCTTTTTTATTGGTTATTTTATTTATTTACATTTCAAATGTTTGTCATTCTTCCAGTTCCCCCTCCGCAAACCTCCTATCCCATCCCTTTGTTTTCTTCTTCTATGAGGGTGCTTATCCACCCGCCCTCTCCCATCTCACCACTCTAGCATCCCCCTATGCTGGGGCATCGAGCCTCCACAGGACCAAGGGCCTTCCCTCCTACTGATGCCAGATAATCCCATCCTCTGCTACATATGCAGTTGGAGCTATGGGTACTCTATGAGTACTGTTTGGTTGGTAATTTAATCCCTGGAGCTTTGGGGTGGGGGGCAGTCTGGTTGGTTGATATTATTGTTCTTCCTATGGGGTTGCAAACCCCTTCAGCTCCTTCAGTTCTTTCCCTAACTCCTCCATTGGGGTCCCTATGCTCAGTTCAATGGTTGGCTGCGAGCATCCGCCTCTGTATTTGTCAGGCTCTGACAGGGCCTCTCAGGAGACAGCTATCTCAGGTTCCTGTCAACAAACACTTCTTGGCATCAGCAATAGTGTCTGGGTTTAGTGTCTGCAGATGGGATGGATCCCTAGGTAGGGTAGTCTCTGGATTGTCTTTCCCTCAATTTCTGCTCCACTCTTTGTTCCTGTATTTCCTTTAGATAGGAGCAATTCTGGGTTAAGAGTTTTGAGATGGGTGGGTGGCCCCAGTCTTCAACCAGGGTGGAACATTTGTTATTTCAAACCCTAGACTGGTGCCCTCTTTCTTGGCTCATTGAAAATATGTCTTTTCAAAATGTGTTGAATTGAGGAAGACATTGAGTAAATCTTGCAAAAGTTTCAAAGTATGAGGTGTGGGAGATTTTCAGGTAAGAGATGTGAGGTGACAATGTGGAGGGGAGGAAGGCAATTGCTTAGGCAGTGGGGGAAGAGAAACCTGCAGTAATTTAGCACACGGTTTCTAATGGTGGCCATTCTACGTACCTACTAACCATAACACATTCGGCAGTCATTACTTCAACATACAGTTGAGCAGCTCACAGTGTAGGGTTGCTCAGGAGAGGAACACCATGATAGACCTGCCTACAAAACATCCCGGCTCACCAGAGAGTTTTGCATCTGAAAAGGTAAAGAAATAAACAAACTTTGAATCTCATCTATATAACGATGAGATTGGCATCACATACTGCTCCCCTCCCCCAACCTCACAATGTTCTCGAAATGAAGCACTTCCAAGGATCAGGTGTAGCTTTTTATGCTACTGGTCACTGTGCCTTTCAATAGACTGTAAAACCTTGACTATGACTATGAAATTATGTTTTCTGATATCAGTGGTGGGAATCTGGTGTTTTCAGGGAAAATTCTTTACTTATATTTGCTTTATCTTTTAAAACATAAGAATGTTATTCTTCACCAATTCGCAGTGAGAATCATTAGAAGTATGTTCTGGAGGGTGGGGTCTTCCGAGGGTCACATGCAGGATGCGGGATGCAGGCTGACATTTCACCCGTGACGTTTGAGCAACATTGTGTAACTTGAGCTAATGGGGACTTTTCAGATGTTCAGTTGTGGGAAGGTGAGGTTGGAATTAATTTTTGTTTCTTTGTAAAAATCTTAGAGATTTCAACTTTTTTATTTAAGCACCTTTCATTTTAAGTTTCCTTCAATGTACTCTATTCTCATACATTCACAATAGTGGAAGCAGACTATAAGGTCCACAACATAAGAAGCTTCATTACTATCTGTTATTCTTCACAGGTTTAAAAAATGATCTGAATTAGCATATCTGTCTTACGAATGAAACCAACATGCAGGATGCAAGCCTCGCTCTGTGTTGACTTTGCAGTTCAGAAGCTCTATGCTAATGTGAAAGGAAAAGCAAACTTATCTCCAAATTCATGCTGACTGAATATTTACGTTAGCTGTTAGATTTCTCTATAAGAAGGAAATAGTCTCCTGTGCTCACCCAGGAGTGATTTTTTTAACATATATGGTGTGTGTGTGTGTGTGTGTGTGTGTGTTGCAGGTTAAACTGAAAGCACTGACAGATGATGTGAAATTGAATAGAAACATGTAGCAGTAGGGGATGGGGAACTGGGGGTAGCCACTAGAAAGTCCCAGACTCCAGGGAAACGAGAGGCTTCCAGGAGCCAATGGTGATGACTTTAGCCGAAAACCCAACAAAGGGGAGATAGAACCTGTAGAGACCACCTCCAGTAGATAGGCACGACCTCCAGTTGAGGGATGGGGCTATCCAGGCATCTCAAAATTTTTAACCCAGAAATGTTCCTGTCCAAAGGAAAAACAGGGACAAAGAGTGAAGCAGAGACTAAAGGAAAGGCCATCCAGAGACTGCCCCACCTAGGGATCCATCCCATCTGCAGACACCAAACCCAGACACTATTGCGGATGCCAAGAAGCACTTGCTAACAGGAGCCTGACATGGTTGTCCCCTAAGAGGTTCTTCCAGCATCTGACTAATACAGATGTAGATTCTCACAGCCAACCATCAGACTGAGCACAGGGACCCCAATGGAGGAGTTAGGGGAGAGACTGAAGGACTGAAGGGGATTGTAGCCCCATAAGAAGAACAATATCAATTAACTGAACCACTCAGAACTTCCAGGCACTAAACCACCAACCAAAGAGTATATATACATGGAGGGAGCCAGGACTCCAGCTACATATGTAGCAGAGGATAGCCTTATCTGACATCAATGGGAGGGGAGGGAGGCTTGCCTCAGTGTAGGGGGATGCCAGAGGGATGAGGTGGGAGTGGGTGAATGGGTGGAAGAGCATCTTCATAGAGTCAAAGGAGAGGGGGGAGAAGGAGAATGGGATGTGGGGGGTGTGGAGGGGTAACTTGGAAGGTGGATATCATTTGAAATGTAAATGGATAAAATGATTAATAAAAAAGTAAGAAAAATTAATACTACCTGATTACAGTTTACCTGGGTATTTGCAGCTTTGAGAGAAGATGGGGGTCATGGACTGGGAAAAACAGGAGACTGAGGACTGAACCTTGGATTATACCCTATCTGGCAAGATGATGAACTAAAGTCAATGAAAGAGAAAGTGTATGCAGCTGGAGAGTTGTGACAGTATAGCCACCTTCATGCAAAGGACAGACAGAAGTCTGAGAAGGAAAGCGTCATTATGAGAATGCCCGGGGCTGAGGAGAAGGCGGCAGCCTGAAGGGGGAGTAGAAGTCATGTGACTAGGTGACACAGACCTCAGGGTCATAGGAGATAGTCTCAGTAAGAGGGCATAGATGGAGAATGAGCACTTAGGATTAGGAAGTGATTCTAAAGTCGGGGAATTGAGATACGAACAGACAATATTTCAAAACATAGGCAGAAAGCGAAGAGAGAAAAGAAGTCTAGAACGCAGTCACCGTGCGCCAGGATAGACGCTTTGGAGTTCCTCACGGCCCCGGTCTGCACTTTGTGGTATTTGTGGTATGATAAGGTTTTGTTTTTAAAGCGTGCATTGTTATAATTTTTGTTCTATAATGTTCCAGTGATGCTTGTTTCTATTTACGATTTTCATGTTACACTTTTGTCTTCACTTTTTCCCTGAAAGTTGATGCCTGAGTTGGCCTAGAACACAGGATCAGCTGATGAGACAGGTGAAGAAGTGAAGTTGAGCCCTTGCAGGCTTTTCTGCAGAGGCTGAGTGTGGAAAGGTGCCGGTGACGTCAGGGGTGGGCGTGGCTGCCCCACAGTAGCATGTCTGATCAGTGACTCACAGGAAGCATGTCTGATCACTGACTCACTGTGGCCAGCTCTTCCTGTGCTGTAGTTTCCTCTTACTAAGAAAGGTGAAAAGAACTAAAAAGAGGCATGGGAACTCATACTAAACAAAATAACCCCATAACACTGGTGCTGAGTAAAACCCTTCTGTGGTTTCTACGTTAATAAGCTTGGGCTAAAGTAAAACAAACAAACAAATTAACTACAAAGCTATTAAGTAAGCAAACAGGCAAGACCTCTGGTTAGTAAAATCCGTCCCTCTTTTGTACTAAGAATATTGTACTGAAGAACAAATATTGGTTCTGCCATTCAAGATGACATGCACTGAGTACATACCATGAGCTGGATTTCTGACAGTGCTTACATTGCAGAGCTGGCAAAGGTATATTCAGTCTCAAAAAAAAGTGAGAGGGGAGAAAGGTACACAGATAGTAGTGACTGCTTGAGGTGGAGGCTCTGTGTGACAGAGGTAGATAGCAGGTGCTCTGTGAACAGGCTATGGGAGCGCAGACGACAGTGCAGGAAGCCGGCTCGGCTCAAGCAACAGCTTCTAGCAGAGTTGAGTGAGGAGGTTCTTAGGCACAGACTGCCCGGTAGGAAGACATAGAGAATTGTTCCATTCCAGCAATACACGCCTCTCCTTAAGTCAGGCTATTCAAAGGACAGTCTTAACTGTGGATTTATCTTTACAAATCTCAGGGACTTTCTCCAGACTTTTCTCCACGGGGAGCCCCAACAAACATTTCTCCTCAATCCCCTTCTTTGTCTAAAAGAACTCAGTGGCTTGCCTTTGATTGTGAATGTGCAAATGTTCACCAACTTGTGGGCTATGAAGACTTGGGTGTTTGTCACTTGCTCTCAGTTCCCATTCACCCACTTCACCCACAATTGTCCTGTGACCCCTGTTCTCTGGGCATCTCTGTAAAGCCCTCTGTTTTGAGGGTCTGTGTTGGCCAGCTTATCTAGGTAGGTTTTTCATATTTCACTAAAGTGTTGTCTGTCATTTGTATCCTGCTACTAAAATACCATTTCAATTGATATTGAGTGTTTACTGTATGCTTGGCATTATGCACATTTCTTAAGTATTGCCTTATTTGGCCTTCATAAAAATCTTATTATGTAAGTTCTGTTATTTTTATTCCTGCTGCACAGAGGAGGAAACTGAAACACAAGAGAGTCCTAGGAAACTGGACCAGGAAACACAGCACCATAGTGACAAGCTTAGAAGTCAGGAGGTCTGATCTTAGAACCTGTACTGTTAAAATACTGCGCTGGCTAGTTTTATGTCAACTTGACACAAGCTAGAGTCATCTTAAAGGAGGGTACCTTAATTGAGAAAATGCCTCCCTAAAGATCTAGCTATAGGGCATTATCTTAATTGTTGATTGACAGGGCAGGGCCCAGTCCATTGTGGGTGGTGCCATCCCTGGGTTGGTGGACCTGGATGCTGAGCAAGCCATGAGGAGTAGTAAGGCAGTAAGCATGAGCCTCCATGGCCTCTGCATCAACTCCTGCCTCCAGGTCTGCCTTGCTTGAGCTCCTGTCCTGACTTCCCCCAGTGATGGATTACAATGTGGAAGCAGAAACCAAATAAATCCCTTCCTCTCCAAGTTGTCTTTGGCCATGGTGTTCCATCACAGCAGTAGGCACCCAAAATAGGACACACACCTAGCTAACTGTAAATGCTGCTCTCTGAATGTGTTTAATTTTACAAGGTGTTTAGCAAGTGACTATGCATTTCTTTCAGCCCAGAGTTGTATTTCCGAATTTTTAAGTGATCTGAAATATTAACCTAGAATTTTTCAAATCACTTTTCCTATTATCATCCATGATATCAGATCCTGGGTCTTTAGTAAAAGAGAAGCCTAAAAGGCTGTCTTGCTTTTTCACTCATCAAATAACCCTTGTCCATAATGTGTGTGTCGGCAGTGAGCTTCACTCAGGGGGTGTTCCAAGGCAGAGAGCCTCAGACATTTCACCTGCAGCTGTCACTAGACAGCATCTTCAGACTCGAAGACCACTGATGCGGCCTAAGACTCTGCATTTCTAGGAATCGCCCAGGGGAAGCTGATCCTGTTGGCTGAGGACCCAATTTTGAACACTAAGATCTAAAGACAGTGTGATACAGTCCCTTCCACTCTTCTAGAACTTCATTCTTCCCCACATTTACTCAGAACTGATGGCCAACTACTATAGTCTTTTACAAACCTAGGATTCCAACTGGATTGAATAATTGCTTCCTTTGTATTTGTATTCTTGGATTATTGCTTTTTTATAATAGGTTACAAGAATAGAAAGTGAATCTATTCACTAAACAGTTTAAAGGTAGGTGCTGATATGGGGACCATTCAAGGGTAAGCTCTGATTAACACTGTGACCTTGGGCAACATCACATCCCATTTAGAACCAAGGCAGCCCTGGCCTCGATAAGTGCCACACAATCTTCCCGATCAGCTCTGAGCGGGGCTATAGAGTGGGACTCCATGTGATACAAGATGGCACCCTCTTTCTGGATTGGGGTTGTGGGTGAAGACTCCCTTGAAAGAGGGAGGAAAACGATGGACTTGGCAGAGATATTTTACTCAAGGCCCAGGAACTGTAATGCTCTAGATTGTGAAAGAACCAATAGACTGACCCTTCTGTCTTCAGAGCTGAGCAAGTATTTTATAGACAGAGAAGCTTAGAAAACAAGTTATAAGTGAATAAATCATTTTGAAATCTCATTTTGGTCAATAAAGTGATTTTTCAACTCAATGAACCTTTGATATTGGGTCACTAAGGAAAAAAAAAAACCAAGAAATTGTTCATCGTCTTAACCCTTGGTACCCTCACTCCTCTGATCCTATATTGTTCTTACAAGGAAGACATGAACATCATGCACAGAAAGAGAGGGAATGTAGGACTGCTCAGATAGATGGGCCAGGGTGTTGGCAGGCTACTGTAATTTTAAGAGATTGCTCCTTAGACATTAGCCCTGTCTTTCAGGTTTAACCTGGATCCAGAAGAAAGAAATACTTTTGTAGGTGAGTCAAATGTGTAAATGCTTCCACACACTAAGATGCATGTACCATCTTGCAACTTCTGTAGTCTTTAAACTTTGCATAAGAAGAAGAAACAAGAGAAACTTGGTGGATTTCCTACCTCAGAGTAACTCAAGTTATTCATAGGTTAGGTGTGTGTGTGTCCCCAAAGCAGAGAAATGTGGTCACAGTGTGCCACTGCCCCAGCCTCCTTGGCTTCTCTAGCACTCTCTTAGTGACTACTTGCTACCCACTTCCAAGTACACTGTAGGTTCCCATCCAAGAAGTCACTACAGGCAAAATGAAGAGCTGTCACTTATCAAAATCATTCTGGAGGTCTTGAGCTCCCATCCCAGTCTGTCTTTCAGAGCTCTCATTCTATACTGGAAGATAAACAATCCTTTGCTCTCTGAATAAAAGGAGTCTGTAGCAGCATTCATATGAACTTTCCTTGAGACACGATGCCTCCAGCACTGTGGTCCTATTTAAGAGTGGGCATTGGTTGAGGTTTAAAAAGTTTTCATAATGGCCAAAGGTGGTGAGTTGGGGAGGCTTAAACCAATGTGGTAAACAGATATGGGGTGAGGGATGATTCATGCCAACATGGCCTGCTGTCATTTCACAGCAGTTAGGAGAGATTATGCAAAAGTAGGAAGGCATCACAGATTATTGGAGAAGTCAAATAGGCAAGCCTTCACCATCTTATTAGGCATTAGATGGAAAACATGGTTAATTTTGCCATTCTGCAATGAACATGTATTTAAAACAAATTCTATACAGTAACTTAATATGAATGTTGTCAATTAAAAACAATTACATATATTTATTAATTCTTTTGAGAATTTTGTACAGTGTTTTTTCATTGTATTCACCATTTCTCCCCCAATTCTTCCCAGGTCTACACCCCACTCCATACTCATCCAAATTTGTGTCTCTACCCCCACCCCACCACAGCCAATTTGTGCTGTCTAAATATTCTTGGATGTGTAGCCTTTTACTTAAGCATGGTTGAGTTATCATATGCTACATCCTAACGAACATTATCTCTCCCAGCTGCTAAAAATTGTCAATAACTCCATATGTCTAACTCCCTGCTTTATGATGTGATTTGGTCTAGCCTGGGCTTGCACAGGTCTTGTCCATGCTGTCACAGCTACTGTGCGTTTATATGTGCAGCTGCCCTACTTTGTCCAGAAGACATTTTTTAAAGGGTATGTTTTATATTCTATTTATTTTGATAGATTTATTTTCCTACCGAGTCATCTATATATATTGTGCTCTTCATCCAGTCCACAACAGAAAGAGAAGACTGCAAAACAAAACAAAATCCTAGACTCTTTCCTTAATGTAGAAAATCCCGTTAAATTCCAAACCTTGTGTTCCATAAGCAAGCTCTCTGGAGTCCTGAAATACTTTCACATGGTTGGTGTCTGCTTTTACTTTTCAAGGAGAATATAATCCAGACCATTGGCTTGTGTCCTATATGTGGTGACTATTAGGAATTCAATATGTTTAATAGAGAATATGAACAAAATAATTTTCCCTAAGAGGACATGTATGATTGGTTGATTGGTTGGTTGGTTGGTTGGTTAATTTTGAGGTACTGAGAATCAAATTGTAGGCCTCCCATATGCTGGTCCAATGCTCTACCACTGAGGTCCATGACAGGCCTTTTTACTTTTTTGAGGCACAATTTTATTAATCTGCTTAGGCTAGCCTCCAATTCATGATTTACCTGCCTTGGCCTTTGTAAAATTTGGGTTACAAGAGAACGCCACCATGCCCAGCTCAATCATGTTACTCAATCATGCCAAGTGACACACCTACATTGACATGTGAAGAATCTGTGTGCATTTCTGTTGTGTTGTTGCTGTTGTTCCCTTCTGTGTAAAGCTGAATTCTAGGACCAATGAAAGGCTCTGCGCTGAAGTGCCTGTCTGTCTTTTGTGACCTAGAACAAGCAGACAGTGTGACTTCCATGGAGAGAAATAACCTGAAATGGACAAGTCTGGACAGTGAGGAGGACAGACAGCCTGTTGTGTCTCAGAAAAGCCAATAAATAAATAAATAAATAAATAAATAAATAAAAATAAAATTCATATATTCTATTTTGAAACAATATTATGATTACTGTCGATCATGTACAATCAGTGCCCAGCATTTATTTCTGACTTAATCTACATCTGAATTTAAATGCTCTATCAGAGTCTTGTGGCTTACGAGACAAATTTTCTTTTTCTATTTTCTGTATTCTGTGGGAATAATAATAAGGCTTCAGATTATTTTCTTTAATGAAATATTTAAACTAAAAGGTATCTGTGCAATAGCAAGCACGGCAGTTAAGGATTCGACAGCAGGAACGCTCTCTGGCACATCCTGGTCTCAGAAGAAAGGAGAAGAGACTTTCTGAAGATCTGGTAGAGGGAACAGAAGAAATTTGGAATACAAATAAAAGGTACTGCAAGAAACATCAACAGCAATCCTACCAAGAACCCAGACAATCTTCTTGGCTTCATGGTGTCTTTTCAGTTGTTCAGAGCTTGAGTTTCGCTAGAGGTTGATGAGATGAGCAGCACTAAGAGGGCAAGGAGGAGTGTGTTGGGTTCCTGCCTCTTCCTCCAGTCTTCAGTCCACAAGAAGCATTGTAAAGAGGGCTAAAGAACAGGCTTGGCTTGGTCCTGGATACTATTGACTTGAAGATTCCATCTGTTTCACCAGGACTTGAGGGAGGCAGTTTCAGCAACATAGAAGGAAGCAGTCCTTAAGGACTTCTCTGCATTGGTCATGTGCCAAGTTCCATTTTGAACAGTGGGGCAGGTGAAGGCCAGCTTTGGCACCTGGATCTAAGGAGACACCTGAATTTCCTGACTTTACAGATGTGATGTTTGGAAAGGTATAAACTCAGCCTTTCAACCTGAACAATTTTCTGGATTCTTTTTTTTTGAGGACTTCAAGACACAGGTTCCTTGCCAAAAAGATATAAAGCCCCCCTTTCCCTCCACTTTGGGCTAATGTGAACAATAATGTCTTGGAAAAGAAATTACTTTTCTGGAAGCCGAGGTGGTGTTCAAGGGATGTTTGTACCTCAGAGCTCAGTGTCTATTGTCCCCAGCAATGAGCCAGGGCAGAACAGCTGCTTCCTCAACAGTGCCCTGCAAGTTTTGTGGCACTTGGACATCTTCCGCTGTAGCTTTTGGCAGCCTACAACTCCCAAGTGCATGGGTGATTCCTGCATCTTCTGTGATCTCAAGGACATCTTCAACCAGTTTCAGTGTAGTAGTGAAAAAGTGCTTCCTTCCGACCCTCTTCACAGTGCACTGGCAAAAACTTTCCAGGATAAACACGCTTCCAGCTGGGGATTATGGATGCTGCTGCAGAATGCTTTTGTTTTGCCTGCATGCTGTCTCTGCACCACATGCATGTTTGATGCCCATAGAAATCAGAAGAGAGCATCAGAGTCCCTGGAACTGGAGTTACAGGCAGTTGTGAGCTACTATATGAGTGCTGGGAATCAAACCTGGGAAAACTTCCTGATGAGAATTCACTCCCATATTGCGGAAGAAACCAAAGAGGATATATGTACTATTCAATACTGCATTTCCTACCAGAAATTTGCGTTGACATTGTCTGAGCAGTGTGTGTGTACTACCTGTGGTACCACTTCTGACCTACTGCCTTTTATCCAGATGGTTCATTACATCTCTACTACGTCCCTTTGTACCCAGGCTATTTGTGTGCTGGAAAAGCAAGAGAAACCTTCAGAATGCAGGCACCGTTGGGGACCTGTGGAACTATCTGAGCAACTGTGGGGAGAGAATCCAGATGTGTGCTGATAAGTGTACCACAGATTACCACAATTGGGCTGCTTTGGGACTCAGACCATTCAGACTTGGTAGAGGGTGTCATCCACAGTCTGGGCACCTGCCTTAAGCTGGGTGATCTGTTTTTCAGAGTGACAGATGACCGGGCCAAGCAGTCTGAAGTATACTTAGTAGGAGTGATCTGTTACTATGGCAAGCATTATTCTACATTCTTTTTCCAAACAAAGATCCAAAAATGGATGTATTTTGATGACGCTCGTGTCAAGGAGATTGGTCCAAAGTGGAAGGATGTGGTCACCAAATGCATTAAAGGGCACTACCAGCCCTTGCTGCTGCTCTACGCAGATCCCCAGGGTACTCCCGTGTCCGCCCAGGACCTGCCTCCCCACACTCAGTTCCTGTCATACACCAAGACATGCTATGACAGTGAAGACTCAGAACACCTGACTGATAGTGAATGTCATCAGAAACACACATCGAAGAAAGGGTCCCTGGTAGAATGCAGTAAGAGCTCTGGCTGTGTTCAGAGGAAAGGCGATGAGCCACAGGCCTCAGGGTACCACAGTGAAGGAGAAACACTGAAAGAGAAGCAGGCTCCTAGGAATGCCTCCAAATCCATCAGCACCAACAGGCTAAAGGATTTCAAAGAGACAGTCAGCGGTATGATCCACAGCAGGCCTTCCTTGGCTCTCAGACCAATGCAGGCTCTCCCTGTGTAGGCAGGACAGGAGACCAGCCAGACAAGACACCACCAAGGAACTTACCTTTACACTCTTGGAGCTGGGAAATGGAGAATACCAGTAGTGAGGCAAAATCTAGTTCTGAATATTGGCAGCATTTTTAGTAAAAAGGAAGCATCGTGGCTACACCCAGCTTAGCACCTTTCCTGAAGATGCAGCTAAAGAATTTACCGCAGATGAAATAAGCAAACCAACTGCTAACGACATTAGAGATGGTGGGCCAAGCTCACAGCGTAAACTCTGGGGAACAGCCCGGCCAGGCTCTCATCTTTTAGAGCAGCATCCTTGCCTACTCCAGTGGATGGAATCTGGCTATGAGAGCAGTGAGAGGAACAGCAGCAGCTCTGTCAGTTTGGATGCTGCCCCGTCCGAGAGCTTGAATGTCTACTGGGATCAAAGCACAAAGAGACCTGTTGGGTTTGTCCCTTCTTGGTGTCATATTTCAAAGTCTCACAGCAGTAGCATCCTGGAGGTAGACTCTACAGCACCCATGACCGGCTGGACAAAGACTCAACTTCTCTCAGATGGGGAGATCACTTCTAAAAGTTGAGTTGGATGAACTACAGGAAGAAGTGGCCAGGCGGGCCGGAACACCAGGTGGGCCCAGGAACAGGAACTTTGAAAGAAACGGGAGAAGGAATCAGAGGCTGCTAAAGGGTTGAATCCTCATCCAGCCAATACATTGACTTGGATGAACAACAGAATCAGGTGCTGGCCCTTTCAGGGAGGAGTGATGGCTTTGAAAGGTTCTTACAAGAGGCAAATTCAATATTTGAGTCACTGCATCTGGAACAGAAGGGAGGCTGTGCTGCAACTCTGGCACTCTGTAAGGAAGCTATTTCTTTGTTTGTTTGTTTGTTTGTTTTCGAGACAGGGTTTCTCTGTGTAACCCAGGCTGTCCTGGAACTCACTCTGTAAACCAGGCTGGCCTCGAATTCAGAAATCCTCCTGCCTCTGCCTCCCAAGTGCTGGGATTAAAGGCATGCACCACCACTGCCCAGTCAAGGAAGCTATTTCTAAACTAAGACTTGCCCTGCATGATGCCAGCTCTAGCAGCACAGCAGAGCCCTAGTCTGGAAGAAGCTGCAAATCAATATTCAAAAAGCACGAAGCCTGCAGGATCGCACGCAGCAACAACCATCATTGCAGCAGTAGCCGGTGCAGCCCTCAGCCTCTCTCCCCTCACAGCGGGATACACTCCCTCAGCCAACAAGTGAACAGCCTATCCTGCTCCAAGTGTTGTTAAGCCAGGAGGCACAGCTGGAACCCTGCAAGGTTACAGAGCTTGCAGCCACTTCCTCTTTGTTCCACTCACCTGCTTCCTGCCCTGAGTTACACTCATCACTCATCCCACAGTCACCTGCTTCATCTGTTCCACAGCACAGTCCCCCTAGGAGATCTCTCTTGAAGCTTCTGACATCTTTTGACAACGTCAATCATTCTGCATTCCACAGGCAGGATTTACCTAAGGCAACAGGTAAAACAGAGATGAATTCTCAACATGAATGCCTGCCATTCAGTGCTTTTGGAGATTGGTTCCAAGGGCGCAGGGAGGACAACAGCTGTTGCAGCAAATTCCCACCACAAGAAGGAAGAGACATAGCTGAAGATCAGCTGTTGGAAGAAAAACAGAATCTGTGGGGATGCCTTGGTCACATTGAACAGGAGAAGCCACTGCGGAGAGAGTTATACATAGCCTCAACAGTCCTTCAAGTTCATTAGCTCAGCCTAGTATTCCCCCTTACAGTGCCTGCAGCCCCATAATGTCTGCTGCTGCTTCACCTGTGCTTCATGCTACTGACCCCATGCAGAAACTTAGCCAACATCTCCAAGCCCAAAGTCTCTAAACTTCATTGGCTTCAAAAGTGGTGAGAGGCAGTGAGGAGCCCTATAGGCCAGAGTCCCAGTACAAAAGGACTTGTCCACTCATTGGCAGAGCAGTTCCAGAAGATTCAGAACTTCCATGAGAGATGTTACAGGTTCCCAGGATCGAAGTTTGCCAAATGGTCTAAGGAAGAGCTCTTCTCCGTCTGACTTTATGCCTCCATTATCCCAGGGTCTGGGAAGAGAACACTGTCGCTGGGTAAACAACCCCCTTCTCCAGATGGCAGGGAAAGACTGCCCTGCTGGGAAGAACCTGCAGGTCATCCTTCTCTTTCCATGGACTCTGGGCTTCCTAATGGTGAAACCTCGAGGAGAGGACAGCCCAGGTTGGCTGAGCCAGATATATACCAAGGAAAGCTACCCAAGTAACAGATATTAGGCCCAAGGAGCTGGGTAGTAGTGTCAACCTGGGGACTCCTTTGCCTTTGGATTCTTGAGTAAATGTCACAAGGCTCTGTGAGTCTCAGGTTAAACACCGGGCCCCTGGGCCAGGAGTCCTCCTCCCATGATTCCTATACATTTATAACCTACCCAGAAAGAAGTCACATCTTTTTGCATCCACACTGGAACCAAGACACAGAGCAGGCAACCTCTGAACCAAGCCAGTCTTCAGGCCTCTTCTCATACTGGCCATTCTGATTGGGGTCACAGGATGTGGCCTGGCAGCCACTTAGCCTAACAGGCTCTGCAGATGGCGTGGCAAGGAGACTGCACTAGGCCCCTGGTCTTGATCTCTCAGACACTCCGACAGCAGAAATGGAGCATGGTCTTTATGAACCGAGCACAGTGTCTGTCTCTCAAGATTCATCAAACATGAGGAAAAAGACTTTGGAAACCGGGCACCATTGTTCCAGCTCCTCTTCCCTCCCTGTCATCCATGATCCTCCTGTATTTCTCCTTGATCCTAAACTCTACTCTCCTCAACCACAGTTCCTGTCCCCAGATGTCCTGATGCCCAGCATGGCAGGGGAACCCTAGAGACCCCCAGGGAACTTCATGTACCCCTTAGGTCAGGTTGGAATTCTGTTCTTGTTCTGGAGTCCTGGAACCTGGTCCTCGAAGAATAGATATGCCCCTAGATGATGACTGGAGACTGAGCAGCTATCCCTCCCAGTATAGACATAGAGGACAGGAGAGGAAAGGATTATGTTGGTTCTATCAAATGCTGCTGGCAGAGAGCAGAACAGGTGGTAAGGGTTAGCCTAACCTGTCCTGGAGCCACACCTTTCTCTGTAGAACTATACGGTGGCACAGCGATACCTTGCATCCTGCCAGTTATCCTAGTCTCATCTCAACATAGACTTGGCCATTTCAATGTAGGCATCATGTGCCTGTAGTCTCAGCAGTTGGGAGGTAGAGGCTGGAGAATCAGCATTTCAAGGCCAGAGACTCTGGGGTAAAAAGAGACCGTGGGTTTTTTGTTTGTTTGTGTTTTTTTGGTTTTCTTGAAGAACAGAACCACCAAAACAAACAAACAAAGACATTGATTTTTTTCTAAGGGTGTTTGTTTCTTTGAGAGGGAATATTTGAAATTCCAGCTTTAGAGTTTGGGATGTAGCTCAATTGGCAGAGTGTTTTCCTAACATGCACACAACCCATGGTTATATCCTTAGCAGAGTGTGAAACTGGGCATGGTGGTGCACAACTGTCATCCTAGCACTTGGGGGATGGAGGTAGGAGCATCAGACGTTCAGGTTCATCCTTGGCTACATAGCAACTTCTAGGCTAGTCTGGGCTACTTTATTTCTGGTTACTTTTAGCCCCCATCTCCATCAGAGCCCTCATCTTCTGGTCCTACTATATTCCCAATTTAGACTCTTTGTTTATCCACCTGTCCCTATTACATAACTCTCTTTCTTCCGTATCTCCTATCAATGAAGAGGGGTATTTATCCCTGTAGTCAGGATTCTGACCACGTCCTTAAGGGAAGCCCAGCTGCCAGGTATTATGGCCTGTCAGCCTTCCTTGTGACTCAGACTTTAGGCCTAGAATGTGGACCTGCCAATATAATATTTGCCCTTCTGAAGAGATGGAGTTGGGCATACTAACACCCCTTCCTGTCCTCAGTAGCAGAGTCATTACTGCCACTTGCTCAGTCACTGTTGTAAACTCTCAAAAGTCAGCTAAACTATTTTAGGGCAAAGCATACTGTTTTTGTAAAGTATTTTTCATTAACAAATCTATAAGATAGTTGTTAAGATTTTTTTTTTTTTTTAAAAAGGAACTATGCATATATGAGACAAAAGGAGGCAGAGAGAGAAGATGACTTTAGCAGTAAAAGCAATGGATAATATTGGGCCTTCACTCAACTGGATTGAGGATGTCTGGGCAAGAACAGATTCAAATGAACAAGGCCCTGGCTTAGCAGGTTTAGAGAATTTCTTGGCAGAGGTGTAGAACTCTGGTTCCACTGTGGCTCTATTCCAGCTTGGCTCTACCTGCCTCTTTCCCTGCTTCATTCGACTTCAATGTTGTTTCGTTGTTTTCTTCATCATTATTTTTAAACGAGTAAGTGCTATGAAGACCGGTGGGAATCCTCTGTTTCTTAGCAGGTAAAACTCTCCCCGTGAGTGGGAGGTGGGCATTCCCTTGCTCAGCTCAGTTTCTAGGTGAGGGGACCTGACAGGCTGGAGCACACTGAACAGCTGCAGCCTTTTCTTCTGATCTCTCCCCTTGTGAGGTGCTTCCCCCGCCTCAGGTCTGCTGAGCACTGATCTCCACTGCAGATAGAAGGCTTCTGAGCCCCATCACCGTTTCCCCTTATTTGTCAACTTTTACTTTTTGTTTAATCAGGCAACCCCGTGGGGGCGGGATTCATCCATTGTTCCTATGAGGGCACAATAGACCGACTTGAGGTTTGCACAGGATAGATGGGTATCTGGGCCCCTCAGCTTAGATCATGATGGGTGTTTTCCAGGTGAGCACTATAGACTGAGCTGCCTCCCCTTTGTGAGGTAAGGCAAATGAGGTGTGGGGGAGGTTGAGAAAGGGCTTTTCCTTCTTTGCTTACCTGAGTGCTTTCTGCTTAAGATACTTGTGAAATGCCTCCACAGGTATTGTGGCTGTGGGTCTGTACCTTGTCCTCTTGTCTGGCCTCTCCTCATCCTCTACCCACTGATTCTAGGTGAATCAGTGCAGGGGCCAGGCCGTGAGGATAATTCCTTTTTCCCCTACTTCTTTGAAAGCCCCTCTAGAAGTGTTTTAATTTTCAACACTAAAGGCTGTATTTTGTTACTATCCAAGTTGCTGAGTAATTCTCTCTTCCGGTTAAAGAATAAAATTAAATGGCCAGTAAAAGCCCCATCCATTTCAATGAGTAGAGAACTACCTTTGCTTTCCATTCCCCAATCAAGACTCTAAGATCGACGTGGTACGGTAAAATTGATATACACCGTTGAAAAATTAAATCCAATCTTAAATAGGTTAATAGCTATTAAGAGAGAAACCAGATCACAAAATACTTGGGCCCCTTCAGTCCATTTTCCTTCAGCATCTGGGTGATCTCTTTAAGACATCAGTGCAATCTTACCACTCCAATGTATTATGTTCCTTTATTCCAAGACTAAGAGCATCCTCTGGACCCCACTGGCCAGCTTGCTCTGTGTCCTCCCATCTTGCCTGCCTCCCCAACCTTGTGAGATGCCAGCTTCCCCTGCACTCACGGCCACAAGGGAACTACCCTATGACTGCACATGCAGCTCCTGTTTCGTGGAGTGCAGCTCCTCGTTGGTGTGCTTGTATCTCTCACCTTTTGTGTTCAGCCCATTTCTTTTTTTTTTTATTCAATATTTTATTTATTTACATTTCAGATGCCACCCCCCTTCCCCATGCCCCCCACCCATTAATCCCCTATCCCATCCTTCTTCCTCCTTTTTTGCCTTTATACTGTTTAAATTACATGCAAGTATTAAGGACAGTTCTAGGTTGAAGAACTAGCAATACAATACATGCAAATAGCAGGAACAAGGAAGACAATGAACCCAGATAATCAAAGAACATGCACGACAATAAACAGAGTCCTGTGATCACTATTTCTAAGGGCTTATCAGGATGATCAAAATATCTGAGCATACTTTCCTGTCCTAGCCTAAAGTCATTTTCATGCCTGAAGCCTACTTCTTTGTTCTAGCTTAAGATTTGGATTACTGTCTGAAATTTCTTCTTTGTTCTAGTCTAGGATTTAGATTTCTGCCTGAAATTATTTCTTTGTTCCAGCCCAATGTCAGATTCCTTCCAAGCAGCCCATTTCCTTGTCCTTGGCCAATGACAGATTCCTGTCAGGCAGCCCCAAAAGCTCTTCACATCTCCCCCTTTTTATTGCATAAACCAGACTGAGCCTGTCTTAGGTCGTTCTGACAAGAAAGCCTTCCTTATCCATTGTGGAATATCCAGCCCATCTTCTAAGAAAGGCCTTCTAGTGCACTAAAGAGTCTTTCTTATTCTCCCATGTCCTTATTTGATCATACAATGTAAGTATCAATAATGTTTGCTATCAATTTGTTCATGCACTTCTGGTTTTTCTCTGTTGGCCAACAAAGCCTATCTCTAGTATTTTTTCTTCTTTGTCTATCAGTCTGTCTCTTCTTGTGTAACTTACTTACAATAAAAAAAAGGAAGGTTTTATATGTTTAGAAGCCTTTAATCCCAAGAAGTGAGTTTTCCATCATTCTCATACAAGTTCCTTCAACTCAGTCTCCAGCTAGTTATTCACACAGGTCACCTGACTAACTTAGGGCACTGTACGTCACTTTGGCCTAGGCTTGTCTTCTCTCTGCTAACAAATCACTCATGTTGATCTCCACACTTGAGATCCATTCCTTTTCCTTCCAGTGTATGAATACATCAAAACAATCTCTCCTCAATTCTATGTCCTTGAAACTTGGATCGTTCTTGTTTATTTATTTATTTTTTTATCATGGGAAGGTTGTTATGAAAGTTTGTGTAGAAGTCCTTTTGAACATAGCCATTCATTTCATTTGTCTTTGGCAAGTATCTAAAAGTGGAACTTCCAAGTTACAGGGTAGATGTATATCAAGCAGTATTTTTAAAAATGACTAAAACATGTTCAGGTTTAATATAGTCATGAAACATTCTTAATTTCTATTTCGAGGTTTGACCCACAGTTTTTGACTGTCTTTCTGAGGACTGAGCTAATGCGCCTGCTTTCACTGTCACGATTTCTAAGAGGTATTTGCCAGTTTTTCCTCTTGATTTTTTTTTTTTTTGGTAGAAATTATGACTGTAAGATAAAACTCAAGCTGTATTTTGCTGTATTTTGTTTCCTCCTCCTCCTCTCCTTTCTTTTCCTCATCCTTTTGCTATTTCGTAGGTTGAAAGCTTTTTATTTTTTGTGTATTCATATATGTGAACATGTGTCTGAGTGTGCATGTCTATATGCATTTCTGACTGTGTATGCATGTGTATGTGTCTGAGTGTATGTGTGTTTGAGTGTGTGCATGTGGGGCTGAGTGTATGTGCATGTGTATCTGAGTGTATGTATGTGTATCTGAGTGTGTGTGCATGTGTGTGTATGTGTATGTGAGTATATGCATGTGTTTGCATGTGTGTCTGAGCATGTGTGCACATGTGTATTTGAGTATGTGTGCACATGTGTCTGAGTGTGTGTTCATGTGTGATTGAGTGTATAATATGTGTCTGAGTGTGTGCACATATGTGTTTGAGTATATGCACATATAAGGGGAAGCCAGAGAGTGACCTCCTTCCTCTAGAGCTGTCTGTCTTGCTTTTTTAGAGTAAGGGGATTTCCTACTGGCCATAAGCTCATCAAGCAGGTTAGGCTGGCTGTCTAGAGAGCCCAGAGATCTACTTCTCCCTGCCTCTCCAGTACTTGGATTACAAGTGCAAGCACTTGACTCTCTTCTGTACATTCTGCGAATCAAACTCAGGTGCTTGCATGGTAAACACATTACTAACTAAACTATGTCCCCAGCCTCCATAAAGCCTTTTCATTTAAAATCTCTCTCTCCCTGCCTTCTCTCTCTCTCTCTCTCTCTCTCTCTCTCTCTCTCTCTCTCTCTCTCTGTTTCTCTGTCTCTCTCTCTTTGTGTGTACATGTACATGTACATGTACATGTGAGTGCAGGTACCCAAAGAAGTCAGAAGAGGGTGTCAGATTCACTAAAGCTAGAGTTACAGGCAGTTGTAAGCCTTCTCATGGGTGCTGGGAACCCAATTTGAGTCCTCTGCAAGAGCAGTAAACATCTCTCCAGCCCCACCAGAAAGCCTTTTGTACTCTTTTACCTTTGGTTCTGTAAGCTTAGCTTCACGTTGATTGTGGGTGTAGTTTTAATTCCCAAAAGGTCAGAGTTCTTTGCAGGAACTTATCTAGCACTTAGGAAACTGCTAAGTAAAACATCCCACAGCTCTTCTAGAAGGTCAAGGGCAGAGCTGAAGTTACAGCACTCAGCTCTTCTTATTCTCATTGGGAACTATGAAAACTCATTACTCCCTCACAGCTGAGCTATGTCCTCAGCTTCCATAAGCGCGCTCTCTTTCTCTCCCTCTTTCAACCCTCTCCCTCCCCCCGCCGTGTGTGTATATGTGTATATGTGTGTGTATATGTGTTTGTATAGTGGGTGCTTTTTGAGGGTGAAGACTCCAGCAGCCTCATTCCTGGTTTGATGTTATCCGTAGGAATTATCAATTCTTCAGTTCTTTGATTTTCTTTGAAAATCTTCCAGAAGTGTCTGGAGGTTCTATTAGATGAGTGCCACGGATA
The DNA here is from genome assembly GCA_021653895.1 of Mastomys natalensis. Classification (NCBI taxonomy): domain Eukaryota; kingdom Metazoa; phylum Chordata; class Mammalia; order Rodentia; family Muridae; genus Mastomys; species Mastomys natalensis. Next base: position 541,907 of record JAJTUV010000648.1, read on the forward strand.
ATGGAGAGATGGAAACGAGGTTGGCTGTGGGAGGAAGAAAGTGGAGTGTGGTTAGCAATTACACTTATTTTTAAACACCAGTTGTTGGTGTCATCAGTAACTCCTTAAAAGGCTAAGTCCTGCTGTCTCTCAAAATATTTGCATAACTGTTAATTAATGTTTGGGAGGACTGAATCATCGGAATGTCATGGGGGCTAGTTATTTCTATTAAGCTTGATGGAATCTTGTGGTGGGCATGGCTTGTAATATCTGGGTGCAAAAGCTCTTCTTTGCTTGAGGTTGATTAGAATTAGAGTGTTTTGAGCACTAATGACTCAGAAACTTCTAGCAGTTATATGGGGAAGGGGAGATCCTTTGATTTCCTTTCCTAGGATGGGGGAAGCTTGGACAATATGGAGACAGAAAGGCTTTGATACTGCCTAAAATGTTTTTTCTTCAAATTTTCACGTTTTCTATTTTTAAAAACATTTAAAAGTATAATTTTCAAGAGGTAAAAAAATATAACAGAAACTGTGGGGAAAGGAGAATTTTATAGTCAAACTGAGAAGATGCTACCAGGTTAATACTACCAGGACCACAGCACAGATTTTACTGGGCAGCTTTAGCCAAACAACCCATGGAACACCAATAAATGAATGAATGAATAAATAAATAAATAAATAAATAAAAGATACAAAAGATGACATCATTCTTGTTATTTGGTAGAGGGGTATATAAAAGTAAAAGGATGAAATGAGGAATACACACACACACATTTATCTCACACACATATATATACACACACACACACACATGGAATTGGTTTTGTGAGAGAAAGTAGCTTTGTGAATTTCCTTGTAAGAGAGGAATAAAGAAGTAGACAATGTCTATAAAGGTGGCCTATGATCCTAAGTAGATATCACTTACATTCTGATGATTTCAAATCTAAAAGGTTGATCTGCATGGGTTTATCCTTACATTTTAGTCTCTTTGGCTTAAGAAGGCATGCTCCAGGCTACAGAAGGAGAAACCTGGACACCAACCCAGCCACAAAGCCTTCCACTTACAATCTATCCTGCCTGCAAGATATGCTAGGGCAATGGTGTACAGAACTTGTGGGGATGGCCAACCAATGTTTGGTTTAACTTGGGGCTTATGCCATAAGAGAGAACCCATGCCCTATACTGCCCAGATGATCAGAAACAAGAGACTGGATAGCCCAGAGACCTATGAGATCCAAACATGCAACAGGAAAAAAAAGTCAATGAAATGATTCCTAGTGAAACTCTGCTGTACTCATAGTTGGATCCTTGTCTATTCATTATCAGGGATAAGAGAGGCTTCCTCCAGCAGCAGACGGAAGCCTGCACATAGACCTACAGCTAGACATTATAAGGAGATAGTTTCACTTGGAGGTCTCCATCAGGTCCCTTCCCTCATAGACTGGGATCCCCACTGAAGAGGGGAGGAAAGATTGTGTGAGTCAGAAGAGATGGAGGACAAAGGGGAGCATGGCCCACTGAATCAACTATGCAGGGCTCATATGGGCTCACAGAGACTGAAGCAGGCAAGCATGGTCCTGCATGGGTCTGTACAAGGTCCTCTGCAGACATATTATGCTGTTAGCTCGGTGTTTCTGTGGAACTCTTGTTAGTGGGAGTGGGTGTATCTCTGACCCGTTTGCATCATCTTTGAGTAGAAAAATGTTCAGCTGAACCTGTTTTAGACCACGGCTATATGTTGACGTGGGCCATTGATTAAGTAAAGACTTTGTTACGAATAGCGAGTGATCAGCCTTAGATAACAGGAAACAAGGTTGCTGTGACATGGGAATTCACATTTTATCTCTTTTCTTGCTTTAAAATTGCTTCTTAAACAATTCTTTGTGTTCGTATAGGTGCACATGTGTGTGGGCACTTATCCTTAAGCATGAATGCTAATGTCAGAGGAGGAAATCCAGTGTGCTTCTCTGTCGCTAACTTACTCCCTTGAGACAGAGTCTCTCCCTGAACCTGGAGCAGGCTGGTAGCTGCGCTGGCCTCAGTGATCCTCTTGTCTCTGCCTCCCACGCTGTTGGGGTTACAGGTATATACATGGCCACATCTAGCTTTTGTGTGGCTTCTGGGAATTTGAACTCAGACTCTCATGCTTGGACAGCAAGTGATCTTATCTGCTGAGCCATCCCTCTAGCCCCACTCCCCCACCTGAACGATTCCTTAATAGCAACAACGCTCATTTTATTTCATTTTATCTCATGTCTTCACCAAAAGTATAGCTGTTGATACTTGAATAAGTGAAAGGAGGGAACAGATTTGTCTTCAGTGTCCATGATTTCTAGCTTTACTTCTCCAATAAAGCTTTCCCTGAGCTGCTGACAAGGAATAAGTAAAACCCACTAGTTTGACTTTTCTCTTTTCTATATTTCCAATCTTATGATGGAGGTTTCAATACTTCAAGAAACACTAAAGGAAAAAAGGTCATGGATCTGTATAACAGGGTTTTTGCATCATCTGTAAAAAGAACATCATCAAAGAGTTACTTGGTGTTAAGAAAGTCAAGACAAGTAAGTCCTTTTCTTCTGCCCTCCTTTATCTTTTTCATGATCATAGCCAAAAACGAAACGAAAGGAAGAAACCATGGGAAAGGGGAAGGCAGAAAGGGTGTGGAGGTGAGAGAAACACATTTGAGAGGCAGGGAGTGGGAGGGAGGAAGGGGGCAAGGAGCCTTCCTTTGTGGTGATGAGACACTGTTGCTCTTCATTCTTGAGGATTTTCTATTCACACTGATTATAGGGAGCTATGTGGACTTCTAGACCCGAATATGTCAAAGCATGGACTGAGGACTAACTGTCTATGGCAATTGTTCTAAATGGAGATTTCCAGGCCGCCCCCCCCCAATATCTATCAGGCTCCCTGTGGGACTTGATATTGTACATTTGAATTAACTTGGGAAGTTGAACTAACCACTGACCCTTATGAGAAGAAACACTCCAGCTAAGACAAAGTGTATCTAATGTCCTTCCCATGTGCAAGAAAGAAAATAATGCCCCTTAACCACATATACCCAACTGTATGAGAACTGGGAGTTTGAGAGCATGCTGAATGTCAGATAATGTTTATGTTAGCCTATTATCTGTTAGCAGACATGGTGAGCAGCATAGTTAACTCACAGGGCTTTGTGTTCTCCTCCTTAGCTTCTACAAAAGTAAGGGATAGGTAAAGGGACACAGATATATAATCCTAACACTAGGGAAACTGAGGCAGGGGAATCATGAGTGAGAGGTCATCCTGGACTACATATAAAGTTCCAGACAACTCTGGACTACAGAGTGAAATCATATTGAATGAATGAATGAATGTAAAAGAAGCAAGCTCTCTTGCTGGCATCAAATCTCTGTGTTATTATTTTTGCCAGTCATTCTCAGACAAAGGGCTTCAGATGTAGAAATCTATATAATGAAATATATGAATATTCTTTTCTAGGTAAAACCAGATGGTAATGACAGGCCCCTCCAATAGCATACTGGATTTCAAAAGCATGGCCTCTGTTGAATTGCTTTTGTTTTGCTCTTAGCAGTAAGTCTACTCTGTGCCACTTGGCTGAAGGCAACCTTGTCTCCTGTAGAAATTATCCAAGGCATGTGTCCTTCTAGTTTTTAGTCCCCATGCTTCTTTACATCTCAGAAATCACCACACAACATTGAAAGGATCTCTTCCTATCCAGGTCTCTCTCTCTAGCCACATTCTTATCTGAGACCACAATCAAATTTTCCTTAGACATAAATTAAGCAAAGCGAGATGGCAATTGTACTAATCAACTTGACACAAGACAGAGTTATCCCCGAAGGTGGATCTTTAAATGAGGATTTGACTCCATCAGATTGGCCTGTATGCAAATCTGTGAGAGTATTTTCCTGATTACTGTTTGGTGTGGGAGGGCTCAGGCCATTGTGGGTCTTGGCTGGTATAAGAAAGCAAGCTGAGCGAGCCATGGAAAGCAAGCCAGTAAGCAGCATTCCTTTACACTCTGCTTCAGTTCCTGCTTCCGGGTTCTTGCCTAGAGTTACCGCCCTGTCTTCCCTCGGCAATGGACTGTGAAGCTGATATAACTGCTTTTCTATTTTGAGTTATTTTGGGTCATTATATTGCATTAATAGAAAATGAAACTAGGATTGGAATGGTACCAGTCTAAATGTACAAAATTCAAAGAGAAGATGTAAATGATCAAGCTTCTTAAAATTAAAAAAAAAAAGAAAAAAGAAAAAAAAGTATTTAAAAAGATAACCCCAGCCTTTGCTGTCCTTTTGAAGCCAAAAAATAAGTGACTGTTGTAGCGTTTTTCTTTGGTCTTCTTTTCACCCACAAAGTAAGCTCTTGAAATGACCCAGGGTTGGATTTCTCCATCTGCAATCTATCATTTTCCATGGATTCCCACATGAAAGTGTGTTCTCTGATAGAAGCTCAAAGATGGCTGGAGAGCACGAAACACAGGCATCCACTCCTGGTTCTCTCGGGACCATTGTGATTTACAGAAAAGATTTTGGTTAGAATCACCTGTTTCAGAATGATGATTTCTTTGTGTCTATCATCCCAATGACCTTCTTCGGTGCTTTCATAGATTAGACTGTGTGCTAAGAACAAGCTTGTCTCCCCGTCTACCGACTTGCTCTGCTGTGGGCTTCACAGCACAGCGTCACTTCCAGAAGAGGGTCTAGTTTTGCATCCATATGGTCCCAGGAGCCAATCTAAGGATCCCAGATATAAATTGCAGACAGATTTATCTTAAGTATAAGGGAGAAACATGTTTTAATTAAAAAATTATTTTATGTATATGGGTGTTCTGCCTGCATACATGACTATGTACCATGTGCATGCCTGGTACCTGCCAAAAGAAGCCACCAGATCGCCTGGAACTGGAGTTACAGACAGTTGTGAGCTGCCACATGGGTGTGGGTAATCAGAACTGGGACTCCTAGAAAAGCGGCAAGAGCCTCTAACTGCTGAGCTTCTTGCTAACCCAAGAAATATTTTTGACCAATTCTTTGTATACAGAACATTTTGCTTTGGAAGGAAGGCAGTGGGTTCTCTCGACAGCAGTGAAAATTTATGCTGCAGAAGCAATTCTATCAAGAGACATTTGATTAGTTTACCTTTAGATTCCTATTCCAAACCTTGAGATTCTGGCTGAGGAAGTTTAATCTTGTATTTGTGGAAATCTTCCCACATTGGTTAAAGGGAGTGAGTTCTAGTAGAGAAATGGTTGGTGTAAGTTTTATTCCTTGGTTCCTTGATGCCTGAGCACAGGTCTCAAATATAACCAGTAACGACCTCAGCAGAGGAGGACTCTGGACAGATGTGAGACAAGGCCAGCAGAGAAGGTCCCCTGGCAGACACAGGCCAGGCTGATCTGATGGTTGTCACAAAAATTATTGTTCAGATGGTCTGATCTGCCCACATTCCAAATGATAAAGTTCTTAATGTCTTGAGAATTTTATACAGGCTTAGCATGGATTCCGATCCAGTCTACTGCTTCTCTTCTCCTTCTGCCTCATCCATTTCCCCTCCCAACCTCATAGACTCTATTAGAAACAACAGCGACAATCTGGAGCATTGCAGGGGCTATATCTTCCCCCGCAGCCAGTAGCTCCTCACCTAGGGGTGGGACTTTATGCAAAAGTCACTTTGCAAAGAATGTCACTGATTTGAGGATTAAATTCCTGATAAGACCTTTGGACTTTACCCTCAGAGCCATAGCTGAAGTCCAGAGGTTTTCTCCCCGTCTTGTCATGAGCTATGGTGGCGGCACGTGGTGCATTATCTCTGGTCTTCCTCCACTGGTGCCTCCATCTCATCCTCCCGCCTCCTCTCCATCTGAGATTTTCTGTCACGTGATGGAAGGAGGCAGCAGAGACATATCATGTTTTGCCATTCTCCTGGGAGATCTAAAGAACAAACAGAAAATCAGTCTGATAGAAAAACATAGTTGAAACTGGCTTGAAAAGCACAAAGAGAGCCGAATAGAGTAGCCCAGCCCACATCAAAAGCTCAGCTGCTGGGGTATACCTTTCAAATTCCACTAGATGCAGAGGCCACATAAGGGGCCCACAGAGTGGAGGCGGTTTTGAAGAAAGACAAAAGGTCAGGGTGATCTTTTTTTTTTTTTTTTTAAATGAGCTTGAATAACAAGGTTGGGGTGGGGGAGTGAGCATACTGAACCTGAGACTCTGGACTCTGCCCTTCAGTGTCCAAGAATTGATTTCTTTTCTCTGTGAATTTTACTTCACGAGAAGATACTTTTGCTCTCTCTCTCTCTCTGCATTTTTAATTGCTGGATATTTTGATGCCTTTTCCCAACTCCATCCCTGCTCCATTCTTCCTCTTCTTTCTCATCATCCCTCCCGTCCTCTCTCATTAAATCACATCTGTAGTTCCACTCAAGGGCACACTTGCTCTATGGATTTGGCTAAGTTTCTAACAGGAGCAGTGAGCAACTTGGTTATGGTGGAGGGTGGGGGATCTGTTTGGGCCTTTTCCATGTGGACTTTGAGAGGAGAGGGAATGATTCTGAATTGGCATTGAACAGGCGCTTTGATGATGCAGTAGTCCCTGGGTGATCGTCTCCTCGCCCCCTTGGCAAATGTGTTGTAAACAGTGTCATTACAAGGCCATTGCCACACTGTTTGCTTTGACTGCCTTGCTGGGCAATGTCAGTGACTAGACAATATTTTCTGTGATGTCACCAGGGTTCCAAGAATGACTTGACTACTGCTAAGCACAGCAGACAAACACTGAAGTCAGCCGGCTGGATGCTAGGTTTTGAATTATCCTAATAGTTCACATCTGAAAACCAATAGAGATTTTATGCTCATGAGCCTGAACCATTAGAGTACCATTTGGCAGTTCTGTGGATCTGTGGAGAAGTGTGCTTAAGGGAGTTTCCATAGAAGGCAGGAGAAGTCCCAGGGGAACGAGGCTAAGCATCAAGTAGCTGAAGCCAGAGGGAACAAGAAGCTTCCTTTTTTGTTGTTTTGAAAGATATGAAAGTAATCATTTGTGGTTTATAGTTTAGGTTTGAATCTGGCCATGCTGGTGCATGCCTGTACACCTAGTGAAAAACAAACAGGCCGACAACAGCAGCAGCAACAATAGAAAATACACTTTGGGGCCAGAGTTTTCTGGAACAAACCTTATTTTTACAATTAGCCTGACTTAAGAAATTTTCTAGATTTTTTTCATGCTGATACACACACACACACACACACACACACACACACCACACCACACCACACCACACCACACCACACCACACCACACACACCACACACAATCAATCAAGATACTTTTGGCTCTCAGGAATGGAAACTTTAATTCCAGCTAGCTTAAAGAAGAAGTTGGTGGAATTCTGTGTGAGCCTCAGCCTTGTCTGATCCAGAATCTCCGAGGATTCCAGTTATTGGCTTGTTTGTTTCTCTGGCTGTGCCATTGTTTTGGCTCTGTCATGGGGCTGCTTGGCCCCAGAAAAGTGACAGTGGTCCTGGACCGTACATCCTTACAGGTAGGGAACTTTTCCTTCTGGTAGGAGGAGAAGTGTCTTGTGATGACTAATATTGTCACTTCAGCAGGATATAGAATGGCCCAGAAGACAAACCTCTGGGCATTTCTATAAGGAAGTACCTAGTTTGGGTTAGTTGAGATGGTAAGATCCCTAAATGTGTGACTCCCTGCCCCCCAAGCCCCTGGACTGTGGTCTGGGACTGAATACAGAATACTGGAATGAGAACCAATCATGACCATTCACTTTTGTCTGGTTCCCATAAATTACACATGGCCAGCTGCCTCCTATGGCCACTGCCTGGCTTCTCTTCCACGGATCCTCAAACGATGAGCTAAGCAAACTTTCCTTTCCTTAGGCTATCTGTCCTTGTCAGTTGTTTTGACACAGCAAGACATAAAACAATAAATACATGTGTTCCCTCTAAGAAGCCCTCAGCAAACTCATCTTTGTGTCTCAGTTCCCTCATTTTGCTGTGAATCCAACTCCAAGGACTCATCCAGCTCCTGGATCTGAGGGTGGAGTTAAGTTCACACAGATCACTTTGTTAAGGGTTTGGGAAAGGCACTTCCTCAAAAGCAAATGTGGTATTCCAGGAAAAAGGCTGGAAAAAAATGATGTCATCGTGCCGTGGGGTAAGCATAAGGGGCTTAGCAGCGAGCCTGACTATAGAAACAGTATCTCTGTGTCCTGAAGACACAGGACTCAGCACCTACCTTCTCTTAACCTTTCACCTGAATGCCTTCTCTTAACCTTTCACCTGAATGCCTCTACCACACCTACAGAACCAGATCCTAGCCCCAGTCCTGTGCTGGTTTGCTCAGTGATTAAATCAAGTCTTTTTCTTCCTGCTCACCAGAAAAGAACTTTGAAACGGGAGCCGGAAGTATCCTTTTTGAGATAAAGTAGCTCTTTTCTCTTGAGGCTCCCCAGGAAGTGTCACATAAAATAGGTCATTTAATAGCTGAAGGTTTTGAAGTCAGGCAGATTTGGATTTCAACTGTAGATCTATTTGTGGGGAAGTTGAATGGAGCCTTGGCACCTTTGCATTGCAAAGAAATAAGTGGTGCATGATATGTAATATGTAAATGTCCAGGGTGACTTAAATGAACTCAGCAGAGCCCGGGTGAGGCACAAGCTGAGGTGTATGTGGCAGAAAAACATACAATAGGGACTTGCACTTAGACACATGTGGGTGATTTCATCTCCCATGTTCGATATCTTATAATTTGATGTCTTATTTTTTTCTTAGTTTAATAAGGAGGATATGTGTGGATACCTTATGATGAGGAATCCCAGGGAGCAGTCCTCCCTCCCGCAGCCCCCACCAAGCTGGTGGTGCTCATCCTATAGATGGCTGTTAAGAACAGGTAAACATGCAACCAATATTGCTTATATTCATCCATCCATCTAACCATCTATCCTCCTTCCTGCCTCCCTCCCTCCCTCCCTCCCTCCCTCCCTCCCTCCCTCCCTCCTTCTTTCCTTCCTTTTTTCCTCCTTTCTTTCTTCCCTCCATCTATCAATTTACTACACCCATCTGTCCACCCATGGATCCATTCACTCACCCATCCAACTAACCAGCCACCACCTCTATCCCTTCAGTTTCCTTTTCCTTTCCATCATTGAGTGCACCTCTGGCTCACTGATGCTACCTAGTGACAATTGTAGGCATTACTCAGGCTCAATCTTGGCATCAGTCTTTAAAGGCTACTGTAACAGTTTCATGGGTTGAGATCCTGCATTAGGAATGGAGAATTCAAGAGAAACCTGTACTGATAGCCAGTGGTTGATTTTCGACATTGGAAGCTTGGTGAAAAACCAGATTTGATTCCGGGGTTGAAATTTTGTAAAAGTATATTATCAGTCATCCATAACACACTGAGTTGTGTGGGTCTGACAATCTGAGGGAGAAGAGGTGGCGAGCAAGGACTACTGAGCAGGTAGATGTGATTGACAAGTAGCTGAGCTTCCCCATGTTGCTGCAGTTGGATAATCTTTCTATCTCCCTGGCAGCAGCTGTGTGAGTTCCTCACTAGCCACTACCAATGCTATGGATTCTCAAATGAAACACACACACACACACACAACACACACACACACACAACACAGAGAGAGAGAGAAGAGAGAGAGAGAAGACAGGAGAGAGAGAGGGGATCTCCCTCCAATACTCCTGAGTATTACTTTCTAAAACCTATATTCCATCTTTGCTACCCTAGACTCAATGGGGCGGGGGGGCGCCTTTCCCCGCTCCTACACGGCTGGCATCCTGTCTTCTGCTGCTCTCAACCCTGCATTTTATTCTTCCCCAACAATGGCGATTCTTCTCTTTCTCCTGCTGTTCTTTTCCCAGGAACCTAAAAGTCCTGCCTTTGCTCCCTTTCAACCATTGGCCACTGGCAACTTTATTTACCAGTCTCAAGATGTCTGAAGGCAAGGACCCTCAACATCTTACATGCAGACATGCAGGTACCGTGTAATTTTGGGAGCCAATTAACACAAGTAGCATGAGAACCAATCCACAACATCCTCAGTCTTGGAGTGGACATCACTAAAAGATCCTCAAAAGGATACTCATGTTTAGAAAGTAGGTCACGCTCTGTTACATAAACCATGACTAATGTATGAAACCTCCACTGACCTGGAAATAATACTTACTCATGGCATCTCTGTCAGTCAAGGAACAAGGACAAATCTGAGCACTTCTGTAAGGCAGCTCTGGTTTTGGAGACAACACTTCTTTGCTTTCTAAGTGGTAATTCCAAGGAAGATGGGTGTTCACAGGCCCTTTGGCCTGAAATTAATTGCTGTTTTGATGTCATTCACTTGGTAGAGGTCTGAAGCCAACTGATAATTAAAGTATTGAAACTAGAGATTTGGAATAGTTTTAATCTGTTTTTCATATTTGATAGCAATGAGGTTGCTGATTGGTGTGATTTCATGTCAGACTAATCATGTCATGCCACCTTCAGAGGGCTCCTCTGGTCACAAAACAGGCATATGCCCATGTGAAAAGAAACTATAAAAGCGTCCAGTTGAAAAACATCACCTTGGCCTTTCTGGTTCCAAGTAGTTCCATGCACTTGTCCCTGGAGAAAGTACATCCAGTCATGTCCCTTTTAGAGGGAAGACACTAGGATTCTGTACCCTATGTCTCTGCACACTCTTCCTGTTGTCATGGAACCTAAGGTTGTATTGCTCATAGCTTGGTAGAGAACTCAGGAGGCAGAAATTAGAAGGAGAGACTTGTTCACAGCTGACCTTGAGAAAGAAGTTGTCTCAGTTCTCCATCTTGGGGGATTCAGGAACACAAAGGGGATGTATGAGATAGATACAGGGAAAACAACAGGCAAAGTACAGAGAAACTACAGGCAGAAGATTCCTACACTGGGTGCACTCCATCTTCCCAGTGTGTGGTCTCCTTTGCCCTCTTCTCTTTTGAAATCAGACTGGGACTGCATCTGTATTTTCTTCCCAGACTTGTCGGAAATGATTTCATATTTACTGGAAATGAGACAAGCATTGCAAAAGCCTTTCTGTGGAGTTCAGTAATTTCAGGCAGGAATCTAAATCTTAGACTAGAACAAGGAAGTAGGCTTCAGACATGAAAATGACTTTGGGCTAGGACAGGGAAGTAGCTCAGATATTTTGGTCATCCTGATAAACCCTTAGAAACAGTGATCACAGAACTTTGTTATTGCCTTGCTTGTTCTTTGACTATTTGTGTTTATTGTCTTGCTTGTTCCTTGACTTTTCACATCTATTGTATTGCTAGTTCCTCAACCTAGAACTGACCTTAATCTTGCATGTAATTAAAATGGTATAAAAGCAAAAAGGAGGAGGGGAGATGGGATGGGGTTTCTAGGGAGGGGAAATGGGGAAAGGGGATGACATCTGAAATGTGAATAAATAAAATATTCAGTAAAAAAAAAAAATAATTAATTAAAAAAAACCAGAATGACATATCAAAGACAGGAGTTGCCTAAAGGGTTATGAATTGTAGAGACAAAAAGGCCCCAAATAAAAGCAGGAATTCCCAGTCTTTAAGAATTAGCCCCTGACTTAGACATGACCTGAATGACTTGTGATGCCACATACAAATATATAGTTTCATTACTAATGACTCATGGCCCTTACCTTCAATAGCCTGACTGAAGAAAGGCAGCTGATGTATAACATTTACTCTGTAATGAGACAGCAAGATGCCTGCTTATTTATTGCAGAAATGGCACAGGAGGTAAGACTAAGTAATAGCTTTTAACCATTACAAAAGGACTGGTTCCATCTCAGAAATGTCTCTGTGTATATCTCTGTCTCTCTATATCTGTTTCTGTCTGTCTGTCTCCATCTCTCTCTCTAAATCTCTGTCTCTCCTATGCTTTTTTTAAAAATCTTTTCTACATATGTTCTGGTCTGGCAAAGGCTTATACCTCTGCACCTTTAGTTTGTTACCTTCATTACTGAGTCAAGAGAAAGGCCAGAAAAAAGTAGCCTTTCCACCTGCCCTGCTATACCCAGACATCCTTTAGCTGAGATGTAGATTCTTAGTTAGCCAAACACCACATCCTTAGTGGGAACATTGTCCTTTTGGTTCTGGTGTATTTAGTGATTCAACTATGTGTATAGTGTGGTGGTTTGACTATGCTTGGCCCATGGGAAGTGAAATTATTAGGAGGTGTGGCCTTCTTGGAGAAAGTATGTCACTGTGTAAGTGGGCTTTGAGAGCTCCTCTGCCACATGTCTGCTGGGATAAAATGGACAAGGCAATATGTGTGTATGTCTCCCAACTGACTGTCAAGTACAGATCAGGCACCTCCCTTCTCCTCATACTTACTAGGTGTGTTAGAAAAAACAAGCTAAAACGGAAGAAGGATAACATAATATTTTTGATTGACCTGTTCATTCAAGTTCTGAGAGCTTTTTGTCTGATTTACATTTATGATTAAGAATAAAATGAAATAAGCATAATTGCTGATTGGACTTAAAACTAAATATCAAGATTCAACATCTTCTAAATGCCTTGATTAACTTTCTTGAGACTGTCCTGGGCTTTCAGTGTGAGCCATTAATATTTGAAGCTGCTTCCCAGGTGACTTGAGTTCTGAAGTTCTGGTTCCTCCAATGTCAAGCCAAATATTTTCCTTCCTGGAAAAATTTTCAGTCTTGTATGTTCATACATCTGAACCTGATGTTCATTGCAGTCGGATACAGCTTTGATTCCCTGAATTTTCTGACATTTGTAGCTCATCTACATAGTTAGTGACATTTATTTCTGGAAATTCTTCCTCAGGCCTATTAAACCATATTAAACTGAGTAAATGTACTATTTTTATCTTTATGTATATGTGGTGTGGTGGTTTGAACATGCTTGGCCCAGGGAATTGCACTATTAGGAGGTGTGTCCTTATTGGAGTAGGCGTGACTGTGTTGGAGGAAATGTGTCACTGTGGGGGTGGGCTTTGAGACCCTTCTTCTAGGTGCTTGGGAGACAGTCTTTTCTTGGCAGCTTTCTGATCAAGATGTAGAACTCTCAGCTCCTCCTGTGCCATGCCTGCCTGGATGCTGATATGCTCCCACCTTAATGATAATGGACTGAACCTCTGAACCTGTAAGTCAGCCCCAATTAAATATTGTCTTTTATAAGAGTTACCTTGGTCATGGTGTCTCTTCACAGCAATAGAATCCTAACTCAGACATGTAGTATGTACATGTATTTGCATGTACACTCAGGCATGTATCTTTGAAGACCCAAAGTTGATGTCTGTGTCTTCTTTACTCTGTCTCTTCTCTATTTACTGAGGTGGAGTTTCTTGCTGAACCTAGAGGTGGCCAAATCTTGCAGATCTACTGGGCCCTTTCCCTAAGGAAACCTTTGCCTCTATCTCCCAATTGTTGGGATTATAGGTGACCTTCAAACCTACTTGGTTTTCATATGATTTATCGATATTTCAACTCTAGTACTCAGACCTGTGTAGCAAGTGCTTTACACATGGAGACACCTCTTGCTCTTGAATAAATACATTAATGATAAATGATTTATGATTGAAAGTACACCCAAGGCACATTTATTTTTAATACTGGATTCTGGTGGAAGCTTGTTATGATTATGTAAAAGCTACACATGCATTGTGATTTATTCTATTTCAAGATCCTACAAATATGTAGTAGTTTGGGGATCACATGATGCTTTGTCAGAAGGACGTATTGATATCCTCTGCAAATTTTGTTCAGATAAAAGAAGGGATTCCTCAAATAACCTTTGGAAAAATTCTACAGCAGTAACTAAGCACGTGGAAGCACTTGCATGGTTCCTTTGGCACGTGATCACACAGGTTGTGCTCTGTACAATGAAGATAACTAGCTCTGTTAACAACATTGTTGTATTTACTTTATCCAAAGGGATGATGTGCCTTCTTTATCATGTGATCAGTAAAGAAATAAATCATCGATGAGCTTGATATGTCTTCCCACATAGGACCTTTATAACAAATATATCACAAGGTAATTTCAGAACTGAGACGGACTGTAGTGGCCATGTATTCAACCAAGATTATTTTATTTGATAATGTTCAAGTCCCTCCAAATAGTTTCTAATAATTGGAAACCTTAGTAAATGTAGTTATGCTCAATCACAGTTTCTTTACTCATGTTTATCTTTGCATACATTAAGATTTCCTCCATGTATATGCTGTTCTGAATGTTGGCAAATGCATAGTTATAGAATTATCACCACAATCAAGTTACAGAATTGTCCTATTACCACCCGATTGTTCATTTATGGTCAACGTCTTCCATTCCATCCAACACCACCATGCTGTTATTTTAAGTCTCCTACTAAATTACACTGAGCTTTGTTAGTTGGGTGAATGAGCAACTGAATAAAAATAATAACAATGAACGATAGGAAGGAATTAAAAATAGGCAAGAATGAGCTCAAGGCATAATTCTAATATCGGTCAGTAGATGGCAGTAGATGGCAGTAGAAGCCAAAGCCCGTTTAGAAACCCTTCGTAAATAAAGGTCGCATTTTTGGATAACCTGTTATAGGCAAGACACTTTATTAATGGTCTATCGAAATGGGAGTGAGGATGGTTTGTATATAATCTAAAGATAAATGAGAGGAAACTTGTGAGTTCCAACAGTTCCCAAGATAACAAGAATAACAAGAGTAGAAAGGCTACCCATACCAATCTGAGTGTAGCAATGCTGTTATAGTCTGTTCACTAACGGAAAAAGTCTCAAAGTGTTTGAACTTCAGAAGGGAGGACTAAGCAGTTGCCACAGGTGAGCATCTTTCCAGGTGCTGCCTTTCTGAAGGGCCTGGATGAGCTCAGTGTGTTATCAGGTGGTGACACAGGCACAACATGACTTTTTCTTCCCATGTTTTAAGAGAAGCCAAAAATACAGACTTAGTAAAGTTTACAAAATTGTGTTTATAAGTCAGTCTACTGTGAAGAACACGCAAACAAAAAGCAAAAACCAGAAAGTTAGATTAACATAGCTGCTCAAACAAGCTCTTCCCAGCCCCTGAGTCTGTACATCTCAGTGAACTTCCTGTACAGTCTGAACAGTGAGTCGGGAGCCCTAAGCTTTGTGTCGTATTTCACACTTTCCCCTGCTTTTTAAACATAGGCATTTTCGTGGTTTAAAAAGTGATGGATGAAGGTTGGAGAGATGGCTCCATGGTTAAGAGCACTTGTTGCTCTTGCAAGTGTCCTGGTTTGGTTCCCAGCCCCACCCCTATGACAAGGGGCTCACAACTGCTTGTAACTCCAGTACCAAGGGATCTTACACCTTTTTTTTCTGGACTCAGGTGCTCTGTCTCTCTCTCTCTCTCTCTGTGTCTCTGTCTCTCTGTCTCTCTCTCTCACATACACACACACACACACACACAGATACATACACTAGATAAATAGATGATAGATAGATGGTAGATAGATAGATGATAGATAGATAAAGAGATAGATAGATGATAGATAGATAGATAGATAGATAGATAGATAGATAGATAGATGTAAACAAGCAACCAATGAACCAGTCAAAGCATCTGAGGTTATAGTGGGCTCTTGGGCTGCATTCCAGAAAGTGATCTGTGACTGACTATGACTTGTTTTATTTTACTTAGGAACCTCCACATTAATTCTAATACTCATTGTTTTATGGGTTGGACCAGAAGGGAATGCAGATTTGCATTTTGTTTTTTGATTCCTTCTTATAACTATCCAGATTAAAGAAGAGGGCGTTCCTTGAGGTCACAGGAACTGGGTATCTGGTTTGATGGAGCTAGGGTACGTGGAAGTGTGGCACTGCACAGCACTCTGGCACTGGTAGTCAACCGGAGGATTCTCACCTTCTTTCCCTGGTTCATTGCTTCAGGTGGCACAGGAAAGTCAGGAGAACAAAGCCCTATGGGGACCTTTTCTCCTGAGGTTCATCTCTTCTTCACATCAGTGGTGCCTTTGTATATGGATACATGGTTTAGCTTTTCTTCACTTTCATTTTTTCCCCTCTCATTTGTGAAATGAGGAAATACACATACATTTTCTTGGGGAGGGGTTGGAAAGGGGAAGATGTTAGTCAAAGACTGTAAAGTTCTAGTTTTAGTGACCTGTTGCACTGCTCAGTGAATCACAGTAGGGATGTACTGTGTGTTTTAAATGTGCTAAGAACCAGTGTTTACATATCTGGACTCTGTAGCAAGCAACAGGGATTGGGAGAGGCAAAAGATGGAAGAGTAGGTAAGGGCCATCCTACAAGGTGATAGATATGTTCATCAGCTTAACTGAGTCTTTCTACAGTACATTACATTTTACCCCATAAATTCTATGCATAACTATATACTTACCTAATTATAATATTCACACACTCATAGAACCATTTGGAAGATTATATTAAATATATGTCCTAATATAAGTAGAAAGTAATCTGCTATGTCTTTAATTTTTTAAATTAAATTTATTTATCTATTTATTGAGTGTGTGTGTGTGTGTGTGTGTGTTTGTGTGTGTGTGTGGTGTTGTGTTGTTGTACCCTGGTGTGCATTTGAAACTTGGAGAAGTCTATCTTTCTACTGTGAGGGTCTGAGGAATGAAATATGCTATCAGGTTGGTGGCAAGTGCCTTTACTCACAGAGCCATCTCACTGGCCCTCATGTTTCTTTGACATTGTATTCTTTTGTTCTTGTCTTCCTAGATATAGTCTTGAGATGTAGCACAGGCTTGCTCACAATCCTTTGATCTCAGCCTCCTGAGGGTTGGATTACAGTTGTCTACTCTACACCAACCTGCCTTGGATTCACTTCTCAAGACCAACTATAGACAGAATTACAGGGAGAGAATATGACTTCCAGCTGCTTTGACCTCAGTGACTTTGCCATAGTTCTTCTAGAGGTACAGATCCTTTCTTGTCTGATTCCCTCTGCAGTCTCTGGAGGTGCGTAGGGAAGAGCTGGGTTCTCCTCTATCACCAGTCTTTCCTCTGTAGTAACTACCTGGGCTAAGCAGACAGAAGAAAGAAGAAGAGAGAAGAAGAGAGAGAAGAAAGGTGAGGATTATCCTGTAATCTTGCCACCAGGCTTCCTCTGGGGGTTCCAGATGCTTATAGAGTGGTCATGAACCTGTCATTTTGTCTTTGAATGATTCCCCATGTGTCAGCCTGAGGACGCAGAAATTTAGTCTGCTGAAACTCTATTCTTAACCTATAGGTCATGACCCCTTTTGGGGGCGTTGTCACACATTGGATATCCTATATATCAGGTATTTACATTACAATTCACAAAGTAGCAAGATTTATGAAATGGCAATGAAATACATTTATGGTTGGCTGGGGGAGGGCACCACAATGTCGGGAACTGTATTAAAGGGTCTCAGCATTTAGGAAGGTTGAGAACCACTGTTTAGTGGTGTTTGGTTGTAAGTCATCACTAGGTGGCAGCAGAAAACTGTGAAATGACAAGATTCATACTTCCGCTCCCTGGGTCTTGGAAGGGAAGGGGTGCGTGGAGTGGGGTGGATAGTCAAGAGGCATCCATCATCCTTCTTGTTAATATAAATAATTCCTGCTACTTCGCCAATGAAAGCATCAACCTGGGTTTGTTTCCCACACAGTTATAGAATAAAATTATTAAAACATCCTATTGGAATCCCGAAAGGACTGGATCCAGAGCAAAGTTCCACTCGGAATCCCCGCATACAGCTAGCATAAACTAAGTGAGCAACATGCATTTAGATGTGGGATGGATATTTGAGGAAGAAAATGTCAAGAAAAGGGGAAGAGACAATAAAACCAAAGCTGCGCTGCTTCCTGGGGAGGGCCACTGTCTCCTGTTTTTAGTAACAGAAGCCGGAGGCCCAGCCTACACTGGCTGCCGAAATCTGTTCTTTGCTCCCAGCCTCTTAGCAAAGAAGCCTGTGAGTCCTCCGGAGGGTGATGTGAGGAGAAATATGGATGAGTTTTTTTGGCCCACTGACTCTTTTCCTTCCTGAGCTGCTGAAGAATTCTGATGTGGTTTTTGTGGTTTTACAGTAAGCGTCCCGGCTCTTGTGGACACCGTATGCTTTCAGTTTCTGAAAGTGAGTCAGATCGACTTTCCTCTTAGGAGTAAGAGTGACCCTTGCTCAAAAGGGCACTATCTCTAGAAAGACGAAGCAGCAGAGGCCACCAGTGCCGCAGCACTTCCCATTGTAGCAGTCGCTGGTTTCTGGGTCTCATGTGTAATTTTTTTTTAAAGGTGAACCGTTGAGATCTTTTCGCCCATTGTTGCGAGTGATACTGTTGCTGCCTTCTAGAAATGGACTCAGGCTTCATTTGATTAGCTACTCGTGACAAGGATGTTTCCAAGTGGGTTATTTGCTCTCATTATGTTTTTAAGTCTCACAGCCTATTAGAAAGCTCATGATACTGAGCCAGTTGACCAGAACCGGAGAAATCTTAGAGACCCACTGACTATGTAAATGGAGCCTGTGATGAGCCAGTCAGTAAACAGAAGGTGTTTATTGGGGTCTACCTCTCTTTCATGGTCCCCTTCCATTGATTTTTTTTTTCCATGAAAATACGTAGGCATCACTTCCTTTGGTAGCTGCTATGTTTTCCTCCTTTCCTCAGGCATATAAGTTACATGTTGTGACATATGTCGTCACTTCTGTAGCCTTGATGAGCAGTGTCCGTTCACTGTGGCATTTCTTCATGTTGAGATTCTTCTCATTCTACATTCTGGCCAGTGACTCCCATCACACGGGGATGCTGAGCACTCCGAAGGAAGCCTATTTGCATGTCTGTTCTAGAATTTCAGTTTAACTTTGCTCCTGGACTCTGAGTCATGGCAGGACCACATTGGGCAGACTGTCGTTCTCTGTTTAATAGTTAAACCCACCTGACTCTGAAAAGGAGCAAGCATAAGTATTCTCCGTCTCTCCAGCCCTGATGCATTCTTTGCTGCCTATGCCTTGCAAAGTCATAATGGAAGGGAAGAGAATGGCAAGGGCAGCCCAGTGAGAGAGGACAATACAGTAAGTAATCACTCAGCTATTTAAGATGTCTACATTTTATAAGGGTATAAAACTTGCTTCTACCTCACAAAAGAGAATTTCCCATTACTTTTAGATACTTGGCCTGCCATTAGCAGTTCCTATGAACTACACAGCAGCATATGCTAGAGCACACTAGATTCAGCAGAGAGACAGATGAAACTGCTGTGATGTGTGAGATCCAACATGTGCTAGTTCTGTAAACCTCTTTACTGTATAAACACCTGGTATGTGTTGTTTTAGGTGGGACTCTTGGTTGCCAGGAATGACATGAACTCTAAATTACAAGTATGAGCAAGGGACTTACTGGGGAGAGTCTAGAGTAGCTGTGAGATGTGACCAAAAGGCTAGAAAATTTCTAGAAAAATCTAGTCACTAAAATTGTGTCAAGCTGGCCAGGAGCTGTGGGCAGTGGGATGAAGCTCACAAACCTTTTCTCAGAACAGTGTCATATATAGAGCAAAGTGCAGATTTACAAAGGAACCAGGTATATTAGAAATACAGTTTTTAAAATATCCATGATATGTATCTCGTTAGTGCATTAAACAATGACCGGTGAGTTGTGACTTTAGTGATGATGAGCGTAAGTGGATCTTGAACATTATTTACATTACATTATTTGCAAGGATTACAAAATATGGATGAGGGCTGGAGAGATACCTCAGAAGTTAAGAATACCTGAATTTGGGCTGGTGAGATGGCTCATCGGTTAAGAGCACAGAGGTCATGAATTCAAATCCCAGCAACCATGTGGTGGCTCACAACCATCTGTAATGAGATATGATGCCCTCATATGTGTGTCTGAAGACAGCTACAGTGGACTTTGGGCCAGAGCAAGCTGGGGCCAGAGTAAAAGGGAGAAGGGAGGGGGGAGAATACCTGGATTTGAGTCCTAGAAAATGATGTAAAAATAAAGTGTTGGTTGTGGTAGTTAATGCTTGTAATCCCAGCCCTGGGGTGGTAGAAATAGGCAGACATCTGTGACTTGCTTGCTAGCCAGCTTAGCTTATGTTGCAAGTGCCAGGCCAGGGAGAGTCTCAAAAATGTGTCCAAATCCTGAGATCTGAGGTTGTCTTCTGGCTTTCACATGCATGTGTGTGCACATATGTGTGCACACACAAGAATGAATACAGTTTTTAACTCAAAAAATTAAGCCCCAAACTTATTGTATCACAACTCCATCTATTCATACACACACTTTTTTTTTTTTTTTTCAGAGCTGAGGACCGAACCCAGGGCCTTGTGCTTGCTAGGCAAGCACTCCACCACTGAGCTAAATCCCCCAACACTCCCCCCCTTTTTTTATTGTTCGGGTACAGAGACCCAATGCTAAAGAGACCTGTGGAGTTGAAACTACTGAAAATTTGATCACGTTATCTGTCTAGGCACATTGGGAGCCATAGCCCTCCTAAGCAGAAAAGGAGAGTCCTAAAAGCTGAAATGACTTGGTTGCAGTCACATATTTGAGGTTGACACAAAACTAGGGCTCTGGACTTCTGAATTTTTGTTCAAGTGTTTGTATCAAGATCAGGTGTGAGTCTGTTTGCACAGTAAAGTAACTCTTAGATCTGTCTTCTATAGACTCCTTTCAATTAAAATTATTAGTATTTATAAAACCAACAGTTTGCTGGGCAGTGGTGGTGCACACCTTTAATTCCAGCACTTGGGAGGTAGAGGCAGAGGCAGGAGGATTTCTGAGTTCGAGGCCAGCCTGGTCTACAGAGTAAGTACCAGGACAGCCAGGCTACACAGAGAAACTCTGTCTCAAAAAACCAAAAAAACCCAAACCAAACCAAAACAAAAACAAAAACAAACAAACAAAAAACCCCAGCAGTTTATTTACTGTTAATTTGATTTATTTTTCTGGAATGAGTGTGAGAAGTCAGCCTTGCCTGGGCCAGCTGGTTCTAAGACTGGTACTTTAGCCATTCTGCAAAAGTTTGCCTCAGGTGACACTATAATTCACCTCAGCCAGATGGTCTTTCTAAGGCATTCCCATGTAGTTTTGCTAAGTATTTATTGAGTAGGTGAGACTTGCAGGGTTTAAACTTTTGTTTATTTCCGGGATAGATATGTATAACTTTGGCCAATTAGGGCTTTAAGTTGGTCAGCCTGACCTTTCTCTTGAGGAGGATATTAGATAATTCTCAACATAATGGTCTGGTTTTTAAAAAGTTGATTATTCTTTCACAATTGCAGATAAATACACACACACACACACACACACACACACACACACACACATTACTTTGATCCTATTGATTTTCTCCTTTCCATTAACTTCTTTGCCCCCTTTCTCCTTCTCATGTCCCTTCCTCTAACCAGAAAGTTCCATTCTACCTTCATTTCCTACCATTTTTTTTCTTCATTTTCTTGGTACCCCACTATATTTAATTAGGGATGCCTGCATGAGCACAGGGGGCAATTGTTTATTCAACTAAGGGCAACTCAGCAGGGCTACACCATTGAGGAATAGGAATCTTCCTTTCCCA
Organism: Mastomys natalensis; assembly: GCA_021653895.1. Taxonomy (NCBI): domain Eukaryota; kingdom Metazoa; phylum Chordata; class Mammalia; order Rodentia; family Muridae; genus Mastomys; species Mastomys natalensis. The sequence goes on from JAJTUV010000648.1 coordinate 563,454, forward strand.
GCAACCCTTAATTTCTCAGAGCTCCTCAGGGAAGGGAAGGGCCTGTTGAGCCCCTCCCCTGTCCTGTACCGCTGGTCTTGGGTAGAAGTATAAGTTGGCCCACTGCAGCTCCTGTACCTTGTCAGAGTGTGGTTTTGGTTCTTTCCAGTGACTGTGAGCACACATGCATCGAATGGCTTGTCTTTTGGACATAACTATTTGAACATAAAGCAAAATTGCTTTTTGCGTCCCTCTTTTCACCGCCCCTCCTCCATCACATTCTCTCTTTCCGATATTTGTTTCATTTTCCTAAGAACACTGAGCCCAGACCTAGTCAAGGAACAGACATGTTCCTTGGATCTGATTGAATACAGCATGTATGTTGCATGACGGACATAACTTACAGTGTTTGCGTGAAGGACATAATTTCACAGCGATAAGAGCGCCACAGGATTCAACGGCAGTGCAAAGCGAGAGGACACTGTAGTGGTTAACGGAGGCTTACTAAGTGGCAAAAATCGGACCTGGACTTGGAGAATGCTTTTTAAGAGTTTGACGTGGCTTGCTCACTTATACCTGTAAATCAAAGTTCCCAGGTCCCCCCACCCCAAGCCAAGAAATGATGACAGATGTCGTGTAGCTGAGCCTGTTGATGGTTAGCTTAACCAGACAGCGGCGGCTGGGGCAGGGTGGGGATGTAAGCACAGAGAACCAGACAATGATAGAGAACTGACTCTGTCTCTGGAACACCGCCGCTATGAAAATGACCATGGTGTTTCCTCTTTGGTGAACTGAGGTGCTGGTGGGAGTTCTTGATACCCAGTCTCCACCAAACAGCCATTACGTTTCTCTTTCTCAGTGGGGCGGGCAACAACTCAGATCTGAAATTGGTAGTTAAACCACAGCTTCGGCTACTCAGCTCGCCAAGACTCTAATCACTCGTTAGCTCCCTTTACTCCCACACGGAAGCTGCCCTTTTTGGGCTGTGTGATGCCGGTAAACTCACCTCTCACGGGACCGAGCAGAATGGGCTCAGAGCCCTGTGAGATTTTCAGAATGCTTAGTAGAGTATTAAAAAGTTATGTGGGGGTGGAGTGGTGGTTGCCCCTACTGATGCTATGTGCTATGCTATGCCAGCAGGACCTATACCACTCTAGCTTCACCCAAGCTCGGTAGTTTCTTCACAAATTCACTTGCTGTAAATGCCTATTTATTAGGATACAACTGAGCAGTTAAGTTTTGGAGAAATCACACTTTCGGAAAAAAGTCAAATGACACAATAAAACTTTTAGGGAATCAATGCTGAATAAATCCAGTCTCCCCGACTGTCTATTCCTGTATGCATGTTCATATATGTGATTATAGAGGCTCTGATGGATAATCTGAAAAGAGTGAGCATTGATTTGCTTTATAGTCTTAGATGCTAAAGATATTAAAGAAATAAAAATTTCTTTAAAGTGGATTACTATAGCTTAACCATAAAGGGTGTTTGCATTAGTTGTTTTCTTATCGTAGAAATCTTCCCAAAGATTTTATTTAGTTATCTAAAATGGAATTTTTAATTTATATTACATATGTGTGTTCATGTGTATGTATGTATGTGTGTTTGCATATATCTATGTGTATGTGTGTGTGTGTTTATGTAGTATGTATGATGTATGTTTGTGTGTATTTATGTGTATGCCTATCAGGTATGGAGTGTGGAGGACAATTTAATGGAATTATTTCTCCCCTTCACTGTGTGGGACCCAGGCATGAAAGTCAGGTGGTCAGAGGTGGCGGCAAATGCCTTTGAACCATCTTGCTAGACCAAAATTTGAAAATTAATTCCAAAAACTGGAAGTTATAGAAGCCTTGTTACATGTTCCCTAAAGAAAATTTATTTAGCAAGAATAGATGTGAATTAAGTCATAACTTAAATTTCTTTTCTTGCTAGCTTTTTTTTTTTTACATCGTGTGTGCATGTGCACACGCATGTGTGCATGTGTATGTGCATGCGTGTGTGCATTCATACCTGTGTGCATGTGTGTGTGTTGTAGGGGATAGGCATGTGACATGCATCAGTATGGAGGTCATTGTACAACCTGAGTTGTACCTCCTTCCACCAGTACATTGCTTCACACCTGCTTATTCCAAAACAAACACCAAGAGGTGATGCCCAACAAGACTTCAGCAGCCAGTAAATTCTGGACTAGTAAGGCTAATGCTAAAGAGACTTCCCCAGGGAGCAGGAGAGGCTGGGCTCTGTGTGGCATGTAGGAGCTGTGGCAAGGCTAGTTTAGTGGTTCACAGTTTGTTCTGGTTCTTAGGAACAAAGCAACGTTTTGAGGATGAGACTATTTGCTTTTGCCTTTTATCCTTTTTCCTTCCTACCTTCCCTCCTTCCCTCCCTCCCTCCCTCCCTCCATCCCTCCCTCCCTCCCCCAATCTCTTCTCTTCTCTTCTCCCCTCTCCTCTCTCTCTCTGTCTCTGTCTCTATCTCTTTCTCTCTTCCTCCTCTCTTCCTTTCTCCCTCCCTCCCCAATCTCTTCTCTCCTCTTCTCTCTCTCTCTCTCTCTCTCTCTCTCTCTCTCTCTCTCTCTCTCTTCCCTCCTCTTTTCCTCTCCCTTTGCTCCCTCTCATTTCTCTCCTTCTCCATTTCTTTCCAAGGCCTCATTTTGTAGTTTGCTGGCCTGAAGCTCTCTGTTGACCAGACTAGCTTTGATCTTGCAGCCACCCTGCCTCCTAAGTGCTGGAGTAACAGGTGTGAGGCCACCATGCCTAGCTCAAGAGATGAGACTTAATATTTTGCCTGGTCATTCTCTTGACTCTAAACAAGGTCCTACTAGGGGCCTCCTAGAAATGCATGAATCTTGTGAGAGAGGTTGATGATCCTTTCTCAAATGATCACACTTCACCTCTCATTGAAATGTTGAGTCTCAGTTTCTGTCTTCAGCACTTTTACATAGGACAAAGACCAGCAGCAGCAGCCAAGAGGTACCCAGCTATCTGTCCATCTATTTCACTCCTGCACCAACCAGTCTGAGAACACTTTAACTGCGGTGTTGTCTCACTTGTTTGCTTCTCAAACTTGGAGGAAATTCCCCAATGTCCCACTTGTCGCTCTTGTCTCCTCTGCACTTGATGTGTAGCTGTCTAGGGCTTCGATTGCTTCCTCTTCTTCCTTCCCTGTTTCTGAAAACACAATGATGGCCCCTCTTCTTTCATGAAACCACATAAAGTCATAATGAGCAAACGGTGACGCTCCATTGTGGACACCACAAGTCTTTTCTTTTTCTGTGACGTGGGATGAGGTAATAGACATTTAACTCAGATGAATTGTGTTTCTGGTTGGAGCTATGTGGTCTCTAGGCATTTATTTATTTATTTATTATTTATTTATTTATTTATTTATTTATTTAATTTATTTAGAGTGGTAGAGCTACTTCCTGGACACCAATGAGAGATTTTTTTTGGGGGGGGGGAATGTGAGGGAAAAAGGAAATGGATATTTACAAAAGACAGTTCTTTAAAAAAAAAATCTTTAGAGGTACCCAGTTTTATATATGCAGTTTTAGAGCTGTTCTTAAAAGTAAAGGCTGGTCTCAGGATAAAGAGAAATTAAACTTGGCTAAACCTCAGCAAAACTTTCATTAAGTACACATATTTACTGACAAGGTCATGCCTGGACAGACAAGGTAGGATGTGTCTATTTAGCTGTGCATTTATACGCACTAGTAACAACAATAATCATAGAGAAAAAGGTCATGAAGTTAAGAGGGATTATGGGGTTTATGGGAGAGACTGGAGGAGAAAGAGGAAGAGGAGGAGGAGAATGTGGGAGATGTTTGAGGGACGAGAAAGAAATAATATAATTATAGTTTAAATATACACCTGTCTATAGTCTCAGATGACTAGTTACTGAATTTAGTAAAAAGTTCAATTTGGCATAATACTTTTCAAATTAATTCACTTTATATTTTAGAGTGCTTTTAGGTTTATATAAAAATTAAGAAAGTATATGTACATCACTCTTTCTCCATCACTCACACATACACAATCCCTCTTGTTATCAATAATGTTTTATATTGCTGTGGGATATTTATTACATAACAGAGTGGCAAAACATTATAGTTTTTGTTGTAGATTTTTATGACATTTGAGAAATTCATAATGTCACATATTCATTGTTAAAATATGGTTGTACTGCCTTAAAATTGCCCTGAGTCCCACCTAGTCATCCATCTTTCCCGAATCTACAGTAGCCACTGATTCTGTCACGAAGTGTAGCTTTGCCTTTTCTAGAGTGTCATGTAACTAGAATCATATCATTTTAGCTTTTTCAGATGGGCTTCTTTCACTGAGTGATGTGCATGCAATTTTCTTTCTTTTATGAAAAAGCCATGAGATTTAATAGTTCATTTCTTTTCATTACTGGGAAGTATTCTACTTCATGAATATTCTCTAGTTTCTTTATCTTGCCATCCATGGCAAGACACGTTGGTTGTTTCCAAATCTGAATAAGATTTCCAAAGAGACATGGAGAAATTTTTATGTGGCCATAGTATTCAGTGTATTTGGATAATGGCCCATGAGTATAATTGCTGGGTTATAGTACATGACTATTTGGAGTTTGTCCAGAGATATCAAACTGTTTTCCAAAATATCTGTGTTTTTTTTCTCATTTTTACAAGCTAAGTGTAAACTTTGCAGTTGTTTTCTGTGTTTATCAGCTTTTGATGTTTTTATGTACTAGATGTTTCTTATGTAATTACTGTAGTATTAGTTCATTGTAACTTGCAATTCTCCAGGGACAGGATAATCAACATCTTTTCATGTATTTTTCACCTGTTTATCTTCTTTGGGAGAGTATCTGTTCAGATCTTTTGCCCATTTAAAAAATCTGACTTTTATTTTTTATTTTTATTTTTTTATTGCTGAAACTTTGTGGGGTAGGGGTGGGGACAGTGATGTATTTTGAATGTGATTCCTTTATTATATTCTTGCTTTTGCATATCTTTCCTTCCTGTCCATGGCTTGCTTCTTCATCCTTCTAATGGATCATTCTTTTAAAATGAAATGTGTTTTACATGCGTTTCTTCATCCCTGAGAATATCTCAGTATAAAGCAGTACATGAACAAAACAAGGAAACTTAAAATTAAGTACTCGGGCTTGTGAGCTTACATTGCTAGTCTCAGCACTGAAGAGGCATAAGCAGACAAAATCTCTGAGTTTGAGGCTGGTCTGCTCTTGCCAGCTAGCCATAGATAAGTCAATAAGACTCTGTATCAAAAACACACAGAATCCTTACAAATATTTCACGACAATTCACATATTGGGCCAAACAACTGATACAAATTATTAATCATCTTTTTGTCTGCAACTGGAGGTAATAAAACACTCACCAATAAAGCTATATCTTTCTATAGAAATGGAGTGCAGGTGATGTGTGTGTGTGTGTGTGTGTGTGTGTGTGTGTCAGCACATGAGTAAGTATCCATCTGTATTGTTTTATGTACACATGTAAGCCAAAGATCAGCCTCAATTGTTTTTGCCAAGGAAGCCATCATACTGTTTTGACTTGAAACTCACAGCTTACTATGCTTCTAACTACTTAACTCCAAAGATCCTGCTTCTCTATCTCCCAAATGCTGCAACTGGGAACACATATCAACATGCCTGACTGTTTTATATAGGTTTAGGGAAACAATCTAAGGTCCCCATGCTTGCAAGGAAAGCACAATACTGATTCAGACATCTCCTCAGCCCTGAATTTAATAATACAGTAAGACTGACTTTTCTGGGTTTATAATGTAGTGGAGTGTGTGTGTGTGTACTTGACTTTATAGTACTTGACTTGGATTCAGTCAACTTATTAATTCTATTTTAATAATTTTTATCATCCAATAAGTATATTGCTCACATTTCAAAGGCATTGCTTAAAGATGGATAAGTGTGCACGAACACCTCTGTCAATCTAAGGATCACACTGATTTCACTTCTAAAAGTTCTTATCGATTTCTAGAATCTCTCCATGTTTACAAGAATGGGGAACCGACAAAATTCTTTGCTAAATAAAGTGAAATTATTTTATCTGAAAAAAAAAAACACACAGAAAAATTCTCTTAATTATGAGAATGCAAAGTGAATAATTTCTTAGACTAGGGAACAATTACCAGGACTTAAAAATGTGGATTACCATGTATGTTGTAGGCTTGTTTAGTGTCTTAAGCCCTCCCTCCTTGTGGCCCTACACAGGTTTGCTGCTTCTAATCTTTTAGCCTGATAACCTTTCTGTCTTCTCTCTCCCTCCTTTCTTTAAGTGTCCTTCTATCATGAGACATTTTTTCTTCTATTCATATCACTATCCGACCTCTTTCTATACATTTATGATCTTGAGGCTTACTTGTTAGGTAGACTGGGACTCAGTTCTCAATTATATAGTTTAGGGACAATTGGGGGATCTGTTAGCATCTTGGGATATATAAAGAATTCAGAATATTGTCTGGCACTGATGAACAGCAAATGCTTTTTTTTTTTTTTCTTTTCCTTTCTGCTCTCTCTACATTTACAGTCAATGGCCTTTGCTGTTCTTCTTGGATTTCCAGTTTTCCTTATTTGAGGCTATTTCCCCCTGGGAATAATGACCTTCTTCCCCCACACCCCTGTTATCCTCTCCCTTAAGTGTCCTGTGCTCAGTCCCATGTGTCTTTTCTGCTCTCCTAGTGAGCCTTTCCTACAGATATAAGTGAGATTATATTAGACTAGAAGCTTCCCTTTTCCCTCTAATCTTTACTACTTTTATACTTCTGTTGAAAGGCTATAGAAGCACTAAAATCAGGAATTTGTAATATTAGGACGCAGTCAATGATGAACTACAATGTTCCCTTTATTGTGACATGCTCAAGAGACTCCAAGGAAGTCAATAATAGGAATCCTCTTATAAGACTGACTGTCTACTTAGGAAGAACACACATTCAGCCTGACAGAGAGTATGTGGTCAGGTTAGGCAGTCAGAATGCAAGCTACTGGTCTACAGGATTCATTTTCATGTGGTATTCTCATGGTCACTGTTCAGACCTGGACCCCAAGGTCTGACAAAGAGAGACAGATTCCAGCTAAAAGAGTTCAGGGAAATGGACATGGTGTTACTGTGAGACAATGAAGACAATGGTTCAGTGTGGGAGTGGGCTGGGGGCAGGGAAGGCTGGTGACTGCTGGAGGGCTATTAATGGGAAAGCCTGACCATGAGGCATAGCCGCCCAGAACAGGAAACCTCTTTCTCTTCCTTCTTTCTTCCTGTCAGCTTACTACACATTTTACAGTCATAGACACATGGTCTAGTGAGAACTGTATTTGACATAGTATTTAACAGTTTACTTTGTATTTCAATGTTTGAAATACATTCAACATTCTTTAAGAGAGGATGTAAGCAAGCTATAGTAAAGCTTGAATCAAGAAGTAATTGACCAGAAACAACACAAACATGAAAAATTAAGGATGGGCTCCTAAAGAGGGTCCAGGAGTGGAGGCAGAACACAAAATTCATGCTACAAAGGTTGTTGATGTTAAAAAGTTGGGTCTGTTTAGGCACTGAAAAGAGAAGCAAACATTTTTTTTTTTAAAATAATATTTCTAGAATGTCAGAAAACAAATTGATGTAGTAGAAGGCAACCAGTTTTGATGCAGACAAGAAGAAGTAAGGTTGGCACAAGGGGTTAATCCATGAATGAAACTTACTTCCATCAAAGGTACAGATCTGTATTTTAACATTATTGACTTGTTATTTTAATCTCAACGGAGAATAACTGTGCTTGCTTTCAGACAGTGTACTCACGAGGTCTTGCAAGGAGATGCAGTTGTAGTTGAGACAGGCAAAACAAAAGATCAACAAGAACAAGAACAACAACAACAATAACAACAACAAAGCCAGTCTCATGGAGAGGACTAGGCAGATTCTTAGGTCCTGAAGAATAAGTGTCAGAACTTGTAGAACATTGTGAGCAGGGGCAGGAGCAGAGGTCACTGAGAAAGGTCAGGGCCAGAGACTGCAGTGTCTGGGAAAAGTGTTTGGCTTTACTGAAGCCTCTAAAGAATTTCAAGCAGGGAAGTATTGAGTTGTGATTTTAAAATCACCCTGGTGTGAGGAGAATGTGGATTGAGATCAAGAGAGTGAAAGCATGTCAGTAGGCATGAATGTTCTTTCAGACATTCAGTGTGTTTATTCTCTCTGTCTCTCTGTCTATCTGTCTCTGTCTGTCTGTCTCTCTGCAGTTAAAAAGAACATTAAACAAAAATCTGTTGGCAGTGGGCTGTGAGAAGCAGCTGGGTACCTGGTCGAACAGGCTTTGAACCCTGGAGACCCTCAGGGACAGTAGGATTTTGGCCTTGCTCCTGGGCCCTGGCTCCTTTCATAGCTACAGCCCATCCCACAGAGAGGTTTGTGGCCATTGGTTACATAGCACAGGTAGAGGGCATGACTACAGGCCACACAGAGCCTCAAGACAGATCTCCATGCTAATGAGATACCTAAAGGCCAGAGGGTGTAGCCAATTAAGCATTCCTTCCCAGACCCTCCTCCTTACAAAAGGTATTTAACCTCAGGCCCGCCCTGAGAATCCAGGGTATAGTTTCATCCATTTTCTGCCATGACAATAAATGTAAGATCATGGACTATCTCTCTTCTTTGGGGCTCATCATGGGGGAACTGTGGAGAAGGTCTTCAACTAAAGAGCTGTCGTCTAATTGTCCAATGATGACCTCTCTACGTTCAAGCCATGGAGACCCACCCACGTGAGTCATCGTTCTTATCCCTGAGGGATGCAGCCAGAGCATCTCCCACTCCCCTCTTCAGCTGAAGGTCAATCCAGCCTATACACCCCCACCCCTGTCTCTGCCTTTCTGAGGCCTCTTAGCAGCACCTGAGAGTCCAAGGGCCTGAGAACCAGTGGGTTCCCCACCATCTTGGTCTGGGGACTCCCAACCCAAGAGCTCTGGCCCCCTGTGGGACCCTAGACTCTGTTCCCTCCACCTCTGGAGCAGAGTCTCGAAGCTTCTCACAACCTGACATCTGCCTGGCACTGGTATGGAGTAAACACAGTCAAATTTCCACTTCTCTGCTTCTCTGAGCCATGGCCCTAGCCCTTGGAGGTGACAGACGTGGAACCCACAATTCAACCCAACAGAACCCATGCCCACACACACGCCACAGCCCAACAAAATCTACTACCGTCCTTTCTATTTTCTTCTCCCTAACTATGATATTAATCCATGTTAAACAAATATGTTTTGCTTAGAAAAAACTCACCATAATGAGCTCTTTTGCTCAGAAAGTAGAACACATGGAGAGAAGTGATTGACTCTGTGTGGTACAGTGTTAAAACTCCATGCACATGGAAAGCCCAAAGGAGATCGCTGGAAAGTGAAAGGGGGAGCACCAGTACAGGGGTGCTCTGGAGGCAGCAGAGGAGCCCTGGAGCACATGGGGGGTGTTCTTTGTGGTGAAGATGGTCAGTAAACTTGAGGGTAGCAGTGACTAATACTTCCATGAGTCTGTTAGCTTTTCCAAAATCCCTCTTGAACTTTCCTTTTTAAAAAGAGATTCACTTTAATTTTTTACTTAAGAGTGTGTGTGCGTGTGTGAGTATTCCATATGTACATGGGTGGACATGAAGGACAGAAGAGGGTGTCACATCCCTTGCAGCTAGTGTCATAGGAGGTTGTGAGATGCTGTTCACAGTTGCTGGGATTTGAACTTGGGTCTTCTGAAAGAGCAGTAGACACTCTTCCCTGAACTGCCTCCTAGCTCCCTTATAAACTTCTATTAGAATCTGGTAGGTGTAACAGCTTAACATTAGTGGTGTTTTGGGGAATGACAGAAAGGTTGATATTCATTGTGGAAAATGCAGTGTTGGAAGGGGAGCACAGGCCCCAAATCTGGCAGTCAAGGAGTCAGAGAGTGACATGACTGATGGAGGGGATGTGGGCACTATTGTCCCAACCTGTGTGAAGGAATTAACTCAGTTTGGAGTTGTGGTTTGTATCTTTTTATTTCATTTCACAAGTCTGAAGTGTTTAGGGATATATCCAGGGAGCAAAATGTGATGTGGAGTGTGTGTGTGTCAGAGAGAGAGAAAGAGAGAGAGGTGATTGTATACATATATTTGTGTGTATATTTGTACATATATGTATAAATGCATATACAATCATTGGAAAGTCTTCCTGTGTATTTCCAGTGTAGATAATTATATCTATAGCTGCAAACATTTCTGAAAGTTTCTGTAGTAGGTTTCTAAGTATGAAATAACATTCTTGGGAGAAGTTTCTGGGCTATCAGTTATGGTTGTTTCAGCATTTTAAGGGTGGCAATATCCCTGGTGAGTTATGATGGTGAATGTGGAAGCTATCACTCCTTGGAATTTCAGTCCAATTTACCAAAAAACAAAACAAACAAACAAAAACACAAAAAACAAGAATTGGCAAATTGTTAGATGGCATTTAAAGTAAGATTTTTTTTCTTTTTTTCTTTTCAATTGTTGCAATTTATTCATTTGATTTTTTTTAAAAGGTCACTGGAAACTAAGAGTTTAGAAGATGTAGTGTTGAAACTGGAAAAAAAGTGCTTTAATCAATTTCTATTCAAACCAAGATTCTTCCTTCTTGCAGTTGTTTCCTCTGTGAGAAGGTTGTACAGTAGAGAGAAGTGGGGAACAAGGTTATTGTTTTTGTGAAACTCTTTGGTTTTAACTATGACCTTTATCTTACATAGAAGGTGGGATGTTCTGTATTAAGTGGAAGAAATTTGTGGTGAAGAAGTAGAAGAATTGTAGCTTGGGAAGCTCAGCTGTAAAGGAGGTGAGACTCTACAATGGCTAGCAAGATCCATAAACCTACATGTAAAGACTCTTGAGTAGGACTGGAGAGTGACTGGGTGGTTGCAGCATTTGTCATTCCTGGGGTGTTTTATAAGCTTGAGAAATCCAATGTGTCTGGTCAGCTTTCATCAGTTCAGCCTTCTCTCCTCTCAACAACTCCTCTTGTGCCCTGTGTCACCAGTTCAAGAGATGATGGCATCTTTGGATACTTGCATTAAAATCAAACCAGCAACAATATAAAAATCAAGTGTGATTAATTCTTTAAGTCTGTGCATAGCTGAAGCCTCCTAAAATATGCCTGTTTCACAAGGTCTCCTATACTGAAAAAAGCATAGGAAGATATACGAAAGGTTTTAAGGTCACGCCCCACCCCAGGGTTATTTATCAAGCTTAAATTTTGCATAGATAACAAAAAAGTATGGCTATCTTCTAGGTTCTAACCTCGGAAAATTTCTGAAGTACTTAGGAGTGTTTTTACATATAATGAAGAATCCTTTGGCATTGCGGAACTAAATTACTTGAAATTTCGCTGTAAAATTACCCCAGTCTATCATTGCTCTTTTGATATCCCATTATAGTTTATTAATCTAGGTTCTATAGTTGCATGCTGGATAATGCAGTTATTTCAGCTCTTTTTTTTTTTTTTTTTTTCCTAGAACACTTTACTACACAGGTTGCCTTAGAACAGCAGTTTATCTTTGAAAGTAATGATTCTGGCAACTTGTCAGAAGGGAAAACCAAATAACCAAGTGAAACACGGTTTTCCCATTCCTTCAAGTTCAGATTGTCCCTGTGCCTCCCTGAATCCACTGAAGGCTTTGCAAGGTGCTGCCCTTGGTGCAAGCTGGGGAATTCCTTGGTTTTTTCCAACTAATATTTTTTTCTAAGAACTGTCAGCACCCAGTGCAGTAATCTAGAACATTTCAACACCATGATGCTCAATGGTTTGCCGGTTTGCCAAATACAGAGCCACTTGAAGACTGTAGCAGTGTCTTCTTCAACTCCTCATTTCCAGGGCTAGCACAGAGTGCAGGAGGACTAAGCACAGTGCCTGGAAGTTTTATTTGCATATTGTTTTAGAAAATCTGCTATATTAGGAAGGGCCAGGGGTGCTGTTTGTATTAGGGTCGCTGGGGCTAATTGGAGACAGACATTGTAGGATTAGTATTCCTGAACAGAGTTCAGACAAAGAATATAATAGAAAGAAAATAGGAGGGGCTATATTGTTGGGTATTGGCAAGGAGCATCACTGAGGTAGAATTATGGTGACTTAGATGCCTGCTCATAATCATCAGGTGGGTCACTTTTATATTGATCCAATTACAATATCACTCTAATGAGCCATAACTGAGTTAGGGAGGAATATATACCTTAAGATTTCCTATATCTTAAGAAGTGATACATGAAAGGTTATAAGATCATTTGCATTTTATTTTCCCAGGCTTAAATTGCATATAAATAATAAAAGTGTAATTGGATTATCTTCTTGGTTTAATAGTTGACTAAGAAACATTGCCAATGAACTTTAGAGTTTTCCCCTAAAACAAAAACAAAAACAAAAAACGAAGGTGGGAGAGAAGGTCCTTGGTCACATGAAGGCTGGATGCCCCAGTAGGGGGGAATTTGAGGGCAGGGAGGTGGGAGTAGGTGGGTAGGTGGGTGGGGGCACACCCTCATAGAAACAGGAGGAGGGGGATGGGATAGGGGGTTTCTGAGGGGAAGAAATGAGAAAAGCGGATGACATCTGAAATGTAACTAAATAAAATCGCCAATTTAAAAAAAAACAAATGATACTAGTTCATTTTTAAAAAGACCTACTTATTCTATAAATGTGAATGTAAATGTTATTGATCCATATGATCTATGACTTAAAAAAGGAACTGATTTTCTCATTTTACTTGGAGTCATAATTCTCAATGCACAATTATGGATTGGACTGAACTTTAGGGATAAATGGAAATCTGTGTAAAAACCCAACAAACACAAAAAATTAAAACCCCAAAACAAAACACTATGCATTAAAATACTAATCTTTCTTTAGGAATAAACCTGGAACAAAAAATTTGTAACACCAAAGATGGAAAAGCAGCAGTCATTATAGTTGAGGGCCTTGTAGCCATGGGAGCTACTTGTGTGGTGTGAGTAGGACCTTACACTTAGGTGGTTCTCTTAATATCTGTGTGGGATGAGCAACAGCCCTAAGGCCAGAGATCCTAGTTAAATAGGTCCTCATCCATTTAGCAGAGCAGGAGGCCCTGGAATGCTAGAGAAAGAGTTAGTCTTAGGGTCTCTGGAGCTCATGTCAGTGCAGTCTAACAGTTGAGTTAATCAAAGATACCATGGTTACTATTCCCTTGGGCCAGAGAGCTAGAGTTACAGGTAGATCCCTGTAATAATGACAAAGCCCTTGGGTCATTTGATTTGATATATAAAGTAGCAGTTGGCTTTCTTAACAAGTCCTTGATGCTTTTCTTTTACTAAAAGAAAATAATCTTAGTGTTGCCAAGGGAAAATCATGCTTTGGGTCAGAGAAGCCATTTTTTCTCATGAAAGAGGTGTGTTTTGAGCCAGTGTACTCTCTGTGTAAAAGACCTTCTCAGATTAAATCAGATATAACTTGGGGTTTGCGTAGGGGCAACTCACAGGTGAGAAGCACCTCGTTTGGTTTTGTGTTTGAGTGGGCTGAGCAAGTGGGGAAGGTTGTGAGGAGCTCAACAGGCTTTAGAACATCAGTTTCAGTCCCGTGTGACTGCTTGGCTGGGTGCCCACCTTTTGCTCCATTTGTAACGAAGTTCCACATTCGACCTCTGAAAGTATTCTCACATATAGATCCTGTTTACATAAGAACTTTGATCAGACACCCACAGTCACACAAGAACTTTAAGTACGTCCTGGAAGGGTATCCTCTAGACACTCTTCTTTATTAATATTTGGAACAAAAATCTTGCTCTATTTCAAGACCCCGAATTTCTAAAATGAATTCAGCTCACACTGAACTATTCATTATTTAGTGTGCCATTCTGGGGCCAGTTAAACTGTTTTGTATTGCTGCAAGATCTGGTGTTAGTGATTAAACATAAATTTTAATCAAAAAGTAGAATTAGTAAAAGTATATTACTGATTTTTCTACATCAGAACTTTTGCATTCTCTCTCACTCTGTAGTCTTTTCTATATTCTTCTTTACAAAACCAGAATGAAATGTTCAACACATTTGTTATTCAAAAATGGGCATGGTGTTGTTTTTTTCTATTTTTCTTTTCCCTTAATTCCGTTGCTAGAGCAGCTGCATGTTTCCTTTTGAAGCTCTCCACTTAAAATCCCCAAGAATTCCAGAGTCTACGTGGCACAGAGAGGGACACAACTCTTCACCAGTGCTAAATAAAGAAACCACTGGAGTTCACTTCCTCACATCACCATTTACATGCATGCCTGGAGATTGGGCCTGAGCATCTTCCTAGCAGCGTTCATTTGTCCCTTACAGCAGTAGTGCCCTCAGTTGTCACGAGCTCCTGTTTTCTGCAGCAATTTTTTTTTTTTTTTTTTTGCCTGTGTTTGGTCCCACTATCTCTAACAGAAAGCTCTTTGGGTTTTGGGTTCCCACGCACAGCACATCCTGTGGCAATAGCTTAACAAGGTTGTGATCTAGTTGTATTCTAACTTATCTCCCTCAAAGACTGGACTTCCTATTCCTGTTTATACCTGTGCCCATTACCACCTAAGTGACTGCACTATGATTTTCAAGTCTTGTCTTTTATGTCTTTTTTTTCTCCTATAAAAGTATAGCTGTGGAAGATAAAATATTGCGGGTGAAACCATTTTCCTTTCCTTCTGGTTAAGGGAGGTTCTGTTCTCCAGCCTTCCTTGTGTCTGCAGGTGATAGTGAAGAGATATATGGAAAGCATGGGGCCTCCTGCCTTACTTTTACCTGGCTTGGCACAGGAAGAGTTCCTGTGAGATCTTCCATATATTCGTCATGAGGTTGAAAGTGCAGGATTAAAGCATGGTATCATCATAAGTTAAGGCTATCCTGAACCCTGAGCCATTATATAGAGATAAGTTATCGAAGAGATCAACCTATCTTGGATCTGCGTAGATGAGAAATGAGTTTTTATTTTGCGAGTTTCTGAGATTAAGGATCCAGCTACTATTATGGCATAGTCTAAATTTTCTAAATGGATACACTTATTACTCAAGGCAATTTTCCATCCCTACATAATGCCCTGTAAGTTTCTTCTGCATTTACAAGTAGACTCTTTTATATGTGTCCAAGTTCATAGAAAGATGTTTGTTTCTGAAAGCGTGTTTACTACATCCTCATTGTTAAAGAGGTTGCCATGTGTTATAACACCTGTATCAATCCCTTTAGCTACATTATGTTTTGGTAACAAATGACACTCACCCTAAAAGTGACTTGAACTCTAGTAAGAGTTTTTATTCAAGTTACATGTCCATTATGGCTCAGGTGAAGTTTTGCTTCAGGTCCTCACTGAGTAATCTAGGGTGACAATGTAGTTTCTACTTGGAACACAAATAAGGGACACTGATCCCAGTGACTGCATGTTGCCTCTTAAAACTACTGCTTGTAAGTAACAAATGTCAGTTACGCTTCCGTGTGGTAGTCTAAAGTAAGCCACTTGGCTAAAGCTGATATATAGCATGGCATATAAACCTCCGAATGGAGGGATATCACAGAAAGGAGAGGAGCCAGAATATTTTAAAGAATACCCATGTCACTTGTCACAATCCTCTACAGACATTTCTCTGGCTATTTCTTAAAGATGGAGACCAACTTTCTATCTGAATACTCAGCACATTCTCACAGTGCCAGGTGGTAGACCAGATGGTTTTTGCTGGTTTGTTGCTACTCTGAATATAATTGTTAATAAACAAAATAGGTTCAATCAGTCTAACTTGATTACATTCTTAGGACCTGTATCATATCTAGAAATGCCTTTTAAATAGCCAGTTTCACTTAGTTCAGAGAAATGTCCATCTCAAGACGCTCTAAACTTTTCTTAAATCCATTGTCTTCAGCCTATCATGGAGCACCAGTCCTGTTGAAAAATGAAGTGAAGATGCTTGCATGTTGCTTATTAGTAACAAGCATGAAAGTGTGATGGTTTCTGAAATTAATAATAAAAAAGTCATGTGGATTCTAATGGGAAATCTCGTTTCACCCTCATTCACATGAAAGGGAAGCCCCATCTCTCCTTCCATTCTTTCTGGGAAGCACCCAAGGGACATTTTCTTGTTTCTTCCCATTTCACACATATTTCCTACTAAGGGAGGAATAGTTAATTTATGCTTAAGAGTCTGTTATTCTCTGGGATGGGTCCTCTTCCTAGAAGATAAGATAGACATCAAATGAGGGGTTAGAATTCAGTAGAAGGGTGCTTGTCTACTATGTAAGAGGGTGTTGGTTTGACGCCCTGACACCACAAAGAATAAAAGGAATACAACCAGACCTCAGGGTTTTTCCTCCAGTGCTGGCTGTGAAATAGATAAGGAGTGTATACTCTCTTCTTTTTTTTTGTACAATGGTTGCTGATAGTTAAAGTTTTATATAGAGGTCCTTGTCCTCCTTTTGGTGAACATGAGGCAGCCAGCTGGGCTTGGATCTTGGCAGACTTAATGCCCCTGCTCTTGACTTAGGAAAACCAATCTGGCTTCAGGTCCATGCTGAGTACTTTAGTAAGTACCTCAGTAATTCCATAGTGTGGCTGAGCCTCCATTAGTCTAGTGAGTCCTCAGTTAGTAATATGGGTTACTCTGGATTTACTGAGAGTTTTAGCCTTGAGGAGAGTTGAGGACAGCGATTCGGCCCATCTTTGTGGGGATTATGTGTAGTCCTATAGTTTCAGAGTACCAGGATTTTTTAAAAGGGCATGATATACAGGAATTCACCCAGGAAAAATGGTTTGGCTTTTCTATTAGCTAGACTACTAATCTTCATAGTATTAAAGTTATCCTCTGTGTGACAAAATGGAAGAAATTTGAAATAGGAAAAATTGGTCAAAGACTATGTACTGCTAATTCATCAAAGAAGCAGGTGAAGAAAATTACTGTTACTCTTCTAATGATATCCTTAGATGATGTGATATGATTCTGTGGCTTTAAGTGCCATCTCCAGATGAGGACACTCAAGTTTTTATCTCTGGTTCTAATGTTTCTTGAGGTCCCTGGATTTGCATATACTTCTCTTACTGGCATCTCTTCTATAGGGGCAAGTAGTTTTTAAGAAGACAGTTCTATATTTAGAAAAGAACAAATGATGCTTCTGACATCCCCCAGACCTGCTTCTTCTTCCCAGTAGCATTCACTGGGTGTTTAAAACACTAACCAAAGGATATCTATGACTCGGACCTCCCTGCCCTTATATACCACACATTCTTCTGAGCCTCACATCTGTATTTCTGGAACCTATCTTCTTTTTTCTTTTGGGCAACTTGCCTAGATTTTCACCACTTCTCCCTCTGTTCTCCCCTGACCCAATTCACTCTTGTTATATTTATTTGGAGACTATGATTGGAACCATGTGATTGCCCGATTACAGTTTCAGTGGCTCTCTGCTTCATCTTTGTCATTAATTCCAAAGCAGAGACTGATCTGTGTCCAGGTGACACTTGGTGGCAACAGTATTACTACAGTGAGATAACATGGAAGAGCCAGGCCTCTGCTGGTGTCTCCCAGGCAGAGTTAATGGAGGCTACTAAATCCCTGTAATACACAGGGTGACACTTTACATCATAGAATTATTTGATAAGAAGTGTTAATAGTGCTGAGGTGAAGACACTGACAGAAGATCAACTCTATGTCTTTAGCTAAGAAGCCTTGGGAATACCCACTACTCCACTTTTTTCTTATTCTGTCTCCTTTTCTTTCCCACATTCTTTCTACACGTGAAGAACACGTCTAGAACATGGTGGGCTGCTCCTTTTCCTGGTTATCATTTGTTCATGCTTCATCTTTTTTTCTTATCATTTTTACCTTCTATAATTTTCTTTTCTTTAAAACATAAAAGAAAAATATTTTTTTATTTGTTTTCCAGGGATGACTCAACAAAGTACTATAGATAGGATAAATAACAAATTAATTTTCTCATACTTTGGGAGTTAAAAGTTGGATATTAATGTGTTGGCATGCTTGGATTGTCTCTGATGTCTCTCCTTGAAGTGTGGACAGCTAACTTATCTCTGTCTTCTTACCATCTTCCCTCTGTAGTGGAGTCTAAATTTTCTTTCTTATAAAGACACTAGCAATACTAGATTAGAGGCCACCCTAAAGGCTTTATCTTTTCTTTGCAAAAACCCTATCTCTGAACACAGTTATGTTATTATGTGCTGAGGGTTAGGATTTCAACATATAGGGAAGAACACAATTCAAAGTTGAATGTTCTCACTACTAAACAGGCTTTGTCTATTTAATTCAATGCTGTATTTAGTGCACTTAGATTGATACCAGGCATATAGATAATAATATATACACAATAAATTAGTCTAATTGGATAGTAACAATGTCTATAGGATTTGGTGGCCAAAGAGTTTTATGGGTGGCTTGATGGTTCTTCTTTTGTAGGAGAAGCCCCTAAAGTGGACTCTTTTTACTTTTGGTGTCATGAAGCTAATGAAACTAAAACCAAGCAATGAGAGTCTACAGTACACACTTACTCAAATGCCAAAGGATGGAGAAGAGGAAAATCGTTGGCAAATCAGGTTGTTGGCTCCGAGTCCTTAAGGACTCTCAGGAATAGTGAGAACAACAAGGGAGAGGCCAGCGTGAGCAGGGATAGGACTTGGCATACTTTTTCTTGGAGTACATTGAGATCTTCCTGGAAGTCAAGTCTTACCACCCCTTTTATGGTCTGGTGTTTTCTGTCCTGTTGAGTCTTTCTTTCTTCTTTCTTTCTTTCTTTCTTTCTTTCTTTCTTTCTTTCTTTCTTTCTTTCTTTCTTCTTCAGAAGAGAAACCAGATGAGAAGATGAGACCTAGTTAATTTGACCTTATTATGGCTCCAGAAAAATTCAAATTATCAAATTATCAACATACCTAAATAAACAACTGTGTTATAAGCTTGTCTCTAAAGATTCATATAGTCAAGGAGACACAAAGCATGAAAGCAGAGATGCTAAACAATTTAATCTTATTTCAGTTACCCATTGGACATTTGCATGCTAAATCAAGAGTTGGTGTTGTCAATATAATGTGTCTTTGAATCCTTGAAAAGTAACCTAGATAGCAGATATTATCATAAGCTATACATCAGATAATTCACACACACACACACACACACACACACACACACACACACACACACATACCTTTTTAAATAAAGTCTCACTATGTAGCACTGGCTGGCTTAGAATTTACTATGTAGACTACACTGGCCTCAAACTTGTGGTATTTCTGCCTTTGAGTCTATATTTTCTTAGAATATCCCCAGTAGTAGAAGATAGCCATGAAACACTTTATTTTTGATTCTTCTGCTTATGTTTTTAAAACAGGGAAGCTCTTGACTTTTGGGAGAAAGCAGCCTGCTCCCAAAGTGACACCAAAGTCACGCTACCTTTCAGGAGAAAAGTCTATCGAGGAAATAGTACACTTGTGGAGCTGCTGAACCACTTGTGGTAATAGAATCTTCAATAATCAAAAGGCCACATAGACCAAATGTTTAATGGGAAATTCTGGACTACAAGCAAAATATTCGTGATGGTCTTATCCATTGGAGAATGAAGGAGGTTGCCCAAGAAAGCTATGCCATGCATTTAATACTTTAGAATACTACATAAGGAAGGGACTACATAAGGAAGGGACAGCAGAGGAGAATTAACTGGAAGGAAGTAAACAGATCCACTGGATTGATCATGGCAGGTTAGGATTAAGAGTAGGCAGAATGGGAAATAACTGCATGAGAGATACAGTGGAATGAAAGTGTGTGAAGAATGAAATGGCTGGATGGAATGTACATTTGGGGACATTCTAATGGACACATGCCTAGGAGGTGACTGAGGTGAGGTGAGGTCCTGTGGTGCAGACTCAGGAGGGTACAAAGTGGGTGGCACAGAGCCATGGCAGTGAGGTGGACTGAAGAGAAATCATCAAGATCTTTCTATAGCAGGAGGTAAGTGGGGATTCCAAAAGCATGTGACATGGTGACTGCAGAGTTAAGGAGACAGCTGACTCCATCTACCTTTGGAGTGATGGCTATGTGTTGAGGTTCTTGTATTCTTCTAAGACTATCTCAGACTGGATGGCTTCATTTCAGGGTAATGTCAACTGCTGAGGGTGTAGAACTCGAACCTCTGTATGTCTGCAATGCACTGGCTCTGTGGTCAAAGTTATTGGTAGTCAACCTTGTACTAGAACAGTTAGTTGAGGTTCTTGTTATAAAGATCCTCAATTCCTGGCATCATAAACAGAGCAATGATAAAACAAAACAAACAGAAAAACAAAAACAAACAAAACCCCCACATCATCAGCTAGACTCAAACCTCTCTGTTCTCCTTGAGGATTTCGATAAACTTGGATGGAGGTGAGGATTACACTCAGCTTGTTTCTAGGTGTCCTGTGGAGTGAATGGAGATAAGAAATTGAAAACAGACAATGGAAGATACTGGGCGTTGTTATGTTGAGCAAAAGGATTGAGCAGGGAACCAGTACTTCCCTTCTGAGTCTAAACTGAGAGCCTCAGATGAGAGGATTAGCAGGTCATGTGTATGAAAAATAAAGATTAGTCAGACTCAGACTAGGTCAAAAATGAAATCTGGTTGTCAGGGATAAAATAGAAGAAGCCTGGTAACACAGCTTAAAGTTGCTTGATAGCTACAGTTTTGCTTTCTTCTGTGTAGAAGCTACAAAAGTCACAAAAAGAAAACAAAATGTGCTATTTTGGATAGTTAAGGCTAGGCAACCTTCAACTGGTAAGATGACCCTGAGTAACCTTAGTCTAGGGAACTCTGATTTTTCTTTTGTAAACATGATGCAGCCAGGTCAAATGATCTTGGACATGTAACAGTTCTATGACTCTAATGCCTTTGTTATTTTCTAATTCCAATCCCAGATATTCTGTCCTAATGCTCAGAATTCTGTTTAGAGCCCCAGATTATACTAAATAAGCTCCTATATGTAGGTCAGGCTAGCCCTATGTGTTTGCTTCCTTTCTAACATTCTGAATTGAAGTCTCTGCAGTTCTTTGGGGGAGGAATTGTGCATGTATCTTTCTGGAAATCATAAGTGACCTAGTTTCTCTAGAATGAAACGTGACCACATTGTTTATATTTTGTTTGTTTGTTACCAGGCAATAGAGGGGGAGAGTCCTATGATGCTGTGTCAGATGTCCTTTGTACCTTTAGTGCATTTGCAGAGGGAAGAGTGTAAACACTGCTCCAGAGAGCAGAGGTGGCTCTAAGGAAATAAACAGTAAAGACGAAGAAGCAAGATGGCAGCGGTGGAAAGGGAACAGAGGAGGCTTTGGTGGTGAAGAGGAGAATCAGAGAGCCTGCTCTCTGCCTATGAAGAGTAGAAGACAATAGTAGCATCTAGTTGATTCTGTCCAGGCCCAGCAACAGCAGACCACACAGCACCTGACTCCTTCCAAATGGTGAGCTTCACAAACGTATGTTTCTCTGATCTGGATATTGTACACCCAGCAGATAGACGCCATAAGCATTTCTTGGCAGAAAATGCCTTAATGTAAGATCTAATAGCCCTTAGGGGGGTGCTTCACACACCCGATGGCTATGTGGTTTTATCTGCAAGCTAAGCTGAGATTTAGACAAAGTTTTGAAGGGTACATTTTTTGTTGTTGTTTTCCCTTTGAGAGTTGACTTGGACTGTGTAAACTATTTTCTTCGTGTTTCTTCATTGCCACATGTTTAATTTTTGTCACAAGATGCCTTCTCACTGGATGTCCTGTATGGACAGAAAACAAATCCAGATATAAACTTCAGTATTATTGATGCCATGATGTCATTATAAGATGGCTATCTTATAATGATTAATCCTTATTTCTCTGCAGTACACACACACACACACACACACACCACGCGCACACGCACACACACACACACACAATGTGCATGAGGGAGAGAGGGAGGAGGAGAGGAACAGAGGGAGAGAGAAAGTGAGAGGGAGGGAGAGAGACAGAGACAGAGAGACAAAGATAGACAGAGACAGACAGAGACAGAGAGACAGAGACAGACTTCATAATATAGAAGGATCTGTTATATTTTTCCCCCTGCTTCCTTCATTTCCTTTTTGTAAGATGAAAAAAAAAAATGACTCTGGGAAATCAGAAGGATGCATTTGACTTTAACTGGCCATTCCTGAGGAATGTTTGCACATGCCAACTTTCAACATGTAATAAAACCCTTCAGTGTTTTATATGCGTATCGGTATGCTTCACTGAAGAACGGTCTTCTCAGAGGACACCTCTGTCGGGAAGTCTTTAGGCTGTGATTGTTTTGTAGAAGGGACTGAAGACTGACTATAACTTGTGAGGAGAGAAATCAGAGAAGATTGTAGCCTTCAGAAGATAGAAATAATCCAATAAGGAGAACATAAACTTTACTTCAGATTGGGACTATCAATATTTTGTACACTTCTGTGTAATTTTATGTGTTCTATCACTTATTACTGCCCCTAATAAATCATTAAGATCCAATGATGTTGCCTATTGTTAACAATGGCCAGGAAAAAGTTTTTCATCTGTAAATAATTCTTGAAAATGGAATATTTGGGGAATAATTCTTAGTCAGAGCTGGCTCTTTGACAGTCACTGCTAAGGTCATGATGAATTCAATTCTGTTTCAGGCTCATACGATTGTTCAAGGTTCATGTTGAGTAAGAACTTTTTCATTTAAGAATTGATACAAGTACCTCAATGATTGATGTATAGATTACCAGGCACTATAACTAAATTTCAAAAGTGGTTGCTTGTTACATTTATTTTAGCCTAGTAAATATTGTTACTATCATCTAAATTTAAAAAATCATTTGTTATTTTTCTCCCTCTCTTAAAGGTTTGGTGACAATTTGAACAATAATTAAACTGCTTAAAATCTCCTTGACCTAAAGAGACCTTACCTCCTGCATGTAGAAATGAAATTCCCAGGCCTAAGGAAGAGGGAACAAAATTATGTTTAGACTTCAAAACTCCAAATGAAAGAAGTCTCTGAGGAGTCCAGGTGCTGATCAGAGGCCTTTCTTTGATTTTTCAGGCATGACCATAGGCAATTAGTGTAATTTCTAACTGGGAAGGCCTCCAGGGGAAAGCTGCCTTCCCCGACCCCACTTGGGGCACATTTAATACATCTTAGTTTCTGAAGGGCATTTCTGTCAAGGAGTCTGCTCCTCCCCAAACCCCACCCTTCACATCACACTTTCTCATCCTTATCTGGGAGCTTTGTTGCCTCCTGAGGCTGGGGCCTTAGGGTTAGTTCTTATTTCTATGCTGTAATCTGTTTACAGGATCTGGGAGGGAACCTTAAAGGTAGATTTCCCCTCTGACTTGGAACCCTGTATGTGTTTATTCCCAGCTCTTTCTTCTCTTGCCCCACCTCCTGCATTTTCTAATTAGTTATGGGAGAGAAATGTTGTCTGTCTACCTTAGTGGCTCTCAACATTCCTAATGCTGTGGTCCTTTACTACAATGTTGTGTTGACCCCCAACCTTAAAATTATTTCATTGCTACTTTATAATTGTAATTTTGCCACTGATATAAATTGTAATGTAAATATCTGATATGTAACCCTAAAGGGGTTGCGACCCACAAGTTGAGAACTACTGGTCTACCTGATAGACCTTTTCTTTTGACGCTTCTTGTTTGCTCCCTTTTTCTGTGAGAGTTGACATTTATTTTGTGTCCTGGGGACACTGATGTTGTAGTCTTCCTGCAGTGTCTCAGGGACACTGGCTTTATTCTTCATCAAGGCAAGCAGGAGCTGTCAGAAAAGTATTTATGAAGAGCAAAGAGGACAAGTCTTCATTTATGACCCACATAGGTTCCCAGAGGGTCTAGGGAGAGTTTGGTTCAGTTGAACACACTTAGTCACATATGTGTTGATCCATCCTTCCTTGACTTTTCTTATCCATACTCCAAATTTTCTCATAGGACTGACACAGCTTCCCAAATATATTGCCTTCGCCTGAGAACTTGATTTGGTGTCTGACTTTGGAAAACTTGAAAAAAAAAATAACCTTTACATTTTCTCCTTTAATTTTTAATTTTTTTTGAAATTATAGCAGTATATGGACTGAGTAGGTTGTATTTATGTATTTAGGGATGCACATGTTTATAATTTGTGTATAGCAACAACTAAAGAAAAAGTCATCAAAAGATCCTAGAGAGATGGAAATCAACGCAACAATGTGATAATACCACTTGAAAACAAAATCAGTGCATTGCTTTTTTTGGCGGGGGTGGGGGTTCGTAAGAAGAAACAAGAATCATAAATGAACCAAAAGTCAGATAAATCCTAAATGGTGATTGAATAACACAACCCCTTCCTGATTCAGACTGGTCTAAACAAGTAGAAAACAACAAGTAAAACACTTACTGAAACACAAAGAGAGAAAATAAAATTTCCATATTCTAGGATAGAAACGGTAAGTTAGAAGTTATTGTGAACTGTAGTTGATTGTTTGACTGAAGCTGAGCAGCGTGGCTTATGTTTGCAATTCTGGCATTTGGGAAGCAGTGTAAGGAAGATTACTGTGAGTTTGAGGCCAGCCTTAGATACAAAGTGAGAACATATACATATATGTATACGTATACATCATATACATCATATATATCATATACACATACACATATACATATAATATAAATATACACATATACATATATTTAAAAAAGAATATGACTAATGAAAAAAACAAGATGTATTGATTCAACCCTGGGAAGATTCAGTGCAGTAAACTAACACTATTAAAGTTTGATATGTGAATGTCACAGCACTTGTGCCTTGGAGACTGTAAATAGAAATTCACACTCAGGGTATTATTGTCTTCGGACTGACTGAAGGAATGGCCATCAGTTTAACTGATGGCCATGGAGGAACATATTGTTGTAGAAACAATCTGGATTTTATTTTTGATAATTAAAAATGAATTAATTTTTGAGTGTCATTATTTATTAACTTTGATAATATTAACTTTGAAACTCCTATCAAAATCAATTCTGATTTTAAAAAGAGTATGAAAAGACCTGGAAATGTAAAATTGTGTATAGCTATAATAATTTGTTTGATTTAGAGGGGATAGTTATAATAGATATGATCTCTTCTGAGCTGCCTCAGGTGCTGAAAGTACAAGGCATGCCCCTGAGGAAACAGAGTTACACAATGTTAACCAACCAATAGCTCCCTTCCAGTTGTATCAATAGCTCAGTTTATACCTACACTTACTATTCTTGGGCAAATAAATGTCTTATTTGATGAACCTGATGTCCAAGTCTCTTTCCACACAGCCATCTCCAAATACATACACTGTTTTGTTTCAGGATGGCTCAGTAAAACAAACACTTATATTCTCAAAATTGTGAGGAAAAATTCTTTAAGTTTCCTCTCAAGGCATATTGTTTTTAACTTGATTTTTCTAGGTGATCCTTGATGCTAAATTCATATAATATGGTCAGAATTACAGAACTGTGAAATCATTAAATTATTGCAGCAGAATTTTGAAGGAGTCGCTTTCCTAAAAGAGATAATAGTTTAGGTGAGAGAAACTAAATGTACCTAGGAAATTAACAGTCACAGTGTGAGTTTGTACTAATTTAGATACCTGTGGACACTCTATTGGCATAGTTTAGATGTTTTGTAAGAAAAGTATAACAACGGTGACCCTGAGTGCTACATAATAGTAATTCAAGCAATTATGGGGACCAGAGCTGTTACTATTATTGAATGACATATTTTAAAAAATATTTTTTCACTCATCAGATAGAGTGGAATGATACCATAAATACTGTCCCCTCCACATTCTTCCTTTTCTTCTATACCACAGCAAGGAATTCCCCATCTCTAAATTTCACAAAAATGCCTGTGGAATAATCTAGTAGCATGTCTGAGATTGTGACCCAACCTTGTGTTTCACTGGTATGTTTCTTGACCACACATCAAAGTCATTTCTGTATCTAGACAAGTATGTGGTTTCCTATCCCAAGGCTGCTCTGGGGAGAGAGAGAGAGAAAGTATAACTGGTTTCTGCTGAGGAAAGTACCCCCTGAGCAATGGATTGGGTGGGGATGATGGATGGAGAAAGTATAGGAAAGCCTGAAGGCCATCCTGCTCATCTAGAAGTCCTACTGGCCCTTGGCTCTCCTCTATTCATCTAGAAGTCCTTCTACTAGCTCCTGGCTCTCTCAAGGATGGCTCTTTAGTGAACGGCTCTTGTTCTAGATGAACTAGTGAGTTCTGAGGAAGGACAGTGAATCATGGTGGTATAAAAAAAGAAACTTTTGGTCACCCTGTGTAGAATGGATGCTATCTGTTCAGTGTATCATATTAATTGACACGGGAGGATGGTTGCTAAGAAACCTTTATTGATTGACAGATATATTTACAGTATGTTTTCATGGGGTGGCAGGGGAATTTTCGAGGGTCATGGGGGAGATAGGCTGTGATGACTAGGTTGGGGAGATTTGTTGGTTATCAGTTTCCCAGTGGTGCATCTTGGGAGATGACACAGGGACAGTTTGATGCCAGAACATGATATTCCTTAGTCAATTTAATGCAAAGACTATTTTTAAAAGAACCTGGTAATTTTTCTATACCTCTTTATGCTCAGAAGGGATCTTAGGTTATATTCTATTAGGTAATTTTCTCTGCCTTATGAGAGTATACAGTGATGGTTATATAGAGATATGGAGCTAGGAAGGATATTCTAAAACCTGGTTTTGACCATTAACTAGCAGGGGGACTGGGAAGTGTTTGCTCATCTATGTTAGAAACATTCAAAGCATCTGTCTTAGAGTATCAGAGGAATTAAAATGAGTTAAAAATGAAATGACAAAAAGTCTGTACTCAATTTAATAATTCTTTCCCACAAATATGCTGTACACTCAGATGGAAACCCCAGCAAAGATAGCACATGGACCTTGCTGTTAAGATGGACATGGAATCTATCTAGCTGTGTTGCTTGATATGTACTCTAGGACAAGCTATTTAACTGTCATATTTGCAAATTGGGATCATAGTAACATTTACTTCATAATTCATTCTGAGAAATAAAAAGTGGGTAATGCTTCATGCAGTATCTGGAATATTTTTTTTTATCTTTACCCCTTTCTTCCTTTAAAAAAAATCTGTTCAAAACACGTACAAATGGGCAGTAGATTCATGAAAAAAATTTCAACATTTTTAGCTATCAAAGAAATGCAAGTGGCAATTACATTGAGTTTCTCTTTCATCCCAATCAGAATTATCATCATCAATACAGATGCTGCTGAGGATGGGGAATGGGGAGATCTCTATGCACTGTTGCTAGGGATTGGTGCAGTCACAGTGAGATTTGTGTGGAAGTTCTTTTAAAAATCAAGTAGAACTACCATACAATTCAGATATTCCAATCTTAATCATGATCACCTGAAGTAATCACTAAGGCTGCATAGTACAGAGTTACCTGCACACATATGTTTATCTGCACACACATGCTTATCTTGGGACTATTCACAACCAACTCACAGTGTCCTTCAGTGTATGAATGGGTAAAGAAAATGTGGTAAACATAAAGAGAAGCTGAAAACCTTGTATATTTCAAAATCATGACCACAGACTAGTTACTTACATGTTTGGGGGAATATACCCTCCTCAGCTTCTCTTGGTTTCCATCTTGTTAGCCTCTGTCCAGAACAGTATCAAGATCAGGAGCCAAAAACCATAGAAAACATGCTACAAAATCCAGGAGCTTGGTAGGAAGAAGAACAAAGCTGACATATGTACACCCTTCTGTGTGTGTGTGTGTGTGTGTGTGTGTGTGTGTGTGTGTATGTGTGCACATGCATGTCTGTGTCTCTGTCAGTGTGTCTGTGTGTTATGGTATAGGCAAAGAACAGAGGTTGACATCAGGCATCTTATTTTTGAGACAGAGTCTCTCATTGGATCTGGAGCTCCCTGACTGACATTGACTATAATGGCTGACCACAGCCATTGATTCCAGGGCTCTGGCTGTCTCTGTGTCTCCAATGCTGGTTTACAAGTTCGCACGGCCAACCATGCCTGGCTTTTTAATGTGGTTTCAGGTATGGAAACCAGTTTGCCTGTTTGCCTGGCTTACACTTTACTGACTCAGTCACCTCTACAGTGCTTATATGCACACTCCATCTTGTTCTGGATGCCAGCTGACTATTACAGTTGTTGGATGAAGGTCAAAATGAAAGTTAAGGATACCCAGTTTAGGACTGTGGGAGCAGAGTATAGTGGGATTCCAAGCCCATGGCCTCGGTGACTGGCAAAGACTACATGCCTGTGAAGATGGTCCAGCTGCCAATCCTGGGGCAGCAGTTTACAAGATTGCTTCTATTTCTGTTGTGAAGGCACCTTGGTTATTCTTTACATCTTAAAGCTGAGGTGACAGAGGTGAGCCATGTTCATTTACTGCTGGCCATAAGCAACACTCTGCTCCCGGAAGCCAAAAGCCTGGAAATATGAGGTGTTAGAAGAAGCCCCACCCATTTAGTTTTATTTAAAGTAAACCAATGAGGTGTATGTGACAGCATAAAATATCTGACAGTCCTTCCCCTTTATACATGCATGCAAAATTACCATCAGAAGCCTTCTTTAGCTCAGTTTTCATTTTTTCCTTGTCTTCTACTAGTTTTTTATTTTCGGTTTCCAAAATGTGTTCTTCAGCCTTGTCATTATTTTTTAGCACCTATCATAAAAGAGTTATAAGAAAAAATAAGCTTAGAGGGCAACAGTTGGATATTTTTGAATAAATTTAAATTATTGGTCTTTATAAGGTTGTCATTTTAAGTATTTAATATCTTTTATAAAGTACTTTTACTGATAGAAACTTGATAGCTAGCAAACACACAAAATTTTGTGAAGCTGGAGATAGCTCAGCTGTTAAGGGGACACATACTTTTACCGAGGACCTGAGTTTGATTCCCAGCATCCACGTGGAGCAGCTTACAATTCCCTACATATCTAGCTCCAGAGGAACCCAATTGACCTCTGTGGGCAACTACATGTACATTCATATAAACACACACATTCACAAGGACACACATAAACATAAAAGTATTCCTATAAATGATTATTCTAGCTGGAAGGTGGTGGCACACGCCTTTAATCCCAGTACTTGGGCAAAGAGGCAGTAGGATCTCTGTGAGTTTGAGGCAAGCCTGTTCTACAGAGCGAGTTTCAGGACAGCTGGAGCCACACAGAGAAACCCTGTCCCAAACAAGACAAAACCAAACCAAACCAAAACGAAACAAAAGATCTACTTTTATTATGGATGACGTCTCTGAGATGAAAGTAAGAATTTCTGATTGGGCTATAATTAGAATTATGCTTTTAAATTCAATGTGACTGACTTCTTTGGTTAAGGATGATTTTTATGTTTTATGCACAAATCATCATGTTATAACTGTATTGTCTACTGGAAACTATTTTTACACATGGAAGTATGTAAAGTATAATGTTGCCAGGATGAAGATGGGTAAATGGGAAATGACAGGGTAATCTCAGGGGAGGAAAGTTCTGGTTTTCATTAAACAATATCAAATTAAAAAAAAAAAAAAAAGAAGTAGCCCCACCCCACTGGGGATGGAGATTTTTGGGATGCTCCAAAGTTACTCTGTTCCCTTCTATGGATGCTGAGTTGCTGATCTCAGCATCCCTGGTTTCAGAATTGTAGAATTTTGAGGTTATTATGGGGATTAGAAGAGCGGAGTGAGAACAGGGAAAAATCAAATGCCACAAGACTAGATGGCCTGACTCATGGGAACAACAAAACCCTAAAGCCACTGAGAGACTTCAGTTAGCTTCCACAGATCTGGGAAGGTTGATTTTAGCATCTCTCAAACTACATATTGCTTTTGTGGAGAGAAAAAAATTTGGTGGTTCCAACCCTATTGTTCTGGAAGGTTCCTTTTCCCAAATACTTCAAAGCTCCCCCCACCCCTGGTTATAGAAGAAAACTTAGAAAGATTATAAGCATTCCCAGAAGTGAAATAAGACCTATCATGTAAAAGGTTACCACCACTTGGAATATCATTCTGCTACAGCTTGTTTTCTGCCTTTCCACAGCCTTTGCTGATGTCTCTCTGACTGTAGTAGCCACATAGTATGAGGACTATAAAGTAAGTTTGTTGAGGAGTATTGTTCTCAATGTCTAACAAGAAGATGGATTCAGGGCAAACAAGTCTGAGGTAGAAAATGTACAATAATGTAAAATATAAAAGTTAAGGAAGCTTTTAATTTCACTCTAGAAAAAATACTTGTGGTACAAACCCAGAACATTTTCTTTTCACTTTTCTAAGAATTCTTCTGTATATTACACACCATACTTGCAGTTACATATATATGTACATTTTATACCTATATATGAGTATATTTTTAATTAAATACGTCATATGTTGACTATATTCTTTTTAACATGTAAAGACTAATTTTTCATGTTTATAATATTTAGAAGTGCAATATTCCATTAAATATATTTTATATAATTACATTTATATATAATTTTTTAATTTTATAAGCTTTAAAATAAGGATATATTTTAATCTAGGGTAGCTATGCTATTTCCAACATAATATCAAAAATAATATTACCTCAACTGTCTCTGTAAAGACTTTGTATCTCTGATCAGTTAACTGAGATTCCTTGCTGAAAGTCTTTTATAATTTTAAGTTTTAAGGTTTGTAACAAATATGTGCACTTTATACAACAACCAGCATTAAGTTTGAAACTGAAGTATCTAGACATATTTTCCCTATTTTCATTATAGAAAGAAAATTTGTAGCATTGTTTATTAGATAAAGTATACAAATCACAAGATTGGTGATTTTCAAAAACTGAGTATACTGGTGTGACCATTATGCTAATCAAGGTCGAGATGAGACAGAAGATAATGATAACACAACACTACTGTTCTATTCTTTGCATGCTGAGTGAACCTCCAGCTTCTGACACCCCTATCACAACCATGTGTGCTGCGATTATAGGTACCACCATGCCTATCATAGTAGCTGAGTTAACCAGGATGGACTCTATGAAAACCCATTAAATATCTAATACTGGGCTCTTTTCACCATCTCAGTGCCTGTGGAGGCCTGCTGAGAGCCTTGTTTTTTTTTTAAATATCTGATATTGGAGTTGGTCCTGTGCAAAAGGGAAAACCAGGTCACCGAAGTCAGATTCTCCTGAGATTTTCAGTTCTCCCATTTTCTGTTCTGGAGATATTATCGAAAGTACAATACTTAAATTTGAGAAGGGTAGCTCAAGTTCCTCATTCCTAAAACTAAAAACAGCAGGGCGCACTTCTCAGTGTAAAATGAGTTGAGCAGAAAGAAGAATACCCACAACACAGTGAATGCCGCTTTCTTTCTCCTGACGTGCTAGGACTCTTTCTTCAAGATGCAGTAAGAGGACAAGGGTTTCAGCAAGTACAGACCATGCATGCTTAAGTACAGAGTGATACAAAATGGAGAAGAAAAACACAGCTTAGCCTCCATGTGCTGTATTTTTACTTATGAAAAAACATTATTCATGTGTCAGTCATATACACAATACATAGTATATCTAAATTAGTACATGTCAAGATCCATGAATCTGTGTTCAATTCTATAAATTAGACAATTGTTCTCAGGAGGCCACCATTATGTTCTATTTGATTTATAAATAAACATGGGGATGATTTTGTTCTGTATTGTACTATTCTGTTTGTTGTGACTATAACACAATACCTGGAGAAGGGTACTTGTCAATGGAAAGGGTCTATTTAGCTCATGGTTTTGGAGGATGAAAGTTCAGTATTAGGGTAGACACATCTGTTTGGGCTTTTACGAGGGTTCCCTTGGCTACAATACATGTTAGAGGACAGGGAAGAAACAGCAGCATGTGGAAGAGTTTAAAGCACAGAGTGGCCTTGCCTGCTCTCTTGAGTCTTTATAAAGCTACATTCGTCTCTTCTGAAGGACATGCATAGTGATCTAATCACTTTCAGTAGGCTCCACCTCTTAAAGCTCAACATCCTATCACTGTTTGACTGAGAATTGAGTTTCTAGCTCATGAATCCTGACTCAGACAGTATCCAAGTCGGAGCATGATTTTTTTTCAAAGTGCTGTGTCTTTCCTGGATCCAATTTGATTCTGTAGCTTCCTCCAGGGACAGTATAAAAATATCAATGTTCTGCTAAACTTTTATTAACATTTATAGAGCAATTATTAGATGGAGGTAATAGTCTTGAGGCTATTATTGATCTCTTTCTTCTATTCGTCCCCTTGATTTTTAAGACA
The DNA here is from genome assembly GCA_021653895.1 of Mastomys natalensis. Classification (NCBI taxonomy): domain Eukaryota; kingdom Metazoa; phylum Chordata; class Mammalia; order Rodentia; family Muridae; genus Mastomys; species Mastomys natalensis. The sequence goes on from JAJTUV010000648.1 coordinate 595,745, forward strand.
CTGTGGCCAATACATACCAAAATATTTGTAAGATTTTTATGCATGTTAAAATGTAGCCATCATTTATAAATAATAAACCCTTATATAGCCACTACATGTCAGAATACAAGTGGTATAAAATGAATAACATTTTCAAAAGAGATTCCCTCTGGGCCAGGAAAACACAAGGAAAGAACATGCTGAATATTTCGTGACTGCCGTACCTCTAAGAGGCTACAGTATACACATTTTCCTTTCCCGAAATGAAGAAAGTTTTGCAGGTGGGGGAAAGAGGCTTGCAACAAAGAGGAAATGCTATCTATAAAAATAGGCATGCTTCCAAAGAATGTGGAACAAAATCTGAGACTGTGTGCTACGGCTATTCAAGAATTATTGTATTTTCTTTCTGTGTAAGAATTTAGAAGTTAAGCCTTATGTAATTCAAGAAGGCAGAAAGACAACACAACTTAGAAGAAGAAAAGACTGAGACTCTGAAAGAGGAGAAGGGGTAGTAAAAGATAAGGGGTGAAAGGAAAGATGTCAGGAAGAAATTCAGAAAATATGGGTAATTCCACCGAGGGACTGCACAAAGGGCGAGGCTGAACAAGTAAAAACGAAGCATGAGTGTAGGAAATTGAGACAGGACAGGAAATGTGTGGACCAGGAGCAATAGAAGAGTTGGGGTGGGATGGGGTGAGAGCGCTGGGCTTTGAGGTGATGATTTAGGACAGGGAAGTTAAGTTCTGTAACTGAAGGAAAACTGTTAGGCAATGAACTGCAGTGGCTGACAGAGAAAGTGGGCCTTTCACTCTGGGACAGCACAAGAAAAATTCTAAGTTTCCTTATTTAGTTGTCAATATATGGCAGGGCTATCCAAGGGGGGAGGCTGCTACAGTTCCTCTGGGATCTCTGTCTTACCTAAGGATATGAGTGCTTTCTTCCTGTGTTCTGTAGCATGGACCTGTTACCTTTCTTCTACTGGTCCTGTGCAGTTGGGTACTTGTGGGAGAGAGTATCCTGTGAGAAAATGGTACATATCTATAGATTGACACATAGTACCTGAGGATAATTTACACAGGGAAAGACCTGGGAAACCTGGGAGGGGGGATGAGAAAGCACAATATGAAGAACTAGGAAATACATTTCTTCTTCTTCCCTTCCCCCTCCCCCTCCCCCTCCCCCTCCCCTTCTCTCTTCTCTCTCTTCTTCTTCTTCTTCTTCTTCTTCTTCTTCTTCTTCTTCTTCTTCTTCTTCTTCTTCTTCTTCTTCTTCTTTTGTTTTTGTTTTTTATTTATTTATTGTTTGTTTGTTTTTCCAGACAGGATTTCTCTGTGTAACCCTGACAGTCCTACAGTCATGGAACTTGTTCTGTAGACCAGGCTGGCCTCAAATTCACAGAGATCTGCCTTCCTCTGCCTCCCAAGTGCTGGGGTTAAAACCACCACCACCACCTTTAAGAAAAAAAAAAAAAAAAACCTTAAAATCCATTCTTGGGTTCTGTTTCTTCTCTCATTTTACCCAAATATTATGAAAAACTTAAGTTTTTAAATTACTTGTTACCATCTTACCTACTCCATTTAATATGTCGATTAACACATATGTACTCCTGGTAATAAAATATGAAAATAGAATCTGAATCCCCTCATGAAATTTGTATATTTTTCTTTATACAATGAAGGAATTTAGGGGCAGGGAAGAGGCTGTGGTGGTAAAGGAAGGAAAGTGTCCAGTGAGGATGCCTCATTGTCCCATATTGCGATACAGTCTGGGTTAAAACATCTCTGATCTGGCAAAATGTGTAAATAGTGGCTTCTACTCCGCAGCCCACAGGACTCCGTGTTTGGATGAGGTGTCTAAGAACACTAAGAACACATGTAACCAAATCAGCCAAGAGCAGAAATGAAAATACTGCAGTAACAGCAGCCATGATCATTCCTTGTTGAGTTAGTCTCAGTAAGACATGCTTCCTTGTGTGACGTATCTGCTCCGTAGTAGTTCCCCCTATTCACTAGTTCATTGGGAGAGAGCAGAGATCTGTGTTTGCAGGTCTATATAGTGTTCATCTCCTCTACATCATTCTCTTTGGTTTCTAGTGCTTTCCTGTTAACTAAAGTGGTTGTGGTTGCCACGGGTGTTCATTTAAACAGGGTTAAGTATTTTGCAAAGAAATTTAGCTTAGAGGTTGGGACCCAGGGGTACTCAGGATGGGGCCCGTGTGGAGCACTTTAGGTGCAGACGCGGTGTGACTTTTGTCTTGGTAACTGGCCCTCTCCTAAGTTTCAACTGAGTGGGGACTGAACTGTAACAGATTTGGTTTGGGGTGGCATTTGTTACTTGTTGCTGGCTCACTGTTTCTGTGGGGGAAGTGTCATGCTAAAGTCTGCAGGGGTAGCAGACTGTGCCCCCTTTGACATTATTACTCATTTCTTGAGTGGAGAATGTCATCTGGTGTCACTTCCCCCATTTTTCGATGTATTGGAGCTGGCTACGTCTTTGCTGTTGACCAAGCAGAAAGTAGAGATTTCACAGACTCCAAGATGGGTTTGGGGGCGGGGTATCTGGGTGTTGGGTTTCCTCTTCCCTTCTTTTTAGCATTTCTTTTGTGATGTGAGACCCTTGACCTGCCTGATGCTTCAAACAGCCAGGCCGACTCTTTTTTTTTTGTCCCAGCTTCATGGCAAGAGACCTCTTTTTTGAAATGTTTGAAATTCTTACAGGACCCTTGGGCCCCAGAAGAATGCATCAACATAAAGACTTGTTGGTTTCAGTTTCTGCCTGTTACCCCGTGACACTAAGGCACAGGGTAAAACGTCCCAGATTGTTTTTATGGGTCCCAGGGACTCCTTGTCTTTCTCCCAGCACTTTCATACATGAGACAATTTTCCATCTGCATTTTATTTGATCCTCGGTGTTTTGGTGAGAATTGGGAGAAACTTTGAATGAGCTATCCATTTCGTTTCTGAGAGTGGTGGCATGCCTCATCACAGACTCAGGTTCCCTATCGCCCACGACGTCAGGGAGCAAATGGTCTTGTGACCTGTAACTGCCAGGTTACAGTTAACTGAACAAGGATGTTTGCAGTTTTTGTTAAAAATTTTCTTCTGCTAGTCACTTAAAACACCTATGCACTATTGAGTACTGCACATGCCAGGACTATGTGTGGGGTACTGCAGGCTAAGTCCTCTCACACACAATGGCAAACGCCACGCCAGCTTTCCTTTCGTTGTGTGGTATGCCTTGGGTCTAGCGTGCTAAAGAACTCATTCTGAGATGGGTTGTCTAGGATAAAGACTTAATCCACCATTTGAAAAAAAATCTAAAGAGAGGTTCTGCTTTGTCTCTTTGTATTCTACTCACAGGGACATCATGGCTACACTGTGACCCATTGCATTCATCATCTTCCTGTTGAGAACAGATCTTAAAAGTCAGAGTGGCTGTCAGACTCAGTCACACCTGATGCTTAGTGAGAGGAGGGTCATGTCACCTGGTGTCCTGTCCTCCTCCAGTCCTTCAAGCCTTCAAACTCAACTGTTTCTTCTCAGTGAAGCTTATGACAATGGCATTATCTAAAGTTGAACTCAGCATTCTCCATACTCACAACATCCCAGGCCCTTTTTCTCCATAGACTTACTTGTATAGATTTACTGCTTATGCATCTATTTATTTTGTTTCTTCCCCTCATCCCTTTGGATTATAAAGACTACAAAGGTAAGGACTTTAAAAAAATTAATAGTTGCGTCCCAAATGTCAATAAATGATCTGGCATAGAATAAATGCTTGCTACATGAATGTCATTGGTTGAACAAATATGGGTGTCCATCACACTACTGATTTTATAATTGAGGGCAACACACTCGGGAGTTCTGAAATAGCTTATGGTGACAGCTATGGGGTTTTCAGTCTGAGCGCAGATCTTGATGAGTTGCCTTCGCCACTGTCATCACCTAATTCTGCTGGGGGTTTTCAAGGGATGTTTCCCGTGTACTTACAAAAAAATTCCCATTCTCTTTGGGAAGCGGGATGGGTACCTGGTGAGCCCTTAGATGGCAGAGCTGGATTCATTCAATATGGAGACCTCTGTTTTCCTGATGATATGCAGATTCAGACAAGCCTAGACAAGTGCCATCTCTACTTTTCTCTTGCCCAGTGTGTCATCGTCTCTAGTGCTGCTTACAGCTCCGTGTACCACAGTGATGGGGAGATCTTGATTGCTTTTACCACTTTGTTTTATCATTCATGTTGTGTGTGTGTGTAAATTCCTAAAGCAGTTCGTGTTTTTACTTTTGGAATTCGAGTGATAAACACAGATACTGTGGAAAGCGTACCCTTGTCCCAGGTACAAGACCTTCACAGATGTCAAACCTAACAGTCTCTAGGCTACAGTCCAGAATTATTTTTCCTAAGAGTTTACGGATTCCCTGAGAGAATTCAGTGGACAAGAGAGATTGCAGCTGAGATACAGGGGTCTCCATAGTTGGGGTACCTGGCAGGGCTCCCTGTGGGCCAGGCTCTGAGTAGCTGGCCAATGAGATTGAGTGAGTACCTGCCTTGTGTTCTCTATTCCTCTTAGTATCATCTCCCTGCAGCTTTTAGGAGTCAGACAAAGAGAGAGTCTTTGGTCTGAAGGAACCTCCTCAGCTAGTCTAAGCTGAAGGGATGGAGGAGACCCTACAAATCTCACTCAGCACAAAATTAGAATAAGCTAATGATAGTAAGAGTTGTATCTGGCTCAACAATGTAATCCACACTCAAGTTAAAAGGCTCAGAGCTGGGCACAATGACTCATGTCTGTAATCCTAGCTGAAGCAGGAGGCTCATAAGATGTCTGAGGACAGTTTGGACTGCATAATGAGTTTGAGGTCAGCCTAGGCTGAAAGTGATATCCTGTCTCAAAAAACAAAACAATATAACAAAAGAGGCCAGCATCTCTGAACTTATCTCTGACATCCCAGAGCTTCAGGTCAGTCTGCTTAGTTCGATCTGGATTCCAGCCTGGGAGTAACGGTCTATCTGCACATGTTGTCATGGCAGCATAGTGAGAAGATGGCAACATTCTGACATCTTCAGCATTCATTAAGTACTGTCTTTCCTCATTGCATGCAGCACCCGTAGTTGTGCTTTGAGATCCAGAGGGCTTTTGTGCTATCCTTTTCAGAGAACAAATTACATGTCAGGGTGGGGCATGAATTGTGGGGAAGACAAGGAGTTCAGAGATTCCAAACTTTCTCTGAAGCTGTTCACTCAGCCCTTATTTCAGATAGGCCCTTCATCCTTAATTTCAAAGACAGTGGCACCTCCAGGGGTCTCTATGCAATGATCCTGAGAATGTTGAAGATTCTATGGTCTTGAGTTAATTCTTCCTCAGGTGTGTCTCAAGTGAGATTTGGTTCTCTCAGATATCCAGTTACATAGGAATTGTCTATCTTGTTCAGGCTTCTGCATTAAGTGGCTTTTTTTTTCTTTCTCTTGGGTTCTACCATTCTGAGGATTTGTTATTGAAGGCATCCTTCACTGTACATATGGTTTTAAGGAGTGAAAGAGATGAATATATGAAATTTGCCACATCATCCTGGACCTTCTAAGGAAGTCAGATCTTATTTCTCTAGAACATTCATGATATTTTTCCAGGAGATTCATCTGTTAATTGGGGGCAGGGAGGGATGACATTTTCAACCTGTTTTAAATGAGTTATATCTGATCATTTAATCTGTCACTTTAAATAATGCTGTGTCTCTCTAGAAAATAAAACAAGATTAATGATCTCTGCCCACTTCTTTCTGCTTCTATGTTTCTACTTTATATAATATACATACATCTTGATAAGCAGGTTTGAGTGAAGGACTTTGGGCCCATGTTTTCTAGAGTCATGTGATGTTTGTATTTTTCTGGCTGTTGTTTGCCTTGCTGGCAAAGCAAGTTTAAGGTAGCTGGTACCTTGATCTGAATTGCTCAGGATCTGTTAGTATGGCTTTCACTGGCCATAATCTCTGGGGTTTCCACCATTTTCTCCAGTAAATCCACTTGTCTACAGGTCTACCTCAGTCTCTGACATAATGCTATTGCTAATGTGAAATCAGTGGGTGGTCTGTTGGATTTTTATTCTCTCTGATACTCCAAGGGAAGGGAAGGGTGCTTTAGAATTGGAGATATTCTCTCCACACTGAGTGTCCTAATTGTACGGGCCACACACTGTGTGGATATGAGTATTCTGCAGATAGCTTAGTAAGGAGGAGGTAACAGGCAGACTGTGTTGTGCTCCATGTTACTCTCTATGTACCTCCTCTACTGTAGACAGAAGCTCGGAATGCAGGCAACCAGAACCAAGACAATAATAGTATTGCTCTCCTGCTGCCCCAACATTTTCTCCTTTGTAAAAATGAGAGAAGATCATATCCACTGATGATGTCGGAGCAAAAAGCTCAACTGGCTATTTGTCCTTATGGGCCCAGGCTCTGCATTTCCATTTCTGAGAATGAGAACCTTGACAAGAATATAATAGAGTTTGGAAAGACTGTCTTTCCAAATAATACAATAATATTTTTAAATGTATCTCTTGTATTTCAGAGGTTAGATATTAGATAATTTTCTCTTTGCATTCTTTTAGATAAAATATCATCATCTTCCCTGCCCCCCATAAAAATATGGACACATGTGTCTGATGTATTCAAAAGAGAGGGGTAAGTAAAAAGATATCCAAGTGCTATTTGACTCAGCCCTGATGGAATAGCATGGATATAGTTTGAAAAGGATTAAAAAGCTATATCCCATGAAGCACTTGGCACTTGGACAATGTATTGGAGTAGGGATTCTAGCTCTAGAAGCTGAGACAACCATAGGAGTCAGGGTGGAAGTTAACTATCTGGGGATTAGCCCTGTGAAGGAGGATCATTATTTAACAACTTCTCTCTATATAATGAACTGTAGATATTTCCACCCCTCATCCCTCTCTCCTATCTCCCCTTCTAATGAGAAATTTCTTCTCAGTAAACACTTCTCGCATCTGATTTTCATATGCGGTCACAGGATTTAATTAGGGGTTCATGCCTCTACATGGATGGAAGGTTGTTTACTAGAGCATGGGCAACATGTCAGTGTTACCCTACCAAGGGATGGCATTCCCTCCTCCAGCAACTATTAGCTGCCAAGATAAACATCTCTGCAGTGAGTCAGAAGTGCCATGGCTTTGTCATGCTCAGAAGACATTCAGAACACTTAACTAATTATATACATACATACATGCATACATATATATCTAGATACATAGGCACATATGTACATATATATGTATACCCGTTTGATATTTTAGTAAAACATTTAAAAGAATTGAAAGTAACAAAATATTAAGACACACTAATATGTCTTGTGGAATTTTGAGCGATTTCATCTCTCTCCCTCCACAAGAAATCCATACATTTTCTTTAATTACATCTATTATTTTTCAGAAAGAAAACAACAAAACAATCAAAGGAGAAAAGCAAAATAGTAAAGGAATTAAAGTGTTGATTTTCTCAAAAAAATTATTTAATTATCACTCAGACAGTGTGTCAAACAGCCAAGGTTACCTGTGTTACGAGTGGACTCAGATGTGAGAGGTTTGATTACTGGTGTATTAGGGGTCTCGAAGCAGCCAATCGGACATTCTAATTCTGTTGTCGGGCTGACTCTTCCTGCCTGTTTTGCCATTGTGTTTGAGCTTGCATTCATGTAAAATTGTTATTTTGTCGTAACTCAGATTAAAACGAGACATCGTGTCTCTCTGCAAAACTGCAGTTGTAATGCAATGAAAATAATTTTATGGCTGGGGTTACTACAACATGAGGAACTATGGGGTCCCATAGGAATGTGGAGAACCACTGTACTAGGACAAATTGCTACGTCTGAGGATGGCCACGTGGTGGCGCAGTGACACCTTGCAAAAGTGGCTCTCAGCTAATTCAGAAGCAAAAGATTAGATCCCTAAAGGAAGGTCTTCACCAACTCCAGGGGACCCCAGGAAGAGGGGGAATGGTCCTTTGTGTTTTCTGGCTTACAGGAACAGATTCATATGGTTGTTCTAATATTTCTGTTGAAAATGCCGTTGGTCTTCTTCCAGAGGCATGCATGAAACTTTTTCTTCTGGTCTTCTGTGTGAAAGAGACACCCTTGTCTTTGTATATTTGTAGTTATTTGGTTTTTATTTGGTTAGGAATTTGATTTCAGTAAGAATCCACTGGTTTACGGTGTGCTTCTGCACTCCTTATGCCTTTGGTTTGAATTGGGTTTCCCATGGGTCTACCTCACCTCTACACAATCAAAATTACCTTTTGAGCTACATTATGTGTCATGATTGTAATCCATTTATCATTCAGTCGTCCCAGTGGGGTTTCAGCCTCACTTTCTAAAGGTCATTGGTGAATTTCACACCACTGAGTGGTGGGTGGCTTTCTCAGTCTTTCTCTGTGTCTTCACTTGACCATTTGCTGACTGTAATCTCCCCTGGCACCCTTCTTACTTAACAAATTCTATGACATTTATTTTTCTTTAATATGCATGTACGTTTGATGGGAGGAGGAAAGACCTGTGACACAGTGTCTGTGTGGAAGTCAGAGAACAACTTTCAGGAGTTCTTTTTTTGTTTGTTTGTTTGATTTTTGAGATGATATACTAATTTTCATCTCTTCCTTCCCTTTTCTCTCTTCTCTGCTCTTCTTCAAGTTCATGGCCTCTTTTTCATTAACTGCATGCATGGATGTATATGTACACACAAATATATTCCTAAAAATAATCTGTTCAGTGCGTCTATTATCTGTATGTGTGTTTTAAGGAATGGCCATCTGGCACCAGGCCTCCAATTGGAATGCTCTTCCCTGAGGAATGACCATTGTTCAGACTTCTTTTACCATGTGGATCCCAGGGATCAAACTCAGGTCCTCAGGGATGGCTGCAAGCACTGCTATCCACTGAGCCATATTGCTGGCCCCCTCATACATCTTTAGCCATTTATCTCCAGCTTTTATGAGTTTTCCCATTTTCTCTGTCTGTATCTTGGTATACCCCAAGATTCTTCTATCCTTGCCCCCACAGTCTTTGTTTATTTTTGCATCACTAATATTGTTAGGAGACTGTTGGTGCACACAGGAGGCTATGAGCAGAGAATAGCAAGAAGAACGTTTTAATTTATGTCAAATTTGAGGTCATTGTGGAATATGTGGAACTAAAGATTACATATATAGTCAAGGTTCAAACACGGTTTAGAAACACCACTGCTAGCATACCATCTAGCTGCCCAGGTCAGAGATAATAGAATCTAGCAGAACTTGTTTGTCTGACAATCATGGAGGTTTATTGGTTTGGGCTCTTAATGATTTTTGAATCTGTCTTTGGGGCCCTTCCCCCCACCAGTGCTCTGCCCTTCCCTTTCTGGCTTGGAACATTATTTGTCATAGCCTCTTTCCTCCTGGCTTGAGTCCCTGGAGTATGTTTTCTACACGGTAGAGAAAATACTGCCTTGAATTTTAATTTTTTTTCTCAAACATTTTTAGTCATTCTAGATTAGAATGTGAAATTCGTAATATTGTTTCCCAAATCCTGCTTGCTTGCTGATGTCTTCTCGTCACTTCTTGCCTCATCTCTTACCAATTCTTTATGTTTTACAACATGGTCTAATGATTCTCAGATGCTCACTGCTCCTCATGGCTTTGTTTCTAGTTTTATTTATTTTGTGCACTTTGCCTTAAATTCTTCTCCAAATGTCCTTCATCTTGGAGTTTTGTTTTGTTTTTTAACTCACCTCGCACTATCTTCATCAAATGGTATCTTTTCTAAGGTTTCCTTCAGTTTCTAATTGAAAAGACTGTTCTCTTTTACCACAGTCACAGAACTATGCTTATATCCATCTTGTGGGGCTTACTGTTAGTAGAGAGATGCCTATGTATCTCTGCTCTAATAGGCAAGTCTTCCTTCAAAGGAGGGGTCACATATATTTTCTATTACAGGGCTTGATTCCTGACTTAATGCATAATGGATGTTTAATAAGTTTTTTTTAAATATAGAATTCAACACATTGGAGGCTTAGAGTCTTTGTGCTGTGTGAAGTGCTAAGATTTTAGCCCGAACTGGCTTCCAAAAAAAGAGAAGAGGGGTCCACTGGGTTTGGACTTACTAGTCTCTACTGAGAGAAATGGAGTCTAATTAGGAAGAATTGGGTGAGTATGTAGGATAGTGAAGAAACAGAGCCGAGGACACCTCAGGTTTCTGAGCAGAGTAGTGGAGGCTCAGGCTGGAGCCCAGCTCATTAGAAACTTCTGGTGAGGGCTGGTGAACATGAGGGCCTCTTCTTAGACAGAGGGAGGTTGTAGAGATGTTTGGATGGAGAGATGGCATTTCCATAGTGGCAGAAGAGTGTGACATAGTCTGGGGAAGAAAACTAACCGTAAAGCATCCAAAAAAATGTATTCCACTTTATTTAGGGAAGCTAAAATAATATGATCTTCTTGTTTAGCAAACTGGAAATTTTTACATTTCAAATCAGTACTTGTGCTGGAGATAAGTTCAGTTGATGGAGTGCTTATCTAACATGTGTGGAGCTCTGGGTTCAGTCTCTAGTGTCACGTAAACCAGGAGTGAGATGTTCACCTGGCTTACAGTAGAAGTGGAGACATGGCACTCAGAGTTCAAGGCCAGCTTCAGCTACATATTGGTTCAAGAACAAAGTAGACTGTTCAGGACTCTGTTAAAAAAAACAAACAAACAAACAAAATACCAAGCAAACAAATAACAAAGTAAATAAATAGTCTGGGAAACAAATACTTGATAGAAAAGTAAATTCATATAAACCCTCTAAGAATTTGACATTATATTTGATTTGATAAATTCTTGTGTTTTATCTTAGAGAAATATTTTCTTGGCACCAATATTCAATTATGAACATATTTTTTGCAGTTTTACATATCAGCTATTCGAAGCAAGGCGAGGACTTGAGTGATCTGAATAGTCATTTGTAAGACTGGCACCTGTGTTGGATTGTGCTTAGCTGTCCTACTGTATATCTCTCACCAAAGCTGTCATAGTAGTATCATTTTTTTTTTGTGTTGTGCTTTTTGCACATTTTCACAGTTCTTCCTATAGTCTAATCTATGGCATTTATCTCACTTCTTTTATAATTGCACAAACCCTCCTTCCAAATTCTCTGCTTCGTTGTTGTGACATCTTGTTTGCATGGAGTAGATTATCATGGTTCCTCAAAGTGTCTTGCCTTCCCGTTGACTGATATTGAATCAACTATTGTTACATTCCTTTAATCTCTAAAAATCTTTTTTAAAACAGCTAATAGTAGTTCCAAAAATGCATGGAGTACTTAAGTAAGTAAATTGTTATTATAAATACATTCATTTTTCCCTAAATCTTTTAACACTCTATTTTTTAAAAATTAAAATGTTTAGAATTCTAACTCCAGTTTTTTTTAGAAAGATTTAATTTATTTAAAAAGATTATGTGTATGGGTGTGTGTGTGTCTGTTTGTGGCTATGTACACATGAGTACAGGTGCCTATATAGGCCAGATTTCCATGGAGCTGCAGTTACAAAAGATGTTGTGAGATCTGACATGGATACTGGGAACTTGGATTCCCTGGAAGAGCACTGTGCTCTCTTAGCACTGAAGTATCTATCCAACCGTATTACTCTAGTTGTTAAAAACATTATGTACACACTCAAAGGCTTAGATGATTTCTACAAATAACAAGAATCCATCAACAACTATGGTCATCAGTTATAAATAAATTAGTAAACTCTAGATTTTATTTTTGTAAAGTCCCACTTTATCAGCTAGGCTGGTCTCAAATCTAGACTCTCCTTGAGTGTGCCCTGAGTGCTGGGATTACAGGTGTGAGCCACCACATCTGGCTTTAGTATCTAGCTAGGTGATATTTGTAAGCCATGCCTGTCTGATTCCTGGGAAGTGGTCTTATGTGTCTTCTCATTAGACAGACGGGCATTTAAATATGTAGGATATATGAGAGAAAAATACACAGCTGGAAAATAATTAAAAATATTGTGGAGCTGGTTCAATAGTAAAGTCAATTATTTTGCTTCTTAGCTCACATAAAAGAAGTGGGTCACTGCCATTATTAGTCATTGCTTGTTTGAGCATGCCTTCTTCAGTACTGCTAAGAACTAGGACTGGCATGCCAGAAATGTAGTTCTGAGGTAGAAGTAATAATAGCTGAGCTTATTAAATCCTCAGGCTCAGTTTAGATTATAGGGGGACTTCTCTTTTTTACTAAGCGTGTTTTATCTCCCTAAAGCAATCATGTGCATTGAGTATATTGCTAATATGTCTTTAAAGCACTAGCAAGATGACTTCTTTATTTTGTGCGGATATTGGCAACAAGCTGCCTTATGCCTTATGGAAATGTTTTGTATATCATAAATGTACACAGAAAGGATGGAGAACCACCAATTTAATAACACTATAACGATACACTGGACACTCCTAATCAAACACATAGAAGTCTACAAAGGGCCTAGAAAATACCTTGAAGAACTGTCTAGTACTGTCCCCAGGGCCACCCTACCTTTACCATAGGCATAGATATACAGATTTCCATTCCATGTTTGGTCAGTTTCTTTGTAAAATGATGCTATTCTTGGTCTGTTTGTTATATGGGTAATTCTAATATGTTAGTTAGCAACACAGAACTGAACACGCTCACATTCTAGATAGATATAGAGAAATTCAAATAAAGCACATCTGTATTCTATGACTTTCTATGGCTTTAACTATAGCCTCTCTCCTAAGCCATATGGTTTTCATTAAGTTTACATCACTTTCTATGGCTTTCTCCTAAGCAATATGGAGTTCATCCATTTCCCCGTTGCTCAGCACCAGCCGAAAGTAAGCCCTGTGACTGACTCTTTCCTAGCTCCATTCAGCCTTGGCTTCTCTATCAGTCTATTCTTAGAACCAGAAGGAGCAAATCTGAGTAGGTATAAGCTACAGGATGTCCCTGAGGTCCCAGCATAGCCATAGCTTAGTCTGTAAGCCACAGGTAGCATCCTAGAGAGATATCACAAATTGAAACATGGGCTGGCTTTATTTATGTATTTATTTGTTACATAAGACATTCTGGTCCTGGGTGTTTGAGCTCTATTAATGCTTCTGAAACACACACACACACACACACACACACACACACACACACACACACACACTGTTGTTTGTGGAAAGATTCTGAAATTTTACCATCCTTGAGAGACAGGATGGAAATAGGTTAGCACAGTGGTCATGAAAGCTGACGCTGATGCCTAGCTTGTGTGGGTTTACATCATGATTCTGTCATGTCAAGTGTTAGTGAAGTTACTTAATGTTCTGTTTCTCTGTTTTCTTATCTATGATATGTAGATTATATGATTCATAAGAATTACTTAATGGTGAATAGTTGCTTTTGGAATGTACTGAAATAATAATGTCATGATCGTCCAGCATTGTTTTATCACGGTTCCGTCAGAAAAACCCAGTGGTGTTTCTGTGATGTGGTCATCCATGTCCAAAGCACCCCTGGGTGTTATTGATATCATCATAGGTTTGACGTAGATTTATGATGTTTTCTTTAAAAACTCATGTTCATAATCAACTAATCTTGTAAAGAGTCATCATATTAAGTTATAATGCAAGCTATTATGGGCCAGAGATTTAGAAAGATTGTTTTGCTTAGTTCTTCCCATTCACATAGAAAAAGTAAATGGGAGGGAAGTCAAATTGTAATAAAAAAAACTAATAGAAAACATAATACTTGATTATGATGAGGGTCTGTGAGCTGGGGCTCACCTCTAAGAATAAACTTACAGAATGGCAAACAGAGACCATGATTACTACTGAAGGCATAAGGAAAACAGAGCCTTGGGCTTCTCTGGCTTGGAGAAGTGTGCTTCCCTTCCTGCCCATAGGCACCACTCTGAGAAAGAATCAGCCCCAAGGGTTACACACTTGTTTTCACACTTGAATCTTGTTGCCCCACTTGCTATTGGACTGATTCAACATGGAGGACCACTAGACCTCAGACATAGTTACAGATATTTGTGCAAAACAGAATTGTAGCTCTGTGTACAGGTTGTTGCTTTTCTCTGTCACTAGCTCAAGGCTTCCCTAAGTGCCCTACATGGCTCTTGTTGGGATGTCTGTGAATGCTGGGTGTTTAAGCTGGGAAAAGTTACATAAACTAAGTGGCCTGTTGTGCATTATTAACTCCTTACTTAATACATTCTGCTGACTTCTGGCTGTGTAGATTGTCCTATGGGGAAAATGGATACCAAAGTGATAACTATATTTAAAGCATTTGTACTTGTCTCTTGGTAATGGTCTCTCTTGTTAATTCATTGACATTTTCTGTCTGTCTGATGCAGAGTGTCATTCCGGACAAGAGGCTCTTTTTAGCCTCTCCTCTAGCTTTTCCAGAGGCTAACTCCCTGTGGCTTTGAGCACACTGTCAAAGTATATTTTTGTATGTCACAACATCTGTTTTAAGCCAGATTATCTTGATCATATCCTTCATTCTCAGTGGAGAAAGAAAAATCTGTTTACACTTTTTACTTGATGGGATAGTAAATGGGCAGATTACATTTGCTTTATTTACAAAGGTTAATTTTCGATGCTGTTGAATCTCAATCGCCATAATAATTCTTATTTTATAGACATGCATATGTATATATGTGGGGGTGTAAAGGCTGGGAGAGAGCTTCAGATGTCATCCTTAGGATCACTCTCCCCCTGCTTTGAGACAGAGTCTTATTGGCCTGCAGGTTACCAAGTAGGCTAGACTTGCTAATCAGGGAGTACCAAGGAGTCTCTATCCCACTGCCAGTACTACCTATCACAAGTGTGTGTCCCTGCAGCTGGCATTTTGACATAGGCTCAAGGGACAAAACTCATGCTTGCAAGGCAACTGCTGAGTAATTACTAGTTTTGAATACCTATTTTGTATCTTGAACATTGCATGCTTTCCATACATTCCCTTCTTTAACCACTAAACAAACAAACAAACAAACAAACAAAACCCAAAAGTGAGGTTCAGCTAAGTTATAATAACAATGTTCCCTCCCCAAAGTTCCAGTTGTTGAGCAAAGCAAATAATTATCATCTACCAAAAGTTCTAGGTTGGTCATCAAGGGTTCTTCATCTTATAAAGTCAAATCTTAGTTATATCTAAGCCTCAGTTTATAAAGCTGGCTGGTTAGTGTTGATATAAAGGGACCAATGCCATTAAAAGTAAAAGGTTATTGGTTCTCAGTTTTCCTGTGGTGGGAGACGTGATTCATGACAAGGAAGAACTCGAAGCAACAGGAAAAACACAGGTCAGAGGTCTTCATGACATTTTCTGAGGAATTGGTGCAGTAGGTCAGAGTCAAGAGATCAGTCCTGACTAGCTTGGGAAGGGTTGGTCTTGGGACTGGTGGTCTCTAGTTGTTCGTTTCATGGTCCTGGTGGTTTAAAGACAGGATATTGGCTCTGTATGAGAGAGTTAGATATAGGAGGTGGCTGGGACTATGGACTCAGAGTTAGTTGCTTTGGAATGTGGTTTCTATGGTGCACTTTTCAAAGCTAACTTGCCTAAGAGTTGTTGTGATTAATGACTACTCCATGGACAAATATAGACTCTAAGACAATAGAACATTTCAGAACTAGGTCTCTGAGTTTAGCATGGCTGAACTGAAGGAGAGAGAGCTGAGGTCCCTGTGAGGAGTTTACAAATGCCAAATCTGTCTGTCTATAGCCAAGGTCTCATGGCTGGGGTCATCACAAGACCTAAGGGAATTGACTTCTGATGTTTATTAAATGGAGATGCCATCAAAGTGCCTCCCACATATTAATGTTTATGGCCATAGACTAGGGCCTCTCTCAGCTGTGGCCAGAGAAGCTTTCTTTTGCAGTGGGTTCTGAGGTAAATGCAGAGGCTCTTTACTAGCCAAAGGACTGAGAAGGAGTGACTGTTAAGTGCTCAGGTCTAAATGTGACATATTTACCACCATGTTCAAGGCTTAAGGAGTAAAACATTATAGACGAGAGTATGTAAAGATTGTAAGACTGAGAGGAGAGGAGGAGTGTTTGGTAAACACTGTCTTCTGGATATGTCATGACCATCACAATTATGAATACACAGTGGCTGTGGCTGCCACACAGAACTTAACAAAAACAAAACAAAACCAAAAGTGACACGGGGACTAAGTGGCATAAGAGGCTCACCAGGAGTGTGAGAGAGACGAGAGGGTAATGGTGTAGGAGATATAATCACAGCACATTTTATATATGTATAAAATTATAAAAATGTGTTGTAAGATTTAGGGGTGAGCATTCTGTAAGGACAAGTTATAATTCCTGTGTTAACTTTTATCTATTACAAGAGGCGTCTTGTGTGACAAGAGCTAAGGAACACACTGGCCTATGGGTATAAAGATATGAACTTAGATGCCAGTTTGATACAATGTCCATTTAGCAAGATAATAGCAGTAGGTTTTCCCTGGGGCTTACAACTTATGTAACCTTCAGATTCTTGGCTCTCGTGATGGTGCCAGGTGTTAAAATTGAAAGTGGTGCTGACT
The DNA here is from genome assembly GCA_021653895.1 of Mastomys natalensis. Taxonomy (NCBI): domain Eukaryota; kingdom Metazoa; phylum Chordata; class Mammalia; order Rodentia; family Muridae; genus Mastomys; species Mastomys natalensis. The sequence goes on from JAJTUV010000648.1 coordinate 612,298, forward strand.
TCATAATCTTATGAGTATGGCATACTAAAGGCCATCAACTAGTATAAGTGCGTACATTGTATCCTATGAGTATTATTTATCAATAAAGATTTTATTTTAAAAAATGAGATGGTTCAGCTAAGAGCTTAGGAGTCAGGTGGGTTCTGACGTTTGACTATTAGGGCACTGATATGAGATAAGGGAAAGTCCCTGACTTTGCAGTTCTGTTGTCAAGCTTTAAGCAATAGCAGCCTTGATAGACCCATATGACCTGGAAAATAATCTGACCAAGTTTTTGAATTTTTTTTCCCTTTGAAAATAGAGATATAAAGAACATGCTTGTCACCAGCAGGTACTTTTTGGTGTGACAGTTCAGTGAGAATCTGGTCTGGCATCTCCAGGTCCACCATACCACATTCCTGCCAGAGATAGCTACCTCAGTAACACATTTGCAGAATCATCTTCAAGACAACGATGAGAACAGGAGAGGTGCAGCCCAACACTGTGGTGCAGAAAGTCCCTACTGAGCACCACGGTGAGTTCCTGGAAACTGTGTCATACAGCAGGCCACTGTGTGATACCTCGCATAGTGACAGACAAGCAATAACTCTACACTAAGTATGTGGTATGCAACTATCAAATACAACTAAGTCAAACATGTGCTCGGATTACATTTGAAAGCAAAGATATATACACTATAAATCCCATTACAATTTTAGAACAAAACTACAACCAATTTCTAAATTTTCTATAGGAAATGCAACCACTGAGTCTACTTTGAATCTGAATGGCAGTTTAGTGTAGCATGAAGCATACCTCATACATTATATCTCTACTGCTTCACATCTGTGGCTTCAAAACCAATCTGTTCATTGTAGTGCTTAATCATTCTATTTCAAACTTTAGAATGTAAAAATTTAATACTTCCCGGACTGTTCGGGTCTTTTGGAGAACTGTGTGAGGAAGTCTAACAGGTATGTATGCAACATGTGTGTGTGTGTGTGTGTGTGTGTGTGTGTGTGTGTGTGTGTGTATGTTGTGGTTTAAAGTTTTCTAAACATTAAATATAGATTCATTGTATGCAAGAAGTGTATGAGAAAACAATATGCATGCATACAAGAGTAACAAATATATCTGTCCAAAGTAGGAACTTCTCTCTCCAGCAAGAGTTGTCTATTACAGGAAAATGGTAAGCAGTGACTCTGGGCTTAGCCAGTTCAAGAAAGATGGGCAAGTCCTTCCCTTAGGCTTGGCAGTGGTATCTAATAGACAGATACTTTTTCAATTACTGCACCCCAACTCTCTTACTTTGTAACAAATTTTGTACAAACTCCCATGTTTACACATGAAATTCCATTTGTTAATGACTCAGCAGCTACATTTATAGATATGTAATCAGGAGAAATGAAAAAAATCACAAAAACATATTCATGAATGTCCATATCAGCATGACTGAGAAGAGCCCAAATCAACTCAAAAACACTTAAATAAATGTGTGAATAAAATATGATTATATGTACTGTTAAAATTTACCATAAAAGAATTAGGTACTGATATATGTAATAACATAGATCAATTCTTTTAAAAACTGTATTTTATTTAGGTTGAGTGTGAGTGTGTATATGTGTGTGTATACATGTGTACCAAGCATTCTAGGGGATATCAGAAGACAACTCGTAGGAGGCAGTTCTCGCCTTCCACCATGTGTGTCCTGGGGCTCAGGAGTTCAGGCTTGTAGCAGACACTTTTCCCAATGAATCATCTCAGCAGCCAGCATGGATGAATCCTAAAATCATAACTCTCCGTGTCATTAACATAGTGAAATTAGACACGAAGAACTAAGTATTGTGTGACAAATCTCTACAGAGACAAGGCAGATGAGTGGTTGGCAGAGGTTGGTGAACAGGGCGGATGAATGTGGAGACTGGAATAAAAGGATCTGAGGTTTCTTAGAATGGAGAGATATTCTAAAATGTATTGGCAAAATAGTGAGCCACTAAAGTATACACCTCAGATGAGTCAGTTATATTGTATGTGTATTATATTTTGTGAGTTACGTTTCAATGGGGTTGAAATATAACTTCAATTATATCTCAATAGAAAAAGATCTCCATCTGCCACAGCTGACTACCCAAGAGGCAATACAAAAGGAATTTCCACATTATATCTTCTGATTTCAGAAACAAATATATGCTCTGTAAGACCATACCTGTCACTCTGGTGTCAGGGAGGAAAATATAATTAACTAGTCTCAGTCAACCTGGGCCTCATTTTTGTGGAGACAAAATTAACCAAAGAACCACAAAGAGATTAGTTTACCATTTGGTACTATTCTTGTGAATTTTATTTGTTTGAGTTTCATTTACATGTTGTTAAATCATATATTTTTTCAAGGTAATTCATTTTTTATATATTGATTTCCTAGACCTCATTATGTACATGATAAATCCCAAAACAGTATACCTATAAAGAACCACTGCTTTTTCATCTTCGATTTTGTCCATCATGGTCCAGAGGAATAGAGATCATGAAGTTATGAAACCATCACTTTCAGGGGCATTGATGGGTGACAGAAAGGGCTCCTCAGTGGGACTAAGGAGACTGGTTGATTTGTGAATGGCTGTTGTTGGATTTGTTGCCTTGGGCCATTCTTTTATCTTTGAACCATAGTTTGATATTCTGTTTAAAAGGGGCAAGCTGAGGATGTAGCTCAGTTGGCAAAGTTCCTGCCAAGCATGCACAAAGCACTGGCTTTGATCCCTGGTATCACAAAACTGGGCCAGAGTGAGGTTACCTCTAACCCTGACGCTTGAGAGGTTAAAGCAGGAGAAGGTCATGCTTAGGTCAGTATTTTAGCTATGTTCTAAGGAAATTTAGTAATTCTATTTATGAAATGTTTTCTTCTTTCTGTTGTTGAAGGGAAGAAAATCAAGTGTATCTTAACAGAGAACCCTCCTTTATATATTTTCTTAGGTAGATAGTATCCCTTTGCCATGGCGATCTGAGACTCGAGGTTTTGTGGTGAACAGTTGTTTCCTTTCCGCCAACATGACATGTGTGTCAGTAAATCACTAGTGTCTACAACAAACACTGCTGGGAAGGAAATAGCTACTTATTCCCAGGAATCCTCAGGACTGCATCCTTTACCTGCTGTGCTAAAATTTATTTATAGTTTTGTGAAGAAGAAAATTAATAATGAAACTTGAATTATCACCCATAATGTTACTGGTTTCCATATGCCCCAAGACTCATCTATCTCTTGCCATCTCTTGGCATTTGATCAAAACCCAAGGATGCAAAAATGAGTCATGTCTTTGTGAGTCTTACTTTCTCTATCTGTACCCTATACCTCCACAGCTGTGAGTGAGAGAGAAGGTGTGTCATACCCAAACCTGCTCTTAGCCAGTAACAGAGGAAGTGAAGGGAACTCTTCAAAGCCCAGGGCAAGAGTATGTATTTGTTGTGGTGACTAGCATGGAAAACGAAAGTTTGATGCTGTTTATCTCTGATGGTTTAGTTAGGTTCTCCAATGCTGTCTCCTAAGAGGCAAAGCAAGAAATGCAGGATAGTTTGTACAGAATCGTTCTCTGAGATGATGAGAAGGCTGTACATCCCATGCATTCTTAAGAAATTTCTTCTGGTGCCATTGTATTACAGCAGTGTGTGTGTGTGTGTGTGTGTGTGTATCATTGTGTCGTGCATTGTGTGAGTCATGGTGTGTTTGTATATAAGTTTATGTATATATATGTGTGTGTTTGGATGTGAGTATATGTCCATTATGTGTATGTTTGTGAGTGTGTGTTTGTATATGTTATATGTATGTGTGTTTTTATATGAGTGTATGTGTATATGAGTGTATGTGTGTTTGTATGTGTGTGTTTGCATGTGTGTGCGCGCGCGCTACAGAGGGGAACCAGTAGACTCTTCCTTCTGTATTGATGGCTGTGTTCCAATCTGGAGCAGATGACAAGACTGATCTGAAAAATCAGAACCAGGAAAATCCATCTCATAGAAAATGTGAAAGGCAACACAAAAGCATCCTTAAGAGTCTGAATCACAGATACACAGATATGGATGGAAGGAATAATTTATTACTTAATATAATTTTATTTCATAGTTAAGGAGATTCAGTAAGGTAATATGATTTCTCCAAGGTCCCACAACCACTATTTGGATCTTGATCTTGTGAAACTATATTCCATGTTATCCACAGAGAATTACTTAGAGTAAAAGTGTGTGTGTGTGTGTGTGTGTGTGTGTGTGTGTGGTGTATGGTGTGTAGTACATAACTGTTTAACTGTTACTCAACATTTTTGTGCTTTTTTACTCTAAAACATAGTAACAAAAAGAATTATCCCCTTGACCAGTGTAGAAATAATATAGGCAGAGACTCATACAACTGTATTATCTTAGTCTTCAATGGCTATATCTGAAAACTGGAGGTGAGGTCAGGGAGGTACCTCAGTGGGTGAAGGTGTTAATTAAGGAAAACACCAAGACTGACAACCTGAGTTTGATCCCTGGAGCCCAGGTGGTGATAAGAGAGAACTGAGCCCAGCAAGCTCTAACTTCCACACATACATTGTGGCATGCATGTACCCTACCACATACATGTACATGTATACACATGTACACACACTAATAAGTAAAAAGTACAAACTCCCACATACATGTATGTGTATACACAGGCACATGTATATACACTAGTAAGTACTAAAAAATTGAAAACCAAAGATGCCAGTATCTTTTGTGGTAGGGTTATTTATTATGGCAGATGAAAATAGCTATATATTATTTGCCAGTTTTCCAAATGAGAGCCAGGATCTATTTCTCCTCACTTTAAATTTGGTTCTGAGCCACAGCTGCACTGGCTGATAGCATGCTGCCATGGTAGCAATGTCGGGCCAGCTTTACACCTACCTCTGAAGTGACGAGGCAGATTCTTCCTTGGGATGGAACTCTCAGTTTTCATATGAGAAGGCCAGGTACTTTCTGGAAATTCTGCATGGAAATGGAGAGGAAGAAAGACTCAGAAGCCACTTTGTAGCCATGACATTCTTCTAGAGACCATCCTGGCCTCTCCAACCTGCGAAACTGCCAGCTGGAAATTAAATATGCTCCATGAAGAACAGGCAGATATCCTACGCCAGGCTCCCAGATTCCTGAACTATGTAATTGTGAGGCACAAGTGGCTTTGGGTTTTAAGTTTGAGGATAGTTAATCATGCTACAGTTCACCATGATAATAGTCAGTCAGTCAGTCAGTCAGTCAGTCCGTATATGCACAAATTGCATTTAAGCAAAGCATGGTTAACTGATAGTTTCCTTTCTGTGTTCTCCTTCCCTTTCTTCTTCCTTCCTTCTCTTCTCCCTCCCCTTTCTCTTCCTCTTTCTCATACCTTTTCAAATATTAAAATTACTTGGCAAATCCCAAAGGTCTCACCAGCCGATCTTCATTGTCTTTGCCCTGTGACAACATCGTGTTAGCCTAGAAGCCTCGTTTCCTGGTATATTTCATAGATTTTTACTTTTTTCCTGTCACACTAAGCCAAAGGCAGCAGATAAGTCACTCTGACACATAAGACTTCAGTTTGACATATTACTTATGAAATCTTTATCCCCATTTATCTCATGGATAATTTATCATTTATCTCAGCACTATCACTAATCTAGAAACTGTTGAATTCTTAGAGAGCAGAAGTAGATTCCATCAGTCCTGCTATCGGGAAAGTAAGCAGAGTAGGGATAATGTGATAGAGAAAGGACCAATCAGAACTATTTCGCAGGGAAGTGTCACGGAGGCCGGAGTCTTGCTGTGAGAGTGGAGAGCAGAGGGATCCATTTTAGATAGCAAGGTCAGGAAAGGCCTACCCAAGACATGACACCCACATTAAGACACTAACAGACACAGTGGAACACTCTGAGATGAATCCGGAGGGTATCCTGCTGTGGAGAGGGGACTGGGTGGTGTGTGGTCCTGTTGAGAAGGAAAGAGTCTGATAGCTTGGAGTATAGGATATGGAGGAGCAGATCTACAATCGGGTGGTGATGCCTCCTCTGGATCCATGGGAAAGCAAGCTGGGACTCCTGCAGCAGTGGAGTGCCCATGCCGGTTCTGCTCCCTGCTTTAGACTTTGAAGGTGGCTCCTGTTAGATGTGCTGGAGTCCTCAGAGGAAAGGATAAAACAAAGCCTGTGTCTGCTCAAATTATCCCAGCTCTCCAAGTAGAGGTTATTTTTCTTCTCTGTGGAAAATATTAGATCCCCCCCCCAAAAGTTATCATTTTTATGAAACCAGGTTTCATAAAATGATATGACCCTGGCTGTCCTGAACCTCACTAGTCCAGGCTGGCCTCAAACTCAGAGATGTGCCTGTTCCCACCACCACTCCCAAAGGGCTGGAATTAAAGGCATGTGCCCTGTGCTCTGCTTGAAAAAAATGTTTACACATGACATTATTTGACCTTTTGTTTAGCCTTATAGTTTACTTCTGTGTATTTCAGTATACTATTTTTGAAACTTTTTGGGGATTTGAACTGTATCTGACTCACAAGGTTTCGGACATAGGTGTGCAAATGGACAACAGTGAGGAGAACTAATACAAGCTGCATGTGTACTGTGAGGATTCCCAAAGGTACCCTTCTTCCCAGCAGACACTGGCCTGGAAGATGCTGAGATGGTTACCATGGTGAGCCACTTATGGTAATAAGTGGAAGTGCACTTTATTCCTGAGAATGTTTTGAAAGAGTTGAGAATCTTGGCTCTATGAAGTAATAATTAACATTTGTTAAGTTTGACTAAGAACAATTGCCATGATATTTCAAAATTATAGGTATATAGACATTTAAGCAATAGTAACATTAGATAATTGCAAATATGTGAAAATGATAGGCAGCCATATCAAGTAAACGTAGGTGCAAAGCAAATTAACTACAGTTATATGAAATTGTGTATTAAATGCCAAGAGTTAGAAAACAAACTATATGTATAAATGTTTGATTAAAACTTATAGTTCTCTTAAGAATGTAAAAGGTCTCCGTGTGTCTTTAAGTGACTTCTGTACAATGTTAATACTCTAGATGAAACAGAATTCCTTTGTCAGTCTTTGGAGTTCCTTCAATCCCATCTGGATGGAGGGAAGGATGGAAGAAGGAAGGAAGGAAGGAAGGAAGGAAGGAAGGAAGGAAGGAAGGAAGGAAGGAAGGGAGAAAGGGAGGGAAGGAAAGAAGGAAAAAAAGAAAGAGAGAGAGAGAGAGAGAGAGAGAGAACAGAGGGAAGGAGGGAGGGAGGAGGAAGGAAGGAAAAAGAAAATGGATTGAGGAAGAGGAAAGAGAAATGGAGAGGAGGCAGAGGGAGGTGTTGCACTTTTACAGAAAAGTTCTAATAATAAACATCTTTACCCTGATCATAGTTTCATAACAGAAAATGACATGCTGTGGTTCTTGGTTCCATACACACCACCTTCATCAATTTACATACAATCACTGGTCTCATGGGGAAGTGGAGGAGGTTTCGTAGGATTCCATCTAGTAGGTTTTTTCCCTTATGTGTGTATGTGTGGGGGGGCATATGTAATAGTACAAGTCTGAATGGACTGCATATATACAAATGCATGCATGAAGAGGCCAGAGTTTGCTATTAAGTGACTTCTGCAACTGATTTCCATTTCACATTTTAAGTCAGGGTCTCTCTCACTGAAGCTGGGCTGACTTCCAGGAATCCTCCTGTCTCTACCTCTACAACCCAGAATTACAGGTATGAACTATCTCACACAGATTTTTATGTGGGTGCTGAGGGTACAAACTTGAGTCCTCAAACTGCCATAGAGAGTCCTTTACTGACATCTCCCTGGTCCCCTGCATCTATCTAGTCTTACAATGATGCTGTGATCTGTGAGAGGTATGTCTCCAATCCTGTCTCCTCTTATTTCCTTATACAACTCTAAATAACGGGCCTGGGGGGTTTCTCAGTGCCTAAGAAAACCTTCTATACAATTATAAGTAACTGATTCTGGATCTCCAGCACCCACCATTCATACTTTTGTTGTTGGGGGTGGGGGTGGTTGTTTGCGTTTCTTGTTGGTTGTGTTTTGTTTTTAAAGCCAGGCATAACCTCTAATTAATTTTGGTGTTCTAGTTCTAGTGGATGGTGACAGGAGACTCATTACTGATAGCTGGTTGGCTACTTGAGCATAAAAGGCAAGCTTCAGGTTCAGCTTCAGACTGCCTCAAGGGAATAAGGCTGAGAACAATGGAGCAGGATAGCCCACATTCTTCCTTTAGCCTCCGCACATGTGCATATCTGCACACATACACGCATACAACATGTGAGTACACATAGGCATAGAAATGAAAAACGGAGCATAACCTAAGGTGAACCTAAAGACCCCTGGTGTTCCTCTCTAGTCCTTGTGCACATGAGTGCATGATAATTCCCACTTTAGAGTCTTTGCTCAGGGTGGCTTTCCCAACCTCATCCCTGTCTTCTGCATCTTTCCCTTCCTTCAAAGCAAAGCCATGGGATCATGAAGCTGCTCCCTGTACAGTGTCTCTGTTTCCTATTTATTTCCTAACAAGCTCCTTCAACATTATAATGAGACACTCCAGGCACCGTGTGAACACTGTATTCTAGCTTTTTACCCTGCCTACCCCCCAATGTTGTCCCTGAACACCTCTGATAAAACTTTCAAATCCTGGACATGTCCCTGCCCTCACCCCTGGTAATCCCCTGGACTCTGGAATGTGGTTTGGAACGCCCACACACTGATCTTCTGCCCTATTCTGGATTTTACAGTAAATCACTTAGCAGCTGGGGGTGCGGACTTGCAGAAAGACCCTGTGGGTTTGCTTTTGACAATGTTCAGATCGTTTCTGTTGAAGAAGCTCTTCCAGCTCAAATCCTTGATTTGTCCCTCTTGGATTCCAGCCTCTTCCTACCTCTTTGTTTCTCTTAGCCCATGTACACTTCTTTCTCCCACCATCTCCCATGGTGGCTTCATTGCCTACTTCTATTAGTTAAATAGCTTCTTAGGGAATAAAACTTCATTTAGTGTAATTTCTAAATTTTGTACTGACTCGATTTCTAATCTGAATACATGCTCTAGAGTCAGCCTAGCTGACACAATTTGTTCATGTTACCTGATTTTGTGGAGTGCTGCTTTCTCTATTGGTCAGAGTATAGAATCCTTTTGCCCCTGTTCCTGTCTGTCTTCCCTCTCCACCTCTTCTTCATAGAGACAGAGATCATTATGCTGATCTTTGGTAAATTACTTTAACCATTTCAGCTCTATCTTCTCTTACAGAAACATGACAATTTTATAGCTTTTGGGAGCGAATAAAGTATCATCATAACTATCATTCTCCTGCTTCTATTTCTGACTGTTTTTATCTTGAGGAAGCCATTCTATTTCTGTCTTGATAGCTTTATCCTTATTCCTTTATTGAGTAAATGTTTGAGCGCATATTGTGTGGCAGTCACTGAGGTGATACTGAAAGTCAGAAATGAAATGCGTTACATAATGTTACAAAGTTTATGGTCTGATGGGAGAGTCAGATAAGCAAGCCTTCATCTCTCCACTTTCATCATGCCTCATCAGGAGAAGCTCTCTGAGAATGTGCTCCTCCACACCCAGTGCTGTGATTCCTTTTAGGATTGAAAAAAAAATGCCTGAGCCATCAAGGAGTTTCAGCCTGTGTCTGGTGTGTGTGGTAGATAGAATGGATATATGGATGGAAAGCTTGCATTTCTGGAATGGTGGGATAGTGAAAAACATAATGTTGAGAAGAGCCTCCCTGAAGAGGGGGCTCCTGAAGAGACTACTGACTGTATTCAAGGGGCTTAAAGAGTATGTCAGAATCAGCAGCATTCCTGAAAAAAATGGCTACTTGATATTGTAGTTGCCCTGGGTAGTTATAAGCTCTTCAAAGCAGTTAGTTCTGCCTGCTGCTGTGGAATCTCCAAGGAAAGGGGTGGTACGGAGAGTACTGGGTAGTCATGAAAGGCTGTGGATGACAGGGCTTATTATAAGATGGCACTTAAATAGGGGTCTGAATACAATGATGGAATAATCATGTGAGTATTTGGAATACGAACGTTCAGAGTATGTTGGGTAGGATTTGGGGGTTTACTTGCATGATATTAGGAAACCATTTGTCTTAATTAGGTTTTGCTGCTGTGAACAGACACCATGACCAAGGCAACTCTTATGAGGACAACATTTAATTGAGGCTGGCTTACAGGTTTAGAGGTTCAGTTCATTATCATCAAGGCAGGAACACGGCAGCATCCCGGCAGGCATGATGCAGGAGGGCTGAGAGTTCTACGTCTTTATCTTAAGACTACTAGCAGAATAGACTGGCTTCCAGGCAATTAGGATGAGGGTCTTAAAGCCCACACTACAGTGACACACCTATTCCAACAAGGTAATACCTACACCAACAGGACCACACCTTCTAATAGTGCCACTTCCTGGGCTGAGTATATACAAACAATCACACCATTAAAGGGTTTAAAATAGAGGGGAGAGATTCTCGGTCTGATATTTGCACAGGGCCACCATATGTAATGCAAAGGAAGGAGGAGGCTACTACAGCAACAGCTGTATCAGGCTACAGCAGAACAGGGGCAATAGTTTTGGTTCTATGAATTGTCTGAACCTTGACTCATGTGTCAGTTTGAACAGATGAAACTGGTGGCTCAATGAATATGGGGCATGAAAGTGACAAAGATGTTAAAGGTGACTATAGAAGTTTTGGCCTAGAGAATAAGAGGCACATAGTTGTATCTAAGGAGGAGGAGGAGCAGGTGGGATAGGTGTGTGGGAACACCAGGTGTTCAGACTTGCTCTGATTAGTTTGAGGAACATGATGAGCATCCAAATTTGTGTATCAAACTCAGAAGCTGGATATAGCTAGATCTGGAGTCTGGCAGGCAGTCAAGTGCCTTTGAAGATGCAAGTTTGACTTACAAATCAATCGTGGCACAGCAGTGCCATGCAAAAGTGTGACATAGAATGAAGTCACTTAGAGCAATATTCTCAAAGCTTTTGGACAACAGGAAGACATTTCTGTCATCTGACAAGGTGAGACACCACCTCCTGCTTAAAAATATTGAAGTAAAGATCTCTCATGTTCATGGAACACCCTCATAGAAGTGGGGGGAGAGGGGATTTGATAGGGTGGTTGAGGGGACCGGGAAAGGGGATAACATTTGAAATGTAAATAAAGAAAATATCCAATAAAATTTATTTTCAAGGAACAAAATCTGAGTGCACAAATGTTATGCACTAACATTTTCAAGTTTATTTCATTTTAAAATACTGGTTGCAACTTTCTAAACAGACATCAGAACACACTAATGTTTGTAAACCACATTTTGAAAATCTTAGGAAACCAGGAGAGGTCTGAGTACTGAGTCCTGGTGCCAAACTAGTTTGTGTATTTCTAATATTAATTTTGAAATACCTAAGCGCGCTCTCTCTCTCTCTCTGTCTCTCTCTGTCTCTCTCTCTCTATATCTATATATCTATATATATAAATTTATATATATATAAATTTTACTGCTATAAATTTTTTAAGCTGAGGCAAAATCATTTTAAATAAATATATGAGCCTCTCTAGGGGTTCCCTAAAATTGAATTAACTGCATCCCACTTTGGTTTCTGTTGCTGAAATAAAACACTGACCAATGGCAGGAACCTAAAGTACAGATCATAGGAGAATGCTGCTTAGCTGCTCACTTCCAGGCACATATACATTTATTATATAGCTTAGTATATAGCATAGGTATGGTCCCACCTATAGTGGGGTAGTCCTCCCAACATCAATTAGCAAATGAGAACATATGAAGAAAGGGCGTGGAAGCATATGCCTTTAATCCCAGCACTCCAGAGGCGGAGGTGGTTCTCTTTTTCTGAAAGGCCAGTGTGGTCTACATTAAGAGTTCTAGAATAGCCAGTGCTCTGTGTGTGTGTGTGTGTGTGTGTGTTTGTAGTGCTGTATGTGTGTGTGCATGTGTGTGTATGTATGTATATATGTATGTATGTTCAACCAATTTCTGTGAACCTATGAACAAACATCTATTCATACCAGATAGGGAACCATTGACAGACCAAAGCTCATCTTGGTGAACCAATGAGTTTTAGTAGGATTACCTACAGGAATATGGGTGAGAGGTTACTTACAGGAGCAGAAATGACTCAATGACAGCTGCATCACTAAAGCCTGCTCCAGCAGGTGTGGACAGCTGATAAAACCTGGAAACCTGGACTGTAGTGCACAGCTGCATGCAGCTGGACTGATTGGAGCCTTTCTCTTCCAGGCAGTCTTCTAGGCAGCTTAGTTTGTCTGAGAACATCTCTCAGCAGTATTTACTATTTATATGTGCTTGAGAAGAGAGGTGGCTAGTGATTCTGGTCAGTTTTAGAAACTTCCTGAAGCCTTTGAATTGTGTGCTTCCTAGACTTACGGAGGTCCTCTGAAGTGCAGAACATATCACCTCTGCTTCTCTGCAAGATGAAAAATTGTATACCTCAGAGGAGGAACTTGCTGCACAACAGACACCATTACAGGAAGAATATCTGTTTTGTAATTCGTGTTGAATTTTGTCAGTTAGCTCCTTCTATTGTTAGCTTTCCTTTGACTTTTCTGACCTTGGTACTTTTGCTTTTTTTAATGTACTGAAGTGAGCCTGTGTATCATTCAGGCTTGTCCACTATAACCTTAGTATTTACTATTTCCCCACTTGGTAATTAAAACTTACTTTATAGGAAAACTCCTTGAAGCTATGTAACTATATCATTCTGGAGTTTATTATATTTTCTATTTATTTTTACATTTATTTATATCAACATAAGTTTGTAGATTTATGTTTAATTCAATAACTCATAATTCATCATTGTCTATATTCTTTTGTTTTCACTTTTAATCTTTAATGCACTTTTTATTTATTCCTATGTATGCATGTGTGAATCTATCACATGCATATCCATGTATGTACAAGCACATGCACAAGTACCTGTCACAGTGTGCATGTGACAGCCAAAGGATAACTTGCAGATATCAGTTCTTTCCACTATGTGGTACTTGAGATTAGGCTCTCCAGGTCATGGGGGGGAAGTGTCATTATCTGTTGAGCCATCTTGTGGGGGCTCTATTCTCTTTAAAATTTGTAATTGTCTGAAATACAGGTATTGAGAATCTTTCAGTCTGGCTTCTGTGTCCTTTTCAATTTTATCAGTTTTTGAACACTTTCTTGCTTTCTGGTATAAAACATGCCAAGAATATTTTGTGATTTTTATAATCCAACACTAGAGTCAGATCTTTCTAAGGAGTCTTGGTCCTTTCTAGAGGATAATGTTTCAAAGCAGTGTAAGAGCTAGATATGTTTATTATTCTTGTGATGTGATTTGTCCCAAGACCTCTCAATGAAGTGAATGAGGGAGATATGTATTTTTATGTGCTCATTATGAATACATACACACTTACACATGCTTCTACCATAGAAATTTCTTTGGCTTCACATATTATAGTCCACATTTTCATGACAGTACTCCCAACTGCAACTTAACATCATCTGGTTCATTCTAATTTTTATCCTTAACAAATGTTCTGAACATGCTTTTGATTTACCTCCCTGCTCATAACCAATATTATGTTGCCTCACCTTAGTTGCTAAGAGAATCATTGCAGCATCTCTGTACTCTAATATCCTGTGCTTGGCTGCATCCTGGATCTCAAATCTGTAGCCATACTTTGGCTACTTTGTGGGTTCTTATTTCTTCCACCCTTTTCCACCTGCTTTCTTCTATCTTTTCAACTCTCTAAAACTATATAGGAGAGAAAAAAGTAGAAAGGGTAAAAGAAAAAGATCTCTGAGTAAAGTTAAGGGTTGGAAAGGGGCAACGTTATTGTTAGACTAATCCTGCTGATTAGGGGCATTGAGTTCGTTGGAGCAAGTTTGATCTTCTCCATCTTCTTTCCTCTTTGTACATTACTACTTAACAGCAACCAACACCAACCAACCAAAAACCAACCACCCACCTTGCTTCTCAGGGCCCTAGTATTTATATGCCCTCTGAAAAGTCCCCAGAATTCCAAATGTCACACAATCACAGAAGCTATCTGCCACTGACCAAATCACACCCCTGTTAGAGCATGAGGCAAATCATAATCAGCTACTGTGGACAATCTAAAGCAGCCCCATATCTCACACCTGGGATTAAAATGAAAACATATTCCTATAATAGTTATGTGTTGTTTTTTAAAAAACACAACTGGAAAAACCATCACTCCATAGACTCTCATTTGCTAAAAAGCTCCAGTGTTCCCTAGTTCCATTTCTCATGTGTAGCTTCAATTTGCCCTGATGCATCATACTGAGACCATCCTGTATCGAGCTTCCTATTTGTGTTGGAGCCCTCATAAATCTATGTAGATTCTGCTGCACATCTGGGTCTTCATTCCATGTAGATCCTCTCATCACTCGATCTCTTATGTCCATTAATCTCTCTGCTGATGATCTCAGTGTCTATCCTGGGCTCTGAACACCATGACTTGTTCTTGTTCTCTGTGAAGATGTCTAGTCCATGTACCTTCAATGTTATTCTTTCTGGTGGGCCACTTTCAGTTCACAACCCTTACTAATGCTCTTCTGGCTCTAGCACCCATGTCAAGGCAATGTCTACATGCATGTTCTCTGAACCTTTCTTGGGCTGTGTTGCAGCCTCTATCCTCATCATTAATTGGATCTACCAACTGGCATCAAGATAGTCCGCTCAGCCCTCTACATGTAGATGCCTACTTTACTTAGGTTAAGACTTTTAAATAATGGAAAAGAAAAGAATTGAGTTAATTTCTAAAGTAAAATGACCCCTGAAACAATTCTTCAAAGATTTAGGCTTCCTAGTATTTCATAAAAATGACAAGTTTTAGTTTAGTTCCCCAAGCTCCTGGTATGTTGATTACCATAATTTTCCTGCTGAAATAATTTATTTTTCTAAAGTGAGTTTAGTCTAAAGATTCTCTAGAAGAACCTTCTTGAGTATGTTGGCTACTGGATCTCCTCCTGGTTACTCAAAGCATGAATTCTGAATCACTTGATTATAACTGACCTTTGGTAACCAAATTTCCTGTTGTTTCCTCATGGTTTTCCTGTGTAATAATGGGCCACTCCGGGAGTTTGTGACATTTGGTTCTTAACTCTTCGCAAGGTCTAATAGAAACCCAAACTCACAAAGAGTGCTCACTAAGCTCCGTTGATGCAAGCTGATACTGCAATGAAAAAGAAAAAAAAAAAAAAAAAAAAAGGAAAAAGGAAAAAAGAAAAGAAAAGAGCCTTACCCAGGATCAGGGAGGGGATTTCCCTGTACCTCATCTCTCTTCCCTCCCTGGACCAGTGGACTTCATCCCTCGCCACATCTTTCACCTTCACCTACATTCATTGGTATCATTCTCATCTTTGACCAAAGCCCTTTATTTTACTATGGGGATCACATGCTGAGTAATTCTGGAGAGATACTTGGGTTTCTGACACAATCAGAGGGAACTACCTAGTCTTATCACATTCGCTGTGCTTCTCTGGTCAGTGGCATAAGAGAGCCTTGGAATTTCCCCATAGGGATAGAAGAATACAGGGCAGACTGAGAGAAATACCCTTTCACAAGCACATACTCAAGACTGCTGCAGTATAACCAGAGATATCTGCTCCATTTTCTCTTTTGGGTACTGTATTATTCAACTGGCTCTAGGTTTACAAAGAGGAGATTTGTCATTTTCTGTACTGCTAGCCTGCCATTGTCTCATTGACAACCCTAAAGCATTGGTAGATGAATCTTTGTGGTAATGAATAAGTTGGTCCCCAGGGTGGTGCTGTATTGAGGAAGGCTTTGGGAAATCCTTCAGTCATAGGTGGTGTTCTCTTGAAGGAAAATTTGGGATCCTGACATCTAATCCTGAAATATGAGATTCTCTCTATTCTACACGTCCACCCTGTTGTACAACCTTTGCTAAAGTCCAAAAGGAAGAAGCCATTACACCAGCAGTTCTCAACATGTGGATGGAAGGATCCTTTCATAGGGTCACCTAAGACCACCAGAAAGCACAGATATTTATATTACTATTGATAACAGTAGCAAAATTATGGTACTAAAGCAGGAACGAAAATAATTTTATGGGTCTAATGCTGTGACCCTTTAATATAGTTCCTCACCACAACCTGAGGAACTGTATTAAAGGGTCACAGCATTAGAAAGGTTCAGAACCACTGCACTGGATCTTGTTCCAGAACTACAATAGTAATTCATTTGAAACTGACCTTTGCTCCCTGTTATTGATCTTTTTTTTTTTTTTTTTCTAAAGAAAAGTCCTTTCTCAGGTTCTGGTTGACTAATCACAGGAAGTAAAATCTATTGTGTTGCTTTTGCCAGAGAAGAGGAAGGAAATGTGCTTGTGTATGATGAAGGCTTTCAAACACAGGGATTCCCCATGTATTGTCTCATGTCACACATGTGTCTTGTAAAGGCCATCTGTACCCCTGGACCTTCCTGAAGATGGAGATATGAGACAGAAAAAGCTCCACCATTCTCTTCAGGGCCAGCCTTGAACATATCTCCTTCTGCCCACCAATATCTTCTTCCAGTTTTGATGGAGTGGCAAGCAGTACAAACTTCCCAGATGACCTTCCTCTTTAAGATTGAGTACTTTTCACTTACTTGTACATATCACATTTATTAATTCATCAGCAGCAGTCGTTTGGGTTGCTCTAATGTCTAAACTATTATGAGGAAAGGTAGAGACATATAGTAGATGCCTACAACCCTGATTACAATTCCTTTAGATACATACAACGAAGTAGGATTCCTGGAGCAAATGGCAATTTTCTTTCTAGTTTTTGAGGTATATTTATATCATCTTCCACCTTCCATAGCAACTGCACTACTTTACATGCCTGTTAGTGGTACACAGGGCTACCCTTTCCCCACATCTTGTGATATAGAGTAATAGCCATTCTAAGTGTTACGAAGTGATTTTTCCATCATGGATAATAGTGATGCCGAGCCTTTCCTTAGAGCTACTGCATGTCTTCTTCAGTGTGTACTTAGTACCTTCTGTTAAGTTTTTAGTTAGATTTGTTTGGAGATATTCAATTATTGGTGAACATTCCATAGTTTAGATATCTACTCTTTATCTTATACATGGTTTGTAATAGTTATCTGTATTTTTCCCCTGATGTTTCAGTACTTAGAATTCACTAGTAGACCATTGAATTGGGCACAGTTTTGCTTTAGTAAGCTCCACATTTTAAATAAGGTATAATTTAGCAGCTGAGTAATTTAATTCAACAGGCTTTTATTTATTACTATATTAAAATGACTATCATGGTGCTGAAAATAGAGAAGGATCAGTAATGCTAACCTAAGCTTTAAGGAGCAATGGAAGAGAGAGTCAATTAAATACAAAAGGAGGAAAATGTAATTAGCACTACAGATGCATCATAGTGTTGAGAACAAATTGGAAAAGAAATGGTTTCTTTTTGGAGAGAATCAAGTTTCCCAGATAGGACTGATTTCATTAGTTCTCCATTGGTAAGCCACAGTTGGGAAGTATAAGACTTGAGGGGAGGCTGCCCACTAGGATGAGGCTACAACAAAGGTCCCTGAGGATCATGGTAAGAAATACTTCAAAAATGGCAGTTTCAGAATGGATCATGATCCCCTGATACTCATGATGGAGGAGTTCAGATTTTGTTATGGTTTACATCTCAAGTGGCTTTCAAATCTCTCATTAGAGATATGTTCTAGAATGAAATATTGGAAGACCAGCCTTTTCTCTACCCCAACCCCTGATGCTTCTTTGTTACCATGCAGTGAGCATCCTTATCAGTCTTGCACCATGATGTCCTGTACTAACAAACCTTCAAAGTGAGAAGGCCAAGACAATGTGCTGAAACTTTGTATAAAATTTTTTTTCTTATTAAGGAACCTTCTAACCAGGTTGCCATTGAGGGTGCCAGTGAAAAGAAGATTTAAGTCAGGTAAGGAAGAACAGGAAGATGCAGTGTCACATGGCTAAGTGATCCTATATTTGGGTTTTGAAGGATGGGTACACATCAGCTATACATATCAGCTGTGTGTTTGTGGACATGTATGATGGTAGTGATATGAGTGATAACCAGGTGTTTCGAATACAGAGACTCATTCATACATGAGTACATAGAAATGTAAATTATTTCACAAAGGTAGGATAAACAATATGGAGCAGGAATAGCAAAACTAAGCCTAGGAAAATAAGACAAAAAACAAATCATGAAGGACCTTGGCTGACCACTAAAGAATTTTTACTTGTATACTGGAAGCTATTGACATCAGTGATAGAAATTTAACCAAGGTTGTTTACTAATCAAATTTGGGCTTTAGGAAGATAGTGTAGGTACCTGTAAATAAAAGCTAACCAAATCAGAGGCAATAGTAAAAAAATGTGCAGTTGCCCCAGTGAGAGATAATGAGGCCCCAAATTATAAAAATAATGGGTAAGCTGGATCCAAGAGAATCATGTAGGTGACTTACATGGATTCAAAAAGATAGCTTGGATACAGGATTTGTGTGAGGAGCCTTCTGGAAGGATGGTCCGAATAAATATAAATTCTCAGTGTCATGAATTGGGGTGAGAAACGGAAGTCAGAGAAAAGAGAGGCTGTTTGGGAAGAAAAACATTATGAGTTTAGGATGTTGAGCTTGGAGCTGTTATGGGCTGTTGCTTTTTGAGAATAAGTAGAATTCTGAGGAACCCTGACATTTAAGAGATGAGTGAAGGAATCTCTAAGAGGCAGAAAGTCAAAGAGCACATTGTCACAGGAGTGGTCCCAGTGAGATTAAAGTGTAGCTCACATGAATAATATCAAATCCCTCACGCTGCTATTTGGGGACCACTGGAGGAAGGACACATACTCATGGTTGTGAATGAGCAACAGATTCAGACATAATGAGGACAAAGAAGAACACAAGTGCACATGCAGTTTGGCAGATGCTGAAGAGAAGCACACGAGGCACAGAAACCACATAGCTGTAAACCAGCAAGTTACTAGATACAAAACGAAAAGTATCTCTATTATAAAAGCATGCACATGTTCTTAGAACTTTCCTGCTGTTGTCCACAAAGGCAATAAAGGCTCCCCTGGACTGAGATTTGACCTTTCCTCATGGTAGTAATGCAGGTGGAGACGACTCAAAGGGTGTTTGATCTCAAAGAGATCAAAGCAGAGCCTGGGTGAAGCCTGGGAAAGAGAGCTGCAGGGAGAAGACAGAACATCACAGGGATCAATGGACATGGTTTGAATCCTTGGTTTGCATCAAGGATCAGCAGGTTTGAAGAATGTGGAGATAGTGGGGCCCACCAACAGGAAATACTTGCAGACTTAGAACAAAAGTGTGTACAAGATTTTAAGATTAAATGGGGGGGGGATCACAGGTATCATCCTTATCTAGGAATTATGGGAAAATCTCTAGAGGTTATCTCTCTCAGACTAGCTGAAGACATTCAAGTAAGAAATGTTTGGTTCCTACACATTCTATACCTATTGGCTTCTGGGTTCCAGGAAAGCCTAGGCTCAATTTTTTATCCCATAATAAACATTCTCATATTTTTATAATAGGAGATGGAGCCTTAGTTTAACAAAATGGGTAGAAAGTAGAAGTTTGCCATAATCAGTCACCTTCATAGCCATGTTAACCAGTAACTGTGTAACTGTGTTTTTAATGAAGATGTAATATAGTATATGTACTTTATAACTTTGTATCGTTGATGTCAGCACAAAGAGATGATCTTCAATCTTCACTCTTTTCTTGTTAATGAACAAAAATTAACTTGTGTTTTATAATGTATGAATTAATTACTTTTTAATTCCTACTGATAGATATTTGAGCTGTTTAGATCTCTTGCAGTTTTAGGCAGTGTGCTAATGAATATTTTATATATAATTGTGATATGTGTGTGTGTCTGTGTGTCCATTTCTGTCTAGTAGTCAAATTGTATGTGTATGTGTGTTATATATATATATATATATATATATATACATACACACATATGAGATACATATTTTGGAAAATACTCTGGATAACTGCTGAAGGGCACAGCTCTGTAGCATAAGTTATTAACTTGGGTTTAGGGCTTGGACATACAATTGTTTATGAACCTAAATATGGGGAAAACTTTCATTTTCCCAAAATTCTAACTAAAATTTAAATTTCTTTTTAATTATTGACATCAAACCATAACAGTGTTTGAAGTGACTGAGACTGTGCCACCAATGGAGCTCACAAATATTTCCACTATGTTGCCAGTAACTTGAAGAGTTTATGCCTGTCATTGCTTTCAAATCTGTGGCAACTGTGAAATCTAGTCAGTATCTCTTGCTATAGAATGTTAATGGAGAATAGATATTACCATATCACAGATCAAAAAAATGTCTGATGTATAAATTTGTCTTCATGGTTAGCTTATAAAACTTATGTTTTTATAGTATCATGATGAGAAATGTCCAACAGGCATAACCAGAATGTCAAAATTCATAGCACAAAAAGATTGAATTTCTAAGAATAATGACAGAATCTGAGAAATGAGAATTATTCTCATTAAATGAAAGCAATAATAGAAAACAACTAAATAGAACTATGGCATATTGGACACTGTTACTTATATAACTTGTTCATTTAATTCTTACAACAACCTAAAGAGGCAACCTAACTGTTTTAATTTACAAGCAATGAACCTGAGGTCATAGCACCAAGCCCTTAGTGTAACTTAACAACATTCCTCAGCTCCCCGGGGTCTGGGTGCTTATCTCTTGGATGAGCTAGAATTTAGGAGAAATGAATTCAGATATGTGATATAGTGAACCAAGTTACTTAACTTGGTTATCCTAACCTACATATGACAAGTCTGATTTCATATGTGTGCTACTTACTGTATTATCCATGTTTGGGGTAGGGCACTTAAAGGAGCTAACCAGGATGCATGGACTCTGGTTCTGAATGTAGTTTCTAACCCTACCTATACCACCATTATTCATTAATTCATTCATCCCACAAGTGTTTGAACCTCTATTATACCAGGCATATTTCCAAGTCCTGGGGATTTATCAGTGAATTGGAAGATGCAGTTCTTGCATTTTCAAGACACTGCACTCCAGTGAGAAAGATGAGACACAAAACACATTATTGTATTGTGTGTTGAGTCTCCCTCCCTCCCTCCCTCCCTCCCTCCCTCTCTCTGCATGAGTTTCAGGCATGCCCAGCCAGCACCTATGTACTGTTGTTATCTATGATAGCTTCAGCAATATGAAGTCTCATGGACTCCCTTTTTAGCCATTTCATCTTTCTTCACCAGGTTTATATGTAGCATGAGATACTGATATTGACATGCTTATGAGTCTTTTCAGGTAGCTCTCCTATTCCTTGGGGGTGAGGTGAAGAGGGAATCTGCTGGGAGACAGATGCTGTCAGAGGAATACATTGCTGACCCCACAGTGTCTTTCTGGATAGGAAGATTCAGCTCTAAGAAGAAAAGTCTCTCCAGGGTTTAGAGTTTCTGTTCTGTGATGATGTCACACTACTGACCAGTTTTATCCTGTTAAATTGATTAGTTTAGAAAACAACTTCTTTCTAAGAAAATCAGGATTAAAGGAGAGAATGAAGGACATTCCTGGGTTTGTTCTGAATGGCTGTGGAGACAGACTCTGTGTGGTCCTTTTTAAAGTCTTTATATTTTCTTTCCTTCTCTGAAACAATCATACAGGCCTCAAGGTAGCTTTTAAAAGTAAAGATAGTTCCACCTCCAGCTGTAAATTCATTTGAATCATGCTCATCACAGAGCATTCTCTGTCTTTCTTACAAAGTCAACTTGCAGTGTCAACTAGCCATACACCCCAGAGCTCCGGGACTGGACCACCAACCAAAGAGTACACATGGAGGGACCCATGGCTCCGGCCGCATATGTGGCAGAGTATGATGACCTTGGTGGACATCAGTAAGAGGAGAGGCCCTTGGCCTGAGAGTATTTGATGCCCAGTGTAGGGGAACACCAGGGGAGGAAGGAGGGAGTGGGTGGGTGGGTGGGTGGGGGAGCACCTCATAGAGTCAGGGGGAGGGGGATGGGATAGGGGGTTTTCAAAGGGGAGACCTGGAAATGAGAAACCATTGGAAATGTAAATAAAGAAAATATTCATTAAACAATAGAGCAAAAAACCAAAACCAAAATCAAAACCAAACAAAACCAAAAAAACCCAGCCCCCCCCCCACCCCCCAAAAAACCCAAAGTCAAGTTGCCTCCTGGTCTTAAACTAGATGTTAAATTGTCATCTTAATATTATTATAAAATAGTAGCTGTACTGGCTGGTTCTGTGTCAACTTGACATAAGCAAGAGTCATCAGAGAAGGAGCTTCCAGGTGAAGAAATGCCTATATGAGATCCAGTATAGTGGTATTTTCTTAATTAAGGATCAGTGGGGGAGGGTTCAGCTCATTGTGGGTGGTGGTACCACTCCTGGGGTGGTGGTCCTGGGTTTTATAAGAAAGTAGGCTGAGCAATCCATGGGGATCAAGCCAGTAAGGAGCACCCTTTCATGGCCTCTGCATCAGCTCCTGATTCCAGGTTCCTGCCCTGTTTGAGTTCCTGTCCTAATTCCCTTTGGTAATAAACAGCAATGTGGAAATGTAAGCTGAATAAACCCTTTCCTTCCTAACTTGATTTTTAGTTATGGTGTTTCACTGCAGCAATAGAAAACCTAATTTAGACAGTAGTGAACAACCCAAGCTAGACTTTATAAGTGACATGGTAGCCTTGTTGGGGTAGAACATCTCTGGCTGCCTCCTCAAGACATTACATAGACCCTTAAGAGTATGGGAGAGACTTCACTAAAAGCCTTTCGAACTCTGATGTGCCTCCTCAGACCACTTCTTGATCACTGTTTGGAGTTCTTGACATGAGAAGTGGAGTAGGTAGAGACATTGTAGCTCATAATTAGAAGTGAATCTCAGTGTACAAATATCAGCACTGCTAGAAGAGGAATATTAATCTGACAGATATCAGTGAACTGAGTAGAGAGTCAGCCTGCAGTGAGATGGAAGAAACGGAAAGACTCTCATAGTTGCACAAACCCTTCTAAGCAGGAAGAGAGTGACAGCTAAGAACCAGAGCACACCATGTTCTACTTTCAATTATGTCTGTTTTAAGCTCCTTCCAATTGGGAAGAAAGATCCTAAAGTTTTGACATGTAGCTAATCCCCCATACTCTACTTCAGGAATGTAAAGTAGCTCTAATCTGAGAAAAAGTTTATATGTATAAGTCAAGTCCCCAACCTCAACCCCCTGCTAAAGAGCTTGCTGCTCATACCCAAGAACCAAAGAAAAGAATAGTTTTGGTATAGACACTGATATTATTAAAAACATTTTTAGGGTTTTGAGTTTAAGTATCTAGCTACTGGTAACATGCCTATGTACACAAATGTTTTTGTATTTTGCATTAGGTTAATTTATTTTATATACATATACATGTCTCACATCAATGTTGAAAAAAACAGACATTCATCTTAGGGGCTATGAAGGTTGTTAAGTGGGCAAGAACCTTTCCTATGCAAGAATTAGGACCCGAGTTAGAGTACCACAAACACAATTACAGCAAATAATGGTCATGAATGCTAATATTGTTGGAACTTGGAGAAGGAGAAAAGTAGATTCTGGGAGCTGCTGGTTAGCCAGCCTGGCTAAAACAGAAAAGCTCTGTGTTCAGTAAGAAACCCTGTGTTGAGGAAATATATCATGCAAAGAATGATAAAGT
Organism: Mastomys natalensis; assembly: GCA_021653895.1. NCBI lineage: Eukaryota > Metazoa > Chordata > Mammalia > Rodentia > Muridae > Mastomys > Mastomys natalensis. Next base: position 636,104 of record JAJTUV010000648.1, read on the forward strand.
AGGATACCTGACGTTCTCTTCTCTGTATATACCAGCAACAAACATGTGCATACACATGTATGCAACACACACACACACATGCAAATACATGTACAGATGCACGCACGCACTCTGGCACACACTAGATGATTGATAGATGATGGATAAATAATTAGAAGATCTATAGATAGAGATGATATAGGTAGATATAGGTATATAGATAGATGATATATAAAAAATATTAAATTTATATAGAGAGAGAGCAGGAATATAGATGGTAAAGATTACAACATAGATGATTACAGATGCAGATGATAAATAATTCAACTTGGGTTAAACAAACTAAGCAGATACCATGAATTCAGACGTTAGAGTACTTGTCAACGAGACCAGGTGACAATTCTGCTAGGCAAACATTACATGTTGATTTCAGCCAGTTCTCCAACTGTCCACTTAGGAGTAAAACTCATCAGAGTCAGCACAAACTTCCCACTGCTAAGAATAGTTACTTTTCCACGGTCACCCATGGACATTTCTTGGTGCTAAAACGTTACTGAACTTCAGCATTCCCCATGTAAAATAGCCTATCCCATTAATTATTCTTAGACCCATTAAGTGTCACGGCCTTAAGAGGCCTGACAAATCAGTTAGTCACTTGTGAAGATAAAGACAAGGAAAGTTTAAAAAAAATTACCAGCTCTTCCTACACATAAGAAAAGAGAACATTCAAGCATGTAAGAAAAGGCCATTTGAGAAATCAAGTTGGTTAGAAATGAAATAAGGCAGTAAACGTGTCAGTCTGGTAGTGGAAGTAACATGGAGAAGTTTAGAGCCACAGATCTAAGACTGTCTAGTGAGTTCACAGCATGAAGGAATGGCAAAGGCTGAACACATTTAACTAGCATTTTAAAAACATGGAAGAAAGTAGAAAAATAAATACATTGGTGATTCTTAAGTGTGGCATTTGGAATGATTTAAAGTTCCCAGGACTTTGCAGAAGATTCCAGATCAAACTCAGTTCTGATATGGACTGTGGCTGGATCTCTGCTGGTCTTTTTTCACAATTACTTGGTGTTGTTATCCTAAAACCATACTGGGCTCCCCCTCCCTAGGCCAAAGAATCTACAAAACATTTTCAGATGTATTATTCCACTTGGTTTTCCTGAAGCCCTAATTCTTACATAAGGGTAGACTCTGTTATTGAACATATTCGAAAGAGCAATAGAGTTAGGGTCAGAAGACTGAAGCCCACATTACTCACAAGTTAAGTAATCACTTAAGTTAAGCCACCACTCTGAATATAGCTTTTCTATTAGTGGGCATAGTTTATTATCTGAATATACATGATTCCAGATGCAGAAATTGTAGTGGGATAACAATTTCCCAGAACTTTTGAGATGCTCATCAGCTCCTGTCTTCTTACCATCCAGATAATAAAACATCTATATCATGAACTCAGAATTAATACAGAGAGCTTTTAAAAATAGAAATGGTATACAAAATACATTTTAAATAAATGGTGCTGTTTATTTTAGATAATTCATAGAAGTCATTTTTTAATTCTTGTTTTGTCATGGTTTTCAAGACCTGGTTTCTCTGAGTAGCCATGACTGTTCTGGAATTTGCTCTTGTAGACCAGGCTGGCCTTCAACTCAGAGATCCACCTAACTCTGCCTCCCAAATGCTGACATTAAAGGTATACACTACCATCACCCATAAATTATAATTATTGAGAGTAGATATTCTTATATATGTGTTTTAAATATATATGTTTATCCCTGTATTTATTAGTAAATTATATATATATATTATATATATACACACACACACATATTAGATTGCACATATGTGTGTATGCAGTGTATATTTGATGAATTTATTTAAATTAAAACTTTAAAAATCTGATCAATAATCAGTAAATTTAAGATTTTGGAACCTCAGTTCAGTTTTTTGGATGTTAGGGGTAATAGTAAAAAACCGTACAGAATTCATTTAGTTTAAATGCATGTTCATTATTTGTCAGCAAATACCACCTATGATAAATGTTGTGGATAGCCCCAGCCTTGTATTTTGATCCTAGTTTCCACCCTCCTGAGAGGATTGAATCAATGTTGTGGATAGCCCCAGCCTTGTATTTATCATCTAGTTCCACCCTTCTGGGAGGGGCTGCAGAGGATGATTGAATCTGTACACAGTGAGTCTTGTAAACCTTCTGTCCAATTAAAACCTGTAAAATAAAGGCTAGAGCCAGAGATTGGGCAGTAGAAGGGGAGGTGGAGAGAAAAAGGCTTAGGGAGGAGAGAGTGAGAGGAATTCGATAAAAGGTAGAGCAGAGGAGAAGGGAGTCGCTAGGAGGAGCAGAAAGAAGCAGACGTAGAGCAGGGGAAGTCAAAGCAGAAGGAAGCTGACGACGGAGCTGGACAACCAGTGGCCTGGATAAAACCCAAGTTATAAGGGCAACCATAGCCGGAATTAGAATAGTATAGTGGTAAATCTGCCCAATCCAGGCGATGCGATTTATATCATAATTATTGAGTTGTGTCTTCCTTTACTGGTCTCATTTGGGTAGGAGATCTTACAGGGTAAATTTGGGGGTTAAATAATTACTTCTACTACAGTTTATGTTTGGTTATTTTTTAATAGCTTTATAAAAGATATAATTTGTATACCAACAGATTTTCTTATGAAAGTACCACTCAGTAATGTTTAGTATAGTCACAGAATTGTATAGCCCCACAGTCTGTATTTAGCATCCTTTCTCTACTCCAAGAGCAAACCATAAGCCTGTTGACACAGTGACCTCAGCCCCTCCTGACCCATTCCTGGGAAACAGTAGCTGATAACTCTGTAGATTTCAAGTGTAGTTGCATTGGCTGATTATTTTATTTTGTATATTGAGCCAACCTTCAATTGCTGGGATAATCTGCACTTGGTATGTATTATTAAAGTTTTTAAATATTGCTGATTTGATGGTACTTACATAAATTTTCTCACCAACATTATGAAGCTATTGGTGTATGGTTTTCTTTCTTGTAATGGCTTTGTCTGTTTGAACACCAGGATACGTTGGGCCTTATAGAAACAGTTGTAGTGTTTTATTTTTATACTTTTTGAAAGAGTACTTAAAGAATTGATATTACTCCTTAGACTTTATCAGTGGAGTTGTATATCTTTGAGCCTTTCATTTTGAAAAGTTTCTAAATAACTAATTTAATTTCTTTACTCATAATAAATCTATTGTGATTTTAAAATTTCTTGACCAGTCAGTTTTAGCTATATGTGTCTTTTAGGAATTTTCCCACTTTAAGTTATCCAACTTGTTCTTTCTTTACTACTGTTCTTATTTTTGGAAAATTAGTAAATAAAGTACTCTCCTTGATAGTTACTAGTTAATATAATAGTAGTTTAAATCTTCCATTTTTCCCAGTTACTCAGGGTAAAGGTATGCCAATTTTATTATCTTTTCAAGGAACCAACTTATGATTTCATTGCTATCTACTGTTTTTTATTTTTATGGCAATTATTTTTGCCTTAACCTTTCTCCTTTTTCCTGAAAAATGCATGGGAAAGTATGCTGCATTTTTTGTTTTCACTTATAATATTCAATTGGATCATTCTTTTTTCCCCTAGTGTCTTTGCTAGTTATTTTTCTTTGATTTGTTTATTTGAGAGATTAACTTTGTTTTATTTATTTGTAGATTTCCAAATTTTCCTCTGTTGTTAATTTAGAATTTAATTTAATTTTTGTCTGAGAATGTAGTGCATACTTTCAATTTTCAAATTTTTGAGCTAATTTTATGTCTTACATTAAAAATCTACACTAGATGGAGTGTTACATTGATGTTTCTTAGATAAAATTGCTTTATCATCTCATTAAGACTTTTGTTGACCTTCTGCTTAGTTGTATTCATTACATAAACAAAGAAAAGAAGGCCATAAATAAGAAAGAAAGCAAGGAGGGGGTACATAGAAGGATTTGGATAAAAAGAAATGATAGAGGAAGTTGTATTATATTACTATGATTATATTGTAATCTCAAAACATTAAGAAGTTATATGTGTATGTGTATGTATGTTTGTGTTATGGGCACATGAGTGCAAATATTCACATAGGCCAGAAGAGGGCATCAGATTCCCAAGAGCTGGAGTTATAGATGTTTGTGAACTACCTGAAGTGGGTGCTGGGAATTGAAAGTGAGTTCTGAGAGAATAGTGAGAGCTTTGCTGCTGACTCATCTCTTTAGTGTCCTTCCTCTCTTCTCCTGGCCCTCTGGGCTTCTCTTATGCAACTGTGGTGGGTGAGAGGAAGGGGGAGGGGGACCTTTAGAAAGTCCTAGAGACCTGGCATGTGAGAGATTCCCAGGACTCAATGGACATGACCTTAGCTGAAGTGCCCAACAGTGGGGAGATGGAACCTAAAGAAACCACCTCCTACTGGATAGACAGGGCCTCCAGTGGAGGGATGGGGTCACCAACCTACATCAAAAATTTTGACCCAGAATTGTTCCTGTCTAAAAGAAATACTGGGACAAAAATGAAGCAGAGACTGAAGGACTTGGCCCAACTTGGAATCCATCCTATGGATAGGCACCATACCCTGACACTATTACTGATACCATGTTTTGCTTGCAGACAGGAGCCTAGTATACCTGTCCTCTGAGAGGATCCATGGCCCCCCAGCATATATGTAGCAGAGGACGTCCTTGTCTGGTTCAGTGGGAGAGGATGAATCTAATCTTTAGAGACTTGATGTCCCAAGGAGGGGGGTTGCTGGGGATGGGTAGGTGGATGGGTGGGGTAGCACCTTCTCTGAACCTAATGGGTAAAAGGATGGGGTGAAGAACTCTGAGAGAGGGGACCAGGAGGGGGCAACATTTGAAATGTAAATAAATAAAATAATTTTTAAAAAGAATATATTGTTTAGAAACAAATTTTATTCAATCAAGGAAATTTAAATAAAATATGCTGAAATCTCCATCCAAACAGTTTTTGTATTTATGGCTATTTAATAAATTAGAAGATTGTGGAAAGACAAAATAATGATTTTTTTTTTTTTTTTTAGTTTTTGAACAGTTATATATTTGTTAATTTACTTTTATTTTTGCTATGTTTGGGTATCAAACCTGGGGCTTTATCAATGAACAACATTTTAGCTCTTCTTTTTCTTTCTTGATTTTAAAAACCATGAACTTAGAGGAGGAGAAGAGGAGAGTGGAGGCAGAATAGATATGTTGTACAAAGTCATCTCTTTTGTTTCCTTCAGACCAAGAAATTCTGCTTAGCCATCACTGCTGATCTAATTGAACAAATGCTAGAAACAAAACAATGTAGGGAAATTCAAAGCAACATCCTCTATATAGGAATGTGTGGCCAAATACCTAGAAAAGTTAAATTTATCTTATCTGTAAAGAATATAATTCATAGTGATTGGCAGCATCAACAGTTGATACTGTTTTGAAGACACTCTAGGCTGTCCGGTTGTTTATGACTTTCAGTTTCTATTTAAAGAGACACATTGTCCAATGAACACCGAAAAGATCTACAAAGACCACTAGCAGATAAGACATTCTATTTTAAATGAGCACCAAAGGGTGCTGTGCCCTGGCTTGTATCAAACAAATGGCCAGACTGTTCATAGCCCTCAGAACCAAACCTGGCACAGAGCTGGAGGAAATTGGTGTATGAACTTCTCAGCTGCTTCCTCAACACATGTTCTCTCAGGAATGTCTCCCACTTTATCTCCCAGGCTTTCTTCACAGTTACCCTTCTCTTTTCTGTAATAGCACATCCTTCTTTGGCTGTTTTCTCACTTCCCTGACTCCATCTTGTACTGACATCTCACTTGCTGTTGAGATCTTTATGTATTCATGTAATGCAGTAACTGAAAAGAAAAAGAAAATTGTTGATAAAGAAACTAATCCATGGGGCAGAAAAGAAAATCCTATATGTTTGGAACTGGAAGCTTACTGACTGAACACCTAGCTTTGGTAACAGTTTTATTCTACTTGGCTATTGGTGTTTAGCTTTCCATTCTTGATCAACATAATCTCAGAGCCTCAGTCCATTGGGATGGCTTTGTATGGCAATGCTTTAGGGCTGTCATTTCTCCCTCCTAAGACTGATAGCCTACTGGGCTTCATGATAGTAGGCTGATAAAAAGGAAGGGCACTAGTGCTAGTATTGCCATGATTCCAGGAACAAGAGTATTCCCAAAGCACAAGAAGACACTAATAACTGTCATTTCAGAATTACTATAGCCCTGTGGCTAATGAGCACAAGACAGACTAGCTCCTATACTGAGGAGAAAAGGTTCTGGGGCATGGAGGTGGACCTGGGCCAAGGATATTGTTCCTTCTGTGACTGCATAAGCTATATTATAAGCTCCTTTAGTTCCGAATTGTCCTTGAGGGATGGCATTTAGCTTTTCTCTTGTTTCGTGTGTGCATCTTCTAGTTACAATTTTGTATGACAAAGGCAGAAACACATAAAGGAAGATAGTTACACAGTGCATAGTAGCTTTAGAAATCTCCTAGTAGACTCCCATGGGAAATATTTTTTTTTTAAAGTCTGAAGAACTGGAGAACAAACATGATTGATGTCTTAAAGCATGGCTAAGTACATTGTAGGTCATGGGTGCTATATAGGTCATAACTGAATGTGGAGGGGATAAAAGGTTTGTCAGATATCTATTTAAAAATAAAAGGTATAAAGAATCACTTGCCTGTGTTGCATCATGTAACTTCCCTGCAGCCTTGGCTGAAGTGGAAAATTACAGGTTCTTTGGAAAGTCAGTTGTGTTGGATGGTGTTTTGCTGGTGCAAACACATAAAGGAGTGTTTTCCTGAAGTGGACACAGGTGGTAGACTCATGAAGGAACGTTTCACTGAAGCAGACACAAGAGAGAGGATGTTCTGCTAAATCAAACACATGAAAGTACATGTGATGAAGGTTTTTTTTGCTAACAATATGCATGTATTGATCTGCCTTATATTGCATAGTTGAGCTGCATTTGTTGGGACTCTGCGTACTTGAGCTGATTGAACTCACGCAAGACACTTGCTGAGACAAGGCACGTGGAGAACATGTGATGTTGGAGGGTATAAACAGGGCTCAGTGGAGTGATGGAGACAGAGCCTTGGCTTGCTGGTACAGCTAACTGTGCAATGCTTGGGTCTTGCATCTTCGCTGATCTTTGCTTCGCTGAGAGAGCAGAGCTGAGAACTTCTGGTGTTCCTGCTGGTCCCTCCTGTTGACTTGTGCTGAGGCTGAGGCCTGGCTGTCCCTGCTAGCAGTGCCACTGCTGCTGATTCCATGCTTGCTATCCCCACTCTGCTAAACTGGACTGCTGGTGTATCCGTGAAATGTTTTTGAGTGGGTTATGCTGCTGCTACCTGCTAACCTGTGAACTGAGCTGCTGATTTCCAGACAACACAGATGGAGGATACTCTGGTGATCCTTTCTAAACAGGTCCACTTCCCTTGTATCCTTTCTTTCCCACTTCCTCTGGTGGGTGGTGGGCTAAAAAGGAGGTTAAAGTGTTTAAAGACCATCATTAAAAATAAGGTTTTAAAAAGTTAGAGTTACACTTGGTTCTAAAACACAGTATATGCACTCTGCCCAGTGTGTACCCTTGTGCTACACAATGCCAACAAACACTGCCCATAGCTCAGACGAGACTATTGTGAGCTATGCACTGCAGTGATTCATTGTATATACATCCATTTGCTCTTAGATAAATGTAGTCATTCATTATGGAAAACAAAGACCTTTGTGTTTTTTACTGACATTCTTCAGTGTGTTATTATTAAGCTTTGACTTTAGACTACATTGTCTTAGAATGTTTAATCTTAAAAGTTACTGTTTTAAAAATTGTTAAAAGAATATTGACATTAGTACAGAATTCCCAATAAGTTCTGAAACAGCAAGCTTCTATTGTTTTGCACTCCATATTCATATCACATGGTGTTTTCAGCATTGAGGACTGTAAAATCAAAATATCAATCAACTCTGAAAAACATTGAAACACTGAAGATTCTCTACCTCCTGTAGTTTCAAGACTTAATGCTCTCTGTGGAAACAAACAAGAATATCTGCTTTAAGTGGTTCACATTCGCTTTAGTCTTCAATGAATAGTAAGATTACATAAATACCAAAAAATTATTTTAAAATAAATTTATTTATGAGTTATTGTTAGTCAGTGTTTGCTTGGTATACCTATTTTATGTGCTTGATATCATGAAAGAATTTTGGGGCATAGGGAGTCACAAGTGAAAAGGCCTTGATCTAAAGGAACTCTTAGATTCCACAGAAAAAGAGACATGCAAGCCACCATGATAGTTACAGGGAGACTATCTGATGAGTTTGCCGTTAGTCTTAGTTTCACTACCAAATGACAATGAAGCCCTTTCATGTTGTAAAATAACAGGACCACAGACACAAGAGAAATTCTTTCTAAATACTCCAAGTAGAGATTGCTGCATGTGAGTAAAAATTGAAGGCAGGGAATTTTCTGAAAGTCAGTTGGTTCAAAACAGTTACTGAAATCAAGATGAATGATCCAGTGTTTGTGATTGTTAAAAAAATCAGATTACTGAAAGATATTCTGGGAGAACATAAAATCTCTTCTTTTCCTCATTATCAAATAACACCCTAAATTATGATAATTTTTTCAAAGATAATTGACTAGGAAGAAGAAACTAAGGTATTCATGAGTTCCTTTTGGAGACTGGGTTTCCCTTAGAAAGAATGTCTTGATGTAATTTCTTTTTTACAAAAAAAACAATAAGAAAGCATAGTTAAATATCACAGAAAATGAACAAAATATTTTTAAAATGTGTATTTTACAGTTATGTTTCAAATGGAATGTAAGTAACTGGTTGGACAGTTCAAATGGATTTTTACCAATTTTTTTATACTTTAGACAGAGAAAAAATATAATTTCTGAAAGCATCCTCAATGAATTGAATATGACTTATGAGTAGTTTGTATATCCAGTGGATTTTGTGGTTGGAGAAATGGGAAGGACCTGGGAAGAGTTGAGGAAAGAAAACCCACAGTCAGAATATAGTGTATAAGAAAAATCTGCCTTCAATTAAAAAATTATTTAGTTAAATAAAATGACTTATGATTTGAAACAATAAAAATACTTTAAAAATCTATCTTGTACAAGAAATGTGATAAAATAATCCAAAGCCAAATACCTTCTGAAGAAAAGGTCATAAATCAATTCTAACATTAAAGCTATGAAACATTACCCTGAAATCATATATATTAAAAGAAATAGAGTACCGAGAAGGTTTCTGTTTTTGTCATCTTGAGATTGTAGCTAATTTTCTTTAAGTGATTAATTTGTCTTGAGAAATTGATAATGAAATATTGGTGGATCATTGATTTTCTAGGATGATGCTATAAAAATCAAATGACCTTCATGCACTTCATGCACATGATTTCCAAGAGTACTTAGAGGGATCTAGAAATACAAAGCTCAGAGTTGTCTGATAAATGATATTTTTTACTCTCTTTTTTGAGGAAGTCGTCTTTGGATGTTCCTGTGGCTTGGGACATTCTAACACCTGTCTTAGGATTTCTATTGGTGTGATGAAGTACCATAATCCAAAGCAACTTGAGGCAAGAAGGAATTTATTTGATTTACACTTTCCCACACTATTCATTATTGAAGGAAGCCAAGTCAGAAATGGAAGCGGCAGAAGCCTGGATGTGGGCACTGATGCAGAGACCATGGAGGAATGCTGCTTACTGGCTCTCCCTCTCCCCGTCCCCGTCCCCCTCCCCCTCACCTTTTCCATTCTCTCAGTTGCTCAGCTTGCTTCCTTATAGAACCAAGGACCACCAGCCCAGGAATGGTCCCACTTATAATAGGCTGTGTTCTTCCCATGGATCACTAAGAAAATGTCCTAAGCCAGATCTTAAGGGGGAATTTTCTCAATTGACATTCTCTCCTTTACAGTGACACTAGCTTGTGTCAAGTTGTCATAAAACTAAGCAGGACAACACCAGTATGTGATTGTGAAGCTGTTGAACAGAGAAGGCAGAGCTGGGTGAAGGTATGATGGGAAGTTGATTGTCAAAGGCAAGATCTTTAAGATGGTTCCTGAAGAGAGTCCTATGAAACCTGGATGCACAATGTAGGGGGACAAAGACTTGGACACTGTATACTGAAGGTGAGTAGAAAAGTAAGTCACAATAAAAAACTCTAGTGAAAAGTAGTCCACAGTACACTGTAGAGCAGATGGGCATATGTTAATTTAGTGTGTGCTCCAAGTTCTTTTGGTGGAGTAGAGACAAAGGTTATTAACATTTGCAAAGAGAAAGATAGAAACCTAACAACAAGACTACAATAGTATTCATTTTTATAATATGATATCAGCTCTTACCTAAAGTAGGAACGGACACCTGATCAAATTCTTTACACATACTGAGTCATAAAAGCATGTGATTCGTACTGTACATCTCATATTACTAAACTAAAGTTCTTAGGAAAGTTGCTATGACTGGCTCTTCAAAGATCAGAGAATGTCTTTGCATTCATCACTGCTAACCGAAGTGGTGATTATTTTTTTATAACCAAAAGTATCAGACCAAGCCATGCCTGTTTCCCAAAGGTGGCTCTGACATTTGAAAGTGAAACTTGGCATTAGAAGCCTATATGTTTCTGGGGGAAGCAATCTTACGAGCTGTGAAACTGCAAAACAATGTTGTGAAGTCAGTGATTTCTCCATTGGATTTTCTACCCCAACATATCTATGATGTTGGTACATAGATAGAGACATTTTCCTTCCACTGTCTGTTCTTTATGTTAAGTCATTAGAGTATTGATGTAACTTTTTGAAGATAAAAGTATAACAATCATAGTTTTTTCATTCATCAAACTTTTCTGTTGAGAGTATTTATGATTGGTGTGCATCAGCTAAATACAAGTGAATAAATCATTATCTCTTTTGTTGATCCTCTCCCTGAGCAGATAATGTCAGTTTGTAACAGAACATTCCGTACCTTTATTCATATCTGTAAGTGTGATTGAAAAACAGCAAAGCATCCAGGTGTGGTGGCACACATGTTTAATCTCAGCACTGGGGATTCGCTAGAAGTTTGAAGCAAGTGGTTTGAAGCAACTCACTGGTGTCTACATAGTGAGTTTCAGGACAACCAGGGCTGCATAGAGAGACCCTGTCTCAAACAAACAAACAAACAAACAAACAAACAGTAATGAGAGAGGGGGAAGAGAGGGAGGGAGGAAGGAGGGAGGGAGGAGGGAGGGAGAGGAGGGAGGGAGGAAGAGAGGAGGAGGGAAGAGGGGGAGGAGAAGGAAGAAGGAAAGAAGGAAAGAAGGAAGAAAAGTATTCTTCTCCTCATAGGCTGTCCTTTTACTCAGTGTGACAATACCATTGCCCTTGCCAACGAATAGAATCTGTTTCCCCATCTATTGAATCTGGGCTTGACTGGGATGAAGTCATTGGGGCTATTAGGTGTATTAAAAAATATGATGGATGTGATACTGGGACATCAAACACAGTGAACAGAATTTGACATTGAAGCCTGATCTTTGTGTGTGTCTGTCCATGATGCATCCCTCCATATCATAGCAACAGATGCATGTCCCATCCATAATCATAGCAACAGATTCCGCATGTGTCCCATCCATAATCATAGCAACAGATGCATGTGCCATCTCCAACTTAGTAAACAAAGTAGTTAATAAAATCTGATATTTTTTTTACATCTCCAAGAACTGGGGCCCTTTGTAATGGGAATTATAAATTCTAGGTAGCTCATATAAAAGACACACACTCCAGGTATGATAGTTACAAGCTCTAAGCCTAGATTAGGAAAGTTTTGGAGCTGTTCTAACTTACATCCCAGCCATGTGCCCCTTGTTACTTGCTGTTTCTCTGCGCCGTGTGCTCATGGTTCATCTCCTGTCATGGTGGTTTCTTCCTCCTTCCATGTTTTTTTCCCCTCCTTTTTCCTTTCTCCCTAAGGCCCCCAACCAGATAACTGAAAACCCACCTATCTTTATCTACTGCCCAGTTATAAGCTTTAGCCTTTTATTAACCAGTTAACTTGGGGACAAGGTTTGGACAACAAAAGTTGGTGTACATGAGAACTCTCACTCATCTTGGGGTAACCAGGTCTTGGGATACAATATTTAGCATTTGAATACATAGCAGCACCAGATCAACTCCAATAGCCCTTCAGTATCTGGAGATTAAGCCTCATATATAAGGAAAGCTCTGAAGTGTCCAGCCATATATCTGTGAATGCATGCTTTCTTTTATAAAAAGACTTGAACAGCACTCAAAAGAACATTTTTTAAGTTTTTGACCCTAAAATTTACTTATTATTATTCTATATTTTTCTTTCCTTTATATCCACTGAACATTACTGTTGAAATGGTTTTTGCTTTTAACTTTCTTGCTGTAGTTTTATTTTCTAGGTATTTTAATTTCCTCACTCTTCTCTATTTCAAGTTGCACCACTGTATCTCCTTGTTATTCTGCTAAATTAAAGCAAATAATGTAATATTCAAGTTGTTACAGCTCCGACTTAGGGTCTATAATGTGTTTGGAAGAAAACGTTATGTCTTGAAAATGATTGATTATTCCAATACAATTCATACCACTGTTACATGGTGGCACAACTTACCTGGCAGGCCGGTGTTGTAGCATCCAGGACCCATACTGGGTAAGATCAACCCAGCATTTCTCACTCAGTGACCTGCATGGGACTCCCTGCCACTATAAAAGCTAACATGCAGGTTAGAAGTTCCCTGGTCTCTATGTCTGCACAATCTGCATTTCAGCAACGAGTTCATCTAGCAATGGCAATGCTTTTTATTAGGGATCTCTGGGTCCTCAACTCAATATCGAGTATCCATTAATACCTAGGATATAGTACAAGATAGCTAGACTGGATTCTTATACTATGCTTGTGGTGCAGCAGTATTATTACACTCATGGATATCTATGTTTCTTCCTTTTCTTCTCTCTCTCTCTCTCTCCTATTATAATATATATATCACCAAATGACTATATTGTGTAGCATGTAATGTCATGTGTGTGTACTGTGTGTTTGTGTGTGTGTTTTATTTTGTTGGAAAGTTTCAAGGGCAAAGGGCAGATATGGGGGGATGGGAGATGAGTGGAATTGGAGTGCATGATGTGAAACTCACAAGGAATCAATGAAAAGTTCAAAAAACATGAATCACTTTTTTTAGTGCTTTGTAGTTTGGGGTTTGTTCTGAAAGCTTATACTCTAGGTTGCTAATATCATCCCTAAATCACATATTTGATATGCTTCAATTTAGGGACCGTTATGTTTGACATTTCACAAATGGCTAGCAGTACATTGAACCTAGAGTCATGTCATTTCGTTTCTCTGCTATTAAAATTAAATGTCATGATATAACATTGACCTTATAGAAGTCTTGAAACTACTGTCTCTGTGGTCAGCTTAAACAAGGCTCTGCTGTTTCACATGGGTTTCAGAATGTATGCTAGCTGGTTTTTGAAAATAGTGACTAATACTGCTATAGGTTTATGTTTGCTAGACACTATTAGTCATTGAGTCTATTGTAGAGATACATAGACTATCTATAGAAGTTTTATGAAATTGCATGTTTGGCAATACAGTATACAAAATAAAATACTTTCATAGGTTAACATTTTGCATGACTCTCCAAATTATTCAGGAGACTGAGTGTTACTAAGAATCAAGAGTTAGGGTTACATCTAAGGGTATAACCCATTCGAGGAGAATGCATCCTGATACTGTTAAATGAATACATCATTCTCTACACTGAGTCAGAGATGAGCACAAGATCACTTTTGTAGACTTCATTTAACAAGAAAACTAAAACACTCAAGGGCCATACTCTTCATTTTTCAGTCTGTTAAGTCTGAATACTATAATCTCCAGTTAGGGAAAATTTTTGTAATTAGAACTGAAATTGGGAGCAAGAAACATTGAAACAATAAATGAATCTTGATAGAGAAAGATTTAGAGGGAAATTTGCCATTATTGTTTTAGGCAATTCAGTACATAACTCTCACACCCCATGGGAGTTCCATTCTTGCTCTTTAGACATTTTTACTCAACCCGATAACACATCTGCATTCAGACTCATTGGTATTGGTCTTTCTTTTTAAGCAAAACTCCAATTGTACTGTTTGCCAAATGAATCATGGCTCTATTTCCTGTGCACTACTTCTAAGCCATCTGTTCTCAACCTGTGGCTCACAACCCCCAAGAGACCACATATCAGATATCCTGCATATCAGATAGTTATTTACATTATGAATCATAACAGTAGCAAAATTACAGTTATGAAGTATCAACTAAATAATTTTATGGTTGGGGTCACCACAACATGAGGAACTGTATTAAAGGGTCACAGCATTGAACCTTTAATTGCTTAAGAACCACTATTATGGTGTTTTCACAAACATTAAAAGTAATCAATGCAAAAAACATAATAACAGAGTGACCTATCATGTGATCTTTAGAGACTCCAGAACTGGTGTTTAGGAAGTATCCTAGTTAGGGATACTATTGCTGTGATGAAATGCCATGACCAAAAGCAAGTTGAGGAGTCAAGGGTTTATTTGGCTTACATTTCCATATCACTGTTCATCACTGAATGAAGTCAGGACAGGAACTTAAACAGTGCAGGAACCTGGAGGCAAGAACACATTCAGAGACCATGAAGGGGTGCTTCTTACTAGCTTACTTCCCCGGGCTTGCTCTGCCTGCATTTTTTTTTTCTTTTCATAGAAACCACCTCCACTAACCCAGAGATGGTACCACCACCCACAATGGGATGGGCTCTCCCCCATTAATCACTAATTGAAGGAATACCTTACAGGCTGGCCTACAACAGATTTTATGGAGACTTTTTTTCAGTTGAGGTTCCCTCTTCTCAGACAATAGTTTGTGTCAAGTTGATATAAAACTAGCCAGTGCAGAAAAAAGAAATGTAGCTTTGGGCTATTCCTATAGAACCGTAGAATGTTGTAAATGGATTTTAATAGGCAGTTTAGCCTAGAAGGCCTGAGTTCTGATAGAAATGCATATAGTAAAGATTGTATGTAGTCTTTCAGAAGGAAACAAGACTTTATTGGAAACTGGACTAGAGGAAATTCATGATCCATTCTAAAAGAATCTTGATGTGCTCTGTCCATGTCCTAATAACTTGAGTGAGGCTGAATTCAAAAGTAATGGGCTAATTAATTTGAATTTAATTAATGAAACTCCAAGGCAGCAGAGTTCAGGCTGCCTCATTACTACGTACTACATTTAGCCAGCTTTCTACTAATATTAAGAGGGGAAAAGACTATTCAGTTTGATAAGGAAAGGAACATGAACTGAATTAAAGTTATATTCAAGGTAAGTGCTGCAAATGGCTGTAACTGTTAGTGAGATAGTACTGTTAAAGAGAGAACTTACACCTTTGACTCCGACAATATAAAAAGCACCTTCAGGAAAGTTTTCCCCATCAGAGGCTTCAGGCTATGTGAACACCACATTTGAAAAGGTTTCCTTTTAAAAGGATTATGTAACAGATAGTACCACCTCAGGAATGCCCTGCTCAAACAGGGATGCCAAGGAAAGTGTTTTCCCAGGTTTTGCCAATGTGACTCAGTGACCTTTCTGCTGGTAATAAGGAAGAATCTTGGGCTGGCACCAGACTCCACTATTGTTCATGTGGTGCTGCCTTTGCAGGCATCTAGAATGAAGAGCTATGAGGTCACGGAGGTTTTCACCAAGGTTCCAGAAAAGTGCTAGTGATGAAAAGCAATAGGAACAACGGTTGAAATCCCTGAAAGGCCAGCGTGTAAAGGATGCTTGTCCAAGGCCAGTTCTAACAATGTATTCTGCAATCCAAAGAGGAGATGATGTGAAGTCAATGACTAATGTAAAGCAGGAGCACACTCACACTTGATGGGTAAAGCAAGGCTCCAACAATTTTATTTTTTCTCTTAGTCCTTATATATCTTTTGAATAAAATCCTTCATACAGATAAACAATCGCATTATAACCATTTCTTAATTATGAGTTTCGATCACACATAATGATTACAAGTTTCATAAAATCTTGTTTTAGAAACAAGCTATTCTAAGTCCCACACTTGGTCGCTCGGCTTCTCATATGTTTCTTCTCATAATACATCTATATCCTAAAGTAATACTTTTTCTGTTACAGATTAACAGAATTTGAGCAAGCCAAATACTGTTAACAGTTTCTCTTGTACTGGCAGGTAGAAATTTACAGTTACAAGGAAGGAGATAGATGCCATGTTATTCTAACGCAGCTAACCATACACCTATTCTTAGAGTGTTTCATAGTAAAGTAAATGTGTAGTTAACTGTATTACTGTAGGTCAGAGATCTTTTACTTTTCTTGAGACAACAGAAAGAGAAGAATCTACCCAGTCTACATGCAGCACAGCACTAAGTCCTTGAGACACTCACCAAAGCAAATGAGCAAATTTATCATTATAAACCAGGACAATCAGATTCTACAATGGGCACGTGGTAGCTCAATCTTAATAGTGGGCACTGAAATTCAACTACTGTCTTCGACCATTACTTACCTTCTGTAGGGGAAATGCATGCTGCCCTTAGCAACCAGGCATACTTTATTCTTGCTCTCTGACCTCAGCAGGCCTTTCAATAGGTAACTAAGAATGTAATTTGTTTTTTTTTTTTTTAATTTTTACTTTTACTTTCATGTTGTATCCTAGGTTTTTCTGCTTCAAAGCAACTGGTAAAACATGCTGACCTAATTTAATTAATGGGACATAAAAATCACCTTGACTCTGTCTTTTTAACCATACTATTTTAAAGTTTTTCTTATAAATCTTCAGCTAAATCATTAATCTAGCTGAGTGGCATTGGTTTTTGGAAAATCACCACTATTGTTATGCATTGTGATTATATTGCTAAGTGGAGAATTAGAACCCCCTGCCAAGGATATTCATACAGAGCAAAAACCTAGTAACAAGGAGTCTTCGGGAAACAGGACCCTTGGGCTTTGCCTCTCTGAAGTACTCATTGTGAATCATACTCATATTGCTTGCAGCTCCTCCTGCAAGGCTATGGGCAGATGCTGGAGATGTCAAGAATGTGGGACATCTGCCTCTGAAAGTTTTGGTCACTGGCTGGCGTCAGGACAAGATAGAGCCTAAATTAGATATTTTTTTTATTGCTGTGATAAAATGTTACATCCAAGGCAACTTATAGAAGGGAAGGCTTATTTTGGGAATATGAATCCAGAGCCTAACAGCCCATTCACAAGGATAGAGTGTCAAGCAGAATGCCCTGAAGTGTGGCTTCAGTCTAATCTCAAGGGGCTTGTGAGTTATGTAAGGGTATTTATATTACAGTCGCTTGTCTAGTCAAAGGAAGGGGAGCTGGCAGGATGGGACAATCTTTCCAAGCACTGTTTTGCCTTTTTATTCTTTCAGGAAAAATAGCTTCAACAGTCAAAAGAGTGTGTAGAAGAAGTGGCAGGTGTGGTCCTTAAAAGGATGAGCAGAAGCATGAGAGGAGATTGGAGGCATCAGGGAAAAGTGTCTCCTATAAAGGCTTGATTTGAAACCCATCCCTTTTTTTAATTAGATATTTTCTTTATTTACATTTATCCCTTTCCCCAGTTTCCTTTTGGAAACCCCCCCATCCCATGTTTTTATGAGAGTGTCCCCCTCCCACCCACTCTCGCCTCCCTGCCTTGGCATTCCCCTTCACAGGACCAAGGGCCTCTCCTCCCACTGATGCCTGACAAGGCCATCCTTTCCTACATATGCGGCTGCAGCCATGGGTCCCTCCATGTGTTTGTTTGGGGTTTAGTCCCTGGGAGCTCTGGAGGGTCTGGTTGGTTGATATTATTGTTCTTCTTATGAGTTGCAAACCCATTTCTTTGTTCTGTAGTATAGCACCAATTGGGATAATATCAGTACATAAGCACTGGAAAATATATTATTATATTTAAGTTATGGGATATTAAATGTCTAAGAATTTATCAAGAACTTTGCCATCTAGTGTGAGAGAAAAAATAGTGTCTTTTTTTGCATTATATGGGTTAGTTTTATTATACTAAGTGGAACCATGACTGTATTTTGTCTTCATTTTAAAGTCAAGAGTGATATAAGCTAATATATTTGGGTATTGTGCTAAAAAGGCAGGAATTTGTGGTGATTGCTATTCATTGCCAACTCCACTGGATCTAGAATGAACTAAAAGATGGTGCTCTGGTGCAACTGTGAGGACATTTCCAGGGAGCATTAACAGAGTGGCAGCAACTTCTCCTGAGAGGTACCAAGAAGACTGATGGAAAAGCAGTGCTTGACGTGTCTGTACTTACTGGGAGCGCATCTCTGTTGCTGATGTTCTCCTATAGCTGCTATTGCGAATAGGAATGTGTCCATGATTCCATCCTCCATGCATTTGCTGCTGGTATATATTGCTGTTTGCAAATGATTCTGTAATCTGTCACATAGCTGAAATTGGTGATCATTTCTAGAAATACTCTAAGTAGAATTTCTAGGATCTATTGTGTATGATAACATATCATCTACAAATAAAAACAGCTTGATTTAAAAAAAAAAAAAAAAGAAACCCATCACTACCAGGGGAAAACACTATTCATGTGATCATCATGAACTCAGTCATTATCTATTCAGAAACACAAGCAAAGCTACTCTGCATTCCTATACATTATCTCAATCAATTTATATCTTTTAAGTGTAAGCTGGAGTGCTGACCTGCCTCTACCAATAGTGAAAAATATAGAACCAAAAAGAAAAATCAGAAGATCCCATGTCAAAAACAGTGAGCTCAGTTGTAGAGAACTGCCTTGCTGTTGGATCCCTTACTTACCCCTTGTAGATTTTAAGATTCCTGGAGCACCAAGGAACTTGTCTTGCCTCTGGGGGAAAAAAAAAAGGCTTGTTTTCAGGGAATTATTTGGGTCTTGAGAGGAACAGGGTTAAGAAATTGAGGAATAATTAATTGTTGTATACCTGTCTAAATGAACAAGCTCATCTGTATTTTATACTTAGTGGCAGGGGGAATCATACTAAGTAAGGAGTCTAGAAAACTAAAACCCAGCAGCTTCAAAGACCAGAAAATAACGATCTTGGTAGACATTTACAGAAAAAGGTCAGGTGTCGAGATGCAGCTACAATGGAGCTTACTAGAAGAGAATCTGACTTCAAAAGTTGTGGGTAGATGGAGCAAATGCAAACAGAGACATCTGCAAAATATCCACCGTGGCTTGGCTAATCTCAACAACCACCAAACAAAATCATATGTTTCTAACCTACACCGACTGAGCTATTAGAAGTGAAGGGCATTCCAAAACCATAGTATTCTGTTTTCATGATTTCATTTTTTGGCAAAGTCTTATTTTCAACAGATTTCCAGACAAGTTGGGGCATGCCAATGTGCAGACAGCAGTGGAGGGCAGCACACTCTCTAGGGGTGGGATGCTCACATAAAAGAGCTACCTACCACAATGCCTCTTCAACCTCCAAGGCTTTGTTAAGCAAGCTAACTTCCTCCTATTGTCTAAAGACGCACGGAGGACAGTGTGCCTATCTACTGTAATATGTTCCTTTGGACATTGAACTTAAGTCAGCTCTCAGCCTCCCACATCCACTACCTATGTAAGACGGCTTAAAACCTGCTGAGGTCAAGGTTCTTTTAGTTGTTACCAGAATTCAGAGACCTGTTAACCCAGTGGTCACTTTGAAAACCACTGCTTCCTTTGTGTTCTCACTACAGTCCTGCTTTCACTCTGAGAGCTGAGGGCTGAGAACCTGCCTCCAGTCTTTCTCCCTGACCTTTACTTCAGCAAACCTCAGAAAGAATCCTCCCATACCCTGTGACACAGGAAGCACAAGGAGCTAGGTAAATCATCTACCTTTAATGAGGCTTCTGATTTCTTTCAATGTATTTTCATCCTTCTAAGAGAAAATTACTCTTATGAATTTAACAAATTTTATGTTATTGAATATACACAGAGAAAGAGAGACACAGATAGACATACACACAAACTCTCTCTGTCTCTGTCTCTCTCTGTGTCTGTCTGTCTGTCTCTCTCTCTCTCTCTTTCTCTCTCTGTGTGTGTGTGTGTCTGTGTGTGTCTGTGTGTGTCTGTGTGTGTCTGTGTGTGTATGTAATAGCAGGAAAGGACAGGACAGGACTGCTCCCTAGGTACAGTGGAGGAAAAAGTTTATTGAAGGTTTATTGTAGATATAAAGGTCCCCAGAGGCAGGGGACCTTTGAGACAGTCTAGAGTGAACAGGACCCTGAGCCATGTGAAGAGAGGAGGAAGGGAAGGGAGAGTGGAGAGAGGGGTACCAGGTGCATCAGCTAGAAGACCAAAGGTACAACATGGGGCAGGTAATCAAAACGTCTGGATTACATACGGAAGAAACTCTGGGGACAGGCAGCCCAGACCTTAGGCTGTAGAATTCAGGGTAGGTGGCTGGGTGTCAGTCATAACAAATAGGAATTATGGGATGCTGGAAGAACCTGGAGGCCAGGTCTGCTTTGATGTGTTAAACAGGCACCTTAGCCAGTTGTCCCTGGCTTGAAATTTAACACTTTCCTTTGGTTACTTAGCAGAAAGTCTCTGGTTTGGACAAATTAAGGATTTCCCTATTTAGTTTCTGCTCTGGCTTTCAGTTAATGGGGACTAACCAAAGTGTGTTGAGAAAGTTTCCAGAGAAAATAGTACAGGAGGAAACCTACGGAAAATTGCAAGAATTATTAATAACAATTCACCCAAGTGTGAATGTAATTTGGTGACTTGAATTACTAACAGTATAGGCAACTGGAATCTTGATTGTTAATTTTTAAAGCCATAATTCTGAGGATTAGAATAATTGTTAATTTAAATCAGTTATTCCTCCTGAAAGTGCTATGGTGTTGGACGGTGTCTCTACACGTAGGTGTAGAGACAATTGTTCTAAGACAGAACAGGTTCAAATTCCATACAAACTCCATTTCAAAAGGGAAAATGTGATTTAAAAATAAGCATATGCCTCTTTAGCCCTTTGGGATTGAAGGAAATACTAAACATTCAATTACACTCTGAATCCAAGAGACTGGGAAAAACGAAGAGTAGTGTACAGTGGTTTCCATGGTTATTGTTATGGCATGACTTCAAACCCAGCATCTCCCTTCCTGACCTTTCATGGAAATTAACCTCCCATCAGTTCACAGAGATCCACTTGCCTCTACTTCAGTGCCAGGATTAAAGCTATGCACCACCTGGCTGAGCCAATTATCTTCATATGTTTCTTAAACTCCTTTAAGTATCCAGGCAGTATTCAGGCAGGCATGGTGCTGGAAAAGCTAAGAGCTCTACATCTTGATCCAAAGGCAGCAGTAAGAGACTCTTTTGCAGGCAGCCAGGAAGAGGGTCTCTTCCACACTGTGTGTAGTTTGAGAATAGGGCCCCAAATCCCACCTCCACAGTGACACATTCCTCCAATAAAGCCACACCTACTCCAACAAGGTCACACCTCCTAATAGGGCCATTTCCCATGGGCCAAGAATATTCAAACCACCACACTTCTATTTTGAAGTTTTAAAGAAGCATTAGACTTTTTCTTTCTGCTCTTATGATTTGAAATTATCTGAAGCTTAGATATAAGAAAAAGTAAAAGTTTCAGGCAAGTCACACTTTCAAATGTGTTCTTCAATCAAAATTAATATTACTCTAAAAAGTAGAGTGTATTATTTATTGCTTTTCAACATTTTTCAAATGAAGTATTAAGTATTAAGGAACTCAGACTTGTCTCATGCTATATAATAGAATTTTAGAATCATTTCTATGATATATTGAGAAAATGCAGATAAGTCTTAAGTTTTACTCTAACTATCCAGTCCTGAAAGCTGCTGGTGGTTGTAGGGTGTTTTAAGCAGGTATAGCCTCCATTTTTTCATGTGATTAAATGCATGGCCCATAAGGGAGTTATGGCCTTGTTGGAAAAAGTGAGTCACTGTGGAGGTAGGATTTGAGATCTCTTATGCTCAAGCTCTGCCCAGTATGGCACACAGTTCCTTTCTGCTGCCTACAGATCAAGATATAGAACTCTCATTTCCTTCTCCAGCACCATGTCTGCCTGGATGCTGCCATGCTTCCCACCATGATGATGATAATGGAGTAACCCTGTGAAACTGTAAGCTAGCTTCAACTACATGTTTTCTTTTATCAGAGTTGCCATGGTCATGGTGTCTTTTCACATCAATGGAAACCCTAAGACAGGGGTCACTTAGTCTCTCAGGGATTCTACATTTTTACATGCAACACAAATATTAGACTATATCTAAGTCTTCACAGAATGGAAGCCTGTATCTTATTTTAATGATCATAACATCATCAAAGGTAATTTAGATTTCTATTTTGCATTTTAGAAAAGTTGATCTGGGATGTTGGTCAGAGAGTCTGATACTTTTCCCCATCTTTTGGCTTTCTGGGTGCCCATGATTTGGTAAAAAGAAATGTACTAAATAAGCAGAGAACAGATCTAAAGAAAGAACTCTTCCTGCCTACTTAAAGTAATATTACGATTAAAATGCAAAAGTTACAACAGCAAAGATGCTGCTTCACAAGCAATATCCCTTTAGCGAGAACTCTTTTTAAGTAAGACTGGGTTTTCCTGAAGCTGAGACTTCAAAGTTGAACACAGGTATGCCAAATGTGCTTATCTGTCTTGACCATTGTTAAAATTAACTTGGTATAAATGACTATTTAAATAGAGTGAAATTAGGCCAGCTAGCTTTGACAGTGAACCACTGTAGGTATGCCTTGTAGATAATCATCATCCAGTTACTCCTTATAAATAGAGCAGTAATAAACACGGTTGAGTGTGTCTGTGGTTGGACGAAGCATCTTTTAGGTATATGCCCAAGAGTAGATAGCTGGATCTTGAGTTCCCATCTTCTTGAGGAACTGCCACACTGATTTCCACTGTGGCTGTACAAGTTTGCACTCCCACTAGCAATAGGCAAGTGTTGCCCTTACTCGCATTCTCGACAGCATGAACTGTCAGTTGTATTATTGATCTTAGCCATTATGGCAGGTATAAGATGAAATTTCTGAGGAATTTTGATTTGCATTTTCCTTGATGGCTAAGGATGTTGAGCATTTAATGCTTCTCAGCCATTTGAGTTTCCTTTTCTGAGAATTCTCTGTTTAGCTCTGTATCTATTTTTAAATTGGGTTATTTGTTTTCTTGGTATCTAGGGTTTTTTTTGGCATACGTTATATATTTTGGATATTAGCCCTTTATCAAATGTGGAGTTGAGAAAAATCTTTTTCCATTCTGGAGGCTGCCATTTTGCCCGATTGACAGTGTCCTTTGCCATGCAGAGCCTTTTCAGTGTTATGAGGTCCCATTTATTAATTATTGGTCTTAGTGCCTGTACTAATGGTGTCTGTTAAGAAAGTCTTTTCCTGTGCCAAAGAATTTGAGGCTCTTCCTCACATTGTCT
Source organism: Mastomys natalensis (assembly GCA_021653895.1). Classification (NCBI taxonomy): domain Eukaryota; kingdom Metazoa; phylum Chordata; class Mammalia; order Rodentia; family Muridae; genus Mastomys; species Mastomys natalensis. The sequence goes on from JAJTUV010000648.1 coordinate 659,604, forward strand.
TCTGTCAGGTTCAATGTATCTGGTTTTATGTTGAGGTCTTGGATCCATTTGGACTTGAGTTTTGTGTAGGGTGTTAAGTATGGCTGTATCTGAATCCTTCTCACATGCAGGCATCTAGCTTAATGAGCACCATTTGTTGAACATACTGTCTTTTCCCTAGTGTATATTTCTGGCTTCTTTATCAAAATTCAAATATCCGTAGGTGTGGATTTATGCCTGGGTCTCCAATTTGATTCCATTGGTCAACATGTCCATTTTGTGCCAGTACCATACTATTTTTATTGCAAAACGCATAAAACTCACAGAGACTGAAGCAGCATGCACAGAGTCTGCTTGGGTCTGCACTATGTTCTCTGTATATATATTATGGCTTCCAATTTAGTGTTTTTATGGAATTACTGAATTTACAAATGACTGGGTCTCTGATTCTTGTGCCTTCTCTTGGGCTCTTTTCCTTCTGTTTGTTTGTTTGTTTCCAATTCTGGTATGCTTTTTAAAAAATATTATATATTATATCCCTGTATTGTATTGTATTGTATTGTATTGTATTGTATTGTATTGTATTGTATTGTATTGTATTGTATATATTGTATTCCCTTAGAAGCCTGTTTGTTTTCTAATGAGAGGAAGAAATGGAATGGATCTGGATGTGAGATGAGGTGAGGAGGAATTTGGAGTTGAGGGAAAGGAAACCATAATCAGAATATATTACATGAGGAAAAAAATCTATTTTCTATATAAGAGTAGTAACAAAAGACATCTGTGCAAGACATCATAGATGAAGATCTCTAAAACCTTATTCAGTCACCTCTTTCTATCCCCTTAATTATGTCACAGTTACTATGCAAGACCATGCTACCTCTCTCTAGCCCTTTCTCTTACATATCTTCAGAACCAAGTGGTCCCACTGTATTCCTCATTCTTTTCCAACCATCTGTTCCCCTAAGAAAGAAACTTCCCTCTGTCCTTGGGCAGGAATGATTCTCTCACAAGGAGTTATTCCCATCATAATTCTAACAAATAAAGCCTTCATCACTTTATGCCTCCTTTGTCATAGCACCCCCATCCTCTCAGGGGTTAGTGACAAGGCAGAGATGGATTTCCACTTCATGGGAAAGAATATATCATAGAGAGAGTTTCTATGATTCATCTGATGGAGAAATTTTACTGAATACACTCATTCATGTGCCTGCCCTCTTGGGAATTCTTAGAGGATTTCAGGGATGGTTTACATGGGTAAATATATTGAAATTATTCTGATTACATAAAGGCATTATTTCTGTAGCATGCTCACTAGGACAATATATAGTCCTAAAATATAGGAGTCTACTTGCTGATGTTCTAAACTGGTTGATAAATCTCTTCAAATCAAGGTTACTTTACGTAAATTCAACTAAGATTACCCTATCTTATCATGCACTGTCTATTTGGAAATTTCAAGTAGTGACCTCTGAATTCTAAATCACAAAAGTAGTTTGTGAGAACATTTGGAGAATGCCTAGTTAATTGAGTTTTCTTTTCTTTTCAAATATTTGATAAAATTTCAGAAAACAGCCAAGCATTTTTGGGGAATTGGGAGGTAGATCATGTTCTATCCTGATAGAATAAGGAAATATCCTGAAGGAATAAGGAAAAGATCAAATGTGTTTCTTCTAGCCCTTCTTCAGATGAGAGTTTTTATTACAGAACACATAATTAAGCTGGAAAAAATTAAGGTTGATAAAGAGTTGGGCTCAGAGAGATGGACTTCCTAGGGTATTGGAGCTCAACTCTCCAATGCTTATTTTAGAGAGGTATTTTGTTCTCCTGAGTTTGACTTTCAAAGGAACCAGGCTTCCTGATTAGCAGCTCATTCTGGCTTCCACAGGGAAGTAGGAATGACTGAGGATAGAAAAGGCTTTCTGTCCTCTCATGCTCGGATTACTCTGCAGAACAATAACAAGAAATAGACTTGCTGAGATCATCAGAGATGCTCCGATTGTGACTGCCCTCTTACATATTTTATTCCAAAATAGGAAGCAACTATTTCTGTGACTCCATCAAGGAAGTGAGAATCAGCATTTATTCTAAATATTGTGTTCTTAGGCCAGTTACATTCAAAAATAGACTCACAGGAATTGAGAGGCACTTTAAGATTGTCTTTTTGAGGTCATTCTCTGATTTTATGGGAGCTCAAATATATCCTGAGGAAAATACCCAACAATCTATTTTAGAACCCAGTGTTGTTTGAGTCAGAAAAAAATTGTACGTCAAATCCACTGAAGTACATTCAGTCCAAGTTGGTGTTTTTTCCTACCTTACTGATATGGTGTGAGTTAAAAAATCTAACTTTCAGTTGTAGAAGTTTTTGGTGATCAGATTGGCAAAATAAGATGTTTCTGACATTGACCTTAAACATTTAGGAGTAGAAAGGTTTAGCACTATATGGAAAGATAATGGCAACATTCTTTCTTTTTGCCCAGTGGTGTGCACATACCAGGTAGAGTTCCTGTGCCTGCACAGCTGCACGTCATATTTCCTGACTGTTAAAGTCAGAATTGTTAGTTCCTCCCCAGCCCTAATTAAATATTTCTGATTCATAAAATGTTTTCTGGTTCTAAACTATTCTCCATATCAGCATCCTCACGCTGGCAAGGACTTCCTGAACATCTGCTCTGCCTTTGCTTACGTACCCATTCTTGATGGGTAGAGAAGAAGAATAGGTCGTTTCCATTATGTAGTAAAGCTATCAGTCTCCTTCACACCATTTAAATTATCTTATAATCCATTGTTCTAGACTGAAGCCTACCATTTGTTCATCAGTTCATTCCTTGCTTTAGTTCTGTGTGGTAGAATAAATAGATGGTAAATGTGTTAGGCTCTAACAGGGTAAAAAACAAAACAATACAAAACAAAAACATTTTGCCATCACATAGCTTTTTTTTCTAGAAAATATAAATTTGAGTAAATAAAACAGAAAAGAACATAATTCTCTGAAACCGTGGAGAAGAGCTTGGAAGAGCTCAACCTTGCCCCAATTAAATAGCTCATTTTGAATTAATATTCACTTGGATTGGCGTTGCAAATGCCATTCTTGATTTCTTGACCTACATTTTCTATGTAATAGAGATCTGCTTGGAAGCCTCAGTGTGTCCCATCTTGTTCTTTGTTGTGGTTTGCTATCTGTCTTGTCTCCTCTGGGCCTTGTGTGCCTGGAAATCATGCAAAGCCAACATCCTTCCTACTTCTCCAGTAAGAAGCCCAGGAACAGTCTAAGACAGGGTAAGGATACTCTGCTATGTGCTCAGGGTAAGCTGGGCAGAGGAGGGTCCCCTTATGTCCTTCAGGAAGACTTAACCATCCACAGTCTAACTATGGAGTGTGCTTTCCAGTTCACCTAGCATTTTTATAAGTATCGTCAGATGTGCCTGAGAGATTAGACATCACTAAACTAGAACCTAAGAAATAAATGGCCCTTGCTAACTTTACGTGCATCTGGGTGCTGTTATGCTACGGGAGTCACCTTTGATAATTTGTGCTCACTTTAAGAAGGCTCCATTTCTTCTTTCTATTCTATTCTATTCTATTCTATTCTATTCTATTCTATTCTATTCTATTCTATTCTATTCTATTCTATTCTATTCTATTCTATTCTATTTAGTTTTACTTACTGTCTTAGTCAGGGTTTCTATTCCTGCACAAAAGACCATGACCAAGAAGCAAGTTGTGGAGGAAAGGGTTTATTCAGCTTATACTTTTATATTGCTATTCATCACCAAAGGAAGTCAGGACAGGAACTCATACAGGGCAGGAACTTGGAGGCAGGAGCTGATGCAGAGGTCATGGAGGGGTGCTGTGTATTGGCCTGCTTCCCCTGGCTTGCTCATCTTCCCTTCTTATAGAACCCAGAACTACCAGCCCAGAGATGGTACCACCCACAATGGGCTAGACCCTCCTCCCTTGATCACTAATTTTTTTTTTAATTCTATTTCTTTTTTTTTCCTTTTTTAATTTTTTTTTTTTGCTTATTCATTTTATAACCTGTCCCAGTCACCTCCTCCCACAATCCTTCCCCATCTCTTCTTTTCTGAGTACTTCCTCCTCCTGTATCCCCCACCCTGCCACTTTAAGTCTCTGAGAGGCTAGGTGCTTCCTCTCCCATTGAGGCCAGATGAGGCACCCAGCTAGAAGACCATACTCCATATACAGGCTGCATGTTTTGGGAGAGCCCCCACTCCAGATGTTTGAGACCTACATGAAAACCAAGCTGCACATTTACAACATATGTGCAGGGAGGCCTAGGTCCAGCCCATGGAGGTAGATCTGTGTAGACTAGGTATGCTCCACAGTTGGTGATTCAGTCTCTGAGAGCTCCAAGGGTTCAGGTTGGTTTACTCTGTTGATCTTCCTGTGCAGTTCCTATCTCCTTAGGGCCCACAATCCTTCGCCTATTCTTCCATCCACTGTTTGGCTCTGGATGTCTGTATCTGTCTGAGTCAGCTGCTGGTTAGAGCCTCTCAGAGGACAGCTTGCCCCTGTCTGTTCTCAGGCTGGAGGTTTAGATCCTGGGAGCTCTGGTTGAATCTTTTAATTCTCATTCTAAAAAGGACAAAAGCACCCTCACTTTGGTCTTCCTCCTTCTTCTTGAGTTTCATGAGGTTTATGCATTGCATCTTAGGTATTGTGTGTTTTGGAGCTCATGAAATTCTTAGGCAAATGGATGGAGCTAGAAAATATCATCCTGAGTGAGATGACCCAATCACAAAAGAACACACATGGTATGCACTCACTGATAAGCGGATATTAGCCCCTTGATCACTAATTGAGAAAATGCCAAACAGCTGGATCTCATGGAGGCATTTCCTCAAGGGAGGCTTCTTTCTCTGTGATAACTCTAGCTTGCATCAAGTTAACACACAAAACCAGCCAGTACACTTACTCACTTTACATTACCCTCCAAGAACCCCACACCATACTTCCTCCATCTCCCTTCCCCTTCTCCTCTGAGTGGGCGGTGCCTCTCCTGAGTATCCCCCAACTCTGGCACTTCAAGTCTCTTGCGAGGCTAGGCGCTTCCTCTTCCACTGAGGACAGACAGGACAGCTCAGCTAGAAGAACATATCTCAAGGACAGACAAAAGCTTTTGGGATAGCCCCCATTCCAGTTGTTTGGAACCCACATGAAGACCAAACTGCACATCTGCTACATATGTGCAGGGAGGTCTAGGTATAGCCCATGAATGGTCTTTGATTGATGGTTCAGACTCTGAGAGCTCCAAGAATCCAGGTTAGTTGACTCTTTCCCACCTTTGGGCTCATAATTGTTCCTCCTATTCTTCCATAAGAGTCCTCAAGCTCCATCCACTATTTGACTGTGGGTGTCTATATCTGAGTCAGCTGCTGGGTGGAACCTCTCAGAGGACAACTTGCTCCTGTCTGCAAGTATAACAGTATCATTAATAGTGTTAGGGATTGGTGCTTGCCCATGGAATGGGTCTCAAGTTGGGCCATTTATTGGTTGGCCATTCCTCAGTCTCTGTTCCATCCTCTGTGCCTGCATTTCTTCTAGATAGAATAAATTTTGGGTTGAAAGTTTTGTGGGTGGGTTGGTATCTCTGTGGCTCCACTGGAGTTCCTGCCTGGCTATAGGAGATGGCCTCTATAGGTTCCATATCTCCAATGTAGTGAAGACTCCATTTCTAAAAGCATTCTAAAGGTCTCATTCTTTTATTTGCTTTTGTTTTTTGAATGGCCCTCCATCTCCAGCTTATGTGAGAGTTTTAATCTTGTCATGTCACAACTCAAGCTTCAATTTGTTCTTAGTCTCTTTCAGACTGGTGACAACATAGTCATCAGCTTGGGGTTCAAAGGGCTTGCTACTTTCAACAATAGACTACCACAGACCAAAGATTTGCCCCTTTAGAAGATACTCAAAGTACTTTCAGAGATTTACCCCAACTCTCTACCTACCTTGAGTCTCCCCAGCCTCCTGATTGCCTCATCTTGGCCAACCTTCCACTGAGCTCTATTCTATCTCCAGGTCCCACCATGGTATGTGTCATTTACTCTCCTTGGAATTCTTACTTCCATTCTCATAGTCACCTAACATCATTAATACTCTTGTATTAATGCGCTTTTTTTTTTTTTTTTCAAAAGAAGAGATTAGGTATTGTCAACTGGGAATTGGCTCCAGGTTTAATCAATTTATTTTTATTTCAGGTTACCTTCTGAAAAGTTATGGTACCACATATTCTCATGAATTACAAGGCTTACTCTTTTGGGTCTGAGTAGACAATACAAACTTGCTGCTGGTGGTCAGGGTGTGGGCCAGGTACCTGATATCTTCTTCAAGGATGAAGTAAAGGTACACCTACCACACAACAAGCAAGGTAACATTATTCAAAGCAATATACAGATCAAGTTTGCTGTCATACTTGACAGTGAGCCACATGAGTGGAAGAATATTCAAGGGCTGCAATTATTACTAGGGACTTCCTTTTGGGGGTTCAAGACAAGGCAGAGTTCCTTTGCTAAGGTCAAAACAAGCAGTTTTCTGTTTTGATTGAGAGGCTTGGATTACATAAATCTTTGTTCAAGGTCCCTTCCCACAATACATATCATTTTAATCATAGACTCACTCAAATATGCAGAGGAATAAATTGTTAAATAGATTTTTGTTTATTAAATGAGAGCTCACTTAGAAGACAAATTTTTCCTTATCGAGCATTTATATGACAATCATTGTGGCCATATTGGCCCTACTTGTTCCCAGATATATTGAAAATGCATTTGCATACAACTGTCCAAGTCTGATGGTTGATAAAGGTATAAAACAAACTCCACTGTTTAGGGAAAGTATGCAAATCAATATCAATGAAGACTATTAACAAATTCATTATGTAGAGTGGATGATATAGACTTAGGGTGTGCAGGTGAAGGTCTCAGGCTTCCAAGTGCATTAGAAAAAAATACCTGTGCATTTTCCAAGCCAAGTGGAGTGTCAGATTGCTAAACTATTCTCTGTGTGTACTGTCTCAGACTCAAGAGGTCCCTGGCTTCCTACAGAGCCCATTAAAAACACAGCTGAGCTACAAGCCCTGCGAGGGTGAAATCTACCTAGAAATGAACAGTATACTCTTATTTTCTTTGTGTGCAAGTATACATATATACATGCTTATGTGTTTATACACATGTGTATGGAGGTGCATGTGCATGTTCATATATGTGTATATAGGGCAGATATTAACATTGAATGTCTTTCTCAATTACTCTCCATCTTATATCTTCAGACATGGTCTCTCCTTGAACATGGAGCTAGACTGCCTGAATAGCAAATTCCTGGGATTCTTCTAGCTCTGCCTCACTAGTGCTGGGATTCTAGCCATGTGCAGTCATTTTCAGCTTTTTACTCTATGTTTGGAGGTATCAAACACAGGTTCCCATGTTTGCACTGCAAGTACTTTTCCAACAGTCGTCTCTCTAGCCCACATCCTTATTTTCTCTCAGTATTCTGTCTTTTCCTCTTTCCTCTGCCAGTTGTTTACTCTCTCCACATCAGCATGTATAACACATCCTTAAAAGACAACAACCCTAACTCCTTATACCACCATGAATCCCCTTAGCACCTGAGCTAATGTGATTGTGTGTAGAAGAGCTTATGGTAAAACTACAATTATTTCTTTGAAAAGAGGAAACCACTCTTGTTGATTTGTAAACCTCATGTAGAAACTTAGCAGTGGTTTAGTTAAAATTTGTTAAATGAATAAATTGATGGATAGATGGGTAGAGAGATATATGCATACATGCATGTATGGTTGAATGGGTGGAAGGATGGATGGATGGATGAATGGATGGATGGACTGGATGAATGAGTGGATGTGTGAATGAAAGGACAAATAGTTGAGTTGATGGATGCATGCATGGGTGAATGGGTGGATATAAAGAGAAGTGTGAAGGTTTCTGGACTTACAGAATGCCATGCTCTTGATATTTTGGGTTGTTTCTTACATTTATTTTTCACAAAAGGGCACATTATGGGCCTGTAATCTTGTTCTAAGCTGGTAGCAATTTCTTTTACTTAATTCTAAATTTTACATATATTTATTTTTAAATTAGTAAGATTGTATTATTTATCATGCATAGCATGCCATTTAAAATGTTTTCTAACATGAACTATGGAATGGTTAAATGTAGCTAATGAACAAATGTACAATCTCACAGGAGTCTCATTTTGTGCTACAATTTGCTATCCAGTCTCTGTATCTTTTCAGGCCTGATTCAGCACTAGGTGTAGGTTTTAAAGATCTTTGGTATTTCTGATACCCCTGGCTCCAGCTCCATATCCTTTGACCAACATCACCACGTTCTCTTGAGCTCACTGCTTTGGGTCTTCATAGATATAAGCAAGAGCCCAGGAAGCATGAGACTTCCTGTAGGGCTCTCTGAGACTGCAGCTGAGTCACACACCACCAGTAGTTGTGGATCTTCTCTGGAACTTAATTTCCTCCCAGCTGAGTAAATTTAATTTACTCCCAAAAAGTCCCCAGCTGAGGAAGTGTTTCATTTTTTAACCCTGGCAACTGAAAGTTGTCCGAGTTTTCAGCTGGTAGGTAGGTTGGGAAGTTTTTAAGACTTATTCAGACTCCACTCTTGCCAATGCTGGCCTTAGAGGAATGTTACAAGGTCTCCTGTCTTTGGGGAAGGTGAGTTCCTAAAAGCATCATATCACACCCTAGTGACTGAAGACAGCTATGCCACGTTCTCTCCATACCTGTGTTACTTCCTCTTGAACTGCATTTGTAAGTCTGGGATTTTCTCAATTGGCAAGCATTCTCCTGTCAGCTTTGTTTTTCTCAGAGAATCATATTTCTCCTTGATGAACATAGCATTCTTTCAAATGTCTTCTATTTGTGAGTCACAGGGACCCACCACAGTGAGGAGAAAAGTCCATCTGTAAAACAGAGCAAGTGATGACTCAGTGGACCAAGGGCACATTCCAGCAGAAGACACTTCTGTATTTTATCATGGGCAACTTTCCACCACCTCCACCCAGAAAGATGAAGTGCACTTGGGGCTTTTCCCATGCATTCATACCTGCTATCTCTCTTCCAAAATGATAGCCACGTGGCATTTTCTCACATTTCAATGATGGTGTATGGTTATTGTGGTTTAGAACTTAAGGTTACATGCAAGTAAGAAATTGACATGTAGACTGAAAGTGGGTGTATAAAGCAATAGACAATTTATTGGGTGGTTTGTGAATCAATTTCATTATTCTGTTGCCTCCATCAGTCTTTTCAGTTAATTTAAGATGTAATCAAGCCTTAACTGTGTCTATACTTTGACTTCTTAGCATTTCTTTTGGTACTAGGCAGTATGATGTTCCAAACACACACACACACACACCACACACACACACACACAAAACAAACCTGCACATGATTAAGAACTATAAACTACTCTCTAGCATGCCCTCCTGGCACTCTCTCCTTTGTCTTTATAGCAGTTCACACCCTTGGTTACTGAGGTTTCATTTATTTACTTTCAATGACTCTCTCCCACTAAATTGTGAAATCCTAGACAAGGGAACTCATGTCTGTTTACGCAGCATCTTGATTGGTGTTCTGTACATCATAGACTTTCCATAACTGATCAATGAACAAAGCCAATCAACAACTGGCATCTTCTTACCTGGAAACAAGCCCAGAGTGCTTCTTTTAAACAACTGAGGTTATTTCATCCATCCAAGGTTTGAAGGGAGTCCACAGAGTTCCTCAAACTTCAGGTACAGGTCTCTCTATTTTCTTATGCTCATATTTGTACCTTCACCCTACTACAAACTGCCTAGTGGCTAATGCAAGAAGGCATTGTGGTCTGTCATCCTTATGCTATCCTCCTTCTCACACTGTTCCATGTTGTCTGCATGAGCTCATCTCGTGAGGCTTCCTATCCAGATTTTCTAAGCACTTTCTCTCTGATCTGTGTGTTCTTAGTTGGGCATCAGCAAAATCTTCTAATTGTACAGCTGTTTTTCTCCGTAACTCTGAAAGGAATGGAATTTGACTGTAGAAACAATAGCAAACTCAGTCTTAAACATCAATTTTCTTGGGGGAAGGAGCTGGAAATCAAACAAAACTAGGCTTTCTCCAGGTTTCCAGTGGTTAGCTGTAACAGAATGGTGTCCACTCCAATAATCATCTTCCTTTTGTGTGAAATGCCAACACTTAGCTCAGAAGAGGAAGATTTGACTGTAGAAACAATAGCAAACTCAGTCTTAAACTACAATCTTCTTGGGGAAGGGGACTGGAAATCAAACACCTGAAGAACTGATTAAATCCGCTTATCTTCTAAAACCAAGGAGGCCAGACAGTGGTGGTGCACGCCTTTAATCCCAGCACTTAGGAGGCAAAGGCAGGCGGATTTCTGAGTTCAAGGCCAGACTGATCTACAGAGTGAGTTCCAGGACAGCCAAGGCTATAAAGAGAAACCCTGTCTAAAAAAAATTAAAAAAAACAAACAAACTAAAACCAAGGAGATGAAAACTGCCTGACTTTCAGTGCATGCCCATTTACGGTGCATCCCCAAAGACTTACTTAGAGTTCTTTGCTTCTAGGTACCAATCCCAAGAGGTTTAAATGTTCCTTGATCCTTATCTGTCATGTTTTTATACTCTGAAACATCTTTAGGACAAGGAGGAAACTTTTTCTTTCTTACAAAATGGGAGAAAAGAGAAGCTATCCTTTATTTTAAGCCTGATTCTGAGAACACTTCATAGAAGCTGAGCATATGGAAACTTAGTGCCCTGAACCCTTCTATCAGCCCAGCACAGCGGTGCACATTTCTAATCCCAATACTAGGGTGGATGATACTGGAAAAACAGCAAGCTCAAGGCTTCCTAGGCTACTTGAGGACAATTTGAGGGCAGCCTGGCTACATAGTATAAATGTCTCAAGAAAACAAATCTGTGTCTGACTATCCCCACAAGTCCTCTCACATGTAGAGAGCCACTAGATTAGTGTGCTGGCTTCAGTTATCTCAGATGTCTTTTTTTTTTTTTTTTTTTTTAAGTGATGACTAAGTGTCTCATTAATATCACCTAAATAGCATCCCAAAATGTTTTCTCAATTCTCAAATTCTATCAAGGCACTCGTTCCTGTAATTTTTACAGTAACTTATCCAAATAATACATTTAAAATGCTTTATTGGTAGTAATAATGAGAAATAATAACTGATCTAGTTTTTGTATATGTATAACATCCTGGTTATTTTCAATAGAATTCCCATGAATTCTATACTACTGACAACGTTATAAAGTATTTATTATCCCTATACTGCCATCATGAAATAGGGTCACAGATTAAATGATTTGCCTGTGGATTCATTGGTAAGTAGTAGAACTAGGCTTCATAGCCAGGTAACTTAGGGGCAACAGCTGGCACTTAACACCACCTAACGGGCTATTGCTATTGTTCTTAACACCACTGGGGTTTCTTCCTCTGGCTTTTCCAGTGGAACCTGAGGAACAGCAGCACAAAACAGCTGAGTGCTTGTTGGAGAGAACAATGGTGATGCCTTCGGATGCAAGTTTGGGACGGATGCTGCAGCAGTGGCTGCGGACAATGGAAAAAACACAGTGTGGATGGAGCATTCCAGTCCCAGAAAACAGGGCTAAGGCCTTAGAAATGAGGGTGGAAAGAGTATAAGACCTATCACTATGGCTCTCTGCTGGATTCCTTCCAGAAGCTGGTGAGTAAAGCAGAGAGTGAACCTGTATGTGCCGTGATGCTGAGTGTCCTGTGCACATAGGCCTGTGTGGAAGATACAGAGAGTTTATCGAATCAGTCTAGATGTTATTGTGAACATTTGCACTGACTGCATCCCAGGCAGACATTATCCATGTCTTAGATAGGGAAGGCTGATAATGGTGCTGGTTCCGGCTCAGGAATGTTTTGGTTTCGAACCGGTTTTCCATTTCACTTGCCAGACACAAATGTAAAGTCATAGAAAAACGTCTTAGATGAATTAGATCACCTCATGGTTTGGGAAGAAAACTGATAAACACAAATCTTGCTGAATGCCTGGAAGGTCAGAGAGTCAGTGCCTGTCAGAACAAGAGAAGGAAATTCCCAAGGTTTTGACAAAGTTACATATGGCCATTTGGAACTACAGTTCAGGGGTTTGTGCGTTCTGCTCCAGCAGTGTTGAGGCATGCATGTTGTTTAGATGGAAGAGGGAAGTATAAATAGGAAAATTAGCACCTAGACAATGGAGTTCTGAGTTCAAATCTGGAGAGAAATAAGCTGTGGAGGCTGCTCTTGGGGTTGTTCATGTTTGTCTCTGGGTACCTCTTTCTGAGGGTTAGAATATTGTAAGAAAATTTGCTGATAAGGAACTGAAAAGGAACAAGCAAAAACCTAAAGTAATGCTTAATTCTGAATTCAATCCACTGGGAAAATCCTAAAGTGAACTAGATTAATTCCCCCATTGCATTATAGGCCAATTAAAAATATTCATAATAGGAAATGTACTTGGTTTTACTCTTTCCTTGTGTCAAGGAGGCCCTCTAACCATTCAACAACTAGATTCTCTTCTCCTTGAATAAAATCATCCTCAGAGTATATCCCCATTAAAAATCTGGCAGAAGATTTGGGATAACAGCAACATGAAAGAATCTTAGTGCAAGACTTTTATTTCTAAATATGAACCAGTTGCAATAAAGCCATGAAAAGACAATCACTCTGGGCACAGTACCAACTTCAAAATAGTAGCCACATAGCACGGTGAATAACAGTGATTCATAGACACACAGCAAAAGTTTTAGACAGGCAAGCTTAAAGCCATTATTAGAAAGAATCAGCTAATAACTCAAACTTTTCAAACATGGCATGGGTTGTCTTATGAGATAATGGGGTGAAAACAAAAGGAAAAGCTCTAAAGGGCAAGTATAGGGATGGGGATTCTTTAATGGAAGTTTGGGCTCAGTGACACACAGTTCCCTATCAAATTAGGTCATCTTTTCTCTCAAGCCTCTTTTCACTTTAGCATAAACTTTTAAAATAAAAAGTTCACCTGGATATTTCACTTGTTTTCTCCCTTAACTTTATAGATATATCTACTTATGAAGCAGGTAAAGTTACTTACTTGTTAAGTTACATTTATTAGATATATGATTGTGGTTTGCAGATATCCTATCTTTTATTTTTTTTTTTTTGGAAAGAGGGATCAGAATATGAATTACCATACTGCATTTCAGGTTCCAGACATTTTACTGAAGACAAAAGAAGAGGTTGATTTTATTCAGGGAGAAGAGTATCTAGTTGTTGAATAATTAGAGGGCCTTCTTGACACAAGAAAGGAGTAAAACCAAGTACATTTTCTATTATTAATATTTTTAGTTGGCCTATAAAATAATGGGTTTCATCATAACACTTTCATGCATACATTATTGGACTTCCTTCATATTCATCCCTCAGAACCTTCTTTTGCCCTCTCTCCTGCTCTCTTCTATCAAAGAGTCTTCCTCCTGCTTCCATACCACAGATCACAGAGGAAACATGTGGTGTTTCTCTTTCCTAATTCTCTTTTTTTCTCTTTCCTTCTTTTTGGTCTTCTTTCTCTCTCCAACTATCCCTACTTCTCTTTCTACTCTCATGTCTCACACACACACACACCACACACACACACACACACACACACATACATGCACGTGCACACATGAAAATTTCGTCAGTACTGGGGATCAAAAGGAGGACCTTGTAGAGTTTATATATGTGCACTTCCCCTGAACTATAGATTCACTGCCACTCACCCTTTTTGGTTTCCTTAAGATTTTGAAACTATGTTTTCTTAAGATATTCAGGCTGGCCTTGAACTCACTCTGTGACTTAGGGAGGTCTTGAACTTACCATCTTCCTACCTCAGTGTCCTGCATACTTGAGCACCACTGGGCTCAAAGGAAGACACACACATGGGCATATTTACTTATTCAAACAATGTTCATTATTGTATTCTACCCAACAATATAAAAAGTTCCTACTTTTATGACACCCAGTTTCTGAGCAAGGAGAGAAAAACCAAGCAGAAACTATTAAGCAAACAACACACACAAAGTAAATGGATTAGGCAATTTCCCTTACCCACAAATGCCATTTAAAAGTAAATGGGACAACTGGCCATGGAATGATTGTCTAATATAGGATAGATGTGCATGTTTTCTGGCAAATACAGTATTGGACTTGAGCCGTGAAGGGCCAAAGTGAGAGTTGGCATGTGAAAGTCAGGGGTAATTCTTCTGTGCATAAAGACGGTCAAGTATGGGGCCTCGCAGTTCAAAGGAGACTGGCTTGTTGAAGAACAACAGAACATAATGATCATAGTCTCATGAACGTGAATAAGGGAGATGGTTGGGTTGAGAAAGTCAGAAAATATACAAAGGACAATCATAAGGTTCTTTTACATTATAAAATGAAGTTGAATTTTAGTTCAACCACAATTTAATCATTAGAGATACTTAAAGAAGTGAAAAGGCATTTCTTTGTCTTGAAAAAATCTTTGGCTTCATCTAGGAAGCACATTGGGAGAAGGGAAGTAAAGTCTAGAATATAGGTTACTAGAACTATAGTACAAAAAAAATATAATTATTTTTCAAAGTTGTTAGGTCCCATATGGGTCATTGAAACATATATACAACAACAACAAGAAGCAATTTTCCGTATATTCAGAAGCTTGTTTTTGAGACTAGCTCTGGTCTTCCTGAAATAGAGACAAACAGGCTTAGTCTATGCATTTGATTCTTGTTTCGCCTGTGACATCACTTTTTCCAGCTACTTATTTGGAACATTTCTGTTTTGTTGGCCCGTACTTGCCAGGTCTCAGGCTGCCTGGGAAATGAAGGATAAGGATAGAAGGGGAATTGTAATCACTTGGCAGCCTTCGTCAGCACAGGCTCTGGGTACTACTAGAAATAGAATGGAGGTGAGTCACAGCCATGCTAAGACACGTTGGCAAGATGACTGTCAGAAGGATTTCCTGCTCAACTCCGGAGGAAGCAGATGAGAAATTTATTTTTTTTTTCTCTGTGTTCTACCTATTTGTGTTGCAAGCAGTTCTCTAAGCAATTCATCTCTGGGCTACTTCTCAGAACTCTCTTGGTCTGTTCTTCCAAGTACAGCAGGTTCTTGAATGTGCCTAGAGGTCTTAATGAATGAGTTTGATACAAGAAGCTTCATTCTAAAGTGAAGAAAACTATAAGGCCTCCCACATGGAGAACCTAGAATAGAAAGGAACACTTGAAGTGCCTCTTCAGGTACCAGAGCACTGTCAAGTATTCTGGAAAGAAAAAACACAGCTATCAAGAAGACAAAGCCAATGACAGCTTCCCTGGTCAAGGAAAGATTAACTGGACCACAGCCATCATCACTGAGTGTTTCTCTGGAAACAGGGTTCTAAACTTGGTGTGTTTCTGAACTTCCTGGATGCTTATGGTCAAGAAAAATCCACTGTTGTAGTGCACAGCACCAAACCCTCCATTTTGAAGACTTTCTTCCCAGTGATCCCTTGTCTTTGCAGTTTATATTAACTGTACAAAATAATGAGGTTTTTTATGACATTTTCATGCAAAAAATGTACTCTGAGCATGTTCATCCTTGCTGGCTCCTGCCTCCTTCCCGCTTTATTATTCTCTTCCTCTTTTCAAATCATCCCACTTTCAACTTCATGTTTTTAAATGAAATCTACTACCTGAATATGAGAGAAAACATGCACTATTTATCTTTCCATATACAACTTATTTCACTTAATATCATGATCTCTGCTTCCACTGTTTCGCAACGGTGATGTCATTCTTCTTCACAGTGGAATAATCCTTCATTGTGCCTATCTATAAACTTTTCTTTATCCATCTTTCCATCTGGACACATAAGGTAATTCCATAACTTGTCGACCATAAATACTGCCATAATATGGATGTGCGAAATTTCTCTTGTATTCTGACTTTAATTCTTTTAGATATATACTCCAATGTCATAAAATTCAATCTTAGGGTTAATTTTAATCTAGCTTTTTGAGGAACTCCATTATTGATTTGCACCATGTTAAAAGCTATGTTAATCTAACCCCTCATCGTAGGGATTCACTGCTATGCTGCTTCTCTACCTCAGATGCTCATGGCAGCATTTGTTGGTCTCTTCTCTTCAGAATATCCATTCTAACTGGGGTGAGGTTGACTCTTGCTGTAGTTTTGGTTTCCATTTTTCTAATAGGTAAAAATGTTGAACAGTTTTTTCACTTTTAAGGGGAGTCTTTCTTACTTCTTTCAAGAACTGTTTGTCCAATTCATTTGGCAATTGATTAGAATGTTTGTTTTTAATGTTTATTGGTGTAGTAGTAAGTAAAAGCATATTATCTGAATATTAATTCCCTATCAGAAGGATATTTGGCAAAGGCTTTCTCCATTCTCTACAATGTCTGTTCACATGACTGTTCCCTTTCTGTGTAGAAGCTTTTTAATTGAACCTCATTCGCCAGGTCATCTACCATAGGCTTTTGGTACATAACAACTCAGTTCTTGCTCTTATTTCCTAAGTGATTGGCATTCTCTTCAGAAAGTCCTCGTGCCTTTAAATGTTTTTCCCCTGATTTCTCAGAATTATTCCAAAGTATCAGATATACTATTAAATGACTTTATCCATTTTTGAGTTGGTTTGTTTTATAGAGCTGGAGAAATGGATTTAATTTTAGAGTTCTGCATCTAGCATCAAGTTCCCCCAGGACTACTTGCTGAAGAGCCTTTTCTCTAACACCCATTTTTTGTTATCCTTGTCAATAAATCTAATGGCTGTATGTAACTGCATGGGCTTACTAGGGGTCTTCTACTCGATCCCATTGGCTCTACATCTGGTTTTGTGCCAGTGTTGTAATGTTTTGTTTCCATATATTATCTAATTTGAAATCAGGTACTGCATGTACCTCCAAGTTTTGCCTTTTTCCTCCCTTAAGATTTTTTGACCATTTGAAGTCTGTTGTGTTTCCATATAAATTTTAGGATTATTTTGCTATGTATATGAAAACTATATGGTGATTTTAATAGGTATTGTAGTGTATGTATAGTAAAAACTTTTATGTCTGGCTTTAATGAACTGTTTTAGCAAAGCCTTTGCCATGTTTAGGTCAATCAGTTAAGCTGAGAAATTATTTTGAGACTGTTTGAACCCTAAGGAAATGTTATCTCTCTAGAGAATCTGCATGTGGTCTATTTGAGAACCCCAGCTACACCAACCTTGGTCCTAAGACACTCCTGGCAAACCTGTAGTTCTTACTTTTGATTATGGCTAGCCATACTCAAAAGCAGACTGAGATTTGTGTGGGTCTCTGCTTTTCACAGGCAAACAGCAAGATAGCTTTGGGAGCTGGAACCTTTCCCAGCCCAGTTAACGGGTACAATTTTTTTTAATAAATACCTGGAGTAAGCAAGCTGTGTGTCAGTCTTTTCAAAAACTAACCATTCTTCTCTTCAGAAAATGAAGACAGCATCTTCATGAGCTTCTCTCTCTACTTTAGCACCTACCAACAACATCAATCAATAGGTATTATATTTGAATCTTTGAATTGTTTTTGGTAATACCTCCATTTTAATTCTACCAATCCATGAGCATGGGCAATCTTTTAACTTTCTAGTTCTTTTCAAATTCTTTCCTTGGCATGTTAGTTTTCCCTTTATGAGTTCTTTTCCCTCTTTAGTTATGTTTGTTCCTAGGTATTTCTTTATTATTTTTAAGGCTATTATAAATAGAAATTTTCCTTAAACTCTTTTTTTAACAACTGTATTAATATATAGAAAATCTATTTATATTGTTTTATGGGTTTTGTAGCCGCTAGTTGTTGAAAGTGACTATCAGATACAAAGGTGGAAGTGTTAGGGTTTATTTTTTTAAGTATGGGATCATATGATAAATCAACTTCTTCCTTTCATATTTGTATCACTCTTTATTTCTTTCTCTTGCCTTGAAACTCTGGCTAAGAATTTAAAGTACCATATTATATAAGAGTGAAAAGTATGAAAACTCTTGTCTTATTTCTAATTTTAGGGGATAGTTTCAATTTTTTTTCCTATTAAGAATGGTGTTTGCTATATGTAACCTTCATCATGTTGAGTTATGGTCTCATTCATGTGTGTGGGCCTCTCATCCAGGTCTTGGATGTGTTTGTTCATCTGCTTGCTTGACTCTCTTGGAGCTGATTGCTCACTTTTAAAAGTAGATTTTTGAAATCTTTGATTATCAATCATTTGGTGTTTTGTGTTTGGTTTTGTTTTGTTTTAATTTGATTTGATTCAGTTATTGGTAGGCATGGAAGAGGGAGGAGGAAGAAAGAAGAAAATTAAGTAACAAAAGGGAAAAATGGAAGGAAAAATAAAGTAGGAAGATTGGATCCTTTGCAATGAGCTGAACCTAGTAAGTCCCTTTCCTAACTTGTGTGAACTAGAGCAAATTATTGAATAGGGAGTGAGATCACAGGAATCCTCCCTTTCTAGGACATGTAGGTGGCCTAAACTTGTGATTTGCATCTGAAGTGAAGGGTAGACTTCTTAGACTAAGTCCTTAGCCTGTGGAATCTCTGTCAGCACTGGACCGTTAGTGACAGAATTGGATTGAATCATTGTGTATATTATTGATGGTCATATTGGTTGTTGGTATTTAATTCCCACGTATTTGGAGCCAAGTGTTGAGAGCACTCCTACTTTTGAACACAAAACATGTAGTTTTAAAGGAAATCATGAAGTCAGTGACAGTGCAATGATGGCTAATAAGAGTTATAAAGAGAATAATTTACAAATCTAATGTAGAAAAGTAAGTTTGAATGGTGTAGCCTGATGTTCTTAGAGGAAGCCCATTTGTGTCAAAGATCTTGAATCATGCTAGACTAGAACTTCATAATTGTGGAGAGAAGGGATGTTGTAGATGAAGGCTAGGGTTAACTTGGATTGACTTCAATCTCTTGAATAGGCATCTACCACCTCTATAACTGACCCAATATCTTTGTGACTGCTAGGTACAACTTTTAGAATTTATCTTTAAGCTTATCAGGCCATTAACATTAAACTAACAACATTAAAGCTAAAGTTGTTCAAATACCTGGCCTTTAGAAGATATCTTCCTGCCCTGCCAGGTTTGCCTATCTGATGTCCCCACCAGATTTATCTAGAAAATACATTGACTTAAAATTTGTCCTTTTGTTCTGTGACTTTAAAGGTTCCTATAAATTCATCTACAGCACACTATGACATTCAGGCCAAACTGAATCGCATATTCTTGGATCACAATCACTCATATTTGGCTCAGAATAAACTAACTCTTACTCATTTTGAAAAAAAATAACTATATCTTATGTCAACCATGGAGAAAATGTATAGAAATAAAATAGACAGAAAAAAATATTTTTTAGAGGTAGGACCAGAGTGAAACATTGTGTTTTGGTTCTCAGTGAAACCCAGGTAACAGAAACACAACCTCAGTCTCACACCCTTTATCTCATCAGCTTCACACTGATCTCCTGTACCAGATTTCCTTTATTTATTTTTTAATCAACCTTTCCCAGTGCAATTACAGAGTATTTGGTCAAAGTGTTTCTTAATTGTGGCAATGATATCTAGCATTGACTGGCAACTATTCTATTAAAAAAGAAAAGGAGGTTGAAAGAAAAGAAAACTGTAGAAAGAAAACATAAGGTAATGATTGTTAGTGTGAGCTAACAAAGGAAGAGGGCCAGAAGGTAGGTGCTACCCTTTGCCAAAGCATTCTTATTTTACTGAATTCTAAATTCTCCTCAACCGATTTAATATCTCTTTAGCCACTAGAGGGAAATGTCATCATTTCTCCCTTTAGGAAAACTTCCTAAAGAAAACTCCCCACCCCCCACTCTACTGGAGCCTGTTTCTTCTGGACAATATTACCACAAATTACAATTTCACACACTTCTTCCAGTTAGGTTGTTACAGAAGTTAAATGACATCTTAATAAGGTGTCAACTACCATAAAATAATTTGAATCCCTTCTCTTTATTCCTAGAAATTAAATCAGTCTAACTGTGGTGTTAGGCTCACATGGGTGTTTTTGTGCTTGTGACCCCATGTCACAAGCTGTCAAGATAATATGGTCTCAATGTGTATGAATCTGTCTTTTATAAAACAAGGCTGGGAGTGGAGTGATGGATCAGAGGTTCAAAGTGCTGGGTGCTCTTCGGGAGAACCAGAGTTTGGGTCTTACACCCACATGGCAGCTCACAATTACCTGTAACTCAAGCTCTAAGATACCTAATGTCTCTTCCCCCTCAGAGGACTGTTGCCATCATGTGTACATATCCCTCCTGACACATACACTTAATTAACACAAAACTAATAAGAAAACAAGGCTAGACATTCTGCAGAAAAGTATGGAACTGTTTCCCCCTCCAACTATTGTCACTAAAATTGAACAAATAGCAAAATATATTTTAAAACGCATTAAAATTTAATAGCATATCAGGATATTTCATAAAATAGAAGCAATGTAATTTCTAAGTAATAGAGAGCAAGAGAGAGAATAAGAATTGTGAAAGCTGAGGAATTCTAAGATCTCCAGGTAGCAGGCTAGAGACCCAAATGAGACAATGCTTCATTTTGAGCTTGGACAAACCATGGAAGGTCAAAATGTCTGCCAGGAGAAGGTCTCATCCCTTTCCATGTGAGCCCCGCCTTCACCTGATCAGTCACATCAGGCACTTCAGAGGACAGCTTTACATTACCCTGTCCCCAGTTCAGACACTCATCTCATACACAAGCACCCTCACAAGACATACCCGTCGTAACGTCTAACCGATATTTATATTCATGGCCAAGATGACTCACAGTTAATAATCCTAGAGAAATCTATTTACTAAGAACTGGACTATACTTTTTCTGTAACAGGATTTGTGAGAACAGGAAGAAGAAATAATGTCCTGAGCATAAGGTGTTCATACTATTTGAGAGCCTGTGTATGGTGTAGACTAATGGTTCTCAACTGTGGGTCATTAGCCACACACAGGTTGAGAGCCTTTGGGGAATCAAACAAGCCTTTCCAGGGGTCACAGATAAGATATCCTACATACCAGATATTTGCTTTACGATTCATGACAGTAGCAAAATTACAGTTATAAGGTAGCAATGAAATAATTTTCTGGTTGTGGGTCACCACAACCATATTGCCCTCGTTACAAAGAAAGCATGTGGACTCAATTTAAAATGGTCCTTGAATACACTACCAAATGCTTCCAATCCCCATAGAGAAACATTCTCTAAAGAAAGAAATATTTCTTTCATGGGGATCTTCCCATTATGGTTCAAAGGTAAGAACCCGTCTTCCAAGTGGGCTATTTCCGAAAGAAAACCATGAATCATCTACAACTGGTGGAGGGTGGAAGTGGTGGTAGCACTATATGTTTGTTTAGCCTGAGTGGGTTTCCATCTTTTTCCGAGGGGTACATGGCAAGTCCACAATAGAATGAATTTCTGATGATGGGGAAGTGCAATTAGATGTCCTTGGATTTGATCCTACATATAGAGAACTCAGGCTGAATAAAGTTTCTTGTCTTCTTTAAGTATTGGCGTACTATAGTCTTGTGTTGTTGGTCTAGGGGTGGGAAAGCATAGTCTGAGGTGTGGGAAAGCCAGAGCTAGTTCAGGAGTTCCCCTGCAATGAGGCCCAAGCCATGGGGTTCTTGGACTTCTGGACATCCAGGCACCATGGGAATCCCAGAAGAGCAGAGAAGTGAGTCAGGGGCCCTGCTTGTCTCACAGGGATTGCCCTTACCTTGGTGGAGACAGGTTTGGTAGCAGCTACGGCTGGGATCACAGAGAGGCTTTCTTAGAGAGAACTAAGCTGTGGCTCTGTAGTAGAATGCCTTCTCCAGGCTCCCCATGGCAGATCTTGATGAAAGAGACAGTCCATGGTTCTAAACAGTTTATTGGTTGTTTCATGGCGGAAAATGTATGCAAAAGTTCCATACCTACTTCTCAGGGTAAACCTGAGATTAAATACCTTTTGTAGGGAGGAATGTCTGGGAAGGGAAGCTTATGGGCTAAACCCTCTAATCCTCTAGGTATCTCATTAGCATGGAGAACTCTGTTTTGGGCCTAGTAACCATAAATCACATCTCTTTCATATGAGGAACATGGCACGTGTTCCAAGTCAGGAGCCTGGCAGGGAGCTGGGATTTGCCTAAGTCTCAGGTGTGTGCTCACAGAGTCTCCGGTCTTACCCTGCTCTACCTTACCAAACTTCCTGGCATGGTTTTCCGTCTCACAGCATGTTAGTGATGGAGATATCTAGATGCCTACTCCTTCACACCAAGTCTATATGCTATAGCCCACTGTATCTGGGCTTCCAATCTTCCTAGTCAGCTACTGTAGAGAATACTGTAGGCAATATTGAAACACAGTGGAAACTATTTGCATGTGGTAAACATATCTAACTGCAGAAAATGCCATAAAATATAGTAAAAAGGGAAATTTAAAAGTATACCCGTAGAGGAATGGAGGGAATTTACCATGTGTGAACTTTCCTGGAGTGAAAGGTGCTCTTGAGTCAATGAGCAAGTGGTAAGTGAGCTTGAAGGACCTTGTTTGTCCTCTACTGGCCACTGTAGAGACTGTACAGTTAGGCCGCACTCCATTTGTTTAAAATAGTTCTTTGGCAATAAATTAGCCTTAGCTTACTATTGACTTTACTACTGTTACACTTTAACTTTTTAACAAACTTTTGGGCTCTTGAGATAACACTTAGCCTAAAACACAAATATGTTAGACATCTATACAAAAACAGTCCTGTAGGTTTGCACACATGGTGTGATTAAGCAGGAGCAAAGCTTTGTGTTGAAATGGACAATGCAACCAGCCTACGGGAAGCCGCTGAAACCACAGTCAACAAAAGCCAGTCCTCATTTTAATTGTCTGTGTCAAATACTTTGCCACAGTGGTGAAATGCCTACCACAATAAGTACTTACAATGCTAGAACTTTTGGAGGTAATGAAGCCTCCAATTGTGTTGTGTAGCAGTTTCTTCTGAGGTTAAACCAGGCTGGACGTCGTTGGGGGGGTGGTATTCGAGGGTGGGAGGTGAGGTACGGGGGAGGGTGGGTGGGGATACACCAACGTGGAGGCAGGAGGAGGGGGGAAGGGATAGGGAGTTCCTGGGAGGGAGGGGGGGAAAGGGAGTAAGGGGAAAACACCTGAAATGTAAATATAAGTTCCAATAAAAAAATACAAAACAAAACAAAACAAAAAAACCTTTCCAATTAAGAGGGAAAAGTCTTGAAACAAAGGATATAAAGGGAAAGAGAACAATAGGATACTCCAGGATAGGGTGTGTTAATTCCACAGATGGGAGGAGAAAGACCACTGACCCAAATCATGGCCAAATTAGTTAAAGCAAGCTTTTTTCATTTATATGAGCTGTCTTTTCCTAAGGTCCAGGTCACAAGATCAACAATGAACATGGGGAAGATAAGGTTTTGGAGCTCAGGAGTAGGGTTTCCAAGTGGGAAATTTGGTAATATTTGGCAAATAGACTGGGTTAAAAAGGCAGAACATACACATAACAGGTTGATTATAACAACCTCCTGAAACAAGGACAATTTGGAAGGTGGTCCTAACTGTTAGGCTCGGCCCAACAATTACCTAGCAACAGCCACGTACTGGCCTGGTTTGCTATAAAAGGACTGTTTGCTCACACTCTGTCTCTTTCTGTCTCTCTGTCTCTGTCTCTGCCCCCTTCCTCTCCTCCTCGGCTCTCTCTCTTGCTCTCCCACTCTCACTAGCTCTCGCCTCTCCCTCTCTTTCTCTCCATGCGTTCCCAGCCAGCCTCTTCCCTTCTTTCTCTCTCCTCTCTCTTTCTGTCCTTCTCTGTCCCCTTTCTTTCTCTGCCTCCACTCCCTTCTCATCCTTCCTCAATTCCCCATGCCCCAAATAAACTTAATTTTATACTAGACCAGTCATATAGCTGATACCTCGAGGGACAGGGTGCTTTAGCATGTGCCTGCTAAGGCATCCCCTCCCGCTGCATCATGTGCCGCACTACAAAACATATCATAACTTTTTGAAACAAAGCTGTTATTGCTGTTTCCTGGAACAGGCAATACAGAATCATTTTTAGTTAAAGTTACAGGTAGAGCATAGCCCAGTCTTTGAAAAACAAAGATTTAATCATAAACAAGAATGATCTTAGTTTGTTTTTACTATAAGATGACTTTCAAGATGGAGGCAGATTGGTTTGTCAGATGTTTAACAAGAAGGTTAAATAACAGGATATTCTAGAGCAGCAGTTCTCAACCTGCAGGTCATGACCCTTTTGGGGGTCAAGTGACCCTTTCACAGGGATCATATATAATATATACTGCAAATTATTATATTTATATTATGATTCATAACAGTAGCAAAATTACAGTTATAAAGTAGCAACAAAAATAATTTTATGGTGGGGGGAGGGAAGGGCATCACCACAATACAAGGAACGTATCAAAGTGTTGCAACATTCGGAAGGTTGAGAACCACTGATCTACAGGGAGGTAAAACACTCCATCTTATAAAACACTCCATGAAGACAGGAAGAAAACAATTCAAAATAGCTTCAAGAAAGTTCCTGAAACCGATGAGCTTCTCTAGACACTGGCCTTCCCCAAGGGTATATAACCAGTAAAGGTTACTGAGAGTCACTCTGAGAGAAACCAAGTTGCACAAGAGACTTTTGAGACAAGCCCGGATGCCTAAGGAAGCCGAGGGCAGCTGAGCAGCTTGCAAGTAACAGGAAGCAACCAAAATGCCCAGCAAAAACAAATACTAGCTGGGCCACATGGAAAAGACACTCTCCCACAGCTGCCTGCATGCTGTGCAGTGTACTCCAGGTTTGCAGCTTCTGTCACCCATGCTGGGGTGAGCCTTGGTGATGGAGTTGTCTTATTTTTTTCATATTTTCATATGAAGGTATTTAATGTATTTTAAAATATAAAAACACCACGTTCTTGAGTATTATAATTCTTTTTTTTTTTTTTTTTTAATTTTGGTGTGTTATCTTTTCTCATTTCAGGCAAGACTTCCTGAAATTAGAATATCAAAGAATTTTATAACACTTAGACATACCTCTCTGTCTTCTACAAAACTTCCATAGACTATTTTTTAAAGCCTTGTATTCTTTATTTTTTTTCTTTTTTTGGGAAATTAATTTTTTATATTTGGATATTTTATTTACATTTCAGATGTTATCCCCTTTCCCCATTTCCTCCCCACCCAGAAACCCCCTATCTCATCCCCTTCCTCCTGCTTCTGTGAGGATGTGCCCCTACCCACCCACTCCCACCTCCTCACCCTCGAATTCCCCCACACTGGTGCATCCAGCCTTCACAGGACCAAGGGCTCCTCTCAACCTATGTCCAACAAGGCCATCCTCCACTACATATACAGCTGGAGTCATGGGTCTCTCCCTACGTGCTCCCAGGCTGGTGGTTTAGAACCTGGGAGCTCTGGTTGATTGGTATTGTTGCTTCCCCATGGGACCGCAAACCTCTTCAGCTCCTTCAGTCTTCTCTCTAACTCCTCCACTGGGAACTTTTTGATCAGTTTGATGGTTGGCTGTGAGCATCTACCCCTGTATTTGTCATGCTCTGGCAGACCTCTAAGGAGACAGCTATATCAGGCTGTCTTTGAGTAAATTACATTCCTGCCATTAACCCCTCACCCATATTCCTATAAACTTCAATGAAATTCATTTATTCACCAAGGTAGACTTTGGGGGTGTCTGTACTTTGGCAGTCATCAGTTCCCTATATGAAGTATGTTTCATTTCCCTGGGAAAAGTTGGTCACACAGCAAACTGCCTGTAGTAGAGATACAGAAATAAAAGAGTGTTCTCTACCCCTCAAAAGTTCACCATGACTAAGGAGACAGACATGAAGGTGATAGTAGCCATTCATAGGTGTGTTAACTTCTCTAGGAGAGACATTTGTTCCCCCAAATAGCCACCAACAATAGATTAAACTAGCAATTCTGCTCAAGTCTAACTTGCTGAGACAATGAGTTTATCAGGATAACTTACAGGAGCATGAACTGTCCCAAAATAACTTTATCACTTAAAGATTCCACCCCAGTGCAAATGACAACGTCACCATACCTGCTCAGGTGGAATTCCCTCCAATTAGCTTTCTAACCTCTTTTACTCTTGCATATTTCAGGACCATGTGCAACCAGGCCAGAATTATGCGTAGCTGAGAAAGGGGACAGGAAGGAGTGGTTGGAGTCTCATGTGGGTGTCTAGTGATCGTCTCACGCCCTTGCTGATGGTTTCTTGGAGGTTATCACAGTTGTTCTAAGTAAGGGGTAATGACTGTTATGCTTGGAGGAGCATCACACAACAGCAGGGTTGGAAATAAAATGAGCAGGTTCAAGATATGAGAGACTGCATAAAACAACAAAAAAAATAAAACAGGCCATAAATTTGTGAGTGAACATGAGGAGCATGAGAAGAGATGGAGGAGAAAAGGGAAGGGAAGAATGATATAATTTATATTTTAATTTTAGAAAATCAAAATATATTTTAAAAAAACCAGCAACATGTCAGCCTTGGCATCATCTATCAATTCAGTTATCCAAGGCCCCTTACATATATCTCTTGAGTGTAGTCATGGTGTCGGGCATAAAATGATAGCACTCCTTGTGTCCCAGTCTCCTTGACTTGACCCACCAGCCCAAGCTTCTAGAACTGATGTCCCTGGCAGTGCAAAGTGGCTAGAGATGGCTAAGCAACAGCTTGAGAATAAAGCCAAAGGAAAGCACTCTGTTCTTCAGACATCTTCAGCCAGTTAACCATCAGCTCACAGCCCAGAGACGGACTTAGTGGCACACTGATCAGCAGGACGTCTGAATTGGTGACTGTTCAAAGATAAGCAACTGAGATTGGAAATATGGCTCAGTCAGTAGAGTATTTGCCTGCATACACAAAACTCTGAGTTCAATCCCTAGTATCATACAAAACCAGTGTGGGGTGCATGTCTATGATCCTATAATTTAGGAGTTAGAAGTTGGAGGGTCAGGAGTTCAAAGTCATCTTCAACTACTTTGGGAGTTTGAGGCTAGCTTAGGATACTGACCTTATCTCAGAAAAATAACAACAACAACAACAACAAACCAACCAACCAACCAAACAAACAAACAAACAAAAATCAGCGGCAGTACTAGCATTTCTATGTCTGATTTCTCTTAACAACCCCTGACCTCCAAACTATCTGGAAATAACTTGGCTTATCTTTATGAGGGCTTATCTTTATGAGGCCATTTTTTATGACCCAAGAAGAAAGGGTCACAGGAAAATGCCCCTGTTTATAACTCAGATAAGGCCTGGGAGGTACTGAGCAGTTCAGTAATATTTTGGATGCACTCAGAACTGAGAACTAGACCAGCATCTCAGGAAAAACCTGTGGGAATAAATGATGTGAGAACCAGATTACTCTTGCAAACCAGCACCTGTCTTTGGAACTGAGCCAGTGCCCTTTAAAACAAGAGAAGGAAGCCTAAGCCTGTTGCCCTTCTAGAGTGGACTTGTGAGCTCAAAATGCTAACTAACCAATTATGAAATACAAAGAATTGGAGTATCCTGCATGTCTACTCTGGTTGAGTCTTTGCAGTTCTTTGTCATCTGTTTTTTTATTCCATCCTCCAGAAAGAGCCCTATGTGATTTTTTTTTTTTTTAATATAAATATCCCAGCTGAGCTAGAGAAATGGTTTAGTGGGTATGGTATAAGCACGAGGACCTGACTGTGGGACTCCAGCATCCACATAAATGCTGGCCAGGCGTGGCAACCATTCTGTAATCATAGTGCTGAAGTGGCAAAAACAGAGGATCCCTCGAACAAACTGAGTAGCCAAATGAGTCAAACCACCAAGCTCTGAGTTCAAGCTGAGAGATTTTTCCTCAATATGTAAGATGGATCAATCAAAAAGCATACTTTCACATGCACACATATGTGCACTCATACCCATACCCACACCTGCACAATGTGAACACATATCCACACGTGCACATGCAAAAGACAATGACCCTCAGTGTGAAATTCCTCAAACTGGACCAGTCATTGCAGTTCAGATGCTCAGGCGGCTAGCACATCATTTAAACCAAGTATGCTGTAGTAAAGTGAATCTATTGCCTAAACTCTGTCTCATAAGTGCGTGGTATAGACTTTAGCAATTTATAAGTCTGTATTTAAAATCCTATTCATGATGTGTGTAAAGCACTTGTGCAGTTGTCTACATGGTACTACCACAAATTAAGTCCCTCTCTCTGGCTGTGTTCTTTCTCCTGGTGGGAGCAGGTTCACCCCATCCCCCTAAACTGACAGGAATCTACTTGTTATCAGGAAGAGGGTCAGAGGCAAGAGGCACAGCTCCGTTCTATTCTGTCTTCTGCTGTTATTTGAAGAGTTCCCCTGCACTTTGGGGACCTCAACTTAGGTTGGACTGGGATTTTGTTTTCGACACAGAAAAGAATTTCAGAACTAACTAATTTAAAACAGAGTTGGGGTTTTGTTTTTATGTTATATTTTCATGTGTGAGAGAATGATATGTGTGTGTGTGTGCGCGCGCGTGCATGTGTGCATGGTGTATGTATGTGTGTGTGTTGGCATATGCACATTTATGTGGGTCATGTAGACATGTGTATGTCGCAGTGCACATGTAGAGGTCAGAGGGCAGCCTCAGGTTTCTGTTCTCACCTTCCTCTCTGTTTGAGACAGGATTTCCTGTCTACTGGTGTCCTGCAAGCTTCTGGGGATTCTCCTGTCTCTGCCTTCTATCTAGATTTAGGAGTGCTGGGATAACAGACATATACTACCACAGCCAGTTTTAGAAAGGTTTAAAAGTCTGGTCCTTGTACTTTTGAGCAAAATTTTTATCCACTGGGCCATCTCTATGGTCTGGAGTTAGGGTTTTATTAAAGATATTTTGGGTTAAGAGGGGGAAAAGCACCAAGAAAGAAAGATACAGCATAGCTGTGGTTTCTCTAAGAGAGTCTACTTCATTTCTTTACTATCGTTACATGCAGGATTTTTGTATATTTTGAAGTTATTATCTTCAAAGGGTTAATAGGCGATGTAAATGAGATCCCAGGGTGGTTCCTCAGGGGCCTCTCACAGGTTTACAGAATGTGGGAAAGTAGGCTACCTTCACTGTCAACAAAGTTAATATTCTTATTTGAGATCCCCAGAAAGTGTCTGGAGAAGGAATGAGGCCCTACCCAGGGTCATACGCAGGGATGCCTTAAACTGGGCCATTTGTATTTTGGCATACAATACTTATATATGAAAGGAATATTGTGTCTCTCAGGAACCTTCATAAGTGTTACTAGCTTTGTTGAAATTCTTGATTTTTTGCTAGGGGGAAGCTTCATTCATGTTCCTGTCTCTTCCCATGTCACCATTTTTCCCAGTGGTGGCAGAGAGGAGGGGTTGTCTCCCTCATACCCACCCATCTATGGTCATCGTACCTTTGTTTTGTCTGCATTCTCCCATCCTGGAGGAACTTTTTGAGTGCAGGGGCAATGTCTCCTCCAACTTTGTTGGTCAGCTTCTTTGGGGATGAACCCAACCCCCCTCTTTGTGGGAGGGCATACAGCTGAGGATTCTGGTACAAAAGCACGCAAACCGCTTTCAGCATTCTACTGTGTCACATTGCTCCCCAAGACACTAAACAGCAGCTTGAGCAAAATACAGGAAAGGAGACAGAAAGGGGTTGTGAGATAGTCAGGAGGAGAGAAGGGCAGCGGGGAGGAAAAGAGATGAGAGGACAAGGAAGGGGAGGGGAGATGAGGAGACTTGCAGAGAACACAAGGTTCTAAAAGAGAGCATCTAAAACTCTCTCCAGTTTGAATTATGAAGTTGTCAAAAGAAAGACTTGCCAAATGCCCAGCTCTCCATTCTCATTGACCTTTGCTGGGACAAAGGTTTGCCTTTACCTCAAGTAGTACTCTAGCATCAAGATCTAAAGTGGAAGCATATAATACACTCATGTATAAGCTGCCTTCCCTGAAACCTAAGTGGTCTTCCATCCAGGTAGTCCTTTAATTTCCAAAGCACATTGTTAGCCAGTTTCCCTGAGACATCTCCTAGAAGCTAAATCATGATACTATAATGTGTGTTCTTTTTCATCTTCAGACTAGTAGACATTCTGCTGTCCAGTTTGAGTTGCTTAGCTATAACCACTGATGACTTCTCTCCTTCCAGCTGCTCACTGATCCACCCACATACTCTGCATTTCATGGGCATTTACTATTCACAAATACATAGAAATAGCAATAAGAATAAAATAATGTCACTGGTCCCAAACATTCAGTCTACCAAGGATGACAGCTATCCTAGCAGATTCAGCTAATACAATGAGATAAAGTTTCTGATAGAAACTAGTAGAGATTGGGGGAGTTTGGGAGAAACTAGATCTAACTTGATCTGATCAGCTCAAAGATATCAGAAGAGCTAGTTTCTCTTTCTTTAGCATCCACTAGGGTGCTGTGCACATTTCCCCAGGTATTAGGAGCTATTGTTTAGATAATTTTAGCCCTGTCTACCACCTGGTATTTTTCTATATATCTATCTATTGCTTGATTGACCAGTTAATGACTCTGATCAATTTTAATTTTTGAATCTGGAAGATTGGGTTAATCAAACCTTGTACTCACCTAAAAATAATGTCTCACAATTATACTTACAACATGTATTTACCTTCATTTGGCATATCATCAAAGATCTCCTCATCCATTCCATTTTATACTTGGCTATCGTTAGCTTTCTCTAAGTTTTTTGTAGAGCTATTATAGAATTTTTGTAACTTTTATCTTTTCTCCTTAGGAATCAATGGATAACATAGTAATCTGGTGTGTGTGTGTGTGTGTGTGTGTTTTATCAATTGTCCCAAATTCTGGATCTTCCAAATTAGACTTAAGTTCTCATATACTGTCTACACTTTCTATGCGCATTCTTATTTTTGATTCCCCTTTTGAGGTTTGGAAAATAATGGTTCTCAAAATCGAGTCCCAGGTTAGAAGAGTTTTCCATTCTGTTGCACCGACAAAAATTTTTAAAAATAAACTGAATAGGAGAAAGCAGAGCCAAAGAAAAAGCACAAGAAACACAGACAAACACAGAGACACATCTTGGCAGACATAGAAATCCCATAAAATCACAAAATCAGAAACCATAACACATAAACAAAAGATCTGTATGGCAAGAAAAAAGCGGGAAGGAAATGCCCAATAAAGCATTATGAGACATAAATCAATCAATCAATACTTTAAAAAATGTCATTGAGCTCATTTTGTTTTAGTCATGTTCTGTTGGACATGAAACCTGAACTTAAGATTCGTTTGTATACCCAGTGAGACTCTGTTGGAGAAAAGTATTTTTTTTCATTTGAAAGTGGTTGTCAATCATAGATAGCTTCTGGGTTCAGGATGTGGGCTTGTGTCCATCTCTACTGTCAGCACTGGGAGCCTGTCTCCTCTTCCTCCTCCTTCTCCTCTTCCTTATGACTAATCTGAATCTCCACCCCCCCTTCCCCTGTCTGGGAGAAGTTCTGCCCAGCCATTGGAGAATCAGCATTTATTAAGACAAAGAATATATAGTAAGAATGGTTTGCACAAACTTGAGACAGAAGATTCTTGACATAAGCATTACCGTGTCTGAATTGAAACAAGATATGAGGCAGAGAAATCAACATTTGAATAACACAAGGGTAACCTTGACATAGTACACAAAAAACATGTCTACACTGTTCCATGCAAAGTCACTGTCCTTGGTTCTGGATTCGTAAAAGAACCAGAGCAGGAAAGAGGTCAAGGGGACTCTGAGTGCCTGATACCTGCTTCACCTCAGTATTAAGTAGGAAAACAAAAAGAACACTGGGTTGGTGGCACACATCTTTACTCCCAGTGCTTGGGAGACAGAGACAGGGGAATCTCTCTGAGTTCAAGGCCAGCCTCATTTGCCTGACTTTGAAAACAGCCAGAGCTAAATAGTGAGATTATTTCTCAAATAAACTTGTCAGCTCTGGGCAGCTACAGAGGACACTTACTTTAATAAGAGAATCAGAGAAACAGTTCCTGGTCTACAAACAACTCATAGGCTTTGCTCTCATCCTAAAATCAAAATTAACCTGTACAGAAAGTGCAAAGTCATTTGAAGAGGGAGTTTAGCTGTATACACAACCCCAAACCTATTGGGTTTAAGTAGCAATTATCTGTACAGCTTGTAAATCTCCAATGTGGTCAGTCAGGCTTTGGTGAGGAAAGGTTTGTCTCTGATGTGTGTGGTATCAGCTGTGGTCATCTAAAACAAAACAAAGCAAAGCAAAACAAAATAAAATAAAACAAAACAAAAGCCCAGGAAAATGTCCAAGAAGTTTTTACTATGTGATTTCTTCTGGAGGTTCTTATTACTTCAGGGCTTACATTCAAGTCTGTAATGCATTTGCGCTTGGTTTTTATGTGTGGCTAATATTGTCTCTTTCCCTATCCCAAGATTCAGAGCTCTGTATTAGCTGCTTTCCAATGTCTGGAAACAGTTTCTTTATGGAACTGACCCAATTTTCTAGTTTTCCATAGCAAAAGAGAAGTCCAATAGCCATTTCTCTCCTATGACTGGAACTGCACCTGCTTTGGAGCATGATACAGTATTTCAGTCTCATACAAACTCTTTGGAATAGATATAATCAAGTCACTTTGTGGCAGTAAAGATTAGCCACTTTCTGTTGTCTTCTTAGACCCTCAAGGGCAAAAGGGAATAATTGTTGTTGTTGTTGTTGCTGTTGATAACTCTGTCATAGTCTTTGGTACACAGCAGACACTCAAGAGATAAACCCTGGCAGGCATTGTTTTCTTCATTATGTATAAGAACCTGCACCTCTGAAAAGACAAAGCAGAGAAAGGAAACTGGAAAATGCTAAGATTCTCAAACTGGGTCATGAGCCCCTTTCTCTTCTTCTCTCTCTCTCTCTCTCTCTCTCTCCTCTCTCTCTCCTCTCTCTCTTCTCTCCATCCCTCTCTCCCCCTTCTCTTTCTCATAAAGTTTTATTAAACGACAGGCATGCTTATATGTCCACACATTCCGTCTGCTCATTGTGATCATCAACCTGAATATTAGTTGTGAAAAACCTAAAATATTTAATAGATGTACTTGATAGGAGGGTTTATTGGTTCCTGGTGGGCGGCACGACATCTACATTTTTAACTCATTAAATTCAATAGCTAGCCTGGGAAATAAATTAACATTAGCCAGATGTGAATTCTCACACCAAGAAAGCCCCAGGTTCTGTGGCTCATAAGAAGCAGAGCACAAACTCAAGTTCTGATGTTTTGGGCTCTGACTCTTACGCTTTTTCTACCTCTTTTTTCCCTTTTATTTAGTTTCTTCTCTCAAACAGTATATCCTGATTAGTTTCCACCCCCCAGACTACTCCTCCCAGTTCTTCTCTACCTCCTCTCCCATTCTGGAGTTACTCCTTTACTGTATCATTAGACAAGGGCAGGCTAAGCAGGACATCTGCTACGAATATGTAGGGTACGTAGGCCCAGCCCTTGCATGCTCTTTGGTTGGTGGTTCAGTCTCTGTGAGCCCCCTGGGTCCATGTTAGTTGTTTCTATAAGTCTTCTTATGGTGGCCTTGACCCCTCCAGCTCCCTCAATCCTATCTCTCACTCTTCCACAAGACTCCAAGAGCTCCACCTGATGTTTGGCTTTGGGTCTCTGCAGCTGTTTCCAACCACTGCTGGATGAAGCCTCTCAGGAGCAGTAATGCTAGGTGCCTATCTGCAAGAGTATCATTAATATAATATCATTATCCTATAGCAGAGTATCATTAATAGTGTCAGGAGTTGGCTCACTCCCATGGGATCAGTCTCAAATTGGGCCAGTAATTAGTTGGCCATTCCTTCAATCTCTGCTCCATCTTTATCCCTGCTCATCTTGTAGGCAGGACAAACTTTGGGTTGAATGTTTTGTGAGTGGGTTGGTGTTCCCCTGCCTTCACTGGTAGTCCCTCCTGGCTACAGGAGGTGCCATTTCAGTCTTCATAACCCTAGTTGTTAGAAATCTAAGCTAGGGTCACCCTGTAGTCTCACAGGAGCCTGCTCTATCCCAGGTCTCAAGCTCATCCCAGAGATGCTTTCCCCACCAATTTCTATCCTCTCTCCCACCCTCTCCCCCCTTCCCCATACCTGATCCCCATACCTGATCCCCATCCCCATTCCCCTCCTAATCCCCTTCTCACCTAGTTCCCTTCCTCCATCTATCTCTGATCTCTTTATTTTCCTTTCTGAGTGAGATTCAAGCATCCTCCTTTGCATCCTCCTTGTTACTTAGCTTCTTTGGGTCTGTGGATTGTAGCATGGTTATCCTGTACTTTATGGCTACTGTCCATTTACAAATGAGTACATACTATGCATGTCTTTCTAGGTCTGAGTTATCTCACTCAGGATGATATTTTCTAGTTCCATCCATTTGCCTGCAAATTTCATGATGTCTTTGTTTTTAATAGATGAATAGTATCTCATTGTGTAAATGTACCATTTTCTTTATCCATTCTTCAGCTGAAAGACATCTAGGTTGTTTCCAGTTTCTGCCTTATTATGAATAAAGCTGTTATGAACATATTGAGCAAGTGTCCTTGTGGTATGGTGGGAAATCTTTTGGGTATATGTGCAAGTCTTGAGGTAGAACTACTCCCAATTTTCTGAGAAATAGCCAAATTGATTTCCAAAGTGGTTGTACAAGTTTGCACTCCCACCAGCAGTGGAGGAGTGTTCCCCTTGCTCTACATCTTCGACAGCATGTTCTGTCACTTGAGTTTTTGATCTTAGCTGTTTGGGATGGGTGTAAGATAGAATCTCAGAGTCATTTTGATTTGCATTTCCCTGATGACTAAGGATATTGAACATTTCTTTAAGTGCTTCTCAGCCATTAGAGATTCCTCTGTTAACAACTGGAGCAGGGACTGTCTCTGACTCTGTTGCTTGTCTTTGGATCCCCTTCTCCTATCTGGGCCTCAGTGGGAGAGGATGAGCTTAGTCCTACAGGAACTTAATGTGCCAGAGCTATTTAGTACCTATGGGGGGCTTCCCCTTAAGGGGAGGAGGTGGTGGAGGGAGGAACTTATGAGGAGAGGAAGGAGGTGGGCTACAACTGACTGTAGATGTGAAAGTGAATATATTAATTAATTAATGAAAAGAAAATTAATGGTTCTTCAAGGTCTCAGGGAAGGGATTTAATGGAGACATCCTAATTGAGGCTAGGTGTATCATAGTCTCTCAGTTTCTGCATATTGTCTGACTGTGGGTTTTGTATTTATTTCCATCTGTAGGAGGAAGCCTTTTTGATGATGGCTGAGCAAAGCATTCATCTATGAGTATAACAGAATATCATTAGTAGTAATTTTGTCACTATGTTTTATTTTTATCCCTAAACTTTTTAGACCAGTAGTAATTAGTTTTGCCCTAGGTCTCTGGACTACCTACCTTCATGTTCTTAGTCATCTGAGCAGTGTCAAGTATGGATCTATCTCATGGAGTAGGTCTTAAGTCAAATCAGACATTGGTTGGCTTACTCCCACAAGCTTAGTACCACCATTGCCCTAAATTTCTTGAAGACAGGACAATTTTGTAGATCAAAGGATTTGTGGCTGGCTTGGTAGTTATGCATTTCTTCTGGTGGCATTCAGGATACCATTCTGTGCCAAAAATGCTAGAACATAGGGTTGAAGGCTCTATGTAGACCCCAGCTCAACTTCTCTATATTCAATGAGTTT
The DNA here is from genome assembly GCA_021653895.1 of Mastomys natalensis. Lineage (NCBI taxonomy): Eukaryota > Metazoa > Chordata > Mammalia > Rodentia > Muridae > Mastomys > Mastomys natalensis. The sequence goes on from JAJTUV010000648.1 coordinate 695,424, forward strand.
TATAGGTGTTGTCTTCAGCAATGGGACCTTGCTGTTAGTTTGTGCAGAGTAACCCATAGTCTAGATAACAGACTAGGTTGTTTAGGGATTCCCATGTGACTCCTTGCCCAGCAACTCAATTCAGTGTAGCCCAATCTTGGTACTGGAAGCTTCATTTGGTGACAAAAGGTGGCCAGTTGGGGCTCTATCTCCCCATTATTTGGGACTTTCATTTAGATCACCTTCATATCTACATATATTTTGTAGGAAGCTTTACTGTATTAGGTTTCCATATTGCCCCTCAAATACCCCTTAATCTTAGCTGCCTTTCCCCATATTCCCCCCTTTACCCCCTCTATTCTCATACTTCCCACTTGATCCTCCTATTCCAGCACCTCTTCCATCTATAATTATCTTGTTTATTTCCTGTTCCTAATGTCTTCTGTATGTACCCTCTATTTTCTTACATTTGTAGTTTGTTTATCATTGACTTAACAACTAATACTCACTCAGTAAGTGAATACATACTGTATTGGCCTTTCTGGCTTTAAGATACCTCATTCAGGATAATTTTCCCTAAGGTCCATCCATTTACCTGAAAATACCTTGATGTTATCTTTTTTTTAAAACAACTGAGTAATGCTACATTGTATAAATGTACGACATCACCTTTATCTACTCTTCTATTGAAAGACATCTCGGTTGTTTCCAATTTCTGAATACTATGAATAAAGCATCAATGAAATGGTTGAGCAAGCAGTCTTTGTGGTAGGATGAAGCATCCTTTGGTCATATACCCAAGAGTGGTAAAGATGGATTTTGAGGTATATTTGTTCCTATCTTCCCAAGAAACCATCACACTGATTTCCATACTGACTATACAAGTTTGCATTCCCACCAGTGGTAGATGAATATTCCCCTTTCTCCACATCCTCACAAGCATGAGCTGTCACTTGTTTTACTGATCTTAGCCATTCTGACAGGTATAAGATGAAATCTCAAAGTAGTTTTGGTTTGCATTTCCCTGATGACTAAAAGTGTTGAACATTTCTTTAAGTGTTTCTCAGCCATTTGAGTTTTCTCTGAATTCTGTTTATATCTGTACCCTATTTTTAATTGGTTTATTAGTTTTCTTGACATCTAATTTTTGGAGTTTTTCATATCTTGTGAGTATTAGCCCTATTGATGTGTAGTTGGTAAAAAGTCTGCTCCTATGCAATGAACTCAATGCTATCCCCCACTTTCTCTTCTATCAGATTCAGTATATCTGGTTTTAGGTTGACATATTAGATCCATTTGGAGTTGAGTTTTATGCAGGGTGATAAGTATAGATCTATTTAGATTCTTCTACACGCAGCTATCCAGTTTGACAAGCACCATTTTTTGTAGACGCTGTCTTTTTTTCAATATATATTTCTTGCTTTTTATTTTAAAAAATAATCAAGTGTCCACAGATGTGTGGATGTATGTCTGGATCTTCAATTCCATTGATCAATCAACATACTTGGGGTTTTGTTGTTGTTGTTGTTGTTATGTGTTGTATGTTTGGTGTTTTGTTTTGTTTGTTTTCCAGGTATACCATGCTATTTTCATTACGATAGCTTTGTAGTACAACTTGAAATCGGGGATGGTGATACCTCCAGAAGTTCTTTCATTATTCAGGATTGTTTTAGCTATCCTGGATTTGTTTGTGTGTTTGTTTCCATATGAAGCTGAAATTGTTCGTTTAAGATCTGTTAAGAATTGTGTTGAAATTTTGATGTAGACTGCACTGAATCTATAGACTGTTTTTGGTAGGAGACCATTTTTACTACTTAATACTACCAATCAATGATCATGGGAGATCTTTCCATCTTCTAATTTCTTCTTCACTCTTTCTTCAGTGACTTGAAGTTTTTATTATTCAAGTCTTTTACTTGCTTGGTTGGAGTTACAAAAGATATTTGATATGATTTGGGCTATTGTGAAGAATGTTGTTACCCTGATTTCTTTCTCAGTCCATTTGTCATTTGCATATGAGAGTGTTACTGTTCTTTTTCTGGGTTAATTTTATGTCCATCTACTTTACTTCTACTATCATTTTATTTATAGTAATAAAAACACCATGGTATGGATGTAGGAGTTTCCTGGTAGAATTTTTGTGTCACACGTATACTATCATATTATCTACAAATAAAGATACCTCAATTCCTTCAATTTATAGCCCCTTGATCTCCTTCAGTTGTTTTATTTTTCTAGTCAAGTCTTCAAGTACTATACGAATAAGATGGAGAACATGAACAACCTTGTCTTATTCCTGATTTTAGTAGAATTGTTTTGAGTTTCTGTTTACATTGATGTTGGCTAGGGCTTTCTGTAAACTGCCTTTATTTTTCTGTGCATGTCCCTTGTATTTCTAATGTCTCTAGGACTTTTATCATAAAGGGATGTTATATTTGTTAACAGCTTTTTCTGATCTAATGAAATGATCATGTGATCTCTGTCAGTTTGTTTATATGATGGATTACATTTATCAATTTATGTATGTTGAACCATCCCTGCATCTCTAAGATGAAGCATACTTGATCATGGTGGATGAACTTCTTGATGTGTTCTCGGATTCAGTCTGTATCTATGTTCATAGGAGAAATTGGTCTCTTGATTTTGAGGATCTGGAATTATGTCTTTCTGTTTCCTTGGATGTAGTTAACCTCTTTATGTTGAAGTTTTCCTTCTAGCACCTTCTTTAGAGATAAATTTGTAGATACTACTTAACTTTGGTTTTTATCATGGAATGTTTTATTTTCTCCATCAGTGGTGAAAATTTTCTGGGTGTAGCAGTTTTGGCTGGCATCTGTGGTCTTTTAAAGTCTGCAGCCCATTTGTTCAGGGCCTCTTGGCTTTTAGAGTCTCCTTTGAAAAGTCAGGTGATTTTCTAATAGATCTGCCTTTATATGTTATTTGGTCTTTTTCCCTTAGAGCTTTTCATGTTTTTTCTTTGTTCTATGTGTTTAGTGTTTTGATTATTATGTGCCAAGGGGACTGTCTTTTCTGGTCCAGTCTATATGCTGTTCTGTATGGACCTTAAAAGGCATCTCATTCTTTAGGTTATGGAATTTTCTCCTATTATTTTGGGTGAAAACATTTTCCGTGCCTTTGACCTGCATTTCTTCTTTTTCTCTAGTCCTATGATTCTTAGAATTGATCTTTTCATAGTGCCCCAGGTTTCCTGGAAGTTTTGTACCAGAATGTTTTGTTTTTTTTTTAATTTAATATCTTCTTTAACTGATATAACTTTCTTCTGTCTGTCTTATTTTCAATGCCTGATACTCTTTCCTCTATCTCTTGTATTCTGTTTGTGAAACTTGCCTCTATTCTTCCCATTTGAGTTCCTAAATTTTTCATTTCCAGACTTTACTTAGTTTGGGTTTTCTTTTTTGATTCTATTTCCACTTTCAGATATTGAATGATTTTGTTTGTGTTTTCACAGATTTCTTTAAGGGATTTATTCATTTCCTCTTTAAGGACTTCTGTCATATTTATAAAGGCTTTTAAAGGTCTTTTTTGTGTTTCAGCTATGCTGGACTATCCAGGGCCTGCTGTGTAAGGTTCCTGGGCTCTAGTGGAGCCGTATCATCCTGACCATTATTATGTTTTTATACTAGTTAGACATCTGGGATTGGGAAGGTTATAATTCTAGGTTCTAATATCTATCTTTGTCTCCTCTCTGGTTCTTATGAGAGTGTGATGGCTGTGTGTTGCCTGGTAAGAAATTCTTCTGGGGAGTTGGTAGGTATGGCCCCTGGAGGTCCTGGTAAAATTTGTTTCTGACATTTATGAATGGGGATGTACTGTGAATGGCTGAGAGGGGATATAGGAGGGAGAAGCTGTTATATGAGATACACAGGTTGTGAGGTAGAGAATGATTTAGGTGTTGAAAACATCATGATCTAAAAGTAGTCATGTATAAATAAGATGGCACATTCCTTCCTGCACGAATACAGCAGGAGATAAGATGGACACTACTAGTGTGGGATGCAGGGCAACCACTGGCCTCGGGGTGAGGGTTTCTCCAGTTTGACATGTAAGAGATTATGCTGGTCATGACCAACAATTTTCATCAGACTCAGTGGCAACCTTTAGGAATTGATAGAGGATAGGAGAAAAAAATATTGGTAACATATGGGGCATATTGAAGATTACCATATGGGAAAAGAATCTAGTATTTGCATTGGCAGCTCCTAAACAGAAGTAAGAAGCAATGATATTGTCCCCGTGGAATCAAAGAAAGTTGCAGTGGAAAGAAGTACAATATTTTAAAACCCCACTTAACTGTTACTAGACATGAACTCTACACAGATCAAAGATAAACAGGCTGCGTAAAAAAGAGGAAAAAATTTAATGGCTAATAAATATGAACCACTCAATTTTATAGGAACCCTGTAAAAAAAAATCATAGGTATATAGTGTCATCTATCAGATTGACAAAAGAAAAAAATCTAAAATCTGATACAATGAGACTAAATTGAATAATAATTTCCCATTTTCTCTAGGCTAATCTCCAAGGATAGTTGCTGAATTCACAGTGGTCTAACTGTCCTGTTCAGACAAAAGCCATGGGAAATGACAAGTTGACAGAGTTACAACCAAAGCCGAGACCAGCTACAGGAAGTCTATAATGCCCTGTTATCATGATCATTCTTTAGTTAATGGTAACTAAATCTTGGGAGACCAAGGGGTTTACTAGTATCAACTTTAAAAGCTAGCATGACATGTGACTTTAATCACAGTGCAGAGGAAGCAGAGACAGGAAAATCACTGGGACTTGCTGGCCTACCAGCCTAGCTAAATTGATAAGTGCCAGCCAGGTTCAATGAGAAACTCAATTCCACACCTAAACCTCAAGAAATGTTGAGGAGGGGGATGGGAAGTATATAAGAGGCAGTAGATAGAGTGAAGGCCTATGAACTGCCATTCTCTAGACTAAATACAACCATCACAATCATTAGTTAACTCACAACACTCATAGATACCTGCCCTTGGTCTTATAGTATAGTACCACACAAGACCAGCCTTATCAACAATAAGTCAAGAAAGAGCGGAGTTCACAGGGTCCTACCATTTACTTCTGAACTATTGCCAACTGACCAATTCTGGAAGGAGAACCACAGAGCCCACCTGGTTCCAACAGGTAGTTCCAAACCCATAGTGACATCGACAGCCATGTTAATCTCAGTGGGTCACAAAAAGACAAAAGAAGGGGAAAAAGAAAGATAGACTGAGACAGGAGAGAGATTTGTAGTGAGGAATGGGGAGATAGAGTGGTAGGAATGACTGGTGACTATGCATTTCATAGTGGTATAAAATTATCTAAAAACAATTTTAATTAATAAGAAAAATAAGGTGCATAGAGTTTGAGGGAAAACCCAACATCATCCTTTGGCCTCCACACATGCATATACAAACACACACACACATACATGCACTTAAATATACGTAAGAATACTAAGGTTTGTCTTAGATAGGTGAAAATACTGACCTTTATAAGGCCCATTAGGAGAAAAATGTACATTTATAATCTGATATGTCACATTTGCTTATATACTAAGACCTGAACTAAATACTTCCATTACTGAGCCATTGATGAAACATTTCCCATTCTTCTCTAGGCTAATTAGAACCTGTCTGGTTTGTACAGGATAGTCTTAGACCTGAAGAAACATTGGCTTGGGTACAAAGTGAGCCAGCCTTATGAACCTTCCCTAGCCCTTTCCAGAGAACTACAAACATCTGGTCATCGTTATACTCCCGGAATAGATCCTGAACCCAGGCAGAGAAACAAGGAGAGTTACAGTGCTGCTCAAGGGCTTTCCCACACAGTATCCCTTCCCACAGCAGTGTCACTCTCCTCCAGATGCCATGAATCATTTCCGCTGCTTCCCACCTGAGGGAGTGGAAGAGCTCTCCTGGCAGCTGGAACCAGCATTCCTGCTTCGGTGCAGTGAACACAAATCCTCTGGGTCATTGTCTCCTGACCTGCCAATCACCAGGTTCCATCTCTCAGCATCCTCTAAGGAACAGCATAGAGCTGAGCTTTTCATGACTGCTCAAGTGTGTACCCCTAATCCATGGCACTCCTCACCATGAACCTGTGCATGTATTGTTCAAAGATGGTGGATTAAGTCTTAGAGAGGAAAGGCTCCTAAGAAACAGGATAGATAGCAGAGGGAGTTTTTTATTTGATGTTGTTTGCTTCCAAACATGAACGTTGAATGGCTATCTTATATTATTGGGAGGGAGGCCTCTATCCTATGAAACTTCTTCCTAATTAACAGAGTGGAAACTTACATAGAGCAGAAACCCTCATAAATGTGTAATTGGGCACGAGTGGAGAACTTATAGAAAACATTGTATTTTCAGACGTGTTGGCAAGAAGTGAATGAGGTCAGGAGGGGAATAAAAGCCTTGTCCCCACTTTACTCTGAAGTGTCCCTCCACTGTTTTAGTAAACTTTGTTTCCTTATCAACATGATTCTGTATCACCACCTGTTTTGCACTAACACTGTGACAGTCGTCAGTCACTGGGTCTTCTGAGCTATGAGATTAAGGTTTCCAGAGAAGCACTGAAGTGTCATGAATATATCTCCTGCCTATATTCAGAGGCATTGACCTGAATTGACAAGGAAGGATCCCAAGGAGATTGATTTTAAGCCACAGATAAGCATTTTGTGTCCATCTTAATGCAACATGGGCCATACACACAATGGGCATTTTGATGTTCTGTGTGTTGCTGTAATAACACAAAATAAAGCAGGAAAATACATAATGGAAGTTTAAAAATGAAGAGGAGGATTTCAGATTTGTCTGTACTTGCCCCTTGTGGAATGCTGCTCTCTGTGCATTACAGGTATTGCCATCTTTATTGGAGCAGCTGGGACTATCTGCAAGGGCCCCTCAGGATAGAACCTGTTGGCGTTTCGTCATAGAAGGAGAGGTTAGGGAGGGTCTATTGACTCTCACCTGAGATTCCAGCCACTCCTTCCTGCACCCCTCCTACCAACTGTATGTAATCCTGCCCTCATTTCTCTTGGTCTTAGGAGGAACTAGAAGATACAGAGTGTGGGAAGTTAGCTGAAGTGGGAACACCCTCTCTGGATCCATAGGGAAGTCATCATCTATGCTGGGGTGAGACTTTTTGGTGATAGGGTTGTTTGGAGTCACCCATGGTCTTGTACATAAGCCAAATAAACTCATTGACTTAACTTACTAGAACTGTTACATTGTCCTATCATTGTATATACTCAATCCTCATTGTAAACCTGTTGATAGTTACTTCTAGATCAGAGGCCAACTGATAAAAGGCGAGTTGGAATCTTCCAGAGAGTAATCTATCTGATTCTTTGACACATGCTCTTCAGAAGTGTTAGAAAAATCATAAGAAGCAGAAAGGATGGCAAGAACTGGATTGGCTGAGCAGGGCTTCAAGAGTAAATATGCTAGTTGAATGTTAAAACAAAATCCAGAATGGAAATTCCTACAGAGAAGCATGTGTTCTGGATTAGTTTCTTGCCAAGTTAGTGCCACTGTTATTCCACGAAAACATATATTCCAAAGATCCAAAGGCAAAAATATGAATGGGAAGAGGAATCATTTGAATGTGTGCTGCAGTGGGAAAATCTAGAAGGCTGGGGTATACCTGTGACCATCATGAAGGTGGAGAAAATGAAATTCTGCTTTGTAGGAATGGACTGAAAAGGGTGTCAAGGGCAGGTGTCTGTGTCCTTTTTTGTTCCAGTAGTTCATTGTGAGTGCAATGTTTAGATCTGACACCTTCTCTGCTGGGACAGAAGCAGAGGCTTCATCACTAGCTTCCTAGGGTCATAATACTTCACCCAGCTCCAGAGCTTTGTTATACAGTTTTCACCATTTTCTACTTCACCCAGGGGTAGATCTGATAGGAGTTCCACTCAGACTGGTTTCCCCTAATGTGGTGCCTCGTCACTCATGCTCTCAGGCATTCCAAAATGGAAAGTCCTTAAACTCTTGGGGGACAGCCAAGGCAATTCTCCTAGGGGATGCTTCATATTTTACTTATACACCAGTCTGCAAATTCCAGTCAAGTGACTGTGCATACCTGTAGATAGGATCCTTGGTCTATGTACTCTATTGCCTAGGGGGCGATGACCTATGTGCTCATCCTGTGGATTTCCCTGGCAGAGAATAATTTCATGATCTCAGAGCTGCAAAGACCTTTCAAGATCTCCAAGACCTGTGTTTAAGTCAGCTCTGATTACTTGGGTTACTATTGTCTTCCGGCCCTGCCCTGAAAGCTCAGAAAGAAAGAAAGAAAGAAAGAGAGAAAGAGAGAGAAGAGAGAAGAGAGAAAGAAGAGAGAGAAAGAAAAGAGAAAGAGAAAGAAGAGAGAGAAAGTCAGCTAGTTGGTTACTTCAAAGAAGCATACCTTCTAAAGGACTGTTTCCTGGCCCATTCATTTTCCTCTAACAGAAAATATATACATAAACTAACAGCGAAGGGGGATTAGACTCAGCTCTCTTCTCAGTCTCATTTGAAAGCCTATGGGTTTACTTTAGGCTCCTGAGGCAAAGTCTTGCATCTCAACCTTCTCCTCACCCAAATACTGAACCAAGCAGGATTGGTGACTCATCTCTGGTTGTTGCAAGTACCAAAAGATTTGCTATGATGATCTGTGGGAAACCAGCCTCAAAGCAAATTCCTCAGGAACACACCTTCTCTCTTGGGTTGGGATTAGTGACATGGAGAACCGAAGCCTAACTCTGATCGAGCAGAGATGTGCCAGTGTCTTTAGGATGCTCTCGGCCTCTCACGGTCCTGTCTTAGCATGCTTTTCCTATCAACCTGTCAATGAGTTTCAACTCTAGTTTCATCTGCGGTGAATGATAATGAAGTAATAAAATACCCACCTCCAACCAGTGGAAAAATGAATAGCCAGGAAACAGTCCTTTATAAAGTATGTTGGTTTAAAGTAACCCACTAATTGACTAATTATCCTTCAGCTTATAAAGCTATATAAAGAAAATATTTAGGTTAACCAGCATAGAGTTGTAGACATAAATGAATATACATCTCTATATATGTGCAAATGTCCACCTGTCTAATGGAAACAAGAACAGATGGGGCAGAGAACATTATTCACTGGAGAGCTACATGCAAACTAATGTTGAGTTATCTCCACAGCTTTATTTCCTCCTCATGCCTAGGCCACAGCCATGCTCACTTTAGCTTTTCTTTCTCTATTGGAGTTCATGCTCTGGATGCTTTATTTCCCCTTTCAACCTCTTTAATAATCATTTGTATCTCTTTTTATGCTCACACTTAATTCCTTCTTCCTCATGGTTTTATTTAGCGTAACTCATTTCTCTTGTCTCACTGCCTTTGGAACTGCACATATGCTCACATCCTTTAACCTTAAACTTAACCTTATTGCCCTGCTCTCCCTCTGTAATAAGTATAGCAGGCTAGCCTATAACATTGTGTGTGTATATATGTTCCCTCTCTGTAGTGGGAAAATTTTCCTGCAAGTTGAGAGGAGCTAAGGTGGGAGGAGTAAGGAGAGGAAGAGGAGGAGTAAGGAGAGGAAGAGGAGAAGGAAGAGGAGGAGCTAGGGAGCAGAGATGTAGGAGCCATGGATGACCTCGCGTGTACCGAGAGCAGTCCTGGGTAACAACTTATATCTAGGTTAGTTAATTGGTTAACAATTCCAATTGTGTGGGCATCTTGTTTATTGAGCATTATCAAACTTATAAAGCCTTTGGTTAATCTTTAAGCATTAGAGTCTCATTTCTACCAGGTACCACCTGAATGGTGGGATGATCTGGGCTCAGCCCAGCCTTGTGGAGACAGCATGGAAGATTGGCAGAGTCATCTCCCACAATGGCGTCTTATGGGTGGCAGGGCAGGTGTCTCTGACCGTCTGAGCCAAGCAGCAGTGGCAGTCTCAGGCTTAGGCTTAATTAACAACAAGCAAGATTGGGTGCAGCCGTTTTAAAATATTACCACAACACCTCTCCATGTGGTCTTCCTCCCAGCTTTTTTTATTCATTCTTTAGTACAATTTAAAAACTACCTTCCCGTTATGTCTACATAATGTCCTGTTCCTCTTGAGTTACAGGTAACATGTAAAGATCAACAGGCATTTATTTGACATCTACTAGGCTTCAAGGATAATGCTATGTGTTGGAGACACAATGGTAAAATACCTCGAAGAACCCAGGATTCATTCAGTAGTGTAGAACAAATTGAAAATGAATAATCACAGTGCTTAGATATAAACACAATGCTGATCATGCACAGACTACCATGGAGACATGAAGACAGTAGAAAATTAATTTGAATTCAGAGTGAGAAAGCTAGAAAAGTTTTTGAGTGAAATGATAGTTATTAACTTAGGTAAGCATGATAGCACGGTCAGCAATGGTCTCTCCAACAATTATCTTGAAAAAGCTTCAGGAAAGCTTTAGTTTTAGTGAAAGTTCGATTCCCAGCATCCACGTGGCAGCTCACAACCATCTGTACTCTACTTCAAGGTAATCCAGTCACTCTTGTGACTTCCATGGGCACCAGGCACCAGACACAGAGTCAGGTAAAACACACAGACATAGAATAAATAATTTAATTTTAAGTTACTTTTATTTGACTATTCCTCAACCTAAGAGGAATTAAATATTAAATATACTTAACAGAAATTAGTGGATGCCAAACTCCCTTTTCTGGATCCTTTAATTTCTAATGTTTTCTCTTCAGAGCTGGTGGTGTGTGCTGACAAAGATGATCCCCACCCTAGAAATAAGGAACAATGAGTGTTAACTTTCCGTTCCTTCTGTTGGGTTCCCAGAGTATGCCCACGTTCCACTATGCTGCTCCATTGACCTGGAACCGACTTTGTTGAAAATAAGTATTAAGACCTCTAGTCCTATCCAAGTCACTCAGACTCAGTACGGGGAGGGGGCCTTGTGTCCTTACATACTGAGATTCTCCATACCTTTTCAGCTCTGGCAGTGATCCATAACATCAAGAAATGTGAACCCTGTTCAGAAACTATCAGAGAAATGCTCTGGGAAGTCTATCTTATTCCAGAAATGTCTCAAATGTCACACATTACTGTTCCTTCTTGAAATATTTGTACATTTGATAAATCCCTGTGACTGGGATGTTGAACAAAAATAGTTTTAATGCTTATATACTCATCCAAACCAGAACTCTAATCCCTTCCAATCATACTAATGCTTCTTCAATTGCTCTGTTAGGAGCAAGGTCAAGTTTCTGTGTGGACAGAAGAGTTAAATATATAAAACTTCTAATACTCAAAGATTTAGGTTGATGTTTTTATTCTTAGGATTGTGTTTTTTAATTTAAAAGTTATTTTGGCCCCAAAGTTTTACAATTAGTTGATAATTATGTTTTAACACATTGTATATGACTCATTTTCTCAAAAGCAACTCTATGGAGAGACAGTATGTCCAGCATACTTATGACACTGGTTGGGCGAGTTATTAGTCTGGCTTGCCATTTGTTTCTCATAGCTGGCTCCCTAATTTGAAATGTGAGTCTTGGGAAGGCTTCCAAGAACTTTCTTGGAATAGGAAAATGATATAAAATTCTTATATTTCCAAGAACTTCCTTAGCTGACACAATGGTGAACTAGGAACAATGACCACCTCCATTTTATCATAGCTGGAAAGGAGATGACTAACCATGGTGAGGTTGTCAGGAGTTTATTCTCAAAATAGAATGTTTTCATAAATTTACCTCTTCCATAGGTTTGTACCAAATCACATCCACTACTCTTTGGTGATTCAAAGAGTTAATCTTTATTTTTTTTTTTATATCGTCCTCTAATTTTCTTATTCTCTTCTCCTACTTTTTAAGGAGGACATTTTCAAAATGTCTTTTCCTGTTATCTTTTTTTTTTAATTTTTTTTCTTTTTGTTTTCTTTTTTTCTTTTTTAGTTTAGTTATTTAAATCACATCGTAATTTGCTTATTTACACAGAGGTTATAAACACAAAAAGGCAGGATGTGGGGAAGGGAATGGCACCGGAGCATAGGTGTTCAGGGGAGTACAGATACCTTTCAGAACAGGGTATCAGCTGGGTGTAGGTTCAGGGGACAGATCACTATGGCTCTGCCTATGATTCACTTGTCCTTATCTAAGTTGGTACTGTCCACCGAGGCTGCCTATTTATAAGACCTATGACTACTCGGTCTGATAAATTTCCACAGAAGGTGCCTGTTTACAATAGCTTATAGCCTTCTGTTTTCATGTTTTTTCCACAGAGACCCAAGACTTTGTGTTAGCATGCATGTATGTCAGGCCTATTGCTGACTTTAGGCCTATGGCTGATTTTAGGCCTTTAGTGTGTATGCAGGCTGCTCCTGACATCTCCTCCCTCTCTAAGTATAGAAGAGCCTTGGCAATTCTATTCTTGCGAAGGTGGGGATAGAGGCCTGACTTCCAATAATTGAAAGGGACCTTGTAATGGCTCCGGTCCTCCTGTCGTTGTCCAGTGAGGCATGAGGGCCATACCCATCCCGATGTCTTTTTCCTGGAGAGGGGATACTTTTGACATCAACCCCTATGCAGTCAGGCTTGTCCCTCAGGGAACCCAGATAGATATTTTTAACTTTTATTTATATTCCCTTGCAGTGCTTAGCCTCTCAGCCTAAGCAAGAATTCAGATCACCAGTCTGAGAGGGTTCTGGTAGCCTCTCTCTGCTTGGTCTAGGGGCGGAAGTCCCCTCTTTTAGGTTGGGTGGAGATGGGTTTGAGGAACACCCTGGATAAAGTAACAACCTCATCTTGAGTCTCATGGTCCTCCATAGCTAACTTATGATAATGTATCTGAATAGGTTTTGCTACCAAATTATCTATCCTATCACAAAATTAGTCAGCCTATTTAAGGCCTGGGACCAAAAGAATCAGCAAAAATAACCCAATTAATGGTCCCAAGATGGGAGGAAGTGGGGTTGACAACCATGGAGAGGTTGAAAAACAGTCCTTGTACCAGCTCTCATCTTTCTCTTTCTCTTTCTCTCTCTGTCTTTTCTCTGGGCCTTCTCTGACCCTTTTCATGTTTTCTTTAACCATCCCTGTCTTGTCTATGTAAGGGCAACATTCTTCTTTAAAGGCTGCACACAGTCAAGAGCTGTACACAGTCTTTTCTATTGTAGAAGAATAAATCAAGTTCGATAAAGTCCTTTGCCTGTTATCTTAATGACTTATTTTTATTATGTGTCTGTGTGTAGATATATGCACATGAATGTCCATACTCTTGGGGACTGCCAATTCAGCATCCCCTGCAGCTGGAGTTGCAGGTGATTGTGAGCTGCCCTGGGTGGGTGTTAGGTGTAAAACTTGAATCCTCTGCAAGCATATGTATATTCTAGCCCCATTCTCCTGCAATGTCAAAAGTAGTGTTTTATTTGTGTGTGTGTGTGTGTGTGTGTGTGTGTCTGTGTGTCATGTGTATGCTGGTGCATGTGTGCACATATGTATAGAAACCACACACTGAGGGCAAAAGTTGACATTGGGTGTCTTATTCAATTCTTCTATCTTATTTTTTGAGAAAAGATTTCTCTCTGATGCTGGAGCTCAATATTAGCTATATTGGCTTGCCAGGAAACCCCAGGAATCTTCTTAGCTCTGCTTCCTTGGTGTTAGAATTATGGGCATGCGGTGCCTGGCTTCTTATGTGGCTACTAGGGATGTAACCTCAGACAAGTGTTTTACCCACTGAGCCACCTCCCAGTTCTTCCTCTTCCTCCTCCTCTTTTTTTAAAGATCTATACTTTTATGTTCTCATAACTCTATTGATTACTTAATGTATCAGTGCTTTTCATTACATTAAGTAATCAATAGAGATATAAGAGCATAAAAGTTGTCTAAGTTTTGGTGCTGAATTAGCAATTGGCATTTCGTCTTTTTTTTTTAGGTGACATTTAGATAACATCACCAAGATATTGTATCACTCTCATTTCCTCATCTCTCTTAAATGTATTTCTTTTGTTTGGAAAGCTCTGAAACATTATACTCAATGAAATATGTTTATGGAACAGACTTGAGTCTATTCCTAAGACTAATTTTAACTTCTTAAAAGAAAATGTAGTTGGATACAAATAGTTTCTACCAGAGTTATTTCCACCCAATCTTCACAATTGTTTTTATTCTCTTCTCTCTCTCTCTTTCTTCTCTCTCTCTGTACACACATACACACACACATACACCATTGTACACACACACAGATCAGACGGCAACCTGTGAGAGTTGGTATTATCCTTCTACCATGTGAATCTCGGAGATCAAACACAAGTCATCAGACTTGGCAGCAAGCCCCTTTACTTGCTGAACCATCTTGCTGGCTTCCCTCAATATTTTATAAATAGAATCCCCTCCTTTTTTTCCCAACTACCATTACTGCTTGAGAAGCTGCCTTCAGCTTTGGTAATTCCTGGTTTTGCCTTGAAGGAGGATCTGATCAAGGGCCCCAGGTCTTCAGTACTTCAGACATGCTTGGCTGAAAAGCACAGGAATCCCTCCACGTACTCTATGTAAATACATCCTTTGACATTAGCTTTCTGGCTATCTTAAACTTTTGGTATGTGAAAGTTCTCAACTTGTCAGAGCAAGCTCAGTAGAGAGAAACTGGCAGGTGGGGCCTGCTGTCAGGTGCCAGAAAGCAACAATCTTCATAGCCAACCCACTGCATCAAGGTTAGCATACACACACTGATAGAGACTGTGATAGCCAAGAAAAACACCTGAATTCCACTTTCAGCTCTCTCTCAAGCGCTCTCAAGTCAGACTGGGTAGAATCTCAAGAGAAACTTTTTTTTTTTTTTAAGAACATCTAGTTTCCTGTAATACTACTGGGCCTTAAATGAGGAAGTGAGGATGCTATGATGCAAATCAAATTACTATTGAGATCTTAAATACTAAGACGCCCCTGTGCTGAAGTAGCTGAGTGCTTTCTATGTACAGGCATGCAACTCTGAGTTTGAGTCTCTTCACCTACATAAAACTGAGTGTGGCCATGCTTACCTGTAACCACAGTGCCAGTAGGCCTGAGACCAAGATAGATTAAGGAATGGGGCAGGGAGATCACTGGAGCTTGCTAGTCACCATCCTAGCTGAAAGTCCTCCTCTAGCCTATGCATGTGTGCCCTTAAATGTGTGTGTGAATATGCACGCGACACACACACACAGATACACAATACATGCACACAGAGATGTACAGATAGAGAAATACACAGAGAGAGACAGAGACATCATAGAAACACAGAGAGAGACAGAGAGACACGACACAGAGGAGGTGGGGAGAGATCAGAATCCTCTATGCATACCTAACTGCTGTTCATTCATCCTTTATCGGTTTATTATGAAGACATCCCTGAGTCCTTGCTATGTGAAAAGGCCTACACTGACTCATTAGAGAGATAAAGCAGAACTTTCTCATATGGAACTGAAGATATAGTAGGAAAAGACTGTAGTGAGGGAACTTCACAGAGCAATACAAGAGTCTACCTGCTCCTAGGACAGTACTCTTCAGTCATAGAATCGGGGTGTGAACTGGTCAGGGTGGAGAAGGGACCAGGGAAAGATGTCCTATTGAGATGATGGCTGAATTGAGATTTGAAGCGTGGGCAGGAATTAAATAAACAAAGAAAGAGAAAGCATGACAAACATCTGCCTGGAAATATAATGAGAGTGTACAGATAGGCAGGCAGGCAGACAGATAGACAGACAGACAGACAGCTACTGTAAATAAGCAGCACATATTCATGTGATGCACAGGCCAAGAAGCAGGTCAGGGCCAGAATGTGTGAAGCCTCCTAGTCCATGCTGTGGATTTTAATCTTTAGCCTGTGAGCATGGGAAAGTCATAAAGATTTTTTTTTTTTTAAACCAGAGTGTAGAGATGGTGTGGTCACTGTTGGATGTGATGTTACTGTTGGATGTGAAAATGTTCATTTGGCTGTATTATTGAGGGTTTTATTGTGGGAAAGAACGTCCATTGGCAACAACCATGTAACATTTCCAAGAACTGGATGCTCCCAAGCGTCAATAAGGGTGCGTGATCTCTTGGAGCTAGATTTACAGGCATTTGTGTGCCATCTGTAATGGATGCTGGCGATCAAACTCCAGCAGCAAATTTTCTAACTGCTGAGGCATCACTATAGCCCTTTATTTACCTTTTAATAATTCCTAGGTGATGGAATGTTTCTTTCCAAGAACCACTGCCACTAGGGATAGCGTTGTTTGCTGGTTCTATTAAAGCTACCTGGAAGCCTTTAAACCACCAGAGGTGGTGTCTCCAAAGCATGAAATTAGGATAGCTCAAATGGCACTAATATACACACCACAAATAAACAACTCTTTTTTTTTTAAGTGGCATCATATTTGGACTACATTCTTTTTTTTTAATTGGATATTTTATTTACATTTCAGATGTTATCCCTTTCCCCATTTTCCCCCAACCCAGAAACCCCCATCCCATCTTCCCTCCTCCTGTTTCTATGAGGATGTGCACCCACCCACTCCTACCTCCCTGCCCTTGAATTCCTGCATACTGGACATCCAGCCTTCATGGGACCAAGGACCTCCTTTGGCATCTTGTCTCCCCTCCCCTTTCCCACCATCATCAAATTCTAGATGAACCATTAAGTTAAAATCATTTGCAGCTTTTCAACAGAAGTCATTTTGGTATGAACATTTTTTAGATTTATTATTGTTGTTGTTTTTGATATATCTTTTTTCACAGTCCAGTCACCATCTACCTCCAGGTTCACCCTCCAACTGCTCCCCATCCTACTACCCCTTCCCCCATCTCCAAGAGGACGTCCCCATTCCTGAACCCCACTCCACCAGACCTCCCCACTACCTGAAGCCTCAAGTCTCTGAAGCTTAAGTGTGTCTTCTTCACTGAGACCAGACCTGGCACTCCTCCAATGTATATGTGTCAGGGCCTCATATCAGCTAGTGTATGCTGCCTGACTGGTGTCTCAGTCTCTGAGATATCTCAAGAGTCCAGGTTAGTTGAGATTGCTGGTCCTCCCATGGGGTTGTCCTCCTCCTCAGCTTCTTCTAGCCCTTTCTCAATTCAACCACAGGGGTCCCTGGCTTCTGTCCATTGGTTGGGTGTAAGTATCTACATCTGACTCAGCTGCCTGTTGGGCCTCTCAGAGGACAGCCATGCTAGGCTCCTGTCTGTAAGCACACCGCAGCATCAGTAACAGTGTAAGGCTTCAGAGCCTTCCCCAAGCTGTATCCCAATTTGTACTGGTCACTGACGCGCCTCTCCCTCAGTCTCCGCTCCATCTCTGTTACTGAAGTTCTTTTAGACAGGGACAACTCTGAGTCACAGCTCTTGACTGTGGGATGACAAGCCCATCCTTCCACTTGATGCCCTGTCCTTCCACTGGAGATGGACTTTACACGCTCCCTCTCCCCACTGTTGGGCATTTCATCTAAGGTCCCTCCCTTTGAGTCCTGAGCATCTCTCACTTCCCAGGTTTCTGGTACATTCTAGAGGGTCCCCCCACCTCCTACCTCCCGGGTTGCCTGTTTCCATTCTTTCTGCTGGCCTTCAGGGCTTCACTCCTGTTCTCCCACCCCAATACCTGATCTGGTCCCCTTTTCCCCTCCCTGTCCCATCTCGCACCCAGGTCCCTCCCTCCCTCTGCTCACTGTGATTGCTTTCTTCTCCCTCCCAAGTGGGACTGAAGCATCCTCACTTGAGCCATTTGGCTTGCTAACCTTCTTGAGTTCTGTGGATTGTATCCTGGTTATTCTGTACTTTTTTGGCTAATATCCACGTATTAGTGAGTATATACCATTCATGTCCTTTTAGGACTGAGTTACTCACTCAGGATGATATTTTCTAGTTCCATCCATTTGCCTGCAAAACTCAGGAGGGCCTTGTTCTCTTAATAGCTGAGTAGTATTCCATTGTGTAAATGAACTACATTTTCTGTACTCATTCTTCCATTGTGGGGCATCTGAGTTGTTTCCAGCTTCTGGCTATCACAAATAAGGCCGCTATAAACATAGTGGAACACGTGCCCCTGAGGCACGGTGGGGCATCTTTTGAGTATATTCCCAAGAGTGGTATTGCTGGGTCTTCAGGTAGATCTATTTCCAATTTTCTGAGGAACCTTCAGATTGATTTCCAGATGGTTGTACCAGTTTGCAATCCCACCAGCAATGGAGGAGTGTTCCTCTTCCTCCACATCCTTGCCAATATGTGCTGTCACCTGGGTTTTTGATTTTAGTCATTCTGATTGGTGTAAGGTGGAATCTGAGGATCGTTTTGATTTGCATTTTCCAGATGAGTAAGGACTTTGAATATTTCTTTGTTTCTTGGGTCATTCAAGATTCATCTGTTGTGAATTCTCTGTTTAGTTCAATACTCCATTGTTTGATTGGGTTTTGGTTGTTTGGAGGTTAATGTTTTGGGTTCTTTATATATTTTGGATATTAGCCCTCTATTGGATGTGAGGTTAGTGAAGATTTTTTTTTCCTGATCTGTAGGTTGCTGATATGTCCTATTGACTACATCTTTTGCCTTACAGAGATTTTTCAGTTTCATGAGGTCCCATTTATCAATTCTTGATCTTAGAGACTGAGCCATTAGAGTTCTGTTTAGGAAATTTCCCCCTGTGCCTATGAGGCTCTTTCCCACTTTCTCTTCTATTAGATTAAGTGTAACTGGTTTTATGTTGAAGTCTTTGATACACTTGGACTTGAGCTTTGTGCTTGGTGACAAATATGAATCTATTTTAATTTTTCTTTATACCAACTGCCAATTGGACCAGCACCATTTATTCAAGATGCTTTATTTATTCCATTGGCTTTTTTGTCAAAGATCAAGTGCCTGTGTGTGGTTTTATTTCTGGGTTTTCAATTCTATTCCATTGATCAACTGTCTGTCTCTGTACCAATACCATGAAGATTTTTTTATCACTATTGCTCTGTAATATTTTTTAAATAAGAAATCATCCAAGTTTCTCTTTAAAAGGCTTATTTGCTAATAATACACGTTTAGTTTTTAATCTCCATATTTAACGAGATGTACTATGTTTACTGCACAAGAACATCTTCCTGATCTCTAAAAACCATCAACTGTGTTCTTATGTTAAGGCACATATGTTAAGGCACAGGTCAAATACTTTATATTGTTTAAATTGTCCCTATTGTTATTGACCCCTCCTCTTCTTCCTTCTCTTCCTCTTCATCCTTCTTCTCTCCATCTCTTTCTCCTTCTCCTTTTCTTTGGTGCTGTGGATCAAACTCAAGGATTTAAACATGGTAGTAAGTTCTCTGGCACTGTGCTACATACTCAGCCTGTCTCTCCACCGTCTGAACTTAGAATGAGTATCTTGAACTTTATGTTTCCTCAAATATATTATCTGCTGTGTTGTTATTATTTTGAAAAGCATATTTTTCTCATGTTAAAAACCAGATTTTTTTCATACAATATATTCTGATTACAGTTTCCCCTCCCTCTACTCCTTCAAGTTCCTCCCCACCTCCTCTCCCATCTGGATCCACTCCCTTTTGGTCTTTCATTAGAAAATAAACAGGCATCTCAGGGATAATAATAAAATACAATAAAAATAAAACAAAAACACATCGAATAACACAAAACAAACAGAAGGAAAATAACCCAAGAAAAGGCACAAAAAAAAGATATAGATGCAGAGTCCCAGTATGAGACATAGTCTTTAAAGTCAAGATTCTAAGGAGGTAAACAATGGTAGTTTCATAACCTCGATACTGACAAAACCTCAGTGAAGTAACTTTTTTTTCCATTTCCAGTATTTATTTTTTTATTTACATTTCCAATGTCATCCCCCTTCTCCATCCCCTCCCCCATTAATCCCCTATCCCATCCCTTCTCCTCCTCTTTTTACCTTTCTACTGTTTAAATTACATGCAAGTATTAAGGTCAGTTCTAGGTTGAGGAACTAACTTTTAAGAAAGTAATTTTGTTTTGTTTTGGTTTCGAGACAGGGTTTCTCTGTGTAGCCCTGGCTGTCCTGAAACTCACTTTGTACACCAGACTGGCCTTGAACTCAGTGATTCATCTGCCTCTGCTCCCAAGTGCTGGGATTAAAGGTGTGTGCCACCACTGCACACAGTTAATTTTTATTTTTTAATTAAAATTGTTCATGCAATATATTTTGATCATATTCTTTCTCCTCTCCAAATTCCTACAAGATCCTTCCCACCTTCCTCCCTGCCCAATCTCACAGTCTTCCCCTCTCTCAAAAAAGAAAAAAGACAACAAAACAAACATCAAAACAGACAACCTAAAAATAAAAAATCCATAGATGAAAACACACACACACACACACACACACACACACACACACACATAACACAAACCAAATCATGTATACATTTGTGCCACTATAGCATGAAATTCGAGCACTAAGGCAGGGTTTATCTGACTCTCCTTTCCTCTCCAGCCTTAGCTCTTAGCTTTGCAAACCAGCAGGTCCACAGCCCATCTCTATTTTCTTTGAATTTATATCTGCTTCATGGAAGAGAAGGCTTGATTACCTGTGTGAGCTAAAACAGAGGGCAAGAGGGAGATCTACTCTGGTCCAGCTGCCTCTTTCTCCCATGTCACGCCTTTCTACCCATACTGCTGTTGCTACATTGCCACGGAAAGCAAGTTCATGTATGCTGAAGATGTGTTGTTTATCAAGAAAAAGTATAGCTAGGGAAGTTGGCTTGGTCTTGCTTGTTCTATCATCAGCTGTTTCTGAGTGAGCATAAGGGAAAGGGTCCTTACTGGGGCACGATGAGGTGCAGCGTCTGCACTAGTTTGATGGGCAGGTGATTTTGGTATCTGATACTACTTTAGGTCTTTCTTTTGTTTATTAGCTTTAATCCACTTTGCCTAAAATATTTAGAGTAAAATCAAACCGAAAATATATTTATATTCCTTTCATGGAGCAGAAATTCCAGGTTGAAATAAGCTAAGATCTGCTATGGTACCTTCTTGTCTCCACCCTATGTTCTCTACTGAAGATATACTTTTTCAACCCTTAGATAGTGCTTCTCTTCTTAAAACGTCAGAGAGGAGCTGGTCATTGGTACCCATTTCAAAATGGGACACGTTTCAGGGTTTTGTTTTCGTTTTGTTTTTTTTTTAAATTGGTTATTGTATTTATTTACATTTCAAATGTTGTACCCCTTCCTAGTTTCCCCTCCACAAATCCCCCATCCCATCCCTCCTTCCCTTTGCCTCTATGAGGGTGCTCCCCCACCCATCCACCCATTCCTGCCTCATTGCTCTAGCATCCGCTTATGCTGGAGTTTCAAGCCTCCACAGGACCATGGGCCTCCCCTCCCACTGATGCCAGATAAGGCAATCCTCTGCTATATATGTAGCTGGAGTCATGGGTCCCTCTATATGCACTCGTTGATTGGTGGTTTGGTCCCTGGGAACTCTGGTCCAGTTAATTGGTATTGTTGTTCTTCCTATGGGTTGCAATCCCCTTCAGCTCCTTCAGTCCTTTCCCTTACTCCTCCACTGGGGTCCCTGTGCTTAGTTCAATGGTTGGCTGCAAGCATCCTCATTTGTATTGGCCAGGCTCTGGCAAAGACTCTGGGGGAACCACTATACCAGGCTTCTGTCAGCAAGCTCTTCTTGGCATCAGCAATAGTGTCTGGGTTTGGTGTCTGCAGATGGGATGGATCCCTAGGTGGGGTGGTCTCTGGATATCTTTTCCTTCAGTCTCTGCTCCATTTTTTTTTTTTGTCCCTGCATTTCCTTTAGATAGGAACAATTCTGGGTTAAAATTTTTGAGGGTGGGTGGCCCCATTCCTCAACTAGGGGCCATGCCTATCTACTGGAAATGGTCTTCACTGTTTCTATCTCTCCTTTTGGGGGTATTTTGGCTAATGTCATCCCCACTGGGTCCTGGGAACCTCTTGCTTCCCTGGCATCTGAGACTTTTAATATATAGCAATGGAGGATGGGGAACTGGGAGTAGCCACAGTTTCAGGTTTTTAATCCTTACGTTAATCCTATTTTTCTTTTTGACTGCTGTATCACCATAGTTGAAAGTCAACAAGAATAAATATGTAGGCACTGAGAAAACTAATGCCACATGCCCCACCTCCATCTATAGGAAAACAGCATGACTCACAGGTGATTCTTAGAGGAGGTTGGATGGGATCACTGACCCACTAAAATTTTATGTGCTTATATAAAATATAATATTGGAGGCATAAATGAGAATTGTACCTACTACCTGTTCAAATTCTTCTAAAACCATTTACAGCTGTATGGTCTGCATATTAAAACTTGGGAGGATCTAAACTGTGAGCACTTAAGCACTACCTTAAGATTCAAGCAATGCTAGTCCTCAGAAAAGGCTCCCTTCTGTCCCTCCCTGTCACTATCTCCCCAAGAGGAATAGCTATTTCCTAGTCTTCCATCATCATAAATTGTGAATGCTATATTAATAAAGCCATACAGTACACACTCTTTTGTGTCTACATTTTCATATGCAATACTGTTTTTGATGAGGTTTTTCTACCAAGCATATCAACAGCCCTTTCTTTTATGTTTCTGTCTTCTATCGTGCAAATAGACCTCAGTTCATTAGTCTTTTCTACTCTCAGTTTATATGTGGATAATTTCCAGTTTGGGGTCAACCATGAATAGAACTCTCAGAACTCTCTTTGAGCATGTTCACTTGTGCATAAGTAAGCCCTCACTTCTGTTAGCTATAAAGTATCAACAGAATCACTTGATTATGAAGATATTGTCATTCTCTAATGTAACTTTACTTATTTACAGAGCCACCAACAACATAATGAACATCACTAAGCCCTCGCCAACCTTCACTGTGTTGTTTTAGTTGACACTGGTCTGCTGGCATGCACCGGTATCTTATTATTGTCATAATTGCACTTTCAGCCAGGAATGCTGACCTTTCCCCACATGTGTTGCTGTTATTTCCAGAATCACTCCCATCAGGCTTTCCCATCCATCACACTAATCAAACCACACTGGTCCAGTAACAAATGACCTTCATGATGGTAAATCAGTTCTCAGTTCTCGTTCCCTTGACCTCCAAAACCACATACTTCTTGTTTTGTTTCTTCCTCAATAAGTTTTACCAGTCCTTCCTAATACCTCAACATTTTGACATACAGTGATTTATTCAAATCTATTTTTTATTCTTGTTCTAACCTCTTCATTCAGTTTTTTCTTTTTTAAACTGGGTCTCTCTATGTAGCCCTGACTATTCTGGAACTCACAAGGTAGACCAGACTGGCCTTGAACTCACGGAGATCCACTTGCCTGCACCTTCCAAGTGCTTGGATTAAAGGCATGTACCACCACACCTGGTTTTCATTCCCTTTTTTTCTTGCCCTTTTCTCTTTATATCAATTAGGACTGTAGTTAATAATATATAAACTGCTGTGTTTGTATATATATATTTTATATATTATATATATATATATATTATATATATTACCGTATGTCCATATGTATGTATATATACATATATATAATATATGCAACCTGCTGCATTTACCCTTTATTATTATAAGGGATATAAACTCCATGAAGGCAGAGATTGTTGTCTTTTTAAATTTTTGACATTCTGTCTATACTAGAACAGTCTCTGATCCATAGATATATTTAGTAAAGAATTAATTGTTGATTGAATTGAATGATAAGGGGACATACCAAAGACATAGCCCACCAGAAATTGCTAATTTTACTGACAGAGAGATAGTCTCCTTTGGACCTGAACACTCTAAGTTTTATATGACTTACAAGAGTTTAGGATTCAAAAGCAGTTTCCTTTGAATTTAGAAGTAGAATAGTATAATAAATAGTGCTAATTGTCAACATGACAAAATCTGGAATCACGTGGGAGACAGGACTCAAAAGCATGCCTATGGGTTATCTTGATTGTTTAAGTTGAAGTGGGAAGACTTGCCTACAGTGGGTGGTACCATTACCCTGGCTAGAACCCTAGACTGTGTAAAAGGAGAAAGGGATCTGAGCAGTAGTGTTTATTAACCCACCGCTACTTCCTGATTGAGAATAGATGAGATGTCATACGTCAAGTTCTTGTTGCCTAGACTTCATCATGATGCATTGCACCCTCAAACTGTGATTCAAAATAAACATTTTCTCCCTTAAGTTGCTTTGAAGTATTTTATCAGAGCAATGGAATCAATTTAAGCTGAGAACAGGTACAGTTTTCAAGGCTGAAATTGCTTTTTAAAGGTTCTACCAGCAGAGTCATTAGCTGATATGTAGTGGAAGCCAGCTACCAATCTGACCTGAAGCTGGACTATACAATAAAAGTGGCTGTTAAGCTAGGCTGCCATGCCTGTAATCAATGAAATTGAAAGTTAACGTAAGGATAGGCTAATTTTGTTGTGTTTGTCTGGAGACAATAAGGGAAAAGGGAAAAAGAAGAGATGGAAGGAAAAGGAAAGAAGGGCAGATAAGCAAATAACTCCTGGCTTTGGGGCACACATCAAGGGAGCAGAAGTTAGGTGAGAGCTGCAGATTCAAGCCACATCAAGAACATGGTAATGAATGCACAGAACTGAGTTGCACTCAGTACACATTTGGGGCTCCAAGTTCCCGAAAGGAAGTAGTATTGCTGGCTCACCAAAAACATTTGTCCTGCTAGATGCATACCACTTTGGCTACATACCGCACCACCTACAAGAATTCCAAAATCTTCTTGGAGACCTAATTCTGGAAAGACTGAGAACAGGAAAACGCAATGTGGATGGCTTCTCTCTCAGAGCTGGGGAGACACTTTCCAAAGTAAGCTGAGTTTACTAACAAGATTCCTAGATAGAGGTATGGTGTTTTGAATAAAAATGATCCCCATAGGTTCATATATTGGAGTGCTAGTCATCAGGGAGTAACACTACTTGAGAAAGATTAGGGAGTCTGACCTTGTTAGAAGAAATGTGTTACTGGGGTGGGCTTTGAAGTTTCAAAAGCCCATGGTAGGCCCAGTTCCTCCCCCCTCTCCATCTGTCTCTGTGTTTTCTCTCTCTCTCTTTCTACCTCTATGTCTCTATCTTTCTATATACCTCTACCTCTATCTATCTCTGTCTCTGCTCTGTCTCTGTCTCAGTCTCTTTCTGCTGCTTGTGTATCTGGATATAGAACTCTCTCCTACTTCTCCAGCACCAGGTCTTCC
Source organism: Mastomys natalensis (assembly GCA_021653895.1). Lineage (NCBI taxonomy): Eukaryota > Metazoa > Chordata > Mammalia > Rodentia > Muridae > Mastomys > Mastomys natalensis. Next base: position 720,622 of record JAJTUV010000648.1, read on the forward strand.
TTCCTTGCCTTCCCTGCCACAATGATGATGAACTAAACTTCTAAAACTGTAAAGCAAGTCTCAGTTAAATGCTTCCTTATGTAATAGTTGCTGTGCTGATGATGTCTCTTCACATCAAATTTCTTAAGGTAAATAAATGTTGGTTTTCCCAACTCTCTTCCTCTAGAGTTTCAAATGGACAATTTGGCCAACATATAAATGTTTCTGTTCCTGGTTTATGGATTATATTTTGGCTTGTAAGATATATGATTTTGATTCTTTCTCCTAGACTGTAATTGTAAGGAGTATAGAGACTGTGGTTTACCAGTGTCCCATCTCCATCTAGTCCTATTCCCAGAGACATGAGTGATTCAGGTTCATATTAGATACAGCTCACTAAGGTCTTGTTTTTGTTTTGAGACAGTGTTTTATTGTATATCCCCGGCTGGCCTGGCTCTCACTATGTAAACCAGGCTAGTTTCAAACTCAGGGATTTCTGCCTCCCTAATGCTGAGATTAAAAGTGTCTACTATCATACCCTAAGTATTATTTTCTGAACTAAATGAAATTTCCCACAGCTGAGTAAAATTCAGGGTCCTAAGGACATTTTGAAACCACCTTCCTGTCAATTTTTTCCCCTAGCACACCAGTACAACTGAACTGTCCTAATTACTTTTCTGTTTCTATGATAAAACACCATGGCCAAGGCAACTTAGAAAACATTAATTTGGCAGTTGTGGTTTCAGAGGGTTTGAGTCCATTGTGGCAGAATAAAGGCATAGTGACAGAAATAGCTGAGAGCTTACATCATGATTCATGATTTAGAGACAAAGAGAAAACACTGGGAATGGCTCCAGATATTTTAAAACTCAAAGCCCACCCGAAATGACACACTTCCTCCAAGAAAGCCGTACCTCCTAATCCTTTTCAAACAGTTTCACCAATTGGGGACCAAGTGTTCAAACATATGAGCCTATGAGGGCCATTCTCATTCAAACCACCATATGGGCCAAACTTGGTTTTCCTGAGTAACTAGCAATCACCCTCTTTCTTGCTGACCTTAAACTGTTCATCACAATCTCTCAGAAGCTTTGTGTTTTCCAAGGATTGATGGAGTAGATAAATTTGGGTTGGTTGATAGCTGATATTTGAGTTTATAAGTCTTTAGTTAGTAAACATAGCAAGGACATGCCTCATAAGCCACAGATTTCTTTCAGAAGTCATAAAAACACTCTGCTTTGAAGAAAACTAATGCTCCCTCTCCTGGAACCTATCTATTACCAATAGCTTTTCAGCTGGGAGTGGTACTTCTGGGCCTGCCTTCTCCTATCATATTGGTGTTTTTGTCTGGTTTAATTTGTTCAGGTCTTGTCTATGCTGTCACAACTGCATGTGCACATGTGCAACTTCCCTGATGTGTCTGGAAAAACTGTTTCATTGTAGTCGCCTCCAACATAATTACCAACATGTGGGACACAGAGCCACTGGGCATGGCTTCCTTTCTTCCCAGCAGACACATGTCTTTCTTCTTGCACTGTGTTTCATCAGGAGCCTTTGATAATATAAGAATAGACAAAACAAAAAGGGAGATAGAGAGAAAACATGGACTATTGAGAAAATCCCCTAAGAGCAAAGAATTGCATTTTGGCTAAAAAGGAAGACCCGGAAGAAAACAGTATGAAATGAGTTTGTTCTACTTTGAGAGTTTTCCCTTATGTGGGTTTTTTGGAGCTTTTAAAAAGTATATTGTGTGTAAAAAAAAAGTATTGCTTGGGGTAAACTAAAAAGATCAATATTGTGATGGTCATTTTTATGTGTGAATTTGGTTCAACATCTGTCTAGATTTTACTGTAAAACTGTCTTTAGGTAAGATTAGCATTTGAATTAGCAGGTTTTGAGTAACCCAGTATTGCTGCCTCCGTAATATGTGTGCGCATCATCCTCCCAAATGAAGAAATTCTGCCTCCAAAATGCTTTAAACTTGAACTGCAGACTGACTCTTCTCTCCAGCCTGTTGGCCTATACTGCACAAATTATGCTATAATCCTCACAAACAACAGAAAACAATTCTTTAAAATGTTCTCTTTTTCTACATATATACATGTATACATTTATACACATATACATTTATATATATATACACATATACATATATACACATGTACACATATACATATAAACATATATACAAATATATCACACACACAAATCACACAAAATATAGACTATACACACAGACCATATCATACACACAGCAGAGGGGAGGAACATATACACACAGGGATCAAACCACATTTAGACATATACCATGCAACATACATACCATTTATCATACATATCACACACAGACCTCACCATATATGTATATGTGGCATATCACATGCTTATATTATACTGCATACACACCATACACAATGCACACCACGCACTGACTTCTTTTTATCATTTCTGTTTCTCTGAAGAACTCTGACTAACATAAATACATTCTTTTAATAGTTGGGATTCGGCTTTGTGGCTAACAATACAGTTATCTGATGATTCAAGGATTGAATAGACTTGATTATAACAGGAAATGCTAGTCTGTTGAGTATTTCTTCCTGAAATGTCATTTTGATTAAGGAGGTTACTCTTGGAGCCTTTTCTTTTCAGACTACCTTACTAGACTTACTTGTCTAGAATTCAATCTATATTGATTATTACTGCATATTGCCTACCCAGTCAGGTAACAATATATGTAGTCTAAAATCAAGAGAGGTCAATTTTCAATTTTTCAGAAAAAAATAAATACATGAGAGCATCCCAGTTCCTGAAAATTTCAAATAAATGACAATTATTTTTCCATCTCTTATATCATCAAAGACCTCCAGTATCCTACATCCTTGGTGGTATGCCATTTACCAGGTGACATACAAAATTTCAGATTCAATTTGTTCCTGGCTTCTTCCTTCTTAAACACTATTTCAAATTCATCAGCAACTTTCAGTTAAACCACAACTTACTTCTTCTTGCAGTAGGATTTTAGCCCAAGCCAAGGTGACTCGCAAAATGGCCATTTAAAAGGAAAGGAAAGGAAAGGAAGAGGAGGGGAGGAAAGGAGGGGAAGGGAAAGAGAAGGAAGAGGGGAAAGGGAGGGGAGGGGAGGGGAGGGAGGGGAGGGGAGGGGAGGGGAGGGGAGGGGAGGGGAGGGGAGGGGAGAGGCAAGGCTCCAAATTTCCTTCTTGATTCTATTCTTATTCTTCATGCCCAGAATTCAGAGTGATCTTTCAAACAGTAAACAAGACCATATTGCAACCACGCCTCCTCTTGTAGACATAATTTCTGCATTCTGTAACCCCGTCTATTACTGACACTACCTCTTGTTACTCTGCAAAATGTTCTCTGTGTTTCAGATACACCAACTGCATCTATATACTTGCCAAGCTCCTTCTTGATTCCATGGCTTCCTTCTCTTTAGAACATCCTTTCCCAAAGGTTGGCCTGTCCCTTTCATCATCCTGGTCCAACAAAAATGCCTGCTTCAGTAATCTGCCCTAGGCATTTCAGCCAGTCTAGGCATTCAACACATCTGCTTGGGTATCAATCAGTGTCTGGTTAGGTATGCTGGAAGCAGCTGCTCTTTGCTTACAAAATTCACTGTGGAAAAGTTTGTGTCTCATGTGTATAATTTTAAACTGATGAATGTCAGATTCCTTTACTTTGGTGTCAAAAATGAAAAACAAGATATGGTTTACACTCAGCAGAGATAGAGGTCATGCTCCACCAGGAATTTCCCAGCTGCCTTCAGAGCACTCCAAGGATGCTCCTGACTGACAGCAGAATAGTCGATGAATCCTGAAATTTAGTCTGCCTGGCTGTGTTTAGACTCCATGATGATCACTAAGTTCTATGACTGGAAGAAAACTAAACTATTTGTCTAGAAATTATTTTGTGGATGTATAAAACTTACGTTTTAATCCTACCCTTAGATTTGTTTTTCCTTGAATATCTACAATAATCACATTCTATTTTAATGATACTAATTATACTTAAATAATATACTTAAATAATTGAACTTACTTATTATCTTTTCCTGTTTCAGATTTGACCATTAAGTAAGTTATATAAGCTAAGTAAGCAGAGTTTGAAGAAACCTATTCAAGATGTGAAAAATATACATGAGAATATAGAAAATTGAAATTTAATTTTTCATTTTATTCTATACTCTTATTTTGTGGCATAAATTCCTCTCTCTTCACACACACATATGTACATACATATAATATTTTTATATATTAGGTAAACCAGATACATATTTGTGTGTTATAAACTTTATTATACCATATATTATATTATGTATTAATGTTATCACATCTATCTCAATTGTTTTATATGAAAAAATGTATGTACATATAAGCCACATGCATCCTTATTTTAAACAATCTCTAAATCACCTATAAAACCTAATGAGTATCTAAGTAGTTGGCATATTATGTTTATGGCATCATTATAATTAAAATCTTATGTGTTCAGTAGAGATGAAACATTTTTAAAGGTATTCTCAGTCCACAGTTGTTAAACTTTAGATTTAAACCCACAGTTTGTGGACGGCTGACTGTACAAGGTTGTTCTGATTCTTTGTGACTATACTCTTTTTCAAAATTTCTTTACTCATATGTTATATCCCTGAACAAACCTGATCTAGTCTGATCTCAGAAGCTAAGGAGAATCAGGCCTGATTAATACTTGTATGGGAGACTATAGTCTTTCTAAGCTATTTGAACACTGTTTCTTAGCTTCTCAGAGATTCAGATTAAACTTCCACTGGATTTAAATTCAATTTATAGACAAACATTTATTGAATTGGTATCTTTATCATCGTTAAGTCTTCAAATCCAAATGTTTTTTAATTTGAGAGTTCCTTTGCTCCAGTTATCTGCCCATAAAGAAAAGGTTCTGAAAAAGAGGTTATGTATAGAAGAGCACTTGCATGAAAAATAAAAATGGAGGTATCCCTAATCCCCCTCTAGCCTGGAAAGTTCTCAGTGCCCTGGAGTTGCCTTATTACGTGATTACTTGGGGAACCTTTACTTTTTTCCCCTTTTTAATTGGATATTTTATTTATTTACAATACAGATGACATCCCCTTTCCCCATTTCCCCTCCCTAGAAACCCCCTATCCCATCTCCCCTCCTCCTTTTTGCTTTTTTACCATTTTAATTACATGCATATATTAATGTCAGTTCTAGGTTGAGGGACTAGCAATACAATAGATGCAAATAGTCAAGGAACAAGCAAGACAATAAACACAAATAGTCAAAGAAAAAGCAAGGCATTAAACCCAATTACGTGAACACTCCCGTGATCACTGTTTCTAAAGGTTTATCAGGATGACCAAAGTATCTGGGCCTACTTCCCTGTTCTAGTCCAAGGTCATTTTCATGTCTGAAGCCTACTTCCTTGTTCTAGCCTAAAATTTATATTCCTGTTTAAAATTACTTCTTTGTTGAGGAGGCTCTACTTATCTTTCCCAAATTGGCCCAAATATTTTCCCTTCTGTAAATGTTTACAAACCTTACCCCTGAATCTCTGCCACTCTATCCACCTCTGATACTGCATGCTTTTCTTATTGCCATTGACTCTTGGTGTGTCTGTCTCCATGAGGTAAGGGAAAGTAATAAATAGTTCAGTAGCCTAAGGACTACTTAGTCCTTATAGTGTTTGTCACATTATCAGACACTTGAAGTTTCTTTGAGTGAGAGGTTGATTTCACATCCTCATTTTTAACTTAGAGAACACACAGGTTTGTGATATGCTGCCAGTACTTTATAGCTGAATTTATCCTTCAGTCTTACCTATAATATTGCTTTGTCCAGAGGAAAGTACAAATCCCAATTTAAAGTTTTATGTGAATCTTACAAGTATACCTAAGATCCTGTGTGGCACCATAACAACCTGTATCCATTCTGTAGTTACTGAAAGACTGGGAGAAATGATGTTGTCTTCAAGGCCCTGAAGAACAGAGACATGACTATTGCTAGTGCATTCAGTTTGAACTAATGAAAAGCAATTTATGGGAAGTTGCCTGGAAGAAAGACAAAGACTTAAAGAATTTTTTTACTTGCTGGAGTTTATGCTCTCTCCTTTACTGTTCCAAGAATTGGCTGGCACAGAGGAATTTTAGCATGGTAACTAACAAGGCCTAGGTCAAGATCTAGGATACCTTAAAAATCTTCCCTTGCTTTTGGTTTGCTGAGACCCAATTTATATCAAAAGTAATCATCATCAACCATCGTTTCCTAAATTAGCACCTCTGCAGCTCATGACTTAGTAGCACAAAGAGCTATACAACATGTCCTTGGTGCTCTCAAAGCTGAAGAAAACCAAGAAATGTGTGGGTGGTTTCTGTCGCACCAACTTCATCTATTTCCAGCCTCTTCTTTGTAAAATTGAGATAGAAAATGAGAATCCTATAGATAGTTCACATTTTGTTACCAAAGTTCTAACAATGGAGTTCAACATCTAGACTCTAGCTCCATGAGAGCATGGTGGAGTAAGTCATAAGCATACCCATGTCTGAACCCTATTCATTACAGATGGTTACGAGTCAACATGTGGTTGCTAGGAATCAAACTCAGAACCTTTAGGAAGAGCAGTCAGTGCTCTTAGCCACTGGGCTATCTCTCCAGCCCTGAACCCTATTCACAAAGAAGCAAAAAAAAAAGTGATCTCTTTCATGACGATTTGAAAAATATGACTTCTTCTTCCGTGTTTCAATCTGCCTCGAAACATGGGAAGTATGCTGATGACATTGATGAGGAGGTGTATTTGGGAGTGGCTATATTTAGCTCAGGGCTGCCTGTAATCCAATACTTTCTATGCTTCAATTTGTCTCAACTCCCTTCCAGCAATATTTGTGATGCCACTCACTCAATACCAAGGCGGAAGTACTAAAGGGTGGGGTGAGTCTGAGGAAAGAGTTTCTTTAGATCACAGTCAGCCAGGCTTAGGCAAGAAGACCAGGATAAATTATTCAATCCTCAAAGATCCATATCATGCTAATTGCCTAGACCTGCTAGGGTGTAAAAAGAACTAGGCATTATTCCATGAAGTGGTTGCAGTGTACCCTAAGTGTGAGAGTGGTAAAGAGAGAGTCAGAGGAGATAGATGGATGCTATTCATCAAAGAAAAAAAAACAACCAAATATATTTATTTATATTGTGTTTATATTATAGGTATGCATCTCTCCCAGCCCTTTGTACCAATGAGTTTCAGTTGCGAGAATACCCTCAAAAGATCTTCAAGTCATTTTGAGCTTAAACATAAAAGGTGAGCATCCTAGCCTATTCTGTCTGTGTTGCTATAACAAATATTCCAACATTGGTGTCTGGTAAATTCTGCTTGATGCTTCCAAATCAGTGTGTTTTCATTGCAAATTTGGTGTGTTAGAAAAGAGAGGGAGGCACATGTTACATGAAAACTCATTTCCAAAGACCTTAATGCCATTTACTAAGGCTCTGCCTCATAACTCTATCACCACCTAAATAACTTATACTCTTTTTTTTGATGGGTTATGGTAAATAATATATTTTTTCTTTTTTTAACTGGATATTTTATTTATTTACATTTCAGATGCAATCCCATTTCCCCTCCCTAGAAACCCCCTATCCCATCCCCCTTCTTCCTTTTTGCTTTTATACCATTTTAATTACATGCATGTATTAAGGTTAGTTTTGGTTGAGGGACTAGCAATACAATAGATGCAAATAGTCAAGGAACAAGCAAGGCATCAAACCCAATTATGTGAATATTCCCATGATCTCTGTTTCTAAGGGCTTATCAGGATGACCAAAGTATCTGAGCCTACTTCCCTGTCCTAACCCAAGGTCATTTTCATGTCTGAAGTCTACTTCCTTGTTCTAGCCTAAAATTTATATTCCTGTCTGAAATTACTTCTTTGTTCTAGCCTAATGTCAGATTCCTGCCTGAAGCCTACTTCTTTGTCCACAGCCAATGTCATATTCCTGCCAAGCAGCCCATTTCCTTGTCTGTGGCCCATGACAGACTCTTGCCAAGCAGCCCCAAAGGCTCTCCACCTCTGCCCCTTTTTTATTTCATAAACAAGACTGAGCCTGTCTTAAAGTCATTCTGCCAAGAATGCCTTCCTTACCCATCACGGAATATGCATTATCAAAAGCATATTCTGTCTTAGGTTGGTAAGGCTCTGTGCAGAATCTTACCTGTACTCGGCTTGCCAGCCTGTTAATTTAATAACTCTGTCTGGGGTCCATTTTCAGGTTCAAGCCATGTACTTTGCCTGCCAACGTGTTGATGTTGTTAAAGACATTTAACATAATGGGCAGGAATAAAAGTATTCCCAGTAAAAAGAGGGCTAGCAATATCAAGCTATATATGCCATTCTTGAAGCTTGACCAAAATAGAAATTCTGACCTCAGGCCATGGGTAATTTTATCAGCAGAATCTGTTGCATCAATGCTCAGCAGAGCATCATTCTTTAAATTCATAGGCTCACTAAGCAAGAAGGTAGTGAGCTTGATTATTGCTGGTATAACAGCTTTAATTACATTAATTGCTAGCACCACTGCTCCTGCAATTGCTTTGACACAAAAAGCTAAGACAGTTACTTTTATTAATCATTTAGCAAAAAATGTTACTAATGTGTTGTATATACAAGAGGATTTAGATAGGCATTTGGAACAACAGATTGATGCTTTTTACGTATTCAAATTATTAGAAGGAGGTTCAGAGTTTAAGAGTATGATATCGGGGAAATGAAGCATTTAAAAAATATATTACACAATTATGCTTCTAAGCTTAATATAAAATACATAGTATTCAAATGGGACATGAAATGCACTATTATGCAGCTTGGAATGTATCACTTTCAAAAGTGAACATGAGCCAGATGTGGTGGCATTAGGCTTCAATCCCAGCACTCTGGAGGCAGAGGCAGGCAGATCTCTGTGAGTCCTAGGCCAACCAGGGCTGCATATTAAAACTTTGTTTCAGAAAGAATGACTGTATCTCATATTACCTTTGTGCTAATATCTAAGCTTCACACATAATCTAACTTGCCTTGCCTTAGAAAACTGCATCCTATAATCAGGAATTCTAGATATTTCCTATAATACCAAAATAAGTATTTTGACTGAGATTCATTAATTTAGAATCATTCACCACTAATATAAACTTTAAAAATTCTTTTCTCAGGAAGCCAATGAAAGTTAATTAGTGTCCTCTTATTAGAACTATGCTGATCTATTAAAATATATTTTAATGAAGGCTTTTTCACTTCAGATGTCATAACTGGGTTTTATGTACTATAAAGTGGTAAAATAATATAAATGATACTTTTAGATTGAAAGAGGGTAGTAAGAGTATCAACTTTAAAAATCAGTGTGTTCTATTTTATAAAAATTTTTATCTTGAAATGTCTGGACCATTCTTTTTGTATAAATTCAATATGCAAAAGTATGAACATTTTTAAATTTTTTCTGCTGCTCACATGTTACCTTCTTTTTCTCAGTTGCCAAGATATATTTTGCAAACATTGCTGAATATAGTGACTCACATTGTAGTCTTAGCACTTGGGAGGCTAAGGCAGAAAGATTGCCATGAGTTGGAGACAAATCCTAGCTTGCAGTGTGAGATGCTAGCCCCCAAAACATCCCCACAAACAAAAACACTAGTGTATTGATTTGCCATAAAGAACATCTCAGGAACCTAGGAAAATGCTCAGTCAGTAATGGACTCATACCAGCCTTAGGACCTGAGTTTGAACTTGGAGGTGAGCAGATCCCTGGATTTATGAGGTAGCCAACTCAGCCTAACTAGTGAGTCCCAGATCCAAGGGGCAAATCCTGTATCAAAAAAAGCAAGGTGGATGGCTCTTGAGGAATAACAGCCAAGATTGACATCTGGCCTCCACATCTACACACATATATATGCACATTCAGAAATAACAGATGTACACACACACTTTTTGTCCCTAGTTACCCTAACATAGCATGGAAAAATGGATACACACACACACACACACACAAAGGATATCTCAGGATGCTGTTACTCTGCCATTAAAAGTTTGTAATCATGAATTTTTAGAATACTTGGTTATGCACATTATGGAATACATTTCTGTTTTCAGATAACTAACTTGTAACCAATCATTTTATTTCCTAATATTCTTTTGGAATTAAGAGAATTATAAGTGATTAAAAATATACATGCTTTGCATTTGTTTAGCATTTTAAATTTCTCCTTGCTTTTGATAATAGGAACCAAAATTTCTTCATTGTGCCTTTGTCAGCTAAGAATGACTAGCAGTGATTACCTTAAAACTATTTATTAACTATTGAACAAGCATTTACACAAATAGAATTTGTAGTCTAGGGTCTTGATGCTAAGTTTTTATATACCTCACTGGAAGTATGGAGCAGAAAAGCAAGCATTCCTATGCTTTCCCTATCATTTTAGAGGTGTGTGGCTTGCGCCTCACTGCCTTTGCTACGTGACACTGCTTAGCCAGAGTCCCCATTGCTGTCTTTGCTCACTTCTCTTCAGACAGGAATATTCTAGTAAGTTTGATCTCATAATTATATAGTAATTCATCTAGAGATGGTGCTTTTCACTGTGGGTTATATCATTAGATCTCTTAGTGTAGAAGAAGATATAAATCTAAATAGGTCCAAGACAAAGACTTCATCTAATTCCTATTAGTTGTGGGGTTTCACTGGCTGCTGGCATTTGTCAGTGAACATCTCTGTTTGGGTTTCTGAGAAAAATCTGAAATAATTCATTGTGCTTATGAGATTTCTAAGTGCCCTTTTTGTCCCTAGTTACCCTAACATAACATGGAAAAATGGATACACAAAAAGTATTTTTTTGTGTCATGCTCAAAGCCTTATTAACACTTTGCCTGAAATGGATCATTTTGCCTCATCCATTTGCCAAAGCAGCCAATTCTAAGTTAAGGAAACTTTGATGTAGGCTGACAATATTCTTGTATATTATTTTAGATTGTAAGCTTAATGGCAAGAAATTATATCAATAATTAAGCTTTTTATGTAGCAACCATTGCTGTATACTTTTGGTGCTTAATAAATATTCATAATTATTAAAAAAAAAAAAAGAGTAAGGAGCCATCTCTAGTGCCATGCCAAATACCACTGGATTCATGTTAGTTCTAAAATTTACACTGGTAGTCATTATAATTAGGAAAAAGTTTAAAGACACTCACAGTATATTTGGCATAATTCTAACAACCTATACTCTTAATGCTATCACACTTTAATAAATTCTGATGTATTGATTTTGGAGAGAATGTAAACTTCCAAAGCATGGCAGTAAGTTTACTTTTATCTCATGGTTAGCTTGAAATCTTCTTTGCTTTTAATTCTCAATGTAAAACAAAAGAAAATAAAACCCATCTTTGCTTCACATAATAGGAGGCAAAGCAAAGAGAAAAATTAAACAGCTCAACATGTAAAGAGTCAAATGTGCAAAGTTCCTCCCACGTCTGACTCCCACACTCGTCAATCTGCTTAAGAAACTCTTACTCTCCCCTGATTCTACACAAGCACCCCATCTCCATTGTTCATTCTCATCTTGTAGTTACATCTGAAGTTATTTCCTTTTTCTTTGCTTTTTATTTCCTTTTCTTAGATAAAACAAATTTTGTATATTGTCAGCCAAATTTTAATAAATCCTCATAAAGCCGTGTATGCTGTTCACAAGTTCAGTAGAAAAAGAAGAAGTCAGAGGGAGGTTGGCAATGACCTTTTGATGAAGATATTCCAGTGAGACTTTTCAGAGTAATAAAATGTGGTATCATATATTTCAGGCAGACAAATTGTGCTAGCTACTTTTATGTCAACTTGACACTGTCTGGAGTTATCTGAAAGGAAGGAACTTCAATTGAGAAAATGTCTCCATAAAGATCAAACTGTAGGTTATTTTCTTAATTATTGATTGATGGAGAAGGGCCCAGCCCATTATGAGTACAATCCCTGGGCTGATGGCCCTGAGTTCTATAAGAAAACAGGCTGAGTAAGGCATGAGGAGTAATCCAGTAAGTAGAACTACTCCATAACCTCTTCATCAGCTCCTGCCTCCAGGTCCCAGTCCTGCCCAAGTTCCTGTCCTGACTTCCTTCAGTGATGGGTTACAATGTGGAAGTGTAAGCCAAATAAACCCTTTCTTCCCTAACTTGCTTTTGGTCATGGTGTTTCATCATAGCAATAGTAACTCTAAGACCCTAGCAAAGGCACATAAACCTAAAACCAATCATAGTGGAGTAGCGTAAGCATGAGAGAGACTGAAAGCAATCATGGCTATGGTGTGGAGAGCATTCTATGGGCAGTGTGTTCATGTTGTTTATCTGTCCTATAGCTCTTTCCCTTCAATTCAAAGCAGGACTGTGTTCCTTCAATTCAAAGCAGGACTGTGTTTCCTTTATTTCTGTGAACTTAGATCAACTTTGTACTTTTTGTGATCTTGGATGAGCTGTCATTTATGACAAGCTTCCATGGGTAAACTCTAACTCAACCTTCCAAGTCTAATGGTATACTCCTTTTCTACATTATTTGTTAAAGGCTCACACCATGAACAAGGACTATCAGAGCCTTTCCTAAAAGTTGGCAAGTGAAACTGAGATAAAGATCTTTATTCTTTGAATTCATAACCTACATAGATTATTCAGTTATATGTAGTTACCTTTTATGGCTGCCTAAAAGTTGATTTCCTGATGTAGCTAACAGAGGAAAAGTAAAATGTGATCTGGAGATAGAGTGAGAAAGAACAAGAGAAGAAGATATCACTCAAACCCTCTGCCAGAAAACTGAGATTTTTTGATCAGTCCCTAGACACTCGAGTTATATATGTGGGACTTACTTGAGCCATATGAAACTGAATTTCCAATACTGTGACTAAATAAAATCATGTGAGTTAAAATGTGTTTTATACTTTAGACTTTATTTTCTGCATGATGACGAAGTCTTCAATGAGTCTGAAGCAACAAAACAGTGTACTTTCTAAAGCATATGGAATCAATGTAAAGAATGGCTAGGTATTGGGAGGAATGGATTGTTAGTTATGAAGCTAATATAAAAATCTAGATAAGAGAGCATAAAGGCCTACATAAAGCAGTGGTGAATGAGCATTCATAAAAAGATTTAAGAAGCCATTGTGTACAGGGTGTAAAGAAGAGAAAGTGTTTAGGCTAATTTTTTAATTTCTTACCTTTATTTTCAGTTTGAATGGGCTTTTTGTTGTTGCTGTTTTGCTCTTTGTCTTTTGCTTAGCTTTTGTTTGAGGAAGTAAATTTATTTGTGTAACTTTTAATATTCAAATTTCTGAGTCCTATTTATACATAGATGTCCACATAACAGTTGTGTTTTGTAGATGTATCAGTTGTCAGCAGGCTTCACAACTTCACATTTTTGATTGTTTGTAATTTTCTGTAATGGTTTCTGTCTGTTTCAAGAGACATTTCCTTACTGAGGGTTGGGGGGGAGCTATACTTATTTGTGGGTATAAGGGCATTCTGTAATCAACATTTAACTATACTTTGAGTGTGAACACAAGAAGATATAATCACTGCACCTTGTTGCACATATAAACAACACCATCTGTCCAGCACCCCTTGTATGGCAAGGACTGATAGCTTATTTCTAAAAGTAGACATGGTGCCACCGTATAAATTATCAAAGTAAATTAGGACTGTAAGAACATATCAGTACATTCAAATTGGAAAACTAGGCCCAAGAACTAGCTGAACACACCAGACCAAGGAAACGCTGCAACTCCCTCACATAAAGCCCACAAAGAGGAAAGCACCTCCTGCTGTGGTACTTATACCCCCACCCTCCTATCACCTGACACTGATAGGCAGAAAAGTTCCAACTGTCCCAAGGGCTACAGTGTGCTTCAATCCCCACTACTGATAATAGCCTATTAGAGTTGCCATCTGTATGTCTGCATATTCATCCATCTGGACATTCTACCTATCTATCCATCCATTCATTCATTGGGACCCTGTCTTTCCATTTGCTTCTATCAACTTCATGGTCTCATAACTTACAGCTTCAGCTCAACTTGATCTTGAAGCCTGGCTCATCTCTGATCCTGTATTCTGACTTTATAATAGTAACTCTAGCTGAGCTTCAATAAGACAAAGACTAGGAGGCTTGTGATTATTAATGATTGTCAACTTGAGAATATATAGAGTCACCTAGATGATAAATCTTCAAACAAGGTAAAGAGTAGGGCGAGGTTGTGACAGGTAACATTGATTATCAAACTGATAGACTCTAGAATCACCTAGGAAACAAGCTCTGAATGTATCTCCAAAGCAGCTTCTAGTCTAAGCTAAGAGAAGTAGGAAGACACACCCTAACTGTGGATAACCCATTCTTGGGATTTAGTAGAGCACCTCAAAACAACAATGTTGGCTTAGTACCTGTATTCATCCTTCACTGTTTCCTGAGTGTGGACACATGACTAGCTGTCACATGCTCCAGCATCAAGGCCCCTACAGCAGACATCTTAACTATAGTTGGAAGCTGTATAACTCCAGCTCTCTCTCCCTCTCTGAACTCTTTCAAGAAGGGAATATGGGAGAAGGTGGTAAGTGGCTTTACTGTCCCCTGAAACCAATAATGAGCTTCTTGGTATGAGCTCCTAAAAATCCCACCATCATAGTTAGGAAACCAGCAGAATACATGGGAGGAGGAGATGCTCTCAACCTGTCACGAGACACTATTAACTAATCTTCTTAAGTATATACTATACAAGGTCTCAGATATAGGATCTAGCCTCTAGAAGCCCAGAACCTATATGTTTCTTTCATTTATTTGAGAAGGCTTTGTAGCCTAAAACCAACCTTGACAAGCCCTTTACCCATTCCATGCCTCTTTAAGATACTACCAATATTATTTATCTTATAGATCCATTGTAAAGATTAAACTATCATGTGCTAAAGCCAGCCCCTATCAATATAAATCCTCAGTTAATTGCTATTATTTTTATTACTATAAGGGACTTTCTCTTGGAAATTTTGTCAGAGTCTATGGTTTTATTTTGTCCAACTGAATGAAACTGATTGCAGATGCCCCACATAATGGGGCAGAAAGCCCCACACAATGTCACAAGATCTTGGTAAATCCTAAGCCTGACAGTGCCCTGGCTCATAAAATTCTAGTGTTGCTACTTTTGAACTCCCCAATGATTACTTAGGAAATAAGAAGGAATTTGTAGATCATACTCCTGACTTTTGCTACAGGTGACTTTTTGTTTGATTAGAAAACAGGAGTGTTAGTCCATATGGTCTCACACTCTCATCTCTGATACAACGTCCAGCATGTCAAACCAAAGTAGTTTATGATTTTCCAGATGTGAGTTCCAGCTTGTTGATGATTTGTGTATTTTGGAACTTTGAGAATCTCATGATCAAAAGTTGCAGCATGTGTACCAAAGACACCCAGAGCTTCTTTTCTCAGATGGGGCCAGGAAATTATAATAACATCACAAGTGCATTGTAGACAGTAAAAGATAGAAAACACACACCATTCCCTGGCAAGATGTGCCAGTATTCATATGAACAAAGCATACTTAACTCATAAATTCTAGTATTGTAGCTACAAGATCTAGCTAATGAAGGCAAAAGATGGAATAGGCCATGCAAGGTCAAGGCTGAGTGAGAAAGTAGTGACAGCATATTTTGCTGGTCAACCTTTCTCTAATTAAAAACCTGGAAGATCACCTTGATCTTCTGTCTGACTTTCAGAGTAGGTCCATTCCTCTTCAATATCATGGAATAGAGCTTTACCAAAATATCTCTAAATAAGCTGGGGTGTATACACATAGTAAGTAGGTAACCCCTTGAACATTCCACTCCTAGCTACCCAAATCATAGTTATCTTTGTATCTTCAATCAGTTCTGAGACACCACCCCATTCTAGTTTTCTAATTATATAGGTCCCTCCAGAGTCAATCAAGAAAGTATCTATTTGGACCAACAATATGTACATTTTGCTATGACTAGAAAAGAATTCTGTGACTTAGATTCTTTTTGCGAATTCCAGAAAATGAAATGAAGATATCTAAAACAATTAAGAAAATGTCATATCTAAATAGTAATGTAAGCATCTGATGAGAATCCGGAGATAAAGGAGTTGGAGGTGGACATTAATTGTCCAGTAAAAGGAACATAGGGAAGAAGATTCATGTGAGTCTTGGCAGTGTCCAGATTTAGAGAAGAGGTGGTAGGGAGAAGCATTGAAAAGAATAGACATAAAATAGAAAGCAAAGAACTCAAGAGTAGATGTGTATGAAATAGAGAAGGGGTAACATTTTCTGATGAAAAAAAAAAAGCTTTAGGAATTCAAGTTACATTCTGTTCCAGCTCTAGCCATCCTTCATTATTCATTGTCATGCATCTAAGAGTCCCAAGGATCTTCCTTTTTATTAGTTGAGGGTACTCTTTGGGGAGCTTCCTGAAACCAGAAAGGAAGCAGTAAGAGCCAGTTGCTTGGTTTCCTTTATAATTTTAGCATTATAGAGAGAGCCCTGACAAAGAATGCTTTCACCATCCTGTACTCCTCCCTTACTCTAACCCCAAACCACTATCATCAGGAAGAGATGTTCACAGCCAGAAGAACAGGATCAGGCCAAGCATATGGCTGATGGGGAAGGTACCACTAGATGCCTGTACAGGCCAGAAGTTGCTCTGGCATCAGGCCTTATAAGGAGGCTGCTTTCTAGTGAAGATTTCACTGTTTCAAGACAGCAAAACCAGCATTCAGTCCTTCTAGCAGTAATCTTAGCTCTCTTTCAATACACCCTCAGTGAAAGAGGCAGAGAAAATTGTCTTTTTCAGTAAGGCATCTTTCCAGGAAAATACACACTGACCCATGTTCCTTTCAATGCAAATTCCCATCTGTTTCAGTGTCCTGGCAAAATCTGGAAGGAGGGTCTATATATATATATTTCTCTGACTAGATTGAAAGATTTTTAAGACAAGACATCATGTTACTGTGATGAGTGTTTTATTTCAGAAAAATAGACAAACATGTGTTTGTCTCTTTCTACAATGCCAGAATGTATTAAGTAACAATGAGTTTACAAGAGATAGTTGGTTACAATGGCAACCTCTTGCCAGATACTTCTGCTTTCCTTGGTAAAACTGGCTAAGTAGAACATGGGTTCTTCTATTCCAGTCTTAATTACCAATATTAATTCTCAGATCACACACTTCACATCATCCAGTGAAGACATCCATCTAAGAGTATATGTTTGGTTTATAGAGTGATTGTAAAAGGAAAAGACTATATGGCAGAGTTCACAAGATTTCAGAAGTGAGTCCATGGATATAGAAATAGAGTCTTCATTGATGATAACAGATAATGATGATAAGAGGCTCCAGGGAAGCAGAGTAGCAGTAGTTGTGAGTGTCACAGATCTGAGAGTGAAACCTCAGAGTTGAGTCCAGCTGCAGAGGCAAAAGATAGACAAAGGGACAAGTATATGGAAAGACAGCAGTTGATTAGGCTACAAAATTGTGGGGACCAACCGGAGCTGAAGCCCTCTCTTCCTGTCAGCCTTTGGGTGGTCAGATGAGAGATTGTTGGCAGTTGTCACTATCACAAAGCTAGATGTCCATCTTTTAGTGGGCTCTAGAAGAGGGAGTTACATCCCTTCCTTGGTCTGGTGTGTCTGACAAGTTCTCTGGCCCAGTGTTCCCAAGATTATTTTAATCTATTTCTGTGCTCCTGATAAATTTATTGGGTGGAACCTTTTCTATTCCCAGGAATAAGTCATGTATAAGCTTGTGCTATGTTGGTGGTACCAAACAGTGATTTTAATTCCTGTCCCTAGTTGATAAAATTGGTTTGTGAAGGATTAAGAGGTGTGTCATGGGGCTTTAAGGTTTCAAAATATATGCGTGTAACATCAATTAATAAAAAAACCCGTAGATTCAAAAAAATGGTATATGTGAATATATAGAGAAAGAAAAGAGAAGAGGAAACTGATGTCAGTGTATTTTAATCTCAAAACAAAACAACTCCTGATATCCCCAGTGTACTTAATATCTCCTATTTGAGGCTCAAGATATGAGCTCTCAGCTGTTCCTGCCTCCATACCTACACTCTGCCATCATAGACTCTGACTCTCTAGAACTATAAGTTGAGTTAAATGCTTTATTTTACAAGTTGCTTTGGCCATGGTATTTTATCACAGCAATAGTAAAGTTACCACATGCCCACCTAGGTATACAATCATCCTCCACTATGTTCATAGCAGCCTTGTTTATAATTGCCAGAACTGGAAAGAACCCAGATGTCCTTCAACAGAGGAATGGATACAAAAAATGTGGTACATTTACACAATGGAGTATTACTCAGCTTTTAAAAGCAATGAATTCAAGAAATTCTTAGGTAAATGGATGGAACTAGAAAATATCATCCCAGTGAGGTAACCCAATCACAAAAGAACACACATGGTATTCACTCACTGATTATTGGATATTAGCCCAGAAGCTTGAAATACCCAAGATTCAACTCACAGACCACATGAAGCTCATGAATAAGGAAGGCCAAGTGGAGTACTTTGGTCCTTCTCAGAAGGAGTAACAAAATACTCAAGGGAGCAAGTATGGACACAAAATGTGGGACAGAAACTGAAGGAGGGCCGTCTGCAGACCATTCCACCTGAGTATCCATCCCATGTACACCATCTCCAAAGGTAGACACTGATGTGGATATCAGGAAGTGTATGCTGACAGGAGCCTGATATATCTGTCTCCTTAGAGGTCTACCAGAATCTGACATATTCAAGGCTGATGCTCAAGCTAACCACTGAACTGATCAAGGGATTCCCAATGGAGGAGTTAGAGTGAAGACTGAAGAAGCTGATAGGGTTTGTAGCCCCATGAGGAGAGCAACAATACCAACCAACAAGAGCCCCCAGAGTCTAAACCACCAGCCTGGGAGCACATAGGGAGGGACCCTTGGCTCCAGCTGTATATGTAACGGAGGATGGCCTTGTCGGCATAGGTGATAGAGGAGATCCTTGGTCCCATGAAGGCTGGAAGCCAAATGTGGGGGAATTCAAGGGTGAGGAGGGGGAGTGCTGGATAAGGGGGGTACACATCCTCAGAGAAACAGGAGGAGGGGAGATGGGATGGGAGGTTCCTCGGCGGAGGGAGAATGGGGTAAGGGGATAACATCTGAAATGTAAATAAAATATCCAATAAAAAAATTAAAAAGAGAAAAGAATTAGATGTCTAGATTAAGTAGGCATTTCTCAAAGTAACCTTTAGCTCCTTTAGTCACAGAATGCAAGTTTACTGAAGAGTTGAAGACATTTCTTTTAAAAGTAGAAGATGGTGATACCTGAAATAAATGGTTCAGGAGAGAAGTTCTTTCTTCCCCACATTGTTCTTCATGATGTGCTTGTCCTAGAGAGACTTAAGGGTAATGACTAGAGGCTCTTCTCTTCTATGGCTCTGTCAGGAACCATCATAGAAGCTAAAAACCAGGAGGTGATCTTCCTGAGATAGATCTGTCTTGGACTAAAATCTACAATGGATTTACTCCAGTAGGCAAGGTCCAGGAAAATTTCATTTTAGGAAAGATTCCTGCTATTAATATGCTTTTCCTCTTATTGTTAAACATATAGCTATCACTACATATTAGTCCTCCTTTTTAAGCAGATCTCTGCAGAACAATGAAGATGTGCTGTCTTGTAGTGATGGTATATAGACAAATAGATGACTTCTTAACTCTTAATGATGATCCTGTAAGAATTCCTAAAATTATAGTAATTATTAAGCTCTTTTATAATGGTACTGCTATTAAATCCTTCTGATAGTCAAAACTGCAATGAGAGCTCTGCCATTCTTCATGTGTCATGGGTTAATTGCTTCTGAGATAGCAAGCAGGCTTCTACTACTAAGAGTACATTCCAAGAGGTTGTAAAAGCCATTAACCAGGTTATAAAACAGGAACAGGATTTACTATAGGTGCTAGGACAGAGGATCAAAATATTGACTGTGTTTATCTGTACAAAGCTTCACTAACTATTTAGTCACAGAAATTATAGTTTTTAATTTTTCATAAACTTGTAGCACTATGACAGATGATGAATGTTTAGTCAGATAATTACTCCTAATGGATATGTATGTAAACATTCTCTATTGTAAACTTCTTATTCAATTTATGACTTGAATTTATGTATAAACTTGTGATGAACTTTTTACCATGTGATCATGTATTCTGAAGATGTATAAGTGCTGAGGACAAAGAGGGAACTCCTTATCCCTCCTTTCCTTAGCCCAGATCTCCTTAACTGCTTATTGCCCCTCTTTCTTACAACACTTATTCCCCTTTTTCATAGAAGCCCTTTCCACATTTTTTCTTTTAGAGTTTAAGTAGAAAATGTTTTAGAACTTAGAAACAAAGGATAAAATGACTTTTCAAAATTTCCCTTTTTCTTTCTGCAACTTCAACTAGCAGACTGGGAGTTAGAGCCACACAGTTCCTGTGGCAATAGCCAAAGGCTACATTCTTTAAACCCCTGCTATTTTATGATGGTGTGCTAAACAGTTTCTTGCCTCAGAGGAACTCACAGAAGGCAGGTCAGCTACTGAGGCAAGTGATTAGACTTAAGACAGGTAAATGTTTTATTATTATACAGCAACCCTAAATATCTAAGACTAAGTCTTACCCCCATCAATGTTCTTCCCCCTCCACTGCCTCAAGAAGAACAAAGAACAAGAAAGAAGAACAGCTGGGACTGGCCTCCAGCATAGCTCTATGCTTATGAAGAATGGCATGGGCCATAGATGGAGCTAGAAGGCACAAAAGACAGGTTAGCTCTTCTTCACCCACTCCAGAACTGATAAAAGTGCACAGTTTTGCAACATTTAACAATTAACACTTTGTTAATTGGCCATTATGCCCAGGAAGAAACAGAGCTGTGGAATGCTGGAATCAAGGGCAAAGAAATTCATAATACCAATGACTATGAACATCTCCTTTAGCTTTCAGAATACAGCAGAATCCCAAGCTTCCCAATACTTAATACTAACCAGTACACACTACCACTTGCATATGCTGCACTCAAACATGTCACTTCTACTTCCCTTTTGGAAGTGCGACTCTTACTCACTGTTCCTCTCCCTAAGCATTTGTAAACAGAAATGCCAACTTTTCATTTTAGCATAATTCAGGCATATTCTATATCTTAACTGAAAAGTTCATCAGTATCAGAAACTGTATTGATAGAGCATATGTTTGAGGACAAGCACATAGTCCTTGTGTTGAGGTTGGTCAAATAATAGTTGATAGGTTTAGGTGAGATAGCCTATCCTGCAGTTCTATTGTTCATTACTTTGCTAAGTGAGATCTTTTCAGACATAATTTCTTCTAGAGCCTCTAAAGGAAGAGAAACAACATAGTTTTGCCATCAATTTCCCCAAAACACAATAAAGAAGTAATAAAATACACATGCAATGATGACTCTAATAAATCAGATGATTATGTTTATCCTCCTGGGACTATTGTAACAGCTCCTATGTCATGGGAAGAAAGTGTCACTGATATCCAAAAGGACAAGTAATATGCAAGACAAAATAGAAGACAAGTGTTTCCCAAAAGATCTAGTGTCAAACCCATGGGGAAAACTTGAGCTTCATATGGTATAGGAATCCTATTTCCTGATTATTATTAACACATTAAGAGCAGATTTTCACAGGCTAGCTACTTCCTAGTTCTACCTTCCCATTATAAACTGCTCTGGAATAATCCTCAGTTCTCACACTTATTGTGTCAAGGAAATAAGTTATTCAAATGACTTCAAAGTATACACAACCCTTTTCTTTTTGTAATGTCATTCAAAACACATTTAACACTATAAAACGCTGATGTTTTCTATACATATGGAATGTGCTTTAAGGAACTCAGTCACTCTTATTTGACAGCAGAAAGTTTGTAAGCGATGAACATTCTATGTGTTCTTTAGGGGGAAATGCTTATGATTTACTTGTGTGGGGGCATCTAAAATTTACTTCTTTAGCAATTTTCAAGGATACAGTAAGTGGTAACTATATTCACTTGTACAATATGTCTCTTGAACTTATTCCTGCTAATGGAGTAAGTTTCCTTTCTCACCCTCTTTTATTCCCTAAAGACATCATTTGCTCACTACTTCAAGGAGCTCAGTTTCTGAAGATGTCACAGGTAGAGGCCATGCAGCATCTCTCTATATCCAGCTTTTTTTTTTAAATGTAATATCCATCAGGCCCCATTTACATTGCTGGAAACACAGCATTTCCTTCTTTCAGGCAGAATAACATTTCATTGCAGATGCTTGCCATGTTCTTCATCCATTGCTTGAAGAATATTTAGGTTAATTCCATGTGTTAGCTACCATGCAGAATGCTGCAGTAGGTGTGGACTGACTTTATTTCCATGGATTATAAACTTTTTGGTGGGATTCCTAGATCATATGTTGATTTTGTCTTCCATTTTTGGGGGAACTTCCATGGTGAGTAGGTGAATGTAAAATTTTACATTTCTACAAATATGTGCCAAGGGTTAAGTTACTCACTGCCATACCAGCACTTAAAATGTTTGTCTGTGTAATGACATCCATCCTACCAGATGACAAAATGTGTGCACAGTCATCTGATTCACAAGAAGGCACTGTGTCCTGTGGATTCTTCCCTCTATTGTCAGAAACTTTGAGTTTGAGAAGATTCCATTTTGACTATGGTTGCTTTTGGCACTTTTGCTGAGTTAACAAAATAAAGCTTTTCCTCAAATAATTTCATGGAATTTTCTTCCTATGTCTTCCTGTAGTAACTTTACAGCCTTTTTTTTTTAATTAAAATTTTAACTATATTTTTGAATTTGTATTTTAATGGGATGTAGAGATAAGGGTCTACTATGTTTCTACATGGGTTTATTCAGATTTCTCAACATCATTTGTTCAAGCAACCTATCTTGCTCCATGTCATATACCTGTTTTCTTTGCAGGAAACCATGTATTGTAAATATGAATTTAATCAAGGTTCTCTTGTTCCACTGATCTATGTGTTTATAAGCTTGCCAGTTCCATGCTATTTGGATTACTAAAGCTTGGAGATGTAATTTGAAGTTCGGTTATATGATGCCTCAGGCTTTCTTCTTTTTGCAAAGATCTTTGAATATTCTTAGTATTTGTGGTCCTGTATGAATTTTAGGATTACTTTTCTATTTCTATTGAAACCACTAGTGTGAATTTAGTGGGGTTTGTATTGAACCTGTAAATTGCTTTGGATAATAAGGACAAGTTAGCATTGTTTATTCTTCTAGCCTGTGAACATGGGCCATCTTGCTGTTTAATATCTCCTTCCATTTCTTTCATGAGTATTGTTTTTATTCCTAAGTATCTTATTTTATTTTTTTATTACAAAATGAATTTCTTTCATGACTTCTTTTTAGATAGTTGAATTACTGAAAAAAAATGTTAATTTTAAACATTGGCTCCATATCTGGTAATTTTACTGAATTCAGGAAGTTTCTAAGATTTTCTATATGATCATGGTCATTTGGCAACAGGTTATTCCAGTTCTTCCTTTCCTGTCTACCTCTGCTTTCTCTGTTGACAAGGATTTCCAACACTGTTCAACAGACGTACAAGAATGAGCATCCTGCTCTTTTCTTGTTCCTGATCTTCAAGGAAAAGCTCTTTGGATCTTTCACCACTTGGTATGATGCTACTGTGACTGTGTCACACAAGGTCTTTATTGTGTTGAAGCATATTCCTTCCCACTAATTTTCTGGGACATATAAATGTAATATGAAGAGATGTTTAATTTTGTTAAATGCTCTTTCTTGCATCTACTTAGATTTGTGATTGCCGTAAAATTTTTTATGCCACTGTAGGTTGAGGATCAATCCACTTGAGAATGGTGAATGATTCTTTTAATACGATGTTGAATTCAGTTTGGTAGCATTTAGTTAAGGATTTTTCATCTATATTTATTGGCAATATAATTATGTAATGTTATTTTCTTTTATAGAGTCATTTTCTGGATTTAGTATCAGATAGTGCAGACCTCATAAAATCAGCTCATGAATATTTCCACCTCATAAAATCAGTTTATGAGTGTTTCTTCTCTACAGCTTTCTTAGAAATTTGACAATAATTGGTATTACTTGCTGAAATGGTATAATTCACTCAATGAAGTAATCAAATTCAGTGCTTTTTAAGTGGAATTTTTATTATTGATTCAGTGTCTTTATGCATGATTCATCTGTTCACATTTTCTATTTCTTCATGTGTATTTGTAATTTTATTTTAGTTTTACAGTTTGACCTATTAGTATTCATAGCAGTCTTTTGTAATCCTTTTTATTTCCATGGTAAAATCTATACCATATCTGTATATCCATTTCCACTTCTGATTTTGAGTCTTCCCTCTATTTTTTAAATGTTTGTTTATTTTGTAGTTTCAAAGAAATATCATTATTTATTGATATATTCAGAATTTTCTAGTTCTTTATTTCTGCTCTGGCTTTTATTATTTTCTTTTATTGAATATAAATCTGCTTTGTTCTTTTTTGGGCTTCTTGATTATAACTTCAAGTTGTTTACTTGAGATCTTCCTATTTAGTGTGAAATCATCACTGAAAACTGTTGGAGTCCAGGAATTGTCTCACAAACCACACAGACACCAATCTCAGTCAGACAGGGATAATTTATTGAGCACACACCCCAGGACTGGTCAACCATGGCCATGGTCCAGATTTGGGAATTGAACCATGACCCAGACTTAAGATCCCACAGGGGTTTTGAGCCTCCAAACTCACAATCATCTGTGCCCAGTTATATCACCGATCAAGAGTTACAGATAGGGGATTTCCTTAGTAACATGTCTTTGTTGTATATTTATCCTACTCCTATTGGTTGAGGTATTCAACTGTGGCAGGGGACTTTTCTTATCTAATATTCATGTCCTAACTTGTCCACCAGGATGGTACTTGTCTAACATTCATGTCTTAACTTGTCAGCCAGAATGTCAGTTACACATGTAGTCTTTCTGCCAAGTTGGATGTCAATTTCCAAGGAGGTCTCAGAACTTTACTGGACTACTGCTCAAAATGGAAGTCGTATTCCAAATAGTTTCTGATATTGGTGCAAGTGTCTCTCTTGTGTTGGGATCTATCCCAGGGGCAGCTGATACCATAGAAGCTTATGTGCATGTACATAGGCACAGGAAGTGCTGCTGGGTGGTTGGTTCAGGTCCAAGCTTATTGTAGGTAACTATACAAGACAGTTCTACTGACTTCTGTTGTGATTGGTTTCCAGAGGCATGGGACATAACAGAATATGTAACCAACCTTGGCATTAGAAAGTTTCCTGGTAACAGCAGAAACATATGAGAAAGTTTCCTTATAATGTCAGTCTATGAAGTAACATTTAGCTAGGACTTAACAAAAAATTGCTTTATAGAAGTTTCTTATTCTGATATTATCATTTTTTAAACCAGGTCACACAGGAGCAACTTCTGATCTTCTACCTTACCCTGAAGAAATGACAGTAGGCTATTTGCAATGTCAGAGGTAAACTTGACTTTTTCAGTTTGATGATAGAAGTTAAGCAGAGACTCCATGTGTGGTTAAAAGATAAGAAAGAAAAAACAAAAATAAGCAAACAAAAAAAGAAATAATAAGTGACTTAAATTTTTAATCTTTCTGTAAAATATGTAATAACTTAAATGAGCATATTTTATGTGTATCTTTTCTTCAGATACCAGATTTGATATAAATGTTGTAACATAGGTGGCTCCTGGATGGAACTGGCTTTTTACTGAAAAGAATATGATTCTACATGAGGACTTTAGCCAAACCTGTGTCATGCCTGTGTACATACCCAATTAAACACTGGAAATGAAATTGTTTTGGTGGAAAGAAAAAACAGTAATAATAAAATAATAAAAGGCCTGAAAAGTGAGTTGAAAAGCCCAACACATTTACTGTGGGGTCAAATAATGTTTTCTAAGGTAGAAAACTCTAGCAGTGTGTGAATTGTATAAGGGAAAGTATCTGGTTAAAACAGTGGAAATTTAAAATGACACATAACCACAAAAGACAGAGTAAATCAGATGTATGGAATAAGTTGACAAAAATGCTCAGGTGAGCAGGAAGCCTCTAAAGAAGGTCTACACCTCTATTTCCAAAGCCTAAGCACCAAGGTCCACCTACCAGCATCCCCTTTCCAGCCATCTGATCTTTGGAAACATTCTTAAAGGCTTTGTCTTTTTATTACTTTGTCAGTTTCTAGCAAGGCAGTTCCAAAGTTGGATCAGTATTAGGACTTCTAGTTCCTAAGTTTATCAATAAAAAATAATGTTTATGGCTATAACTATTTCCATAGCAGACACTTCTAAAAGCAAAAAATAAAATAAAATCAACCAAGATATTGTATCCACATCAAACTTATGACCATCATAACCAAGTCATTATTGTATGTGTGATATAAAATTAAGTTTTGCCATCTAAAACTGTAAATGTGATTTAAATTTCTCATAGTTAGACACTATTTCAGAAGATAGACTGCTGAGTCATGGATTTTTAAGATACACAAAGAAACTTACTGTGATCTACAAGTGCCCTACATAATAATTTCAAGCTCTAGACATCTATTCTCCAGTACTCCAGTGTGTTGGCAGCTGAGGATTCGAGAGAGCATGGGAACCATAAAGGTCCCAGCAATATGTATTCTAGATTAAGGCTAGAATTACAGGGACACAATAGGGAATAGTGTTGCTCTCTCCTGTCTTCCCTTCTTCTGCTGGGTGAGGGTAAAGTAAGGCACAAGGCATTGCCTGCTTGCTTTTATGTTTCCTAAACACCAGACTATGAGAAATAAAATTCCAATAACCCACAGTCTATGGAATTGTACTGCAGAGCCACAGGAAAACTATGACAAAGACATTGGAAATAAATTCTAGTGAGTGTTTTATACTCTCCATTCCTGTGAAAAGAGGAAGTTCTTCCATGCAGCAAATAACTTCAAAGCATGAAAACTAATGAGTCAGACATTTTCATCATTGAAGCAAACAAAATAGAGAGTTCTGAAATCATCATCTTCCACTAGAAGATAATCAATTTTCCATTTAAAAAGCAAGAACTCTCATAAGAACTGGCAAGGGAAATAAATCACTTTGTTCCTGTCCGTTTAATCAACTAGAAAACTAACAACAAAAATCTAGTACTTGGGTTTGGTGATGGGGCTCTATGGGTAAAGGAACATACTATGCAGGCTTAGTAACCTGGATTCAGTCCCCAGCTGCACAATGCTATCATCTGGCCTCTACTTTGTGTGCCATGGCATGTATGTTACCTTCCCTTCCCCCATTAAAGGAAAGCCAGTAACTGGCCATTTCTTAGGCCCAATTATGAAGCATCAGACATCTTGGAAGACTCTACCCTAAAGACTGTCAGGGATGGCCTGCTACAGAGTCTTCTAGTTCTGCAATGCAAAGTATATAAGCAGAGAACAAAAAGTAATTACTTATATTGCACACACTGCAACACTGGGGATTAACTTAAAACTCCTTCAGACATCTGACTCCAAGTCCTCAGCATATACCTGCATTTGAGTCCAGACAAACAATATAAAACTAGCTTAAAGATAAATCCCTAAACTTGGGTTGAATAACATAATTGTTTGTGAATAAAATAAAAGTGACCCCCCAAAAAATGGGTAGGGAGACAATGCTTTAGCTGATGAACTGAAATAGCTACTCACAACACTTCTAGGTACTATGGAAGAGTAGTGCTTGGATGAGAAGCAAATGGTGTCTCCCTGGATTCTTACAAACGGTGTCTCTCTGGATCTGTTACAAATGAAGCCTGTTCTGGATGCTTTATTTTAGTTTCAGTGGAACAAGTGGACTGTGAGCAGGGACAGGTGATTACAATCAATTTACATACCATTGTAGTCCTCATATCTTAGACATACTCGTGAATACTGACTATGGTTCCCATGGTTATCCTATGGTAGAAATACTATGTTGGGGAGAGAACAGTTGTGAGTTACTTAGCTCACCTGAAAACTCACATCTTAGACATACTTGTGGATACTGATTTTGATTGATTTAATAATCATCATAGGATATAAACACCATGCCAGAGAGAGAGGGTGGGAAGAAGAAGAAAGAAGAAGAGGAGGAGAAGCAGGAGGATGAGAGGAGGCTGAGGACGAGGAGGAGGAGGACGAAAGGAGGAAGAGGAAGAGGAGGACGAGGAGGAGAGGAGAGGAGAGAGAAGAGAGGAGTTACTCAGCTAACCTGCAAACCCACATTCACACAAAAACATGTAGATGGACATTTATAACAGACTTAGTCATTATCACCCAATTGGAAGCAGCCAAGATAACTTTACTAGGGACTGAATGCTGGCACATTCCTATAAGGCAAAACTATTGCTAAGATCTAATGTTTGTGTTTTCCCAAATTCCATCTTAAAATCCTAACATAACCATGTGAGAACTCTGGAGTCTTTGGGAAGTATACTGATTAATTAACAATTAGTTTATTAGTTACTGTCAAATGATACAACCTAAGAAGGGAGCATTAATTAGGGATTTCTTATATCAGAAGGTATGTCTATAGGGGATTGTCTTGATTGTTAACTAACCCATCCCACTATTGGTAGCATCATTCCACTGACAAGGGGTCTAAGACTGCAGAAGCATGAAAGAGTGGAAGAGGCTGTCAGGAAGCAAGCAGGTAGCATGGGATGTGCCTCTCTGCAGTTACCTACAGGAGTGATGTGGCTAGCTGCTTGAGTTCCTGCCTTGACTTCCCCCAAATAAAGGACCATAGTCAAATAAGCTTTTTCCTCCCCTCAATTGCTTTTGGTCAGGGTATTTTATTACAGCAACAGAAATGAAACTAGAATAGGTAGGTTACTCTATTATGAACATGAAAAATTGTGAATAGAATTAATGCTGTTAGAAAAAGGTCCAAGATTTCAACTACAAGAACTATAGGCAACCAAGGAATGCTGAAAATAAGAGAAATAGTCTTTCCTATGGAAGAACCTTCCAATTGGTTTTCCAAAACCAAGTGGTCAGCTCTAAATCCATATACGTACAAGTAGCATATGGACTAAGCAGGTTGTATTTATATATCTAGGAAAACATGCATGTACATATCAATAACTAAAGAAAAATACGCCATGAAATTGGGGAAAAGGGCATAGGTTGAGAAGATAGACTGGCTTGGAGAGACAAAAGGAAAGGAGGAAGATTCTATAATTATATTTTAACTTCAAAACTATATGTTTCAAGAAAGAGTCCCAAACAAGTACCTTACTGCTTTTATCAGATGAGTCTACAGCAGAAATGACCAGCTAGGAAACGCATCTTCACAAGACATTGAGACAAGTAGTGTTTTGATTTAGACTTGCTCACTCCTAGAACGGTGAAAAAATAAGATTAATTTGTTCATTAAAAAAACATATTATAATATTTCCTTAAGAGATCAAAACTGAGGAGCATTAACCAAACATGGTTAGTAAGTGACAAAGACAGATCACTGGCTCCTTGGCATCTCTTTTGTCATTTCTGCTATATCACAAGTGTGGTGCTCAGTGGAGAGAAGAAAGAGCTGAGGGATTTTTATCACCAGTCACACATTAGATGGTTATTGTATGAGAAAAAAATTATTCTGAAGAGATAATTAACCAGTGCTGAGAGGACTGGGATCATCAAAGGCTATAAGGTACAAATCAATAGGAATAAAAGAGGAAATTGTACTTCCTAATAGAGCTCTGATTTTCCTAGAAGCTCAAAAGAACAAGAATCTGTACAAAGGTTTTTCCTTTCCTCTCCTCTTTTGCATAAACTTCTCTATTTTCACTGTGAAAGCAGAAGTGGAAAAATGAGAGAGAAGATACGTTAACAATGACCATGGAAAAAAGAACAACTAATAATCTCATTTGCCTAATGCTTTGGGATTGTAGCACCAAAACCTTTCCTGGAACATAGCAATCACTGTCATTCCACTTAAAGAAAACAAAGAAAGAACAAGCTATAGTAATATTAGCTCAGTTAGGTCATTCTAAACTTGAAGTCAGCTAAACTCAGTTCATTTCTGAGGACTTTAGTACTGTAGTACTAAATGTAGTACTAAAGTCAACCTTAGGCAGTACTAATGTAGTACTAAGATCCACCTTAGGCAGTACCAATGTGGTACTAAGGTCCACTTTAGACAGTACACAGTTTTTTAAAAATAATTTACTTAATTTTATGTACATTGGTAATTTAACTACATGTATGTCTGTGTGAGGGTGTCAGATATCCTGGAACAGAAGTTAAAGACAATTGAGAGCTGCCATGTGGGTGTGGGAATTGAACACATGTCCAGCAGCCAGTGCTCTTAACCATTGAGCCATTTCTCTAGGCCCCACAAGCACACATTTTAACATTAATTAAATGCATGTGCTTTAGCCTCAAATAAACCCTATTTGTAGGCAATTTCCTATCACTTTAAAGATGTTGTATCTCATAGGCTTTATTAGATTCCTCTAGATTAAGTTCTTTCCTGTCTTGGCTATAGATTTGGAAAGCTATAAGGTAATCACAGAAAGTAACTACTGAAAAGAGTCATTAGTCATGATCCCTGTATTTGTGGAAAGCCAATTGTATAAATGGCTTAGAGAGCTAGGTGGAATGCACTGAAGTACAACTGGGGAAGGCAGAGAGGGCAGAGTGCTGAGAGAGTCTCCAGGGGATCTTTCTGGTGCTGCACTGGCATCTCACTCCAGGGGAGATGTGAGCAGACAAACACCTTTACTGGTGGACTCCAATCTAAAGTATGAGAGGTGGGGCATAGGATGAAGGCAATTTTTAAATAGTGACACAAAGTTTCTGAAAGAGAGCTCAACAGCTACAGTCCAGGATGAGTTCAGGTTAGTAATGGGGAAAATCTGATTATTTGTGCTCTTTTTCTTTATTTATTTGAAGAAAAATAATTAAACAAAATAAATACTTGAGTCCTTATTGATAATAGGACCACATAAGGATTTATGATAAAGTAAAAGTGTGAGTTCTTCAGAATCTGGATTGATTTCTTCACTTCCTTGTTTAAAAAATTCTTTAAATTGTTTAAAATATTACACATTACATAATAAATTTTAGTTGTCTTCATCTCTCACCTCCTCTCTTTGTCCCTCTCTTCTCTTGCTAGCACATTTATTTTTCTCTTCTTTTTTTTAATTGGATATTTTCTTTATTTACATTTCAATTGTTTTCCCCTTTCCAGGTCTCCCCTTCAGAAAGTCCCTATCCCATCCCCTCTCCCCCTGCCTCTATGAGGGTGCTCCCCCACCCACTCACCCACTCCTGTCTTTCGCCCTGGTATTCCCCTACACTGGGGCATCAAACACCCTCAGGCCCAAGGGTACTACTCCCACTGACATCCAACAAGGCCATCCTCTGCCACATACGCAGCCTGAGCCATGGATCCCTCGATGTGTACTCTTTGGTTTGTGGTCCATTCCCTGGGAGCTCCAGGGAGTCCACCCAGTTGACATTGTTACTCCCCCAATGTGGCTGCAAACACCCTCAGCTCCTTCAGTCCCTTCTCCAACTTCTTAATCAGGGACCACATGGTAAGTCCAATGGTTGGCTGCAAGCATGCCCCTATGTATTTGTCAGGCTCTGGCAGAGCCTCTCAGTAGACAGTCATATCAGGCTCCTGTCAGCAAGCACTTCCCAGCATCCACAATAGCATCCAAGTTTGGTGACTGTATATGGGGTGGATCCCCAGGTGGGGCCATCTCTGGAAGTCTTTCTTTTCCTTCAGTCTCTGCTCACATACTTTGTCTCCATATTTCCTCCTGTGAGTATTTTGTTCCCCCTTCAAAGAAGCACTGAGGCATCCACACTTTGGTCTTCCTTCTTCTTGAGCTTCATACGCTCTGTGAATTGAATCTTGGGTATTCTGACCTTTTGGGCTAATATCACTTATCAGTGAGTGCACACCATGTGTGTTCTTTTGTGATGATTACCACACTCAGGATGATATTTTCAAGTCCATCCATTTGCCTGCAAATTTCATAAAGTCATTGTTTTTAATAGCTGAATAGTATTCCATTGTGTAAATGTACCACATTTTCTGTATCCATTCCTCTGTTGAGGAACATCTGAGTTGTTTCCAGTTTCTGGCTATATAAAAATGGCTGCCATGAACATAGTGGAGTATGTGTCCTTATTACATATTGGAGCATCTTCTGGATATACGCCTAGCAGTGGCAGAGCTGGGTCCTCAGGTAATACTATGTCCAATTTTCTGAGGAACTGCCAGATTAATTTCCAGAGTGGTTGTACCAGCTTGTAATCCCACCAACAATGGAGGAGTGTTCCTCTTTCTCCACATCTTCCCCAGCATCTGCTGTCACCTGAGTTTGATCTTAGCCATTCTGACTTGTGTGAGGTGAAATCTCAGGGTTGTTTTGATTTCAATTTCCCTAATTACTAAGGATGTTGAACATCTCTTTAGGTGCTTCTCGGCTATTCTAGTTTCCTCAGCTGAGAATTCTGTTTAGCTCTGTTCCCATTTTTTTTTTAGTAGGGTTGTTTGGTTCTCTGGAGAATTTCTTGAGTTCTTTGTATATACTGGATATTAGCCCTCTATCAGATGTAGGATTGGTAAAGATCTTTTCCCAATCTGTTGCTGCCATTTGTCCTATTGACGGTGTCCTTTGCCTTACAGAAGCTTTGTTATTTTATGAGGTCCCATTTGTTGATTCTTGATCTTAGAGCATAAGCCCTTGGTGTTCTGTTCAGGAATGTTTCCCCTGTGCCCATGTGTTCAAGGCTTTTCCTCACTTTTTTCTATTAGATTCAGTGTATCTAGTTTTATGTAGAGGTCCTTCCTTGATCTACTTGGACTTGAGCTTACTTAGTACAGGGAGATAAGAATGGATCAGTTTACATTTTTCTATATGTTGACTGTCAGTTGAACCAGCACCATTTGTTGAAAATGCTGTCTTTTTTCCACTGAATGGTTTTAGCTCCTTTGTCAAAGATCAAGTGACCATAGGTGTATGGGTTCATTTCTGGGTCTCCAATTCTATTCCATTGACCTACCTTCCTGTCACTGTACTAATACCATGCAGTTTTTATCACTATTGTTCTGTAGTACAGCTTGAGGTCAAGGATGGTGATTCCCCCAAGAAATTCTTTTATTGTTAAAAATAGTTTTCGCTGTCCTAGTTTTTGTTGTTGTTGTTGTTGTTGTTATCCCAAATGAATTTCAGAATTGTTCTTTCTGACTCTATAAGAACTGAGTTGGAATTTTGATGGGGATTACATTGAATCTGTAGATTGCTTTTGGCAAGATGGCCATTTTTACTATATTAATCCTGCTAATCCATGATTGTGAGAGATCTATCCATCTTCTGAGGTCTTCTTCAATTTCTTTCTTCAGAGACTTAAAATTTTTGTTGTACAGATCTTTTACTTGTTTGGTTAGAGTCACACAAGAAATTTTATATTGTTTGTGACTATTGTGAAGAGTGGTTTCCCTAATTTCTTTCTCAGCTTGTTTATCCTTTGAGTAGAGGAAGGCTACTGATTTGTTTGAGTTAATTTTGTATCTAGACACTTTGCTGAAGTTATCAGCTGTAGGAATTCTCTGGTGAAATTTTTGGCGTCACTTAAGTATACCATCATATCGTCTGCAAATAGTGATATTTTGACTTCTTCCTTTCTAATTTGTATCCCTTTGACATCCTTTTGTTGTCTAATTGCTCTAACTACAAGTTCAAGTACTATATTGAATAGATAGGGAGATAGTGGGCAGCCTGGTCTAGTCCCGGATTTTAGTTGGATTGCTTCAAGTTTCTCTCCATTTAGTTTGATGTTGGCTACTGGTGTGCTGTATATTGCTTTTACTATGTTTAGGTATGGGCCTTGAATTCCTGACTTTCCAAGACTTTTAACATGAAGGATGTTGAATTTTGTCAAATCCTTTTTCAGCATCAAATGAAATGATCATGTGAGTTATTTCTTTGAGTTTGTTTATATAGTGGATTACATTGATGGATTTCCTTAATTTGAACCATCCCTGCATCCCTGGAATGAAGCCTACTTGACTGTGATGAATGATCATTTTGATGTGTTCTTGGATTTGATTTGCAAAAATTTTATTGAGTATTTTTGCATCGATATTCGTAAGGGAAATTGGTCTGAAGTTCCTTTCTTTGTTGGGTCTTTGTGTGGTTTTGGTATCAGCGTAATTGTGACTTCATAGAATGAATTGGGTAGTGGTCCTCCTGTCTCTATTTTGTGGAATAGTTTGAAGAGTATGGTATTAGGTCTTCCTTGAAGGTCTGATAGAATTCTACACTAAAACCATCTGGTCCTGGGCTTTCTTTTGTTGGGAGACTTTTAATGACTGCTTCTATTTTTTTAGGGGTTATGGAACTGTTTAGATGATTTATCTGATCCTGATTAAACTTTGGTACCTGGTATCTGCCTAGAAAATTGTCCATTTCATCCGGATTTTCCAGTTTTGTTGAGTATAGGCTTTTGTAGTAGGATCTGATGATTTTGGAATTTCCATAGTTTCTGTTGTTATATCTACCTTTTCATTTCTGATTTTGTTAATTTGGATACTGTCTCTGTGCCCGCTGGTTAGTCTGACTAAAGGTTTATCTATCTTGTTGATTTTCTCAAAGAACCAGCTCCTGGTTTTGTGGATATTTTGTATAGTTCTTTCTGTTTCTACTTGGTTGATTTCAGCCCTGAGTTTGATTATTCCTGCCATCTACTTCTCTTGAGTGTATTTGCTTCTTTTTGTTCTAGAGCTTTCAGGTATGCTGTTAAGCTGCTAGTGTTTGCTCTCTCCAGTTTCTATTTGGAGGCACTTAGAGCTATCAGTTTTCCTCTTAGCATTGCTTTCTTTGTGTCCCATAAGTATGGATATGTTGTGCCTTCATTTTCATTTAATTCTAAAAAGTCTTTAATTTTTTTCTTTATTTCTTCCTTGAAGAAGTTATCATTGAGTAAGGTGTTGTTCAGCTTCCATGCTCTGTTGTTTTTGTTGCTATTGAAGACCAGCCTTAGTCCATGGTGATCTGATAAAATGCATGGGATTATTTCAATCTTCCTGTATCTGTTGAGGCCTGTTTTGTGACCAATTATATGGTCAGTTTGGGAGAAGGTACTATGGGGCGCTAAGAAGAAGGTATATTCTTTTGTTTTAGGATGAAATGTGCTATAGATAGCTGTTAAATCCATTTGGTCCATAACTTCTGTTAGTTTCACTATGTCTCTCTTTAGTTTCTGTTTCCATGATCTGTCCATTGATGAGAGTGGGGTGTTGAAGTCTCCCACTATTATTGCATGAGGTACAATGTGTGCTTTGAGCTTTAGTAAAGTTTCTTTTATGAGTGTGGGTGCCCTTGCATTTGACACATAGATGTTCAGAACTGAGAGTTCTTCTCAGTAGATTTCTCCTTTGATGAGTATGAAGTGTCCTTCCTCATCTTTTTTGATAACTTTTGGTTGAAAGTTGGTTTTTTTAGAATGGCAACTCCAGCTTCTTTCTTGGGACCATTTGTGTGGAAAATTGTTTTCCAGCCTTTTACTCTGAGGTAGTATCTGTCTTTGACACTGAGGTGCGTTTCCTGAATGCAGCACAATTCTGGGTCCTGTTTATATATCCAGTCTGTTAGTCTATGTCATTTTATTTGGGGAATTGAGTCTATTGATGTTAAGAAATATTAAGGAGTAGTGATTGTTGCTTCTTGTTATTTTTGTTGTTATTTTTATGTTTGTGTGGCTATCTTATTTTAGGTTCGTTGAAAGAAGATTACTTTCTTGCTTTTTCTAGGGTGTAGTTTCCCTCCTTGTGTTGGCGTTTTCCATCTATTATCCTTTGTTAGACTGGATTTGTAGAACACTTATTTCCAACATGTTCCTATTCTGTTTCATGTCTTCTTTCTGTATATGACTCACTGAGTTTAATTAACATTTATTCCAATTTCTCTTAGTAATATTTTTTAAGTAACTGCTGTACATGAAATATCATATAAACACTGGCACTAATAATAAGGAAAATTTTCTATTAAGAAGTTGATAGTCTAGTAAAAAGAAAAACATAAAAATAAATATAGAATACATAACAAAAATAAACTAAAATAATTATAATAATAGAGATATGTATAAAACTCAAGCAGTTGAAAATATATCCAACTCTGCCTAGATATCTAGAGAATTAAAAGACAGGAAAGAATTTAAAATAAAGACATTTCATTGAATAAATTCCTACAGGACTAGTTGGTATAACTCACGTAAGATTTAAAAATACACTAGGCTTCCTTTGTTTTTGTACTAGCCTAGTTCTGTCCACTATACTAAATTTTCCTCTTTTCTAAAAATAAATTTAACAAAATTTCATAATGCCTGGAAAATGTTAGAGACAAAAGAGATAAGAGAGGCTATGAGAAAACTAGAGAACTACAAAAATTGGTAAATGTTATTTATATTTTCAATTTTCAATAAAATGACTTTTTATGGATGGGTTGAAAGAATGACAGCTGGATTTAGGCTTAATTTCTTACTAGATGGGTGAATTCAGCCACACTACTGAACATCTCTCTTCTTCAGGTTCTTCATGTATAAATTGGAATATTTTAACAAGTTGTTGTGAGGGTGTCGATGATTAATCGCAGCCATCTACTTGGTAGGATCAAGATCACTCAGGAGACAAGTCTTTGAGTTTGCTTATGGGAAATTGTCTGCATTAGGTTAATTGAGGTGTGAAGACCTACTCACTGTGGGCATTGCTATTCCCTGGGCTTTGTTCCAAGGATGAATTAAAAAGGAAGTAAACAAAAGCATTCATTACTCTCTGCTTCCTGACTGTGGATACAATGTAACCAGCTCTTCTTACTCCATCTACCATGTCTTCCCAAACATGATGGACTTCATCCCCTAGGACTGAACCCTAATCTTCTTTCCTTAAATTGCATTTGTCAGGTATTTTATCTAAACAACAGGAAAGGTAATTAACACAAGGGATTGCACAGAAAAATGGAGACTATCTAGTATATGGTAATCTTTCACAATTATACATGCTACAAACAAAAATATTTGGTATTAGTCATACCAAGATTTCAAAATAGAATGTTTGAAAGCATCTTGACATTAAAGAGGAAGTTGTGCTATGTTAGGACCAGAACAAGTTTACTAATAACACGTCAATTCAGAAGTCCCACACATTTCCTGTTTGAGCACATATTTTGATGCCACATGAAAGAAAATTTGTAGAGGTAGATAGCAAAAGTAAATGTTACCAAAAACAGGAATCCCTCTAAAATAATGGGAATATGTGTATACAAACAGCTCTGGTGGCATGCACACATGAGGAACTAGGGACCTTGGGAAGTCAAATCAAAATGCATATATGTTCTAGAGGATATTATAACAGATTAGGGAAAATAGATGTTTTTGCAACTATTTAGTAGAATATGAAAAAATATTCACCACCATAGTACATAAAAAGATTGGCACTAATTCTGATCAACTGTGAAAGGCAGAAGGATCCAAGGGGAAAGATATTTGAACTGATTTTGATTTGTTATTAAAGTCCAGCCTCAGTCTGTGGTGATCTGATAGGACACATTGGATTATTGCAATCTTCTTGCATCTGTTGAAGCTTGTTTTGTGACCAATTATAAGGTTGATTTTGGAAAAGGTACCATGAAGTGCTGGGAAGAAGGTATATTCTTTTGTTTTAGGGTGAAATGTTCTATACATATCTGTTAAATCCATTTGTTAATTCCATAACTTCTCTTATTTCACTGTGTCTCTGTTTAGTTTCTGTTTCCATGATCTGTCCATTGATGAGAGTAGGGTGTTGAAGTCTCCCATTATTATTGTGTGGAGTTCAAGGTGTGTTTTGAGCTTTAGTAAAGTTTCTCTTATGATTGTGGGTGCCCTTGCATTTGAGACATAGATGTTCAGAACTGAGACTTTCTCTTGGTGGACTTTTCCTTTAGTGAATTTTTTAAAGAATTATAATGATTTATTTAAAATACTTTCTTATACTATTAGAACTGCCAAAACTTCAAGTAGTCTCTGATTATTTTAACTAAAATAATTCTATCTATTGATCATTATAACAAAGGTATCCAAAATGAAACAGGGTTTGTGATAAATGAGAGAGATAATAGATTACTTTGCTGTTGCTTATTGCTTGAGTCTGGGGAGAGTTTATTGTTTGAGTTTACATTGGGTTTTGGGGGAAGGGTCTTGTTTTGCTTTTATTTGTTTGTTTGTTTCTGTTGCATCTGTAGCACCTCTCCATCACTCTGCTCCTGAAGACCATTCCTCACCGAGGAAGGAAATCTTAATGGCCTTTTAAGTAGTCTTACTCTGCCCATCCCATCTATTTTCTGCATAAATCGGGTAAAATCAAGCTTTAAGAATCTAAATCTAACTTTCTCAGTAGCAAAACAAAATTGTTCTTAGGATTTGACCTCCTTGCTCTCCAGGGTCAGTTCCTACCTACTATCTCCACTGACTCCCTTTCCTAGGTCATGAGGATGCACCTCTCACACTCTATCTGGAGACCTAATTTTACTTTTTATTACATAAAATTCAACATCTCCTTTGTACAACTACCTAAAATTTGATATTCTCTTGTTATAGTTCTTTAATTTCTATAACATATTGTTTTTGGTGATCTGGTAGAAAAAGAATGGGGACATTTGACAACCCAGACTCTGATTCAGATTCCTATTCTTTTGTTTTGTCCTTCTTCTGCTTCTTCTTCTGCTTCTTCTCCTCCTCCTCCTCCTCCTCCTTCTTTGACTTTATATTTTTTCACTTTACATCCTTTACATCACTTTACATTGCAGGCCTTCCCTCTCCTCCCAATCTCCCCTCACATAGCCTTCCCCTTTTCCTCTGAAAAGGAGGAACACACACATACACACACACATACACA
Organism: Mastomys natalensis; assembly: GCA_021653895.1. Lineage (NCBI taxonomy): Eukaryota > Metazoa > Chordata > Mammalia > Rodentia > Muridae > Mastomys > Mastomys natalensis. The sequence goes on from JAJTUV010000648.1 coordinate 759,610, forward strand.
CACATACACACACACACATACACACACATATACACACACATAACACACACATACACACACACACACACACTACACACACACACATACACACAACACACACACACACACACACACACCACACACACGAGTACCAACCCACCCTATTATTGGCACAGCAAGTAACTGCAGGACTAAGGACATTCTCTCCTACTGAGGCCAGACAAGGTAATCCACTTAGAGGTACAGAATCAATAGGCAGGCAATAGAGTAGGGATATCACACACACACACACACCCCGCCTTCAGCTGTTACACCCCCTGCATGAAGATCAAGCTGTATATTTGCTACATATGTGTGGGGGTTGAGGAGCATGGTTCAACTCATGTATGCTCTTTGATGGTGGTCAGTCTCTGGGCCCCCAAGTGTCCAGGTTAGTTGACTCTGTCGATTTTGTGGAGTCTCTATCCCCTCCAAGTCCCTCAATCCTTCTTCCAACTCTTCCACAAGACTTCCAAGTCCCATCTAATATTTGACTGTGGTTCTTTGCAACAGTTTTTGTCAGCTGCAGGATGGAACCTTTCAGAGAACAGTTATGCTAGGTTTCTATCTGCAAGCATAACAGTATCATTAATCATGTCAGGGATTGTTTCTTGCCCATGGGATGGGTCTCAAGTTGGGTCAGTTATTGTTTGGCCATTCCTAAGGGCAGGGGTGGCATCTCTAGGACATGCCAGAAACCTGAGATGGGTGATGTTTCAGGAAGCCTATGTGGTGACTCTAGCTGAGACTCCTAGAAGTGGGAGATAAGGAACCTGAAGTGACCACCTCCTGTAGCCAGGCAGGGTCCCTGTGGAGGGATAAGAACATGAATCCCCCACAAAACCTTTGACCCAAAATTTTTCCTGCCTCCAAGAAGTGCCAGGAGAAAGATGGAACAGATTCCTATTCTTGCATTGTATTTACCATCACCATGTGTCATGTTTTCCATTTTTAAGTGTGAGAGTTTTAGATTATGTTTTTAATACACTGCTTTTATCAATGCTCTTCACACTCCTCCTTCTAAATCCTCCCCAAACTACTCCCCCACACCTGAACCCTCTCCCAACTATATGTTCCTTTTTTCCATTTTTAAAAATAACCCACTGAGTAAATTGTGTGTTTTTTATATATTAATAGATATGAAGTCATCCACTAAAGCAAAATGGCTTTACTAAAGACCATGCCCTTAAGGAAAATTGACTCTCTTTCCCCAAGTAGTCATCAGCTGCTTGTGAGCACCTACACCTTCATCCTGAAATGTTAATTAGTTTGATTTTGTGTAGGCAACTGCAGCAGCTGTGAGCTTATAAGAAGCCCTATCAAGTCCAGAAGGCAGTATTGCAACCTGGTCCTCCCCAACTTCTGGATCTTACCATCTTTCTTCTTCTTCTTCTTCTTCTTCTTCTCTTCTTCTTCTTCTTCTTCTTCTTCTCACAATGGTCCTTTGAGGAAATGGAATTTGACATAGATGTCCTATTTGTGGTTGAGTACTCTACTGGGACTTGCTCTCTGTAGTTTAACCAGTTGTAAAGTTTCTGTGTTAACTGCTGCCCATAAACAAAGTATCTTCTTTAATGAGGTCTGGGAGCTTCACTAATCTGTAGCTATAGAGACATGAATTTATAGAATAATTTAATACTAAGTCCATTTAGCAAATATTAATAGAAAGTTAGTACCTGGGGCTTATGAGCCTCCCAATCGTGGATTCTTGTCCAGATTAATAGTATTAAGCATATATTTCCTTATCCTTGTGGAGTGGACCTTAAATAGATCAGAGAGCAGTTGGATACCCCCATTTATGCTGCTATTTCACCCATGGTCATATGTTACCACATTGATCACTACTGTAACTCACAGAGTTCACAGCTAGGCAAGACTGTGACTCCACCCATACCCTAGTATAGCACCTTCTGGTACTATGAAATCTATCTAGAATGGAGAAAGCTTCTTAGTATCAACTTCCATTTATCCATGACCTGTGACTAAGGTGTGTGGTGTCTTTGATAATAAGATCCAACCATCACATTATGGATCACCAATAGCAATTATCTGTCTTTGTATAAGAAGCTTATTGGTTCTGAACTTCTGTGATTTTTCAGGTTAACTCTCCTACTACATGTAGCTTCACAGATGTAACAGGCTTGAGTAACTACAAAGTTATAACGTTACTCAAATAATTTTTGGCACAAAAACAATTATTTTTTAAAAAGAGATCAGATTTTATTTAAGGGTGGGGGGAGGGAGAAAGAGAGAGAAAGAGTACAGGGCATATACTAACTGGCTAGATGGGTAAAAGACAAAAATCAAAGGACAATGAAGACTATGGCTAACATTAAGAGACCCAATTTGGGCATAATGATCTGTAGTGTTCCTTTTTCTTCCATATAAATTGTATTTGCAAATCTGAAGTTAAGAGGAACATTCTGAATAGATGAAATAGAGAAAAGCATTTAGGGGTTAACAGACTATAAGTAGATAATGTGGTATTGACGGAAACAAGACTCATATGCTTTAGGTTACCAATATTTAAGCTATAAGTTAGTACTAGTTTCTGATCACTAGAGGCCAGGACCTCCATTCAGAGTCACAGAGGATAAAGGCTGTTGCCTTTGTGGTGAGAGATGGGTTATGAAGGTTCATGAACATAGCCAACTTTGGGGTTTTGTATTTATTTTGATTATTTGATTAGAAGCTTTGACTTTGGAAAAGGGAAAATAGCTAGAAAGATTAAAATGTTTGTCTGAGATTCAATGTTGTGCTCATAAATCAGTAGTTTTTTAAATGTGGCTTTAATAAATATGATCTAGGTGTCAGCGCTGTGAAAACTGGTTCTCAGGCCTTGCTTCTAGAAACCCTTTTCTGTAGAATGCAGATGAATCTGAGGAGTCAGTGACCTGCTGTTTTCAATCATCCTGGATGAATATGTTGTAGAATCTTGACTTCACTCTCTAAAGCTCTGATGTTATTAGTGGAATGAGTCATTGGGACGTGACTGCTTCTCTGGGCAACTGGCCCAGGCAGTTTAAAATAGTATTTTGTTGTTTGAGAGATAAGGCAAGGTAGGCCATTAGGCCACTTCCCTTTAGTACAAGACAGCCTATAAATTTCCTCTTTGATTCTTTAACTATGTTCTGAAACCAGTTTTTGTTGACAAGAGAGGAGATTATTTAAGAGCTACAGGGATGGGGGTGGGAGACAGTAAGCAAAGAGGACTGGGGGCCTCATTATCCAGGATGCACAAGAGATGCTATGTTAGCCCTAGTACTCAATGTTATGACCACTTATGTTCATTACAAAGATAATGAAGACTCTGAAGAAGGCACCACTAAACCTGGACTTTAGTTTATCACATTCCTTTCAGAGACCAGCCAGTCAGCTAAGAAGCAAAATACAAGGAAAAGGAGAGAAGGTTATAAGGCTCTCTGTGTTTTAAGAAGCTAAACCAGCCTCATTCTCTGGAACAGATGTATGGGAATGAAAATGGTTTTCGAAGCCCTGAGAGAAATATATACTATCTCTACAGGGGCCCTGGATTACCAAAGAGCAGAGTGGGAACAATTATCCTGCACTCTGAAGTTGAAGATTTCCATGCTGATTGTGTTACCCAAAAAATGTGGAATATACTTTAATATATTTTGTATGTTGAATTTTCATTTCTCTGTTGCCAAACATTTCAAAGTTTTTAGAGGCACATAACATAATCTTCTGGTGTATTTTTACAAACTACAAGACTCCTCAATATCTCTGGGTCTTTGACTCAACTGTTTTGAACTCCAAATAGTTGTTGACTTGTGTCAGAAACCAATAAGTTTAATGGGATGAAGGAAGTACTCTGTACGTTGCTGTCTAGGACATTCAGTGCGGACATGGTACTATGTGCTTCATGTCATGTCTGGGTGTGGGGGGCTATTTCTTCTAATAAAACAGTGTACTTAAAAACACAGATAAGAATGCTTCTCTAATTTTCTTTAGCTATCAAAAAATTAAAAGTAATGTTTTCTATGTTTTTTTAGTAGTGTTCTATTATGTCCAACTTTGTTGATCAATACCCATTTTTTCTCTCTTATTTTTAATTTGACTTTTATGTGACTGATTCTGTGATGATAGTTTGTAGCTTTTAAATTTTCTACATTTATTATGTTTCCTATATATCTTTTTAAAATGTAAGACTAAATCCACACACCAAAGTAGGACTCATTGAGTCAGCTTTAACTGTACAATGTGATCTGGTACCTAGCTACCAATGTGACACCAAGATAATCCCTTTGTCTCCAACATGCAGGAATCAGAATGAGACTCTCCTGCTGCCTGTCCGTTAGAAACTTTAGTCAGATGGAGGAGGAAGTAGAACGAGAGCAAAGGGACGAAAAGCAGAGGTGGGTGGCAGCATCACAGCCATTTAGGCTGAACTTCAAGACATTCCCCACTACTTCAAAAAGGGAAGGGAACAGCAGAACATTCCAAGCATGGGCCTAGTAAGGAGACTTCAAGGGTACTTACTTCTAAGAGAACTTTGAAATGAATTTCTTGAAATTGGGATCTGCAAAGAATTGGTGCTTGTCCCCTACAAAGAAAGCTAAAGCTGACTGTGGGCTATAATTTAACCCACCCAGGAAGTCTTTTAGGAAGAGAAAGACCAACTGCTAATAGGTGGTGAGAGAAAGATTTCTTTTCACTGAGGAGGGACTGCACAGCCCCTGCAAATCGATGAGGTTGTAGGTTAATGTTAGAATATCCCCATGTTCTTTCAGATTGAGGAGTATGTCCATTTTTACTTGAAGGGAATCCTCAAACTGCTGACCTTTCAGTCATATTTCTGCTTCTCCTATCTAATAAACAAAAATGACTTAGAAATTGTCTCATTGGGAAAGGACAAGAAAGGCAAGCATCTCATCTCCAAGGTTTTCAGATGCACTTCACCTAAGGAACTTGCTTATTTAAAACAGGACAGGGGTTGCATCACTTTTCAACTAAGTGCTGTCTACAAAAGCAGACACGTATCCACGGTATTGTCATGCTTGTTACAGCTTGGATGAGGGAAAGTGGAAGGCAGAGGGTTATTAGTGTGAGCTGAGTCTTAGATGGGTGAGTCTGGGCAGGTGGAATAGCTGAGAAGAGTAGAAGTGAGAAACGAACTGTCTGACTCATCAGGAATGGAGGCGGCTGTAGCCTAGCTCTCACTTTTGCAAGTTCTAACACTTGCCAAGATTGTGTCTGTATGGGAAAGGATTTCTCTGATGTAATTTTGTGCTCTTCAAATCACTAACTTGACTCTAACCCAAGGACAAATCAATTGCAGTACAATTATGAATACATATTTTATTGTAGTTTAAAATAGAAAAAAGGAGCTGAGTATACATTGAAAAGAAAGCAAAGGCTGAAATGATAACATTGGAAGAAATTCAGATGATATATGTTGCTAGCTATACATTTGTCTGAACTATAGAAACCTCTACTGGTACTAAAAAAAAAAAAATCACAATTATGTTGGGCCTTTGCTAGGAATGTGGCAATACCATTTTGTCATTTTGTCTTCCATTATTGTCCTAAGAATGAGACAGGGAGGACAGAATGATATCATTAAGTTCCACAGAAATAGCTCAGTGGATAACATGCCTGCTATGTAAGCATAAGCACCTGAGTTCAGATCTCCCAAATCAATGTGATATCCAGGCATAGTGGCACACACACACCTGTAATCCAAGAACTGTGGGTAAAGCAGCAATAGCTAGATCACTAGTGCCAAATGGTGGGCCAGCCAAGCCAAATAGATAAACTCTGGGTTCAGTGAGAGACCATATCTCAAAGATTAAGGGGAAGAGGAACTAAGAAAGACAGTCAATGCCCTACAAGCACATAAACACTTGCACAGATAGACTCTCCCACAACACATACATGTATACACCTAAACAAACAACATAACACATACACACAGAGAGAGAGACAGACAGAAGAGAGAGAGAGAGAGAGAGGAGAGAGAGAGAGAAGAGAACTTTTATAAACAAAGATTGGTGTCTAGTGAACCAGTTTTCCAAAAGAAATGTTCTGGTTTATAATGTTTCTCAATCTCCATGGTATAAAAATTCTCAGACTACACAAGTCCTAAAAATTAAACAATTGGTTCCTATGAAATAGTGGTAGCTTTCAACACAAAAAAATAGCAACACTAACAAGTTTTTATAAATACATATGATATAATTTTAATTTCCTGAGAAGATATGCAGACACAAGAGTCTTTGTTCCCTATGGCAATTCAGCAAGTATTCATAAAAAAAAAATAAGAAATAGCTTAGCCTATAGTAAGTATTTTTGTTACATGTAATAAAAATATTTTAAGTTAGTTTTATATAAAATATCACTATATAGCTTTTCACAAATACCCATAAATATTATAAATTGGTTTAAAATACTTTTCAACAAAAACTCACAAGTTGGCTAAATTTAACAGAGTCCAAAAGTTGAACACAAATGTTCATTATTATTTGAAAAGTCAGCATGCTTGAGTGAAATGGACTTTCCCAACAGTATCCTGATCTTCTTGCTCCAGGCAAGAAGAGGAAAATGTCTACTGGTAAAGAATGGCTGTCTTGTAGCTTCATTCTGGCCACCTGGGTAAAGTCGATGCATCCATTTCAAAGTTGAATTTATTCCATTTTAGAGATGTATAATGAGACCGTAGAGACACCAGTTTCAAAGCAGAGACCATGTGAGTGGCATTGATGAAGGCCCCACTCACTTAATTCATTGTGAGTTCTGAGTTGAGGTAAGAGTCTTAGGATTCATCTATCCATGTTCTCACTGTGCAATTTTTTTCCAAAAAAATTATCCTAGTAACATCATAGCATTGTTGTGTAGTATAGGAAAACTGTTATAATTGCCAGTTAGAGAACATCAACCAAAAATGTGCTACCAATGCATAATACATCCAGAGAAGTATCAATTTCTGGTGTTAAGTCTAATGAGAACTGGTGTAAACTGTCATTTTTCTATTTGCAGCATTTATGCACATATGCACACAAAAGCAATGAACGCTTAGGGGAAAGTTCAGAATGAACCTGCATCCTGAGAATGACAAAAAAAAAAAAAAAAAAAAACCTCTCAGATCAATTCCATTTCACGCCATCTCAACCTCTGTCCCTATAGGTTTCATAATGCTCTCTATCCTCTAAAAAACACCACCTCTAAAGAAAGGCGTTGTTGGCATGTCTTGGCCACCCCACCAGTCTGACAACATTTCACTAGGAGGCTCAGAAGGTGAGAGTCTGAAGGGATTAAGGTAAAACAGTCAAAGAAATTATGATGGAAAAAAAAAGTCCAAGCTACTGCCCTACACCCTTTTTGCAAGCCAAGTAAGACTCCCATAGAAACAGGATCATTCTACCCAGGGATCAAGGTTAGACAGACATTCTTTGGAAGAGTTTCTGTCTTCTGTTGCCCATATTCCTTTTATCATGGATTGTATAAGTCCATTTGCAGACCTGACATTAGGGATTTGGCCCATCTGCTGAATCCTCTTCAGACAGATATGAGGATTAAAATTTCATATGCTAAGAGGCTCTGTTTTATTGATTTGTAAGCCCTCACAAACTGTGTGCATTGCCAACAATCAACTCCCTCCAACCCACCCACTAGCATCTCTGGATACACTGAAGAAGAAAAGAAGACCAAACCCAATCTCTAGGAGATGAATGAGAGATCTGGGATTAAAATGATCCCCCAGTATGTATTATTTTTCTGAATATGGTCTTTAGAGTTGAATATCAAATGTATGGTGTCTCCAGCATGTAGTTCATAGATCCCTCCTATAGGTAAGATTTGAAAATCATTCATTAGAGTTTGTAGGACATCATTTTTTTTAAATATCTGTACTACAAAGGGAGCATTGTCTTTTATGTGTTTCTTATCGACAGGAATCACTTGGCCATAGATTAAATACACGCCACTCTGAAGTATCTTCAGCATCCCATCAGATGTCATATTCACACAATGAGGTTCAGGAGATGTCATTTGCCATTTTGAGGATAATAGTTCTATAAGAAATTGAAAAGGAAGAAGAAAAATTATGTTTACATTATTATTTCATCCCCTATCTGGTTGTTATATTTTCTTTACTGCCTTCAAGTAGATTCTTTACCTGAACTATACTACTTTTCCCAGACCATATTTGAAATCTATTATGAGAATAAACCATCTCTCTGTTTTTGAGAAGCTGCAGATCCTTATGGCTCTGTACCTCTTCTCAGGTAATATGAATGAGGAATGCAGTGGAAAGGATAGAAGAATTATACAACAAGAGAAGAATAAGGACTGCTTATAATCCACACATCCCCAACTCTTTCTTATATGAATACTCTTTACTCTCTGGTGTTTTACCAATAACACTGTCCATAATCAATCTACACTCAATATTGCTGTCCTCTGACTACCCTGTGCTATACTGCTTTAATTTTCTTCATGTAAAGTGTTAGCGAGAAGCATGTTATAAATTAATTTTTCCATTTTTCTACTGTCTTACATTCACTTGAGTATGATCTTTGATAATAAGTATTCTCCATTTTTTTCCAATTGCTATACTCCCATCACCTAGATAAGTTCTTAGAATTGTGTGTGCTCAACAAACTTTTATTTTGATATAGGATTCTTGCTGTATTGCCTGGTCTAAGCTTAAATTGCTGAGTTCAAGTGATCCTCCCAGCTCAGCATCAGTAAATATCTACAAATTGATTGACAGGTCTTTATTTCTGAATTTCATGCTTTGTACCTAAATTATGGCTCTCCATGCCACTTTCAACTTCATATAGCATTATCTAGCTTACTTCCAAATATTTACTAGTACAAATTAATTTAATTAATATATGTGTATTTAATTAAATATAACTATCCCTGGTCTAATATTGCCATATGGGAAGTGGGATATGTGTACAAATTTAGTCATTTCTTTTCCCATGCATTACATTGAAATATTTCCCTAATGTTAGTGGTTTTGTACAGCTATGTAACTTCAGGGCCCAGTAAGTGCTTTTACTGATAAAAAGTTTTTAACCTGGATTTTTCTCTAATTTTTCATAGCTTTAGTTATAGAGAATACAGCCTACAAGAGTTTAGACTGACTTAGATTCTCATTCACGCATAAATAACTAGGATAAGACTCGGAGGTAGATGCTAGAAGATAATGAAGGAATGAGCAGGAGAAATGAGAATGGAGGATTATAAGCAAAAACAAAGACTTGCTGCATGCATCTCCAGTGAACTCTACATTTCTCCTTGGTGGCATGCAGCGGACGGTCTCTAGGAGCAAGTCTATTTTTTTCCTATTTAATTCACTTATGAGATTTTTTTAAAAGAACATCTTAGCATCGTTTTTATCACATCAAGGAAAATTTTCAAACACATTATATATTCTATTCCTTTCACTGCAAAACGAAATACAAAATTGGAGAGGGACACATTCAAAGACTGTCCTAACCTCTGGACACTAAAGTATCTTGAAAAACTGGAGCAAAGGATGAAGAGTGAAAAACTGAATTAAAGAAATTGTCTACTATCAAACGAAAATGTGTTTGCTTGGCCATGCAAACAATAAAAAATGTATACACTTGATATTTTGCAAGTGTTCTAAGAAGTATTCTGAGACTCAGTGTGATGATTAGTTTACTTATCAAATTGATACAATCTATAATCACCTGAGAAGAGAGCCTAAGCAAGAACTGACTATATCAAGTTGGTTCTAGATATGGGAAAATCCAGCCCACTATGGTTGGCACCATTCCCTAGGCAAGATGTCCTGAACTGTAAAGAAGTAGAGAAAAGAAACTGAGTCTAAGAAAGCAAGCAAGTAAGCAAGTACACTTCATTTCCCTCTGCTCTTGAATGAATGTGACTAGATGCTTCACACTCCTGCAGCTATGATTTCTCCACATTGAGGGACTGTAATCTGCACTTGTGAATTAAAATAAATCCTTTTTTCCAGAAGTTGCTTTCTGTCAGGGTATCTTATTAAAACAACAGAAATGAAACTAAAACACTCATCAGCACTATTTTCCATGTTTTCTGAGCAAATATCAGGTGACTGTCATGAAAAGTGACTCAGAAGCAAAGAGGAAATGCTTCTTCCTTCTCTTCTATGCACTTACTAACAGCAGTACTGGTTCCCAGATGATAGACATTAGACATATATGAAATATAAGAAATACTTTGACAAAAGGTTGTAGGAATCTGAAAAATATCCTTAATAAACCACCAAACTAAAAGCTGATTGCTGTATGCAGATCCACAAGTATTTTAGTGGGATGTCTATGCCTGCCAAGAGTATCATGAGGTGTGGGCTTGTCAATCGGGATCAGTTCTGGAGCCTCAGCTCTCACTGGGCAGATGGCAAGTATAGGATGAGTGATTGTAGTAAACAATAATTGAAAGTGAACAAAAGGATGCACAGGCTTCCTGAGGGCACTGGCAGTTGCCTCTTGCCTCAGAATCTAAGGGAAATAAAAGGAAACCATGGAAGATAGGTTACTCACCAAACTTAACCATGCAGGAGTCTTTGGCAGTTGGCTATAGAAGGAAAAGAAGAACTGGTCAGAATGATGGTACCATTGCTACTTGCTTGACTAATTATTTAGAGCTTAAAGTTTCTGAAACAAACTACTTTCCAACCCCAACCCTTCCCCTAAAATACTACTCCCCCAACATACAAACACAGACACCTGTACAACTGTCTTACTTCTTTCTTTCCCTCTACAGATGACTGGCTCTGTCCTTCACATTTGACTTACAGTCGGCTTTGACATTAGAGTTTTAGGAAGAAAGGAGGAAGCAAGTGAGAATGGATGCACAGGCAGAGGTATATTAGACACACGAGTTTAGCTGTGTACAGAGACAAAGGAAAGCATGAATAGAGCACTGAGCAGCATTGTTTTAATTTTTAAAATGGTGTCATTGAATGATAGATTTGATAATGAGAAGAAAGGTAACAGATCTTTTTTTAGCAGTGGGGAGGTCTTTCATCCAGGACTTTGGTGTCTCCTTCTGTTCATTTACCTTTGGCACACAAGGCAAGTGTTGAAGCTGTGCTATTCCTCTCTAGTTTACTACAAACACCAGTCTCCATATCCCTATCATTTCCCAAGATGATCTGTTGCATGTGGGAAAAAATAATGGAACCTCTGCTTATGTTTCACTTTAATTAAAATAACAGTAAATTGGCTCTAGAAATATTTAATGTATAGAAAACCAAATGCCATGTATAACTAGGATGCCTTCAGAATCAGAAACAAGTGTTTCAAAATGTCTGCAACATGCCTCATCTTACATGCTGAAAGGTGACATTAATTTTGGCTAATTTACAAATGCAATCACTTAAATGCCATTAAATGCTTCAAGGTAAAAAGGCACAAACATCAAAGTATTTGATACTCAAAATGCATTGGTTTCCTGGGAGCAAAGTGCTCAAAAGACTTTTTTAAAGATGGAGATTGATACATGTTCCCTTTAAAGGATTTGTCCAACTATTATGTTAGGGGGAAAATCAAAGAGAATGGAAGGTAAAAGCAATGAAGTCGGTTAAAATGGATTGGAGTCTATAAACCAGAAAGCACAGTGCCTCTGACCAAGGTGCTAGCAGAGGGGAAAAAAGCCAACTGGTCTAATAGAGCGATGCATGCCGGTCATAATAGCACTTAGGTGGAAACAGGAGAACTGTGGCTTTTAGGTCAATCTAGGCTATATCTAAAAGGAAGCAAGAAGTAACTGGAGTTCCTGACATGAATACTGGCATGAGGCAATGGGAAGAAAGAAAGATTTGGGACTGCAGTCTTTGAAATAAATTAAGTTAATTGCCCAAAATGGCAAGACTAAGGAGAATAAAGTAAGAGGAGAACCACCACAACTTTTGATGTGTTGATTTGTGATGCTTATGAAATATCAAGTAGGCAGTTAGAGATATGATGCCAAGAATCGTTGCTTTCAGACATGACATTATATGTCAGCATCAAGCCCAAGAATGTAATTTTCAATTGGTATAGTCAAAATCATAAATCAAAATAAATTAGACTATAAATCTCAAGTTACTGTATTATAAAATGTTAAGCTAAATTTAAGAAAATAAAACAAATATCAAATCACTAGGGCTCTGAATGTGACTAAGAGTTAGAGAGGGTCAGCATCACAGAAACAGTATTTCAATTGTTTTATTATGTTTGCATCAAATGTTAATCTATTATAGACAACTTAACAACTAACTAAAGCAAAATAGACTGGGAAGTCTGTCTTAAACTTAGAGTTGTGAGTTTCCATCTTCTGTGTCTGTTTTGTGTACATGGTATTATTCTAAGCCATGATATACTACTTAGTGTACATCTGTTGGAAGTTATAATAAAAGAATTTTATACTGATAAGTGGGGACAATAGAAAAGGGGAGAAGCCATGAATCTAAAAACTAAAAGACACTGGATCTCCTGAAATTCATTCTACTCTTGTGATTATTTCATCCACATTTCGGGTTTTCTTAGGAGAGATGTCCAAAGTCAGTTCAGCACAAAGACTGACAGGCTTCCAGCAGGGACGCCCAGAACTCCAGCTTCCTTGTCTATTAACCAGGGCTGACAGGCTTCCAGCAGGGACGCCCAGAACTCCAGCTTCCTTATCTATTAACCAGGGTAAGAGCGGGGGTCACTGAACCTGCTGTTCCACTTTCCTATGCTGATTTTTGGAGAGGATTTCTCTAGACACGCTACCTGAAGTTTCTCAGTAAATATCAGCTATTTTGATAATGATGCTGATTATAAAAACAAATTAAAATTAAACAAACTTAATTACCTATAGTCTTAACATTATACTAGCATTATAAGCAAGAGAGAGAAATTTAATATACAATTGTTACCTCTCAGAAAGTATTCTAACTAGAATGGCATGATCACACATATGAAGCAATTAAGTAGCCCCCAAAATATAAATGTTATGGATTTTTGTTCCAGCTATCACCATGTGTAAGGAGTACGCAGAAAATCTAAATCTATAGATGACTGAACTAACAGAGACAAACATCCAGAAAGCCTATTGCCAGCTGCTTTAATATCTAGTTAGGGTTAGAAAACACCACTGAGTTCATCTGTAACTATTGCCATAAGCAAAATGTAATTGGAAAATTATCAGTTTGGTTGAAAGATGAGGTCTTTTACTGAGGAAAGGAGGTCAGACAAACCATGCATATTTTAAATGACCTTGTTGGTTTGTATTCATTTTGTAAACCTTATAAGTAACAATGGTATGAATATTAATCACAGCCATCTAGAGCCTAGCGTGACTCAGGCACATTACTGCCTCATTATTCCTTAAGGCAGTTCTGTAAGAATTATCATGTTCCTTCTGCAGATGAGGAAATGAGAGCATGGTGATGAAGCAACAAGCCCAAGGTCATATGGCTGATAAGAGAGGCTGGCATCCCAACCAGACTCTTATTCAAAACTCTCCCTCACCCCTACGACTCACTGAGGCAGTTTCTATTTATAATTCTGGTGATGTTATGAAAAGCTACATACAAAGCTTGCAGTTTACTCTAGTTTTGTTTTTATTTAGAAGGATCAGTTGCTCTTCTAACCTCACTTTGGTTTAAGACTAGACTGACGTGGTTTGTCTCAGAATGACCAAAACAGACTCCAGGCTAATCCTAACCGCCTATGTTTAGAAACGAAATCTACTCTGTCTGTTTGCAAGTTACAGTTGTACAAATTCCATTTTCCCTGCTGGAATTCCACCCTTCATCACTGAAGAAAGGGACTTTCCTGACTATTTGGATTCTTCAGAGACAACTTTTTGTGAACTACTTTCATGGAGGAGTTGGCCAACCTCCTTGAGCTCGAATCTAGTCTATTAACTAGATGTCTCCTGGAAGAGAGAGAGAAAGAGAGAGAGAAAGAGAAATCTCCCAGGATGATTTCTGATGATCTGAAAGAAACCAAATTTCATATCTTACTTTTAAAATAAGAGGGGTTTTGGATTTTTTTTAGAAGAAGAGATTTTGTTTTGTTTTGTTTTTTTGTTTTTTTGTTTTTTTGTTTTTTTTTTTTTTTTTGTTTTTCGAGACAGGGTTTCTCTGTGTAGCCCTGGCTGTCCTGGAACTCACTCTGTAGATCAGGCTGGCCTCAAACTCAGAAATCCACCTGCCTCTGCCTCCCAAGTGCTGGGATTAAAGGCGTGCGCCACCACTGCCCGTTGAGATTTTTTAAAATAGAGATTTGCACACACACACAAAAAAAAAAATGGAGTGGAAGAAAAAATAACAAATTTCTAAGTTCTTAAGTATGGAAAGGTGGAAGTGACCACCTCATAATGACTCAACACCTGCCAGCCACTCAAATCTCTCTCTGTTCAAGACATTTCTTTGTAGCTAATAGGGAACGTGTGGTACTGAAGCTAACCCTGAAGGCCAGTGTCGTTTCCATAGTAACGATGCTGCCAAGCATCCTGCAGGGAAAAATACTCCAAAACTTTTTTACTTCCCTAAATTTGGGATAAACTCTTAGTTATGTTTAGAAGAGGAACTCTTCGTTGAAAGGAGTGTGTTCTTTTGAGAGGATAATCTGGAATCAAAGTTTCAAAAATCATGAAGTAACTAAGTTTGATTGTGGGAAGAGATGTCACTCTGAAAGGCATTTTCCTCAGCAACTCATCACAAGCAGGAGTCAGTAGCATCTAGACTCACTGATGCTCAGAGCCACCTGACTAATAAGACTTGAGGAAGTTTGCAGGAGGAAAAAAGCATTTCCAGCTTGAAATTAATGCATTCTCACTTTTCCTCTTTCAAATACTTGAGGATGCTGATAGTCTGCTCTACATTCATTGCTTCAGAAAGTTCATGTCTTGGTTCATTCTTTGGAAGGGTGGGGCTGGGGTTAGAACTCCCTCTGCCTTTCATCCATTTGTACAGTTACAGACTACAGAATAATGGGCTCCTATGTAAGCCTTTAGCCAGTACCACACTAACTAACCTCGATTCAACAGTGCATTGCTTCCTCCTACATCTTTTCTCAATATCTTGCCAATGTAGAACCATACCTTTGAGACCATCGCTGGTTGGTCTCCTTAGAAAAGTGTTTCTGGGATCACATCACAACCCTTTCTTACACAGGAATACATCATTTTATTCTGCCCAAGATTTAGTATCTTTTAATATACCCAGAAATAGGGCAACTCTTGAATTATTTAATTCTTTTCTGGTCTTTCTGGTCAATGATTTTTTTCTGTGTGTTTTGTTTTTGTTGTTTTGTTTTCTCTGTGTAGTCCTGGCTTCCTGTAAGAGAAAACACTTCTAGAAAGACCCTAACTGATATACATTCCCAGTTCAGATCCCTTCTAGACCCACAATTTACACTAGCATTCAATGGGAAATTCCTGATAACCGCCAGGGGCTTCCCAAACAGACATGTGCTCCTTCCTCCTCCATGAAGCCTTCCCTGGTCACCCCAGCCCAAAGTCATTGTCCTCATAAACTACAACTATATGGTTTATTCTACTCCTAGGTAAATTTTTGAGCACTGTAATTACAGCTTGCAGGACATTAAATAAATAAATCCATTCCCTTATGACCATGTTGGAGACCTAAAAACTAGAATCAGAACAGTGATCCAACTTTCTCAAATGTGCACAGCTCGTTATGGGAAAGCTAATCTAGAGCTGGAACCCAGGCTTTCCTTCTTTCTAGTTTGGCACTATGGCTGTCTTCAACATGCACTTGCTTCCTGTTACTTTATTCTGTCTCCCATTATTATTTTGTGACTCTTCCCCCAATGAGACCACAGCTTGTCTGGAATTACCTGAAGTCAAGCACCATGTTTCTGGTCTCTTCTTTGCCTATCATGAAGGTACTAATCGAATTCCAGGAAGGCAAAAAGAACCTCCACAGACTAAAGGCTCGGATTAAACATGTAATTCTATCTAGTCCAAGCCTACAAAGAACTTATAGTATTTTCTGGTGTCTTTTGTCTTAAAATATTTAGATGAATAAAAACCCATTTGAAGAGCTATGTCATTATGAGACTTAAACTGTTTACATTATTTGTCCTGTCAAATGTCTTCCTTCCCACTACCACTAGCAATGCTGAGTGGCAATGATAGTAATCAGACTAACAAATAAATAACCTTTATATGATATAATTAGCAGCTGTAGGCTCAATTACCACCTTACCTTGAGTGAAATGTAGGTCAGTGTACCCAAGGCACAGAACAGCATCAGCAACAGAACAACTACGCATAAGAGCCATGGCTTCCTGAACCTCTCTGCCCCTCGAGGACTTGACTCGCTCAAAGGCATTTCCTCCATGAGGCTAGAACTCGTTCTCTGGAGGAATGAGAACTGTGGAAAGCAGATATCCACAAGTGATGAATGAACGATGTAATGTCATGTTTTATAGTGTGGGAGGTGGAGTTTTCCTTTGGAACACTTCTAAGCACTCACAGTCATCATGGCACCAGGCCAAACATACAAAGGAATGAGAAGGCTTAGAGCCAACAGAAACATGGGCGGGTAGACAAAAGCCACTACGAGGGAAGTTCAGAAGGAAAAAGTCTTTCCTGAAGAAGAGGAAGTACTGTGTGCATGTACTGCCAGCCTCAGCTTCCATAAGACACTGCATTCCAAATTATTTCCAAGTAAGAAAAAGTCTTATAAGATTAAATAAAATTTAAAACTAAGTTTTGCCATACTGCAGATGTGACAACTGGGTAAGACAGAGAGGTGAGAAGCTGAGGAGTAAGGATGCATGGTTTGAACAGCATGGCTCTCATGAAGTCATCACACTGTACACTTCACATAGGTACCATTTTAGAGATACATGCAATTTGTTTGTCAGTCACACATTGGTAGAAGTTTTAAGACATCAAATCAAAGCTATAATCACACGCAAAAAATATTCTTAGTTACAAAATGTGTTTATTCTGAAATAGTCTTGAAATAAAGCTGCAACTGGGGGCTAGAGAAATGGCTTGGCCAGTAAGAGCATGTTTAGTTCGAAGCAGGTTGTTAGAGGTTGGGGGTTCCTCAAACCACTAGCAGCTGATGAAGTGGAAATTACAGTCCAGAGGGCATTTTGTAACAAAGCTAGATCTATCTTCATTTTTCACTATTTTGGGCAGTATTTCCTACTGAGTTGTCAAAATTTCAACTTGACCCTATTGTATCTTGACAATGAGCTACTCTTGAGGAAGATGGTAATAGAAATATAATTCTTCAATATATCAGATATTTTAATGACTGTTGGACTAAATACCATCACAGAGGGATGAATGAGAAATTGACTCTTGAGGAAGAACACTTTTTCTGTAGATCTCGGCCCTGTTTCACACCCACCACTGAGAAGCAGAGCTCTTCCTTGCTTGCTCGTACTATCTACCCCTTTCCTGGATCCTGTCCAAATGTTAGACGTAACTTCTGCTTACTCACCTCAGTAGAGATGCATTCTCATGAGTAACTGGTCCAAGTAAAAATCCGCATCCACCTCCAGATAAGGTTGGGCTTGGTGTATTCTTATTTTAGCTTTATGACAGTATCTAAAGAAAATTGACACAGTTATCTTGAGAAGAATGTACATTCCAGGGCTTCTTTCCATTAAACGGGACCCAGAAATGGTTCAAGTCAGCACAGGAGACACTAGGGAAGGATTTTGGCATTCTCAAGTTTTGAGTCATAACTAGTGTTTTGTTAGCATAAACCAGAAAGAATATTTTGTGCCATCCCAGGATTTGACAAAGGTAGATGAATACCAAATCCAACATTTGCCTTAATTTAGGGCTTTTTTAGCTTAGGTATTTGTAAATGAAAATTTAAACAATCTTAATATCCAACTAGCAAATCTAATTTTTCTTCTATTTTTGAGATATAATATAATTATATAACATATTCCTTCCTTTTTATCCCTTCAAACCCTCCAGTATACACCTTCTTGCATGGAGATTTGGGAGAAAGTTTAAATCACAGTTACCAAAGAAGTTATCACCCAACCACATTAAAATCATACACACATGGAAATCTGTGCCCATATGGATATTACATATAAGACAGAAATTAAGTTGAAATCATTGAAAAGGTAGGTTAGGAATGGTTGTCTTGGCAGAAGAAAGGAAAATGCTTTTTCCCCTGAAGGAATAATAAACCCTAAGGAATATATTAAGACATATCTATAAATGTTAGAAATTAAATTAAATGAAAATGTTAAAAAAATTAAAAAAATCTTTTTCAGGTTGAAAGAAAGGGATCTGAGATGCACTCAATCAAATAATGTAACTATATTCATTATTGTCTTAAATTGAGAATGAATTAATTATATAGATATGTAATTGTAATTCTGTTATGGATTAGTAACACTAAAACATATTAAACATCCACTCTGCCTAATCATTACATTTGAACATTAAGCAATCCTTCATTAAATGGTCCTCTATAAAAATGATCAAGGTGACACTTGGAAGGATAATTCATTAGCTTATACAAGTGGAAGAGGAATTGAATCTTTATCTGTTGAACCAGAACACTCATAGTGAGAGTCTCTCTCTATACTAGATACATATGATGGGAAATGTGTAATATCTGTGACAGAGCATCAATACATGATCAGCTTCCTCCATACTTCTGTGTTACTTGGATCTACAGACCTTGGCCCAATCTCCTTTTACAATTGTTTATTTTTATTTTGTTCTGGTTGATAGTGTATGGTATCTCACATTCAATCAGAAATATATACTAAGTCAGAACTTAGCGAGGATCTAAACTACTCTAGATATTAGAGTATTTTTTACCACGTTTTCTCAAATATGGCACATCTGAGATAAATAAATGGATGTAATTACATGTGGAATAGAGAAGAGGAGGAGAAAAAGGGAAAGAGGAGAGGAAAGGAGAGGAGGAGAGGAGAAGGAAAAATATAGAGAGAAGAAGAGAGTAGGGGATATGGAAAGAGGTGGAGAGGAGAGGGAGAAGAGAGGAGAGGAGAAAAGACATTATTACATAATTAGTATTTCAATCATGGAATTTTAAGGCAAGAACTATTAAATTGATAAATGTCTACTCTATAAAAATAATTATGGGACAAAGTATGTCAGTGGTAGAGTGTTTGCCTAACCTATACAAGGCCCTGAGTTTGATCACCTAGCCCCAACACAAAGATGCTAGCTAGTAAACAATTCACTATGTATAAGTAAATATATATGTTCATCTATATATGGATATGTGTATCTATATGTGAAGACGTATGCATACATGTATATATTATATCTACAATAATTCTGTTATACAGAGTTCCTTATAACAATCCTCAAAACATCTTTTCTAAAGAACTAGATATAGCCCTAGGCAAGGTGTTCTAAGCAATATTTTCATTTAAACCATATGTTTTAATTGTTTGGCAGTTTCATACATTTATATAATGAACTTTGTCATTTTCATTTTCCCTTTTCTCATTCCCCTTTCTTGTCCCAGTTTCTTTCTCTTTGGAACACTTCTCAATAAATCCCCTCTTTTTTATTTTTTTTTTGAGGTTATAATGGGTGTATTATTGATCAATGATTGAGTTCAGAGTGAAGGGTTATAACAGTTGTTCTCAATCTTAATAATGCTGTGATCCTATAATTCACTTTTTAATGGTGTAGTGACCCCCAGCTATGATTTTTTTTCATTTTTAATTTTTTACTTCACTTTACATCCTGCTCATTGCCCACCTACCAGTCAGCCCCTCCCACAATATTTCCCACATATTCCCTTTTTCTCTTCTGAGCATGTGGGGATGGAGTCCCCTGGGTATCTCCCCACCCTGGCACTTCAAGTCTTTTCAAGCCTTGACACTTTCTCTCCCACTGAGGCCAGATAAGTCAGTCCAGCTAGACAGATCTATCCCACATACAGGCAACAGCTAATAAATCACTCTTATTTTCTCAACTTCCTTTTGTCTGTGTGTGGTCCACAGAGTTAATGAGCATTTTGTGGCCCAAGTGTATGTGTAGCAGGTTTATTTTTCTGGAGCAAGGATAATTTATCATGGCTACAGCACTCAGGTTACTACTGCACTAGGAAGGCACATCTTCCCTGGCAAGCCATTTAATTGCAGGATTCACAGCTGGATAAGATATCTTCATTTGGAGAGTTGCTTCTGTGCTCCACATTGTCTTGCTTTGTTTTATCTTTTCATGTAAACTTTTTTGGAGTTCTTGCTCCCACCCCTGTTTTTGCTATCCGTGTATGTTTTATTATCCCAAGCACAGTAATTAAGTAACAGTTCAACTGTCCAATTTCCATGGAAGTCTTTATTTCTTTAAACATCTGCTCTACTATCAATCTTCTAGAATGAATATGTGAGGTTGCAAGTTCCTGACTCTGTACTCTGGGGCCTGAATCCACTATGTCAGTCATCATGTAAATATCCTGACTGTGTGAGATGCACTTTTTAAACATCCTTTAATGAAAGAGAAAACTTCCTTTTCATAAGTTATACTTAGAATGGCTCTTCCCATTTTGCAATATGGCATGATACCAGCTACTATGAAACCATAAAATGCTACCTTCGATGATGTAATAAATCTTCATTTCTGTTGAACATATTTTGCCCAATATCAGAGATTTGGGGGCAAATACAGAAAATTACATATTTTATGTGACAATCTAGTTGAAGTAAAAGGTTTTAGAATTCCTGGGACCAATTATTTTACCCTACTCTCCTGGGGTTCCTTAACCATCTCGAGAAAGGAGTTTGGGGAAGTTTTTCTTAACCTAATATTTATCTCTCCACTTGAGGAAAATCTTCCAAGTTCACACTTCAAATGATGGCATAACAGGTCCAGTGTAGAAGCAGCAGTGTGTTCTTAGTGTGCAATGCCCCACCCTGAGTTGTGTTTTCTCTCCTGGTTATCCACTAACACTACTGTTTACATTTGAATCCACACACTACAATTCATGGTTAAATTAATTTATTTATTTATTTATTTTTGGTGTTGAACTGGAAAGTTAAATTAATAAGAAAGACTTGGACACTTCTCTATGCAATGACTCCTGCATACAATAGAATATGCTGCTGTCTTTATTCAATTAGGAATGCATTAGGAAGACTACCTAACACCTTCTCTGTGCTAATACAATGTTAGACACTTCAGTGCTGATAGACAAGGCCAATTGCTACAAATTTCATAGTGTTTTCTTCTTGTTGGCAACTGGGGAAAGAAACATATCTGTGAGATCAATACAGGGAGTGCTGTACAACTGAGCTGAGTACACAATATCTAAGGAGGTATTTTATAAAAGAGGGAATGTTTGGGCTGAGACAAAGTCACCAGGAAGATGAGTCAATTAGCTACCATTTGTATTAATGAATTTGTTGAGTATTGCACTATACTTACCATGTAGAGTATAATTCACAAATGTACTTAATATGTATACTTGTGCATCTATGTAGAGCACTCCAATGATTTTAAGCATTTTACTTGGAAATAGAGAAAGGTGGGGGAATAAATTAATGTTCTCTATTTAAGAGATCATTGTACAGCCGGGCAGTGGTGGCGCACACCTTTAATCCCAGCACTTGGGAGGCAGAGGCAGGCGGATTTCTGAGTTCGAGGCCAGCCTGGTCTACAGAGTGAGTTCCAGGACAGCCAAGGCTACACAGAAAAACTCTGTCTCGAAAAAAAAAAAAAAAAAAAAGAAAGAAAGAAAGAAAGAAAGAAAGAAAGAAAGAAAGAAAGAAAGAAAAAGAAATCATTGTTCAGTCATCACTGAGTCTTCTATATGTAAGCCTCCCAAAATTGTATTAAAAATATGTCTATAATGATACATTTCTTTCTTATGTAACTTCCTCAGAATTACTAAGTAATTCAATTTCAGGTGATAATTGGCCAAGCATCCAGAGTTCAAGCCAAACTATCTGTCTATCCAGTTTGATGATTAGCTATGCATACAGTAGCATGTTCCTCTCTGAAGAGGGAACTTCAGGCCTGTGTGCAGTGGAAAAAACACTGAATCACAGGTAGGCACAGTTGTGGAATGCAGCTTTGATTTGGAATGGAGCCAGATGAAAGCAAAGGCAGTTTCCATTCACTGAGTAGAGAGCAAATACCTCTGAAGACTTACATGTGAAAGTTACGCAATGATAAGATCCAAATTATTTCTAGTCATCTTTGCCAAGCAAGCCTAAGGGGAAATCTCCTTGGCTGAAGGTAACGTTATTGCCCTCCCCGCACGTACATCACTACTCAGAAGCACTGGCCTCTTAGCCCATGAAATCTCCACTCAGTTCCTCCTCCTGTGAATTCCTGGACCATGTCAGGATCCAGCCTCTCAGGTTTCAGCACCACTGAATAGCAATTTCTAGTGTCAATTACAAAATTCCACTGAAGACTGAAAATGATAAATTAGTAATAGCAAATAAATTTTGCATTAAAGTCATGCTCTCTTATAGGCATCATATTTAAAGTTTAAACTCATGGATCATTTTGATTACTTGATATTCTTAACATTATTATAAAGCAAGTTAGGTTGTATAACAACTTACCCAAAGTCACACAACTGATAAAATCAAATATAAATCAATTTAACTCTAAAATCCATTTTTTCCTCTATGTCTTGATGTATAAATGAACATCTGAACTTGGGAAAGGACTTTTACATGAGAAATAGCAGTGTTAATCATTTTTACAAAGGGCATAGCCCAATGTGATGTGCTAACAATCTCTCCTGAAAGAAAAAGTTATTAACTAAATGTAGTTATTAGACAAAAATAGTATTTTGGTGCTGTGTTCAGTTTTATATTCTTTTGAATTGTTCTCCTTAATCTAAAAATAAATTAAGTTTCTAAATGAGCCATTTTACAACAAGTTTTGAATTACAATGGAGATACAAGATATAGTGGAAACAGCATAGTATTTCCAGGCACAAAATTTTTGCCATAGTGTTCAATTCTTCTTAAAAGAAATACTATCAACTGGCAATGGGGGAAACCGTTATACTTTACTTTGATAGTATTTATAGAACATGATATATTATAAATGTTTCCTTTCATGTGATAATTTATAGATGAGAATACTAATAGTAAAATTTGTGGGCAACCACTGAGCCGAGGGAACTCGGAGTATAAAAAGAAGTGTAAATACTAGCTGAGCTGCTTGTGACTGAGTGGCTTGGTTCTTGCTTTCTTGTGTTTTGTTTCCTACAATGCATATATTAAAAAAAAAATCAATGAAAGGTTCTTTTTAAAAACTTAAAAAAAAAAAGAAATGTAAAACCAAGGAAAGTTGTGAGAAACAGATCTCATTTCAGTAATTCTGTTTTTAAAAAGAAATACGATTAAAATGGAAGGGAGACAGGGCCATAAGAGAATAGGGCTAACAGCTGGTCCAGCAACCTTCTGAGTCAGTTGTGAATATGCTGAGCACACAGAGACTGGTGTGAATACTCCATGGGAAGTGATGTTACTTAATCACAGCCGTAATAACAAATCCTCCTCTCGGTTAAACAAGAGTTGATCGTAAATACTTAGCCACGCTGATTTGTGGTCGATCCATTTACAGGACCATTTTAGTGTCAAAGCAGGAATTATGTATTTCCTATGAGTAGGAAAAGTATGTGGTTTGTCTGGAAGACTGAACAATGGAGTTCTGAAATGCATGAACCAATAAAGTGAACAGCATGCCATAGTTCCATCTTTTTCCTGATCCAACCCCTGTCTATCTTTGCCTCCTTTGTCACTTTCTACGTGACTTTGTTTCACATAGTCA
This sequence comes from Mastomys natalensis, assembly GCA_021653895.1. NCBI lineage: Eukaryota > Metazoa > Chordata > Mammalia > Rodentia > Muridae > Mastomys > Mastomys natalensis. The sequence goes on from JAJTUV010000648.1 coordinate 783,370, forward strand.
CTTAGAGCTAATAAATATGGTGAAGCCAAAGTTTCTTTGCAACTTAGTGTTCCTCTGTGCTTGGAAGGAGTGGGAAAAACTTGATTTGGTGAGTTAGAGTCCAGCCAATGGGTCAAGAATTTCAGATTCCAAGTCTGATAGTATCTAGTTAATGTATAACCTTGAATATAAAAATTCTTAGATTTTAGCTTCTTTATCTGTAAAAAATAAATAAATAAATGTTATAAACTATAACACTATACACAAATATGAAATATTTGTCATGCTTTTCTGCCCTTGCAATTGAACTTGCCAGGCCACTTAACATACACACACACACACAAACACACACATGCACGCACATGCACACACTAGTCTGTGATGGCAAATGAACAATAAAGTAGCTGGATTTCCCAAGTGTTTATTTCCTGTCTGTACTCACTTGTCTGAAGAAACGAGCCAAAATGAGAATACTCTGGAGAGTTGTTGAGTCTGCAGTGTGGGTGTACAGGACAGATTCTTAGGATTCTCTTTTGAGGTCTTCCCATCATAAAATGCAAAAGCTGAAAAGTATTTCTTTAACTTCTCTATTTTCCCAATGATGGATTTATGGGTACAGAGACATAATTTTGCTTCTACTCTGTTAAGTAATTAAGTACTTAATTTGAAAGTATTGCAGTAACACAAACTCTACTAATTGATAACTATGAATATATTTAAGGTTTAATGACAATATATTTAAATATTCATTTTCCTCAAATTTTCAGGGACCAACATGTTATTCTAAATAGTCCAGAAAATTATGGTGAAAATGTTATAAGTCTTAGGCTACACCCTCAAAAAGGTGCAAGCCATTCAGGAAAACAAAATGAATTCTCTCAATACATAATGCTTTTCTATATATTTCACAGTTACATAAAAGCACAGTGAATAGTTGATATCATGTGTAATTATATGACTTGTTTATACGCTCCATGTGCAAGTCTTACTAATTTTATTTTTGCATAATTATAATAGAACTGCTACTTAAAGTCTCAAACTCAGCAACATATACAAAGAGACATCCCACCAGCTGCTGCCAAAGTTCTTCCGTTTTTGATTCATTCTTACCGCACTCTACATGGGTAAGACTATAACAGTTGAAAACTGGGTAGTCTGGATGTGACCCACTTTCTTGTTTTCTCATCTCAGCCATGTCTGGGGCCGCCACCTGTTCAACATCAGCTGCAGGAAGGGCAAATAAAGGGTTTGAGCCAAAATGGGGAGACTGCTCAGACCCATACAGTCACTCAGTAGAGAGATAGGGTTTCTTTACACAGCCCAGTAATCAATCTAAGTCATGTACCAAGTGGGAAAAGGCATGTATTCAATGCCTAATGTTGTCATAACAAATTGCCACAGACTCAGTAATTTGAAACAGTTTTCATCTTATAATTCTGTAGGCCAGAAATCTAGTAGATTCACAAAGCCCCAATCAACATAAGAGCCACCATGGCCACTTTTACCCAAGGCTGCTGGGAAAAATCAGCTTCTAGGCGCCTTCAGGCAGCTGGCAGGATTCTGTTCTCTTCTACCTTCAGACCATCAGTTGTGAGCTCTGCTCTGAATCTCTCTGACACCAGCCATACAATGTTCTGGGCTCTTATGGGCCCTTGCAGTTCCTTGGGCCCACTAAATAATCTGTAATCATTTCTTCTTATGAGTGCATATACATATCAAATCTATAGAAAGTGATCTCACATTACAGAGCTTATGGTTTTGACATCTTTGGGTGGTCCCCTGCCTTCCACAGAACTGATCTCTGACATCAGAGAGCCCTGGGGTAAGTACTATTGCATTCTCTATGTGCAGTGGGCTATTTCCAGGAGTCCTCTACTATAGGCTCATCTTTTGAAGGTTTTGAAGAAAGCATTCACTGTGCCTATTACTCTCTATCATATGACCTGGTTATACAGAGATGGAAGGGTGGCCTGGGGCATGAAGAGGAGCCATGCCCTCATACACCAGACCTGGTAGCCCCCATCACAAGGCTTTTTTCCTCAAAACTGTTAAGATCCTTCCTCTGTCTGCCAGGGTCCCTTCTCTCTGACTCTGGCTGTTTGAAATCAATAAAGAAGAAGGAAGATTGCTTAAAATTCACTAGGCTGTTCTTTGTAAAACTTGGAGTGGGAAGTTTTATGTCTTACAAATTTAACTTTACAACAAAACATCCATTTGTGTATCCTTAGCTATGAGATGTTTCAGTGGTAACATGTATACTGGTCACCAAGTTATGAGGTATTTAAGAAGAGGACGCTTTCCATACCAAAATCTATGACCACATTTTTTTTTTAAATTGGAAAAATAAAAATAATCAACATTTATTTATTGAAAAGCAAAAGTAGGAGAGAAAAAACCAAAGCATGGGCATTGAAAATTATGAAGTGCATTCAAACCTTGTAACCTGACCATCTTCTAAAATATCTTTGTATCTGGTACCCAAATATTCAAATAGGCTTTACAGCATAGTCTCAGCCTCATAGATGCACAGTATAATTTGCACAGATATTTACCAGAACTCATCACTTCTAGGTATGACCACATTTTTATGTTTTTCCATACCTGTCATTTTCTCTTGCTATAGACTAGCTATCACCATGCTTTAAATAATCTACAAGTTAATAATTAATATGTCTATCCTTTCTATAATAAATGCAAACTGTAATAGATTGTTTAGATACTTTTAAGTATTGAGGAGCATAAAATAATACATTATCAAATGCTTTCACATGTCTTTCTCAGATTTTGGCACAAAACAGACGAAACCAGGTGAATTCAGAGTAGTATGATTGTAGATATTGGAGCTAAGCAACATAAAGAACCCACAGATGAAGTGGGCCCTGACTCCTAAATATATTATTCCTCACTCTCGCTCTATACTCGAACTTATTACCTGGGCTCAAAACTGGGCATAAAAGCAATTCAAATGTGGGATGAAAGCTTGCATGAATGGATGCCAAAACTCTACCTGGTGCTCTCCTTTTATACTGAGTGCCACTTCAGCTGAGGGATGTCACTGCCCACTGTGGTGCAGAGGCTCAGTGCTGCTCTGCAGCAGAAAGCGTTCGGCCACTGTATGTTACACTCGTTATTTGTAGTGAGAGATATTCTCAGGGTGTTTTTCTCTTTCTTCAGTAAGAGTCTCCTGATGAGAGGAAGCTTTCATCTTGAAATGGGTCATAAAAGTTCTTGCCTTGTGTCAAGAATCTGTCTCCTACAAGAGCCCATGTCAGAGGCTAATATTAAAGTTAAAAGACTACCTTTCAACGCCTCTGTTTCTTAACCTTGTGCTGAACAACTACAGCCACATTCCGAAATACAAATCTTTCTAGAGCGACCACCGTCTGGTCTTACCATCTTTTAATTTCTTACATTAGATTATATTTCATGGGAAGAGGGGAGCTGACATGACACACACGTGGAAGTCAGAAGACAACCTGCAGAGGTGTGTTGTCTCTTTCTACTGTGTGGGTCCGGGAGATCAAACTCAGGTATCAAGCTTGATAACAAGCAACTTTATTGGTTGGCTTATCTATCTCACCAGTTTGATCCTGATATCTTAACTCAGTCTATCTTCTGTGTTTTCCCAGATCCTATTATACTCATCTTGTCATAGAGCATAGCACACCATAGTACAATCATCTCCTCATTTTTATTTCATCCAGAGGGAGATATTTTTTTTTTAAAGTCACTTAACACTCAAACTCAACCTAAGGCTGTCTCATAGGGAATAGTTAATAAATGCTGGATGAATGGATGGATATTTTTGTTAATACTATGTCATCATAGAGCAGCAGCCAGATCAGATTTAGTTTCGGGACTTGAGTCTATAGGTGTTAGGATGGTACCAATTCTACCTATACTGACCAACATATCTAACCATAATGCCTCACTCTCTTTCTCCCCTGAGATTATGACTGCTGAGATGAGCTTAGGCAAGGAAGTAAGCAGTTTGTGCTCACCATGTTGCCTAAGCCTGTCACATAAGCAGCATGACTCACATTAGTCGTGTCCATACTAGAAGCCCAGAAGTACCCTGCCTGTGGTTTATAGTTAGCAAGAACTTACTAGATACCCTGTAGGCCTTACAGGGTATCACTGTAGTGATTACAGTGTTTCTGTTTCCTAATATGTATCGAGCTATGCAATAACATAAACTTTGCTATGAAACCACAGCCCTATCAGAGAGTAAGGACAGGGAGAGAGTTCTATGATGGACTGAACAGCTGACATGCCTCCCAAACAACTTTTGTGTTTGTCATCAACTTGTAATTTTATTGTTGCTTGTTCCTTCCTTTTGCCTGTTATGATACACTGTACTTGTCCTTTAACAATGTCTTTGGTTTAAACTGAGAACCTAACGGGGACAAGGACTGTGCTCTAGCTCCATCAACACTGTATCTGCCATTTTCTGTATTGAAGAGGAATAAATGAGTAAGCTAAAGACTATGTTGATTGCCTTATTTTATTTTCCATTATTATAACAGAACACCACAGACTGGGTAGTTTACAAACAATGGAAGCTTATTTGGATTATGCTAGAAGCTAGGAAGTCCAAGAGGAAAGAGTAACGTCTAGTAGGACTTTCTTTCAGCCACAACCATCATTACAAAATACTGACTCCTACTATAATCAGATCCAAATCTGGAAGCTCACATTCAGCTCCTGCAAGTGTCCTACACACACACACACACACACACACACACACACACACAATTAAAAGAAAAAGTAAAGTGGAGTTGATATTTGTGCCCACAAAGATAGTTTTCATTTGATTTTCATAAATACCTTGAAGAGATAAGGCTAAATCTATCCATTTTATACTTAAAGAAATTAAGGCACAGAGGCGAAAATGCTTGCCAAGGTTACAGGTGCCAAGGGCCAGAGCTTAGACCACAGGTGTGGCGGTTAATACTGATTGTTAACCCAACAGGATCTAGAATCACCTAGGAGACAAGTTTCTGGCGATGTAAATGAGGAAGCATCTAGATTGGGTTAATTAAGGTCAGAATACTGATCCTCATTACAGGTGGAATCATTGCATGGGCTGGAATCCCAGACCGAGTGGAACACCAGCATTCATCTCTCTGCATCATGACAATGTGGCTAACTGCGTCATATTCCTGTCACTGTGACTCCCCTCCATCATAGACTGTATGTATAAGCCTGTATCACCCTGGAAGTATGAGCCAAAATCCTCTCCTTCCTTAAGTTGCTTTTGTCAGATATTTTGCCTCGTATCTTGATTAGGGTGCCATTGCTATAACGAAATACCATGACCAAAGTGCAAGTTGGAGAGGAAATTATTTATTTGGCTCATACCATTCATCATCTAAGGAAGTCCGGACAGGAACTCAAACAGGACAGAAACCTGGAAGCAAGAGCTGATGCAGAGGCCATGGAGAGATGCTGCTTACTGGCATGCTCCCCATGGCTTGCTCAGCCTGCTTTCTTATAGAAGTTAAGACCAATCAGCCCAGGGTCAGTATTATTTACAATGAGCTGGGCCCTCCCCCCACCAATCACATATTTTTTTAAAATGCCTTATAGGCTTGCCTAAAACCTGAACTTATGGAGGCATTTTCTCAATTGAGGCTCCTTCCTCTCTGACTTGTGTCAAGTTGACATAAAACCAGCCAGTACACCTCAGTAATGAGAAAAGTAGCTAACATACTCATGCTACTTCTTGTATGAAAATCTCTACAATACCATCCAAAAAGTGGGCATTATCATGTACAAGACCACAGCTACAGTGCTTGTGGACTATACCTGGCTGTAACTATCTGACAACTATGCAAAACAAAAATGGTGATTATTGAAGAGTACATTTGAATTTAGGAGAGGATATCCATTTCTGTACACAACAAATAAAGTAGCTATAGAAATATGACCCTCTGTGACTGGCATACAGATGACATCTGATCAGACCTTTCATTATGGTTTTTGCATCACAATGTAAAATGCCCTCCAAATGTATGAAATGACCCTGTGTTAAAGCAGATGAATAATGTCCAAAATGTCAGATTATGACATAACTTGTTTATTTTTTAATCATTTTTTTACAGTCCAGTCTTTATCCCCCTCCCTGTCTGCCTTCTTACTGTTCCACATCTCATACCTCCTCTCCCCTATCCCCTGTCTCCAAGAGTATGTCCCCACCCATCCCAACTCCCCACTCCCTGGGGCCTCAAGTCTCTTGAGGGTTAGGTGCATCTTCTCTCACTGAGTCTTGACCCAGCAGTCTTCTGCTGTATATGTGTTGGGGGCCTCATATCAGCTGGTGTATGCTGCCTGGTTGGTGAGTCAGTGTCTGAGCAATATTGGGCGGGGGTCCAGGTTAGTTGAGACTGCTGGTCTTCCTACAGGGACACCCTCCTCCTCAGCTTCTTCCAGCTTTCCCCTAATTCAACCACAGGGAGCACCAGCTTCTGTTCATTGGTTGGGTGTAAATATCTGCACCTGACTCTTTCAGCTGCTTGTTGGGCCTCTCAGAGGGCAGTCATGCTAGGCCCCTGTCTGTAAGCACTCCATAGTATCAGTAATAATGTCAGGCCTCGGGGCCTTCCCTTGAGCTGGATCCCACTTTGAGTCAGTCACTGACCTCCTTTCCCTCAGGCTCATCTCCATTCTTGACCTTGCAGTTCTTTCAAACAGGAACAATTCTGGGTCAGAGATTTTGACTGTAGGATGGCAACCCCATCCCTCCATTTGATGCCCTGTCTTTCTACTGGAGGTGGACTCTACAAGTTCCCTCTCCCTATTGTTGGGCATTTCATCTGAGGTCCCTCCCTTTGAGTCCTAAGAGTTTCTTACCTCCCAGGCCTCTGGTACATAGATTATAATGTAACTTTTAAGAGGCAGAGCTTAGTGGAATGTCTTCTGACAGTGATGGTGGGCCTTAATAAGAGATATTGGGGCCCCAGTCCCCCCCCTTCTCTTTGTCTCTTTGTTTCTTGTCTCTTTGTCTCTTTGTCCTCCTTCCCCCTCTCTCTTTCTCTCTCTCTGTCATTTCCTGGCCATGAGATGAATAGTATGGTCATATATTCCCATAATGTGTTCATTGCTACAAGCTCAAAACCAACAGGGCCATCTGATCACAGATTGAAAACTCCAAAACTTTGAGCCCTCTCTTTGTTGAAGATAATCCTCTTCAGTATTTTGTCACAGTAGCAGAAAACTAACATCACACATAAATAACTTACTGGAGAATGAGTAATAAGGTGAAAGAGGAAGGATTAGGGTTTTTTATTTTTATTTTTTTGACATGGAAAAGGCACCAATCTGTAAAAGAATATCACTGTTAATATAAGTCAGCAATGACTGCTAACTCTCTTTCTAGGTTGTACTTTCTGAACTTACTTTGAAAATGTGTTAGATTAAAAATCATGTAGAGAATCCAATTGTCTGGGCCCACATCCTCTTAGGGGAAGTAAAAGCTGGGCTGCCAAAGCCACACACTATGATTAAAGCAACCGAAGATGAAAAGAAGCAGAGAGAATTTCCCAAGTACTCACAAGCTTGAGGAGATTAACTTCACATCTCTCAACAGTAGTAAATGCTGTTTTGTCCCTGTTTTTAACTACAGGAAATAGTTTTGCAAACATGTTCTTCCTTTCTTTGAACAGTTGATGGGTCACCAGTGTTTCAGAAATATAACCATGTGACCAGCTTTGTAGAGTCAGCTGATTCCAACTGCCTCTGAATCCTAGTAGAGACTTCTCAAATAACCACAGAATCAAACATTTATGAGTCCTTAGGATCAACTCTAGCAAATTAAATAACATCAGCCACTCTCTATGGGGTCAACACCTTACCACACATGCGACAGCCTCACTTCCTATATTTATTAACAAAATAATACCTCGAATCTAGTTGCCACAGAGACTGATAGTTTCATTCAGGAAATCTATGTAATATAGAAGATTGAGGGGGAAAGGGCTGTCCTCCAAAGCTCAAGATGTTAACCATGTTGCAAGATGACAGCGTGCCAAGAGATTAATTGCTGTCATATTTGCCCATGTAGACTCAGCCTCATGCTTCCTATAAAATTTTCATCAGGAAAAGAACAAGTTTTCACCATAGAGGAAAATAAATGTCTTATCTGTGCTATTAGAAGAATCTGACCCTGGAATATTTGAGAGTTCAGCGAGGATTGTGGTGTTAGTCAAGAAGTATTTAACAAGCACGAATTTTGATCTCAACAATGGTGTGGGAAGTTTGGAGATTGCAGAAACATAACTCACAGGACCACTGTCTCCAAAAAACAAGTTTCTGCTGTGGATGAGTGGTGACTCTGTCTTTAAATACTCTTGGTCTGGTATCTCTGTCCCTTTACCTCTCTACATCATCATTTTAAGTCTTTATGGTTTCTCTTGCCCTTCCATTCCTAAAACATTGCTATTATGGACACTGGGGTCATGACCTTTGCTCCTCCTGTACAGTCACTCATTGTAACCTGAAAGATGACAAATCTGAGCTACACCTCAAGATGAAAATTGTATAACTAAAAAGTGCATGTATCTAACTTCATCCCCATTTGGAAATCCCAAGACTTATTGTGTCCAAAACTGAATTTTTGACCCTAGAAAATTCTTTGTTCAAATCACAATCTACCCAACAGTTCATTCATTATTCCTCCTTCTTACAGACTGCTTCTTTTCCTTCTGCATCACAGTCTTAAATAAATCTCGTGGCTACATTGATTTCTGGTTTTAATGACCTTGCCTAAATTGCTACAATGACATCCACTCTTGCTTTTTCCTATGCATTCTCCAGATACTATAGCCACCAAGATCTTCTGAAAAAGAGATATTGACAGAGAGAAATAGAAGTGAAAGGGAAGGAAGGAGGGGAGAATGAAGTTGTCATTGCAATATCACTCTGTGGCGATTGTTCTGCATTTTCACTGTCTGCAGATAAGTCTTGGTCCCTAGTTATCTCCTGCTACTATGCTGACTTTTCCTCATCTCTTACCATACTCTTGAGCAGTCTCTATAATAACACAAAATTATCCTTCGGTTCTTAGTGATATTCTTTCACCCCTAGATCTTAAATTAAGCTACTTGGCTTCAAATGCTTTTATCATTGTCTCCACAACCTTCACTTGGCTCATTGCTTCTTTTCTTCAATATTTCTGCTGTCCATCCTCTCTATAATCCTTTGTGGTCTAAGTTGAATGTACTACCACTGTGCCTTATAATCACCCCTAAGACAATGTATCGAGAAATACATGTTTAACATAAGATATATCGCCATAGGAGCCTTCATACAAGAGCACTGTCATAAGTGGGTAATGGATGAGATGAATGTTTGCCAAAGAAAATTTTTTGAAATCTTATGGCCATGGAACCATTTGTCTGCTCAATTACGCATCCAAATTACCAGTCATTCACAGCAGAAACTTTTTCTGGAAACAGTGGTCCTATGAGTTATGCTTCCCCAATCTCCAAGTAAACTTCCCACACCATTGTGGAGTTTGAAATTTGTGCTTGCTAAATACTTCTTGGCTAGGCACACAATCCTCTTGACTCTCAAATTCTGTTGCAGAGTTAACATTCAGAAGGCAGGATTACTGTTGTTAGGTATGTGGCTAGCATCATAAGAAATTGCTACATGGAGCCAGGCAGTGATGGCGCATGCCTTTAATCCCAGCACTTGGGAGGCAGAGGCAGGTGGATTTCTGAGTTCGAAGCCAGCCTGGTCTACAGAGTGAGTTCTAGGACAGCCAGGGCTACACAGAGAAACCCTGTCTCAAAAAACCGGAAAAAAAAAAAAGAAAGAAAGAAAGGAAGGAAAGAAGGAAGGAAGGAAGGAAGGAAGGAAGGAAGGAAGGAAGGAAGGAAGGAAGGAAAAAAAGAAAGAAGGAAAGAAATTGCTACATGACCCAAGTGTCTCTGTAAAACCAACTTAATTTCTGCAGAAAGGTATACCACAGTAGTGAGCACTGGCCAATTGTATGGAGTGGCAGGCTTTGGAGAGAAGTTGACATTATGTAGGGAGGTGAAACTCAGGAGAAAAGAACCTTACATTTTAGGAACTAGAAACATGAAACTTACATGGGGGATTACTAAATGGTGCTCTCTTGAAATGGAGATATCCTTGCTCAGGTGATCAGCTAAGCTTAACAATATGCTTGTCACAGAAATCAGAGAAAGCTAAAAAGGACTCGGGGTTGGAGACTTGCTACTTCGTGAAAGAAATTTAGAAAGAGAATTGAGACCACAGTGTCTGGCAGCAAGATGAGGAAAGGAACTTTTGCAATGATTGTCAAATTTTCAGTTTATACAAGTCCTCAGTCTCTATACTCCTTTTTCTGTAAATGAATATGCCTTTCCAATAACCATGACTTCACTAGCTCTGAGTAGCTGACTAGGTTTCCAGTACTAGGCATCATTTCTTTTTTGTTGAACAGCTCTGAAATCCAACTAGAGAGCTGTTAGTAGCTGCCACTATGGAAATCGGTGTGGAGAATTCTTAAAAAGCTAAAAATGAAGCTACGTATAACCCAGCTATACCTTTGGCTGTATATGTATAAATACATCTTTGGCATATGCCCAAAGGACTTGACATCTTACTCCACAGATATTTACTCAGCTATGTTCCTTGCTGCTCTATTAACAATAACCAAGAACTGGAAACAACCAAAATGTCCTACAACAGATGAATGTATAATGAAAATGTGGTAATAAATGCTGTGAAATACTGTTCAACTATAAAGAAAAATGAAATCATAAACTTTGTGTGTAATTGGGTGGTATTGAGTGAGATAACCCAAACCCAGAAAGACATACACGGTATCGTTTTTATCATATTTTGAGTCACAAGTTATCATTGTCTATGTTTTCTCTCTCTCTCTCTCTCTCTCTCTCTCTCTCTCTCTCTCTCTCTCATTTCCATGTTCTTTATCTCATGAAAGCTCACTATAGTAAGCCTAATATATGTCTCTGTATGTATTTAAATATCTCAAAGATATACATCTAATTTTATATATTTATATTTATTAATCTAAAAATATATTAGAATATAAATATATTTAAATGTAGTATTTCTTTAGGTATTCGTGTGTTTTAAATGTACTCAGATCAATCTCTATCTGAATTAATCTCTTGTCAGTACAAAACATCAGCACAGGATACACCTTCAGATGGGCACATTTTATAAAGCTATGACAAAAGTCAAATTGCCTATAAGGAAAGCAAGGGAGGTATGTGTTCTACAGAGCCATCCAGAGGATAGAATGATATGGTAATCTAGCCTAGCAGAAAGAGTCTAATAAAGTATGAAATGATACATAATCAATGAGCCTGAAGTTCTTTAATAATGTATGATTTATACTGAGACAAAAAATATTAAAGGAGAACTATCAAATGTTGCTCTCTTACATTGCTGGCAAATGAGAACTAAGTAACTCAAGGAGCAAGGATGGCTAAGAAAAAATCACCATGCCCTTGGGCATTGTATTGAGATTCAAAGAACTTCAAACCAAAGCCTGTCTATATCTTCTGTTTCTCAACAAAACAAGAACTGGGAAGCTATCTATTCATGTTAACTGATGTTTAGAATCCAGAATTAATTGAATTAGATGGAATCTACTTGGAGGAAGACAGTTCAGAAAAATTACTTCTTTGCTTTCCTGATCTCATGAAGTAAAATCTTTCAAATCCAACTTTCAGGCTTTGTTTCTCAAGAAGTGCTCTAAAGTTAACAGGCAATTCATTCTTGAAATTGATCTTGTGTCTTCAGAATGCTAGCTTCCATTCATAATGATGCTGCTAAGAGGGTTTCATCATAGGCTGGTAAGCATTAGCACCCTAGAGTAAGCCTGCCACACAGAGAGACATATTCTGCACACTAGGACATTCTCTCTCATTCTCTCTCTCTCTCTCTTTTTTTCCTGCCAGAACATAACATATGCTGCCAAAGATTTCCATGCAAATGGTTCTGACATCTAAACCACTGGCTTAACTTCTACTCAAGTAGGTGATGGCAAACTCTAAAACAAGAAGGCCAATTTGGAAGCTCCAAGATCTCAGGCTAGATTGTCACCAGCTCCAAATCTGGCTCTACAAACCTTACAAGTTTCTTTTTAGAGAAGCATCCACTACCAGTTTGGGATTTTTAAAGTATCATCTTAAACCTGGGTGTATTAGTCTGGATTCTCTAGAGTAATAGAACTTATAGAATGAATCTCTCTGTAAATATAAAAAGGGGACTTATTAGAATGACTTACAGGCTATGGTCCAGCTAATCCAACAAGGTCTAAGAGTCTATTGTTGTTCAGTCCAAGAGGCTGAATGTCTCAGTTGGTCTTCAGTATATGCCAGAATCCAGAAGTAGGCTCTGAAGTCAGTGAAAGAATGGACTTGCTATCAAGATGAGAGCAATCAGGCAAAGAGTGAAGCTTCTTTCTTCCATATCCTTTATATAGGTCACCAGAAGAATGTGTGGTAATTTTTTCCCCACTTCAAAAGTTCTGTCCTAAAGGTGTGACTTCCCACTTCAAAGATCTGGATCATAAGCGGATCTTCCCACTTCAAGTGATTAACTAAGCAAAAATTCTTCACAGATGTGCCCAGACATTTTGGGAGTTTAGTTAATTCTTGATATAGTCAAGTTGACAACTAACACATGTCTTTAATATCAGCACTTTGGAGACTAGAGCATCATTGCTGTGCATTTGAGGCTAGCCCAGGCTATACAACAAGTACCAAACCAACCAAGATCCTATCTCAAAAAAAAAAAAAAAAAAAAAAGCACTGCCTTTTGATTTATTATTTAATATTTGAGGGTATAAATTAACTATGATATTGTAGGCTCTGCCTTTTGACATAAAATAACTGTTTTACTTAGTTTTCTATTGCCATGGGAAGAGGCCCCAATGACCAAGGGAACTTATAAAGAAATTTAATTGGGACTCGTCAGGGTTCACAGCCATCACAGTAGCTGAGAGTCTACCTCTTCCCTTCCCTATAGTTTAAATCGCTGGAAACAATTGAGAAAGAAGCACACATATTTTCAGCAGCACAATAAACCATTACAGTGCTTCAAGATAACAGTCTGGAGGCCTGCAGCCCAAAACCAAGTTCCATATTAACTCAAATGGTGCTATGACCTGACTTTCTGAAAATGGTGGTCCCTTGTCCTTCTGGTTTAATTGTCGTTAAGATGATTTTTATTGTTACCATTTCTTTTCTAAAAATGAGCCAGAGCCAGGTATGGCTTTAGTAAATGACCAGCTGTGGATAGAAAATTCTGTTTTTCACAGAGCTGAAAGAGGAATTAAAATATCAGCCACTGCTGCGCTTGAGTGTGAAGATGAGCGTCCTTCCCCTGCCACTGCCTCTGTTTTCTTTCTAAAGAATCCCAAAGCTCATGAGTAGCTGTCTCTTTGCATTAAAAATTGTTGTTTTCTGTTTCTAAAGATTTATTTATTTATATTTTATACTCAGGGAAAGGGGGGTTTAACCATTTCTTTAAGCATTTCAAAAAAAAATTTTTTAAAAGGGGACTATAAAATGAAAAACATGGTGGGAACAATGCCCCAAATATTGAAAAAGGGGTTAATTTTTTACTTTAAAAAAGGGAAAAAGGGGGAAAAAAGGGGCTTTAGTAAGTATTGGGATACCTGGTAAGGGGGGGGAAAAAGAAAACCCCCAAAAACCGTTTATAGCTATTACTGGGCCTATAAAAAATTTCCCCTTACCATCAGAGGAAAAAGGGTGTAAAAAATCTATAAAAATTGGGTTTTGGCAAAAAAATTTTGACTTTTTTTATCTTTCTGGGCTTTTTTAAAATTCCCGGGCTTTTTTTTTTAAAACCCCCCCCCAAAAACCCCCCCAAAATAAAAAATTTATTATTATTTAAATTTTGAAGAAAAAAATTTACGGTGGGAAGGGTTTGCCCCAATGGGAAGGCAAAATTTTAAGTTGGGATTTTTATTATAGCCCGAAATAAAAAAACTTGTTTAAAAAAAAAAAAAAAAAGGGGGGAAGGAAAGAAAAAGATAAAAAATTTTTTCCTTATTGCCCAAATTTAAAAAGAAATTTTTATTTAGGGGGGGGGGGGGGGGGGGGGGGCCTTTAACCAAAAACACCAAAAAAACTTCGCCCCACACCCCCTTTATTTTTTTTCCCTGGGTCCTGTCTTTTCTACTTCCCCTTTTACAGTTTTACATTTCCAAAAAAAAATTTTTCCAGTTTTTCATAAAAAACTTCAAAAAAGTCTGGCCTATTTGGGGGGGCCCAGGTTTTTTTCTTTTTTTAACCTTTTTTAAACCCGGGGGGTTTTATTTTTCAAAAAAAAATTTTGAAAACCAAATGGGACCTTGAAAAATTTTCCCAAAAATAGGGGTTTAAAAATCAATTTTTTCAAACTTTTTTGCCTGGGAAGGGCCCATTTAAAAATTAGGTTTTTCTTTTTTTTTGAGAAAATAATTTACTATTTAAGTGCCCTTTCCTTGTAATGGCTTTTTTGAAATTTGAAAGGGGAGATTAAGGGAGGGAAAATTGAGAAAGGGGGCCTTAAAATTAACCCTAAGTTAAGGGCTTTTTCTTAAAAGAAAAAAAAGGGAAGCCCCCCTTGGGGGGGGACAGGCCCGGGGGCCCCGGGGGTTCGGGAAAAGGAAAAAGTTTAAACAACTTAAACCCCCTTTTAAGGTCGAAGCACCCCCAAGGCTTTTTTTTTTTGGGGGGGGGGGGGGGGGGGGGGGGGGGGGTTTTTTTAAGGATGAGGAAAAGGAAAAAAAAACATTTTTTTTAGGTTTTTGTTCAGGGACACAGCAAAGAAAGTCCAAAAAACCCTTTTTTTTAATTTTTAGAAAAAGGAAAAAAACAATTAATAAAAATTAAAATTTTTGAAAACCCCGAAAATTTTTTCGCAAATTTTAAACCCTTGGGGAAGAAAGAAGGGGGAAAAAGTTTGCCCTTTTTTTTTTTTTTTAAAAAAAAATGCCTGGGGAAAAATTTTTTAAATTTAAATCCCCCCCTTTTTTTTTTTTAAAAAATTTTTTTGGGAAAAAAAAAACTGAAAAAATTTAAAATTTTAAAAAGAAAAAGAATCGATTGGGGAAAAGAGTTTTTTTAGAACGGCCCCAATTTTTTTTTTACCCATAAGAAATTTACCCCCCCCAAAAATAACCAAATGGGAAGTTCTTTTCCCCCCCCCTTCCTTTGAATTTGTAAAGGGAAATGTGTTTTTTGCAGAAGTGACCCTTTGGTCTGCAAAAGGAAAACTAAAAAGTTTGAAACTTCAAAAATATTTTAGGCTTGGTTTCCCCTTTGTTAAAACTTAAACCCCTTTTTTTGAAGCGATTTTGGGGGAAAAATTAAAACCCAAAAAAGGGGTTAGGGGCCAAATTAAAAAATTTGGTCGATTTTTTTGGGCTTTCTTTTTTTTTTTTTTTTTTTAAAATTTTTTTTTTATGTGCAGATTTTTTCCTATAAATCTTAAAAAAGGGGAAAGGGGTTTTTTTTGGGGGGTAAATGCCCCGGGTCTTCAAAAAGATTTAATATTTTTTTAAAAACCCCCCCCCATATTAAAGGGAAAAAACTTTGTTTTTTTTTTTTTTACAGGAAATTTCAGGGGATTCTAGAACTGTTTAAAAACTTTATAAAAAGATCAGCAAAACCAAATTTTGTTAGGGATCAGTGGGCCCAAAATTTACAAAATGCCTTTTTAAAAGGGTAATTAAAAAAAAAAAAAAGGGGGGGGGGCGGGGGGGGTTTTTTACAGGTTTTTTTTTTTAAGCCTGTTTTTTTAAAACAAAAAAAAAAGGGCCAAAAAAAAAGGGGGGTTTAAAAAATGGGACTAAAAAAAGGGCCCAATTTTTAAAATTTAAAAAAAGGGGTGGGGGGGGGAAGAAAAGAAAAAGAGGGGGGGGAATTGTTTTTGGAAAAAAAAACCCCGAGAGAAGCAAATTGGAAAAGCCTAATTTTCCGGAAAACCGCCGGCTGCATGATGTCAAAACTGAAAGGTTTTTAGATTCTATTTCACCAGGGGGCCCCTTAAAATTTCATAGAGGGGGAAAAAAAAAGGGAAGGGGCAATTTTTGGGTTTTTTAAAAAAAATTTTAAAAAACCCCCTTAAAATGAAAAACCGGGGGGGGGCCCCTTAAAAGGGGTTTTTGGGGGGGGGGGGGGAAAGGGGGGAGGGGGAAAAAATTTGGAACCCTAAGGGGGCAGTGGTAGGAAGGGGGGGGGGGGGGAAAAAAAGGGGGGGGGGGCCCCAAAACCCAAAACAACCTGGGAAACCCCAGCAGAGGGGGAACTGCACCCAGACGAAATTTCCGGGGAAAAAAAAACCCCGGGGGAAAAACTACCAAAAAGGAAAAGACAACTAAACCCAAGGAGAAGAAAAAAGGGAACCCCAAAAAAAAGGGGGGGAAAACCCAAAAACAAAACAGAACCAAAAAACAAAAAAACCCCAAAAAAGCCCAAACCAAGGCGGGAACCAACACAACAAAAAACCCAAAAATTTTAAAAAATCAAAAAAGGATGGATAAATTTTAGAGGAAAATAAGAATTTAAAAAAAAAAAACCCCCAAAAGTTTAGGAACCCCTAAAAGGAAAAAAAAAAATCCTTAAAAATTGCAAAAAAACAAAACCCAAACGGGTAAAGGGAAATTGAAAAAAACCCACCCGATCTAAAAGGGATAAGAAACAATAAAGAAATCCAAAGGGAGACTACTCTGGAGATAGAAAAGTAGGAAAGAATCAGGGGTCATAGACCAACATCACCAAAAAAACAAGAGAAGAAAAAGAACTCATGAAGAAGATACCG
Organism: Mastomys natalensis; assembly: GCA_021653895.1. Taxonomy (NCBI): domain Eukaryota; kingdom Metazoa; phylum Chordata; class Mammalia; order Rodentia; family Muridae; genus Mastomys; species Mastomys natalensis. Next base: position 800,164 of record JAJTUV010000648.1, read on the forward strand.
GAAATTTGACACAACACCAAAAAAAATGCAAAATGCAAAAAGCCCAACACGAACACCGAAACCAAAAACAATGAGAAACCCCAACCAAGGATAATGGTTAGAGAGTGAAGATTTTCCCAATTTAAAGGAGTAATATCTTTTAAAAAAATAAAGAGGAAAATTTTTTCCCCCAAACCCAAAAACGAGTGCTCAAAAAAACAAGAAGCCCCAGAACACAAAAAAACTAGACCAAAAAGAAAAACCCCCACACAAAAAACAAAACAACCCAAACACAAAACAAAGAAAAAATACTAAAAGCTAAGGAAAAAGTCAATAACCTATAAAGGCAACTATTTGATTACACCAACTTTCAACAAACTATAAAAGCCAAAGATCCGCTGATTCATACAGACCCAAAAGGGGAAAACAAACCAGCCCAACTGCTGTACCCCAAAACCCTCATATTGGGGAAAAAACCCAAAAAAATTTTCCCTGTCAAACCAAATTTGCACAATATCTTCCCACAAACCCAGCACTTCAAAGGATAATTGAGGAAAATACCAACACAAGAAAGGAAAACAAAAACCTAGAAAAGGCACAAATAATCTTCCAACAACCCCAAAAAAGGAGCTACAACAAACATAAATCCACCTCTAAAACAAAAATAATAGGAAACAACAATCATTTTTCCTTAATATCTCTTAACAACAATTGACCAACTCCCAAAAAAAAAACGTAGACTACAGACTGGATACATAAACAGGACCCGAATTTTGCTTGCATACAAGAAAAGCACCCTCAGTGACAAAGACAGACATACCCAGAGTAAAATGCTGGAAAACAATTTTCCAAAACAAATGGTCCCCAAAAAACCAAGCTGGAGTTCCTTCAATATCAAATAAAATCGACTTTCAACCAAAAGTAATCAAAAAAGATAAGGGAAGGACACTTCATAACTCATCAAAGGGAAAAAACACCAAGATGAACTCTCAATTCTGAAATCTACGCTCCAAAACAAGGGCACCCCCATACATAAAAGAAACTTTACTAAAGCTCAAAGCCCCCATCGCCCTCACACAATAATATGGGGATTTTACACCCCCCTCTCTCCAATTACAATCTGGAAAAAAGAAACTAAACAAAGACACACTGAAATTAACAGAGGGTTAGAACCAAATGGATTAAACAATATCTATAGAACATTTCATACTAAAGTAAAAGAATATACCTTTTTCTCAGCACCTCATGGTACCTTCTCCAAAATATACCATATAATTGGCACAAAACAGTCCTCAACAGATACAAAAAGATTGAAATAATCCCTTGCATCCTATCAGATCACCACGGATAAAGGCTGGTCTTTAAAGACAGAACCAAGGGAAAACCCACATGCATGTGGAAACTGAACAATGCTCTACTCAATATGACTTTGTCAAGGAAGAAATAAAGAAAGAAATTAAAGACTTCCTAGAATTTAAAGAAAATGAGGAAACATCATACCAGAACTTGTGGGACTCCATGAAAGCAGTGCTAAGAGGAAAACTCAAAGCTCTAAGTGCCCACAAAAGAAATTGGAGAGAGCACACATTAACACCTTGACAACACACCTGAAAGCTCTAGAACAAAAAGAAGCAAATACACCCAAGAGGAGTAGGCATCCAGGAAAATAATCAAACTCAGGGCTGAAAATACACCGAGTAGAAACAAAAAGAACTATACAAAATATCAACAAAACCAGGAGTTGGTTCTTTGAGAAATCAACAAGATAGATAAACCCTTAGCCAGATTAACCAGAGGGCACAGAGACGTATCCAAATTAATAAAATCAGATCTAAAAGGGAGACATAACAACAGAAACCAAGGAAATTCAAAAAATCATCAGATCCTACTAAAAGGCCTTACTCAACAAAACTGGAAAATCTGGATGAAATGGACAATTTTCTAGACAGAAACCAAGTACCAAAGTTAAATGAGGAGCAAATAAACCATCTAAACAGTCCCATAACCCCTAAAGAAATACAGCAGTCATTAAAATCTCCCCACCAAAAAAAGCCCAGACCAGATGGTTTTAATGCAGAATTCTATCAGACCTTCAAGGAAGACCTAATACCAATTCTCTCAAACTATTCCACAAAATAGAAACAGAAGGAAACACTGCCCAATCGTTCTATGAAGCTACAATCACACTCATACCTAAAACCTCACAAAGACCCAACAAAGAAAGAGAACTTCAGACCAATCTCTCTTATGAATTCGAGCAAAAATACTCAATAAAATTCTAGCAAACCGAATCCAAGAACACATCAAAACAATCATCCATCATGATCAATGTGGCTTTATCCCAGGAATGCAGGGATGGTTCAATATTGGAGATCCATCAATGTAATCCACTATATAAACAAAACACAAAGAAAAAAACCACATGATCATCTCATTAGATGCTGAGAAAGCATTTGACAAAATTCAACATCCCTCATGGTAAAAGTCTTGGAAATAACAGGAATTCAAGACCATACCTAAACATAGTAAAAGCAATATACAGCAAACCATAGCCAACATCAAACTAAATGGAGAGAAACTTGAAGCATTCGCACTAAGATCAGGGACTAGACAAGGCTGCCCACTCTCTCCCTACCTATTCAATATAGTACTGGAAGTCCTAGCCAAGCAATTAGACAACAAAAGGAAGTCAAAGGAATACAACTAGAAAGGAAGAAGTCAAAATCACATTCGCAGATGATATGATAGTATACTTAAGTGACCCCAGAACCTCCACCAGAGAACTCCTAAACCTGATAACAACTTCAGCAAGGTGGCAGGTTATAAAGTCAACTCAAACAAATCAGTAGCCTTCCTCTACATGAAAGATAAAACAGGCTGAAAAAGAAATTAGGGAAATGACACCCTTCACAATAGTCACAAATCATATAAAATACCTCGGGGTGAACCTAACCAAGCAGGTGAAAAGATCTGTATGACAAGAACTTCGAGTCTCTGAAGAAAGAAATTGAAGAAGATCTCAGGAAATGGAACGATCTCCCATGCTCATGGATCAGCAGGATTAATATAGTAAAAAGACCATTTTGCCAAAAGCAATCTACAGATTCAATGCAATCCCCATTAAAATATCAACTCAATTCTTTACAGAGCTAGAAAGAGAAATTCTCAAATTTATTTGGAATAACAAAAAACCCAGGATAGCGAAAACCATTCTCAACAATAAAAAACTTCTGAGGAATCACCATCCCTGACCTCAAGCTGTTACTACAGAGCAAATATGATTTAAAAAACTGCCTGTATTGTACAGAGACAGGCAGGAAATCAGTGGAATAGAGTTGAAGACCCAGAAATGAATCCACATACCTATGGTCATTTGATCTTTGACAAAGGAGCTAAAACCATCCAGTGGAACAAGGACAGCATTTTCAACAAATGGTGCTGGTTCAACTGGAGGACAACATGCAGAAGAATGCAAATCAATCCATTCTTATCTCCGTGTACGAAGCTCAAGTCCAAGTGGATAAAGGACCTTCACATAAAACCAGACACACTGAAACTAATAGAAGAGAAGGTGGGAAGACCCTTGAACACCTAGGCACAGGTGAAAAGTTCCTGAACAGAACACCAATGGCTTGTGCTCTAAGATCAAGAATTGACAAATGGATTACATAAAATTGCAAAGTTTCTGTAAGGCAAAGGACACTGTCAATAGACAAAATGGCAACCAACAGATTGGGAAAAGATCCTTACCAATCCCACATCTGATAAAAGATTAATATCCAATATATACAAAGAACTCAAGAAATTAGGCTCTAGACAACCAAATAACCCTATTAAAAATGGGGTACCAAGCTAAACAAAGAATTCTCCACTGAGGAAATACGAATGGCTGAGAAGCACCTAAAGAAATGTCAGCATCCCTAGTCATCAGGGAAATGCAAATCAAAACAACCCTGAGATTCCACCTCACACCAGTCAGAATGTCTAAGATCAAAAACTCAGGTGATAGTAGATGCTGGAGGATGTGGAGAAAGAGGAAACTCCTCCATTGTTGGTGGGATTGCAAGATGGTGCAACCACTATGGAAATCAGTCTGGCAGTTCCTCCGAAAATTGGACATATCACTACCTGAGAACCCAGCTATACCACTCCTGGGCATATACACAGAAGATGCTCTAACACATAGCAAAGACATATGCTCCACTATGTTCATAGCAGCTTTATTTATAATAGCCAGAAACTGGAAAAAACCCAGATGCCCTTCAACAGAGGAATGGATACAAAAAATGTGGTACATTTATACAATGGAATATTACTCAGCTATTTAAAAACAATGAATTTGATAAATTCTTATATAAATGGATGGAACTAGAAAATATCATCCTGAGTGAGGTAACCCAGTCACAAAGAACAAACATGGTATTCACTCACTGATTATTGGATTTTAACCCAGAAGCTTGAAATACCCAAGATTCAACTCACAGACCACATAAAGCTCATAAGAATGAAGACCAAGTGTGTGTGTGTGTGGTGTGTGTGTGTGTGTGTGTGTGTGTGTGTGGAAGGGTGCTACAGTTCCTCTTAGAAGAAGTAACAAAATACTCAAGGGAGCAAATATGGATGCAAAGTGCAGGACAGAAACTGAAGGGGGCTGTCTGTAGACCATTCCACCTGGGTATCGATCCCATGTGCAGTCACCAAAGGTAGATGCTGACGTGGGTGTCAGGAGGTGCATGCTGACAGGAGCCTAACATAACTGTCCTCCTTAGAGGTCTGCAAGAGTCTGACATATTCAGAGGCAGATGCCACAGCTAACCATTAAACTGATCATGGGGGTTTCCCAACAGAGAAGATAGAGTGAAGACTGAAGGAGTTGAAAGGGTACGGGACCCCATGTGAGAGCAACAATACCAACCAACCAGAGCCCCCAGGTCTAAACCACCAGCCTGGAGCGCTTAGGGAGGGACCCATGGCTCCAGCTATATATGCAAGGGAGCTATATATAAGTGGGAGAAGAGATCCTTGGTCCCATGAAGGCTGGACATCGTGAGGGGTGGTATTCGAGGGTGGGGAGGTGAGGTACTGGGGAGGGTGGGTGTGGGTACACCATCATAGAGGCAGGAGGAGGGGGGAAGGGATAGGGAATTCCTGGGAAGGAGGGGGGGAAAGGGGGTAAGGGGAAAACATCTGAAATGTAAATAAAAGTTCCAATAAAAAAAAAAGAAAAAAAAAAAAGAATTGGCAGAACCTTGTCACAAGATGTTGTAGTAATTATTTAAATCGACCTCTGGCTCAGCCCGACTATCTAAGCTGCAGTGGCTCTGCCTAGCCCAGCCACCATGTTTCTCGGCCTGAAGCCAAGTGCATGCTGCAGCTAGAACTGGCCGCCAGAAACACCAGCCCTGCCACCCACTAGATGCCAGTGTGAGAGATGGCTCTGTCAATCTTCCATGCTGTCTCTGCAAGGCAGGGCATTGCCCAAACCATTCTGCCATCCATGTGGGCCCAGTAAGAGAATGAGACTCTAATTCTTATAGATTAATCAAAGCTTATATATTTGGCAATGATCAGTAACAAGATACCCATATAATCAATAAGTGTAACCCAATACCCAACCTAGGTATACCAACTACCTTTAACTGCTACAGACACACGGACATCCATCTCCATCGCTCCTACATCTCTGTCTCCCCTCTCTCTCTCTCTCGATCCTCCTCTTCCTTTTATCTCTTCCTCTCCTAACTCCTCCTCTTCCTTTTCCTCTTCCTCTCCTAACTCCTCCCACCTTAGCTCCTCCTACAACAAGAGCCTAAGATGCATTCTGAATTGTCAAAGATCTGTCATACCACAGATCTAGGTGGGCATGATTTAAATTAAAAAGCAAGTTTCATACTGATTTGACAAAGAGCTTCAAAATGATCTGGAAGACCAGGAATAAATATAGAATTCTTAACTCCCTCACAACTGATATTTAAAAAATGACATAAGAGCCAGCCTCTGTCACTCTCCTACCCATTCTCTGTCTGTAATTAACTTCTTACCACATACTGAGGAAGGTCGGTATATATATACATACATTACCCTAACTTACACATCCCAGCTCTGTCCACAGCCCCACCCCCTACTTCATTTCAAACTGCTGCAGTGTGGCTACATGGAGTCCTAGGAAAGTACATACAGCAACCGTTCTTTGCCTTTGAAGGACAGATAGAAGGAAGAGGTAGGCCCCCACACCCTGAAAGCAAGAAGCCCAGGTGTCTATCAGGTCTGATAAGGTATGACCAGTTTATAACTACTTGGCCCTGCAAACTCTCCTTCAGAAAAAGATGCAGCCTCTGGAAGATAGCATAGAGCTCCAGCTGACCACGATGATCCTGGGGCCCTTGGCAGGTGCACGTGTAAACCTCAGTCCCAAGCAGAAGCTCTTCTTAGTGGACCTCATCAGACTTCCATACACTTTTGTTGCTGTTGTTTGGTTTTGTTGTAGTTTTGTTTTGATGGATTTGTTGTTATTGGTGGTGGTGGTGGTGTTTTGGATTTGAAGCCTGTGCTTGACCAGGTACCCAGCTGCCTCTCACAGACCACTACCCCCCCACATATTATCTCATTAAAGATGAATGATTCCTCCTATCACTTTAGCATGACTTAAGGTACAATGGCCTTCTAGGGGTCTGGGCAGAGAGTAAAGGGTGGAGAGTAGGGGGGTCACTTCACTCCTTAAAAATCAATTAAACTAAGTGAATAGAAGCAGAAGCACAGATTTCGCCTCTGGAGCTGTCTCCAATGTGGCTTCAAAAATACAAATATATGAGAGGCTTGCCCATCCTATTGAGTACTGATGCCAATTGTGGCAACTGACATAAAATCCCCTCAGACTGTTCTGTCTTCCTGGCTGGCCCAAGTTGTTGCCTCACTGTTACTCCCAGCCCCAGTTACATCATTAAGAAGAGGAAGCCCCAGAGGAATTTTGTCTCAGACAGTTTCTCTGCCAATACTGTTATTTGGGCTTTTAAAAACGAAACCAACCATCTGCTTCCCTGGCTTGTTGCATTCCTGAGCCACAGCTGCTTACTCCATCAGCCAAGCGAAGAAGGAAGTTCTGGCCTCAATGATAATAGAGTTTTCTCCTGTGGGGATTTAGGAACTCCAGTTGCCCCTCACATTTGTTGACATTCCTTAAATTCCCTCAACTTTCTGGGCCTTTAGTGGCCAGATGAAGCCTCATCTCCCTATTACTCAAACGAACATGTGAGGTCTGGGTCCTGGACCTGGAATTAAGTACCTAGATGATTCTAACAGTGTAAAAGTTGTACCTGACACTGCCCAGCTGGGGAAGAAGAGCCAAGACACACAGTGGGGCTGCAATCATCTAAATATATAAAGCAAAGCGTGGTGACTAAAACTGTGTGAGACTGCTCAGAGCTGGTTCTGGCTTCCCTCTTCCTCCCAGAACTCAAGACTATCCTGAAAATCTTTGCTACTCCTGCATACCAAAGCTATCCATTCCTGTTACCTTTCTTTGCCTCCTTTAATGGTCATCCTACAAGCAAGCCTGATTTCTTCTTCTACTGCACCCCGCCCTGCTTCTAGGAGGAAGGACTTCCTGTTCATCACGGCAACAGCTTTGTGCCTTTACATACTGTACTATAAGCCCTGCACAGGCATTATTAGTTTTTCTGGACTCTCCTGATTCCTCCTTGATGTGCTTCATAGTCTCTGTCTTCTACATAATAAGGCAAATGAGCAAATACCTTTTATTCCACAGTGTATTGTTGGCTCCCATAACAGCCAGACTTCTCCCTGCACTGTGTACCCAGAACATGAGGTAAGATAGAAAAATAGGGGAAAGAAGAACTTGGGAAGGGAAAGCCCCGCTTCCCAGGATCAACTCTGTGTGTGTGTGTGTGTGTGTGTGTGTGTGTGTGTGTGTGTGTATGTTCGTGTATGTGTGTGAGGTGTGTGTATATGTGTATGTATGTGTGTGGTATATGTGCATGTATGTGTGTGGTGTGTGTGTATGTGTGTGTATGTGTGTGGTGTGTGTGTGTGTATGTGCATATATGTGTGTGTGGTGTGTGTATGCATGTGTTTGTGTGTGATGTGTGTTGGGTTGTGTTTGTATTTGTGATGTGTGTTGTGTTGTGTGTGCGTGTTTCTGACTGAGAATCAAAAATTTTCACCCAACTAACATAAATCAAGATTACCAATGACCACAGTATTCTTTTCCCAAGAGGTTGCTCAAACAAGGGTGTAAATACAACAAATGGACCGTTCTACTTGAGACTAGAATGCTTATTCAAACCACCACAATGCAACTGAATACTATGTTACAAAATAGCACAACCCAAGAAGAATCATATGTTTGAGAACTTTAAGCATCTAGGACTATAAAAAAGAATAGGGACTTTGGGCTAGAAAGATTGCTCAATGGTTTAACAGTGCCTGATGCTCTTCAAAGGACTAAGTTTTCAGGCTTGATCAGACCTGATCTCAGGTCAAGTGGTTGACAACCATAACTCCAGCTCCAGGTGATCCTGTGACATCTTCTGACATGGTGAGTGCCCATACACATAATTTACATATAGACATATGCATAAGTTTTTATTTTTTAAAGAATAGGGATTTAGAGTTTTTGGAGGAGAAGGCAAGGAATTATAGGAATCTAAAAATTTGGGGAGGGGATCGCTTTATGAAGATAAGGAGTCTCTTACATCACAAGCTGTCTTAGAAACCCAATCGTGAAAATGGACAATAAATAGTCTGGTGATGCCGTTGCATACTCTTTGAAACAGTCTACTCTAGTTAGTAGGTTCTGGGGGAAGAGTACATGATAATTGATTTCTGTTTTAGAAGTTTTCTCTTTAGCAGATAAAGGGATTACAGAGAAAAATTCTCCCTGTGCTTTGAGGGACAGAGGAAAATATACAGCTGGAGAGGGGAAGATCAAGAGACCTTACAGTTCAGTGCCAAAGTACAAATGCAGTGTGGATTTCTGAGCCCCAATGTGCCTAATTAGAAGAGTATTTCCAATCCTAGTGTTTCAAATCTTCCCATTATCATTAACTGACTCTGTGTCCTCTGAGGGGGTTTCTGTTACTGGGTCTGGTCAGAGCCTGAACCCCGAGCAGGTCAATAGAAAAAAATAGTAATTGTGAGAAGCAGAGAAAGGAAGTTATTCAGTATTGTCACATTTGCAAGAGAACAGATAAAGAGGGTCCGTCTTCACGGTGTGACTCAAAGTTATGAGAGTGCCTGCTGCGGTTTCAAGATTCGGGTTCCTGGAAAGAAAGGAGCCCAGGACAGATAAGTGAATGAATGTCATGACTCATTTTGGTAGTCTATTTTTTTATTGAATATTTTATTTACATTTCAGATGTTTATCTCCTTTTCCCATTGCCCCTCCATCCAGGAATCCCCTATCCCATTGCCCCTCCTCCTGCTTCTCTGAGGATGTGCCCTAAACCTAGCCCCCCAATCCCACCTCCCCACCCTCGAATTCCCCCACACATGGCGTCCAGCCTTCATGGTACCAAGGATCTCCTCTCCCATCTATGCCTGACAAGGCCATCCTCCCTTACATATACATTGGAGCCATGGGTCCCTCCCTATGTGCTCCCAGGGCTGGTGGTTTAGACTCTGGAGCTCTGGTTGGTTGGTATTGTTGCTCTCCTCATGGGGCCGCAAACCCTTTCAGCTCCTTCAGTCTTCACTCTAACTCCTCCATTGGGAACCCCTTGATCAGTTCAATGGTTAGCTGTGAGCATCCACCTCTGAATATGTCAAACTCTGCAGACCTCTAAGGAGACGCTATATCAGACTACTGTCAGCATGTACTTCCTAACATCCCATCAGCATCTACCTTTGGTGACTGCACATGGGATGGATACTCGGGTGTAATGGTCTCCAGATGGCCCCTCCTTCAGTTTCTGTCCAACACTTTTGTCTCCATATTTGCTCCCTTGCGTATTTTGTTACTCCTTCTAAGAAGGATCGAAGTGCCCCCACTTGGTCTTCCTTCTTCATGAGCTTCATGTGGTCTGTGAGTTGAATCTTGGGTATTTCAAGCTTCTGGGCTAATATTCAATAATCAGTGAATGAATACCATCTGTATTCTTTTATGATTGGGTTACCTCACTCAGTATATTTTTCTAGTTCCATCCATTTACCTAAGAACTTCTTGAATTCATTGTTTTTAATAGCTGAGATAATACTCCATTGTGTAAATTCCACATTTTTTGTATCCATTCCTCTGTTGAAGGACATCTGGGTTCTTTCCAGCTTCTGGCTATTATAAATAAGACTGCTATGAACACAGTGGAGCATATGTCCTTGATATAAGTTAGAGCATCTTCTGTGTATATGCCAAGGAGTTACCGGTATAGCTGGGTCCTCAGGTAATACTAGGTCCAATTTTCTGAGGAACCACTAGACTGATTTCCAAAGTAGTTGCACCATCTTGCAATCCCACCAACAATGGAGAAATGTTCCTCTTTCTCCGCATCCTCACCAGCAACTACTATCACCTGAGTTTTTGATCTTAGCCATTCTGACTGATGTGAGGTAGAATCTCACGGTTGTTTTGATTTGCATTTCCCTGATGACTAAGGATGTTGGACATTTCTTTATGTGTGTCTCGGCCATTCACATTTCCTCAGTTGAGAATTCTTTGTATAGCTTGGTACCCCATTTTAATAGGGTTATTTGATTGTCTGGAGTCTAATTTCTTGAGTTCTTTGTATATATTGGATATTAGCCCTCTATCAGATGTGGGATTGGTAAAGATCTTTTCCCAATCTGTTGGTTGCCATTTTGTCCTATTGACAATGTCCTTTGCCTTACAGAAACTTTACAATTTTATGAAGTCCCATTTGTCAAATCTTTTTTTAATGTTAATCAAAGGCTTTATAAGTTTGCTAATTCTCAATAACAAGATGCCCATACAATCAAAAGTGTAACCGAATACCCAACCTAGATATACCAACTATCTTTGACTGGCAGAGACACATGAACATCCACCCATGTCCTCTCTCCTCTCTCTCTCTCTCTCCTCTCTCTCTCTCTCCTCCTCTCTCACCTCCTACTCCTCCTCTCCTTCTTTCCTTACTTCTCCTTTTCCTCTCCTTACTCCTCCCACTTTAGCTCCTCCTACATATCACTCTTCCTGTTAAAATAAATTTTTTTTCTCTCAAAATACAATTAGAGTATAACTATAACAATTTGTATCAGTAAGGTACAAGATATATCTAATACCCAGTCTATCATTTTGTTGACTAAACAGAACCTCTGTCATCTCTCCTAACTAAAAGACTTAGATCTGAACCTGGCTTTTTTCTTGCCTTTAGAATGAATGTCAACTGAAAACCATCCTCTCAAATCTTTTCTCTCAAAATAAATAGCCAGGATTGGCTATGAGACTATAAGTCTTCAACTCCATTAGAAATCCAGAATGATTGAATTAACTAAAATTATGGGAGTACAAAGCATAACTTCTAAAACTTTGCCAATTTATAGAGACCGCTGAATACCTGGACAGTCCCCACACTACAAAATGTTGGAGTATCCGATCTTTAGCCTTCTGGCCCAAGATCATCTGACAGACCTAGTAATGCAGAATTATTAAGGGCTGATTACTCTGTCTTGATAGATATAATCAGTCAACTATTCTGCAAGTGTGTCCTTTTCTGGACAGTAATTTGTCTGTAGATGAAAAGAGGCAATTCTTGCCTAGTGGCTGTCTCACCACAACTGGAGTAACTCCAAAGATGTTCAATTTCTTCTTAGAATCCAAGACAGGAAAGCTGTCAGGAGCAAACAGGTCTCTAATCAAAATGAACATTAATACAGAAATGTTTGTAACGTCAATTCTGTGGACTTCTGATGTTTTGAAAACCAGCTATCCATGTAAGGCAATCTGGACTGCTGTCTGTTAACTCCTCTCAGCTATTTCTAAATAAAATATAAAAAACATCCTAACAATAAATTCAGAGCCATGAATTTGCTATAGGCCCTTAACTCACAGGCTAACCATCTCAAATCAGTTTAAAAAGTTAAAGAAGGACTGGATCTAAGCCGTGAATTCCTAAATGTGTTATATAGGCACAGTGCCTATGAGAGTAACAATATTAATCTCACTTTTATATCAATAAGAAACTCGTACCAATGAAAACCTTAAATTTGAAATCAAAGTAAATTTTGTACCATTTAAAAAATTACAACTTCAGCTTAATAACAATTATACAGATTTCTACCAATAGGTTATGGCTATGCAATAAATCCTAGCTATTCCTCCCTTTTCCAACAAAACCACTACTTTTCCCTAGAAAGACAGCCCAATATTGACCACCTCAGTCCCCAAGTCCAGGGAATAGGGGCACCGACTCTTCATTAACTTCTTCAAGCTGATTATGGGCATTGAGATATTAGAAGAGAGGCAGAGGGAAGAGTAAATTGATAAGTCTCTGATGTCTGTGTCTTCACTGCATCCAGCTGAAATTCCAGGACATCAGAGGTTTGAGCAGGTCTGCTCAGCTTGCTTGATGAGTAGTTACACCAAGGCTGTGTATTCTGCAATATACAATTCTCAGAACAAATTTTAGTATCAAGGTAATTTTTTGTTTGAATTCTGGAATCTAGTCTTCTGGCAGCCTGCCTCTATCATGTCTAAATCCATATAATTTTGGGAGTTTCTATTAGGGTGTGCTCCCACCATCCTCCCATTCCCACCTCCCTGCTCTCGAATTCCCCAACACTAGGGAATCCAAACTTTCAGGCACGGGGCCCTCCACTTCCACTGATGCCTGACAAGGCCACCCTCAACCATGAGTCCTTCCCTTTGTGTTCTCGGGCTGGAGGTTTTAGAATGGCTACTCCAGCTTGTTTCTTAGGACCATTTGCTTGAAACATTGTTTTCCAGCCTTTTACTCTAAGGTAGTGTTTGTCTTTGTCACTGAGGTGGGTTTCCTCTGTACAGCAAAATGCTGGGTCCTGTTTACGTATCCAGTTCATTAGCCTATGTCTTTTTACTGGGGAATTGAGTCCATTGATATTAAGAGATATTGAGGAACAGTGATTGTTGCTTCCTGTTATTTTTGTTATTAGAGGTGGAATTATCTTTGTGTGGCTATCTTCTTTTGGATTTGTTGGAAGAGGATTACTTTCTTGCTCTTTCTAGGGTATAATTTCCCTCCTTTTATTGGAGTTTCCTACTATTATCCTTTGTAATGCTGGGATTATGGAAAGATATTTGTAAATTTGGTTTTGTCATGGAATATCTTGGTTTCTCCATCTATGGTAATTGAGAGGTTTGCTGGGTATAGTAGTCTGGGCTGGCATTTGTGTTTTCTTAGAGCCTGTATGATATGACTCCAGGATCTTCTGGCTTTTATGGTCTCTGGTGAGAAGTCTGGTGTAATTCTGATAGGTCTGCCTTCATATGTTACTTGACCTTTTTCCCTTATTGCATTTAATATTCTTTCTTTGTTTTGTGCATTTGATGTTTTGATTATTATGTGACAGGAGGTATTTCTTTTTTGGTCTAGTCTAGTTGGCTTTCTGTAATCTTCTTGTATGTTTATGGGCATCTCATTTTTTAAGTTAGGGAAGTTTTCTTCTATAATTTTGTTGAAGATATTTACTGGCCCTTTAAGTTGGGAATCTTCACTCTCATCTATACCTATTATCCTTAGGTTTGGTCTTCTCATTGTGTCCTGGATTTCCTGGATATTTTGTGTTAAGTACTTTTTGCATTTTGCATTTTCTTTGACAGTTGTGTCAATGTTTTCCATGGTATCGTCTGCACCTGAGAGTCTCTCTTCTATCTCTGTATTCTGTTGGTGATGTTTGCATCTATAACTCCTGATTTCTTTCCTGTGTTTTCTTAGGGCCTGTATGATATGAGTCCAGGATCTTCTGGCTTTTATAGTATCTGGTGAGAAGTCTGGTGTTTCTATCTCCAGGGTAGTCTCCCTTTGAGATTTCTTTATTGTTTCTACTTCCTTTTTAGACCCTGGATGGTTTTGTTTAATTCCTTCATTGTGTTTTCTTACAGTTATTTAAGAGATTTTTGTGTTTCTTCTTTAAGGGCTTCTACCTGTTTACCTGTGTTTTCCTGTACTTCTTTAAGAGAGTTACTTCTTAAAATCCTCTTCATCATCATGAGAAGTGGTTTTAAATCTGAATCCTGCTTTTCCGGTGTGATGGGGGTGTCCAGGGCTTGCTATGGTGGGAGAACTGGGTTCTCATGATACCAAGTAACTTTGGTTTCTGTTGCTTATGTCCTTGCACTTGCCTTTCACCATCTGGTTGACTCTAGTGTTACCTGCATCACTGTGTCTGACTGGAGTCTGTCTTTCCAGTTATCTTGCTTGTGTCAGAACTCCTCAGAATCCAGATGTCTTGTGATCCTAAGCTCCTGGTTGGAAGAACTCCTGGGACTCAGGCTGCCTCTGAGATCCTGAAATCCTGCTGCTCTGAGTGCAGTGGTTCCTCTAGGATGGCTCAGGATAAGGTGTCTCCACAGGAGCAGACCAGCTAGGTGTCTGCCCCAGCCAAAAGGACTAGGCGAGGGGTGAAAGGACCATTCTTGGTAGTCTTAATGGTGCCTTCTTTCTCCTGAATTTGGAGACTGTGGGCTTTTCCCTGGTAGAGAGAGTCCCAGTCCTTCTGAGAACTAGCTTCATTCATATGCTGATGTGATGCCTCTTCTCTTCATTCTCCATCCTCCTCTGCCACACAGTGATCCAAGTCTACCTCTGGAGTCTCCACAAGAGGCTTAAACTTAAATAGAAGACAAGAGGTTTCCATACATAACTGAGCAGTTCTGCTCTAAGCCAAGCCATCATTAGCAGGTTATCTGTATTCCTGTCTCTCCTGTAGATGGTCTCACAAACTTTCAGTCCTGTGTGAAATCTCTTCCTGGGAGACAAGTTTCTTCTCTGGCTAGCACCAGACTTCATCCTATCTCTTCTCCCAGCATAAGATTCCTGGGGGCAACTTTTATTCTTTAGGAACTATTGTTAGCCAAGGGGAAGAGCAAGAACATCTCTTTTTCGAATATTTTCACTCCTGCCAGGATGGTTAAGTTTCTTCTTATGTAAGGGAGAGGAAGAGTTCACTGAGAGAGAAAAAAAAAAGCACACTTTGGGAAAGAACAACCCAATATATTTAAGAGGCATACCATGGAAATTTGAATCTGGATTTTGATTTTCCCAAAACTAGCTTGGCCTTGATCCTTGGTATACATTCATGTTAAGAAATCCCTCAGTTTGAGGACTTTAGCTATTAAGATCTTATGATGCAGACGCAGAGGCCCAGCTATCTTCTCTACATGACCCCTTTCTCGTTGGCTTTCACTTCTTTATGATAGTTATTCTCTCTGCTGCAGTCTACGGTGCTTCCTGCTTCTGTTTACATATTTTTACAGACTGATTAGCCACTGCCTAGATGTGGTGAGAGCCGCCAAGTTCTTATGAATGAAAGAGAACAAGTCATCATCACAGAACACACCCCAGTGAATTTTTTCCCAAGTGGCTTCCCAGGTATTGGTCTGTGCTAACAATGAATGGGAATTTTTTCAAGTAGAAACGTTCCACACCCCAAATTTAAACTCCACGAGTTTGCTCAATCTTGAAGCCTAAAAGGGACGATTTGCTGATAATGATGTGTTCTCACTTGATTCCTGAGATTCTTTCTTGCATTCCAAGCATAATTAGCCCGTACTTGCACCTTAGGGGACAATTTGCGAAGAAAAACTGTGTAACAACCTGTATGTCTTTTCACACCAAATATTCCAAACACATTTTTCAAATCCAAATTATTGGAGTAAAGCCAGAAGGTCTAAGTGCTTGATGAAAAACATTTTGGCAAAGAAAAAGGATGGATAAATCATTCCTCACAAGCTAAGTCGTGGGGGGGGGGGTTCTGGTGCAGAGGCACTGAGATGTCTAAAGGTGACTCTCTGACTCATTATAATCCTAAAAGGCAAAGACTCATTCCTATAGTGATTTAAGATGTGAATGAGACATGGGGAACTACAGGAAACAGAGAATGCATGACAAAGCCTGCAGGATCCAAGTGACCCAGAAATGCTCTTATAAAAATTACCTCCAAATCCCAGGAAATGTAACACAAAACCCCCTATTCTTGAAGGGGGTGGGGCTGGGAGGGGAGATCTGTTCCTCCAAAACTGCTGTCTTACTATTATAGGCATGAATCTGAGTTCAAAGGGACTCTGGTGAAATTTCTACTTTCTTATATTACAACATAAAGAATTAGACCAGGGGCAAGTGGATAATTGTAGAAGCAGAGACAAGTTAAGAAAGTGAATACTCCCAAGCATGGAAGCAGGCAGAGACCTAAGAAGTTACAACTCTAATCTCTAGCTCCACCATGAGTGTGATGCCTGTGCCTTTACAAGCCACATACATATCACCTGCACTGGCGGGAGGATTTTTGGGCTGTTTTTCATGCATGCTCTATTTTATTGCATGTATCCCTGGTGATAGGGAGGGTGTAAGTGGTAGCTTTCTGACAACATACTTCTTTTAGATGGTAATCTTGATGCCTCTTTCCCAAACCCCTACTTATTCTTCTGCCCCCAATAAATGTGATTTCAGTGAGAAATGTTCTTCATAGTCTCAAGTATTGCTTCAAAAGAAAAATGAGAAAAAAACAAAACATAAAGTGTGCTTACAAGTATCAATGGATTTATAAATACAGCTTATCTTGTTATTTAAGGAGTCAAAACACCCCCTTTGCATTTGCTTGTTACTTAGAAATTCTCTTCTTAGCCTTCTAGCAGTTTGTAGGTACACATGACCTTATCTTTAAGGTGTTCTTGAGACCATGGGGACTCAATTAAAAGTTTTATTTTAAACTGCAAAGCTTCTGTAAAGCAAAGGACACCGTCAATAGGACAAAGCAGCAACCAACAGATTGGGAAAAGATCTTTACCAATCCACATCTGATAGAGGGCTAATATCCAAATATATACAAAGAACTCAAGAAATTAGACTCCAGACAATCAAATAACCCTATTAAAAAATGGAATATAGAGCTAAATAAAAAATTATCAACTGAGGAAACTCGAATGGCCGAGAAGCACCTAAAGAAATGTTCAACATTCTTAGTCATCAGGGAAATGCAAATCAAAACAACCCTGAGATTCCACCTCACACCAGTCAGAATGACTAAGATCAAAAACTCAGGTGATAGTAGATGCTGGTGAGGATGTGGAGAAAGAGGAACACTCCTCCATTGTTGGTGGGATTGCAAGCTGGTGCAACCACTCTGGAAATCAGTCTGGCGGTTCCTCAGAAAATTGGACCTAGTATTACCTGAGGACCCAGCTATACCACTCCTGGGCATATACCCAAAAGATGTTTCAAGTTTCAATATACAACAGGGACATATGCTCCACTGTGTTCATAACAGTCTTATTTATAATTGTCAGAAGCTAGAAAGAACCAGATGTCCTTCAACAGGGAATGGATACAGAAAATGTGGTTACATTTACACAATGGAGTACTACTCAGCTATTAAAAAAAATGAGTTCGTGAAATTCTTAGGCAAATGAATGGAACTGGAAAATAACATCTTGAGTGAGGTAACCAACCACAAAAGAGCACACATGGTATGCACTCACTGATAAATGGATATTAGCCCAAAAGCTCACAATACCTAAGATATAACGCATAAACCACATGAAGCTCAAGAAGAAGAAGGAAGACTAAGTGTGAGTGATTTGGTTCTTCTTAGAAAGAGTATCAAAATACTCAACCAGAGATCCCAGGTCTAAACCTCCAGCCAGGATCACAAAGGGAGGGACTCGTGGCTCTACCTGTATAGGTAGTTGAGGATGGCCTTGTCAGGCATCAGCGGAAGAGGAAGGCCTTGGTCCCTGAAAGTTTGGATTCCTAGTGTTGAGAAATTCGAGAGCAGGGAGGCGGGAATGGGTGGATGGTGGGGGTACACCCTCATAGAAGTAGGAGGAGGAGGAATGGGATAAGGGGTTTTGGGGGAAATGGGAGAGGGATAACATTGAAAGGTAAATAAATAAAATATCCAATAAAAAAACAGATAATGGGTCTGGCAATTGTAGTTGAGCAGTCGAGACATTTTGTCAGTTTATTAGGGCAATTTTGTATAAGCCTCAAGGACAAGGTATTGTGGAAGAGGCCCATGAAACTCTAAAATGATTGGTGAGATATACTGTTGCTGAGATAAAGAACGATGCCGACCCATGAGCTTGCTGAGTGCCCTGACAAGGTGACTGGGGAGCTGTATTGGGTATATGTTCCTGACTCACCTTTGCTTGACTATATCCCAGATGGGACAAGCTGCCTTGCCTTAAGTTTTTTGACCTTGTAAGATAGAGAATCAAAAAGAGAAATTATAATGTCTCTTGTATTCTTCTTACAAGGTGACCAGCTATTAGGACTCAGTCATGTACTGGTCTAGAAATCAATCCAATATTGGAAATAACAGTCTACTTTTGGAAGACTGGGTCTGGACATTGTCAGAGACATATTTGGAAGTTAGCTGAGTTCTCATGATGTTATGCTAGCAAAAGATAGAGTTGGGACAGGATCTGGATTTCAAACAAGGGTTAGTGCATGTTTAAGGCTCTTTTAATTGGCAAGCTAAAATTGATTTTGTCTCTTCTACAGTATTTATTTTAAGTTGCATTGACTATATAATTTCCAATTTTGTTAGTGTATTGAATTCTTGCATGTCTGTTATGGGTGACTATCAACCAGCTTTTGTCTTAATGCCCTGAGTATTAGAAAACCTTGATTCACTGAAAAAAGGCTTGAAAGTGCTGAAAGAAATAAGTTAGGATAAGCAGAAGCAAGAGGGTAGCAGGCTTGATTATTGCTGGTATAACAGCTTTAATTTCATTAATTGCTACCATCACTGCTTCTGCAATAGCAGTGACACAAGGAGTTAAGACAACTATTTTTGTTAACCATCTAGCAAAAAAAAAAAAAAAATGTTACTAATGTATTGAGTATACAAAAGGATTTATATAGGTATCTGGAACAATGGATGATGCTCTATAACCATTCAAATTATCTGAAGGAAGTTCAGGGTTCAAGAGTTAGGAGCCATCCCACATGTCATGACAAATATCATTGGAGTAAGTAACTTTTGAAATTTCACAATAATTGTCATTATAATTAGAAAAAGTTTAAAGAAACCTGTAGGCTATTTGGCATAATCCTAACACCTCTCTGAGTATGTTAACTTTGCATAGTGAGATTATGAATTTAAAGAATGTTGCTCTGTTGAGCTTTGATGCTGCAGATAATGCTGATAAAATTATCCATGGCCTGAGGTCAGTATTTCCATTTTGGTCAAACCTCAAGAATGGCATATATAGCTTGATATTGCTAGCCCTTCTTGTCCTGGGAATACTTTTATTTCTGCCCATCATGTTAAAGCTTGTCTCTAACTACATCAACAGGCTGGCAGCCAAAGTACATGACTTGAAACTGATAATGGACCCCCAGACAGAGTTTATAATTTAACAGGCTGGCAAGCCAAGGACCGGTAAGATTCTGCACAGAGCCTTACCAATCTAAACAGAAGTACATTGCTTTTGATAATGCATATTCCATGACAGTTAAGGAAGGCATTCTTGTCAAAACAACTTAAGACAGGCTCAGTCTTGTTAATGAAATAAAAAAGGGGAAGAGGTGGAGAGCCTTTGGAGATGCTTGGCAAGAATCTGACATGGGCCAAGGACAAGGAAGTAAGCTTCAGGCAGGAATCTGACATTAGGCTATAACAAAGAAGTAATTTCAGATAGGAATCTAAATCTTAGGCTAGAACAAAGAAATAATCTCAGGCAGGAACCTAAATATTAAGGATAGAACAAAGAAGTAATTTCAGACAGGAATTTAAATTTTAGACTAGAACAAGGAAGTAGGTTTCAGACATGAAAATGACCTTGGACTAGAACAGGAAACTAGACTCAGATACTTCAGTATGCTGATAAGCCTTTAGAAATAGTGATCATGGGAGTTTTCATGTAATTAGGTTTAATGCCTTGCTTTTTCTTTGACTATTTGTGTTTATTGTCTTGCTTGTTCCTTGACTATTTGCATCTATTGTATTGCTAGATCCTCAACCTAGAACTGACCTTAATACATGCATATAATCAAAATGGATAAAAGCATAAAGGAAGAGAGGGTATAGGATACGGGGATTCTAGGAAAGGGAAATTGGGAAAGGGGATGACATCTGTATTGTAAATAAATAAAATATCCAATAAAATACATAATAGACAATATTTTTAAAAGTTTTATTTTAGAGAATAATTTTTGAGTTTTGTTAGTCTAGATCAATAGATATTTATCTGCTTTGAGACGGTATCAGCAAATATCAGACAATGTTTATACTTTTAAATCAAGTTTTTGTACATGTCTTATAACTGTCTGAAAGAATGTTAAGCTATACAATTCTATGTACTACTACAATTCCAGTTTTAATCTATTCATAAGCATAAATATGCAACAGCTATTGCCTTTGGTGCCTTACACATGTTTCATATTTTACTGTAACCATGTGCACACCAATAACATGTAACAAGCTGAGTCCTCGCATCCAGTGGTTTGGGTTAGGATACACTAACAGCACCTGAACGAGCACATTCACTGTCCACATTATCCAGGATAGGGTACTGTAAGGCTGGCTGCTTCTTCAAAGGAGTTACAAATAGCTATTTACTACTTTTTCATAGATAACCCCCTGACCTTTAAGAAAGTTGAAGGAAACAATTTAATCCCTTTCTTTCTTCAAAGAATTTTTTTTACCTACTAGACTAATAAAAGAAAGGTCAACATTGATACCCATGACTTGCACAAACACAGAAAAACATGTGAGATATTACTCCTTAAAGACACACAAGGTAAGAAGATGAAACCTCAGGTATGTAATAAGTCTATACAAAAAACTAGATTTGATACTCTCAAAAGTGAAGGGTCCTACAACAGCATAGAGAAATAATTTAATGCCTTCCAGAACAAAAACTCAAGCTCTGTGGAGATTTCCTATTCTATGGGGGCAGATCTCATGCCAACCCACAGACAGGCGCTTCTGCCTCCTATCCGTTTATGCGGTAGTTTTCATGGATTTCTGGCCAGATGTCACACACAAAGGCCAAGAGGTTATCCAGGACTTCATCCCTGTTCAGCTTCGAAGTAGTTCTGGAGGATGGTCATCTTCTCCTGGGTCTCCTTCTCCACCTCACTGCTACAAACTGCCATGGGACCCCAGTGCCGCAGCTTCCTTGGCCTTGAACTCCTTTCCCTCTGCAGGCGGTACTGTTCAATTTCAGCCTGGGCTTCTTCTTTGGCCTGCTTCAGCCTCCTGTTCTTTCGCTTGCAGCCTCGGACACCTTCTCTGCCGCCCCGCTTCTCGGCCTGCAGTAGCTGCTGGATCCCTGCAACTGACTCACCATTACTGCGGGGACTCTGGGCCAAAAGAACGGCCTAAGTCAACGACTCAAACACTCAGAAGCCCCTGGTCCCTACAAAATCTTTACACATAAGGAAACTTAAGGCTCCAATTTTATCCATGCCATCTGTGTTACAGACTGCTTAAGATGTCAGCTTCTTTCTATTAACCACCACTTCATTCTAAATTTCTGATATTTTTCCCATTGGTTACATGCTTTTTTTTTTTTTAACACCATAATGTTTCTGTTGCTGTGGCTCTGGAGTATATTTTAAAATCTGATACTGTGTTATCTTCAGCACATTTTGCTCAAGATTGATGTGGATATTCAGGGGCTTTGTGATAAATTATTGTTGAATTTGATTTGCATATGTTTATTTACATATAGATTTATTCACTTATTTATTACATCTATGTTCATCAAGGGAATCAATCTATAATTTTTATAACTTTTCTCTTTTGTCTGTGTAGTACAGAATATACTGGCTATGTAAAATGAACTTGTAAGGCTTCCTTTCTTTTATAAATTTTGTGGCAGGCTTACTCTAGGGTGCTAATGCTTACCAGCCTATGATGAAACCCTCTTAGTAGCGTCGTTATGAATGGAAGCTAGCATTCTGATACATCAAGATCAATTTCAAGAATGAATTGCCTGAGGCGGATTTCTGAGTTCAAGGCCAGCCTGGTCTACAGAGTGAATTCCAGGACAGCCAGGGCTTACACAGAGAAACACTGTCTCGAAAAACCAAAAAAAAAAAAAAAAAAAAAAAAAGAATGAATTACCTGTCAATGTTAGAGCACTTCTTAAGAAAACAAAGCCTGAAAGTTGGATTTGAAAGATTTCATTTCATGAGATCACAAAAGCAAAGAAGTACTTTTTCTGCTCCTGTATCCCAACTATTTTGATCACCAAATCCCCCATTTTGAAACTCTCTATTCTGAGCTATAAAAGCTTTGTGTGTCTTCCTCACATCCCATGCTGACTCTCTAACCCCACCTTAGGGGAAAGCAGCCCATGTACATGAGTGTAAAAACTTGCTTTAATTAATTTATCCATGATGATTTGAATCAGTGGTCTTTTTCCTCCCATCTTTGGGATTAACAGACTCAACTGAGAAACTTGCTCTTATTTTGATGAGTTTGCCTTTTAAGAACCTTGGCATTCTGTTCTACAACTTTTAATAGTTTTTATTTGTTCTCAGTGTTTCAGAGTTTACACATTCTGTGTCATGTAACGGTGGTTTTCTAATCATATTGCATGGGATTGCAAATGTCTCCTGCACCTGGATGTCTCTCTCTTTCCAAGGCCTTGGAAAGTTTTTTTGCTATTTTACCAAACATTTTCTATACCTTTAATGTCTGCCTCTACTCCTTTATCTAGACAGAACATTCTTACATTATGTATTTTAATGTTGTCCTAGGGGTTTTGTATGCTCTGTTCATTAATTCATTTATTTTTCCTTTATTGTTGTCCTAATATACTAAATTATCAACTTTTTCTTCCAGTCCTGATTTTCATCATCTCCTTTATCTAGTCTATTGGTAAGTCTTTCAAATAAGTTTACTGTTGTTGATGTTGTTTGTATCAAGCTTTTTGTTTTCAACATTTCTTTTTGTTATTGTTTGGTTTTTGTGTTTTGTTTTGTTTTTTGTTTTTCGAGACAAAGAGTTTCTTTGTGTAGCCTGTCTGTCCTGGAACTCACTATGTAGACCAGACTGCCTCGAACTCAGAAATCAACCTGCCTCTGCCTCCAAGTGCTGGGATTAAAGGCGTACACCACCACTGCCCCACAGTTTTCAACATTTCTGTTAAGATATTTTCAGCCATTTCTCCCTCTCCTCTCCCTCTCCCTGTCCCTCCTCCCCTCCCCCTCCCCTTCCCTCCCCTCCCCCTCCCCCTCCCCCTTCCCCTCCCCCTCCCCCCCCCCTCCCCCTCCCCTTCCCCTCCCCCTCCCCCTCCTCTCCCTCCCTTTCTTCAATATCCTCAGTCCTTTCTTATAATTTCCCTTCCTCTCTTCCCCCATTACCTTCTTGCCTCTCTCTCCGCTTTCTTCCTCTGCCTTCTTCTTCTTTCTCTCTTGGTTTTTTGGATAAAGTTTCTCTGTAACTTAGATGCTCTTGAATGTGTATAACTGCCTCCCCAGCCTCCCAAATGCTGGAACTACAGCTATGCAGGTGTATACTAGAACACTACCTGGCTTCCTTATTTCATTCATTATGTATTTGGTTTTTTTGTCTAATTTTTTGGTTTTGGTTTAGTTTGCTTTTTTTAGCTTGTTAATCATTTTTACAATAATTACTTTGAATTTTCATTAGCATGTTATATACTTCAACCTTATTGGGATCAGTTATGGAATTGTTAAGTTTAGAGGTTTAAAAAAGTGGTTTTTTGTTTTGCTTCTTTTCTTTTTCTTTTTTTTTTTTTTTTTTGTGGGGGGGGGTGTTTGTTGTTTGTTTGGTTTTTGTCTTTCCACGTTGAGATATCTGTTGGGATACAAATCTCCTGAACTTTTATGTGACAGCTTCTTGTAGAGGACAGCCTTCTTCTGATGATATGCCTAGAATGTAGGCCAGCTTTGTAGTCCTGAGTTTAAATTACATGTTCACTTCAGTGTGAGATTCCAGGTGGCTTGTTAAGTTGTAGTTAGTAGGATTTGCTGCTGCTCTGATTATGTTAAAACCTGAGTGTCCAGTTTTCCCTACAATTTCTAGAGTTATCTAATCCCTTTGAAAGTGAAGGCAGATGTGTTGAACAAGCATAGTGTATGGGGAATACCCCATGTGGTTGCTCTTCCGGGTTAGTCAGCAGTGTAAATATACAGGCACATTTCATTTGTCACTTGTAGCTGCAGTATCTACCATATGCACTCCCGCACAGGCCATCAACTAGATGCTTTAATTTTGTCTGAAACTTAAAACTAGATTTCTAGCAGGACAAAGATGTAGTCTACACAAGAGTAGAGTTCTCAACTAGACTTGGGGAACAGTTCTATGAAGAAGCACCCACCAAGTGTGTCTGAGGTGTCAAGTTTGACACTAAACACTGCTTATATAAATAATCCAGAGATACAGTAAAATTTCATTAAAAACTATAACTCCAGCACCTAGTTTTTTAAAAGACACAATATATGCTAAAACAGTACTTAAAATAGTAAGACTACAAGACAAAAGAAAGGTAGAGAGCCTTCCAAAGAATACTGCAAAAGTGTTTTGGGTTTTTTTTTTATTGGATATTTTATTTACATTTCAGATGTTATCCCCTTACCCCATTCCCTCCCCCCACCCAGGAACCCCCTATCCATTGCCCCTCTTTCTGCTTCTCTGTGGATGGGCCCCAACCTACCCCCCCACTCCCACATCCCCACTCTCGAAATCACCCCCTCACCCCCCCCCCCCCCCCCACTCTCCAGGGTCATTCAGGACCTCTACTCTCTACCTCTCGCATCCTCCTCTACAATCTCTCCTTGCTAATTATCCACTCACCTCCATGATACCTTCATGGCCAGGCTTATCTTCAAGTATAAAATCTCATGGTCCCTCCTCATTAAGTGTCCATGTGTTTAGACCCGGGAACCTTGTGGTGGTTATCTTCTTCCTCTCTCCATGGGCTCAAGACCCTTTCGCCTCCTCTAATCTTCTGCCTATAAACTCTCTCTGAACCTTGCTGGAACCGCATTGGAAAATTCATGTTCCCTGTTAGCTGTGGCACTGCCTGGAATATGTTAATCTTGGCATTCTATGGGGACAACCTTTCAGGCTCCTTAGCTATCACTTTCTTACACCTACATTCAGGTTACTTTGGTGACTGCACTTGGAGATATCCAGGTGAATGTTCTCCAGGATGGGCCACCTACATTTCCAGTGTCTTCTGTCCCACACAATCCTGAGGTTCCACCTCACACCAGTCAGAATGGCTAAGATCAAAAACTCAGGTGATAGTAGATGCTGGCGAGGATGCGGAGAAAGAGAAATACTCCTCCATTGTTGGTGGGATTGCAAGATGGTGCAACCACTTTGGAAATCAGTCTAGTGGTTCCTCAGAAAATTGGACCTAGTATTACCTGAGGACCCAGCTATACCGTACCTCCTTGGCATATACATAGAAGATGCTCTAACTTATATCAAGACATATGCTCCACTGTGTTCATAGCAGTCTTATTTATATAGCCAGAAGATGGAAAGAACCCAGATGTCCTTCAACAGAGGATGGATACAAAAAATGTGGTACATTTACACAATGGAGTATTACTCAGCTATTAAAAACAATGAATTCAAGAAATTCTTAGGTAAATGGATGGAACTAGAAAATATACTGAGTGAGGTAACCCAATCAAAAAGAATACAGATGGTATTCACTCACTGATTATTGAATATTAGCCCAGAAGCTTGAAATACCCAAGATTCAACTCACAGACCACATGAAGCTCATGAAAAAGGAAGATCAAGTGGGGCACTTCCATCCTTCTTAGAAGGAGTAACAAAATATGCAAGGGAGCAAATATGGAGACAAAGTGGTTTTTTTTTTTTTTTTTTAAGAGAAGAAAATAACAAGGAATGATGCAAAAATATGGGGGAAATGAGAGAGGAAAGAAATCAAGATAAAAATCCAATTAAAGAAATGAAGAAATGAAATAGTTAAGCATATGAAAATGCAGAATAAAAAATTACAGGAGACAAAGGAAACGAGAACAGAAAAGAACGAAGCCAAGTGTAGAATGCCTTGTGTACACTTGATCTTGATCAAAAGGCCATGAAGCAATAGAAGGTCTCTACATTCTGGTCAGAACTGGGACTGCAAGTGCTGTGTTCCAGGTCTTGTATGTCTGTGCTCGGCTAGGTGGAGAATGGAATGCTAATGTAATCTGCTTAGCTTTCTCCAGCTTTAGGCAAGCTGTCAAACCAGTTAGGGCTCTAAGTTTCTCCCTGGGCAGGCTCAGAGACTATTGAACAAGTCAGGGATCGTGTGTTCTGGTGACCCCTAAGCAGTGCAAGCTGTGGAACCTGCAGGGAGCCCTCTAGCTTCTGAATGTTTAGAGCCCTGCTGTGTTCCAAGAGCCTACCTCTGTGCACCCTGCTGCCGCCCTAACATTGGGACAAGTGGAGACAGTTTTTTCTTCTAAATCGACCTCTTTTAAGAATTAAGAGTGACCTATTTTTGTAGGCTGGACATGGTTTCAGCAGATGAGTCAGTCTGTGTGTGACTGAGCATCTGGGGTCCAGACTAAATGTAAGCCCTTGGAAAAACTAGAGGGTGATGCAAAGGAGGGTAGCTAGCTCCTCACTCCAACCATGGCTTACCCCTTTTAAAAAACAGTGTTTTCAATTTTAGAATTATAATATAATTACACCATCCCCTCTCCCATTTTCTCCCTTCAATTCTTCCCATGAGTTCCCCTTGGCTCCTTCTCAAATTTATTGTCTCTTTGATAGTTCTTACGTATATACCCATATCCCCAGTTGGTTATCTAATAATACTGTGTGATGGTCGCATTCTAAATCTCTGAGAGCCACATGACCATTTGCACTTCCCACTCCTCTCTGGCCCCCTACCTCTCCAGTCTCTTGAAAGACACCCTCGGCTAAACTAAGGGCTTAGTAGCCTTATTCACACCAGGGTCAACGCTGGCTGCCCACTGGAAAGCAAACTTGTGATTGCTTGTGTGTCTTCTGGTCCGCTGAGAGGTTTAGTCCTTAACTTGAGGGACCCTTCTCGAGGTGGCTTCTGGAAGAGCCCTTTGAGAGTTTACTGAGCCACGAGATGAATTTCTTCTCCAGTCCCATCTTGTTGCTGTGAAGGTTGCATCTCCTGGACAAAAGCCCCAAACTTGAAAGGACTGAAGGTAGCTGCCAGCAGCACAGGGTAATGGTGGTGACTGTATTCCCATTTTACACTGTGCTTGCAGCTTCCCTTCACACCTGCTGTCCCCGTACAGAAGCCAGGATAGAAGCTGTGAACTGTTGCGCAGCCCAGTCTGTATTAGTGTTCCAAGTTTCCAAGCAGTTTTAGGTTTTTCAGATGCTTCTTTATTAGTTCCTGTTAGGCCAGAGGTTTTGAGACAAAGCCAAAGATGGCATGGGCCAAGAGGTCCCCACCCTTCTCTTTTGACCAGGAGCCCATGTTCACAAAAGCCAGAGAAAACACTGGACAAAGCCAGCTTCAGATTCCAAAGTGACCATTGGACCTAAGACCACCCTATTATAGGTCCCTAAAGACTCACCATCACGTCACTGTTCCCTCCCCTCCCCTTTAAGAAGCCCCTACCTCAGCCTTGTAACTTCTACCCTGTGACATCAGTGAGCCTACCCCAGAGCTGCCCCCAGGAAGCCTGCCTTTATTCTATAATTGTATTCAATTGGATTTGTTACCTCAAGGGAGAAACCTATCAGTTCCCAGATTTTTTTTTCCTCACTGTTTTCCCTCCAGAGACGTTTCTCCTTTGCTGCACTAGCTTCTCATAGTTGCAGAAGCACTGCTGACAAAAGGAGCTTCCATTCCACTATTTCTACCTCGTTTTCTACTACCATCACCTCCGGCCTCTCCCTGCTGTATCATTCCTGATTCACTGGCTAAGAGGCATTGGCAATGAGGCCTCTTCCCCAACGAAGGCTAACACAATCTGCTTTCTCACAGAGAAAATAATTCTGCCCATTAAGAATTCTATTTGTATATTTTGTTTTCTTTTGGTGGGAGAGGTTGCAAGGGCAGAGGGTGGATACCAAGGGACACAGGGAGATGAATGGGATGTGAAAATCACAAAGAATCAATAAAATTAAAAAAAAAAAAAAAAGAATTCCTACCTTTTGACTTTTGTTTCCCCGGAAGGAAATTTAAAAAAAATAAATTTTATCATTGTTCGCAGGTGTTCACAGTCAAACAACTTATTGCAGACACGGGAAGCCAACAAATTATGCAAATATTTGAAACCATGAGACTTCCAGGTATCACCTGGGGTGTTTCCTCAAGATAAGGAATCACACACCAAAAGTGCTGAGCAAGGGAAACTACCTCAACAGGCCGAATTCCTAGCATCTATCATCTCTGTTTCAAATTTTCCTATATTTTCTCATCAGTCATACACCTAAGCATTTTCCATAGAATTACTATGGCTTACTTTCTAGGTCACATCATTACACATTCTGTGAGAATCTGCTCTTCCAACACCATTCCAATAGAGTAATCTGTGTCTTTATTTCTGTTATACAGGAAGAAAGCAACCTATTAGCTAGCTCACTTCCTGTTACGTTTGAGCTGAGTTCAGTTCATTGCATTTTCAAAGCACTTATTTTTTTCCTCAAGACATATGCTTGTCCTGTACATTAAAGTTTGAAAAAGGAATATCTGTCTCCTCTCACACGTAGAAGTGTGGACTTCCAAAAAGCAGACTGACATATGATCACTATAGTTTAGAAGACATAGGATTTGAATTCAGGAAAAATTTTTTATTAAAAATATGGCATGACTGCTCTTCAGGTAGGGGCAGGACAGGTGCAAGTATTGCCAAAATCAGGCATTACCACTTAGGTTTGTCAGGGCAAAGAATGAAGAAGCCCTGTTTGGGAAAGACTAGAGTTACATTGAATAACAACCCTGGATAAACCCATCCAAACTGTGAAAAAAGAAAGAAGAAAGAAAGAAAGAGGGAGGGGGGGGAAGGGAGGAAGGGAGAAGAGAGAGAGGAAGAGAGAGAGAGAGAGAGAGGAGCGAACTAGAAATGACTGTTGGATTGCCAGAAAGAGCAAATGGCCACCCAGTTTACAAAAGGACAAGGATATGAACATCCAAGAAAGTAAGGAATCCTGACTCTGACGAGCCACTGAAGAACCTCTGAGGGTTTCAGCTTTAAAAATGTGCAGTACTTGAACAGATCCTATCTGGTCCATTCACAAAACATTTTCCTACATTTCTATTTTACACTCTCTGTCCATGAGTTTTGGAAAGAACTCGAGAAGTTAGGGAGACAAAGACATGGTCAACTTCCCCCTTCCTCCCCCTCAAAGGCTTCCAGAGGAAGCAGACTGATCTAGGTATGGGGTGTGCCACTGCTATACTTTAAAATCTGTTAGTAAATGTTCTCATTACTGTTAGTAAATGTTCATTAACTCAAAATGGTTATGTGTCCTGTGTAACATGGTCTTGGACTCCTCCGGAGTATTTAACCTAGGAATGGGGAGGGACTATCTCTTCTGCATAAACAGCAGAGGGATGGAGACAATGAACTTATGCTTTGTCTTTGTAGTAAGTTCTGTGTGATCATCTATTGAATGACATCATGGGTTATGTGATCTGCTCAGTGGGATGAAGATAAACCATGACCTGAAAAAAAAAAAATTGACAGTCCAGAGAATGTCAGCTAAGCCTTTCATTTACAAAAAGAGTCATTCTTGTTAGCTGAAAGAAACAAGAGTTGATCACTCAGCTTTAGCTAGAAAAAAGCTAGTGGCTGGGTTTCCCAAGCCTGCTTCTTGAAGCTCCTACTTCAGTGATTCTTCTGTTCACCCTTGAACCAAGCCACCACTGCCACCTGCTTGAACACTTTCCTCATATAACTATCTCAACATTGTAATATGATTCTGGCTGGTAGACTCTAGACTATGTTCCAGCAACATCTTACTCAAAAACAAGTGCTACTTTCCGCAGCTTTCTGTTAATGGAATAAATATATGAGGTCATCAATTTATACAGAGAAAATTTATTTGGCTCTGGTTTATGGGTCTTTGGTTGCTTGGCCCCATTGCTTGCAGAATTGTGGAAGTACATCATGGTGACAGTTTGGTCCTAGGAAGTAAAACAGCTCACTTCATGGTCAACCACAAAAGAGAGGCAGAGGAAAAGCCGGGACATAAGGCCTTCCCCTGGGTTCCACATTTTAAAGGTTCCACCACCTCCCACAGCACCAAGCTGTGGACTAAACTTTTATCATATAGACATTCGAAGGACATTCCAGATCCAAAATACAGCTGGCAAGAATAACAACAGAGGCACATCAAGACATCTGCCTCAATCACAGATGCCCTTTGCTCAAGGTGGGTAAGTCAGAAGTGTGATTCCCACAGTGATTTCTCTTCAGGCTATGGCCAAAGAGGAAATGCCCTCTTACTCTTGTCCCAACCCCAACTTTGATAAGAAGGGTTTAGCAACTCCTTCACAGAGTTGTTGCTTGCTTGCCATTTATTCTATTTATAAAAGGAAGAGAAATCTACCCATCAGTATTTCTCATACTTTCATAGATCTACCTTTCATGCTTAATATATCATAATAAACATGACAAATGATCAGGAAATATATATATATATCATCAATCATCATCATCTTCTGTGAGTACCAACTACATCATGTAGGAATCGTGAATAGTCACTGGGTAGAAAAGCATCCAGGAGAAAATCCAAGGTTATATGACTGAAGGTTTGCTACTTTCTCAGCATGAATCTCTTCCTACAATTTATGAGAAGCCTACCCGAAGGCTGTATGAACACAGTGCTTACCCACAACCCCTTCATCCCAGAATCTCTACCCACTCCAAAGTCTATTCTAGAATCATTATCCGCTGCCAAACATTTTCATGACTCTCTGATAACAATTCCATAATGCAAAAGCATGAGTAATGAGTGAGTCCACATCACCAACAATACATATGGCTCATGATGTAGTTGTTTGCTCAGTAGCTTTGGGACTTACATTCCCACCTAGGTCTTGTCCCTTTCCACTGAAATCTGTTTCTTCTTTCATATGCAGATTTCTTCAGTCATAGAGTTTCCTAACCATGGGGAACAGTTCTGTTTCTTGACTTGGCATCTCTTTACCATGGTGTGGGTTTTCCTTAGGAGTTTGTCCAGCTCTGCATTGAGTAATCTCACTTGAGATTGTCTTCTGGAAAACCTAACTTGCCTCAGATCTCTCTGGAGTAGGATCTAGATGTGCATCTGAACCTTCCCCTTGCATGTCTATACCCACACATGGTATAGTGACTCCTTACTGTCTGGTACAATACCCTAGTTACCACAAACATGGACTCAATTCATCACCCTGACAAAGCCTTTAGTGTAGCGATTCCCAAACTACAGGTTGCTGGCCCTTTCACAGAGGTCGCCTAAGACCATCAGAAAACACAGATATTTACATTACACTACATTACATTACATTACTACATTCATAACAGTAGCAAAATTACAGCTATGAAGTAGCAACAAAAATAATTTTATGGTTAGGAGATACCACAAGAAGAAGAACTGTATTGAAGAGTTACAGTATTAGGAAGGTTTCAAACCACTGCTCTAAGGTCTCCCTAGAACTCTGTCTTGGTGAATTTTAGTCTAAGAGGTCCCAGCAACCTCTGCATTCACAGTTACTGTCTTCTACCTGTGATTAGGTCTTTTATTTTAGTAGACTTCTTACACTGAGGACTTTCTAGCCTTCCAGCATTTCCCAACATACACCCGTGGTACAAATATCTTAGTACTGGCTACAAATCAGTAGTCTCTTGATCCTAAGTTTCTATAATACTTTATAAGTTTTAAAAAAAAAAAAAAAACAAACTTTTGGGTAATATGGTTTAACTCTTAACAATTCTGTCATGGAATTTTACATGTGGGGATGGGACAGCTCAGAGCATCGGACTGACCTGTGCAAAATCACAGAGCCAAAAATGAAGATGATGCCATTTATACCATAGTGGAAAGCCACATGATACTCATCCTTGAAGCACAAAGCCAGCATCTCCCTCTACCTCCCTCATCCCTCGGAACAACTATCCAACCTCCAGACTCACATTGCTGCTCCCAGGCACACAGGCACGTTGTTTGGACCTCTGACAAGCCCATCTCCATTATAATGGTTCTCTGTTTTGTTTTGTTTTGTTTTGTTTTGTTTTGTTTTGTTTTGTTTTGTTTTGTTTTGTTTTAAACACCTCCATCTTGAATACTCTAGGGACAAATCTATATCTTGTTAATGCCAATCAGTGTAAATGTCTACGAAGAACACTAGGCTATCAGATTCCTGACACTACAACAACAAACAAGTAGAAGAGACTGTGTAAATCAATTAGTGCTGCTCGCCATGCAATAAAAAGATGGCAACAGTCTGTGGGACACTTAAACCTGTTGTTTCCCAACTCTACTGCCTCCACATCTCCTCACCATCTTCTCTGCTTTCTAAGTTTGCACCAGTGGGTGTGAGACTCGAATACATTGTTTATTTCTCGTTTTTTCAAGATACCACTTCAAAGGTGTCTACAAAAAGTTTCAAAATTTTTGAGTGGCTTTGAAAACTTTCATTACCGTTCCTAAAAGAATTAAGATATACATACCGTGAATTTTAGTTGTGTTCCATTGTGTCAGGATATTAATCACTGAGATGAAAGCATACAATGTTTGGGGAAATTTTTTCTAAGAAGCTCAACAAAGCTGCAGGTGTTCTGGCCCCACAGTCTCAAATTCCTCTGTAGAACTTAGGAACTCTGTCTAAATACCATATAAAAATAAAATTAAGGAAATGTATTTCTCTCAGTGACAGAATATAAAGTCATCAAAATGAAAAACTAACTTTGCACACACTTAAAAGTTGACAATTTTATTTGTCAACTTTGAAGGTGGGCATTTTGTTCTGTGGCAAGCCTGGTAAGGTTTAACTTTAAAGTTAAGTACAATAAACAACTAGGAACAATAATTAATAATAACAGAACAGTTATAACAGTTTTCTAGAAAAATATAAATATGGGGCTCTCCCTTTTCAAATGTTTTATTGTACTGCTCTGCCCTGCTGTCTCTCTTTTGTTCTGGAACTCTCTCTGTAGACCAGGCTGGCCTTGAACTCACAGAGATCCACCTCTAGAGTGCGGGACTGAGGGCATGTGCAACCACTGTTTTTATTTATCCTGTGAGGATGGAGTTCGATGCTATGCCCACACGGTGAGGTGGAAAAGCAGTAGCTGTTACTGTTAGTCAGGTGAGGCTACAAGGCATAGGTTATTTGAACATGGCCTGCAGTACTGCCACAGTTGATCTGGTCTTCTCCACAGCTGCTAAGTGAATAATGGCTGAATGGTGAACGTGATAGAAGGTGCTAGACAAGGCATGATTCAACGTTTACCATCTCCAAGTAGGTTTCGTTTCTCAAGACTTAGACCCCACAATAAGACAACTTTATGCAAACGACTACTTCTTTACAAGAGATGAAAAGGGGGACATGAAAGTGTGAGTAACAGCAAAACAGGGAGGAAGGAAGTCAATGAGGTGCTGGGTTGGTCATTGGTGCAGTGGGTGACAGCACACACCCCTCCAGCCCACTGCTCAACCTCAAAGGGGCCAGACTAACACCTCAGAATTTCATTTAAAGACAGGGTTTTAAAGAAGTGATGAAGAATGAAGAAGTATCCATCTCCAATTAGCTTTTCCTCTAAGACAAGGTGAGTAGGCTTTGTAGTAAAAAGTACAGGAGGAGGGAAGATGAGGTGTGCAAAGTGACAAAGGTAAATCAGACACGGAAATGGAAATGTGTCATCTTTGCCTATTTCTGTGGAATGGGAGAGGCTAGGTGGCCAGTACTTGCTGATTGGAGCCATGCTCTGACCTCTTTGTACCACTGAATTAGCTTAGAACTCATGAAGACAAGTCTGCCAGTTTCACCGTAATGTGTTGGGGAGGGGAGGGGCTATTCACTTATCCACTTGTTTCCTGTCACATATCCTAACTCTCCACATGCCAAAATTCTTGCTAAACAATTAGAGGTAAAACTTTAGATGTACTATCTAGACCAAGGGAAGAACCAGACAGATGATTTAATAATTACAATCAATACCAGACATGTTTTATGGGAATTATTCAAAAGTATTATTCAGACATGGGATAAAAAGACAGTCTTCCTGGAATAAGCAATGAGACTGTGAAGGAGAGTAGACACTTAAAGAGACTAGAGTACTTCAGACAGAGTGAGCAAAGCGAAAGATTGGGGAACTGAAAGTTGTTTATTCTCTTGGGGTGTGGGTCTTTACTGGTTGAGGATAAAAGGTGGGCAGATGTCATGGGAGACAAGTCTGGAAAGGCAAGCCACAGATAGACCAGAAAGCCACAAATACAACTTAGAGATTGTGTACAATGTAGAAATGGAAACCATCAAAGCAGTCATTTAAATAAAATAATTGTTTTCCCCTGAGGTAAAGTGGTGTCCAGGCTGTCTCCATGATGGACAATATCCAGCATTCCCTCACAGCCTGCCTTTTGTTTCTGCTGCTGTTACTACATGTTCTTCCTAATTCTTCTTTCCTAAGATAATCTCAAGTCCTGAGTTGGCTGTGTCAGCCTCCTCGAGCATTTTGCTAGAGAAAAAGAACAGCAGAGTCCACTCTTGCAAATTAGTTCGCACTTCACACACCTCAGCGAGGTGCCACACTCTATAGTTTCCTAGCTCCATGAATTTAATTTGGCCACACAAACATACCTTCTGTAAAGGACGCCAGGAAGTGTACATTCTTACCTATATGAGATTGCTTTCCCTAACAAAATATCACAGTTCTGATCATAAAGAAGAGAGAGATTTTTAGAGTGACTGCTAGATGTTTTCATGCCAAACCATATTGACACAGTTTAAAGGTCAGTGGCCCGTTATCAAGCTGCAAAGCTGCAGGCTTGGATATATGCATGTCACTGTGTTGAAGTACATATGTTCCTTGCTTACTCTTTAATTATACAGAGCTTAAAACATCATCATTATCATCATCATCATTATTGTTATTATTGTAGTTTCATTTGTATGAGTGGTTTGCTTACATGTGTGCCTGTGTAGCAGTTATGAGCCTGGTAATTTCAGAGTCCTGAAAAGGTCATTCCAAGTCCCCTGGAGATGGAGTTACAGACAATTGCAGGCCATCATGTGGGTGCTCAGAATTGAATCCAGGCCTTTTGGAAGACAGGGCCTAAGTCTTCCTGCTGAGACATCTCTAGGGTTCCTAGCTGTAGATTCTTCCTTCCTTCCTTCCTTCCTTTTTTCCTTCCTGTCTGTCTTTCTGTCCTTCTTTCTCTTTTTTAAATAATCATAAAGGAATGTTTAAGCTTGTCATTCTCTTTAATTTTTGTCTGCTGATGTGTTTATGTATATTTTTGTCTTCCACTACGGCAATGTGATATATTTTTTAATTTGTGTATATTGAACCAACCATCTTTGCATCTTTGGAATAAATACCTCTTGATCTTAATGAATGTTTCTTTTAACGGACTGCTAAATTCCATTTACTATTTTGTTTGGTGATGATTTTTTTTTCATGTGCTCATCCAGAATAAAGACCTGTAGTTGTCTTTCTTTACAGTGTCTTGGGCTCTGGTATGGGATAATGTTGACCTTATATATCAATAATCTTAGTATTCCTTCCCCATCAATTTTTTTTTGAAATATTGAGAAATATTTGGTGTGATTTCTTTAAATGCTCAGTAAAATCCACCAGTAAAGTAATGTGGTTGAGCATCTCTACAATGAGATCATTCTTCATTGAGTCAATCCCCTAACTCATGATTTGTATGTTACACTTCCGAGTTCGTCACCGTCCACCCTTGGTAAGTTAGTTCTTGGAATTGAAGCATTCGTTTTTGCCATGTTACCCAGCTTGTTGTAGGTATATTGTTCACAGTAAGTGTCTATCATCCTTTGTATTTCTGTGGTGTCATGGCTGATGGCGCCTCTTTCACTGCTAATCTTGTTTGTCGGAATCTTCATTAGTTTAGCTAAAAGTTTGACAATTTTTCTTCTTAAATCGTCTCAAAACACCAACTCAGTTTTATTGAACTTGTCTCTTTTTTGAGGTTTTGATATTTTATTCAAGTTTTAAGTGATGTTAATTACAGCATTTGAAGGGGAAAGCTAATTCTACACAAAACGGAAGATTCCATAATGTATCTATTAAACTGCTTTTTAAAAAAAATACAGTGTTCAGCTATAACAGAAGTCAGTTTAGATCTCTAGTGTTGTCATGGTGTGATTGGGGGGTAGGGGGGAGAACCACATCTCCATCATAATGCAAGGAAGAATTAAGTCCTGAATGACTGGTTCCAACATGCCCACCCCCTCCATACTAAATGCCACCTAAGAAATAGCTAACTACACCATGGAAAATGTTTTTGGTGTAAACCAGGTAGCTAATGGGAACTAGGCAGGATTGGGAAAGCCATAAATTCATCGGTGGACTTGATACAGAGTTACAAAGATCCCTCACATTCCCGGCTTCCAGTTACAGCCGAACATCTCTAGAGGAGCTCCTCCCCAGCCCCATCACAGCTGAAAGGACACTGTCTGGGATAAGGTTTCTTTCCATTACTTCTCTGCTCTATGCTTCAGTTATTTCTGTTCTGATCCTTATCATTTCCTTAGTCTTCTCTCAGTTTTCCTTTGTTTTGTTTTTCAGGGACAGGTCTATTGTTCTGCTACAAAGTTACCTCTTATTAATTGAATTGCTTTTGCTACATCCTATAAGCTTTGCTATATTGTGTTTCTATTTTCATCCACCTTAAGAATTTTTAAAATTTCTGATTTCTTCTTTGATCCACTTGGGATTTTCATAAACATATTCTTTAATTTGCACACATTTATCTATGTTTTCATTTTTCCTACTGCTAATTCACTTACAATTTGATACCATTATGATTAGAAGGTATGCATTTGCTGAATTCCATCTTCTTAAATTGGGAAAGCCTTGTTGTTTGGCCTAATTCTAATATACACTCTATCTTGCATGCTCCCACTGAAGATAAAATGGCTTATGTGTCCTTGTCTCTCCGTTTTAAAGCATAGCTCGGGTTCAGTGTTTCTGGTTGAATTTTGAGTCTAGATGATCAGTTCATTGCAGAAAGGAAAGTACTAAAGTCCTATACTATTGTTGCCTTATTGTCTGATTCTCCATCTAGATGCAATTAATGTTTGCTTGTATTGTTTAGTAGATGTTCCTATGTTGAGTATAATTCTCATCTCTTTACATGTTGATATATCTGAAACATTAAAACCACAGTGAAAGTAATTAAATTAGGAATACTCTAATACCATGATGATTGTATACAATTTTTAAAATATAAAACTATTAAATATAACCAGAGCTTCATGTTATGATGACATTTATCTGTTTTTTGTTTGTTTGTTTGTTTGTTTTTGTTTTTTTAGATTTTTACTTAATGCCTATTTTTCCTGAGATAATTATATCTACTTCTCTCTTTTGCCTACCGCTATGAGGAGTATTCACATTACAGTATACCCCTGGCTGGCCTGGAACTTGATACCTGGATCAGGCTGTCCTTGAACTCATAGACATCCACCACCTATCTCTGCATTCCAAGTGAATGCTGAGATTAAAAGCATGTGGCACAAAGCACAGCATATATTTTACATACCTTTATACTATATGTGTGTCCTAAAAGCCAAAGTCAGTGTCTTTCAGATGGCTTTTTTTGTGGTGAATTGGTTTCACATGGTTTACTATCCTTTCAGTCTTTCTCTGTGGATTTGAGAGTTGAATCCATATGTTTTCTATGCTATTAATAACAAATATGGACTGACTAGTACCATCTGGTTAGCTACATCCTGGATATAGAGATCTTTTATTTTTCTTATCCTTTCTTGATATCTTCCCTTATGGTGCAGTGAGTTTTCCATACCTATATGCATTTTGATACTTCTCACCTTATCTTCTATAGTTTTTACTGTAGTACGCATATGGTACCTCTTAGAGTCTTTCACCTGGTGTTTACCACAAAATTTGCATACACCATCACATAGCTCTAACAGCCTGTTTAAGCTGATAGCAACTTGAACTCAAGAATTATCTACACTATTTCTCCACTCCACACACATTTTGTTTTTGATGTCACATCTTTTTTATTAAATATTTATAACTGAAAACTAAGTTATATTAATAGTTATTTCTTTTAAGTTTATATCAGATATATGTAATTTATATTACAGCATTCTGAATGTGACCACTTATTTTGCCTGTGATTTCATACTACACTCTATGTTTTCATGTTACAGATTTGTGTCCTTCTACAACAGCTCAAGAAGTTCTTTATGGTGTTTTCTTGAAGGCATGTTTAGCGTCAATAGACCACCTTAGTTTTTTTATACAGGAAAACCATTCTCTATTTTTTAATAACTTTTTCCTAGCACTTTCAAATATCTCAGTCTTTCATGAACTGCAAATATTTTTCTGAAAACTGCTTATAGCTTTAATTGAGTTTCCCTTTGTGTGAAGAAACTTTTTTTCTTTTTCTTTTTACCACATGTAAGACTTTGTCTTTGATTTTTGTGAGCTAATTACAGTATGTCTTGGCAAACTCCTCCTTGGATCTGATTTAATTAAAGACCTTTGAGCTTCATGTGCTTGGATGTTCATATCTTTCTCCAGACTTAAAATGTGTTTGCCCATTTTTTTTTTAAATAAACATACTGTCCATTTCGTAGTGAATTCATTTTCAGTAATTTCTATAAAAAAAAGTTAGGTCTTTCAATCCTGTAAGTTTTCCTAATGCGAGATTTTTATCTTCTTTTCTTTGCATGGTTTCAAGTATTCTGTCTTTGGATATATAGACCCTCTCTCCTCTATTTGACTACAGGCAGGTGGGATAAGTTTGTTAGAACATACAGTGGAAGCCAAACATTGGACGGAGCTCTTGTTATTCTGCAGAAACGTAGTAAAAAGGATTGTAGGAGCCAGAGGGGTCAAGGATGCCATAAGAAAACACAGTAACCTGGGCTCCTGGGGGCTCACAGACTGGACTGACTATCAGGGAGCTCGAATGATTCTGACCTAGGCTCTCTGTAAATATGTTTATGTAGTGTGGTCTTCTTGTGGGACTCCTAATTGAAGTGGGGGCTGTCTCTGATTCTTTTGCCTGCTTTTGGGACTCTTTTCCTTCCACTGGGTCACCTATTCCAGCCTTAATGTGAGGGGAAGTGCCTAATCTTATAACTTAATATGTCATGTTTGGTTGATATCCCTGGGAGGAGTGCCCTTTTCTGAAGGAAAATGGAGGAGGAGTAGATCTGGGGGTGGAGGGAGAGGAGAGGTATGGGGAAGAGATTAAGAGGAGAGGGGAAGGAAAACTGCATTTGGGATGCAATATATGAGAGAAGAGTAAATTTTTTAAAATCTTAATAAAAGGAAAGAAAAAAGCTTCTATAAGATCAGGTTGTAGACAAACCTGTAAGGCATTTTCTTAAATTAGTGATTGATAGAGAATTCATGCCATCATGGGTAGAGCCATCCTGGTCTGGTGGTCCTGGGTTCTATAAGAAAGCAGACTGAGCAAGCCTTACTAGCAACAACCCTCTATGAACTCTGCACCAGCTCCTGGGTTCCAGCCTGACTTGCTTTGATGATAAACAGTGATGTATATAAATGTAAGCTGAATAAACCCTTTCCTCCCAACTTACATTTGTTTCATTACAGCAATAGAAACCCTAACAAAGACACCCTCCAACTTGACACACTGTCAACAACTTCTAGCTCTCCCAGGAGACCCTACAATCTCCAAAAGTTCCACCAATGGCATCACTGTGGGGAATACGTACCTAACTCATGGGTCTTTGGAAGCCATTCACAATGCACACCTGTACTGGTTGGTTTGTGTGTCAACTTGACACAAGCTGGAGTTATCACAGAGAAAGTAGCTTCAGCTGAGGAAATCCCTTCATGAGATCCAGCTGTAAGGCATTGTCTCAATTAGTGATCAAGGGGGAGGGCCCATTGTGGGTGGTGCCATCCCTGGGCTGGTAATCTTGGGTTCTATAAGAAAGCAAGCTGAGCAAGGCAGGGAAGCAAGCCAGTAAGTAACATCCTCCATGGCCTCTGCATTAGCTCCTGCTTCCAGGTTCCTGACCTGCTTGAGTTCTAGTCCTGACTTCCTTTAGTGATGAACAGCAATGTGGAAATGTAAGCTAAATAAACCCTTTCCTCCCCAACTTGCTTCTTGGTCATGTTGTTTGTGCAGGAATAGAAATCCTGACTAAGATGACACCTAAAGTTTAATAAAGTTCTGGTGTGAATCTTACCCTGCTGAGAAAAAAAAAGACTTTATTGATGTAGATATAGTAGTACACATTATACTTACTTGCTTGAGAACATCTGGCAGAATTCTTCTGAAAAGGGTGATTTACTGTAACTTTGGAGAGGTTCCTGACTTAAGACTATGGGGAAAGCAGTCAGTTCTGACCAGAACTTCTTGTGACATATGACTCTAGACACAAGTTGTCTGACTGTCTAGACTTAATTTAGAATAGTATTTCTTTTATCTCCACTCCTAGATTTTCTTTATCTTCCAGAAAAATTCCTATAAAATGTCATATGAGTTATGTTTTCAATTGACACTAGATCAGTTTGGAAGTCTGCCAAGGTAACAGGAAATTCTGTTTTTTATCTAGTCTAAGGCCAGCTGGCTTAAGTCTACTCTTAAGATTACTTAATGTCTTCCAGTTGTTAGCTTATGGCTAACATACAACCCAGAATGCATGCTACAGCTTTCTTATATCTTACATAAGATGTATAAAGAGGTTGAAGCAGGTAATTATTAATGATGTAATTGCCCTTTTTGTGGGCAGATAATTATGGTTTATTAAGCTTGTCTTACAAATATATCCTCAAGGACTAACCACCTTCAGAAAATTCAAAATTCCATGCCCTTGTGGAGCTATTCCATGCTACCAGTAAGAACAAAATAATTACCAGGGCAAGATCTGGGTGTCTACAAAGATTTTACTGTGTAATGATGAGCCATTATAATTGAGAATGCTCACCCTTCAGATGTTCATCATTTGGTGAAGAAGAGAATGAAGACCCTGTATAAGAATTTTAGTAGCTGTTTCTTTAAAATAAATCATTTCTTTATCCACAGCCATATACTTATTGCCCAACTTCCTGTGTTTGGCACTATGCTATGTAGAAAGACTCATTATTGTGGTGCTGTAGACAATGCAAATCACTATAATACAAAAAAAAAAAAAAAAAAAAAAAAAACAGAAAGTACTAAAGGTTATAAAATTATATAATGTGTAGTTAGAATAGAAAACAAACTAACAAAAAGTCCACAGGACTCCTTCCTAGCAGAATGAAAGACAATCTCATTGAAGATTTGTCGAGCTGAAACTTGTTGATCATTAAATAATGAGTATGCATTAACATTATCACATACTTATACACGAAGGCCTCACTATAGCAATGCTACTAAAACTACTGCCAATGCAATTGGTAAGAATAATTTTAAAAATACTTCTAATGTGATCTTCCTTATCCTTTATTTACAGTAGTATTACATGCATATAGTCAGAATGTACAGACAGCAATTATGTGCTCTTATGATTTGTTCAGTAAAATTTGACTGTTTCATGGTCAACTCTGTCCTTAGGTTAATGTCTTATCTAGCTGTTTGAGTTGTCTATAGTTCATTTTCTAGTGGTTTCTTTAGGAAGGAATCATATGAACAATTTATCTGTCTCCATTGTAGTGCAGGTCAGATTTGCTGAATGTAAAATCTTTTTGCTCCTTTTTTATTTTCTTGAGTATTTTTCATTTTATTACTTTTTTTCCTGATTTAAAGTATTTGTAGTAGGCTGACACAGTGGCACCCAAAGATATTCAACTTTGGAATCTCTAAGTATTACCTTATATGACAAAGAGATTTCACAAGCATCACGGATCAAGAGAAGGGAAATTATCTTTATTTATCCAGGGGGCCATAAGGGTCATGCCTTCCTTGTGAGAGTGAGCCAGAGTCAAATTTGGAATGAAGGAAGGTGGTGATTAAAAGGAGAAACTATAAAATGTAGAGCTGCTAGGCAAGCATGAGGAGAACCTCCCTAATCTTGTGGTCCCAAAGAAATGAATCCAGTGAAGGAGATCCAGAAGGAACTAGATCTACTCACATCTGACCTAGACCTTTGCCTTCTAGGATGCATTCAGATGTCTGGCCTTTAAACCAAAAAACAACATATTTCTGTTGTTTGAAGTCATTTGTGATCATTCAGTATACTGAAAATAGAAACTAATAGAGTATTAATCTCAGAAAGTAGGATGATAATATTTTTATCATCTATGTGTTCTTCAGATATTTTAGCCCAGTAATTTTGCTACAACATGTCTTTTTGTATTGACTATCCAGGATTGGTATGTGGTATGTGTGTTCAATGTTTTTGGCATTTTTCATTTATAATACTTGTTTCAGTCTTAGAAGATTCATAGCCTGACATAGTTCATATCTTCTCCACCTAGTTTCGGCATTCTCACTTTTTATTGAATGCTGGATCCCACACAGACAAACTGGGAGCCACCTTGAATTCCTAACTTTAAAGACATTGCAGACTCACAGAAGAAATTAGATACTTTAACTGAAAATCTACACACACCTGGACATGACTTGGAGAAGCTGAGAATTGAGATAGGGAAACTTTGTAAGACAGAGGGGTTCAGGTGAGCTAGACAGGTATTGCTTCACCACACAGCAACACAGTGGACACAGTGACACAGTGGACACAATGACATAGAGGACCCAGTGACATAGAGGACACAGTTAATGGAGGACACAGTGTTACAGTGAACACGGTGACATAGAGGACACAGTGACATAGAGGACACAGTGTTACAGTGAACATGGTGACATAGAGGACACAGTGACACAGTGGACACAGTGACATAGAGGA
This sequence comes from Mastomys natalensis, assembly GCA_021653895.1. Taxonomy (NCBI): domain Eukaryota; kingdom Metazoa; phylum Chordata; class Mammalia; order Rodentia; family Muridae; genus Mastomys; species Mastomys natalensis. The sequence goes on from JAJTUV010000648.1 coordinate 843,257, forward strand.
CACAGTGGACACAGGGACACAGTGGACACAATGACACAGTGGGCACAGTGACATAGAGGACACAGTGATATAGAGGACACAGTGACACAGTGGACACAGTGACATAGAGGACACAGTGACATAGAGGACACAGTTACATGGAGGACACAGTGTTACAGTGAACATGGTGACATAGAGGACACAGTGACATAGAGGACACAGTGACACAGTGGACACAGTGACATAGAGGACACAGTGGACACAGTGACACAGTGGACACAGGGACACAGTGGACTCAGGGACACAGTGGACTCGGGGACACAGTGGACACAATGACACAGTGGGCACAATGACACAGTGGGCACAGTGACATAGAGGACACAGGGACACAGTGGACACAGTGACATAGAGGACACAGGGACACAGTGACATAGAGGACACAGGGACACAGTGGACACAGTAACACAGAGGACACAGTGACAGAGGACATAGTGACACAGTGGACACATTGATACAGAGGACACAGTGGACATGGTGACACAGTGGACATGGTGACACAGTGGACACAGTGACACAGAGGACACAGTGACACAGAGGACACAGTGACACAGAGGACACAGTGACACCGAGGACACAATGACATAGTAGACATGGTGACATAGTGGACACAATAACCATAGTGGGCATGGTGACATAGTGGACATTTCTTGTGTCTAGGCCCAACCATGAGACATCCAATCTCTGTGCCTCACACATGCCGACCTTCCCATTATATTCTTTTCTTCTCTTACCTAAACAACACAAACTTGTCATTCCCGCTTCAGTGACCTCTCTGTCCTTAAAGTTCTGGAGCTGTGTTATGCCTTTGACCTTTACTTTCGACCCTACAGAGCAGAAGATTTTTATATCTTATTTACTGAAACCAATTCTTTTCAGGCACTATCCAGGAGATATCTCTAATGTTCACAATGACATAGAAATAAGGTATCTATTGTAGTGGTTTGAATAGGAATGCCCCTCACAAATGCACAGATTTGAATGTTTGGTTACCAGACCGTGACACTATTAGGAGGTGACCTTGTTGGTAGGTGTAGCCTTGTTAGAGGAAGTGTGTCACTGGGAGTAAGCTTTGGGGTTTTGAATGCTCAAGTCGAGCCCAGGGTCTTTTATTTCCTGCTGCCTACCTGTAGGGAACCATGGAGTTGGCCTGACCTAGCTGCTCAGAGAGGCAGGCATCATAGGTTTTTCAAGTTAGAGCCCATGGCTCCTGGGGCACAATATGCCTTCCAGTTCCTGAGAGACTGGCATGCTCCCTTGGGCAAGGAAGGGCTCATGCTCTTTGTGTTTCTCTGTAGACAAGGAACCATAGAAGCTTGACAGGACAATTGGTCTTAGACATTAATCTTGTGTACCCTGTATAGCTTGCAAACTTGTGTCCTGGCAACTGTATTAATCCTGGCAATTTCCATTATAATCTGTTTTTGATAATGGTATAGAAGGTTTGATATTCTCAATAAAATGGTCACAATCTCAGTGTTGCTGTAGCTCTCCAACCCAAGTTTGGTTTCATTCCTCACAGCCTATCACGTAACTTTGACCAGGTAAACTAGTGTGGCCTATCCAGATGTAGAACTCTCAACTACCTCTCCAGTAACATGTCTGCCTGCATGCTACCAAGCTTTTTGCCATGATGACAATGGACTAAACTTCTGAACCTGTAAGCCAGCCCCAATTAAATGCTTTCTTTGATAAGAGTTGACATGATCATGATATCTCTTCACAGCAATAAAACCTTAACTAAGACATCTATTAATACTTTCCTTTGATAGATGAGGAAAATAAGATTCTGAGTGGTTCACAAAAGTTGTCCAAATTGCTCAGCTAGTAAATAAGAGTCTTTAAAACTGTATTCTCAACACTATGCTTTCTCCATCCTCGGCCTTGTTTCATTTATACACTTTGCTCATTCGTTGAACTAATGTGCACCAAACTAAAATCACTAGTGGGCCTTGTGAGTACTTGCTACTATAGTATAAAATAGGATTAATAGGGAGTTGTTGAAAATTTTAATCCCAATCCAGGGTTTCTACTCCATCTTTAATTATTTAGTTCCTGGATAAAATACACATACAACCTTTATATTTACAATAAGCCTTAATAAGCACAAGAGCTGGGCAGATTTCTATCCTCTATGCTATTATGTCTATTTCCCAGCCAATAATTCTATTATATAATTTGCCATGTTTTGTCTGGGCTGCTCTTAACTCCAATTAGCCAACCCACGTGGCCATTATTTCATGACTCACCTAACCCTTGGCAACTTCGTCCTCTACCCCAAGCCCAGGAACCCTAAACCCTGCCTATGTCTCTTCTGCCCAGTTATTAGCTGTTGGCATCTTTATTCACCAATCAGAAATAATTTGGGGGCAAGGTCACATAGAGTTACATACAGACTCTCTCATCTCTGGGGCAACCAGGTCTTGAGGGCCTTCACTTAGCATTAAAATACATAGCAACAGACCAAATCTCAACAATAAGGAGAATAAGTAAAGTCTTAGTCAATGAAGACATGATGAAGGAGATAAGACAGTAGATTCAGGAATGATTATGATGCCTTTAGTCAACACCATGAACCAGGAGGATGGACTTAGCCATGAAGGCAGACTTTCCTATAGTGGACATGGTGTGTAGAAGTACCCATTACATCTATGTAAAGATGCACGTGAGGGCCAGAGGTACAATGGTTAGGAACATGCTCTTTGGTGTCATAAGTTGTTGGTCTTGAATTTGTGAGATTTCTTTGAGCAAGTTTACCTGCAGGTCTCTGGAATGGCCCGGACCAGTTCTCATATGGGGCTGAGGACTGATATGCATGTTTGATACCACAGAAGGCACAGCTAAATGGCTGCCAAAAAATTTAATGAAATAAAAAGATACCTCCACAAAGCCAGGCCCAACTATAAATAAGATGAATAACAATTGACCTCCAGGGGAAGAGAAATCTCCCTGAGAATTCCCCTCTTTTTCCTTTCCAGGTAAAAATGAAACACCTGTGATGTCTGCTGGTAGAAGCTTTAATCCTGATGCTGGCTTCCAGACTTATACTATTCAGACCCTTGATGGGCCAATGACAAGGACATCAAACAGCTAGAGATTGACATCACTAATCTGAAGAAATCCCTCATTTCATTTCCCTGTCTGAAATAATCTCCCAAAATTGCAAAGGACTTTATTGGACTTGATTTACTCTTCTACAATAGAAAAGACTGTGTACAGCTCTTGACTGTATACAGCCCTTAAAGAAGAATGCTGCCCTTACATAGACAAGACAGGGATGGTTAAAGAGAACATGAAAAAGGTCAGAGAAGGCCCGGAGAAAAGACAGAGAGAGAAAGAGAAGGATGAGAGCTGGTACAAGGACTGGTTTTCAACCTCTCCATGGTTGTCAATCCCACTTCCTCCCATCTTGGGACCATTAATTGGGTTATTTTTGCTGATTTCTTTTGGTCCCAGGCCTTAAATAGGCTGACTAACCTTGTGATACAACAGATAGATAATTTGATAGCAAAACCTATTCAGATACATTATCATAAGTTAGCTATGGAGGACCACGAGACTCAAGATGAGGTTGTTACTTTATCCAGGGTGTTCCTCAAACCCATCTCCACCCAACCTAAAAGAGGGGACTTCTGCCCCTAGACCAAGCAGAGAGGGACTACCCAGAACCCTCTCTGTCTGGCGATCTGAATTCTTGCTTAGGCTGCAAGGCTAAGCACTGCAAGGGAATATAAATAAAAGTTAAAAATATCTATCTGGGTTCCCTGAGGGACAAGCCTGACTGCATAGGGGTTGGTGTCAAAAGTATCCCCTCTCCAGGAAAAAGACATCGGGATGGGTATGGCCCTCATGCCTCATTGGACAATGACAGGAGGACCGGAGCCATTACAAGGTCTCCTTCAATTTTTAGAGGTCAGGCCTCTATCCCTGCCTTCACAAGAATAGAATCGCCAAGGCCCTTCTATACTTAGAGAAGGGAGGAGATGTCAGGAGCATCCCTGCATATACACTAAAGGCCTAAAATCAGCCATAGGCCTAAAATCAGCAATAGGCCTGACATACATGCATGCTAACACAAAGTCCTGGGTCTCTGTGGAAAAAACATTGAAACTGAAGGCTATAAGCTATTGTAAACAGGCAGCTTCTGTGGAAATTTACCAGACCGAGTAATCATAGGTCTTATAAATAGGCAGCCTCGGTAGATAGTACCAACTTAGATAAGGACAAGTGAATCATAGGCAGTGTCATAGTGACCTGTCCCCTGAACCTACTACACCCAGCTGATACCCTGTTTTGAAAGGTATCTATACTCCCCCTGAACACCTATGCTCCAGTGCCGTTCCCTTCCCCACATCCTGCCTTTTTGTGTTTATAACCTTTGTGTAAATAAGTAAACTACGATGTGATTTAAAAATAAAATAAAATCTCTTATTCAAAAAAAAAAAAGTTTACCTGCAGGTCTCAAGTTGTTGTGTTTATGATAGGACTCAGTAAAACCTACCTGAAAAAGTTATTGGAAGGACAGAATTAAACAAGTTTCATAAGATAGCTAGTACAATACCTAGAGTAGGTTGAGTCCATATTACATGTGAGTATCTTGTTTGTTCTTGTTTTATTAATGATGCAAATAGTAACAACATATGTGACTTCAGAATGTAAAGTATCTAGGTTTTTTGTAAGTGACTTTAGATGTTCTTGGTGTGTAAGCAGTGATACTGGAAGAGCACACAGAGAAGGCAGTGCAATTACCTTTGGGCTAGGCAGCTAGAGAGGTAGTATGAGAATATGGACAAATGGTAGATGGTGGAACTTGGGAAAACTGAGAAAGAAGATTCCAGAAGAGAGAAACTGTTCCCTTGCTAGAGATGGTTACTAGCATGCCAAAGTTAAGACCTATCTGTTGTTTCATTGTTCAAAGCATTGAGAAATTTATCAGTGTTTACATATTGAAAATTAAAAGCAAAGAAAGGCCAGATCATGGCTGTTGAGGTCTTGGACTTTGGAACAGAGGAAGAAGAAGGCTGAGGCCAGAGCAGTGGACAGAGGAAGAGAAGAAGGTAAAGATTTAAAAAGGCAGAGTAGAGAAAAGGCAAGCTGAGAGAAGGGAGGGTGGAGAGGGAAGGGGAGAGGAGGAGAGGAAAGGGGTAATTAAGAGAAGGGGAGGAGGGAAGAGAAGGGAGGAGAAGCAAAGGAAGGAGAAGGGAAACAAGGAAAGAAAAGAAGGGGATGGTGGAGGAAGAGAAGGGGGAGGGAGACCAAAGACACTGAATATAAAAAGCACTTAGGGAAGAGGGAGTCATTAATATCATCGAGGTGGCACCAAGATTCCTGTGTCCATTCTATGTCACATGCCACTCATACTTGTGACCTCATTTTGAGACAGCAAAGAATGACTATGAGGCAAAAGGGACATAATTCTCAGAGATCATCCAGGGCTAGAGATGAGAAGAAAAACTCCATGTGAAAGGTCAGTATGTCCGTGAAAGGACTCTGCATAGCCAGATCCCTTGAACTGTGAGGAGGGGCGCTGACTTCCAGAGGCTTTTCAAAAGCAAAGATGAACTTTGCCAGCTCAACTATCCCTGGACAGAGGCAGGTAGAAAGCCAGAAAGTTTGTCCCATCCTCCATACTTATGAGGGATTATGAGGGATAATCAGGACATGTTGAAAAGAAGCACAAGAAAATCAACACGCTAACCATCCGTGAATTCAAAGGTAAACACAAATACTATTGTCATCTATAATAGTTAACATTAATATTTATCTTCTCTGAGAGCCAGAAATGTACTGAATACAAAATTATGGCTTAAAACCAGGAAACCACTTGATAAGCTTAAGATCATTATTATGATTGACATCAAGAGTCTATACTCCCTATAACACCCTGAAAACTGAAAGTCATTAGATAACAGTGGGTAACTGCTCTACAAGGAGTTACCAAGAAGCTTGTCAAGGGCAGAGAAAAGAACAAAAAAACAATTTCCATACAATAAAAGAGAAAGTTGCCCAACACAGAGACATTTAACATGTGGGATCCTTGGCTAACACTACAAACACAATATTCCAAACTTTTAGACATTTTATGTTTCTGTGATGTTACAGGTGGGAAGCAGAATGCAGAAACAGGAAGTCATATGTCCAAGGGCATTTGCTTAGTGACTTGAGTCGAATTTAGAATTCCTAACTCTAGATTTCTCACTGAGCTCTCTTTCTGGGAATCTCTTCTCCGTGTTAGAGTACAGGGTTAATTATTCCTTTGAAGGAAATGATAAGGAAACTGAAACACAGACCACTACATTGGCATGGGGACGACTGAGGCTGGCACACAGCAGCAGTATCCCTGAGTGGCTGCCAGAGACCAGAACAAAAGTAGCAAGCTAGGTATACTCCAGGGGAGTGAGGTTCCAGAACAAAGACCATGGTACTCAAGGCAATGACCAATAGAACAGTGATGTGTATGCTAGGCCTGTACATTGTACATCCATAAAAAATACAGACATTAGTCTGAAATTAAAAAACAAAACACACATTTTCTTAAATATTGCCCATAGTTATAAACATTTCCTCTTTCAGCTGTTACTTGTTAGGTAATAACAACTTTGCAAAACATAGTCAGTAACAAAAATATAACTACACACACACAAAGTCTCCTGAGTCACCAAGACAGAGATCACAGAATATCTTGCCCAATGTGTAGCCCATGGCAGGCTTTCCAGTAGTAACACCCATGGTTATCTCATTTATGTAGCATTTTTATTCAGCTTCTTTTAATAACAGATAAAAACAGTGGAAATATAACTATAGATAGATGCATAAGAGAAAATATAAAATTATCAGACATAAAAATCCAAATATAACTGAATTTACTTAGTATAAAGATTAATAGCCTTTGGACTTTCTGGAGATTCAAGAGATGAGCACTGTATTGTAGCACAATGTAATCTTTATGGAGATATAAAATCATCTGGAAAGATTTTGAAACGTGTTATATCTTCTATTGAAAATGGCCAAAAAAAATACTAAAAATTTAAAAATTATCAAAAATTTACCTAAAAGTTTTGGATGAGAGAACTTACAAAACAGTCTTGCTCAGACTGTGACAATCCTTCTTGGTCTTTATCCTAAGACATCCAGTTCTCTATTATCCTGTATAATAAAAATAACCCTCAGAGTAAAATCTCTCATACACTCTGTATAATAAACAAAGCTCTACTGGTTTTCTTTACCTCACTGATGTGGTACATCTGTGGTATCATAGTCCCTAGATAGCTCTTTGAAGGAAGTTTCCTATTACGTATACTCGGAGGCCAGGAAAGAAGAGAGAGAATTAATGAGAGAAGCTCAGAGCGCACCTTGTTGCTTAAACAGCCACCTTCAAGTCCTGGTTTCCACATGGTGATCTTCTTTCTGAGCTCCCATGAGATGAGAGACAGTTTTAGGCAACATGTAAACTTTGGTCACCTTAACCTTGGATAGAGCACTCCAGCTCCTACTGGCTGCTGTACACCACCCTTTCCAGACTCATAGCCCCATTCTTTGCTCTTTCTTTTGACAATGTCAAAATTCTAGAAGACAGTAATCAAGTGCCATTTTCAGTGACAGAAGTTTATTACAATGATCTTCTGACCAACAGAAACAATGTAACTTGAAGAGACATCTTTTTTCATTCCCAAAAGAGCTCTTAGCAGACTCAAGGCAATCCTGGGAATGAGAGGTCAACTGTTATGCAAGACATGAGATTTAAATATCCCTGAGTGAGGAAGTAGGGGAGGATCTGCATCCAGTTACATCTCATAGAGTTGAGCAGGATGGACTCATCTCTCGTAAGAAAGAACCTGTGTCCCGTCCACCCTCAGAGTGGAATTCACAGTGGTCCTTGGTTCACGGTGCTATGGTAAGATCCTTCAGGAGCACAGTATTTACTAGGCGTTAGCTGGACAACAATCAGTTCCCCATCATTTATTTGGAGGTGTTCGCAGAGAGTATCAGTAGCATTTACAGTCAGGTAGACTCTATCTTTGAAGCCCAAATAGGTCACCACAGTGAAGATAACCCTTTGACCATTGTTCAGCATTGGCATAGAGATGGGACTTTGATCCTTCCGGTAATGAAGGTCAATCTTGACCTCCTGGAAAAAGGAGCCCTTCAGGTAGACGAGATAAAGCCCATCGCAGTTGATGATGACTGAATTGTTCTGCACCTCCATGGTTTGATATTCAGCCTTAGATAAGCTGATGAATAGTCTCCCATTTTCACATCCTAGAAAGAATTGAAAACAAGATTATCCCTAAGCAAAATATGAGATGAGAACCTTCCAGTGAGGCTAAATCAGATGAAGAAAAAGTAACAAGGAGGGAGACTTTGGGGAAAAAAAAAAAGGGGAAGAAAAAGCGCTGTGGTATACTGATGATCCGAACCAGCCGTGCCTATGGCATAGAGGGAAAGGCAGAGCCCATGTCAGTTTTCAAGAGAGTGTAAGGTGAGGTTTAGGAGTCAGAGCTGAGAGATTAAAGCCATTGTCACCTCAGACTTATGGCAGGACAGACAGATTCCAATATCCTCTGATTTTTTCAAAAGCAAGAAATGACAGTCATCTTCAATGCTGACTCTCCAGCTGCGTGCATAGACTACAACAAAGGTTGGCCGGGATGGGGCCTGCATTGCCTTGGTCCTGTCCACCCCTGATTATCTTAACTCAGAGCAACTGCATTTAGCCATTCCCAACACCTTTCCACCTGACCATGAAATCCCTATTTTCCACATGCCCCTGGGAATCAGATTCACTGATAGCATTGCTAAGTGGTCTTTGGCAGCAGTTCAATAAGCTTAGTTATGAAGTCAAGCACAGGATGCTTGTGGAATAAAAATGGGCACAGTCCTGGGAAGCAGGGAGAAACAGGACATGTCATGTGGTTCTTCCTTCTACCTCCTATAACTTGTGACTTGGGAAGAGTCACTGCCACGGAGAAAGAAAAGGAAGAGGAAGAAGGAAAAGATGGAAAAGAGAAAGAGGAAGAGGAGGGAGAAGAGGACCAGCTGCAGCTGGAAGGTTTGTGCCAGGCCTTTCCAGAAGCAAGCCCCAAAGCCCAAGTTTCTTACATCAGCCTGAATACTACCTTGAATGGCCAAGCAACCACATCGTATACACCTACTCTGGCTCATGGCCCTTGCTGATAGGAAATAACAGGCCCCTAGTGTTGACCCCAATTCAATAAGTCTTCCTTTGTACCAGACTCTGAAGGTGTACTTTGAATCAAAAACAAGAATGACTTATTGAGGGCAAAATGTACTTCCTGTAAAGCACAGATAGATTAATAAAACCTTGAAAACTCATATAGAAACTCCTGGTAGTTGGCTGTGGTCAAGGGCCCAAATGATATTTTTTGATCAAATTATTCGATTTTCTTCATATTTGGTCTCCCTGTCTCTCCTTAGGTATCATCATGTTACAAAATAGAACTGGCAGGTGTCTTACAGCCAGGCACCCTTAGACTCCATAGATGAAAACCAAATAAAATTCCTACCCAAAAAGTATTTCTGAGAGGATTAAAAAAGGCAAGTGCAGAGATAGGCATTTCTTTGGTTACTATTGCCCGTTTTTGTCCAATGTTTTTGTCCAATGATGACGATGATGATGATGATAATCAGACTCCAACAATTTGGAGATGCAACACTTTTCTAAGGGAAATGACAGATCCTATATTATGAAGAAAATTAAAACTACAGAAAAGAGCCTATTAAAGACATGGGTACAAGGCTATAAAGATGAGTCAGTCAATAAGGTGTCTGCTGCTGAAGATAAGGCTCTGAGCTCAGTTCTTCACATACACATACAGACACACATGCACATATGCGTACACACAAAGTCAGGTACAGTGACTCTGGACTATAATCAAATCTCTCAGGAGGCAAAGACAGGTGGATCCCTGGAGTTCACTGGCCAGCCTATTTGGCTAAACCAATGAGCTTCAGGTATGGTGAGAGAACTTGTCTCAAAATATAAGGTGAAGAGCACATTAGAAAGATACTCAATGTCAACCCCTGGCCTCCACATGCACATACACACACACACACATGTACCATCTATACACATAATAAGTATGGAGATATCAACTAAACTTTCAGTAATACTTACTGGTAACTGGTACTTTGAGTCTTTGGACTTGAGAGTACTTCTCCTAAGGGAGGGAAAAGATGGATATTTAGAGAAAAAGCAAAGGGAAATGGATACTTCAGCCCTCAGAAACAATACCCAACAAAATACGTAGCTTTTCCTGTGAGGATTTGACCCAGACTTGCTACATACCCTTTGTTTTTTCTCACTACACATCTCCTCTAATAGGATTGCTCTGCTCTACCACGCAAGCATCTGAACTCTGTCTCCATTTCTGTCAAACTCTTCTTTGGTTTATTACATTGGTTTACAGAGCTCCAGTTCTCCATTTAAATGTTAGCACCCTTAATAGGTCTCAAAACAACAACAACAACCAACCTCACAGACTCTCAGAACAAACTAGGAGAAAGTTCTAGAAGCTTTTTGTGTGCTTTCTCTTCCACTGCATCACAGGAGTAAACATATTCTGTTTTCAAGGGTCAATACAACCTGTCAGAACACAGTATGTTTCAATTGGTTTTAATTTATTTTTTGCATTAATTTATCTTGTACATGTGAGAGTGTGTGTGCATATGGGTCCCTGAGTGTGTGTGTGTGTGTGTGTGTGTGTGTGTGTGTGTGTGTTTAGAGGTCAGGATTCAGTCTCTCCTTCTATCATGTAAGTTCAGCATATCAATCTTGAGTCCTCAGGCTCAGTAGTAGATGTACTTTCTCATTAATTAGTTTTATGTAAAGTGTGTGTGTGTATGTGTGTGTGCATGTCAGAGGACAATTTTGTAGAATCAGTTCTCTCCTTCTACCTTTATATAGTTTCAGGGGCTTGGACTCAGGTTGTCAGGATTGGGACCAGTGCTCTTATCCACTGAGCCATCCCACCAGCCTAATTAGTGGTTTTTAAGCCTTGTATCTTTCCTTTCTCTTCAACAGCTTGAGAAACCTGAGTCAAGTCAGTGCATGGCAGTAAGAAGTAAAACGGTAAGAAACTTGACAAAAACTCATAGGACTTAGCAGTCAAAAGGCAAAGAAACTCAAAACGGAGTCAAATCATAACAAAGATGCAGAACCATATGAAAACTAGATTCATGTCCACTAAAAACAGAAACATCCCTGTACACACCGAGTTATCTCTCAATGAATGCACCAAGAAGCCAGTTACAGATGCTGTCTCTGAAAAAAAATAATTAATAGCCTGAGGTCATAAGTACTAGGGACCCTTTCTACAATTTTAGAGGCAAGCTATATGATATATTTATTCCCTACTAACAAAAACAAAAGGAGAAAAATGCCAACTATTCCTGCCAAGAACAACAGCCGCAAGGCTATTTTTGGCAGAAGATCCTGATCTGAGGCTCAAGACAAATTTGTTTTCCTGCCCTGAGCAGTGAAATCCCTGCTTCCCACTCTCCTGGCAGACTATTTAGCCGCAGTCAAGAGGATTCCACTGGGGACTCCCCACACAAATGAGGAATCCCCTACTTCTCTTTTAAACAGGATCACAGGCCTTCCTGGGCTAAAATCAACAGGCTGCATAGGAAAGAGAGAGGGCTTTCCCAGAGCCCCACTGGTCCCTGGACTAAAGAAAATCAAGATTCGAAGCAGTGTGGGAGAAAGGTTGCCTTGGAGTCTTGGCTCCCAGTCCTTTGTACGCTGTTCCTTGGTGCTTTAGGGAGTGTGCTAGAAGAAGACCTCTCAAAAGACCTACTACTCCTGCCACCATAATCCCCTAGACAAATAAACTCCCCTGTGCTCCTAACTTGTTGTCAAAATCATCTATATAGTGCTCAGCACAGCTCTCAGCTCTTGGGTTCTGATACCAGAAAAACAAGTACTGGGTGATCTTAGATTAAGTATCACAATCTCCCTGGGCATCAAATTGACCTCTTTAAAAATCATTACAACACTGTGGGTATCCATGTCAGGACCAGCTTCCCATGCAGTAGCTTCCCATGGTATCTATACTTAAACTACCCCCAAAGAGCAATAAATACATTAACAAACAAACAAGAAAACAAAATAAAACTAGTCAGCAAGGTGGCACACACCTTTAATTCCAACAAAAGAGGCAGAGATGGATCTTGTCCTGGTCTACATAGCAAGCTCAGATTGTGTCTCAAAACAAAACAAAATTGACAACTCCAAGTTAATGAGTTAACTGAAAGTGAAAACAACAGGACATTTCCCCATTCACAAATGTACTTCACACTCTCTGATCTCAAAAGTCCTTGTGACTTGATTTTTTTTTCCTTTTCTTGTTTTTTTTTTTGTTTGTTTGTTTGTTTGGTTGGTTGATTGGTTTTTGTTTTGTTTTGTTTTTTTATTCTTGTTGTTTTGTTTTTTGCTTTTTCTGTTTTGCTTTGTTATTTTGTTTTGTTTTTGTGGTGCTGGGGATTGACCTTTCACACTCTAAGAAAATGCTTCCCCAGACCTCCTACCACCAAGCTACACCTCAAGCCCTTCTAAAAACCCTTTGATTATCACAGTATCTTGTCAACTTTAAATTCACTAGGCACATGGTTTGAGTATTTTTACTGACTTTGTGAAAGACTCTAAAAGGTTCCTGTACAGTGTGTGTGTGTGTGTGTGTGTGTGTGTGTGTGGTGTGTGTGTGTATAGATTATCTTTTTGTTGTCCTGATGTTGTAGGAAGAACTATGACCAAAAGGGCATCTTCTGGGACTGAAATGTCAAGAGACAGCTAGGAAAGCATATATGACTTCCTCCACTAGTTTGATCTTCTGCAACCTCTAACATCCTGTTCCTTCTCCCAAAGGTCACCTAGAGTGGAAATTAGCATATCCTCAGAAACCTCTTAGAAACAACCATTTAGTGGATTCAGGTAATTCTGTGTACTGGAAAAAGATGATACTTCCTGCTCCCTGAACTTTTTCTGCTCTCATTCTGGGCACCTGATGTTCAGCACCAGCTACCCAGCTGCCCAGAGGAACCCCTGCACCTCCCAGAGTCACCCAACCCTTCCCAGAGAGATTCCTACATTTCCCAGAGACACTCTACAATATTAAGAGACACTGCTCAGAGACATTCCATGCAGTTCAAAGATATCCCCACAGTTTCAAAGCCAATATTATGTTTGACCTGACTACAACCTTGTATTCACACTTCACACATATCTTTTTTGTGACTTATGATTAAACCAACTATTTTCTCTAATCCCCATTCCTTTAGATAAAGAATCTGATGGAGCAAGACAAAAAGCAGATTTGATGGACTTGGGTTTGTTTCAAATTGTGACTTCTCTGGTTTTGTGAATTTGGAAAAGACATAAACCATTTCTGGCATTAGCTTTCATAAACACATACACACACACACACACACACACACACACACACACACACATAGAGCAAGCATGCATGCACAATGATTCAGTTACACTATAACTGGAATGCCCCAAAGAGCTAACTGTGAAAGTTTAAGGAAAGTAATGTAGCAGTTTGCTGACACATGATAATTGCTCAGAAATGCTTGGTTATTCCCTTCTCATTTTCTACTTATATGTTTTTGCCCATCAGAATCACAACCTCAGGCCCAAATCAGATCCTTGATACTTGATTGCTTTATCCCCATACCAAAATATTTTAAGTCATTCTGTTCATACAAAAACTTAGAGAGGCTAAGGTCTTAACTGCCAATACTTGGATGCAACTAAAGGTTCTGGAGAAGGTGAAACTATGGAGCAGCTACAAGGTGACCATTATTTTCAGTGCTAACAAGAAATGATTCATCTGGCCATGAAAAGCTGTGGAGGAAAGTTCACTTTGTATATCTGTATAAAAGAACCACCAGTGAAGACTACACTCTGTGCAACTCCAGTTGTAGCAAAACTACAATAAAATAACTGGGAAGGGCTGAGCAGGGGCAACACAGGAGATGTTTGAGGATAGTGAAGCTATAATGGGGGGATATATGTCACCATACATTAGTCAAACCCACAGGATATAGAAAATACAATATCAAAAGTGAACCCTATAATAAAACAAAAATCACTCTTGATTGATGATATCTTCAATGGCTATAATATTAGAGTTTTTTATGTGACCATTAGAAAATTATATTAACTTGCTAATTTTCAGTTTCTTATCTATGAAGTGGGAATAGAAAAAATCTATTGTCTCAGAAGGCTGGTGTCAGGTTAAATGAGATAATATGTGTGAATGGTTAACACCTGACATGAAATATTTAAGGGGTCAACAAATATCAGCCATTATTCTTTGATACACAGAAAACAAAATCTATGTAATTTTTATAATTTATTCTACATAATATTGTGTTTTATATGTGAAAAAGGAAAAATAAAAAAAATTTTAAAACGGAAGAATAAATTAAAGAACATATCAAAACTACCAAAGTCCTTGATACAAGTTCTCTGACTATCTGTAACCCAGAGAGGACCTGGGCTCATGTGAAAACAATCCAAAGACATCTGGTCTACCTCCACATAGTAAACACCATGTCTGAATACAAAGAAGAGCAAAATTGCCCCAGAGTATCTGCAGATGCTAAGGAAACAGAGAGATGTCAAAAAGATAGAGGGTTTTCACATAACCACAGCTTACAGAATAGTTTCTTTATTCTACAGAGTGTGAAGGTCTCTCATCACAAGTGAAGAGCAAAGTTCAGAATCATCCAGCACTGAGTACAGCCTCAGGGTTTCAATAGGATTGTCTCAGAAGCACCAAAGGATACCGAAAAAGCCATCTTTGTGTTGAAGATAATGCCTCAGAGGAAGAAATTAAAGACCATGGAAGTGAAGACAATTAACTCCTGTCCTCAATTCTACTTCAATTTTCCTTGTATCATCCAGTGATTTTTTTTCCTCTTTTCTCTTCCCTCGCTAGGGATTCAATCTAAGGCCTTGCCCATCTAAGGCAGGTGTTCTTCACTGAGCTGTAACCCTGCTCTTTCTTTTTTATTTTAAGAGAGGGTCTCACTAAGTTACCCAGGGGGGTCTTAAGCTTATTTTCTATCTCAGGATACTCCTGCCTCAGCCTCCTAACTGGAGACTATAGCTTTATGTCTCCAGATCTAACTTTAATATTCATGTGCATACAAATATAAAAGGAAGAGAAACTGCCTTGAAGATTGTATTAATATTCCACTCATGTGCTCTTGTATCCACTTCAGCACTAGCCTGGGAGGAAAAAAAAAAAAATAAGTTGCCACAGCAGATTGACAATGACCTCATCATGATGGCATCTAGAGAAAACCCAGAATTCATGCTTTCTCCTCTGGGTATCAGATGTGCCACAGATGAAGAAAATAAGGAAGGAAGTAAGAAAGGAAGGGAAGAACAAAGGAAAGGAGGGAGGGAGGAAAGGAGGGAGGAACAGGCAAGCAAGTGAGCCCAGGAACAACTAAGTACCTAGGTGACCAATACAAGGAATTTGACAACTGATAATGTCATATGTATATGTAATGCCTGGGAACAGATGATGACACTACAGGAAGATGTGTCTAATGCTGAGATGCATTAGAGTCTTCTAGGAGAGTTATAAAAATAAGAAGTAGAGATGCTCGACTTACTCACAAAGGCCCTGGCTCTAAAAGTCTGAATCACCAGGCACAGTGGCACATGCGTTTAGTAGCAGCAGAGAGGCAAAGGCAGGTGGATCTCTGTGAGTTTGAGGTCAGCCTGGTATATGTGGCCATTTCCAAGCCAATCAGGACCTACACAGTAAGTCCCTATCCCAAAGAAAAATGCAAAGTGTGGGTGGAGCAAGAAGTATACAAGAATCCAGCCTTCCCAGTTTGAAAATCATTGTACTAACCTGTCAATGTCTAAAGATTTTTCAATAAACCCTGTAGGGAAAAAATGCTTGCTGTTCACTGAAAGCTGTTCAATAGTTGAAGAATGATATGATTACCATATTATTTGATAGTTTGGCTAGAGGCAGTAGCAAGTTATTAGGTATTGCTTGACAGATAATGTCAGGTCATATCTGTTCTGCAAATAGCATAATTTTGCTTTTCTTTAAACCTGAATAAAATTCCATTCTATATATGTACTATTTTCCTTAAATTATTCACATGTCATTGTGTTAAATGAAATAAGCCAGGTCCACAGGGACAAATACTGCATGTTTTCTCTAATAATGTGGAGTCTATATTTATGTGTAGCTCATAAAAATAGAAAAAGGATCATGAGAGGGAAAGGAGATTCTAAAAGAGGAAGAAGGAGAACACACATGAGAGTGAAAGGTACCATTTGGGGATAGGAACAGGACCAGAAAGTCATGGGAATGGTTGACAGTGAAGGTCAGTGAGCAGGGCCAATAAGAACAGAGTATAGTGATACAAATATATATAAAATAAAAGTGCTGCAGTGAGGGGCTGGAGAGACAGCTCAGCAGTTAAGAGTACTGACTGCTCTTCTAGAGGTCCTGAGTTCAATTCCCAGAACCCACATGGCAGCTCACAACAGTCTATTACTCCACTTCCAGGGGATCCAACAGCCTCACACAGACAAATGTACATCCAAGCAAAACACCAATGAACATAAAAATCAATATAAATAAATAAATAAATCGTTCCAACAGAATCAACTAACCTGGACCCTTATGGCTCTCAGAGACTAAACCACCAACCAAAGAATATACATGGGCTGGACTTAGGCCTCCCTGAGATGTGCAGCTTGGTCTTCATGTGAGTCCCAAACATCTGAAGTGGGGGCTGTCCCACAATCTATTGCCTGCCTGTGGGACATGCTCTTCTGACTTGGCTGCCTTGTCTGGCTTCAGTGGAAGAGGAAGCACCTAGCCTCACAGAGATTTGAGGTGCCAGGGTTGGGGAGATATGGAGGTGAGGTCCCCACTGGTTCAGAGAAAAAGGGGAGGAACGGCTTGTGGGAGGGGGCAACCTGGAGGAGGCAGTGAGTGGGATGTAAAATGAATAAATAAAATAAATAAATAAATAATAAAATTTTAAATGCTGCAGTGATAGTCTTTACTTGTATGTTAACTAAAACAAACTGATAAAAAGAACAAAAATATTTTAAAACTGAAAATGAACATCTCTATGAGACAGCCATTATACTCAACTCACAAAGTGAACACAAAGCTAGGACATATGCATTCCTTGGTTTTGGCAAACTTGTGTTCCATTCATAAAAGTGGTCTTTCTACATGAAGCCTTTAGGAATTATCAACAAGCAGTGTGCTTCATAGAGTCCCAGACAATGAAAACAAAAACTATCTCATGGTTTGATAGCATAAGGAGAAAGTACCTGGAACTAGGTTTTGAAAGAGGGAAGACACAGAGCAGCAAATGAGCCACAATTTGCCAAAAGAAAGACCTACAATAAGGCTATTCTCTGTGTATTTGAGACAGGGGAAACAAAGAACTGGGAACTTCTAATAGTACCAAGCACTGAGATAATCTTGTTGCAATTCATCACTCCCCTATCCTCCACCCCAACTTAAAATCACCCTGCAGCGATCATATGTAGAAATTAGCAATAGGAAAATGAGAATCAATGCTGTTTAGAACTTGTTAGGGAGTAAAAGGTACTAAGTTCAGAGTTACAGTAGTCACTCTTCTCTTGATTCCAGGATCCCTTAGAAATAAAAAGTTCATTAAAAACTTCTCCAGCTGTTCATACCGAGAGGTTGATGATGTTTTAAGAGATCATCTTTGGAAAGTGTCAGCTTCTGGTTCTGACTCAGTAGAATATGACATAATGCTGTTGACCTTATAGTCATCTGGCATTTGTCTGGAAGAAGACTATCTGTATCAGGAGCAAATGTTACTCATCAAATATGAAACCAGGAAGTAGGCTCTGCAGTCATATATGGAACTTGCTATTCCTTACTCAATATCAGGGCACAATTTGAAGATCTCAAAGGAGCATATGAATGAGCTGTGAGTCACTTGAGGAGACTGGGAAAACTCTGTGACAGTGTTCCCTTAGTGCACCATGCCACCTCCACTGTGACAGAGTTGATGTTCCCACCTTGAGCTTACCATCGAGATCTGAGAAGTCATGAAAGCACCACCTAATAAATTCTTATGCTGCGTCTCAAAACAGAAAAGTGGGATTTTTCACACTTCCACACTACAGTGGACTGGGAGACTAGATTTCTTTGCTTGAGGACTTACTGTGTAGTTCATGGAAGCAGTCTGTTGCAAACAGTGGACTCTGCTTCTGATCAAAAAAGCTCATAACCTTGTTTAGGGAAAGGATTGGAAATAGGAATAAGGCAAAAACTTAGCCAATAAATTTTCAATATTCATAAAAATGTGTCCCTAAGTTGTACTCTCTTAGAGACAAAGGCAGTAGCTTTGAAAACCTTGATTTTAAAAAAGTTTATAGATTTTTGTGACCCCAAAGAGAAGCTATGTTAATTATTTTCCAAAACATGTTCACCCTGAATATGTCTGTTAACTGCGTTTTTCATGCAACCTCTCCTTAACTCAGCTTTGCCTTCTTCCCCTCTACACCACCTGCTGATAACCTAGTGGCCTTCCCTTTAACCATTTCCTCTCTTCTTGTAAAACTATTTAGTGATGGATGTATGTGGCTCCCTGGAGAAACTCACCACTTTCTATCCCAGAGAACATGGACTGTGGTTTCATTGTCTCTGTTTTCTAAGAGTCATCTCAGATATTCAACTAAACAACAAAAACAGCCAGAAGTATGCATGCAACCTGAACAATAAAATACATGAAAAAGTGACCTAACACTTTTGACTATGACTGACCTAACACACTAACTCTTTGAATATCTTCAAAGGCAGGATGTTCTTGTGCTAGAATTTCATACTCTAAGTTAGATGCAGAATTTCTTGAATAACACCGACAGAGGGATCTACTGAAACATTTCTCCCTTCCTCCCTCAGTGATTGAGAAAGTATCCACTAAAATATTCTTGCATTAGTTTAATGTCTAAGCAACTGGAAGAGTAAGTTCATAATGCACCCACCATGTCACCATACTTCCTATCAGCTCTCAAACATAATGGCACTCAGTAATCAAATATTTGCTGACCAAGATGGTCAGTTTCAACAACCATGGGCAATGCACAGTGACATTGTCAGCTTTTATGTGACTATATATAGCTGCTGGCCTAGGTCCAGTCATGGTTGTTAAAACTGTGTTGGTCATCTTTGAGTAGAAGTTATCCACTTCTAGTCTCATTTACTGTACAAGAAGAAGGAACCACTTGTAGTGACAACTTTGGAATTTTTCTTTCTTTAAAAAATACACAGAAATATTATAAGACTATGTTTTCTTTTTAATCCCATGTATGGATATATGTGCTTCAGATTGTCCACAGCAGCTGATTATGATTTGCCTTGTGCTCTAGCACGGGCATGATTTTGCCAGTGGCCCATAGTTTCTGCAATTGTGTGATGTTGGGAATTCTGGGGACTTTCCAGAGGATATAAAAATCTAGGGCCTTGAGAGGCAAGGTAGGTTGTTGGTTGATTGTGTGGGTTGTTGGTTGATTGTTGGTTGTTGTTGCTTATGGTTTGTTAAGTAATCATGCATAAAGAAAAAACAAGAAGAAATTAGATATCCTGACAGCAAAGATCAAACTTGTCCCAAGGAACTCGATGCCCTAATCAACAAGAGGTAGTCTAATGATAATGTCAATCCCTTACTTTTCTAACCCTTTTTTCCCTCCTATCTAGTGTTAGAGGATTGAAGGGGTGGGAAAACAGTAGACAGGGATGGAAGAAAGAACTCACAAAGTAGCTAACACAGACAACTACTGCCTTAAAAGGCAACCTAGTAGAGTGGATTGGGCATCAGACTAGCAGTAGGATTTCCTGGTTTCTTTACCAGAACAAGCCCTTTCCCTTTCTGGCCTTTCACCATCCTCATCTTGTTGTCCAACCTCAATTAAAACAACTGCATTGCAGTGCCTTATGACAGCTCCATTGCAGAAGTTCATCAAATCACATCATGGAATTCCAAAGAGTAATCCACAAGTGTTATGTGACAAGCAGACCTTCTGGACCACAGATCTGTAAACAGACCCCTCTGATGCAAGAAAAGCAGCAGGCCTTTTCTTCCCAGCAGGAGTTTCCTCTACTGATCAGGAACACTCCTAGCTGTGCCTGGTCCAGCACTGCTGCTAGCCCGCATTTGCATGAGGCTGGACTCTCAGCATGTGTTGAGGGAAAACAGAGATTGGTGAAGGGTAAAACTGTCAGATTACAGCACTGGGAAAATGCTGTGGTGACAACAATGGCATTTTCAACTAAAACTTTACAGCCAATTAATAGAAAACAACTGTGTAAGGCAAGAGGAAAGGATCCTCCACACTTTTCAAAACCCAACTGACAGCAAGGCATGTGTAATTCCTTACTAATCTTTGCCATGCTTGGCTACTGAGTGCTTGTCATGTGCCCTACTATTCTCCTTTAACTTCTTGTCCCACTCGGTTACAAACGTCATCAGAACAGGAGGGCCATATCTCTCTTGTTCACCAGTTTGCCCTAAATGCCTGACAGGAAACCAATGCTCAGTGAACACTAATTTAAAAGAAAAAAAAAAATGAATAAATGGTTTCACTTGGGTTGAAAAGCATGCTCTTCAAAATGCATGTTTCCCTAAAAACTGAGAACGTGTCCTTATTTGGAAATAGATCTGCAGAGAGTTTTCACAAAAATGAATAGTCAAAATGACATCAACAGGATTAGGGTGGATCCTAAATCCAATAAGATTGGTGCCCTTCAAAGAAAGAGAGAGGCTCCATAGAGATGAGGAGGTTGCCTTGTGATAATCGGGGCAGAGGCTGGTGTGAAACCAAAGAACATGAGGATTTGTAGGAACCACCCAAAACAAGAGAGTAATGAGGAAGAAGTCTTGCCTAAAGCATTCAGTGACAGCATGACCTTTCTGGTATCTCTAGCTTTCATAGTTGTGAGAATCAATTCCTGTTGTTTTAAGCCACCCAGATTGTGATAATTAGCTACAGATGCCCCAGCAAACACTGAAGAGTTGAATGTGTGTTTGCAGGTAGTGTAGAGACCACACAACAAATCATCATATTAACTACTTGATGTCTATTGGTGTCTAATAGAACTAGAAAGACCTAAACAGTTATACAGCCCAGTCTCCTTCCTGTTTAAAAAGAAAAAGAGGAGGAGGAAGAGGACTGGAAAAACAAATGCAGACCAGCTTCTCTCTCTATCAGAACATGTCATGCAGGCGATGGTGTGTTTTCTGAAAGGACCTTGTAAGATATTATGTAATTGTTAAAGCTGCATTAACCACATTATCTATTTTGGTGTAAGTAGCTGTAAGTCTTTCTTCTGTGACAGAGCATAAATCCTTCCATCTTTCTTCAAAGGCAACTAATGTCAGACAGGAAAGTGTAATTTTAAAACAGTCAGGAAGATTCTTAAAAGTTCAGAGTTCTGAGATCACAGGCAAGTGTAACAGAAAGAGGCAAGATTAGGATTTTGACCTTCATTCCCAGCCCTGATCTCTCTCTGCAAACCTTGACAAGCCACTTGCTTCAGATTTCCCCAGCGTTAAAGAGCACCACCATGACATTTCTACCTATCTCCAAGGACACAGTAAAGAAGAGAAGCCAGAAGTAGGGGGAAAAAACTAGGCCAAATTGAGGGACATTATCATGAGTGACATTACTCAACACCTTCCCCACCCCCATGTCTACTCTCTGATCCCAAGAGTTCTGATTTTCCCAGACTTCATTATACCACACACAATATCTTTAGGGGTCTTAGAATCTGCAAGCATGAGGTACCTAACACACAAATAATTCTGAATACATTTTCATTACTAAACTGTAAGATACGTTTTGCAATTTATTTTATAATGCAGAAAGGCATTATTTCCCTCCCTTGCTGACTATATTGATGTTGCTTTTTCGTTTGTAATATTAACCTAAATTTTATAATATTAGGATCTTTGTCTGACTACTTATCCTGGATTCTAGGCACATGTTGCTGTCTGCAGGGAAGCCCAGCCCTCAGTGTACATCATTCAAACCCACCAGAGCCCTCAATTTCCCACCAACACAATGCTATACTTTGTAATGAAGGCTTTGATCCATAATGTTTATTAAACAGTATGGAAATAATTAAAGTAGGGGTCTCTTTTCTCTTTGTTAGTTCATGGAAAGACTTTAAAATGTTATCAAAGTCAAATAAATTTATACAAATTAACCCACCCATGAGACATTTCAGAATGAAGGCTCTCTTAAAAAGAAATCTGTGACTCAGGTTATCTGCATTTCCAATATTGTGAGTCAGAACACATGTTTCTTGTAAATATGATTTTTCTGCTGTTTGACACCCAAGTCTCTGGGGAATTGGAAGACGAGAATGAAGGTCAATAGAAATAGAAATAATCTGGTCTCTGTATTTAAATACTGTAACTTTAATATTTTTTAAAACAATTGACTTATTTGTTCATTTAAAAGTATGTGTCTAGCTGAGCTTTTGTGCACCACATGTGTGCATGTGCCTACAGAGGACAGAAGAAGGGATCAGATCCCTTGAAACCTGAATTACAGTGGCTGGGAGCCACTTCAAATGGGTGGGAACCAAAGGAGGTCCTCAGAATGGGAATAAGCACTCTTAGCCACTAAGCCATCTCTGTAGCCCTGAATTCTAGACTTTTGAACCATTTTAACCAGACACTAAACCTAATAACACTTCATGACTTCATAAATTCTCTCCTTCTGTCTTCTTTTATTCTCAACTACAGCCATAAACAACTCTTAATTAGAAACCTATGTTTAAAAAAATAAAAAACAGAACTCTTTTTTTATTTTAATTCCCAAATTTTCAATATAGAAATCAGGTCTATAGAAGCCATAGACCTTACATGGTATGCCTGCTGAGTTAAGAGGTATAGTTGAGTGTCTCCATGCACACACACACACACACACACACACACACACACTCTACAAAGCAAAACTATGATTCAGTGTGGTTATGAAAATGTGCCCATGAATAGTAATAATAACCTCATCATTTACAAAACTCAGTACTCAAATGTGTGAACCTCCCAACCAAGGTCCAACTTCAAAAGTATTAAACCGACACCTAGGGAATTTACTCAGGATCCTGAAGTTAATAGCCTGGAACCAGCTGGGCTTCTGGTTCCTGGTGCCCCATGTATTTGTCCTTCAATGCCTGGCCCCAAAGTCTAAGATGATTTTCTGTATTTGCACATAACAAAGTATTTTCACTCTTTATTTGAAAAGTATCAAAACTAGAAAAGCACAGGACATTAGAGATCCCAAATTCACAGTAATTCTTGTTTCTTTCACCAGTGACTATGGAGAGAGAAGCATGCTGTGTGTTGTCATTGCATTTTCATGTGTTTCAAGTGTTTCATGGTCAGGTGTGTATTTGTGTTTATATGTGTATTTGTGTGTAATGTTTTTTCAGCATAACTCCATTTACACTATGCTATCCTATAGTAAAGACGCCAGTCAGAATATACATATACCTAAATTGCTCATTTAGAAAATATCATCACTGTGTGAGCAAGATTAATATTGCCTAATAGTGCTTGTCCTCATCTATGTGAATGAGCACTTGGTTCCCAAGAAGTTGGTTTCCTTTTAGGTCAACAGAGGTTACTAAATGAATTCAGTTAAGGAGAAAGTGGGCAGGCTGCCTCAAGTCATAAGAGGATGGTTAGTTTTACAGTGGTGCCCCCTAGTGCCAGGTGAAATTAGGTTAATTTCTTTAGATCCTGTGCAAGAAGGAAACTGGAGAAGCATCCCTGTTGGTAACCCCTGCCTTTGTCATAGAATGGAGTAAATCGGTTCACAAGATCTTTTGCCATCCATGCCTGCCTAGATCTTCAGTTTTATCTCCTATCCTCTTTCTCTATGAATACTCAATTTCAACCATATTGAATGACTTGCTATTCTGCCCACCTATCCCCATCCCTCCTGTCTGTGGAGGAAATTCCACTCTTAACTTTAACATCAGCTGAAATATGCTATCTTTTCCCTCAGAAACCCTTGACTCTCCACAAATATGCTCAGACATCTTAGGCAACCCCTTCTCCCTCAGTTCCTTTTTCTACTGTCCCCTGAGCAACTCTCCACATATTTGTCATCTTTTTGCCTCACCTCAACTCTTGACCATTAATGCAAAGAGTTTAAAAAAAAAACTACTCCAATGCAGTTTTTATTCTGAATCGTCAAATAATATCCTATACAAAAAAGCATTCAGAATGAATGTAAGGTTGCTTTAACTGATAAGATCAAGTACAGAAGTCAAAATTATCCAGTTAATTAAGAAGGTAGGTGATCATGAGCAATTAACTTACATTCTTTGGGTTTTTGTTTTCTCATCAAATACTATGGCTAATAGCTACTCAACAGTCTAGGGTCTCTGGACCCTTTCATTAACATCTACCATCAAAGCCTCAAAATCCTTCTGGATGAATTAATTCAATAGTCCAAATGTTCTGTTTTTAAATCTCAAAGACTTTCTCAGAGAAAGCAAATTCTACTCGAATTTGAAGTTATTTTATGTATGTGATTGAATAATTTCTAAGAAAAAGGACATGATAGATTACATGTAGACATTTAAATTAAATTAATTGTAAACCAAGATTCAAGGCAAATTCCTCTTTCCAGTATTTAACAATGACAACAACAAAAAAAAAAAATTGGAGTTTTATAATACAAAACATCACCAAGAAACTGAATTCTAACTCTGGCTCCCCTTGACACAGATCACTTCTGCTTTTCCTAACAGAAACAAGAGACAAGAAGATGGGATTTGCTAAGGAAAAAGTTCTTAACTATACAAGGTCATGGTCAAGGTGACATGGAGCTTGGAAGACTTCAACAGCCCTAGGACACCAAAATATAACTTACAGCTGGGGAGATAGCTCAGATGATAAAGTATTTGCCTAGAAAATATGAGAACCTAAATTCAGCTCCCAGGACCCTCGTTAAGAAGTCAGACATAAGAGTGTGCACTTGGAATCCTAGTCCTGTGAAGGCAGAGACTGGAGGATCTCTGGGTCTCAGTCACCAGTGAAGTCTAATTGATACACCCCAGACCAATGAGTGATGTTATCTTAAATCAAGGGTAAGGCATTGCTGAGGATGACCTTAGAGGTTGTTCTCTGGCCTCCACACACAATTGCACATACACATGCAGCCATGTACACAAAAGCAAGTACCTGCACATAAACATATACACGCCCACAAAAACCACATTAAAAATAATAAAAATAAAGAGCTTCTCACCTTCCTAGACCAGTTTTCCCTCTGCCTATTGCTTCCTAGTTAAAGTCCCAGGTAAGACTATAAGCCTGGCACTTAAAATGGTACCCCAGGGTAATGTCCAATCTGCAACAAGGCAGCAACAGCAGTATTCCATTTTATAATTCAAATCTGTGATATTCTAGAGTGTTTGTGTCTTTCCTCATTCTAAGCAAGGTATTTTGTGAACTACAGGGAGTATAAATTAAGTACACATGATAATACGATTTCTTCCAGGCCAGTCTTTAGAGGCAAAAATATTTGCACATTTAGGCACAAAAATCTGCTAATGTACGTTTTCTGTTCCTTGAGCCCCTCAGGTCTGTTCTTTGAGAGATGACACGCTCATTAGCTGAGGAGCAGAAAGAGACCTCAATGTCCATCTCATACAACCATCCAGTTACTGAGGAGAAAACCAAATCCCAAAGGAAATCATGAACTGTAGAAGATGCGGGTATGGGCTGTCTTTGGGTGGGAAGGGGAGGGAATACTACAAAAACAAAAGCTGTTTTTTGTGTATGTCAATAAAATCTAACCCAGTCATTATTGTTGCTAAATCAGCTTCAAGGGAAATTTGACTGCCTGGTAGAGTTTAGAAGCTGTAACTTTGCAATCTTGAATGTAGGAAATTAAGGCTAGAAAAAAAAAAGTAAAGCTAAGAAATAAGGGGAAAGGAAAGAAACAGGATTCTTTTCAAAATACCCTTCTACAACAGAAAACCCTAGTTTTCCTGGGCATAGACCTTATAAGCATTGCAGTTCACTTCCCCTGACACCTCACTACATGTGTCTCCCAGGACAGGTTCCATTTCGCCAGCCTCACCACCTGGTCCACCCACAACCATAATGCCAAACATTAATGTTTTAAAGGTTACCAGTCCCTTTGTCAAAGGGATTATCTTCCTCCTTCTCGTCTCTTCCCTATCAATACATTTTGACCAAGTTCCAGGGAAAAATACACACTACCTATCTATCTATCCCCTTAATAAGTGAGATTAAATATACTGGTCCATTATACTGCCCAGGTCCAAGAACAGTATCAAATGTTGAGATAGACAAGTTCCCAAATCTTCTCTATCAAGAGCAGCAAGGTTGCTTATTTCATGAGCAATCAGCTTCAATGTCCAATTTATATCTCCTGGTTTTGATTTCATTTCTGAGCCAAGACCACAGAAAACAAATTCCCTCCTAGACTGCTGCTTACCTCAAGGACCTACGTGGCTTTGGCTTTACTTCCCACCTCTGCCGCAGAGTTTCTGGGTGACTTGAAGAAAGGACCCGAATTCTTACCGTGCCCTGGGTAAGACTGTCCACGGAGGTCCCAGACACGAGTAGTTTACCCCGTGTTTCACTTTTTGTTTTCTCCTGCCCTTGCCTGATGCCCTAGTGTGCCTTGTTACACTACACTGGGGTCTTGCGTCCTTCTCATCCCACAGAATGACGAAACACACGGCCCTGTGGTTGTTTGAAAAGTCTCAAGACTCCCAGACCTATTCAAGGCACAGCTGGTCTATTTTTGGTTACCCTGTTTGCTTTCTTAGAAAAGCCCGATTCCGGTCTCGTCCTAGAGATCCCACCATGAACAAATTACTCTACCCTAGCACCTTCTCCCCAAAGTGCCTACAACATTTTCATCCACAGTCCTACACAGAGAGCTATGTGGAGTGGAGAGAAGAGGACCAGGATGGTGCGGCTCTAATTGGCCATGCAGGCTTGAGCACGGTACCAACTACACTTGCGGGGCCCAAGGGACAAGCACCGTACACCCGCTCAGCCGTCATGAAGACATACGCTTTCGCCAGCTTCTATTTATCAAACCCCACTTCCTGTACACAGAGACAAGCCCAGGCATTTGCCTGGACTGCTCGTCATATCCTGGTTTAATTTGAGGTAGCTGTGTCTCTGATGTGGCCATTAAAAAGAAGTTCTGTTCTGTCTGTCATCCACCAGGGAATGATTTCCTGACATAAAGCAACTGCTGGGAAACAAGAATTACGAGGCCTGATCCAACATGGAATTTTGGGGAGACTGCAGAATCACCTGCGGTGAACATATAAAGAACATACGAGCAAACAAAGCTTTGAGATTAAGTCATTGATGTAAACGCCAGAGCAAACAAACGTGCACACACATTGCTGCAGTCCTTCAGGTACGAACGAGGTCGGTGATAGGCGAGGACTTCATCCTAAAACCTTCAGAAATTTTTTTTTTAAAACCAGATCCCCTTGAATATCTGCAGATCCACAAACGTGATCGGAAGTAAAATGGGTCTGTTATTTGTCTTTCTTTTATATTGATTCTGCAATCAGACACATTGCTACCAGGCTGGATAAAGAAATATCAGTAACCCAAAGCTTCAGGGTTGACAGCTCATTAAGATACACAGGAGTTTTGCCTTGCAAACAAAAACAAAAAACCCTAAAAGCAGGGCTCCTCTGCCCTTCCCTGCCCCCTAGCACTGCTAGTGTTGAAATAGGAAGGAAAGGAGACACCGAAGGATATTTGACCACACTTTACAATCAGTTGGTAGCAGTGGCAGGGCAAGGGGGGGTGAGGGCTGAACAGTTTTACCATTAGATTATTTACAGATGAGTGCAGCTGTTGCAGTTGGCACTCAGCCAGAGCTGGAGGAAAAGCAGCTGCCCACTGGTGCATCTTACCGGAGATGAAGAGAGTTGCAGGCAGACATAGATGAAGCACAGGAGCATCCCTGCTCCCTTGATCCCAGAGACCACCAGCCTTAGCATCTTCTTCCACTTGAATCTTGGCCTTGATCCATTTTCCAGATTCTCATCCAGGGGTTGAACCCCTTCCCCTTCCATCTTTGAAGTCGGGGTGCAGAGAAGATACAGCTGTGGCAAAGGGGAGCCTGGGGAGACTGCTCTTCACCACAAAGGAGAAGATAAGGGCAAAGCCAAGCCTGTGGGTCAGAAGAGAAAGGTCCCAGAACCAGAGACAAAAGGCAATTGAAGGAGCAGGGCAGACTCTCTCAGTTTTAACTCTGCAGATTTTGCAGGCGGGGGAACTTCTATGTGACTAATCTGAATTTCCCCTTTACTTTCTTTCTTTTTTTTTTCCCTCTGGGCTAACAGGGAGTTGTTTTTGTGGCATCCCAGTTATGAATTGAGTGACTTCGAAATGACAGTCACAAACGTGTGCTCTGAAGTTTTTTATTGCACCGGTAAAGATAGATAAAGATCATCTTTTTTTTTTTTTTTTTTTTAAAGCAGCTTACCTACTCATCCCTCAAGATGTCTTAAACCATAGAAGAGATTTGAGGAACATGCTAGCCAGACATCTCTGCTTCTGTTGTACAATTAATCTCCTGGCCCAATTTACAGATTCCGAATAAAATGCATGCAGGTTATTCTTGAGATTAAAAGGACAAAGAGGAAAATAGAATGGTGGATTATGCATATAGATATAAAGAAGGGGTTTTATATATAATGAATCACATTAAACCAAATAAACTAATATTTATTGAGCAACTGCTATGTGTCAGACACTGTGTTAAATGATCTTGCAACTGTCATACTTCTCATTTCAGGGAAATTCAGCAAACACATGATTAATTTTCTGAATATCAAAAAAGAAGCTGAAGAAAATTCTGTCATCCCCCCCGCACCACCCCACGCCTTTACTCCACTATATATTTTCCCCACACATAATTTTTGCATGAGTAATTCAAGTAACCTTTGAAGGTTGTTACTCTCTTTGAAGTGTTGGCTGGACTCAGAGCCCGCTAAGTAAACGTTATCTTCCCAGAGTTGGAGAGATGATGCAGTGGTTAAGAGCACTGGTTGCTTCTCCAGAAGACTGGGATTCAATTCTCTCTATATATATATATGGTGGCTCAAAACCATTGTAATTCTTAATTCTAGAAGACCTGATGCCTTTTTTTTTTTCTAACCTTCATGGGCACCAAGCATGCAACTGGTGCATACATGCAGACATAAAACCCATACATTAAAAACAAAACAAAACAAAAAACCTTTAAAAATATATTCTTCCAGTAGCCAACTGCTCACTGAATTGAATTTAAATTGTCACTTAAATGCACAGTGAATCTAAATAAATGTGAAATTTTAATGTCAGGTCCAAAATGGCAAAATGCATATAGAATATATACTATGAAGTCAATGCTAAATAAGATAGCATAAGGATGCTGAACACAATACTCTGTCTACTTTATGGGAAAGTATGTCTCATGGTTTATCATGGAGCCATCAGCAGATATTTAAAGAAAGAAGTGAGAGAAAAAATATTCTGAGTGCTAGAAATATAAGAAGGCATATGAAACTTATAAATTTGCCACAATTTAAAAATATCATGGATATGAGGCATATTATAAGGAAAATGAGTTGCAGGGCAAGGAAGTTACTTTGCCACAGTAGTCAACTATTTAAATCAGTTGATGCCTATATTATAATAATGAGGCTTTGCATTTGGAGAACATATTGGGAGCTAAGGCATGCATCTGAGACTAACAGTAGGACTCAGTTTCACACATAAGCTACTCTGAAGCAATGATTTCCTCAGCAAAGAATGAGCAAGGCACAGGGTATGAAGACAAGAGGAAGATCAATCAGTATGTAACTCCCCACTTGCATAATATGTAACAGCTGTAACCAGTCACTTTTACCAACCAGACCACCCCAGAGCTCCCAGGGACTAAACCACCAACCAAAGAATGCACATTCAGGGACCCAAGGCTCAAGCTGCGTATGTAGCAGAGGATGGCATTGTCTGGCATCAGTGGGAGGAGAGGCCCTTGGTCCTGTGGAGGCTGGATGCCCCAGTGCAGGGGGATGCTAGAGTGGTGAGGCTGCAGTGGGTGAGTGGGTGGAGGAGCACCCTCACAGAGGCAAAGGGGAGAGGGGATGGGATACGGGGTTGTGGAGGGGAAATCCGGGAAGAAGGATGTCATTTGAAATGTAAACGAATAAAATGATTAATAATAATTTTTAAAATACTGAAAGAGATGATAGGGAAAACGCCCAAAATTCTAATAGAAATTAGAGACAAGCTGAAAACAAGAATAAAGCACATTCCTGTTGAAAATCACAGGGAACAGTCTGGCTAGCTAGATGTGTGTGGTGGGTGTGGGTATGTGCAGCCATCTGCATGCGTGGGCACCGAGTGCCTAGAGGTTCATATCGGGTGTCATCTTCAGTTACTCTCCAATTCAGTTTGGAAGAAAGGTCTCTCACTTAAGCAGGAACTTGCAGTTTACTAAACCAGCAAGCAGGAGCCCTCAGAATCCCCCTGTTTCAGCTCCCACATTGCCAGGGCCGTAAGCATGCTTCACTGAAACCAGCTTTAACATGGATGGCTGTGGCTCAAACTCAGAACGTCATGTTTGCATGGCAAGTGTTTTACTGACTGAGTCACTTTCCCCAAGAGCCAAAAGGACAAAAAATAACAAACACCTATGAGCACAAATCTGTGCACCATGAGCTTTCCTTGTCTGATTAAAACCACTGTCTGACATCATTGGTATTTCAGTCCTGGGCAGATACACAGGGACCTCCATCTTGAAAGTGCTTTTTAATAAAACATGGTTGAGATGTTTGTAAAGAAGTCGAATGAATTACAACCTCTGTGGGCAGTGAATTTTTAAATACTTCGCAAAAATAAATATGTCTGCCAGAATAAACTAGCTTTGCATGGTAACCAAGAAAGTAAAACAAACCAAAATGGTTCCTTCTCATAGATATTAACCTCCTACAAGAATAGCCGAAGCTATAGAGAAGTATGGAAACAAAACAAAAATACTTCAAAAGCTGACAGAATATTTCATGTTCAGAGGGTAGCAAAACTTTTGGGGGCTTTTTCAGTTTGGGGGATTTTATTGTTGTTTTGGGGTTTTTGGTATTTGGGGTTTTTTTTTTATTTGTTTGTTTGTCCATTTGAAATATCTACATATGTCATCATTTTCTACTCAGCAAGCCTCGACCAGGTACCTGAATCCTGGGGCTGAGGAAAAACACAAGAATAAAGCACATCCTCAGAGAGACTCACAGATGGAAAGATAGGATAGCCATAGCTTGGAAGATGATGGAGCTGAGGCATCAACACAAGGAGGTAGGATGCAGAGGGAGGGTGCCACTCTGTACTGAATTTTTTTTAAAGGGGAGCTTCCATAAGATGAGTTGGGTAAGTCTGGTTATCTAAGGAAGTAGGGACAGGCAGTGGGCAGGAGCAGGCAGGACACTCTGGGTAAATGTCGATTGTTCCTCGGGCATTCTGGGAAGTTCAGCTGAAGAGAGGGATGGTGAGAGCCTGGTAACATTTTCCTGCAATAAATTTTGTTACAAGTCAAGGAATTCAGAATGTTCTTTGAAGGAGCTAGGGAAACCCTGACAGGTTTAGAAAAAAAAGGTGATGCCATGGTTACATTTTAGTTTGTTTTGGTTTCAAGGACTCTGGGTAAGTCCAATGGAAATGGTGGGATTAAGATGACCACCACCTGTGAGAAATTTTTGGAGTGTTCCATGCCAGCCAAAAATATAAGCATGCTCTATGATATGACCTCTGCTTAGCTCTCCAAGCCCTTCACTGTTTATCTTCCTACAATGGTCTATCCTGTTTCCTCAACACTGAAGGTTGTATCCACACAGGTCAATTCCAGTTTTTCTAATTCGTGAGCCAAGGGAAAGAAAATTGTACCTTGTTCCAGTTCACACAAAGACAGCAGCGTTAGCTAGGGCTGCCCTTGGGTTTGCAGTTTTTAAGTGAGAGATAGTAAGATTACAAATCAAATGAAGGAGACTAGTGAATGCAGAGATCCTCACTGGGACTCTTCATGCACTGGATATTTTGAACATTCACAGGAAGTTACAAGGAAGCATTTGAGTGAATCAAAGGTCAGAAGTGACAGAATCAAGCTGGATTCTTCAAATTCTCATCTTGCCCTCTCTGTTTTCAACCTGCCATGGATCTGAGGTGTCCTGATTTAGCTGCCCAGATAGCTCTAAGTCTCATCATTAGCACTGACTTTTCTTTACCCTTGATCAGGCAAACTCTGCAGAGCTGTCTGTCCCCAAAGTGTGGCTCCTGGTTCATGTTTTCTTACTCTTTCTATTTCTACTACTTTTGACCCAAACCCATATTCCTTCTCAGCTGAACTCCTAAAATTAAATGTTGAACCCCTCCCTCTACTGTCGTTCTTGCTGACTCCCAAACCATGTGCTTCTTACACTAAGTAAGATCATAATCCTATGAAGAGTTAAAAGTCTTTGGGCTGGGAGATAACTCAGCAAATAAATGGACTTGTTGCCAAGTCTGATGACCTGACTTCAACACATTCGATCACACACACACACACACACACACACACACACACACACGAACACACACACATGCATGCACACACAAGCACCAACATTTTAAAAGAGCTGAAATTCTCTACCTTCACATGTAGTCACTCTAAGTTTCCTCTCTAAACTTACCTCCTTCTTTTTCTGACTGTTTCTGATAATCTGCTTTGCCTCAGATGCCTTTGTCTTTCATCTCTCCCCCACCAAAGGCCCACACACCACTCTCTACACACAAAGGCCTAGTGAGGTAGGGCCTTGAAGAATGAGCTAAACAAAAACCTTAGAAGGGACTGGAGAGAAAGCTCAGCAGTTAAGAGCACTTCCTATTTTTCTCGAGGACTCAAGTTTAGCTCTCAGCACACTTTAGGTGGCTCACAGTGCTTGTAACTCCAGCTCCAGGGAATCCAGTGCACCCTTCTGGTCTGTAAGGGCACCTGCATTCAAGAGCACATACCCACACACAAACACACATTCAAACACACAATTAAAAATATAGTAAATCTTGCAAACAAAACCTTTGGGAGAATACTGTGGAGGGAACTCTAAGCTTGAGTAGAAGGTTGGGAGCATGTATGATTCCCAAAGCTATTGATCATCGGAGTCATTAGAAGAGCTTTGGAAAGATTCAAAGTCTCCATTCCTTCTTACAATTCTGACCCAACACACCTGGAACAGGGCATGATAAACAATATTTCTGAAAGATTTCTTCAGAGCCAGCTTAAAGAGTCTCCCTAGAAGTAAGTGGAGGTCTCCTCCAGCTTTACCCTCTGTAATAAGAATCTTCTTCTGGGGCCCCAAGAGAATGCAAATGTTTTCACCTGTGCAGAGAGCTTTGCTTGCACTCAATGTCTCCTACAACTTCCTGAAATTATTTCAGCCTTTCCCATGATGTTGTATATTCCTGAGGCAGGAGTACTTTACTGAATTCCCACAAGGCCAGGATAAGCTTTCTATAGAGATTTGCTGAATTAATCTGAGTTTGTTGCTCGTAGATCTGAAGTACAGTCCTTACAGGAGCAGAGAGAACAGTGTGGAAAGTGACACCGCTAAATACAGAAGGCTTCTGGTTGCTGGACTTATAACTTAGATTTGCGGTTAATATGCTCGCCATGTATATTGCTCATTGAAACCGGTTGTAGAGCATCAGTCCAAATGCAAATGTGAACTCACTGAATGATGTTCCACTTGGGTTTCAGAAACGCTAGCCCCTTTTCTTCAGGGGCCAATTTTCCTTTTCATTCTTCACATTAGTCGATGCTTCTTTTTCCAGCCTGAATCGACCACTGGCAGCTATTTTAGGGTATGATGATATATTGTAAAACTCAGTGGTACCAAACAGTTGTGCAACTGGAGGAGCTATTCCAGAGCAAGAGTAAGGCTGAGACATGTCTAACCCTGGAAATCTGGTCCTGAGACTGGCAGGAGTAGGACTGTTTCCTCCTTGCTCTGGGCCGGTATGTCCCAGTACACATAAACTTTACCACCCCCACCTCCACCACCATTGATGTAATCATGTAGCCTGGTGGCCAGATGACAGGTTAAACATACTCCCTCCCTATAAGGACATGTCCAGCAAGCACCTGGAACTCCTCTTCATGAAAATGAAGCATTCCCAGCACCCAGGGCTAGTCAATGATGTAAGCTCACCCCAAAAACCTCTACCCATTCGCCAAGGTTTATATGGCCCCTGCTCACCACCCCCAATAAAATCAAACAGCTTTCCACGTGCCAAGCACAGAAGCCTTATTTCATTCAGTCCTCTCAGGAACGCTTCATGGTTATTAAAACTATAGCGTTCACACAAAGAACATAACTCTCAGAGGAACTTAACCACACTAGTACTAGAATTTAAACTAAGTAATTAGGGCTTGTTGACTTAGTTGTACCAAACCACCCAATAGCTAAAGTATGCTTCATAGAAGCACTTGTCTCTAGTGTGGTTGTAGTTCATGATGAGATTTGAAGAAGCAATCAGATAAAAAGGACAGGACTCCAATCTGATGAGGTTTGTTACCTTGTAAGAAACTACCAGAAAATGTGTCTGTTTCTCTACAGCACACGGGGACATTGTGTGAAAATCCTGCAAGGCATCAGGGAGAGACCATGGTCATGATGAGCATGCCTCTGCCCTCACCTTGACAACTGCATACATTTTGTGATATCCTTACAGTGCCACAAAGACACTGACATCCAGATTATTTAAAAAAAAAAAAAAAGTGCCAAAACAACATGATGTCTTGACTACACCTACAGATATATCCACTCTATGATAGCAAGAGCTTTGTCCTGTCAGTTTCAATTTCTTTGTCAAAAAATTCTTTTCTTAAATATTGCTCTTATTTTAAGGTTAGAATGAAATAGCTTCTGTAATAAATCAAGCAACATGTTTGAATAGATCAGGCAATTACAGCAGTGTTGTGTGGGCTTGGGTTTTTTAGCCTTGAAGGCCTTTCAGTGTTGACTATCTACAGTATCTATCGTAAGACATTTTCTTTGGGTCCAGCCTTCAATCACTGTTATCCTGATGCAAATCATTACATCAGACAATAAACCTTGACCACTTTTAGTTCCCCCACTTTCAAAATGGAGACTGGGATTTTCTTCTGAGATGCTGTAGGATTTGCATGAGCCAGTGACTGTGCCTTGCACGTGGAAGTGTTTAACAAGTTCAGTCTCACCCTGGACTTGTGGGAAAATGCAAGGTCCCAGAGTCTGTGCTTCACAAGAAGTATACCTATAAGAAATTTGAAAAGCGCTAACCTAAAGCAGACAGACAGACAGACAGACATGGCGGGGGAGGTGGGGGAGGACAGAGAAATGAATGTGAAGACTGAGGCAAATCCCTAACAGGCTGCTAGAAACTCCCAGAACAAAATCGTACATCTTACAACATAGTTTGTGGGTTTGACAAAACCCCACCTCTACCCTCATCATTAGGGACATGGCTCCCCACTTCCTCAGGAATCTACCTTTATCTAGGCATCTTAACTTTATCTGAGTGGCTAGAAAACCTTCCTCTTATTCATTCAACATTTTCTTTCTTTTTTTAATCACTGTGTGTGTGATGCATGTACGTGTTTGTGTGCATGTGTGTATTCATGGGTATGATTGCAGGTGCATGTGTTCTGAAGCACATGAGGAGGCCAGAGGACATCAGCGGGTGTTGGTCCTCACCTTCGACTTGATTGAGACACAGTTGTTAGTAACCACTGTGTCTGCCAGGCCCATGAGTGTCTGGGGATTCTCCTGTCTCTGTCCTCAGCCTCACCATCAGTGCTGGATTACAGACACCTGCACTACCCCATCTGCCCTTATGTTGGCTCTGGGGGTCTAAAATCAGGTCCTCAAACTTATACAGTAACAACTTTACCCACTAAGCTATTGTCTCTGCCACTCATCAAACATTTTTGGTGCCCCCTTCCCTATCTAAGGCTTTTAAACTCAAAAATTGGGTGAATCTTTTCCTTTGGATTTTTGTTGGGTTTTTGCTTTGTTTTCTTATTTTTTTTTTTTTTTTTTTTTTTTTTTTTGCTTGCACTTTCCTTCTTCCAAAGATCAGCTAATTGAGACCTAGAGGTAAAGGAATCAGTAGGAGTTATATTAATTACCAATTTTAGGATGTTGACCTAGGTTACCAAGTTCAACAGAGAGTGACACATTGGCTCAGAGACTGAGTGAGGATATAGAGAAGTAGAGAGTAATGACCTATACTTTTCCTTCTCTTTGAAAGTGATACTGCTTATCTTCCACTCAACATATTCACTTATGTCTCCTCAAGTTGGTCCTAGAAGTCTTTGGAATATAATATCTCTGCAAAATTCACACACACAACACACACACACACACACACACACACACACACAATACCTCACTGCTTTATGCAAATTGGCTGAGGGAATTGTTACGACTGACCTTTCCTTTCTACTTTACTCCATAATCCTTTGTGCTTTTTTAGTCTTCCCATATTGACTCAAGTTTCCAACTTGTCCTGGTAAAACTTGGGAAAGATTTCATGCCACTAACCTAGAAGTCCTAAAGGATAGATACCCTGCTAAATCTCACCCATGCTCCAGGTTGCCCACATCCTTACACATGTTCTGACTCGTTTCCTGCCACATTCCCTGTCTTCTTCTGTAGACTCAGTCTGGGGGATATAGATGAGGCACAGCCCTGTCTGCTGTGTGTCAGGGCTACATGGCTGTCTCCCCTTGCTAGAGAAGCTTTAAGCTCCATCCATTCTCATACACCCTTGCAATCCCCAGGCACTCATCCGACGGCCAAGCTCAGTATTTGAACATAATTAGATTATATCACAGGCTACAGTTTCATTCTTTTCCATTCAGAGCTTTTATGTTCTCTGCACTCTCAGCACCACAGCTACCAGCCCTTTATCTTGACACTGGGCAAAAGTCAGATCTGTGTGCAAATCGGTCTCACAGCTTCTCTCTCTCTCTCTTTTAAAAAGATTATTTATTTTATATGTGTGTCCTTCTTCATCCCTCCCTCCCTCCCTCCCCCCCCATCTGTCTCTATTCCCTGGAGCCTACTGGGCCTTGTTAAATAAAGACCCTATAACTCTCTCTAATGGCTTCTAACACCCTCTGGTTTATTCTGAGGCTGATCACTTGCTGGCTTTGGCAATTAACACATGCCATTTAGCAGGGGGGAATTAGGTAAAGGATTTCTTGCTAAAGCTTTCTCTGGCAAGCCAGCCAGGAGCCCCTTGGCAGCCAGGTGAGAGGCTCAGAACTTGTTAACTCTTGTGAACCAGGGAGGAAAGAAAGGAGTCACTCATATAGACAACATAATGCACATTCTTGTCTGGCCTGATTACTTGTTTCATTTAATCCACACGTGTTCATGTATAACTACACACAGACAAACAGACATACACATATATACATTTGGATGCATGGGGCAGAGCCCCACAAGCCAATATCTTAATTCTATTCTCTGGCCTTTTTACAGGCAAAAGTTCTTAGAAAATTACCTAATAGATAAAATGTTACACAAAAGGGAAGTTACAGAAGGATGTCTATAGTAAGTACAAAGCAGTGTTTCGTTCTATAAACTCTTTATAAGTTCAAAACAACAGTTCTACATGGCCTTGTCTTATAGTGCACACCTGTGGCTTCTTCCTTGGATCTGACCTAGAGTGAATGTTTTTCCTTGGTCACAAATTTGTCCCAAGACCATTTCTCTTTTAGTGTAATTATGAAACCTCATTGTATTCCTTATTTTCCAGCCTTTACTTACTTTACTAGTTTATGAGGAATGGATAAGTTCTGTTCTTGATTCTAACTTTATTATAGCTTTCTGGCAAAACAACTAAAGCCATCTCCTAAAATTTTCTTCCTAAGAAATCAGGATTCTATAAAACCATTCATTCATTCAAACAGCATTAATTCATGACAGTTCATCTTTATGTTGATCTGCAGGAAATTTGCTCAATAGTGTGAGCTAATGTCTAGGAATCCTTAGGCTATGGAAGAGTGACAGGAAAGGCATATCAGCTCCAAGAAGCCATCCTGAGATGAGGTCTCTTGGGACCTTACCTCACAGAGCTCACCCATTGCTGACCATGCAAAAATGTCACCTCCAGGAAAGTCATCTGCTAGCCTTAGCCTCTCCTAGATGGCTCCTGTCTCTCTCTCTCTCTCTCTCTCTCTCTCTCTCTCTCTCTCTCTCTCTCTCTCCCTCCTTCTCCTCTCCTTTCCGTATGTTTTTTCACACATATGCACATACACATGCATGAATGTGGAAGGCAGAGATCAATCTTAGTTATTGCTGTTCAGGCATCAAGCACCTTGTCAGTTGAGATAGGGTCTCTCACTAGCCTAGGATTCACTGACTGGGCTGGGCCAGTAAGCCCCAGGAATCCACCTATCTCAGTCTCCCCATGCTGGGATTACAAACTTGGTCAACATGCTGAGTTTTATCTTTTCCATTGGTTCTCGACATCAAGCTCAGTCCTCATTCTGGCATGGCCTGACTTTGCTATCTCTACAGCCCTATTTTTTTTATGAGAAAAAATCCCATGTTACACCAAGAAGGTGTTCACTTATGAACTAGGAACACAGACTCTCACCAGATATCAAATCTTCTGATGTTTTGGACTTTTTGTTTGTTTGTTTGTTTGTTTGTTTGAAAACCATAGAAGTAAATATTTGTTAACTCTACTTTTCTATATACTATAGTATTCTGTCAGTGCATCCTAAGCTAAAATATTTAGGTAGCAATTAATGTCACACACACACACACACACACACAACACAAATAACACAGAGTACTAATGTAGGTAGTGATGAGAGGTGACAGCAAGACTTTAGTAATTATGTCATCAAAGGCTTAACCAAAGAGATAAGAGTTTAACAAAGGCTTTGCATACATCAGCTAAAGAAAGAACTAGGGGAAGTACATTCTAGCCATCTGTACCAGTAAGTCTGAGAACCCCAAGACAAAATGTAAGTATGAGATGCCACAGGTCCACATATGTCACTCTGGGTCATAGACCCTAAGGATGCTTCATCCTACCGCAATGACACTTGTTCAGCCATGTTCACTGCTGCTCAATTCACAACAGCCAGAAATTGGAAACAACCTAGATGACCCTCATCAGAAGAATGGAAAAGAATCTGTGGTACTAGGAGTATTACTCAGCTGTTTAAAAAAAAAAAATGACATCATAAAATTTTCAGGTAAATGTATGAAACTAGAAAAAAAAAAAATCATCCTGTGGAAGGTAACCCAAACCCAGAAAGATAAATATGGTGTGTATTCACTTGTATGTGAACATTAACCATTAAATAAATAATAAATGAGCAATCCAAAGATCTAGCGAGGACAGGCATAGAGGAAGGGACTGGGGGGACACATAGGTCTCCCTGGAAGGAGAAAATAGAACAGGTTTTAAGGGTGGAGTAGGAGCAGAAGGGGACAGGAACAGAAGGATGAGGTGGAGAGGGGGAAAGGAGGTGAGTTGAATGACAAATGTGGGGAGAGACACTTAGAATAGAGGGGTAGTAGGAAAACCTAGTACAGTAGAAACTTCCTAAAATATATGAAGGCTATCCTAATGAAGTCTCCAAATAATGAGGGAGACAGAATCCCAACTGGCTGTCTCTTGTCACCAAATGAAGCTTCCAGTAACAGGAATAGGTTATATACAATTGAGTTGTTGGCCAAAGTGGCCCCTTTGGAATCCCCAAACAACCCAGGCTGTTTCCAAGACAATAGATTTCCCTCCACAAACAGACAATATGGCCCCATTGCTGAAGATAACACCCATACAACTCATTGAACATGGAGAAGTCAAGCTGGTGCCTACACAAAACCTTCACCCCCATGTTCTAGTCTTTGGTACAAGAAGGCACTCTTTAGACTACCAAAAGAGAAATGTTACTACAACACAGCCACAGAACCTCTTACTTACAGTCTGTCCTGCCTGCAAAGTATGCCAGGGCAGTGGTGGCACAATGCTTGTGGGAGTAACCAACCAATAACTGATTTGACTTAAGGCCTCTCCATGGGATGGAACACATACCTGATATTACTTGGGTGAATACAAACCAGAAACTAGATAGCCCAAAAATCTAGGGTAAAGCCAAATAATACTGGTCAAAAAAAAAAAAAAAGTAACAAATAAATGACTCCTAATGATACTCTGCTATACTTATAGATCATGACTTATTCAGCCATGACCAGAGAAGCTTCCTCCTGTAACAGATGACAACAAATACAGAGACTCACAGTCAGACATTAAGCAGAAACAGAAACCTTGGAACACACTGCTTTAAACAGGATGTCTCCATCAAATCCTACTTCTCAGAACTCAAGGAACCCTGAAGAAGAGGAGGCAAAAAAAAAAAAAAAAAATAAAGGTGTAAGAGCCAAAGTGGATAGAGAAGGGCACACACACACTCAAAACAAAAACAAACAAACAAAAAACCCACAAGGCCCTCTCAATCAACTGAGCAAAGCTCACGGAGACTGAAGCAGCAAACACAGGCCCACATGGGTCTGTACCAGGTCCTATGCATATGTATTCTAGCTCTCAGTTTAGTGTTCTTATGGGACCCTGAGTGTGAAAACAAGAGGATCTCTGACTTCTGTGCCTTCTCTTGGGCCTCTGTTCCTGCCTTGTCTAACTTCAAGGTGGTGGGTTTTGTTTTATCTTATTATATTTTATTTTGTTATGTTTTGTTGTTATCACCTAGAAATTTGTTCTTTAATAATGAGAGACAGACGGGAGTAGATCTGGTTGGGAGAGGAGGTGGGGCTGAACTGAGAGGAGGAGAGGGAAGGGAAACAGTAATCAAGATGTACTGTAGGAGAAAAGAATTTATTTTCAATGAGTGGTGGGGAAAGAAAATGACTATACACAATAAAGGTAAGAGGTGAGCGTGTTGCTAGGAGGTGAAGTCCACATCCAGACTGGGGAAAGCCTGTTTATCACACAGTGAAAAGTCACTGGGAACTTTCAAATAGGGACTGATTTCAAAGGAGAATTGGCATCAGATTTGGGCTTTGCCAGGCTGTCTGGCTTGTATGCCGACAGGTAGTCACAACAAGGCAGGGGTTCAAGCAGGAAGATGAGTGCAGAGTCTACCATAGTTCAGACAAGATGTGAAAGGCCTTGAGTTCTGGGATGTAACAACAGAAGACACAGACAATGAGATTCAGCAGACCATGGAACCTGAGCAACAAGACCAACTGGGCTTCATGTGAAAGGTGAAGGAAGTAGGGAGATTTCTAGTTCGCTGGGGCTGAGTAACTGTGAGCTGCTACCACAAGCCACGATTAGACTGCACAGAGATGTAATTTGCAAACCCAGAGCTCAGTTGTATGCGCCTCCTCATTTAAGCACATCACGCTTTCCAAGAACTTCTCTCTTTTCCTCATTACGCAGGCAAGGAAACAAAAACAAAGAGTTTGTGTAGCTTGGCTAGGGTTACTGGCACACTCTGCTCATGTGACATTTTCCTTTATTCAGTACCGTAAGATTAGGATCACTGAATTCTAATTCCAGACACTGGACTGGCTGTATGGCCTTTCTCCCTGTTTAATTTCTCTCCTTTTGAAATTGAACATGTTGTTGCTGTCGTTGCTGCTGCTGTTGCCGCTGTTCAGGAGTTTGCATGAAAGTTAAGTGAACTACTACCTAAGCAGCATGCAAAAGAGAGTATATAATAAATGTTCAAAAGAAGTCCGTGAATATTCAGCAGCTGTGGTTACTTGCACAAGGTGAGGCCTGTGAACTTTCCACGGTGGATAGGGGAGGGGCTCCTGAACCACCACAGGCTCCCTGAGGTGCTGTTGGCAGTTAATGATTGCTGGGGAATGGGAGACGTTTGTTTCAGTGGTGGGACTGATGTTACACAGTCTCCACTCTTTTAAATAAGCCCTGGCCGTATTTGTGCAAGCAATTCTAATTAAACTCAACGTTCACAGGAAATACAAAACAAAAGACATGAAAATAGGAGAGCAATCTGGGAAAAGAAAGGGCTTGGCAGGAGAAGGAAGGAGATGAGAAAGGAAAATGGAAGGAAGGTAAAAATAACATACATACATACACACATACATACGTACACACACATACATACATACATACACACACACACACACATACATACATGCATACATACATACAAAAATGTCAACAAGCTTGAAGGTACTAGCATCCCAGCAGTTCATCCCCAAAGTTAAGAATGTAACATCATTATTCTAGAATCACTCTAAACAAAACCTAGATGTGTTTTCTCCATCCAGTCGGCCTTGGCCTTTGGTCCTGGTCTTATTTCTCATTGTTATGACTGAAGATCAATATGAGAGTCTGATTACCCATGATGAGTGGTCTCTCCGGGTAAGTACTGATTGAAACCTGAAATAAAGTCTGACTAAGTAAAGGAAACATAAAAAGCAAACAGCAAGATAGGAAAACTCCACCACATAGGTCTACCATGACCGACGGGGAAAAGTCCCAACTGTAATCAGGAGTTAGTTGCATCATGAAAAAAGCCACATGTACTACAGCCATCACTCACGTCCTGTCATAAGAAGCTT
This sequence comes from Mastomys natalensis, assembly GCA_021653895.1. Taxonomy (NCBI): domain Eukaryota; kingdom Metazoa; phylum Chordata; class Mammalia; order Rodentia; family Muridae; genus Mastomys; species Mastomys natalensis. The sequence continues at coordinate 886,015 of JAJTUV010000648.1, forward strand.
GAAACTGGAAATTCAAAAGGAAAAAGGAAAACTTTCCCTGAGATCACACAGGTACAGCAGCCTCTACAGTGCATCCTAACAGAAGGAAGCTGCATACATGAGTTCTCCTTCTCCATTGTGGTACATTCTTTGGCAAGAGCAGTTAAGGAGGGTGAGCCCTCAAGGCAGTTAGTCATCAAAACCAATGACTTTTAAAGGTCAAAGAAGAAGATAATGATTAAAATGGACATGGAAAGCAAAAGCCCAGGATGGTGGTATGTACCTATAATGCCTGCCATTTGGGAGCAAGAAGATGAAAGCTAGAGTTCAAGGCTAGCCTTAGCTACATAGTTAATGGAGGGCCACCCTGGGCTGCATGAGATGATATCAGAATGAAAGAACAACAAACAGCTGGCATTGGAAAGTATCAGAAAAAGTGGGGTAAAGGCAAAAGTATGTAGTTACATGCATGCACTGAGCTGTCGTGCTGTGTTTTGGAAATATAAGACCTTTTCTGCTGAAGATCTCATGCTAATCTCAACAGGCTTTCTTCTGATTCTATCAGATGATGTCTCTGGTCCCCCTCAGTCTGAGGGACACTAATGCAATAGCGAATCCTGGCTGGCCATAGCTTTGAATCCTGGCTGGTCATAGCTTTTCAGCCATAATGGAAGAGTCGTTGGAGGAACTGAGTGAAAACTTAACCTTCTAAAATTTTCTCATCAGTGAATGTGGTAAAGAATACGATCACTCCCCTACTGGCCCTCTTTTTTGTGTACAACGGAAAAGCTATGTGAAGAATCTATGTGCAGCTACTTGCAAACCAAGAAAGAGTCTCCCAGGAGCAGATCCTGCAGGCTCCTTGGTCTTGCTCTTCTTTCTTCCAGACCCAGAAGAAAATTTATTTCTATCAGAGAGAGAGGGGGTGGGGGGACAAGTTCACTTTCTACCTGACCTTACAGAGTTGCTAGAGGTGACAATAACATGGCACCTGTTGAGTACCTGATACATGGCTTTTAATAAGCAGACTTGTTATATTACTACCTGGAGTTTCACTGGAACAGGATTTCTTTTTAGTGGGAATGAACCTTTAAAGAGAAAAAAGAAAAAGAAAACAAAACATAAAACGAAACAAACAAAAAACAACATTGGAAAGGTAACTGAACAGTTAAGAGCATTGTCTGTGTCACCAGAGGATCTTGGTCCCTGCACCCACATGACTGCTGACAATTGTCCATAACTACAGCTTCAGGGAATGTGATGCCCTCTTCTGGCCTCATCATGCACTGCATTCATGTCCTACACACGCGTGCTGGTTAGTTTTATATCAAGTTGACACATGTAGGGTTTCTGAAGAGGAGGGAGTTATAATTGAGAAAACTCTGCTATAAGATCAGGCTGTAGGCAAATCTGTAGGATATTTTCTTAATTACTGCAAGGGCCCAGTCCATTGAGGGTGGTGCTATCCCTGTTCTGATAGTCCTGAGTCCTATAAGAAAGCAGGCTGAGCAAGCCATGAAGAGCAAGCCAGTAAGCAGCATCCCTCCATGATCTCCGCATCAGCTCCTGCCTGTACGTCCCAACCCTGCTTGAGTTTTTGCCTTGGTTTTAATCAATTAACTGTGATTTAGGATATGCGAGTCAAATAAACTCTTCCCCCCTTATGTTGGTCATGATGTTTTAACACAGCAGTAGAAACACTAAGGCAATACACATGCAGGCAAACACCCATACACTTAAAATAATAAAATAAAATTTTAAATAAAAAAAAAAAAATCTCTCAGTGAGAACTTGGCTATAATTCATCCAGTTTCTATTGCTTACTACCAGTCTAGGAAAATACATTGAGCATTCGTGCAAAAAAAAAAAAAAAAAAAAAAAAAAAAAAGGGCAGGGCGGTGGTGGCGCACGCCTTTAATCCCAGCACTTGGGAGGCAGAGGCAGAGGCAGGTGGATTTCTGAGTTCGAGGCCAGCCTGGTCTACAGAGTGAGTTCCAGGACAGCCAGGGCTACACAGAGAAACCTTGTCTCAAAAAAAAAAAAAAAAAAAAAAAAAAAAAAAAATCTAAAGAAAATTATGAAGAAAGTCATTTTATGGGGGTGGAGGGGGGAAATGTAAAGGTGGATTCAGAAATTCATTGGGAAAGCCGATTACGGAGAGGGTTGGCTAAGAGATACCAAACGTAGCTTAATTCAAGTGTGAGGCTCAGGATTATGTCTCATTGTGGTTTCCTCTTGTATATATATATTTTTTTTCTTCTTTTTTGCAAACGTCTCCTAAAAACATAAACAGCCAGGGAAAAACCATGTATTGACAAGGAAGCAGGAAAGGAGAGAGGAACTCTATTGTAAGTGTGCCTTGCTCAGCAAGTGTGCAGGGAAAAGATACGCCCGCCCCCGGGGTGGGGAGGAAACTGTGGTAGCCAGCACAAAAAGCCGACCAGTTGATCCCATAATGCCTCAGCAGAGGGGCTTGCCTGAGGGGGATGCCCATCTACTTAGCGGAGACTGCAAGGATATGACCTAGCCCAAACCCCAGGGTAATTTCCTTTGAACTGAAAATCAGGAAGGACATGATATAGATGAAAAATAAACTCAGAAGCCTCTGAAGCTAAAGACACCATCATTTTTTAGGACTTCATTCTATTTTTATTTATGGGGTGGGGGCGGGGAGCACCAGTGTGAGGGTGCGGGCCTGTGAGTGCTGGTGAAGGGCAGAGACGTCTGGTCACCTGGAGCGGGAATTATGGGCAGCTGTGAGTCAACTAATGTGGGTACTGGAAATCAAACTCAGTTCCTCTGGGAGAGCAGAAGTCCTTAACTACTGATTCATCTCACCAATCCCCCCATTTCATCTGTTTTTAACTCTTGCTACCACCCTGGTCCCAACATTCATCCACTTATGGGTAGATCTTAGTGATGAGAGCTATTCTTATTGAGCTCTTTGAACCCCCCACCCCCGCCAAATACTTTGCATATAGTCACTCCTTGAGTCATCAAAAACATCAAAACAATGAGGAAACAAAAGCTAGGTGACGTCTTCAGAGTCACACGCTGATTTGTGTGGCCAAAATTCAAACTCTGGTTCTCCCTGGCTACAAAGCTTCTGTTGTCCCGCACAGGTTGTAATGGAGAATCCTGAGACTGAGTACACAGGGTGTGCTTACTGTATGGTACAGCAGCAGGTGGAGACGCAGCCTGACCAGAAGACAGCTTCCCCACCCAAACCTTGCCTCTAGCCAGGCCTGTCTCCACTGCCAACTAAGCCTCCCGTCCACCAGGTTCTTTGGCACCTTTTTGCAATTAAGTGACTTATCCCTCCCACCATCCCCTGCTCCTCTTTTCCTGTCTATATCTTAGCCTTCCTGTCTGCCACCGGGCTTTAATAGAACCATTCTGTTTTCTGTCTGTTCTCACTGTGATGTCTCTGCTTAGGAACACTAATCAACTTTCTGAACAGTGTTTCTTTCCTATCTTTGTTATCCATAGCAACTGGGAAGTGAAGATCCTGTGGTAAAAGGTTAGCTAAATGCCAGTGGTTATATTGATATAGAGGTCTCCTCCCTCCACTCTCACATTGAAAGAGGAATCTCCGATAAGAGACAGAAGTCACTATTTCAAGTGCAAACACATGTCCTTTTCTTACTCTTTTTGACATCTAAATACCACCAACACTTTTTCTGTAAGTTAGTGGTGGAGTGAGAACAACATTGAAAATAGAAAAAAATATAAATTACTCCCTGAATCTCCACAGAAAGAGAGATTTCTACAAGGCAAAAGAGTAATCAGCCGAGTTGTGATCATCATCTGTACCCTCCTCTAAGTTAGTCTGTGTTGTGTGAAACTGGCCTTTAGGCTGTGCCTTGCCCCCAGTGACTTCACTTTACAAAACAGAATTTGACATCATGTGGTATACATAAATAACACTACCTGCCCAGGACCAACTGAGAGGTACCTAAAAAGTAAAAAGTCTATATTGTGTGAAACTGGCCTTTAGGCTGTGCCTTGCCCCTGGTTACATCATTTTACAAAGCAGACTTTGATGTCTTATTTGTGCAGCTAACTACCATCGTCCAACACTAACCAAGAAGCACTTAAAAGTAAGAACTTACCACCTATAAACTTAATTAAAGTACACTTGAAACATGTGGGCACATGGGGACATTAAAACCATATCAGAAAAACCAGGGCCAAGAACTTACTGAGCACATAAATGAAGGGCCCTCCCAAAAGTTCATGTGTTGAACACTTGATCGCCAGCTGTTGGTGTTATTGAGGGGTGATTGGATCTTAGGGTGCTACCTTCATAAATGAGCTAACCCACTGAAGAGTAAGAACTGATGGGCTATTGGTTGAAAAGGCTTGGCTCAGAGAATTAATCAACTGCCTATTTCTATGTATGACTGAGATTTGGTGGTTATTTGCCACATATTATCTTAGCAATAGGACCTTGATATGTTATTTAACCCAGGGTCTTCCATTTAGAACACATGGAGACTGAGGTCAAGAAAAGTCTAAAGATGGAAGTCGATTTGTATTAGATCCAGAAGTAAAGATTCAGAGCTTGAGATATCAACATCTGTAAATGCCTTTCTGAGAAGGTTGGAATCTCTGTGATAAAATATTTGAGAGATACAATTTAAGAGGAACATTTATTTTGGCTCACTTTCAGAAGTCTAAGTCCACAGTCCAGTTGCATTTAGGTCTGTAGCAAATATGACAAGCATGACACAAGATATGATAGAGAACGGCCTGTCCCCTCCTGTCACCAAGGTGCTAGAAAAGAAGGGTCCAGGGACAAATTATACCTTCCGTTGTTTCTTCCTTTGCCCAGGATTGCAACCCTCACTCCTTGCTTAGCTCCGAGATCAGCTACGGTCAGTCCCACTCCCGACTTGTCTGTTCCTCCCAGCTTAGCTCCATCAATGGGCACCACCTTTCCTGGGAGCTATGATTGCGCCCCCAGTCCCTCCTGGCTAGCTTCATCAAGCTGTCAGCTATCACCCTGACTTCTCTCTCTGCCCATCTTTGTTCTGAGGAAGAAAAACATTGACAGCTTTATTATCTTAGTACTTGCCAGATAATACAATTTCTGGGCACAGAATCTCTGCCCTAACCTTATCAGGCTCTTCTTCCTCCTTCTTTATTGACCAAATCGAGAACCAATTAGGGAATCGGCACCTCCCCCTACACGCTGTCGTAGACAGGTCCTCAGCAGGCTAGGTGGATGACGTACAGTTTGACTCACAGTGTTTCCTGTTTGTGATGGGCTTACTGGATAGAATGCAGTTTTGTCTTAGGTAGAAGAGCAACTATGAGAAATTACATCTAAAATCAACTCCATTTTGAATAAAACTATAACATATTTTAAAGCAAAGCATCATGTGCTCGGTTTTTGTGATGCACCAGGACCTTTGTATTTCTATATAACTTTTTCATGTTCACCTTGGCAAATTAAAAAAAAAGAAAGAAAGAAACAGATAAAGGAAATAAGAAAAATGTGGGAATTAGAAAGGTGATAAGTGTGGGGTGGAAGGCATAAAAAGACAAGGAAGAGGGGAAAGGGAGAGGGCTATGAGAGCAGGGGGATCAGGAAGGGGACAGGAAGGAGCACTGGAAGAAAAGGACACAAGAGACATTACCAAATTTATCTTGAAGAATGCCCGAAGCATCAGGTAAAGTCCATTTGACAAAAGGTAACTTAGTGACTAGAGCTTCTAAATTAAGATTTTATTTATTTACTTATTCTGTTTCCCGGGGAAAGGGTGCACGCGGACCACCGCACTGTATGGAAGTCAGAGGACAACTGGTGAGTCAATGCTCTCTTTCTGTCAAGTAGGTCCCAGAGAATCAATTTAGGTCCACAGGCTAGGCAGCAGGTGTCTACCTATTGAGCCATCTAGCTGCTAGCTTACCCAAGACACTAGTGCAGCAGCAAGAGGGTGGGGTGTGTTGGGGTGTCTACAACCTTGATAGACAGCAGAGGAATGAGCTGCAGGAGGCAAGAAAGAAATTCAGCACAACACAGCACAACAGCCAGTTTGGGTTCAAACTTTGGGACTAGGTCTCTGATTGATTTATTTTAGGCTTGTTTAAACACAGTACAATCTGATAAAAATCTATTTTTGTGATGATTAATTCAATCCCATGTGAAGATCAAAGCATATTAAAGTCTCTTTGAGGAATGAAGCTAAACAAAGATCAGATGTGACTACATCAGAACTCTAAAGTACATGAGATACCTTCTATAAAGATAGGTTCTATCTTTATAGATAGAACTGAGAAAGATGAGTTTAGGAGACAAGACGTGGGGAGAGTCCAGGATGGTCTCTGGCCACACAGATTTCGTAAAGGTCACCAGGGTAGGAAGCACATCCACTTCAACCTTCTGAGTGGAAACAGGTTTTGTATTCCTTCCTTTGAACACAAAGTCCTAAATACATTTGATATGGCAAGCACTGTGCTAGGTGTATATAAACAATATGTTCTTCAGTCATTACTGAAATATTTAGAGGGAAAAAATGACTTTTTATTAGTGTGAAAAATAACCTCAAGGGAATTTACTAAGATTACTTCATTTATTTAATAACTTAATAAATATTAAGTACTTGCTTTATACCAAGTATCACTCTTTTTTCTATTTTATTTATTTATTTATTTATTTATTTATTTATTTATTTATTTGGAGAACATATACACAAGGTGTGTGTATGTGTGTATAGATCGGTGAACAACTCAGAGGAATTTGTTCTATCCTTTCATCTTGTAGGTTCCAGGAATTGTCAGATTTGGTGGCATATTCCTTTACCTACTAAGGCATTTCATTGGCCCTATACCAGGCAACATTTTAATACAGCAACAAATAGAAAAGGACTACTCAAAAGCCAACTTTTGAACAAATAACGTAACAGGTAATTATAAGAGCCATAATGAAATAAAAATACAAGAGGAAGCTAGGGAGTTGAGTAAACAGCTGGGTAATACGGAAATTTAGAGCACCGAGTATTGTGGTAATAATTAAATCAATCGGGGGTTTCTACCTGCCTTAGATCATTTAGTTCTCAGATATAAAAGACAACCAAATTTGTGTTCCTCATTACTGAAGACAGTAGTCTAGAAAATAAAGCTTCAAAGACTTATAGTTTGAAGAGAAGAAACTTTCAGAGTATCATATAGAGAATGCTTGTAGAAGTATCTTAATGATAGGCATTTCAAAACTTAGATTTCTATGTAGTAAAAGAATGTGTTCTATGGGCACTAGAAAGATGCCTCAGTGGCTAGGAGGGTCACTGCTCATTCGTAGGACCTGATTTTGATTCCCAACACCACCAATAGGCAGCTCACAACTTCTATAACTCTAACTCCAGGAGATCGGACATCCTCTTCTGACCTTCTACAGACACACACTCACATGCCCTCTCCCCCCACCATACACACAGTTAAAAATACAATGAATCGTTTAGCAAAAATTTAAAAAAATTAAAAAAAAGTACCTCACCTCTTGTAGCTTTGAGACTTATTCTTTGGTGGCAAAAATTCAGAAACTTCCTTGTGCAGGTTATTCTTACTTGTATAAGCAAACACCTGACAGAAACAACTTAGAAAGAAAAGAATTTACTTTAGGTCATAATTTCATGATGGGGAGGGCATGACAGTATCCATGAGGGCAGGAGTTGCTCAGTGTATAAGCAGGGCTGCCCCTGACAGCTGCAGTGCTGATGCCTGAAGTCTGAGTTTTCTTGAAACATTGCACTCAGCACTGTAGCTATTGCATATTGGCCCTTTGATGAGTTCAAGTGCAGTGCCAGTACCTGAAGCTTTTGTCACAATGTTTCACAATCCTGTGTTTTTTACAATATCCTGGTACTTCCACCAAGACTTAAGCTTCACACACTCATTCAGATGCATTGCCTGGCCTCAGCTGCTTTCTGAAATCTTCTTGCAAGCCTCCATAAGCCTTGCATTCTGTGTTCAAGAACTACTTGCACCTCCAGCAAAGCATGCTGGAAGCTGTATCTTTTCAGGCACTCTTCTTTAAAATGTGTGTTTTCAGTTTTACATCATGGAGCCTTTCATGGATGGGGTCTTACCTTCAAGGAATCATCTACTCATCCTGTGGGAAACACATTCTTTCTTTTTAAGGACACTAACCACTTTAACAATCGCAAACACCTTGTTTGCATTTACTAATAAGGATCCGTAGATTTAGCAGTTGCATGTCCCTGATGTTAACTGGCTTTGTGATCCTTTCCTTGAGAAACTCCACATTTTCACCTCTCTCAGCTCCTGTTCTCTTCCACTGTGAATCTAGAAATGCAGTGAGCATACCACAGCCTCAATGCTGAAATGTCCTCCCCAGACAAATGAGTCACTTGCTTTGGAACGCAGCTGCCTTCTTCTAATGATCAGGACATGGGCAGAACCAGATTTTTTTTTTTCCAGAAATATAACATGGATAGCCTGCAGCCCAGCTCCAAAGTCATTATTCTACCTGGAAATCTCACAAGCCGGGCCCTTACTGTCTGCATTTCAACTGACAGCCTGGTCTCCTGGACTCCCATCAGAATTGTCCATTCAGCTCTGTTTACAGCATTCTGCAGAGTCTCTAGCTTGTAGCTCCAAACTCTTTCACCTTGCTCCCACAAACCCGTTGAGAAGACTGCAAAGCCATGTGTCCAGATGTATCATTGCAACAGGCCCAATTTTCTGTATTATTTATATCATCTCATTGGTGTGAGCAAACACTTTGCCAGAGGCAACTTAGGCAAGGAAAGATTGATGATAGCTAGCTCAGTTTAATGGTGGGGAAGGCAAGGCAACATTGATAGGAGTACCTGTCCATGGCAGCAGGATGATAGCTTGCTCATACCTTAGAAAAGAAGAAAGAAAGTTCAAAGGGAGGTTGTCTATAAACCTCATTTACTCACTTCCTTTAGTTACGCCTCACTCCGTAAAGATTGCACAATGTCTCAAAACAGTACCACCAGCTGGAGATTAAATGCTGTAACACATGAGCCTGTGGAGACATTTTGCATATAAACTATAGCATGTGTGTCTATTGTACATGTACATTGTATGGGTGTGTACTTGTGTGCATGAAGGTAACTTATGCACATGCATGTGCACATCAGGAGTTGGCATCAGGTGTCTTCCTCTATCGGTCTCCAACAGCACTGAGCTTGCTGAATTAAACATGGTTTCCGGGAATCTAAACTCGGGTCCTCGTGCTTACACAGTAGGCACTTCAAGACCTGAGCCATCTCCCCAGCCCACAACTTAACACTTCTTTATATAAAAGAGTGTGTGCCAAGAGTAGAATGATGTATTCCTTGTCTGATTAACAAGAACACAGATATTAGAGGTCTTTACTGTACAGCTTTACTTTTTAATCTATACGTGTGGAATTAGAGTCACGTCACTGCAGATTGAGAAAAAAAAAACTTATAGACTTAACCAGCAGCAAGTCTAAAAATCCAGTAGCCAGCTTCCAGATAGATGGCAAACTGATCACTCCCCTTCCTATAAGCCAACCTCTCTTAATGAATGAAGTCGTTTTTGTTCCATGCCTGCTCCCACCAAAACCTGGTCATGAACGTTTCTATTTTGGTTCTTTTGCAACCTCCCCTTGGCCTCTCTGTGTAATGTAACCTTCCTTACTGACAGGAATGATTTATTTCAGACCCACATCCTCTTTCCCATGCTTTCCTCCCACATGTTTCCTCTGGTTAAGAGCAATTTCTTCTCCTAGGAATTTGTATGTCATCTACTTTTCCTGATAAGAAAAGCTGTCAGACTTTTTACATGGTAATTAAGCTGTTATACCAGCCCAAAAGAAGATCACGGGATAAGGGCAAATGGAGAATGAGATGAATAATTTACCCCTCTTCTAACACAGTAGAATTCATTGCCTTAAAGCACAAAGACATGGGGCAGATTCCAGTGTCCGACAGTACCTTAAAGGAAACAGAATTCACATAAAATACAGAATGGCTTAGTGAGACTTTCAAGCACTGTTGATATGTTTGCATTTCTACTGAAGAGCAATGTCTTGCCTATGTAGCTTTAATTAGGTTGAAAATTGAATCAAATCCATATAGAGTTTATTGCTTGACCAGCATCCTTCCCAGCCCCATAGATGTTTCATCACCTTTGTCCGAAGAGGTAACATATTTATAGACTGGGGTGCTTCTCTGTTCTGTTCCTGTGGTTTTATTTCTGGCCTGTATTACGCAAGAACAACTGTGATAGGCTAAGATAGAGATGATATGATCTTACTTCCATCATGTGGTGACTATTATGGGTTGGACTATAGCAATATTGCTTAAATAGAACTTGAAAGAATTCTTTGCTTCTGCAGAAATATAAGAGTAATTAAATGGACAGATCTAGAAAGTTCCATTCCAACTTTAGTCAAAGCAGCTGCCTTTTAAAATGTTCCCTATCTGAACAATTGCTGCTCACTTTTGCTTGGTTGTATAGATATAAATCTTTTTCATTAAGAATAAAAGTGGCCGGGCGGTGGTGGCGCACGCCTTTAATCCCAGCACTTGGGAGGCAGAGGCAGGCGGATTTCTGAGTTCGAGGCCAGCCTGGTCTACAGAGTGAGTTCCAGGGCAGCCCGGGCTATACAGAGAAACCCTGTCTCGAAAAAACCAAAAAAAAAAAAAAAAAAAAAGAATAAAAGTGATTGCTCACTAGCTGTTAGTAGTTTAAACGTGGTATCTACCTTTTTATTTTAAATTAAATGCATGAAAATCACACATGCATTGTTTTATACTTGGATTGAATCAAATGATTCCTCTTTATTCATTATTGTGGAAACATTTGTGAGCTTCCTCCACCTTTATGTGAGTCAGGTGACAAAACTCAGACTGTCAGGCTGGCACAACAGGCCTCTTTCCTCGAGGAGCCATCTTGTTTGCCCAAGAAGAATCTTAGGCTGAGACTAATCCATACTTATGCTAAGAACTTTTAACAAGTGCTGAAAGAGGGAGGTTTGGGATTGGGTCCTTGACATTTGTTTCTTACTTGTGTGATCAAGCGATTATAGACCAGGATACTGAGGAGCTGAACGTGAATGACAAGTAACATTGGTTTGCTCCTGCAGCTTTTTATGTTGGCCCCAGAGAGCAAACCTTCACATTCTTCCCCTGGCAGCAGATGCTATTGTAGAGGTTTCACTTTGTTTCCTCCTTTCTCTGTAGGCCTTACACAGCAAGACTTTCACACTGCATCCGTACCATAGGAATAAACTCCAGATTGGAGGGAGAAATTCTTGCAGGATCAAGAATTGGGCCACAATTCCAAGAGTGAGTTGGGCCTCAGAAATCTGTTTTCTAGGCAAGCACTCTACCACTGAGCCACATTCCTGTCTTAGAGTTTCTACGCTGTGATAAAACACCACAACCAACAGCCACTTCGAAAGGATTGATTTCACCTTAAGCTTCCAGGCGAAATCACCAATGGAAGTCAGGGCAAGAACACAAACAGGGCAGGAACCTGGAGGCAGAAACTGATCAGAAGCCATGGAGGAGTACTGCTTACTGGCTTACTCAGCCTGCTTTCTAAGAGTACGCATACCACCATCCCAAGAGTAGCACCTCCCACAGCAGGCTGGGCTCTCCCGTGTCAGTCATCACTCAAGAGAATGAACCATAGGCTTGCCCAACAGCTACTCTTATGAGAACATTTTCTCAGTTGAGGTTCCCTCTTCCTAAATGACTCTAGCTTGTGTCAAGCAGACATAAAATTATCCAGAACACCTCCTGAGTCCAGAATATATTTTCTAAATGTTGAGACCTAGAAAGAGAAAATTGAGAATTGAGATGATATTTCTGGAGTCAATTGCCATCTCTGCAGAGAAAGAAGGAAAATGGGGGTAGAGGAGCGAACATACTTGAGAGTGGTTAAAATACTAAGCAAGTATAAATGTTGGCTCTTCTTTGGTGTCACTTTAACAATATTAAGACAGGAAAGAATTTAACCCTTTATAAAGAAAAAGTATCCCAAGGAGAGATCGCTGTAACTGTGGACAGATTGAGAAGTGTAAATGAAAATGTGAAGTAAGGCAGCACTGTAAAATGAGGAATCTAACAATTTCTCCCTGCATCCTGACTTCAGAGGAACTGACTCCTCACAAAATATACTAGATGCTTGTGATTTCTTACATGCATTTTCAGATATTAACTGCTTTAAATTTTCAAACATCACTAAAAAATGAGGAGTTTGTATTTTTTGCTATATTAGGAGTCTAAAATTAAAAGAAACGCTTCAGACATATTATCTAGTGCTTAAGCCAAGAATTCTAAAATGCATATGGATGGAATTAAAAAATATCATCCTGAGTGAGGTAACCCAGTCACAAAAGAACACACATGGTATGCACTCACTAATAAGTGGATATGAGCCCAAAAGGTCAGAATACCCAAGGTAGAATTCACAGACTACATGAAGCTCAAGAAGACAAAGGTGGATGCTTCAGTCCTTCTTTGAAGGGGAACAAAATACTCACGAGAGCAAATACAGAGACAAAGTGTAAAGTAGAGACTGAAGGAAAGGCCATCCAGCGACTGCCCCACCTGTCAATCCATTCCATATACAGACACCAAACTCAGACACTATTGCAGATGCCAAGAAGTGCTTGATGACAGGAGCCTGAAATAGCTGTCTCCTGAGAGGCTCTGCCAGAGCCTGACAAATACAGAGGTGGATGCTGCAGCCAACCATTGGACTGAGCACGGGGTCCCCAATGGAAGAGTTAAAGAAAGAACTGAAAAGAGCTGAAAGGGTTTGCAACCATAGGAAGAACAGTAATTCAACCAACCAGACTCCCCAGAGCTCCCAGGGACTAAACCACCAACCATGGCTCCAGCCGAGTATGCAGCAGAGGATGACCTTGTTGGACATCAGTGGGATGAGAAGCCCTTGGTCCTGTGAAAGGTTGATGCCCCAGTGTAGGGGAATGACAGGGTGGGGAGGCAGGAGTGATGGGTGAGTGGGGGAGTACCCTCATAGAAGCAGGGATAAGGAGGTTCTGGAAGGGAAACCAGGAAAGGGGATAACATTTGAAAGATAAATAAAAAAAAAATCCGATAATAAAAAAGAAGAAAGAAAAAGGAGAGAGACGGAGAGAGAGAAAGAAAGGAAGGAAGGAAGGAAGGAAGAAGGAAGGAAGGAAGGAAAAAGAAGGAAAAAAAAGAAAGAGAAGAAAGAAAGAAAGAAAGAAGAAAGAAAGAAAGAAAGAAAGAAAGAAAGAAGAAAGAAAGAAAGAAAGAAAGAAAGAAAGAAAGAAAGAAAGAAAATTCTACAATGCAATTTATCTGTACCTGTTGGTTTTTCCATGCTATTACTAACCCCATAGTGTTGCTGAATTTTTCATTTTGGGGGAAGGGAGTTTGGTTTTCACCTTGTTTGAAACAAAATCACTTCCACTATGTTACAAATGGCTCAAGGTCCTTTTATTGTCATTTTGGTAAAATGTAACTTTCTGCAAAGTGGGGGTTGCGTGAATGGCCTATGGATTTCTTTCTTCGACTTAGTTCTCTTTAAACTTTTGTGATGACTTCAGAGCTCCACCTTGAGTGAATGGGAGAGTAATGAGTCTAACACACTGCCATGTCAGTTCTTAATTACAAAAGGACTAAGCATGTTTGCAGGGTAGGAACACATCAAGTTCAGGTTGGGCAATAAGAAAACACGTGGATGTGATAATCTGATTTAGATATCAAGAAACAGGTCTTGGCTAATTTCCTCTTTATAAAACGGGAGGTTGAGGGAAATGTTGATAGATAAAATATCCATTCAATTTCAACAAAATATTTTTAATTATTTCTTTTATATTTTTGAGATTATAATTTTATCATTTTCCCCTTCCCTTTCCTCCCTCCAAAGCCTCCCATGCTTTGGGGACACTGTGCTCTTGGTGACTTTAGTTGTACTATGCATCCTGTTTCTTGTGATGTCATTGCTGTAGCACGCCACATCCAGCATACCAGTACGTGGGAGGGCATGAAAAGTCAGTGAGAGAACTTGAGCAGAGCACATGTGACTGCTAGGATGTGGCCTGAGCCTCCCTACTCATTTGAAAGTCCATCCCCTCCCACAAAGCACAAGCCTATACACTGTGACACCAAAGCTTTCTGCCCTTCACCATGACACCACCACCCAACACCAACACTTTAGTATTCAGTCATTTCAAAGCTTTAGAAAATTGGAGAAGTAAAAGATAATGCACGATTCACAATAGCCACAGTACTTCCTGCTTAGCAAGCCCCATGGACACTGATGATGATGCTATGTTAAAAGTCACACTGATAGTTCATAACCACAATACAATTCCAAAACTCTTAAGTAATCAGATACTCATATATATTCCCAAAAGTTGAATACTGAGCATCCCTCATAGTCTAAACATTTCAAAGTTGACCAGTGTATCCATAAATGGCTACTACCATGTACCCATGCAACCATATATGGATAGCCATTAACTACTCTCTGCATGGCATCAAGCAGATCAATTAAGATTTCATTTCTGTCTGCTGATTGAGGAATATCTTGAATTATTTAACAAGTTTTATCATCATAGCACATTAATAAAATCTAGATGAATTTTTAATGTATAATTTAACCCATCATCCTGAAATAAATTTAGAGCATTATAGTTTTTTTTAAATTATTAGATTATATTGATAATATGAAATAGCAGTTAAGAGCAGAAATTTGTCTTATATATACAAAACCTCCAAGCACGAGGTCATTCATTCTAGTATCTACAACTTTTTAACAAAGATCTCAAAAAAACAAAACAAAAAAAAAAACAAACAAACAAAAAAAAAAAAAACAGAAAGTGTGAAAGTAGAGTGAGATCTTGGGCTTTAAGATAAAAAAAAAAAATCTGAAGCTAGATTAAGCTTACTAGGGATTGCACCAGAATCACTTCATACTCAGGAAGGCTTAAAATATGCACAGGTGACCTGACAAGGTTCTTGACATCCAGTCCTTACACCGGTACAGTCCAGATAACCTGAGGAGACGTCAGACGCATAAATCCTGAGGTTCTATAGAAACGGAAGGAACACTACCCAATTCATTCTAGGAAGCCACACTTATGCTGCATATTCTCCCTTGGAGATGGAACAACTTCTGTCTAATCAGGAACTTGTCACAATTTCCTTTCATAGAGGACTTCATAAGAGATTTTTTTCTACTTCTATCATGTTTAATGTTCCAAATAGGTTTTAAAAACTGGTTGAGTGCATATTACTTTTAGCTTCAGAAGATATCGTGTATATTTAAGAGTTATTTAACTATTGTAAATTATTTTTGATGATTTTAGAAATGTCAATACTGAGTTGTATATTTTAAAATAGATTTTTTTAGTTTAATAAAAAAAAAGAAAGAAAGAAAGAAAAAAAAGTCAAAAAAAAAATCCTGAGGTTCCATCCAAGTTCCCTTCAGAAACTGGTGATAAACATAACTCCACAGCCGGTCCTGACACACCTGTGTTCTGAACACCTTTGAGGAAGAGAGCATAACATAAGCCCAGAGACTCATAGAGACTTGGAGTACTTAAAACAGCATAAGTTAGGCACACGTGGGACAACTCTGTTCTCGGAATTCTGTATTCCCCTGAGACAGTTCCCACTAGTTTCACTGCAGGTTCCCTGTACAACTCACAAGTTCCATTTACTGGTTGCCCAACAAAGATCTGAAAGGAATTGCACTATAGAACAAAGTAGGGGAACTTGAGTTGATCTGTTTAAGTTCTTGAAGGTGGAAGATGATTTTATGTCTTCATAAACTCCCTCCCCGTTTCCATTGATGGTACTCAATACCTCAGTACCGTTTCATTGAATGAATGGAAGGGCTCAATCAGGTAGTCCCTCTAGCAATCTGATCTGAGTGATAAGATCTGATTTGAGCTTCAGCTTCAGCCACAGCAGAGTGTCACCTTGCACCAGCTACTCTCATCTAAGTTTCATTTTCCTTGGTAACAGTTTCTGTGCAACAGAACTACTCTGTGGAGCGAAAGCAGCAATATATAGAAATATATAGAAAGGCTAATGTGGAATGTCTAGAATGTGTCAATCATGGGTTATTACAGTGGCATCACTTTGGAGGATGCAGTGTTGAAGGCCTTGATGTCATCCAATATATCATATAAAGACGTCTTGTAAAGCACACTGCTGTGAGAGAAGGAACTAAAGTGTCCCTCGCTGAAATTCTTGCTCTGCTAACAAGGTCCAGTGTCTTATGTTTAACTCTGCAAAACACAGATGTGTCCAGCTTCCACTCTGTGCCAAGTTCAGTTCTTAATTCTTATGATAGAAAGACAGGAAGATAGCAGAGGCAGAATCTTCCTGAAGTTACTTTGTCTCAATTGATTAAAGTGAGTAGTTAGAGGAGAGCAGGATTAAGACTTAACAGTTTCATTTCAGAACTGAAACATCTTCATACATTGTTATTTAGGTGAAACTTCAGCAGGAATTCATATTTTAGAATTGTTGAAATTGTTGTATAGATTTTTTTCATTGAAATTACCACAGGTGATTACAAAACACTCTCATAATTGAGTTTCTGATTTTCTTCTCCTTTGGAATAAGGTATTAAATGGCTGCTTGCTGTTGCCTTGTCCGGATGGGGGGATACTTGTTTGGTTTGCATGGAATGCTATCTTCTATCTCCTACAAGACAGCATGGACTCCAGTTAGGAAAGCAGCTCTTTCAAATAGAGCTCTTGCTTGATCACTGTAAGCAGTCCCCACCAAACCCTGAGCGAAAACAGCAAGGCTTAAAGGAACCTGCAGCAGGTTGGAGCTCTGTGGTAGACCACTTGCCTAGCATGCTCATGCCCTGGGCTTGACCCTGCCCGCTTCAGGGAGAAAAAAAATGCAGGAGACATTTCACAGAATCCCATGGAGTCATCAAATCTAGATAGATACTTCCCATCCATTGTGTCTGAGAAGCCACAGATGAAATGTCTGCTTCTAGTGGGATGTGTTTCAGAAGAGCCTCGAATGCTTGTATTCCTTCTGCCCATTACTCAGCTGTGGGCAGCTATGAAAGATTTCCTCCCTCTATTTTCAAGGTTTTTTTTTTTTCTCTGTCCCCACCTGTCCTGTTCTGTCCTGTCCTGTCCTGTCCTGTCTTGTCTTGTCTTGTCAATTTCTCAATTTCAGTCAGTGTTTTACCTTACTTTCCCCCACAGTCATATCAGCCATTGGTCACGGGTTTTTTTCCTTCGAGCTCTTCTTCAGATTCTATACTTGCATTGCAGTCATCTCCATTCTGACCTTAAGAGCTCATCTCTGAAACCCACTTGTTTAGGATGGAGATCAAGAGCAAGGACCCTGAAACATCAATGAATGAATTCATTCAGAAAGACAGGCATCAGCCAATCGTAGTACCTCACATATGTGATCTGAAGTATGGATGCTGTGGCAGGAGGATTTCTCAGAGTTTGAAGGTAGCCTGGGCTACCTAGTGAATTTCAGGCAAACCTGGGCTGTAGAAAGAGACTCTGTCTCAAAACAACAAACATTCTCTCCTCCCAATAGGAGTAAGACTAGTCTTATGTTTTGTTTTATTTTTTTTTCATGTCACCAGTATAGTCATTTCTAAATAAAGTTGACAATCATAGTCAGCAGGACCATAGGATGCTTTTAGGATTGATATCCACGTGTAATTACAGTGCTATCTTATGCCTTCCTTCTTTGAACTCTGTTGTCTACCTACACCTTCTTTTTGACTTCTCAAATTCTTTTAATGCTCCTCAAAGTGGTCCATAAACTTTGACAGGAAAACTCAAGTAAGAAAATTATAAACAAAAATTAGTTTATAACAGCATTTCTCAACCTGTAGGTCGAAATCCCATTGGAGGCTTGAAGGACCCTTTTACAGGGTAGCATATCAGATATCCTACATATCTGATATTTACATTATGATTCATAGCAGTAGCAAAATTACAGTTAGGAAGTAGTCACAAGATAATTTTATGGTTAGGGTCACTGTAGCAGGATTTTCCCTGACCAATTACGTTAAAATATTAGGGAAGCAGGAGGCCTGTCATTGAACAGAGAAAGGGGAGGCAGAGCTAAGAGTTGCAGAGAGAGGGGGAGGAGGAAAAGGGGAGAGGGAGAGGAAGAGGGAGAGGAAGAGGGAGAGGAAGAGGGAGGCGAGATGGAGGTAGATTGACAGGACGATTCACAACCAGCATGACTTTAAATAGCCACAGGTAGATATGATATCATAAAGGATAGAATAATTGGGATAACTTGTCTAATCTGGGTAGGCATCTTGTGATTTGAGAATTTAGCAATATATATAAATCTGACTGGTTAATTATAAGCTTCAAGAGTTTTGTTTTACTGGGTTACTGGAAGATAGGACTACCAAATACAGTGGGATTATAGCTGAGAGGGTATAGGCAGCACTGAGGCAGCGAACCGAAGCTGAAAAGACTGCTATTGGTTGCTGTGTGGGGAGAGCCGTGGAGGCAGCAGAGTTGGCAGGCAGAAGTGTTGTGAGAGATATTTAAAACAGCAGCATTCAATCTGGCTTTTCTTAAACAGCCACCATGTTCCAGACTAGCCTAGGCCTGAGGCTACAAGCAGAGGTAGCATACCGCCGCTGCTCAGTTCAGGCCATCTGCTCAGGCAGTCAGAGACACCGGCCCTGCCATCTACAAGATACCAGCATGGGAGATGGCTCTGCCAATCTTCCACACTGTCTCCACAAAGCTGGGCTGTGCCCAGGCCATCCCACCATCCACACGGACCTGGTAGACAATGAGACTCTAAAGCTTAGATATTAATCAGAGGCTTTATATATTTGGTAATGTTCAATAACAATATGCCCATACAATTAGAGGTGTTTCCCAATTAGCTAACCTAAATATAAGTTGTGACCCAGGGCTGCTCTCCATACCTGCATGGCTCTTCATCCTCCTAGATCTCTGCTCTCTTTAGCTCCTTTTCCTCTTCCTCTCCTTACTCCTCCACCTTAGCTCCTCCTACACAGAGGAGAGATTTTGGAGCTCTGAGTCAGAGTATCCACGAGATAGTAACAGGTCAGCATTGCCCCAGTGCATAGCTGACCAGCCTGCTGGGGCAGAGAGTAACAAGGCAGTAGCTTGAGAAACCTACGGGTTCTTTTTTATTTTATCCTGCAACAAGTCACCACGAGGAGCAATTGTTACAGTGTTAGGAAGGTTGGGAATCACTGAATTATAATAAAAACTTAATGCATAGAAATATTATTGCTGTGGCCTCTAGGAGGTGCTCAAGCCTCCTGCTACCCATCCCCCTTTTACTAATTTATTATGCTGCTCCCCCTTCTGGCTCCTCCCCCACAGAGTCCCTCCTCACTATTCCCCTCCCTTTTCCTCTGAGAGGATGGAGCATCTTCTGGGTGTCTCCTCACTCTGGCCCATCAAGACTTAGCCTGATTAGGCACATCCTATTCTACTGAGGCCTGACCAGGCTGCCATGAAGACCGAGCTGCCTGGCTGCTACATATGTGTCGTGGACCTCATTCCAGTCCCTATAGTCCTTTGGTTGGTGATTCAGACTCTAAGAGCTCCAAGGCCCCAAGTCTGTTAACTCGCTTGGTCTTTCTGTGGGGTTCCTATCTACTTCAGGACCTAAGATCCTTCTCCCATCTCTTCCATAAGTGTCCCTGACCTCCATTTAATGTTTGTCTATGGGTCTCTGCATCTGTTTTGGTCAGCTGCTGGGTGAAGACTCTCAGAAGACATGTATGCTAGGCTCCTGTCTGCAAGCATAATTGAATATCATTACTAATATCAGGGACTGGTGGTTATCCATGGGATGGGTTTTCGAGTTGGGTCTGTTATTGGATGGCCTTTCCTTCCATCTCTGCTCCATCCTGCATTTCTTTTAGATGGGATATTTTAATTTCTTTTAATTGGTATCCTTATCCCACTGCTGGGGTTCCTGCCTGGCAACAGGAGGTGACCTCTTCAGGTTCCAAGTCCCTGCTGTTAGGCATCTCCCAGAGGTCACTTGCACTGACTCCTGGGAGCCTCCCGTATCCCATGTCTCTGAGACTTCCTAGAGATTCTTACCTCTACTCCCACCGCCCCCCAACTGCAGCAGCTGTAGATTTCCATTCATTCTCCTGTCTCTTCGCCACACCTGATCCTGCCTCCCCATTCCCTGTCCCTCCCATCTCCCACCCATTTCCAGACCTCCTTCTGCCTCCTATGATTATTTTGTTTCCCCTTCTATGTGTGTTCAAGCATCCTTGCTTATGCCTTCCTTCGTGTTTAACTTCTTTGGGTTTATGAGCTGTATCACAGGTGTTCTGTACTTTATGATTAATATTCACTTATCAGTTAGTACATAACATGCATGTCCTTATGGATCCAGGTTACCTCAGGATGATATTTTAGATCCATCTGTCTGCAAAATTCATAATGTCCTTGTTTTGGTTTTGGTTTTTCTTTTTTTTTTTTTTTTAAGATCCAATATTTTTTTCTTTTTTTGGGGGGGAGTGTATTTTATTTATTTACAATGCAGATGTCATGTCCTTTCCCCATTTCCCCTCCATAGAACCCCATCTCCCCCTTCCTCCTTTATGCTTTTATACTATTTTAATTACATGCATGTATTAAGGTCAGTTCTAGGTTGAAGAACTAGCAATACAATATATGCAAATAGTTAAGGAACAAGCAAGACAATAAACACAAATAGTCAAAGGAAAAGCAAGGCATTAAACCCAATTACATGAACACTCCCGTAATCACTGTTTCTAAGGGCTTATCAGGATGACCAAAGTATCTGAGCCTACTTTCCTGTCCTAGCACAAGGTCATTTTCATGTCTGAAGCCTACTTCCTTGTTCTATCCTAAAATTTAGAATCCTGTCTGAAATTACTTCTTTGTTCTAGCCTAATGTTCAAATTACTGAAAGGAGGTTCAGAATTTAAAGGTAAGGAGTCATCTTGAGTGTCATGCCAAATACCATTGGATTCATGTTAATTCTAAAATTTACAGTGGTAGTCGTTATAATTAGGAAGAAGTTTAATGACACTTGCAGTGTATTTGACATAATTCTAACACCTCTCTGGAAGTTTTAACCATACATAGGGAGCTTATGAATTTCAAGAATGCTACTCTGCTGAGTGTTGATGTGGTAGATAATGCAGATAAAATTACCCATGGCCTGAGGTCAGTATTTCTATTTTGGTCAACCTTCAAAAATGGCATATATAGCTTGATCATGCTAGTCCTTTTTGTCCTGGAATACTTTTATTCCTGCCTATCGTGTTAAAACTTGTCTTTAACAGCATCAACATGTTGCCAGCCAAAGTACATAGTTTGAATCTGAAAATGGACCCCAGACAGAGTTATCGAATTAACAGGCTGGCAAGCCAAGAATGGGTAAGATTCTGCACAGAGCCTTACCAACCTAAGACAGGAGTGCATTGCTTTTCATAATACATATTCCATGACAGGTGAGGAAAACATTCTTGTCAGAATGACCTAAGACAGGCTCAGTCTTGTTAATGAAATAAAAAAGGAGGGGAGAGGCAGAGAGCCTTTGGGGCTGCTTGGCAAGAATCTGACATGGATCAAGGACAAGAAAATGGGCTGCTTGGCCAGAATATGACATTGGTCAAGGACAAGGAAGTAGGCTTCAGGCAGGAATCTGACATTAGGCTAAAACAAAGAAATAATTTCAGGAAAGAATCTAAATCTTAGGCTAGAATAAAGATGTCCTTGTTTTTAATAGCTGAATAGTATTCCATTGTGTAAATGAGCCACATTTTCTGTATCCATTCTTTGATTGAGGGACATCTGAGTTGTTTCCAGTTTATGACTATTCTGAATAAGGCTGCTATGAACATTATGGAGCACCTGTCCTTGAGATATAGTGGAGCCTCTTTTGGGTATATGCCCAGGAGTGGTATAGTTGAGTCTTCAGGTAGAACTATTACCTATTCTTGAAGAAACTGCCAGATTGATTTCCAGAGTGGTTGTACAAGTTTGCAGTCCCACCAGCAATAGAGTAGCATTCCCCTTTCTCCCCATCCTCACCAGCATGTGCTGTCCCTTGAGTTTTTTTATCTTAGCCTTTCTGATTGGTATGAAGTGGAATCTCAGGGTGATTTTGATTTGCATTTCCCTGATGACTAAGGATGTTGGATGTCTCTTTTTTTCATGGCCATTCGAGATTCCTCTGTTGAGAATTCTCTATTTAGCTCTGTACCACAGTTTTTAATTGGGTTCTGTGGGTTTTTGGAGTCTAACTTCTTGAGTTCTTTGTATATTTTAGATATTAGCCCTCTGTCAGATGTAGGGTTAGTGAAGATCTTTTCCCAGTCTATAGACTGCTGTTTTATCCTATTGATAATATCCTTTGCCTTGCAGAAGCTTTTCAGTTTTATGAGGTCCTATTTATCAATTGTTGATCTTAGGGCCTGAGCCATTTGTGTTCTTTTCAGGAAATTGTCTCCTGTACCAATGTGTTCAAGGTTATTTCCCACTTTCTCTTCTATTAAGTTTAATGTATTGGGTGTTATGTTGAGGTCCTTGATCTACTTGGACTTGAGTGGACTTGAGTTTTGTCTATTTGCGTTTTTCTACATACAGACATTCAGTTAGACCAACACCATTTACTGAAGATATTTTCTTTTAGCCATTGTGTGGTTTTGACTTCTTTGTCAAAACTCAAGTGTCTGTAGGTATGTGGGTTTATTTCTGGGTCTTCAGTTTGAGTCCATTGATCAACTTGTCTGTTTCCGTGCCAAAACCATGCAGATTTTTATCACTATTGCTCTAACACACAGCTTGAAGTTAGATGTGGTTATTCCTCCAGAGGCTCCTTTATTGTTCTGGATTGTTTGGGCTATCCTGGGTTTTTTGTTTTTCAATATGAAGTTGAGAATTGTTCTTTCAAGGTCTATAAAAAAAAATGTTGGAATTTTGATGGAGATTGCACTAAATCTGCAGATTGCTTTTGTCAGGATGGTGATTTTCACCATATTAATCCTACCAATCCATGAGCACGGGAGATCTGTCTTCTGTTTCTTCTTCTGTTTTTTTCTTCAGGGTCTTGAAGTTCTTGTCATACAGATCTTTTACTTGCTTGGTTATAGTTACACCAAGATATTTTATATTATTTGTGACTATTTTGAAGGGTGTTCTTTACCTAATTTCTTTCTTTGCCAATTTATCCTTTGTGTAAAGGAGAGCTACTGATTTCTTTGAGTTAGTTTTAAATCCAGCTACTTTGCTGAAGTTGTTTATCAGCTTTAGGAGTTCTCAGGTAGAATTTTGGGATCGTTATATATACTATCATATCATCCACAAATAGTGATAACTTGACTTCTTCCTTTCCAATTTGTAATACTTTGATCTACTTTTTTTGTCTTATGGCTCTAATTAGAACTTCAAGTATTATACTGAATAGTTAGGAAGAGGGTGGGCAGCCTTGTCGTGTCCCTGATTTTAGTAGGATTACTTTAAGTTTCTCTCCATTTAATTTGATGTTGGCTATTGGCTTGCAGTATATTGCTTTTATTTTGTTTAGGTATGTGCCTTGTTTCCCTGATTTCTCCAAGACTTTTAACATGAAGAAGTGTTGTATTTTGTCAAAGGATTTTTCACCATCTAATGAGATGATCATGTGATTTTTGTCTTTCAGTTTGTTTATATAGTGGATTAAATTGATAGGTTTTTGAATATATTGATCCATCATTGCATTCCTGGGGATGAAACTTACTTGGTCGTGATGACTGATATGTTTGATGTGTTCTTGGATTTGGCTTGCAAGAATTTTATTGAGAATTTTTGCATCAATGTTCAGAAGTGAAATTGGTCTCAAGTTCTCTTTCTTTGTTGGGTCTTTGTGTGGTTTAGGATCAGAGTAACTGTGGCCTCATAGAATTTAGGTAGTGTTCCTTCTGTCTCTATTTTGTGGAATAGTTTGAAGAGTGTTGGTATTAGCTCTTTTTTGAATGTCTGGCAGAATTCTTCACTAAATCCTTCTAGCTGTGGGATTGTTTTGATTGGGAGACCCTTCTCTGCCTTCATTATGGGTGGTATGGTTGGTGTCTCAGTTACAAAAGGCAGGTTAATAAGAGAAAGGCATAATAAATTAATTCAATCATAGTTTTACTTGATATTAAAAAAAAACAGGCTGAAAGCCTATAGAATCAGCTGTGTAAATCATGTGTGTCCATATCTCATTAAACTATTCATAAAGTGAACTGCCCATTTTATGAACAGTTTAATGAGGTACAGACAAATATGTAGAAATATGAGATAGCTGGACAAAGGGAAATGATCTAATCATAACAGGCAGAAGACAAGGCTCTTCTGTTTCAATTCTTTATGACTTCTTTCTGTAGCATTCTTTTCTTCTGGGTATAGGGCAAGGTCATTTGGGGAATGTGGGAACACCTGATGTACAATTCCACAAGGTAGGTCTGAAATTTTCTTTACTGCCAGTTCTTCCACAGAAAGGTATGGGCAAAACTGTATCATGGTTTATGGGAATAAGATTGTTGGTTTAAAAAAAGACTCAGAATCTCAAGAGAGAAAAATGGACTATGCACAAGCTACGAGCACCTGATCTTATCCAAGAATTAACATCTGGATGCCAGAGATCAAATTAAGATATGTTTTAATCTAGAAAACACTGCTTACAAAAGAAATCAAAATATTAAACAATCCCCAGACATCTGTGTCCATTCTCACTGTCCCCCGCTACCACCTGGACATAACACATAGCAGGCATATTTACTGGTTAAAATAACTGGCAGAAACACTGTTTTAAATAAATAATTGGTAGAAATTTTTAAAAATAAAGATTGCTGGTTTCTCTATTCTGCTTTTGGGAAGAAAAGTTTTGCCTTATATGTCTTTTCTACACACAGAGAAAGAGAGAGAGAAAGAGAAAGAGATAGTGACAGAGACTGAGAAGAGAGAGAGAGAGAGAGAGAGAGAGAGAAACTTTGCTCTTGAGGTTTCCTTGAACGCTTTCACCTTGGGGTTATCACTTCTGTTTCCCTGTCCAAAAACAAATATGTCAACCCAAACTATTAGTAAGCGATTCTCGAGATTCTGACTAAAATAACATTAGCCAGATTTTAGTCTGCTTGAGATTCTGAAATGAAATACCATTGTCTTAACAGAGATTTGACTGGGTATAGTGGCTCACACCTGTGATTTCAATACTACAGAGCCTCGAATGTGAGTATCACTGCAAGTCTGAGGCTAGCTTGTGATATCTAATTCCAGAACAACTCAGGGTACAATATAATAAGACTTTGTCAAAACAAAAGAAAACAAAAAAAGAAATTTATTTTCTCAGTTCCAGACACTGATAAATCCAAGTTCAAAGTGCCACCTAATTATCTAGTTTCCATCGTAAGTCCTCTTCCAGACTTACAGTGTTCCAGCCATGTTCCAGCACTCAGAGGAAATGTCTGTTGTATCATAAAAAAACATTAATTATAAGGGCTTCGTCTTTACCTCTTCTTCTAAATCCAATTTTCTCCCAAAGGAACCATCCCAGAATACTCCCAGTTCCCATCATACTGAGAATTAGGACTTTGGTTTGTGAATTTTGTTGGGAGTGGAGAAATACAACTCAATTCATTCCAATCACAAAAGAGAGGATCAAATTGAAAAGCCTGTATAGTCTAGTCTAAGCTCTTCGAAACAAGAGTAAATTTGGATTAAAAGGAAACCAGAATGAGATTTCCAGTTTCCTCTTCCTGTGCTATCCTCTTACTTCATCTTGGAAGCATGACTTACAACAACCAAAACACAACCTATTGCAGAAGATCTTTAAGGCCAGATCACTCCCTTCTGCTCCATCTTTTGCCACACACTTACCTCAAACACTTGATCACATCCCTTCCTCTAGTGCTCATAACCTTAAAAAAAAAAAAAAAAAAAAAACAGTATCCATGTGACTTAAATATATTGGCAGATTCCAAAGATATTAAAAGTCACATTAAAGTTCTTGGTGGTTTAGCAGAAGGAATAGAATGTTCCTAGAGTCCTGCTAATTTTTTATGGTTAAACTCGTTGCTCACATGGCTGCGGTGACTATGTAAATCCTAATCGTGTTTGAAGAGACACCATCCAACATCTCTACTCCAAAATCCTCAGAAAGAAATTCTGCAGCTCCAAAATTAATGTAGCCTCATTGCTTTAAAGAATTCTTATGCGCTTCAGCATTAAGTAGCCCTCAAAGTTCTAGGTTCTATGTAGAGAAGATTCTGATGCTAATCTTAATCTGCTTTACCTACTCCCTTTCTCAGCATCACTGTGGCTTTGGACACACACAGCATCTGAACAGAAAGGGAAAAGATTTAGATGACACTTCACAGATATGATTAAACAGAATTAGTTGGGCATCAATCACCCTGGGTCGAGCCAAACTTCTCAAATTAAAACACAGCTCTTCGGGCACCGTCTGTCAGTGCAAGGATCACCTCCAAAGGCTGTCCTTACTCCAACTATCCACCAGAAAACTACAGGAGCCAGGTTTTTTTGTGTATTTGTTTCTTTGTTTTTGTGTTTTGTTTTGTTTTGTTTTATTTTGTTTTGTTTTGTTTTGTTTTGTTTTGTTTTGTTTTTGAGACAGTATTTTTTCGTGTAACCCTAGCAATCCTAAAACTCAATCTGTAGACCAGGCTAGTCTTAAACTCACAGATATCTGACTGCTTCTGCCTCCAGAGTGCTGGAATTAAAGGTGTGTGCCACCAGGGCCCACCTAAGAAGGTAAATTTCTTACCACCCCTACTGGTTGGATAATTTATTGGACTACTTCACATCATTATAAATTATTGCAGGCTTAAAAAAAAAAAAAAATAGAGAATCGCACAAGGCTTGGCTCTGGGAGAGTTCTGGATTTGAAGCCTCTACTGACCTCTCCCCAACACACTTGTCCTTACTCTCCCTATAGTATATGGCAGCATGCAGAGAAGTAGCAATTAGTGAAGCCCACCCACGTACCATGCTCCAGAGTTTTATTATAATTTCATTTCATGGGCATCACTGGTAAGAATAGTATCCTGCCCACATGTTTGATCCCTACTTCCTTCATTGCTTTGCATAGGTCAGACCAATATCACCATGGCTTGAAGCCCCAGTTCCTCTAATTATTGGCTTTTCTGAGTGACCAGACCCATATCCTGGGTTATTTCACTAATGTTGACTACCAAATGTCCCACTGTGAGTCATTCTGTTATCACAAAGTCACCGTCTTTATCACTCAGGAAATTCCAAGACAGAAATATTGTACACTTAGAAGACAAGCTCTTATCTGATGTGTTTTAGTGATTATTTCAGCAAGAACGAAATGCTATCTCTTTCTTGATAGAAGAAGCCAAGTAAAATAAACCTCAGAATAGCTAATTGGTCTCAGCTGCTGACAAGAGTGGCTATACAGCAACAGCCATGACTGGGTCAACCTTGGTGAGCAGAAGTCAGATTGCTGAGTTCATGAATAATCTCTATTCTGCTATGAGGACCACTTTGTTCATGAGATCAATGGGTGACAGCAAAGAGTTATTGGGGGAAAAGACTAACTGGTACCCAAAGAATGAATCTTCCCATATACTTAATTGGTAATTTCTCATCTGCTGAAGTAACCCTTTGGTGAACATTTATATGAGACAAATATTTTCATGTTTTTCCTCGTTCATAAACGCTTACTTGCACCCTAACTTTGCAAGCATCTCGTCCTATTCATTATACTTGCCTCTCTCCCCGTGACACTATCAGCTACAGCCCACCAAGTGGTGTGGACTCCCTTGTCTGGCTCAGATGCTGTGTGTGTCCAAAGCCACAGTGATGCTGAGAATGGGAGTAGGTAAAGCAGATCAAGATTAGCATCAGAATCTTCTCTACATAGAACCTAGAACTTTGAGGGCTACTTACGCTGAAGTGCATAGGAATTCTTTAAAGCAACAAGGCTAAATAAACCTTGGAGCTGCAGAATATGTTCTCCAAAATAAAGTAAACAAGAAGCTGCACTGCTCAAACTTGTGCCCGCTGAGATTCCCTTCCACAATTATCCTTCAGAGATACCCCTCAAATGGGCTGTAACACAACCACAGTCCGCTTGAAGGCAGTGTCTGTAAAACAGACCAAGCTTTTTCTTACTCATCAGAGGGAATTCCCCTATGAGACCACAGTAAAAGAGGAAGAGAAATATTGTTAACACTAGAGGCCATGGGCATTTGAGCTGCTTAATCCTGGTAGCCAACTTTATGGCTTGGAAGAGCTAATAATAGTTCCTGATGGGAAACTCGGGTCACGTGGTGGCTTGGTAACCTGCAGTTAACCACTAGTTTCTTCTGAGGCCTGATTTAAAACCAAGACCTATCTTGGACATTCATTGTCTGGAGATAAAGTTAGAATCTTGCTCTAAAATCTCCAGCATCTGGGATGTAATTTATTCACAAGGACTTGTCAGAGGAGCCAAACAGGATTTGAACCTGTCACTGATGGGCCAAGTCCCACTAGATCTGCTACTCCATACAAGCCATGTGACAGAACATCAACAGCACCTAAATTTTACAGTGCCTGGTTTTGTTTTGTGCTTCATTCAAAACTATCAGTGTTTGGAGGGTAAGGGTGATTAAAGGCATTGGAGTAACACAACCATATGAGGATCATATAACATCAAAATCCAAAAGAGACCAATAGACACTCAGGGTATTTATTGGCTGTAGGAGATGCCACTTCCAATAATATTCCTTCATCATGGAAGGGATATCTATTTTTTAGAGTACATAAGTTGCTTCCTTATTTTTATTACATTAGTACTCAGAAGTCTGAGCAGACATTGCTACCTGAGCCCACATAAAAGTTACACTGAAATCAATGCCAATCCCATAAGGAAAAAACAGAAGTATTGAAAATAAAATCAAGTTCAAATCTCTGGGGTACTATGCTGGTTTGGTGAGTTGTGAAATTTTGATGTTATCCTTAGGAGACTATAAATTTACTCTTACAGATAATTTTCCTTTGTAAAAATATGTTTGAAAGTATTTATTATTTTAAATTTTAAATGTTTTAAATAAATGTTATTGTCTCATTTAAGATCTTCATATAAGACGATTTAATCATATTCAGTCCTTCTCCCCTAACTCCAGATCTACAATCTCTTCCTTGCCCATCTAACACTGTTTCAAAAAAAAAAAAATACTATCAAATCTAATTGGAGCTCCCATATATTCTTGGATGTATGACCTTTCATTAGAGTGAGGTCAACTTACCAGGGACTACACTCTTGAGAAAACAGACTCCCTCTCAATTGCAAGTAGCACCTTGACTAGGGGATGGGACTTTGTGTCCATCTCTTCCATGCTGATATTCAGGCTGGCTTAGTTCTTCACAGGTCTTCTGCACACTGTCATAACTACTATGGGTTCACATGCACAGCTGTACTGCTGTGTTCAGAGCATACTGTTCCTTGTATCCTTTGTCTATGGCACTGAAGCTTGGGAGTAAGGAATATGATATAGATGTCCCATTTAGGGTAAGCATTCCTCAGTCTCTTATCCTGTGCATTGTGGCCAGTTGTGGGCCTCCAGGTTAACCACTGTTTACTGAAAATAGGGCTTCCCTGATGAGAATTGAGAGACACATTAATCTATTGGTATAATGATAAATCATTAGGAATCAGTTTAATATCATGTTCACTTAGCACAGTGGTTTTCTTTTTTTTTTTTCTTTTTTTCTTTTTTTTTTTTATTGGAAATTTTTATTGGAAAATTTTTTTTACATTTCAGATGTTCTCTCCTGACCCCATTTCCCCCCCTCCCTCCCAGGAACTCACTATCCCTTCCCCACTCCTCCTGCCTCCACGTTGGTGTACCCCCACCCACCCTCCCCGTACCTCACCTCCCCACCCTCGAGTATACCCCCCCACGACACCCAGCCTTCATGGGCCAAGGATCTCTTCTCCCACTTATATATAGCTCCCTTGCATATATAGCTGGAGCCATGGGTCCCTCCCTAAGCGCTCCCAGGCTGGTGGTTTAGACCCTGGGGCTCTGGTTGGTTGGGATTGTTGCTTTCCTCATGGTGTCGCGAATCCTCTCAACTCCTTCAGCCTTCACTCTATCTTCTCCATTGGGAACCCCATGCTCAGTTTAATGGTTAGCTGTGAGCATCTGCCCCTGATATGTCAGACTCTTGCAGACCTCTAAGGAGACAGCTATATCAGGCTCCTGTCAGCATGTACATCCTGACATCCACATCAACCTCTACCTTTGGTGACTGCACATAGGATGGATATCCAGGTGGAATGGTCTGTAGATGGTCCCTCCTTCAGTTTCTGTCCTGCACTGTGTCTCCATATTTGCACCCTTGAGTATTTGCACAGTGGTTTTCAAACTGTGGGTTGCAACTCCTTTGGAGGTCAAATGATCCTTTCACAAGGGTGCCATATCAGATAGCCTACATCTCAGATAGTTGTGTTACAATTCATAACAGTAGCAAACTCACAGTTGTAATGTAGCAACAAAATAATTTTATAGTTGGGGTCATCACAACATGACCTATATTAAAGGGTTACAGCATTTGGAAGCTTGAGAACCACTGATTTAGCAGAAAAAAGTTCAAGGTTTCCCTAGTGTTTATGACCTATCTATCAACAAGTTCTTGGTCTGATAATGATACCTGGTATGTGTTTAATTTTTTTTCTAGTGGGACTTAAATCCAACAGAAAATGTTTGGTTACCCCTATAATGTTCATCTTACTATTGCCCCAGTGAGCTGTCTTACGAGGTCAGTCACTATTGTAGCTTGCAGGAATCACAAATGAGTAAGAGTGATTACTCCTTTTCTCTTCCAGTACTATGCAAAACACATTCCAGCATGATGAATGTTAGCCACTAGGGTTGAAGCTTTCAGGTCAGTATCAGCTTGATATCTTCATGTTCCATGACTCAATGTCTTCAGATAGGATCTTACCATAAAGCTCTGGAAGGTTACCAGGAGCAGTGACAATAGCCTGTACTATTGTAGGGTCTATAGGACCTCACTGACCAACAACTCTAAAAACTGTAACCCATTTCATATATGTCTTGAAAAGAAATATGAATAGGTAAAACCCAAAAATGCTTCAGATATAAAAAGCATTAGAAAAAACACTTTAGGGGAAATTGAATGGAAACATGCTTTTAAGAAGGAAAAGAAATGATGTAAAATTTCCAATCATAGAGCAAATACTCATGTAATTTTAAACAGTGGGTGATAGTAAAAGTAAACTGACTGAGTTTCTGACCCAGCCATCAAACAAGAATAAGTATTGTAGCTTTAGTTTTAAATGTATATGTGTGTATAATGTTTATGTACATATAATAATATACATCCTTCCATAGTAATAGGAATTTTGTGTTACTTTTCCCTCCCTGGATTATTTTCTCTACCTAGCCCTCCTACCACTTTTAACCCTTTGTAGAGATAAAATTATAAGAAAGGAATCCTTTTCCTTTCCTCACATATTATATTGGGTTAAAAAATATGTCACAATATAGTGGAGGAGAGGTGGAGGGTTCTGGATGCAGATGAGTGGGAATAGGACGTGTCAGATAGGGGGAGGATCAAGGGAAAGAGTTTAGGAGAGACAAGTGGGAAATGAGCTAGAAGCCTAGTACAATGGAAACTCCTAGGAATCTATGAGGGTGATCCTAGCTAAGACTTCTAGAAATGGGGTTACAGAGACTGACCTGGCCATCTTCTGCAACCAGGCAAGATTCCTATGGAGGGATTAGAACACCAAACTAGCCACAAAAGTTTTCACCTACAATTTGTACTACCTACAAGATATACTGGGGTAAAGGTGGTGCAGAAATTGTGGGAGTGGTCAACCAATGATTGATCCAGCTTGAGACTCATACCATTAGAGGGAGCCTACCCCCAACACTGCTTAGAGGGCCAGAAACCAGAGACTGGATAGCCCAGAGACAAAGGATAGAACTAAATATGAATGGAAAAAAAAAAGTCAATGAAATGATTCCTAATGATATTCTGCTATGCTCATAGGTTGGTGCCTAACCCAGTTGTCATCAGAGAGGCTTCACCCAACAACTGATGGAAACAGATGCAGAGACCCACAGCCAAACACTAGACAGATCTTGGGGAATCCTGCTGAAAGGGAGAAAGAAGGATTGTGGGAACCAGCAGAGTCAAGGACACCACAAGAAAACCCACAGAATCAACTAACTCGGGGTCATAGGGGTTCCCAGAGGCTGAACCACCAACCAGGGAGCTTGCATGAGACTGACTGAGGTCCTCTGCACATATGTTACAGTTGTGTAGCTTGGTGTTATTGTGGGACTCCTAACAATGGGAGTATGGGCTCTCTCTAACTCCTTTGCCTGCCTTTGAGACTCTATCCTCCTACTGGGTTGTTTCATCTACCCTTAATAGGAGAGGAGATGCCTAGTCTTACTGCAACTTGATATGGCATGGCTAGTTGATATCCATGGGAGGCCTGCCCTTTTCTGAAAAGATAAGGGGGGAGGGGAAGCAGGGATGAGGTAGAGAGGAGGGAGGGAAAACTGCAGTCAGGATATAAAATAAATAATAAAAAGAGATTTTTAAATATATGTGAAATTCCACACACTGAAGTGAAATTTAGGTGATTACAAGTTTTCTGTAGCATGTGGCAAGAATCCCTAGCTGGGGCAATGGTTACCAACCTTTCTTTGTTCAGTCCTTTAAGAGAAATAGAAAACAAAATATCTCTTGTCAAAATATTCTAAGTGTATAATTGAAGCTTTCTTCCTGTTTAATAATTGGAGGTCTAGTTTCATTTCTGTTGCATAAAATAAAACACTCCAACCAAAAACAACTTAAAGGGGAAAAAGAAGAAATCTTTTTAAGCCTTACACTCAGATCACAGTCAATCACTGAGGGAAGTCAGGGCAGGAAATTGAAGGAAGACTTACTTGCTATTCGACATATTCCGTCTAACCAAGAAACTCACGTAGGGATGACACTTGATGGCTCACTGACACCTACTTAGCTGGTTTTCTAATACTGACCAAGACCACCTATGTAGTGACAATTTTGGCATTTTGGTTTCTTTAAAAACAAAAAAAACAAAAAAAACCACAGACAGAGAGAGAGAGATTATGGTAATATATTTGTTTTTAATACTAGGTGTGGGATATGAGGCTGCTTCAGATTGTTCCCAGCAACAGACTATGATTTGCCTCGTGCTCTAGCAGGGGTATGACTTTGCCAGCAGCAGATAGTTACTATGAGTGTGTGACAGTTGGAATTCCGGGGACTTTTCGGAGAGTACATAAATGCCAGGACTCCAAGAGTTGGGATGGGTTGTCGGTTGTTGGTTGGTTGCTGTTGACTGGTGGTGGTTGCAGTTTGTTTAGTTATAGGCAAAGAAGGAAGAAGAAGAAGAAATTAGATATCCTAATGGCAAAGCTCAAACTTGCCCCGAGGAACTAAAGGCCCCTAACGTTAGCGTCATCCCTTTCCTGTCTATTCTTTTTTCTCTCCTATCTAGTGTTACAGGGTTGAAAGGGTGAAGGTGGGTTGGAGAAGGGTGGAATAAAGCACTCACAAAGCTACAGGTACATACCTGCCCAGAAAATGTTGCTGTCCACAGTGAGCGAGGCCTTCCTACATCAGCTAATGACCAAAACAATTCCCCACAAACATGCTTATAGATTAATCTTATCTAGGCAACCCCTCAATTGAGATTCCTCTCTCAGGTGATCCTAGGTTCTGTCCAGTTGACAGAATAAGACAGTAAGTTGAATTATAAAAATCCAACTACATTGTAAGTATTGACTTTTAAACTAGAGCTTCAGCTCTTGCTCTTGTTTGATGATTTGGTCAGTAACTCGCTAAGTTTACTTTTACTATCACCCACTGTTTAAAATGTATGAATATTTGATCTATGATTGGAAATTTTACATCATTTCTTTCTCTCCTTGAAAGCTATTTCCATTCAATTTCCCCTGAAGTTTTTTTCTAATGCTTTTTATATCTGAAACACTTTTGGTTTTTACCCACTCATATTTTCTTTCCATGCTGACTACAATATCTTTTCTATTTTATTTCCTGTAACTACAGGACTCTAGGTAGTTTTTAAATTTGTTCTGGATCACAAGACTGGAGAAATGGCTCTGAAATAAGGAGCACTTATTATTCTTGCAGTTGGCCCAGGTTTGATTTCTAAAACCCAAGCCAGGTAGTTACAACTGCTGCTAGTAGTTTACAACTTGCTCTGGGTGGTCTGAACCCTCTCCTGGTCTACCTGGGCTCCTGCACACACATACACATGCACATACTCGTACAAAGAAATCCATTCATACACATACTTAAAAATAAAATAAATCTTTTAAGGTAAATTTGTTCTGGATTGAATTATAATTTTCAGTAGCATGCAATTTATTGAGTAATATATAAAAATTTTTTTGTCATTATGCCACTTCCATAGTGTGATTAATTTGGATTGTGTCTTAGTTAGGGTTTGTATCCCTGCACAAAACATCATGACCAAGAAGCAAGTTGGGGAGGAAAGGGTTTATTCAGCTTACACTTCCACATTGTTGTTCATCACCAAAGGAAGTCAGGACTGGAACTCACTCAGAGTAGTAACTTGGAGGCAGGAGTGGATGCAGAAGCCATGAAGGAATGCTGCTTACTGGCTTGCTCAGCTTGATTTCTTATAGAACTCAGGACTACCAGCCCTGGGATGGCACCACCCACAATGGACCCTCCCACCCTTGATCACTAACTGAGAAAATGCCTTACACCTGGATCTCATGGAGGCATTTCCTCAAGGGAGGCTCCTTTCTCTGTGATAACTCCAGCTTGTGTCAAGTTGACACAAAATTAGCCAATACAGATTGCAATCCATTGAATAATACATTAAAATATATTTGTATTGTAATTGCACAATAGTATAGATAGTGTAGTGATTGATTTGGATTGTCTACTTGATTTAATTAAAAGACATCTAAGCATACTTTTTTGTGTGTCTGTGAAGGTGTTTCCAGAGAAGTTTAATTGAGGAGGAAAGACCCATGTTAAATGTGAGAGGCAAAATACCAGGGGCCAGGGGCCTAACCTGAGTAAAAAGGAGAAAGTCTGATGAACAGCAGCCTTCCTTTGCCTGTGCGTCCTCTCTGTAGATACAATGTAGTCACCTGCTTCACATTCCTAGCAACACGTATTCTACCCGAATGGACTATATCTCCTTACACTGTGAGCATAATAAATGCTTACCTAAGTTCCTTCTGTCAGATATTTTGGTCACAGCAATAAGAAAGGTAACCAATGCAGGTAGATAGAAATTTTGAAAATGTACTTCATTTGTTCTTTGGTGAATAATACTTTATGGTAAAATGAGACAAGCTTCATCATGAATTTTAGTCTTATTTTAAATTTCGTATATTAAACTGAATATCAGCAGAAATTTCTTTTAATATCTATTACCCGAAAACTCTGTTTGGTGCTCCTGAATTTTGTTGAAAGCAAAACCGTGATAGCAACCTAACCTGCCCAAAAGAATCACAGTTATTTATTTTTTTCCTTTTTTTAATTGGTTATTTTATTTATTTACATTTCAAATGTTATCCCTTTTCCTAGTTTCCCCTCCACAAGTCCCCTATCCAATCCCCCTCCTGCTTCTATAAGAGTGTTCCATTACCCACCCACTCACTCCCACCTCACTGCCCTTACATTCCCCTACATGGGGGCATCAAGCCTTCACAGGACCAAGGGCCTCCCCTCCCACTGATGCCAGATAAGTCCATCCTCTGCTACATATGCAGTTATTTATATTTTAAATTTCTAGGAAAGAACCCCAAAGGGCTTTCAACAGTGCTTAACAAATGCTCATAGTTGGAATTGTTACTCTTTTGGGAAGAGTCACTTTCGTTAGTATGAAACTAAGAGACTATTGTCCTTCAAGATGTTCCACAGGGGCCTTTATACTCCAACATGGGACATCACTGAATGGCAACTGATCTTGGGGAGATGGCTCCCTCAGCAGAGAAAAATCCACAGACAGACACATCAGACCTTAGGGTTTCCACTGTTATAGACAGCTTTGTTTTAAAGGCCTTAAAGAGAAAATGTATGACACATATTTAAATATAAATAAGGCAATCAATATAAATAGATACTTTTCAAAAGAAGATATACAACTGGACAGCAAGGATATAAAACATGTTCTACATAACTGATAATAATAAATCAAACATAACTAGCTGTCATGTCCTCCAGTAGAAATGGCTACTATCAAAATTACAAAAGACCACAAGTGCTGATAGCATTCTCAAAAAATTAAAAGTAAGAGTTTGTATGGTGCAGCAGTCCTACTACCAGGTCCGTATCCAGAGAAAATTAAGTGTGTGTTGAAGAAGCACTTGCACTATTGTGTTTATCACAGCACTAGTCACAAGAATAACAAATGTGAAGAACCTAAGGGTTCAAATAGGTAAAAATAGTGTGATGTGTAGATACTATGAATATTGTTAAAGTAAAATTAAAAGAAAAGATGTGTGCCACTTGGAGAAAAGATTAAAAAAAAAAAAAGAGTGATCAACAATAGGTGCTCAGACAGGAGCAATGCATTCCATCATTTATTGAACAGTGTGGCAAGTATAGTGATTATAATCTACTTGTGTTTCAAGAAAGGAGCTAGGAAGAAGGGTTTAGAATATTTGTGCACTAATAAAATGGTAAGTATTTGAAATTGTGAATATTTGATCCTTAGCCTGATTTGAGAATCACACAATATACACCTGTATCAAAAATCCACAAGGCACTCCAGAAGCATGTCGAATTCTTATGCATTAAGTAACTAATTATTCTAATGGAGTCCTAAAAAATAAATACAAACAAGTAATCACACTTAAATACTTCATTTCATCTTGATTTTTCATATCTTCTCTTCCAAATGTTGACATTTCAGGTTAAGCAGGAGAGGCTATTATAGAGACCGTCTTCCCTGGAACTCAATGAACACAGCTGGTTGTCATTGCGAAACCATAAGTCAAATCAAGCATGCTTCTTACATTACTTTTTTCCACTTAACAAAAAAAGACATGTCAATACCCAGGCCTGTAATAACCAGCTCACTTCTGAGTTACAAATCTCAGAAAGAGTAAGAATGGGACTCAGACCACAGCCACCAATTTAATACTAAATACACAAGGGCTGCCTCCGGAATTTGTTCTAGCAAGTTTGTGATCACTCTCAGACCTCCAGTGTTTGGAAGCATTCATGGTGGGCAGAAAAACTGATAAGGTTGTTAAGTTAAAAAAAAAAAAAGGGATGAAAAAGAACACTTCTGCAAACTACTTTGTTTTTAATGGGGGAAAATGGAAAGCAAAGGATGTTTGAAGAAAATCAGTTCCATTGCTTATCAGAGACTTTCCTAATTACAAATAGTCCCTTTGTTCTGAACTCTCTGGAATGTTTACACCCCACGGAATGCATTACAGTGTATTCAGAATGGGTGAGAGGTTTGACTGCATTCCACACAAAAGAAAAGGAGGCTGAGAAAGAAATCCAGATTAGTCCCAGACCCAGGTGATGAAACATTACAGGTTAATTTTAAGGAAGAGAAGTCATTTGAAAGTTGAGTATCCAAAAAAAAGTCTGTCATGAACAGTCCTGTGACCAACCCCAGAGAAGGCCTTGTTTGTTTTCAGAGGAGTACGTGGGTTTCCACCTGCATGAATCAGGAAGAAGAATTAGCTGTGTTCTGCAGAACCAGCAGGAGTTAGGCGCATAAGGGAAGTCTTGACAAGCTGTCTTATGATCACAGTTGAGACAGGAGATAAGGGCCTTGAACAAGGCATTTGCATAAGTGCTACAGTTCTGTTCCCTTCCAAAGTCCTTGCCACACACAAGCATATGTGATCTTACCTTCTTGCACCCGAATTACTCCGGCCATGCAGACTATGCAAATGCTTTCAGTTCCCAGGAACAGACGAAGTCCAGTCATGCGGCTTCATTCTCTGGCTTTTCACTTCCAGTCATCTGGGAATGTGATAATTTCCCACCAAATTTTCTAGCTGACTGACTTTGTTCCAATTCAATATTTTAATTTGGTCTGTGGTAATATTCTTCTACTGTCTCTTGCCACTTCCTCTACCCATTTCTCCTGTCACAAATGTCGTATTTTCTAATTGGCCACTCTAACCATCAAACATCCTCCCGCTGAATGGTAACTCTTCATTGCAGTGAGTATAATAGAAAAGCAGCTTAGCCTTCATGGTCTCCCTATGCTAACAATTCTGGCTTTCTCTCTCCTGTGTTCACCACTCCTCTCCTATTCTCTGTTTCTAACTGAACTGTTTCTACGCTGGCTCTGTGACCATCTATGCCTCCAGGGCCTTTGCACACACTCTGTTCTTCCTCCAGTAAACTCTTAATTCCACTTTTAAGAACCATTTAAGGCTGGGTGGTGGTGGTCCAGGCCTTTAAATTCAGCACTCAGGAGGCAGAAGCAGGTGGATCTCTGTAAGTTTGAGGCCAGCCTGGTCTACAAAGTGAGTTTCAACACAGCCAGGGCTACATAGAGAAACCCTGTCTCCAAACAAACAAACAAACAAAAAAAAAAAAAATCAAATTATTTTTTATCAAAAGCCCTCTCAACATATCCTACCACAAAAAGAAAATCCTCATTCAGATTGCTCTTACCAAAATATATGCTCATTTCTGCTGTAAACTGTAGAATGTTAAGAAAAGTGGCAAACAAACTTAATTGTTTTATATTCTTAGTGCCCAGTAGCACTTTGGTACGTAATAGGTTTTTGTGAAAATCTTCTTTTAGTCACTGTGACAAAACACATAAAATAATCATTATAATGATGCAATGCTCTGTTGGCTCATGTTTCCTGCTGTTCCAGGCTTTGGCTCCATTGCTCATGTGCCTATAGTGAGGCACCACATGATGGGGGTCTTTGGCAGAGGAAGCTATGACTCGTGGCAGCAGACAAAAAATAGAGAGAGGATGTCGGGGTCCCACCTCCTAAAGTTTCCACTACCTCCTTACAGTGCTGCAGACAGGGTACCAGTTCCTCAAGATATGAGTTGTAAGGGGGAAAGCATTCAAATCCCAACCTATAGCAGCATTGACAAGTTCAATTATTGACTTGTTTGGGGTTGAAAGTTGTTTCATTTTTTTTGTCCGTTTGTTTGGTTGATTGGTTTTTGCTTGCTGCTGCTGCTGCTGCTGCTGCTGCTATCTAAAAAACAGGGTCTTACTTTGCAGCCCTATCTAATATGGAACTTAGTATATAGACCAGGCTGGCTTCAAATTTGTAGCAAAACAAAAACAAAAAACAAACAAACTTGCCTTCCAAGTACTAGGATGATAAGTACTAGCATGAAGAAATAATCCTAGTTATCTTTTAAGTTAATAAAATCGTTAATAAAACAAGATGATCTTAATAGTATATAAACTAAAACTATATTAAAGCACATTACAAAGATATTAATTAATTGGTTAATTAATTAAAGTATATAAAAAATGTATAGAAGGAAAATATTTAGCCCAAACTAAAAGGTCAGTTCTTCTAAAATAAGGTGATACAGGATGAGCACTGGAAGAGCAGATGTGAGTTACTTCAATAATTGATGAGCAAGGGTATTGACGATAGCATAAATAACTTTTGAAAAAATATGACAGGAAACTGAAAAACCAGCTAAATTATCACAATTAGAATATATACTTGCATGTGTATATCAAGAAAAAGTATAGCCCAATTTTATTTTTAATATGGGGTTGCCTTCTATTTTGAAGCGAAATATAGGGGAGAATGCATACTTATTTGATTCTAAAGTATATGGACACAGATTAGCCCTCAGTCTATAAGAGATTTGATTAATACTTGTCATATTCTGTTCAAATATCATTCCTGCAGGAAGCCTTCCCCCCAACCAGTCAACTGCAGCAGGTGCCTTTGTTCATGTTCTATCTGAATTCCTTCTAGCATAGCAATGCTTATGTGCTACTCAAAAGATTCATTTATGGGCCTGTCTCCCCTTCTAAACTTCAGTCTTCTTCAAAAACACATTGGCTTCTGTTTGCCTAGGATCTATAACAGTATTGAATATTTGGATAGCACTGAAAACGATATGTATTTAAAACTTTTAGAATGGAGCGATTCCCAAAATCATTGTTGAAAAATAAGGAAAATCTACATGTGAGAGTAAGAATGAAGAAGATGGGCCAGCAAGATAGCTCAGCTAATGAAGGCTGCTACCAAGTCTGGCAACCAGAGTTAAATCCCAGCCCCACATGCTGGAGGGAGAACACTGACAAGCTGTCCTCCCTCCACATATGCCCATCACACACACACACACACACACACACACACACACACACACACACACACATTTTTCAAAAAAGAATGGAGAAATAAAGATTTGAAGAGAAGAAGACATGGGACAAAATAATCATCTCAGCATGGGGGAGGGTGATAGTCTAGGAAAAATAGTCAATTATTGAGCAGCATAATACTTAACTCATTATAAACTTAAATTGATTATAGTTGGCATGGTTGAACATTTTCCCCAATACATTAAGCTATACAGAGTCAGAGAACACTGTATATAAGGCTCTGATTAAAATAACAAATGAGAAAATTACAAAACAGTCGAAAATATACAAAAGAAACTAACAACAAAAGTTGTTAGGAACACAATGGTATCAGCAGTTTATTTCCCCAAATACAAAACAATATGAAAGTATACTATAAAGCTAGAATATACTAAAAGAAAAAAGAATGACAGAAATCCCAGTTTATTGGGTAACCACTGGATCAAAATTGAATATTTAGAATCAAATCTATTTGTGTATGTATTATATAATAAAAGTGGCATTTATAAGCATTAGAGAGGGTTACTTAAGAAATATTGTTGGAATGATATTGTCTTAGTTCAGGTTTTACTACTGTGAAGAGACACGATGACCACAGCAACTCTTATAAAGAAAACATTTAATTGGGGCGGGCTAATATTTTCAGAGGTTTAATCCATTATCATCATGGCAAGAAGCATAGCAGTCTACAAGCAGATGTGGTGCTAGAGGAGCTGAGAGTTCTACATCTTGATTCACAGGAGGAGACTGTGTGTCACACTGGATGAAACTTGAGCATAGGAGACCTCAGAACCCTCCCCCACAGGTGACACACTTCAACTTGGCATACCTCCTAATAGTGCTACTCCCCATGGGCCAAGCATTCAAACAAATGAGTCTATTCCTATTCAAACCACCACAAAGGCCTAA
The DNA here is from genome assembly GCA_021653895.1 of Mastomys natalensis. Taxonomy (NCBI): domain Eukaryota; kingdom Metazoa; phylum Chordata; class Mammalia; order Rodentia; family Muridae; genus Mastomys; species Mastomys natalensis. Next base: position 927,270 of record JAJTUV010000648.1, read on the forward strand.
TCAGTTGCAAAAAGGATAGCAAGTTAGATCCTCATTTCACACCAGACCCTAAAATAAATTTCAGAAGAACTAATTTTTAAAATATTAACTAAACAGTAAGATTCCTGGAAGAAAATATTTATGAGTAGATAGATATATAATGTTAGGATGATAGATTACTAGGAATGCAAGACAGATTCAGAGGGTAGATATAAATACACACACACCTAGACATATGAAGATAGATTTACTGGAAAATTAGCTCACATGATTATGGCACCTAAGTCTCATGATGGAGCTTCTGCAGGCTGGAAATTCTGAGGTGCCCATAGAGTGGCTTAGTTTAGTTCTGAAAGCTTCTAAATAGGGAAGTTGAATTAAGTCTTCATCCAAAACTAAAATTATAGGAACTCAGGCTTCTTCCAACCTTACTTAGGGAAGCTTCTGTTTGCAGTGGGAAGTACTCAATACAGAAACACACAGCAGGTCACATGCTGAGAAAAAAAAGAGATTGTGAGTGTTCACCCCTAAATGAAACATCATTATCAATCTCCTAATGCACCCCCTAGGACCTCCAACAAGGCCCAGATAATATCTTAGAAGAGACAGAAGGAATGTATAAGAGGCAGGATGGGGAGGGGAACACTGAAATTCTGTCTTCTGAACATAGCATGGCTCCTTGTACTCATAAATTCACATCATCAGGGGTTTCCTGCAGAAGACTGTCACAAGACCAAGCCTGCCAAAATTCTGGGATGGAAAAAGGAGGTGCTCTCTAGACCCCATCCCTTGCTGAGGAGTTTGGGGCATCGATAGCTGCTGAGAGAGAAAGAATCACTCTATCCTGAGAAGGTGCACACTGATATGTTTCCATGCTCTTATAGATAACTGAAACCCACTCACACCAACAAAAACAGAGGACACGAAGTTGTGGCCATGTTGAAGAAAATATGAGAATTGGAAGATAGAGGTCTGTGGATATTATGATTATATTCCTCCAAGAATAAAAGACTGAAATAATTCACCCTCCTCACAACCATGTAGAATATGCGTATATTCATTTTTCACCAGCTTGACTTTTTAATTGAATAAAATTGTTAATTAAAAGTAGCATACTTTATATTTTATTTCTGAGTAAAGTAAAAATTGAGTATATTTCTGTATGTCTTAAGTTTTCTCTTTTATAGTTATCTTTTACATACTTGAACATTTTTTCTACTGAGTCATTGGTCCATTTCTTACTATATGTGTGTATTTATTTGTTTGGGTTGTGGGTATGTGTTCAGGTGGAGGTGGTGGTGGTATGTGTGTTTGTGTTTGTGTGTGTGTTTATGAATATGTGTGTATTCACACATTCATGTGTATGTCCACCAAAGCATGCCTGTTGAGCTCAGAGAACAACTTGTGAGAGCCGATTCCCTCTGCTCTCCTTTTTCCACATACATCATTATTTTAACCTAATTCAACGTTCTACTGACCCCTCATTGCTCCAACTCTTCTCAAAGACTTAAGCAATCTTTTTTGTTTATTCGTCTATTCATTTTTTTTTTTCAAGATAGGATTTCTCCACGTAGCCTTGACTGTCCTACAGAGTGAAGCTCAGTCTGTACACCACAGTGGCCTTGAACTCAGAGATTTGCCTGCCTCTGCTTCCAAAGTGCTAGGACTAAGCAGGCTTTAAGAAACTGCATAGATGTTAGGTTGCCATGCTACCCTTTCAGAATTTACTCAGAGAAGAAACAAGCCTGAATGGATTTAGACAGTTTTACTAATGGCAAGTACAAGCTCCATGGTCATACTTATCCCCTTGCCCCGTGTGAGAAGAAGGAGTGATTCTGCATTCCATAAATAAATCCACATCCCATCCCAGCTGAGGAATGGTGAGTCTAGGAAATTTCCAATCTTTTAAGGAACTGTGACCTGGACCAATAGGTTGTTTTCAATGACAGGATCCTAAGTAGGAGGTGGCTAGGAGATGAGACAATAACAAAGATAAGAAGCTGGGATCAGGAGGTCTTGCAAAAGTTGATGACTCACACAAGCAAGTTTATTAAGAAGTACTACACCTTCTATACATTTTGAGAAGGAAAGATGGAACAGAGTCAGCAGAAAACCGTCATACAGTGGGATAGCATCATCAGGAAGCTAAATAAGCATGTTCCCACTGGCTTGGCTAAAGGGGTGATTTGGTTTTTTGTTTTGTTTTGTTGTTTTTCAGGAAGGGGCAAGTTAAAGTCTTGTTTTCACATGAGAACTATAACCCAGATGAGACATAAAATTGGAGAAAAGGTGTTCACCATTGTGGAGGAACCCTTTCTGCTGGAAAATATATCTGTCCTAGGCATGAGTTGACAATGACTCCTGGGCTCAATTCTAAGAGAGTAAGGATGGCTCACCACCTCTCATTTATTAGGATCTCATTCTACATCAATTATTATAATAATGCCTAACACTGTAACAAGCCAGTTGAAGTGTCATAACAGTGTGGTTAGTGATAATAGCATTATACTAAGAAAAACAATGAAATGTTTTAACTGGTTGTCAAAAAAGAATTCTTTAAACAGTCACAATACACATTTCCTTAACATGAAAAAGAAGCAATTTCAAGTTAACAGTCAATACCAAACCTACAAATGAAAGCAAGGAAAACTATGTTAAATCTATGCATTTCAGGGCTTTTCCTGAAGAGAAGTGAATAAAACTCTATTTACCCTAGATAAGGCACCCACCACAGCCCACTCAAGTCTACTATATTTTGGGGTTATTAATACTAATTTATTGGGGTTATTTACAGAAACTTAGATGGAGGGTTACTTACAGGGTGACTCAAAGATGGCTCTATCACCAAAAAACTCTACTCAAGCATGAGTGACAAATCATGAGACCTGCATCTTCAGAACTCCCCACCCTGAATACTGGGCCACTGGGTGACAGCAATGGCCATTAATTCCAGAAAATTGACCAGTTATGATTCAATGACTTCTAAGCTCCTAGGAAGACAGGGTTCCCTCTGAGGCAGACAGCAGCAGTATTATAAAAGCACAAACATAAATGTTTAGAAGGTAACAAATATACCACATCTGTTTAACAATAAAAGGCCAGTTGCTTCTCCCATAGGTCTGTGACCTCCCCAGCTATGGAGTAAACAGCTTCAGAACACTATGTCAAAGAAATAAATAATGGAGAAAGCTGGTGTAGTGCTTTGATTTATGTTGTTGTTGATAATGGTTTTGTGACTATTGATGCTTGCTTCTTTATTTTGTTTTGCTGTTTAAGACAAGCTCAGCCTAGCCTTGAGCTCTCAATCCTCCTGCATCAGCTTACTGGGCATTGTAATTATAGGCATGTGCCACCAAGCCTGGACTGACCTCTCAATACAATTCTTTTGAAAGAGTAATACCCATCCAACTTTTGTAACTCTTTTCAGTGAACAAAATATGCCCATAGGAAGGCAATCAGCAAGATGCAGGCCCCATCCCTCAGGTATTATCTGTTTTTCCTTCAGTTGCTTGGCAACCATGAGGACCTTCACAGTGTCCACAGTTAATTCCAACTTCCCAGAATTGGGAACAACTCCTGAACACTGTGTCAATTCAATCATTCATCAACTTGTCCAAAGGAAAAACACATCGAGGTAGAAGTGGACAAGTCTTGTCCAGAAGCAACAGGTGAGACTAGTAGAGTCAGGAGCAGTCACTGATCTGGAGCCTAAGGCCATGGTAAAGGAGCTCTATGTGGCCCTCCACCACCTCTGGCTAGATCTTCTGACCATCCTTGATTTATGGACTCAAGCTTGGTGGACATTTTCTATTTTACACTTCAGATTTACAGATTTAATTGAATTTTGTTGCAAAAATTACCATGTATCAAATTTCTAAGAAAAGAGATTAAATTAGGCCAGTGGAAACTGTGTGGTTTGAAAGTGTTTGCCCCATACGGAGTGGTACTGTCAGGTGTGTGGCCTTATGGGAAGAAGTGTGGGTGGGCTTTGGAGGTCTTTTCCTATGCTCAGGTTTTCTCTTCACAGAAGAGAGCTTTCTCCTAGCTACCTGAGGATGACAGTCCTCTCCTGCCGAATCAAGATGTAGAACTCTGAGCTCCTTCTCCAGCACCATGTCTACCTGCATGCTGCCATGCTTCCTGCCATAATGATAATGGACTAAACCTCTGAAACTGTATAAGAGTTGCCTTGATGTTGATGTGTGATATGGTGTTTCTTCATAGCAATGGAAACCCTAACTAAGACACCAAGTCAAGAACTGTATGTCGCTTCTCCCTTTCAATTCAAGAATCTACATTTCAACCCCAACAGTGAGGTCAATATTGATACTTTTTTTTCCTGCAGACGGTAGCTAACTGTAACATCAAAGAGTAGCACTGTGACTGAACCGCACATCCAATGGCAGCATACCTCACTCTTACAAGAACACATGATTATAGCTTGATTCATGATGCACACTTATAATCTTGGATATTTGGGTGGCAGGATGAGCAATTGACTTCAAGAGTTCAGTGCCAACCAAAGCAACTGAATAAGATATCCTGACTCTAAAATGGACCAATGACAAAAGTCACAACTAAAGTGCCTAAAATAAGAAGCACCCTAGTTTTTCAGAACATGTCTGCTAAAATGATGCCTCAAAGGTTCCAGTTTCTGTAAAACCATCAGAGTGAAACCTTCTTTGAACTTGTTCAACTAGAGTGAAACTCTGCCTGTGGTAAAAAGAAAACTCTACATGGTTTCATGGTACTCATCTGCCACCTTCCATGGGTGAGAGACAGAAACCTATCTGAGGTGAAGACCATGGGGAAATTTGAAGCATTTGGCATCTTTTATGAATGTGACCACTGTGGCATCTGTTCTGTTCAACTAGCTACTGATGTATGTCCCCTCCAAAAAACACAGGGGTAAAACTTGAAAGCCAGGAGTCTGAGGTATTGAAGACTTACAATGTTTCGTGTAGTCATTTTGATTTTTTCTAGCTTTCACAGACAACTCTAACGTCAAGAAAATGCTTCTATATTCCCCTATTATATGCATCTAGAGATCTTGTCTATCTCATCAGCTATTACATTGGTACAAACTTGCACAATGCTTGTCACAAAATAGATATTCAATTCACTCTCCGATAAGTAACTTTATCTAGTTACAATCATCCTCTGATCATTTGAAATGATACATTGCTGCTTGTAGTTTACATCCCTGAGACAGGCAAGAAATATTTGTATTTCTTCCCATAAGCCCACTTGTTTCCTTCTCCAGAGAAGATGGACTCTTTGAACAGCATAACTTTCCTGCCATTACTTATGTACATCATTTCCAGAAACAACAGGAAAAAGCTTTGCATCTGTAAGCAGAGCTTGGTAAAACGTTCACAGGAAGGACAAAGTCCTCCAAAGCCCACACTGGATATCTTAATGAATCAAATACAAAGGCAGATCACAGTCAGCATAAAAACAATTCCATTAACACAGAGAAACCATCCTTTCAAGAAAATGCCACTTCAATTCTAACCAGAAGGAAGAGAATCCCAGGATGCATAGTCCAGCTAGCAGAAACAGTCTCATAATAAATTGATATCATGTTAAGATATCAATGCTAAGAGTTAAGGGGGACAACAAGGCAAAAGTTGCACTGAAAAGTCACATTTTTGAGTGTAAGAGTCAGCCAACTATGATTGCATAAAAGTGAATCAAGCTGCTTGTCTGCCAAGAAATCCCAAAGAAACTTCCAAAAGAAATGAATATAGTCCTCAAGAAATAGTAACTGTCTTCTTTCTCTAGCAAACATAAATTGCTACAGCCCAAAGACCCCCTTCTCCTGACTGCCAACTTGAATGTTAGCCAAGTAGTTCCCATAGTAAACAATAGGTCCATCACAACTTGGAATCTGTATGAAGACATAATGAGAACCAAGGGCTCTCACTTTTTAAAATCACATGGATCTGATATCAATCTCTATCTCCATGACACTTAAGGCTGCTGTTCACTTCTCTTGGTTTGAGGCTTTGCTTCTGGTTTTAGGTCTTTTGGATACTCAGTTTCCTTCACGATTCTTTTTTTTTTTTCCTTCAGCCTTCATGATACTCACGATTCTATCATGGGTCCTCTTATTTACCTACGGCTTCAATTCTATTCTTGTTATTAAAACCCAAATTTAAATGTGTAGCCTGTCTATCTCATGAGCTCCAGCTTTATATCCAGTAACTCCCGGTAGCTGGATTGTAAGGAGGAATCAACAGGCAACTCAAATACAATTGGTCCAAGACTGAACTCACAGTAGCTTCATTCTTGTCTGTCCCTATATGTTTCCGAGCAGTGGTTATCAGAATGGCACCAGGCACACAATCATCCAGATCTTATCAATCATCCTAAATACTTACATTCCAACAAATTAGCCATTAAGCACAGAACTTCTATACTCTTAAGCATTTCAATTCTGTGTCCTTCCAGCTTTCCACCACCAGTAACAGCTTTTTCAGGGTTTCCATCCCTGGATTCGTTCTGTGCAACACCAATAGTGCATCTTTTATAAAAAAAAAAAAAAAATCCAAGATAATCACATTCAAAATTATTTATTATTTATTGATTTTAGGATAAGTTACAAAACAGTCACTTGTGTATGGAAGACCTCCCATAGACTTCATTGTGTTAACTCTTCTAAACTTCTTGTACTTCTTAGAAAATACCTTGCATTTCATTCTGACATACTTTTATACTTAAGTCTTAACAAGGGAGCCCTATCATAACTCATATCTGCATACTAAACTTCTTCCTGTTCTTCTAATTTAAACTGGTCACGATCTTTCCTCATATATAATCCCCCTGTGGCTTCCCTCACTGTAACCAAAATATCACCTTTTCCCATTTCTACCCTCTCCAGCCCATCAAGGGAGACTAGATACTACTCCCCTTTTTACCACTTTATCAATTACTTTAAGTATAGTTAATATTTCTCTAAAATTATTAGTTATTTGACTTTCTCTTCCTTTAGATTATAAGTTCCTTGAAGTCAGTATTTGAGATCTGAGTCCTGAGTTTCCATGTGCCCATCTCTAACTAGTGTTTATCAAACAGTAAGGATTCAATATCTGTCATATGGATGGATGGATGGATGGATATTGGATGGATGGATGGATGGATGGATGGATGGATGGATGGTGGGTGGATGGGTGGATGGATGGATGTTTGGATGGATGTTTGGATGGATGGATGGATAACACAAGGTCAAAACAAAATAATCTCAAAGGTCGTTCAATCTAAGCCATCACTATGAGTCTTGAGAACAAATTATTACTTCATAACTGGTTCCTATTTTCCCCTAGATAGGACTAGTGAACCACTATCATTTTTTTTCTCAGGTTCTCACTTTTTCAGTATTCCTCATGTCTTCTTGCTCCTGTGCTTCCAACACCTTTCTGTACAGAGACTGGCATGATTCAGTGACTCTGTTCTCTGTTCTGAATATCATCTTCCAGTTCTTCTTCACTGATATAAGACTCAGAACTCACTGACTGGCATCTAGATGATTTTGAAAATCATGACTCAGAAGTTGATTATCAATAATGTCCTGATCTAATTTTAGTAATCTCTCATCTGAGTCACTAGACATGGATTTTTTACCATTTTGGTTCTCACACAAGAAACCCTGCTTTCTCATGTACATCTCCATTGCCATGTTAAACTACTTGTGGATCTTCAATATGCTCTCTTTCAAAGAAGACCAGAGGGGAAGCTTTGGAAGTTAAAGCATAGAATCAACATGAATCTTGGAAAATAAGAAAATGTGTTTTACATGGTGTGTTTCCAATATGTGGAAGGCTCTGAACATACACACAACAGTCTGATGATCACTGTGTACATGTATGGCTCGCCTCTGTTCTATTCATGTTGCAGCTAACAAAATGGGGTAACACTAGTATTTATAGTCAATATTTACTGAATCCATTATACAGAAGACATTTATATGGTTTGTGAACATTATCTTATTTAATACAATATTGTTAGAGGAATATTAAAATTACCCATATGTCAAAGAAAGTAAAGTAAGGCATGCATTATTAAGTAGTAACACCCCAGGTGTATCTGACCCAGATCTTCTCATGCTCCCCTACAAAACAATCTCTTTTTTTAAATGTTGTTAGGCTTTTAATAACTACAAAAGGAATATAAATAAATACTATTCATGCATAGCTCTCATTATTAGTAACTTTTTAAAATGTTAATCAAAGGCTTTATAAGTTTGGTAAGGCTCAATAACAAAATGTCCCAAACAATCAGAAGTGTAACCCAATACCCAACCTAGATATACCAACTATCTTTGACTGGTGGAGACACACGAACATCCTCCTCCATGTTCCCCTCCTCCCACATCCCCACTCCCTCCCCCCCCCTCTCTCTCTTTCTCTCTCTCATCTCCTAGCTCTCCCTCCTTCTCCTCCTCCTCTCCTTCCTCTTCCTCTTCCTTTCCTTACTCCTCCCACCTTAGCTCCTCCTACATATCACCCTTTCTGTTAAAATAAAACTTTTCTCTCAAAATACAATTAGAGCATACAACACAATCTCTTTATCAAAACCTTAGTCTTCTTTTGAGAGTCTAGAGTCTGCTTTAAGAATGCAGGTCAGGTATTTAAAATATTAAGTTATAAATACTGAATATGTACAATAAAATTGTTAAACTTTATAAAAAGATGTTTTTAGCTGGTACATGTAGTGACTTAATATTCTTAAGTTATGTTTCTATAGTAAGTTATATACTTAGGTGTAAATGGTGAGTAGTAATCTTTTGTGAAATATTTTATTATATTTATTATTTATAAGTGCATATGATGTATTTTGGCCACATCTGGCCCTCCATTCTTCCTGTTCCTACTGCTGCTTCTCCTCCTTTTTTTTCTACTCATTTTTTCTTCTCTCCTCCTTCTGCTTGTTTATAACCCACTAAACCTAGTTTTCAGTGCTTAGGTGTTGTGGATAGCCCCAGCCTTGTATTTTGATCCTAGTTCCACTTTCCTGGAGGGTTGCAGAGGATGATTGAATCTGTACACAGGTGACGCCTTATGAACCTTCTGCCCAATTAAATTTGTAAAATAAAGGCTAGAGCCAGTGATTGGGCAGTAGAAGGGGAGGCAAGAAAAAGGCTTAGGGGAGGAGAGAGGAAGAGGAATTCGATATAAGAGGTAGTCAATGGAGGAGAGGAGTAGAAGGAAGTTGATGGAGGAAGTAGAAGGAGAAGGAAGTCAATGGAGGAAGGTGAAGGAGTAGGAAGCCGACGACAGAGGAGCCAGAGGAGGAAGGACAAGCACGTGGCCCTGATAAACTGCAAGTTATAAGGGATCTCATAGCTGGGGAATAGAGTAGTGTAATGGTAAATCTGCCCAATCTAGGCGTGCAATTTATACCATAATTATTGAGTTGTGTTTTCCTTTACTGGTCCTATTTGGGTAGGAGACTTACAGCAACACTTAGGTGCACAAGTTTTGGGAGCCATCCACTGAAGCATAGTCAACCTACCAGGAGGCTCACACTGAAAAAAACTAACTCTCTCTCCCCCAGTAACCAGCCATTAACTCTCAATATCTCTTCATGTAAGAATAAGTGCTCATGAATTCCCCCACTGATACTGGAATGTTAATGATTTGATCTTATGCAAGCTTTCTGGAGGCAGCCACAGTTGTTCACTACATGTGCAACAGTTCAAGCATTTACCAAAGACACTGTCTCATAGCATTCCTCTCTATGGCCTCTTCATCCACTCTTTCATAGTATTCCCTGAGTCCTTGGAGAGAGAATGTGATATATAGAAGATAATGATTTTAATATGTGATCTGCAGGACAAACCTGGCAAAGATTTCCATTTATTACTAACTATTGCCACTTAAAAGAAAGAGGCTTATTTTAAAATAGCATTGCAGGTATCCACGACAATCAAACATTAAAAACGTGTTTCAGCAATAATCTGTATCTAGTCTATGGGCATACTATGATGATGGCACTTTCTTTGCCTATATTAAGTGTGAATTATTCATTCAAAACATACTTGCACTGGGCACTGGATTCATATAAGCATGGCTTCTGGAACCTTCTACTTCTGATTACAAAACAATTATACTCTGGAGGATCCTTTCCTATACATTAGCCAGGCCCTGAATAAACCAGATTTTTTAAATGTATTTGTAGTATGTCTTTGAAGGTTCCATCCAACAAACCCTGCATTCATCCTCATTCCTCTGAAAAAGTGAATAGAAATCATGAAGTCATAGAAGTCATTAAATAACAAGAAAAAGACATGATCATCTCCACAAGGTTCTGATCAGTTTTGGGAAACTAAACACCAAGCAAGATAGTTCATCTAAATTGGACATTCCTACAGTAAACCAAAAACATAGACAGATGTGAAAATACCAGGAATTTGGTATGAATTACCTGCTTGTTAAAATAAGAAAGTGGAAATCATCTCTAGAAGCTCTTGTCTGTGGCCTCAAGATGCTCAAAAATTAATCTCCACCAAGTAGGAGCTCTAAAAGAAATTAACACATTTCCTAGATACCAAAAAGTACCCCAACTGATTTGAAAACCTGAAAATTTAGTGAACACAATTACAAATTACTTAAAATTCTGGAAACAGCTGATAATATAACAGAATACATATACAATCACAAATGAGTATTAAGTATAAATCTCTCCAACAAAATGGCAGGTAAGTGTGGAGAACAGGACTTTAGAAGTAAACCGTATGATCATTGAAGGGGGGGTTATAAAATAAAATAGAGGGGAATGGCAGATAATCTGCAAAATTAGATTAAAATGATAGCTCATTTCCCAACAGGAACAACTCAAACAAGTTGAGAAGTAATTCCCAAAACTGTAATTATATACATCAAAACTAAAATTCATTATAGTTAAGTCAAAGATTACTTTAGGCAGTAAGGAAATGTTCCCTGAAAGAGGCCCTTGGGGGAAGTATTATCACCCCACCAAGTGGCATAACTTCCTTTAAATTATTTATATATGTATACATATGTACTTTTATATATATTTTAAGTAAATATAAAATAGTGTTTCCATATTGCTTTTCAATCTCCATTAGTATTCTTTCCCCTCCTCCATCCATCTCCCTCAGCATTTTTTCCTTCTCCTTCCCCTCCCCAGATAGAGTCCCCCACATTTTCTGCATTTCTCTCTTCATAACACCTGTGTCCTACTCTTGGCCTCTCTATAGCTCCTCTTTCCCACTCACAACACACCATGGTCCCTTCTTATTTTCCTGGTTTCTGCAGTTATTCCAGGTTCTATCCTCCCATCTGAATACTTGCAGCAAAGAACAGCAAAGGAGAGGGAAAAAACAGACTACATCTTCTAGAACTGGGTCACTGGTATAACGTGTTCTAGTTTCATCTGTTTATCTGTAACTGCAATGATAATTTTTTATAGCTAGATAAAATTCCATTGTTTATATGTACCACATTTTCACTAGCCATTCATCGATAGGAGGGAATAAGGTTGTTCCTAGCTTTTGTGAATACAGTGGCAATGAACTTGGCTGAACAAGTATCTGTACATTAGAAGGTCTGTACCTTTGGGCATATGCCAAGTAATGGTGTAGCAGAGCCATGTCGTAGATTTATTTTTAGCTTTCTTACAATGCTCCACACTGATTTCCAGGGTGAGTACAAGTTTGCAGTCCCACTAACAAAAATTACCCTATAACCTTGCCAGCATGTGTTGCCAGTTGTTTTCTTGATCTTGGTCATGCTAACTGGGATAGGGTGAAATCCCAAAGTAGTATTAATCCCATTTCTTTAGCTACTAAGGATGCCGACCACTTTTTGAGATACCTCTTAGCCACTTTTACTCCTTCTTTGAGATTACTCTGTTCAGATTCATAGCCTCTTCCCACTGCTACCTCCTTTTTAAATGTGGTTAGGTGGTTTACCTATATGTATGTTTGTGCATCATATGTATGTAGTGCCTATGGAGGCCAAAACAGAAAGCCAGATCCCCTGGAACTAGAGTTACAGATGGTTGTAGGGCACCCTGGAGGTGCTACATTGCTTTTGGTGGGGTGACCATGTTCACAATAATAATCCTACATATAAGCATATCTTTTCATCTTATAGTATATATTCTTCAATGTCTTAAAGTTTTTACCTATAAGCCTTTTACTTGCTGGGTTAGAGTTATCACAAAATTTTTTGTTGTTGTTGAGGCTACATAAAAGGTACTGTTTCCCTGATTCCTTTCTTAGTAATTCTTCATTTGTATATAGGAAGGTCACTGGTTTTTTGTTTGTTAATTTTGTATCCTGACACTTTGATGAATGTGTTTATCAGCTGAAGAAGTATCCTGGTGGCATCCTATGTTTTATGTTTCTCTCCACTTATGTAAGCATGTGGGTGCTAGGAATTGAATTCAGGGCCTCTGTAAGAGCAGCAAGTGTTCTCGGCTACTCAGCTTTCTCTCCAGCTTCATGGCCAACTGGGTATTTGGTTTTTGGAGGGAATGAGTTCTTGATATACTCTGGATTTTAGTCTTCTATCAGACATGTAGCTGGCAAAAATCCTCTCTCATTCTGTGGGGTTCCTCTTTCCCCAGTTGATTGTGTGCTTTGCTGTATAAAAGTTTAGTTTTATGAGATAATAGTCACTCTGTCACTTCATCAAAATAGGCTTGCTGACTCCTGGCCTAAAATCAAAAGACATGGACAAGTTAAACTTTTCTACACCTAACCAAGTAGCCTTCAAAGACAGTAAAACATACAGAGAGAAAAACTAAAGACATGATTCTATAGAAGAGCATAGCATATTATCAGCTCAATATTATGAAGATATTTCATTTAAATTATCATATATATTCAGTTGAGTCATAATTTAAACTTTCAACAGAGGCTTGTTTGCCCTGGGTTAGTAAACACTTATGCAAATTCTCAAGTTATCTGAAAAGAAGACCGATCTAGAGAATATTGATGAGCTGCTGAAACCTTCAGCTTAGAAGAAATGTTGAAAATTGAAAGGACAAACAAGTTAAGATAAAAAAGAATTTTAAAGAAATAATAGAAGTAATAAAGGAACATATTTAAATAGAAAAGACACAGAATATCAATAATATCAAGTTTGTTTTATGAAAAGAATAATAGAATCTGACTTCTAACAATGCACTCACTATTCGGCACTGTAGCTATAAGTCACATGTGATTCTTTACATTTAAATACAGGCTAGTTAAAATCAAATGCAGTTAATATGGTTCCTCTTTCATAATAACGACATTTCGAGTGTTCAGTAACCACATCTGACTTGAGGTTACCTCACTGAATAGGGCAAGACAGAGTATTTCATCCATCACAGAACAATAGCACTCCCAAGTTCAGTAAAACTTGGAGGAGAAGGTACACATGACTTTCCTATTGCCACACCTTACACAAGCAATCAGAATATAATAAGACTGCATCTCATAGCTGTGATAAATGGAAGTAAAAGGCTGCTATGAGCAACCAGTCCACATTTGCATTACCCTAGGGAGCCTTTTAGAGGCAGGGATTTGGGGTAAGTGTAAGTTAACCACACAGAGCTGGGAAGCCAATGTACTTGGAGAGAATCATGACACCTTGGCGACAGGGGTAACAGTGATAAACTCATCCAACCATCCCATCCTGAATGTCTAATTATATGAGTTTTGATCTACCAGACACTAAATTCCTGCTGTAGACACCATTATGTTGTAAATACTAGAGTCAGAAATAAAAGACTTGAGATGAGCCAAGTCTTCATCTTCCTTTTCATCTTCATCTTCTTCAAGGAGCTGACCTTGGGTTACAGAGATAGAGTGTAAACACACAGAGACACAGACACAGAACTGTGTGTGCACACACACACACACACACACACAAGCTGAATTTTACAGTCATCCAAATCAACCTTAAAAGCCTCTTGAGCTACACACTAGTGCAGTACTGTCATGTAAGTTATAGAAAGTATGATGAATTTGTTAACTGGTAAGATATAGCACAGGAGAGAATCACCCTTGGCTATCACCAACTGTATCTGTAGAGTGGAAGAAAACTTTCCCTAACATGATTTCAGAACAACAAAGAGGACGGTGTGGATGAATCAAAATAGCAGAGAGTCAAAAATTGAACAGCCAACTTACTTTCAGTACTGCATCTCAATGAGGCACAGAACCCTGGGTAAATGGTGTTCCCCAACGCTGAATTTACTACTTCTCTTTCTTCCCAGAAGACTTGTGAGGGGGTATATCTACTTCCCAAAGCTTAGTTAGAGAATGGATATGCATTAACATTTCTATGCTCCATGTTGTTGAGATACAATAATGAGCAAGAAAAGTGTAGTCCTTGTGGTATCTGTTAAAAGAAAATGACCCAGAAGATATGGGGTCGGGGCTTAATATGATGTTGAAGATCATGAGAAGGCTCCACAGCCTGCTTGTGGAAGCTTGGAGCATATCCATAAACAAAAGGTTTCCATTATATTCACATACCATCTAATGACATGCTATTCCTTGATTACTTTAAGAAATCTTAGGACAGTGGGGAGTCAGTGGCCAGCCACATAGAATATAAATTACTGGAACAAAGGCTAGATTTGTCAGGGATCAAAGAGAGTCAGATTTCCTAACCACTGTGTGCTTATGATAATATTAATGTGCTGTTGACAAGGGTGTGAATGCTAAAATCCCACAATCTGCACATTTTGAAATAATAGCACAGATCAGACTTGAGCTCCATCTGTCCTCCTGGTTTATTGGAATGACCCAGACAAACATCTCAGAGATGGATCGAGGTCAAGTATTGGTGGGGGAGGGAGGGAAGGGAGTATCTGACAGAAAGTGTGGCTCCAAGGAGCAAGTACTAAAGTTAAGGGTAGACCTGTCTAGATATGTATTCCATACAAGAAGGCTGCAAAGAAGATCATAAAATGTGAGCTTCTTTTCCAAAAGATTTGGAGGCAGGTGGGTAGATGAATGACAGAGTGTATGAATTTCAGGTGGAAAAATAGAGGATAAAGGGCTAGGGCTGGAGAGATGGCTCAGCAGTTAAGGGCACTGACTGCTCTACCAGATTCTGCGTTCAGTTCCCAGCAACCACATGGTGGCTCACAACCATCTGTAATGGAATCCAGTGCCCTCTTCCGGTGTGTCTGAAGACAGTGACAGTGTACTCACATGTATAAAATAAATACAACTTTTTTTAAAAAAAGAAGAAGAAGAAAGGATTATGGGTAAAGCATAGATAGAGCAGAAACCCTCTGGGGTAGGAGAAATTTAATCTCAGTGAAAGCCAACTTCCAAATAGTCTCCAACTCAGAGGAAGCCATCCCATTACACTGCCCTGGGGCTGACATGGAATTTTCTCCAGTTTTCTGATCAAAACCAAGTTATGGCATCAAAGTGGAAGAGGCTGAGCACTCTGAGGAAAACTTTCTGATGCTGCACGTAGGGTCTGGGAAATCCACACCAGCTCTACTCTGGCCTAAAGCATACTAACTTCTATTCGGGACAGGGACAGAGAGAGAGTACTGATACAGCCAGGGATTAAAGATGAGCTGGAAGCAACCACGACCACAACAAAAAAAGAGAGCAAACGAGATATTTACATATAATGCTGCTTGCTTTCAAATGAATTACAGGGGTACCAGGGAGGTGATAAATCTAAGATTTGGTCCAAAGACCTTAGAACAATGTAAACAGTTGGTTTTCCTTTCCTCCAGATAACATGGCTTCTCTTTACCTGGGGAAGGACCAGTTCAGGGACATTATGGTTTTCTTGGCATGTATAATTTTATTTGCCTGCCTCTTTTGTGCTTCATCTGTTTCATTTTTAATTTGCCTTGATCAAGTGGACCTTGCTAGCAACAGTGAAGCAGAAAACAACTTTTGGCACTGGAGGATAATTCCCCCGTTCACACGCACTCCTGCTTTGACAATCCCCTGCCCCATTCCTTCGATTTGTGCCACCCAAGTTTGCTCTGCCTTACCTTCAAGTTTGGAAGCAAATCACTCTAGCTAATCACAGCTAGAGCTTCTCCAGTCTGGCTTTTTTAAAAAGGCTTTGATAGGCATCTTTTGTTAGTGAAGCCCTGGAAAGAGCTGTTTAAAATACCATCGCCACTAATTTACAGAGAAGAAAATGAGAAGGAAGCATTCTGTAATGACCCAGACAGGTCTTTAACTCAAAAGCAGATGACATGGATAAATACAGAGCATATGAGGGATGGGACCACCCACCTATCTCCAAGTTTTTAACCCAGAAATGTTCCTGTTCAAAGGAAGAACAGGGACAGAAAATGGAACAGAGACTGAAGGAAGGGCCAGCCAGGGACTGCCCTACTGCAGACACCAAACCCAACACTGTTGCCATGGTCAAGAGGCACTTGCTGACAGGAACCTGGTGTGAAGGTTCCTTGGGACTTCCAGCCAGCAACTGACCAATGCAGATGTGGATGCTTGGAGCCAACCATCAGACTGAGCTCAGGGAACCTGGTGGGGGAGCTGGCTAAAGGACTGGAGGAGCAGAGAGGGATTGCAACCCCATTGGAAAAACAGCATAGGCTGGCCTAACTACCCCATTGCTCCAGATATATATATGTAATAGAGGATGGCCTTGCCTGACATCAGTATGAAGGGAGGCCCTTGGTCCTGTAGAAGTTTGATGCCCCAGCATAGGGGGATGCTGGAGCAGTGGGGTGGGAGAGTGTGGTGGAGTGGGCGAGCACCCTCATACAGGAAAAGGGAGGAGGGAGGGCTGATGTGAGATGGGGAGTTGGTGGAGGGGTAACCGGGAAATGGGATATCATTTGAGATGTAAATAGATGGAATGATTAATTAAAAAAATAAATAAATAATTTAAAAAATGCAGAGCATATGCAGAATATGCTTCATGTAGAAATCTAGTAGCTATGTAAGAAGCAGTAAACACCTAAAATTGATGTTTCTAAACTAGCAACTGTACATGACCTAGCCTTCCTTTGTTAAAATTTATATGAGAAATTTTTAAGAAGAGTCACTTGGAAGAAACAGCTGGCCTATGTTATCATTTCCTTAATAATACCTGCTGAGTACTAACATGGATGCTATGTCATGTAACCCGGATCCTTGCACTCCAATGAGCACATGTTACCTTACCCTGAATATTTGGAATATTAGCAGCAGCTAGCACACTTGAGCTGAGCTATAGTCTAAAAACTTCCCTCCATCAGCCTATGAAATCTACCTTGCCCAAGGACATGTCTCACTCCCAGAACTAACCTGAATCCTATGGCCACTAGATGAGGAAGAAAGGCCTGGTTCCCTTTCTGTGAAGTGGGAAGATTCTGAAGAGGCACCTATCAGATATTAAGAAGCCTTTACAGTTACTGATTCTCATCTCAACTGTTCCCTCCACCGACTCAACCACCTTCATTTTCCCACAAACCTGGGGTCTATACTGATTTTTCCAATGGTACCCTACCAAGATAAGCAGAAACAGTGAGATAGGTACAATGAGTTGCATTTATTTATTTGTTTGTTTGTCTGCCTGTTTGTTTACGGGAAATAAATTCTTCTTTCATACATCACAATTGAAGTTTCCCCCACCTGCCCCCCACCCCCTCTCATCCCCAGATCCACTCCCCTTCAGTTTCCTCCTTAGAGAAAAGGAGTCCTCCAAGAGACAACAGCTAAATGAGACAAAACAAGATACAATAAGACAAGGTAAAAGCCTTCATAATGAGGCTAGAGGAGCCGATCCAATAGGAGGAAAAGTGTCTCAAGAACAGGCAAAAGGGTCCCATTGTTAGGAGTCTCACGAAAACACCAAGCTAACAGCATAATATATCTGCAGAGGACCTTGTGCAGACCCATGCAGGACCCATGCTTGCCTGCTTCAGTCTCTGTGAGCCCATATGAGCCCTGCATAGTTGATTCAGTGGGCCACGCTCCCCTTTGTTCTCCATCTCTTCTGACTCACACAATCTTTCCTCCCCCTCTTCAGTGGGGTCCCAATCTATGAGGGAAGGGACCTGATGGAGACCTCCAAGTGAAACTATTTCCTTATAATGCCTGGCTGTAGGTCTATGTGCAGGCTTCCATCTGCTGCTGGAGGAAGCCTCTCTGATCTTTGATGATGACTGGACAGGGCAGGAATCATTTCATTGATTTTTTTCCAGTCAATTTTGCTTCTACCCTAGGTCTCTGGCTATCCAGCCTGTGGTTCCTGGCCACCCGCACAGTGGCAGTGTACACCAGCTGCCATTAAAGACTGTCATGGTGACAAGATGCAGAGAACCAAAGTGTGGTCACAGAACCTGGTAAGAAGTCTACAGTGCAGGAAAGGAAACTGAGAAAGAGCTGTGATGGAGAGTAAATTCAAGGCACAGAAAATAGCATATCGCCAATATTTTTAGTTATGAACTATAGGTGGCCTTCGTCTTGTTTCTTTGTTTGTTTGTTTAACACTGAATCCATGGCCGAAACAGAAAAAAAGAAAAAAAAATGTCAACAAACTATATTAATGAAAATTTTAATATTTCCCATAACTTCAGAGAACTGAAATTCCTGTATTTTTTCTCCAAGATATTTTTCTGCTGCTGTAGAATAGCAAAGTTCAAAATTGTGCTTTGTTTTATCAAAAGGCCTGTAGCAGGTAACCCATGTGTGCTTCTCATGTGGACTATTTTATTTAGGAGCCAGTGATTAAGACTTTTTTTTCTGAGATAACACAGAACAGGGCTATTTGTGGCAATCTACATGTGGAGACCAGAAAAGGCATCTAATAGCTTAGAGGTAGAGTTATAAGCATTTGTCTGATGCTCCCCATGATTGTACAGCAAACACTCTAAACTTCTGAGTCATCTTTCCAGGAAGGAGGAAGTAAAGAAAGAGGGATAGAGGGAGGAAGGGAAAGAGGGAAGAAGGAAAGAGGGAGGGAGGGAGAGAGGGAGGAGGGAGACAGAGAGGGAGACAGTATGGGAGAACAGGAAGTGAAATTGAGGCTGAAGTTGGTCTTTAAACTTCCTGGGGGAGTACCCAGCAGCTGTTATATTCAGCCCACCCATGCTAGGGGTTTTTCCAGCCAGGAATGTCTTTGAGGAAGAGGAGGGATACCAGACACAGAAATCCTTAGTCATTCAGAGAAAGCATGAAAGATGGTATCTGCCATTGATGCTCAGATTGCACTTTATCGGTTCATAGAATCTCGGAGGTCCCTGGGGCACTTTGTTGTCATAAAGGAAGTTTCTCAGTTTAGGGATTTCCCCTAAGAGTCTCTGTTACGGTTTCATCTTTGATCTGTTGGGAGCCCGCTAACTCTCTCAGTATCCAAATGGAACTACTCCTTATTGACCATTGAGTACCTGATGCTGTGGGCATTCAAAATCCAATTACAAATGTTTTTCTACACAACTCCCCCAAAATGAACTCATTTAGGTAAAGGTTTGCATATACATACAGAAATGCCAAAGATGATCAGACTGAAGAACACCTTCGTGGAAGACAGGAGTTTGTGAGATACTTTCTATATTCTTCACTGACAAGGCTGACACCCAAGTTTGAGCCCCAATTTGAGTGAAAAGCTAGGTGGTGGCATACATCTATAATCCCACACTTGTATGACTAGGAGGGAGATGAAGGCAGGAGAATCATCTAGACAGTCTCAGGCCAACTGTCCTGGTGTAAGCAACAGAGATAAGAGAAGTGCTTCCACAAGGTGGAAGGGAATAAACAAATCCTGAAAGTTGTTCTCTGGCTCCACAACACCAGTATGACATGCACACACCTGCACTCACTCGCATACATACATACATACACACATAAATACAAATACACTCACTCATATACATACATACACACATACACACATACATACGCACATACAAATACATACTCACATACATACATACACACACATAGATACATACACATTCACTCACATACATACATACATACATACACACACATAAAATAAATAAATACAATTTAAGTATAAAACATAACCTCTTAGAGTTTAAAAATTATAACACTATTTATAAGGATCCAGAGTCACATAAACCAAGTATATTAAAGTAATACATATTTTTCCCTCTTCTCGGGGACTCTCAAATTGTCCTGGAAGAATGGGAGATCTGACATAGGGGTTTAGTCACATCTTGAAACCATGTTCAAAGGTACATGGTCATCCCTTGCACAGTGTTGCCTAGCCATTTTGTTTTCTACAAGTATTCAAGGTTAATAATTTAGAGCAAAATTTTTCTTCCAACAGCTGCAGAGTAACTTTTTAAAGAACAGTGACAGTTCAGAATAGATTCATGTCACTCCATTAATAGTGTTTTATTTTTCTTTCCAGTTTCAACTGCCCACAGAAATAACATTATTCCAAGTCTCGAGCTGTAAAAGTAGACATTTCTTTCTATCTCGGAGGCTTTGGCCATTTAGTCCACTAATTCTACGTGTGTGAGAAAATCATGAAATAGTCATTTCTAGAACAAAGTCTCCAGGTAAAGATTCTTGTGAAAGGTAAAATGTTGCATGAGATTCAAAGTAAATATTATTCTGTAGCCACAAAAATAAAAAATTACCACAATCGCACATCATGGCTTTGCTAGGATTTCTTATCAACTACATTTTGATCTAATATTAATCTATATTTTTTCAAAATTCCTAAGGCCGGATACTGTGTAAGGAGGGTTACAATTTTGGTGGTTGGAAATTCCCAGTAACTTGGAATCTGCCAAGGATCTCCTGACTGCATCATAACACAGAGTCCTGAGGAAAGGGGAAAAGCCATGTGGCAAAAGGGTCTGACAGCTGACTTTCTCCAAAACAAACCCACCCTGATAAACTTGCCTTAACACAGGACAGCGACCCTTGACTACTACTTTCCAGTCAGCCCCATCTCCTAAAGGTTCTTGCAATACCAGACTGGGAGCTAAAACTTGCAGCATACAAACATTTGAGGTTGTATCTAAGAGGTACTCAAGCTGTAGACTGGCTAAAGGAGTTCAGATGTCATTCTGGGGGCAATGGGAATGGGTAGGGTGTGTATTAATTTCTTTTAACTGAAAGAAAACATGATCAGATAAATAATACAGGACAAACTCAATGGTTTAGAAAAGGGGAAATTCAGAGCAAAACATTCTACTTGTTCATGAAGGGAAAGTCCTTTAAATATTCAGTATCATTAGGGGAGAACTCCCTGGGGCCTTCACCACTGACAGTGTATAAACACCAATTCTTGTCCTTCCTTCTAAAATGTTCCTTGTCCCAAAGCAACAAACGTCCACTTCTGTTCACTAAAATGACTTTGGTTCATGGCTGCTGACAAGGTTCTTAGCTCCTTACACAGACTTGGAGTTACTTGAATGTTCTCATGACATAGAAACTAGCTTCTCCCACTGAAAGATATTGGAGGAAGAAGAAGGATAAGGAGGAAGCCACACCTATCCTAACCTAGTCTCAGAAGCCACACATTATTTCCACCATATTATTTTCAGTAGTTGAAAGTAATCCATTTGATCCATGCTACACTCAAAGGGAAAGATGCTAAGTGCCATCTCTTGAACAGGCACATTCGTGAGCACATTTTAAAGAGTGCTCATTTATTTGTTGGAGCACTAAGGCTGAGTGCACATGTGGAGATTAGGGAACAACCTGTGAGACTTAGTTTTCTTCTTCCGCCATGGTGATTGTCAGGTACAACACAGTTTCAAATGCAAGTACCTTTCCTTGCTGAGCTACCTCACTGGCCCTACAGGCACATTTTAAAGCATAAGGGTCTAGTTTTAAGTCCACGGTGACACATACAAGATGGAAAGCCTGGGATTCTGTAAGACACAACGTTACAAAAACTCATGGAGGCAATGAGGAGCTCTTCAGAGATGCATGGGGCATAGAAGTGGGAGGTCTGCTCTCTCTGAGAGGCGGAGAAGCCAGATGGGATTTTTGGTATACTGCTACTTATACACGCTCTCAAACATGCTAATGGGGGAAAGAGATGTACAAAATTCAAGGAGAATTGGAGGGGGGAGAATCACAATTTGGGGGGAAAATCTTTTCTGTCATAAATTTTGGGTATCCCTAAATATTTCACTATTTCTCTATATCCCAATTTTTGCTTCTTTCCAAGAAAATCTCCAATTCAGCCTTTCTGAACAACTTAGATGTGTGTGCATTGGAGAAGGGGAACCTTCAAATGAGCGCTCAAGCCGCTTCTCCCTTTTCTGTCCAGACATTTGGAAAAAGCAGGTCTGGCTCCCACAACTTATTCATCTGACTGTAAGATTATAGTTCTTACTCAATTTATTGAATGTGGTCATCATAAGATACCAGTAGGAACCATTCTGTTTTTATGGTCATTGTGGTCCTTTAAAGCACCTGTATTCTATTCGTTTATTTAACTCTCCCCTAGAGAAAGTTTCAGGAAATCTTACTGTTTTCCCAATCGTTCTCTGAAAAGAAAAAAGAAAAATGTCAGCTGTTCTGAGATGAATTTGTTTTTCTGTTTTAACACATCCTCTTCAAAATCTAAGCCCCAATGGCATCTTACAATCATAAGTAGAAGGCTGGTTTATTTTTTTTTTTTTCACTTTTTATGACATAAGATGACACATATTATAAAGTAATGCTTTTATACTGGGTGAAATGTGGTGATCTCTTTCTGTGAGTATTGAAGACTATAGTCAAGTACAGTAATTAAAATTATTCCTATTTAATTGAAATTAGCATAAAATCAGAGACAGTCAGAGTGATAAAAGACCTTGTCTATCCTGTTCCACCTCTTCCCTCACTCCCTGTCTGGTGCACTGGGACCTTCCAAGGACTGACCCATGCAAAGAACGATAAATGAGTAAAGCCATCTGAACAACGCTTACACTCTGCTGCAGGTATCTTCTCTTCAATGGATGTTCTAAATGTTAATTTTTTTTCTGGAGTAGTTTTGTGGGTTTTTTCAAAGATGACTTCCATCACTGGATATCTCTTGCTTCCAGTCTCTACAGACGACCACTTCCAACTTCCCCTATTTTGTTATCCCCCTCCCCCCACTGCCCAAAAATAACAACACAGTTTCCTCCTGTTGAATCTTCAGGAGCAAATGTAAATTCAAGCAGCCATTTCACCAAATGCTAGAAGTCATGTTGGATTCTCAGAGAGCCGCCTTCCTTCATTCTGCTTGGTCAGCAACTGTCAGGTCACTGAGTGTCATCCTTGAAATTTAGAGGTATGAGGCAAACTCCAGTCTACTCATTCCTCCAGCTCCAGAGAGAAGACCAGAAACTGTCTTTTTTTTTTTTTTTTACTTTTTTTTTTTTTTTTTTTTTTTTTAATTTTATTTTCAGCAAATCAAAAAAATTTAAAAAGCATTCAAACAGAATAAAATGAAAAGAAACAAACAAGCAAAGTACCAAGGGTCAGATATACTTATACAAGAATTCTATATGGCCTTCAAACAAGCAACACTTTTTGAGTTATGTTTAAAAAAATTCAGAACCACAATAAGCTCCTTCACAAAGCAAATAATATTGAAATAGTGAAATCAAGTGTAGACCCAACAAAAATATATAAATTATAGTCCAATATCCCTCATGAATATACATACAAAAATTCTCATTGAAGTAGTTGCAAACTGAATACAAGAGATATAAAAAAAATAATATTCCATGAATAACTGAACAACTGTTTTTTTTTTGAAGACCGTACTCCATATACAGGCTGCATGTTTTGGGATAGCCCCCACTCCAGATGTTTGAGACCTACATGAAAACCAAGCTGCACATTTACAACATATGTGCAGGGAGGCCTAGGTTCAGCCCATGGAGGTAGATCTGTGTAGACTAGGTATGCTCCACGGTTGGTGATTCAGTCTCTGAGAGCTCCAAGGGTTCAGGTTCATTTACTCTGTTGATCTTCCTGTGCAGTTCCTATCTCCTTAGGGCCCACAATCCTTCCACCTATTCTTCTTTAAGAGTCCTCAAGCTCCATCCACTGTTTGGCTCTGGATGTCTGTATCTGTCTGAGTCAGCTGCTGGTTAGAGCCTCTCAGAGGACAGCTTGCCCCTGTCTGTTCTCAGGCTGGAGGTTTAGCTCCTGGGAGCTCTGGTTGAATCTTTTGATACTCGTTCTAAAAAGGACAAAAAGACCCAAACTTTGGTCTTTCTCCTTCTTCTTGAGTTTCATGAGGTTTCTGCGTTGCATCTTAGGTATTGTGTGTTTTGGGGCTAATATCCGCTTATCAGTGAGTGCATACCATGTGTGTTCTTTTGTGATTGGGTCATCTCACTCAGGATGATATTTTCTAGCTCCATCCATTTGTCTAAGAATTTCATGAGCTCATTATTTTTAATGGCTGAGTAGTACTCCATTGTGTAAATGTACCACATTTTCTGTATCCATTCTTCTGTTGAAGGACATCTGGGTTCTTTCCAGCTTCTGGCTATTATGAATAAGGCCGCTATAAACATAGTGGAGCATGTGGCCCTGTTGCATGTTGAAATATCTTCTGGGTATATACCCAGGAGGGGTATAGCTGGGTCCTCAGGTAACACCATGTTCAATTTTCTGAGGTATCGCCAGACTGCTTTCCATAGTGGTTGTACCAGCTTGCAATCCCACCAACAATGGAGGAGTGTTCCTCTTTCTCCACATCCTCGCCAACATCTGCTGTCACTTGTGTTTTGGATCTTAGCCAATCTGACTGGTGTGAGGTGGAATCTCAGTGTTGTTTTCATTTGCATTTCCCTGATGACTAGGGATGCTGAGCACTTCTTTAGATGTTTCTCAATCATTCGAGTTTCCTCAGTTGAGAGTTCTTTGTTCAACTCTCTACCCCATTTTTTAATAGGGTTATTTGATGGTCTGGAATCTAGTTTCTTCAGTTCTTTGTATACCTTGGATATTAGCCCTCTATCAGATGTAAGGTTGGTGAAAATCTTTTCCCAGTCTGTTGGTTCCCGCTTTGTCCTGTTGACCGTATCCTTTGCTTTACAGAAGCTTTGCAGTTTTATGAGATCCCATTTGTCAATTCTTGATCTTAGAGCATACGCCATTGGTGTTCTGTTCAGGAACTTTTCCCCTGTGCCCATATGATCAAGGCTTTTCCCTATTTTCTCTTCTATTAGTTTCAGTGTAGCTGGTTTTATGTGGAGGTCCTTGATCCACTTGGAATTGAGCTTTGTACAAGGAATAAGTATGGATCAATTTGCATTCTTCTACAAGTTGACCTCCAGTTGGACCAGCACCATTTGTTGAAAATGCTGTCTTTTTTCCACTGGATAGTTTGAGCTCCTTTGTCGAAGATCAAGTGACCATAGGTATGGGGTTCATTTCAGGGTCTTCTATTCTATTCCATTGATCCTCCTGACTGTCTCTGTTCCAATACCATGCCGTTTTTATCACTATTGCTTTGTAGTACAGCTTGAAATCGGGTATGGAGATTCCCCAGAAGTTCTTTTATTGTTGAGTGTAGTTTTCGCTATCCTGGGTTTTTTGTTATTCCAAATGAATTTTAAGATTGCTCTTTCTATCTCTGTAAAGAATTGAGTGGGAATTTTGATAGGGATTGCATTAAATCTGTAGATTGCTTTTGGCAAGATAGCCATTTTTACTATATTAATCCTTCCAATCCATGAGCATGGGAGATCTTTCCATCTTCTGAGATCTCCTTCGATTTCTTTCTTCAGGGTGTTGAAGTTCTTGTCATACAGGTCTTTTACTTGCTTGGTTAGATTCACCCCAAGTATTTTTATACTATTTGTGACTATTGTGAATGGTGTCGTTTCCATAATTTCTTTCTCAGCCAGTTTATCCTTTGTGTAGAGGAATGCTACTGATTTGTTTGAGTTAATTTTATACCCAGCCACTTTGCTAAAGTTGTTTATCAGGTTTAGGAGCTCTCTGGTGGAAGTTTTGGGGTCACTTAAGTATACTAACATGTCATCTGCAAATAGTGAAACTTTGACTTCTTCCTTTCCAATTTGTATCCCTTTGATCTCCTTCTGTTGCCTAATTGCTCTGGCTAGGACTTCCAGAACTATATTGAACAGGTAGGGGGAGAGTGGACAGCCTTGTCTAGTCCCTGATTTCAATGGGATTGCTTCAAGTTTCTCTCCATTTAGTTTGATGTTAGCTACTGGCTTGCTGTATATTGCTTTTACTATGTTTAGGTATGGACCTTGAATTCCTGATCTTTCCAAGACTTTATCATGAAGGGGTGTTGAATTTTGTCAAATGCTTTCTCAGCGTCAAGAGATATGATCATGTGGTTTTTTTTCTTTGAGTTTATTTATGTAGTGGATTACGTTGATGGATTTCCGTATATTGAACCAACCCTGCATTCCTGGGATAAAGCCTACTTGATCATGGTGGATAAGTGTTTTGATGTGTTCTTGGATTCGGTTCGAGAGAATTTTATTCAGTATTTTTGCATCGATATTCATAAGGGAGATTGGTCTGAAGTTCTCTTTTCTTGTTGGGTCTTTGTGTGGTTTAGGTATAAGCGTAATTGTGGCTTCATAGAATGAATTGGGTAGTGTTCCTTCCGTTTCTATTTTGTGGAATAGTTTGAAGAGAATTGGTATTAGATCTTCCTTGAAGTTTGATAGAATTCTGCACTAAAACCATCTGGACCTGGACTTTTTTTGGTGGGGAGACCTTTAATGACTGCTTCTATTTCTTTCGCAGTTATGGGACTGTTAAGATGGTTTATCTGATCCTGATTTAACATTGGTAACTGATACTTGTCTAGGAAATTGTCCATTTCATCCAGATTTTCCAATTTTGTTGAGTATAGGCTTTTGTAGTAGGATCTGATGATTTGTTGAATTTCCTCGGTTTCTGTTGTTATGTCACCCTTTTCAGTTTGGATTTTATTGATTTGGATACTGTCTCTCTGCCCTCTGATTAGTCTGGCCAAGGGTTTATCTATTTTGTTGATTTTCTCAAAGAACCAGCTCCTGGTTTTATTGATTCTTTGTATAGTTCTCTTTGTTTCTATTTGGTTGATTTCAGCCCTGAGTTTAATTATTTCCTGCCGTCTACTCCTCTTGGGTGTTTTTGCTTCTTTTTGTTCTAGAGCTTTCAGGTGTGTTGTCAAGCTGCTAGTGTGTTCTCTCTCCAGTTTCTTTTTGTATGCACTTAGAGCTATAAGCTTTCCTCTTAGCACTGCCTTCAGTGTGTCCCATAGGTTTTGGTATGATGTGTCTTCATTTTCATTAAATTCTAAAAAGTCTTTAATTTCTTTCTTTATTTCTTCCCTGACCCCATTATCAACGAGTAGAGTATTGTTCAGTTTCCATGTGAGTGTGGGCTTTCCATTGTCTTTGTTGTTATTGAAGACCACTTTAGACCATGGTGATCTGATAGGATGCATGGGATTATTTCGATTTTTTTATATCTGTTGAGGCCTGTCTTGTGACCAATAATATGGTCTATTTTGGAGAAGGTACCATGTGGTGCAGAGGAAAAAGGTATATTCTTTTGTTTTTGGGTGAAATGTTCTATAGATATCTGTTAAGTCCATTTGGTTTAAAACTTCTGTTAGTTTCACTGTACTTCTGTCTAGTTTCCGTTTCCCTGATCTGTCCAGTGCTGAGAGTGGGGTATTGAAGTCTCCCACAATTATTGTGTGAGGTGCAATATGTGCTTTGAGCTTTAGTAAGGCTTCTTTTATGAAAGTGGGTGCTCTTGCATTTGGTGCATAGATGTTCAGAATTGAGAGTTCATGTTGGTTGACTTTTCCTTTGACAAATATGAAATGACCTTCCTTATCCTTTTTTATATCTTTAAGTTGAAAGTCAATTTTATTCGATATTAGTATGGCTACTCCAGCTTGTTTCCTAGGACCATTTGCTTGAAAAATTGTTTTCCAGCCTTTTACTCTAAGGTAGTGTCTGTCCTTGTCACTGAGGTGGGTTTCCTGTATGCAGCAAAAAGTCGGATCCTGTTTGCGTATCCAGTCTGTTAGTCTATGTCTTTTTATTGGGGAATTGAGTCCATTGACATTAAGAGATATTAAGGAGAGGAGACTGTTGCTTCCTGTTATTTTTGCTAAAAGGGGAGGCATTGTTTGTGTGGCTATCTTCTTTTGGGTTTGTTGGAGGTGGATTACTTTCTTGCTCTTTCTAGGGTATGATTGCTCTCCTTGTAATGGGTCTTTCCTGCTATTATTCTTTGTAGTGCTGGGTTTGTGGAAAGATATTGTGTAAATTTGGCTTTGTCATGGAATATCTTGGTTTCTCCATCTATGGTAATAGAGAGTTTTTGCTGGGTATAGTAGCCTGGGCTGGCATTTGTGTTCTCTTAGGGTCTGCATGACATCTGACCAGGATCTTCTGGCTTTCATAGTCTCTGGTGAGAAGTCTGGTGTAATTCTGATAGGTCTGCCTTTATATGTTACTTGGCCTTTTTCTCTTGCTGCTTTTAAAATTCTTTCTTTGTTTTGTGCATTTTGTGTTTTGATTATTATGTGACGGGAGGTATTTCTTTTCTGGTCTAGTCTATTTGGTGTTCTGTAGGCTTCTTGAATGATTATGGGCATCTCGTTCCTTAGGTTAGGGAAGTTTTCTTCTATGATTTTGTTGAAGATATTTACTGGCCCTTTAAGTTGTGAATCTTCACTCTCTTCTATACCTATTATCCTTAGGTTTGGTCTTCTCATTTTGTCCTGGATTTCCTGGATGTTTTTTGTGCATTTTTCGTTTTCCTTGACAGTTGTGTCAATATTTTCTATGGTATCTTCTGCACCTGAGATTCTCTCTTCTATCTCTTGTATTCTGTTGGTAATGCTTGCGTCTGTGACTCCTGATTTCTTTCTTAGGTTTTCTATCTCCAGAGTAGTCTCCCTTTGTGATTTCTTTATTGTTTCTATTTCCATTTTTATGTCCTGGATGGTTTTGTATAAATCCTTCACCTGTTTGGTTGTGTTCTCTTGTGATTCTTTAAGGGCTTTTACCTGTTTACCTGTGTTCTCCTCGGATTCTTTGAGAATGTTATTTATGTCCTTCTTAAAGTCCTCCATCATCATCATTAAAAGTGATTTTAGGTCTGACTCTTGCTTTCCTGGTGATATGGGGAGTTCAGGACTTAATGTGGGAGAACTAGGTTCTGATGATGACATGTGTTCTGGGTTGCTGGCCCTTGTATTCTTGCTCTTGCCTTTTGCCATCTGGATCTCCTTGGTGCTACCTGTGCTGTCTCTGGCTGGAACCTGTCTTTCCTGTTCTCTTGGTTGTGTCAGAACTGTTTAAGTTGGGTGTCGCTGCTGAGGTTCGAGCTAGGGCCCAGGATCTGCTCAGTGCTTTGGTCCGGACCGGAAGGAATCAGTGCTCTGGGCCAGGAGTGAGTTCCTGGATCCCTGTGGGCCCTGGTTACTCCCTGTTTGGGGCAGGTGTTGCTGCCTCCTTGCTTAAGAAGCTGCTTGAGTTGGAGTTCCTTGGAGCTACGCTTCCTCTGGGTTCTGTGAGATTGTTTGCAATATTGCTGCCCGAGATCTGCTGCGCGCTCAGGTCCAAACCGGAAGGAACCAGTGCTGGGGCCAGGAGTGAGTACCTGGGTCCCGGTGGGTCCCAGTTACTCCCGTTTGGGGCAAGTGTTGCTGCCTCCTTGCTTAAGGAGCTGCTTGAGTTGGAGTTCCTTGGAGCTACGCTTCCTCTGGGTTCTGTGAGATTGTTTGCAATATTGCTGCCCGAGATCTGCTGCGCGCTCAGGTCCAAACCGGAAGGAACCAGTGCTGGGGCCAGGAGTGAGTACCTGGGTCCCGGTGGGTCCCAGTTACTCCCGGTTTGGGGCAAGTGTTGCTGCCTCCTTGCTTAAGGAGCTGCTTGAGTTGGAGTTCCTTGGAGCTACGCTTCCTCTGGGTTCTGTGAGATTGTTTGCAATACTTGCTGCCCGAGATCTGCTGCGCGCTCAGGTCCAAACCGGAAGGAACCAGTGCTGGGGCCGGAGTGAGTACCTGGGTCCCGTGGGTCCCAGTTACTCCCTATTTGGGGCAAGTGTTGCTGCCTCCTTGCTTAAGGAGCTGCTTGAGTTGGAGTTCCTTGGAGCTACGCTTCCTCTGGGTTCTGTGAGATTGTTTGCAATATTGCTGCCCGAGATCTGCTGCGCGCTCAGGTCCAAACCGGAAGGAACCAGTGCTGGGGCCAGGAGTGAGTACCTGGGTCCGGGTGGGTCCCAGTTACTCCCGGTTTGGGGCAAGTGTTGCTGCCTCCTTGCGTAGGAAGCTGCTTGGGTTAGAGCTCCTAGGAGCCCTGCTTCCCCTGGGTTCTGGGGGATTTGGTGTAGAGCTACCGCCTGGGATCTGCTGGGAGCTCCGACCCAGACCGGAAGGAGCCGGTGCTCCGGGCCAGGAGTATATCCCTGGGTCTCAGTGGGTCTCGGTGGGTCCCAGTTACTCCCTGTTTGGGGTGAGTGTTGCTGTCTCCTTACCAGAGATACTGCCTGGGTCAGAGCTGCTGGGTGCCCCACTTCTGCTGGGTTTTGTGAGGTTCAGTGCAGAGCTGCCTCCAGGGATCTGCTGCCTGGGCCCAGACCGGAAGAGAAGAGCCCAGAAACTGTCTTAATGACTCAAAAACATCCTTACTGAATTTCAAAACACTACTCATTAATTCTTAAAATGATCAGTTTTAATAAGCAATTTTGCTTCTGTTTCTGGTTTTATGTCACTTTATACAAACACATTTCTAAATGAAATGTGAGGATTTTATACTTTTGGTGTTAAATCAATTCATTCCTTATTTGTGCCTCATAGTACTAGCAAGTAACTTACCACATTGCTAATGCATACCCTAAATCTAGTCATGGGACTAGCAGTCAAGCCCAGGTTCAGAAACATTATACAAAATATCCTTATGTCAGTGACATGGGTGTCATGAGAGACTGAGAGACTGTTTCAAAACTGATGAGATGATTGAAATATAAATAAGTACAATGTACAAACATTTGCTGGATCTTGGATTGTGAACAAAATTCTACTAAGGACAATTGAAAATATAAATAAAATTAAAATTTTAAATCCATGTTAAAATTTTTAGTTTAATAACATATAGCAGCCATATAGAAGACTGTGATTTACTCATAAGAAATATAAAATATTAAGTCTAAAATGACATGATTCCTAAGACTTCCAAATGGCTCAGGAAATATGTGAACACACACAGATGCAATTCTGGATTCTAAGAGAGAGAACAGAAGAAGAGAGAGGAAGGAGAAGATGGAGGGAGGGAGAGAGAGGAGGAAACCATAGCAGGGTACATAAACTCTTCTGTAAGACTGAAATTACTTCAAAGTAAGAGTTATTTCTCATATTTTTAATTGGATATTTCATTTACATTTCAGATGTTATCCCCTTACCCCATTAACCCCCTGCCCAGAAACACCCTATCCCATCCCCCATCCTCCTGCTTCTATGAGGATGTAACTCCACCCACCCCCCACTCCCACCTCCCCACCCTCGAATTCCCCTACACACGGTGTCCAGCCTTCATGGGACCAAGGATCTCTTCTCCCACCTATGCCCGACAAGGCCATCCTCCCCTACATATACAGCTGGAGCCATGGGTCTCTCCCTATGTGCTCCCAGGCTGGTGGTTTAGACCCTGGGAGTTCTGATTGGTTGGTATTGTTGCTCTCCTAATGGAGCCACAAACCCTTTCAGCTCCTTCTCTCTAACTTCTCCATTGGAAACCCCTTGATCAGTTCAATGATTAGCTGTGAGCATCCGCCTCTGAATATGTCAGACTCTTGCAGACCTCTAAGAAGACAACTATATCAGGCTCCTGTCTACATGCACTTCCTGACATTCACATCAGTGTCTACCTTTGGTGACTGCACATGGGATGGATACCCAGGTGGAATGGTCTCCAGACGGCCCCTCCTTCAGTTTCTGTCCCACACTTTGTCTCCATATTTGCTCCCTTGAGTATTTTGTTACTCCTTCTAAGAAGGACCAAAGCACCCACACTTGGTCTTTCTTGCTCATGAGCTTCATGTGGTCTTTGAGTCGAATCTTGGGTATTTCAAGCTTCTGAGCTAATATCCAATTATCAGTGAGTGAATACCGTGTGTGTTCTTTTGTGACTGGGTCACCTCACTCAGGATGATATTTTCTAGTTCCATCCATTTACCTAAGAATTTCTTGAATTCATTGTTTTTAATAACTGAGTAAATTGTGTAAATGTACCACATATTTTGTATCCATTCCTCTGCTGAAGGACATCTGGGTTCTTTCCAGCTTCTGGCTATTATAAATAAGGCTGCTATGAATATAGTGGAACATATGTCCTTGTTATATGTTGGAGCATCTTCTGAGTATATGCCCAGGAGTGGTATAGCTGGGTCCTCAGGTAATGCTATGTCCAATTTTCTGAGGCACTGCCAGACTGATTTCCAGAGTGGTTGTACCAGCTTGCAATTCCACCAACAATGGAGGAGTGTTCCTCTTTCTCCACATCCTCGCCAGCATCTATTATCACCTGAGTTTTTGATCTTAGCCATTCTGACTGGTGTGAGGTAGAATCTCAGGGTTGTTTTGATTTTCATTTCCCTGATGACTAAGGATGTTGAACATTTCTTTAGGTGCTTCTCAGCTATTCAAGTTTCCTTCAAACCTGAAAGTATGTATGATAACACCCATTTTATAAAAAGAAACTAAGGCTTAGCGATAACAGCTAAGATTCGGTCCATTGACACATCCCTTATTCTTTTTATCCATCTATATTGTCTCTCTATAGCATAAAAATGTAGGAGCAAGTATAGAAACCATCTGGGTTAGAAATTTTTCTATGAACTGTCTCAATGAGTGGACCCTAAAATTGAGAATAACAATTAAAGACAAGATTAGTTAACTTGGTATCAGATGAGCAGACTTTAAAAGTCCCTTTGAAATGACTTGCTTTTATTTCACTACTAAATTCCACATTAAGCTGCTTATATGCTGTTTGTGCAGGAGACTAAGTCTAAATAAGCAGAGAATGAACAAAGTCCACAGGTTTTAGGGCCAAGATGGAGAAGTTGCCTCTGCTTGGACCCAGGAGATGGAAACATTAGCTTACTGTTACTGAATCCTGTGTTTCACCAAAATCTGATTATCACTAGACATCAAATGTCAAAACACTTATGTTTTGTTTTCATGACACCTTCTCTTCCAGATTTATTCTGCCTAACCCTGTATTACATGCATCCATATTGTTAAAAATGGCATTCATTCACTTGCATTTATTGTTGCTTAAGGTCAATGCTATAGCATACCAAAATGTACTTATCCATTCTAGCAATGATGAATATTTGAATGTTTTCTGCTGTTGAGATCATCGTGTTATTGTGAGCAGTCTTCTTTATATTCCATGAAGCATAGGAACTCAGAGTTATACAAAATAAACTCCCAGGTTGACAAGTGCTGGACACCAGCTACCACATGCTCTATTTCAGAAGACAACCATGTGCCAGTCTTTGCTCTAGCTGTACATTCTGATGGGTTGTGTTTGATATTGTTCATGGTGCCCCATTCTTCCCAAAATAGAACTGTTCATATTTTCAACTTCAGTTGTTCTAATGAACATAAAATGTCACTTAACTGTGTTTTTTTATTTGAATTCAGTGTGATCACATGTTGTATGTTTCTGAACTTTGGAGATCCTCTTGAATCAAATGTGCTGTTCAACTCTCGTGCATTTTTAATTACTCTGACTTTTGGAGGAAATATGAAGTCTTTGTCTTCTGGATATGAGCCCAATGTCTGATATTTATATCACAGATACTTGCTATTGACCTTTTACTGTTTAATGAATTTTTAACTAAGCAGAAGTTCTTTGAATGTGGTCAAAATAATCAAATGATTGGTCCTTTCTTTTTCTCTCCCTCCATCCCACCTCTTCCTCCCTCACTACCACCACCCCTTTCTGTATCCATGCATGCATGTCTTATTAAGAACTTTTCCCCTACATCTATCCTGAAGATAGTTTCCTAATTCATCATCTAGAATCTTTATTACTAGGCTTTTCACATTTCTATCAATAGTCTTCTGGGAGTTAATATCTCTATATGATGGGAGACAGTAGTCAATTATCACTTTTCCATATGAGTACTTAGCTCTAATTTTTGAAAAGACAATACTACTACCCCCAGTTCTTTGCACTATCTCTGTGTAATCTATTTAGTTATATGTCTGTTTCTGAGAGCAAGACAGTAAGGAGTATTCTTCTCTGGTCTCTGCTTTGGTTTTGACCTTCAGGTTCTTGCCTTGAGCTCCTGTGGTGACTTTCCTTGATTTGGGAAATTTTCCTTGGGTTGTAAAGTGTAAACTAATATAAACCCTTTACTCCCCAGATTGGTTATAATGTTTTATCACAGCAACAGGAAAATGATTGAGATGGTATCTTGTGGCTATAACCCCAGAAGTAGTGAGGCTGAAGCAGGAGGATTGCTACAAGGTCAATCATGGACAGCCTAAGCTACACAGTGAAATTCAGACCAGCTTTGGCTACAAAGCAAAATCATATCTCTAAAACAAAACAAAACAGGGCTAGAGAATTGGCTTAGTGGTTAAGGGCACATGCTGCTCTCCTACAGGACTGGGGTTCAGTTCCCAACACTCATGGTTAACAACTGTCTGTAACTCCAGTTACAGATTCCAGGGGACCCAACACCTTCTTCTGACCTCTGTGAATGTATGTGCAGGCAAAATACTCACATGTATAAAAATAAACATAAATAAAATTTTCAAAAATATTTTTAAAGAAAATACAAGATGTTTTTCAAATAATTTTCATTTCATATTGCTAAATGTCAGTACTAAATTTTAATTAATAATTGACACTAATAAAGTTGTAATATACTATTGTGTGAGTATATTAAGCACTAATATTAATACTATCTTAACTACAGTCCCACATCCTTTTCATTAATTCTTCACAACATAAGGTTATATTATTATCGAAGTTTACAAATGAGAAGACTGAGATTCAAAAACTGCATTATGGACAGAAAGTTCAACTTCTGGAAAAGACCATTTGTGAACATAGAGAAGAGACTGGTCTCATCAACTCCACAGGTTGAGCTCTGTGCTTCCCCTCATTTCCTCCAGGAAAGACCATAGCTTCTGGAATGCACAGATAAGGCAACAAGAGACCCTCCTCCAATATAAGAGAGTGGAGAGTGCTCTACCCTAAATGAGACAACTATCTTATCTCTCCTCTCAAAGCCCAAAGATCACCACAGAGGAATGGGCAGAGAGATTTTAATAACCAAAAGTGGTGGATGATTACAAGGAAACAATATTTTCCTAATACAACAGGGCAGTTGCACATGTGAACTCGTGGCGATTGTGACAGCATGCAAAAAAATTTAAGCAAGCTCAAGTAGGACATCTCAGCATGGAAAAGGAAAATGGTCGCAAAGTCCCACCTGTACCTGAGGAGCTATTGGCATTTGATAGCTACTGAGGATGAGTTTCCTTTAAGCGTGTCAGTCAACTATACTCTAGGGGAGACCCCGAAACTCAAAATATTTTTTCAACAGATAAATCCTTAAGAGATCCTCAAAGTACGAAGACAAATCCTCTGTCTGCAGAGATGTGTTTCGCAGCTGTGTTTGACAGCTCTCAGCTACAACACTAGCCAGTCTAAGGGGCATTCTCCGGAGAGTATAAAAGGGAAGAGAAGCTGCCCATCTCACTAAGTAAAGAACTGAATGTAGCCATCAGAGGCCGTTAGTACACAAATAAGGGAAGCCACTAAACTGCAGGCAGCTGTGGAGACCATTGTAGATAGTTGTCCAATGGAGGCATGACTCCAGCAGAAGCAGCGGAAGACAAGTGTGGATGCGTTCAACTCACCCACTACACTCCCACCTGCAACTGTAACAGCCAGACACCAGATTTCAAGGACCTAGAAAAAGCTGAAACAACACGCCATCTTTTTATTTCCCACTTTCTTCTTTCTTTCTACACGTGTGTTTGTTTTTCCACCTCGTGATTCTCATTTTTACTTTCCCTAAAAGTTTAGTAGAACTTTTACCTTGTCTATTTAAAAACATTTATATTTAATTTCTTTATTCCCCTTCATACACATAGCATAGTCACTTAATTTTATTTCCACATTTTTCTTCATTAGAGTGCAACCTCATATTCTCCTCTTTTTCTTATAAGACTGTCTTTCCCCTTTATACTCTCTCTACTGTAACTATAATTCTGTCTTGATCTTACAACTTATGATTTATTTTTACTCCTTATCTGACATTTGTCTAATTTTGATTTCAATATTTTCTCAACATTGAGGGGTAGTCTGTTTGTTTTTCTCCCTGACTTCTTGATCTTTTCTATTCCCCATCATGTTGTTCTTCTGTTGTTTGTTGTTGTTGTTTTGTTTTGTTTTTGTTCATTAAACCTGTCTTTCTTCTATTTTTCCTCTTACCTTCTTCATCTCATTTGCTTATTATTTCCACACTTAGAGTAATGAATGTGCAGAACATAGCATGCCTTAATTTTGGCATTCTTTGTTGCCCAACGATCATTGCTAATGTATTAGTAGGTTTAAGTATTTCTAAATTTTTCCTTTTTTAAAGATCTATTTCATTTTTAATTATGTGTATGTGAGCATATGAGTATATGCACATGAACTCAAATGCCCTAGGAATCTCAAGTTGTTGAATTCCCTAAAGCGGAGCTACAGTCATGAGCCACAGAACATGGTACTAGGAACCAAACTCAGGTCTTCTGTAAGGGCTGTATGTGTTCTTAAGCACTAAATGATCTCTCCAGCCCAGTGTTTCTTTTGAAGCATTTCAGTATTTGACTTTCTGATTCAATATGATTACAAGAAAGAACCAGGTTTTTGTGGTCAATCAATAACAAAACTGAACACCAGTATCAGATAACATCGAGAGGGAAGTGAAAAGTGAGTAGCTGATATAAAACAGATTGTAGAAAGGAAATTATCCCAGCTAGGAGACTGAGTAAAAGTCAGATTCATTTCATTTACTGACTCTGACTTTCTGTATCCTAGACACCACAATAGTAACGTAGCAAATCATACCAGTGCACCACTGCAAACCACATCAAAACCCCAAAAAGTAGTTTTGAATGTCAAAAACATTCACTTCCTTAAAAAACAACTTTCTTATCTGAGTGTGGCATAAATCCACATAGTAATTCCAGAACAGTGGAGGAAAGGTCAAAGCTTGAGTTTCAGACCCTCCTGGGCTACAGAAAAAGACACTATCTCAAGGGAACACACACAGAGAGAGAGAGAGAGAGAGAGAGAGAGAGAGAGAGAGAGAGAGACAGAGAGAGAGACAGAGAGAGAGACAGAGAGAGAGACAGAGAGACAGAGAGAGACAGAGACAGAGAGACAGAGAGAGACAGACAGACAGACAGACCCACACTAACACACATATACACAGACACACATACATACACACTCAGACACACACACACAAAGATACACACACATAGACCTAGACACACACAGACACATATGTGCACATGCTCACATATGCACATACACGCACACACACTTGTACATAAACACATTTCTTTGCTGATGTTTGAATGTATTATTTCCTAGACATACATATTTATGTATACAAGCATGACGAAAATGTTTTAAGATGTCTGAAATACAATCAAGAGATCAACTATAAAAATTCTTGGTTAGTAGGAGATTATAAAAACTAAAAGCATAATGAGACTATCCAATAAAAATTGTTTTCAAATTAAGAGAAAAATGGATATCAAAATACAAGAGGTATTTAGAACTCTGAAATCATCATTGGAGAAGAACATCTCTGTAATATATTATAGTTAAGATGTGAAAATGAGAAGCACAGGAGCAATATTAAAAGCTATAAAGTGGAAAATACTAATTTGCGCACAACAACAAACAAATCATCAGACTTAAAAGACAGGAAAAGTGAGGAATAATATATTTCAAACCCAGAAAGTAAATAACTGCAAATAAGATTACTATATGCAGAAAAATCTTTTTTAAGTTTTAATTTTCTTATTTATTTTTAATTTTTCATACAGTATATTTTGATTATATTCTTTCTTACAATTCCTCCCAAACTCCCTCCTTGCCCGCCCAACTTCATTCTTCATTCTCTCTGTCTCTCTCTCGTTGTCTCTCCCCTCTCCTCTCTCTCTCCCTCCCTCCCTTCTCTCTCTTTCACTCTCTCTCTCACTCACTCTCTCTTTCTTAGAAAAAAAAAGCACACACTATTTTGTGTTGGCTGACTACTCTGGGATGTGAAGGCTGTCCTAAGGAAAACTGAACGCTGATGGAGAAATAAGGACATTTCAAACACAAACTAAGGCATTTCTCGACTCATGTCATGTCCAGAAGAAAGCTCCTATCCTACAGCTTGGCAAGGTGTGTGAGTGTGTGTGTGTGTGTGTGTGTGTGTGTGTGTGTGTGTGTTAGAGGTCTCATTTAGGGCTAAGCACTCACAATCAATTCTTCTTAGCATTTTTTGTTTACTAGTTGTGATTCTCTAATTGACTTCTGCCCACTGCAAAAAAGAAGTTTCTCTGACACGGGTAAGAGAGTGCTACAGATATATGGGTATAAAGAAGAATATTTATAGCGCAGTTTAATACAAGTACAGACCAAGGTAGTTCATGTCAGCACTGCAGAAGATGCTCAAAGGAATCCTGTATCCAGAGAAGGAAGCAACACAGTTTCATCCAAAAGAGCACAGGAAGCAGTGAAATTTTATGAGAAGAATAGATGAACAAACAAGAGCTGGAAAAGAGTCTATCACATTGAACACAGTAAATGAGCACAACATGAATACATGGTAGAGGAGAGAAAATCACAAATAGGAGCTAAGTAACCATAAAAACCACCAACAAGATGACAGGAATCAGTAAGTCTTTCTCAATAATACCCTTAAAAGTAAATGGCTTCAACTCATCTATAAAGGCACATGTCCTAAATGACTGGCTGGCTTCAAAGGCAAGATGCAATTGTCTACTTATTCTAGTAAACTCAGCTAACTAGAAAAGACACCCACATAGTGTAGGTTGAAGGATGGAAGTTAGTTTATCAAGAAAACAGAAGCCCAAATCAAGCTGCTTTGTTGGTTACAGTTATTCTGTTATTCGATGAAGTAGAATCCAAATCAAAGTTAGCTAGAAGAGATAAAGAGGCACATTGCATATTAATATGGGGAATGTTTTTTAAGAAGATATAGCAATGGCAATTGCATATGCCTTGACTGTTAGAGCTCCCATTCTCTTAACATGAAATCAAATGGGCATGGCAGGTCAGACAGGTCATGATACAATACAAGTGGGTGGCTTCAATTTCCTGCCCTCATCTTTAGGTAGGTCATCAAATTGAAAAACCCAACAAAGATCCTGCAGTTGGACTACTATAACTGTAGGTTAAAGGGACTTAATGGATATCTATTGGCATTATATCTGACAGATACAGAATATATATTCTCATATTCTCTATAAAGTCATTTCTAAAATAAATCATATTCTAGGAAACAAAAGTATCTTTTGTAGTTGTTTTGGGGTTTTGTTTGTTTGTTTCTGTTTTGTTTTTCAAGACAGGGTTTCTCTGTGTAATAGCCCTGGTTGTGCTAGACTTGCTTTGTAGACCAGGCTGGCCTCAAACTCGCAGAAATCTGACTCCAGAGTGCTGGGATTAAAGATATGCACCACCATGCTGGCTCAACAAAGAAATCTTAACAGATACAAAAGAATGAAAATAATTTTTATTTTATCATATCATGGTGGAATGACATTGGGAACCAACAGAAGATAAACTACAGAAACTGCCCAAATTACTTTTGAGTTATTAGTGTATCATTAAAAATACCAGGGAGTAAACTTTTTAACATTTAAAAGTGAAACTTGGTTTTCTTAAAGAAAAAAACTTGGGAAGATATATATTAAGCTGATATATTTAAACATCTGACATATCTAGAATATTGTTCTTGTCACATTATTCTTCAAATGCAAAATTAATTTTAGACATCTGAAAAGCAGTTTATACTATTTATAATTTTTATTTGTTTTATTTTGAAGATGTACATACATTTTAAATTTTTAAAATTATGTTTGTGAGTGTTTACCTGTATTTATGTGTGTGCATCCTGTGTATCTCCTGTGCTCACAGTGGTTTTTAGAGGTATTGGATACCCTGAAACTACAGTTATAGATTGTTGTAATTCCCCACTGTGTGCTGTATATTGAAGCCTGTTCCTATGTGTAGTAGAGGGAATTATTGAAATCCCAAATTTGTCACTGTAAGATCTCCTACCCAAAGCGAGACCAGTAAAGGAAGGCACAACTCAATAATTATGGTATAAATAGCACACCTAGGTTGGGCAGGTTTACCGCTACACTACTCTAATCCTCAGCTATGAGATCCCTTATAACTTGCAGTTATCCCAGGCCGTTATACTTGTCCTCCGAGCTCCAGCTCCTCCGTCGTCTGCTTCCTTCTACCTCCGGCTTCCTTCTGCCTGCTTCCTCCTTCTGCTCTGCTTCTTCCATTCTTCTCCTATTCTGTCTCTGCTTCGCTTCTGCTTCTGCCTCCTTTTATATCGAATTCCTCTCACTCTCTTCTCCCCTAAGCATTTTTCTCCACCTCCCCTTCTACTGCCCAATCTCTGGCTCTAGCCTTTATTTTACAGATTTTAATTGGACAGAGGGTTTACAAGACATCATCTGTGTACAGATTCAATCATCCTCTGCAGCCCCTCCCAGGAAAGTGAAACTAGGATCAAAATACAAGGCTGGGGCTATCCACAACATTGATTCAATCCTCCTCTGCAGCCCCTCCCAGGAGGGTGGAACTAGGATCAAAATACAAGGCTGAGGCTATCCACTGGGAACTAGGATCAAAATACAAGGCTGAGGCTATCCACAACACCTATGAAAGAACAACACATTGCAAATTTCATCTGCCAAAAAAAAAAAAAAGTGAAACAGCATTAGAAGCCTATATGTTTCTGGGGGGGGGTGAATCTTATGAGCTGTGAAAATACAAAACTATTTTGTGAAGAAAGTGATCTCTCCATTGAATTTTCTTCCCCAACATAACTATGATATTGGCAATATCTACATATCTACATAGACGTAGACATTTTCCTTCCACTGTCTGTTCTTCTCTATGCTAAGGCATTAGAGTAGTGATGTAACTTCTTGATGATAAAAGTATAGCTGTCATAGCTTTTTCTTTTTTTATTACTTTTATTATTTTTTTTTACATTCCAGTCACTGTTCTGTTAATGGTATATACTCACTGATAAGTGGATGTTAGCCAAATATATAATATCCAGGATACAATCCACAGATCTCAAAAAGGTTAACAAGCCAAAGGGCCCAAGTGAGACTGCCTCAATCCCACTTGGGAGGCAGAAGAAAGCAATCACAGGAGTGGGGAGGGAGGGAGGAACCTGAGTGGGAAAGGGGACAGGGTGGAGAAGAGTGGAACATGATCAGGCATTGGGTGGGGGAGAAGGACTGAAGCCCTGAGGGCCAGCAGAAAGAATGAAAACAGGCAACCTTGAGAGGTAGGAGGTGGGGGGACCCTCAGTTTCAAAAGATAGGCTTCTCAGCAGTGGTGGCACATGCTTTTAATCCCAGTACTCAGGAGGCAAGCAGAGGAGGGTAAATCTCTGAGTTCAAGGCCATGATGGTCTACAGAGTAAGTTACAGGACAGCCAGGGCTACACGGAGAAAGCCTGCCTTCAAAAATCAAAAGAAGGAAAGAAGGAAGGAAGGAAGGAAGGAAGGAAGGAAGGAAGGAAGGAAGGAAGGAAGGAGAATGAATGAACGAATGAATGAATTCTGGATATTGTCATCTTGGTCAGAAGACAATACCTTCTTGGCTTGCTATATATCATTTCATGTCTACCAACGTCTAGAGCTGGTGATGAGCGATAAGATGTTGTTCCGCTGTGTTGGGTTTGTAGATAATTCGGTGCTTTTCCCTTACAGCTTCTTCCTCTGTATTTTTGTCATCTTGATGATCATTTGTCATGGACATGTCCTTATCTGGTCATGAGTATTGAGTTCTAACTGACTTTTATTTTTTAAGGTTTATTTATTTTATATACGTGGATACACTGTTGCTGTCTTCAGACACACCAGAAGAGGGCATCAGATCCCATTACAGATGGTCATGAGCCACCATGTGGTTTCTAGGAATTGAACTCAGGACGTCTGGAAGAGTAGTCAGTGCTCTTAACCACTGAGCTGTCTCTTCAGCCCTATAAGTGCCTTTTATGTTTGGCTTTTTCTTTCTTTCTCCAGATTTAGGAGATTTTGGCTATAATTTTGCTGGACATTGTGTCAATCTGCCTTCTAAATATTTATGTTTATACTCATAGATCAGTGCTTCTCTCCTCTTTGATTAGAAAAGCCTTTTGCAGTAGGCTGTGATTACTGCAGATACTCACAACTGCTCCAAGTTCTGAGAATAAATGACTTTTGACCGAACATGACACAAGGCATCTATATCAGCGCCTTTAAGGCTCGGGGGATGTGAAGGAAGAAGGGTGGGAAGAAGGCAAAGCCTGGAGGGCAGGAAAGAGTGCTGTGAAGCACTTCTCTGAACAGGACAGTGCGGCTGTACTCATGAGCCCACAGAAGCAGAGTTCTCCACCAAGACTGAACCCATTAACATCCCATCAGGATGGGGAGAGGCTCCTGAGGCATTGCTCCCTTGACAATCTATTGGCAGTTAATGGTTGCCGGGAGAGGAGAAGTCACTAATAAGACGTCCACACTCCAAT
Organism: Mastomys natalensis; assembly: GCA_021653895.1. Lineage (NCBI taxonomy): Eukaryota > Metazoa > Chordata > Mammalia > Rodentia > Muridae > Mastomys > Mastomys natalensis. The sequence goes on from JAJTUV010000648.1 coordinate 969,973, forward strand.
GCCCATGCTCATCCAACCAATCATTTGTTTGTTTGTTTGTTTGTTTGTTTTTGCTTACGCTTTGAGAATTTCATACAGTATATTTTTATCATATTCTTTCCCACCTCCCTACTCTTCCCAGATCTTCCTCCTGCCCCTTCACCCCTGTCCCCTACCCAACTTTATAGTCTTTCCCTCCCATAAAAGGAAAGAGGGGGGAAAAACAGAAGAAAAAAACAGTAATAGCCATAGATCGAATTTGTGTTAACCAACTTTTCATGAGCATGGGGCCTGCCCAGGAGTGTGATTGATCTACTCAATGTCACTCCATTGAAGAAAACTTATTTTTTTCCTCCCCTAGCAGCTATTATTTGTGAATATCTTCTTGGCCAGCGAGGGATGGGACTTTGTGCTCACTTCCCATCCTCCACACTGGGATTTTGTCTGATTTGAGCTTGTGTAGGTTTTATATATCTGTCACAGTCTCTGTGAGTTCATATGTGTGTCTGCCCCCATTGTGTCTGGAAGATGCTGTCTTCTTAACATCATCCACCACTTCTCTCTCTTATAATCTCTCCACACCATCTTCCACGTGGATCTCTGAACCCAGAAGAGGAATGAGGCAGAGATATCTCACGTGGACTTGAAAGGAGGATGAGGCTTATCAGGAAGAATTGATCAATGGGAGTGGGCAAGGGGGGATGAGTGTGATCCAGATACATGGTATATATGCATGAAATTGTCAAGTAAACGTTTTCATATTTTAAAAGAATAGTAAACCTAGCCAATGTTTAATTTTTCCCTACCTTTTAGAATGTTTGTTAGGGCCAGCCTGGTCTACAAAGTGAGTTCCAGAACAGCCAGGGCTAAACAGAGAAACCCTGTTTCGAAAAACAAACAAACAAAGAAAACAAAAAGAAAACAAACAAACAAAAAGAATGTTTCTCAGAACATAGTTTCCAGGCTTCAGAATTAGAGTAATACGTTTTAAATGAATTAAGAGCTGCAATCGAAATGTCTAATGAAAGACATGCAAGTACCCAGAGATTATCAGGGAAGAGAGTAAGGTCAGAGGAAGGAGGTAACATGGAGGAACGCAGGGGAGGTGAACATGATTGAGGTACGTGAGATGCACATGAGAAACGGCCTCAATAAAAACTGCTATTTTGCATAGTAAGTAGATGCTAGGGAGAAAAAAGTAGAATAGAAAAGCTTCTTAAATCATTATCTGTCATCTTACCTACTTCATGTGTGTGTGTGTGTGTGTGTGTGTGTTGTGTGTGTGTGTGTGTGTGTGTGTGTGTGTATGAAAACATGCCCACAGAGGCCAAATGTCAGATCCTTTGGAGCTGGAGTTACAGTTGGTTATGACCCATCTAACGTGGGTTCTGGGAACCGAGTTCAGATTTTCCGAAAGAGCAGCAGTGCTCTTAACCACTGAGCTACTACCAAAGATATTCTTAACTCTTGACCCATTTTCCTCTCAACGCACATACACTGCCTTCACTCTTCCTTCACTGTATGAAAGAGTGAAGTATATCTTTCTTTGGCCTGCCATAAGCTAACAGAAACCATAAACAAAAGTTCTTACTTTGTAACACAATGATGGTGCTTGCTGAGTACCTGTGTTGTGTGAGCCAGGCTTAGATACAAGTCCTCTGTCTCAGAGATAGAATCTGCACAAGACCTGCTACAAAGTAACAGTTCCCAAGCCTAAATGCCTAATGGGCTTGACAGTGAACTCAGCTCTGTGGTGATGTAGTGTGAGACCGGAGGAGGAGTGATGACTATTGAGCTGGTGGGCATCTACTTGCTTAAAGACTTTTCCATTCACAACTGATACTTATCACTGTACTGACCAAAGGAAACAAGCATCACAACTTATCAACCATAAGGCTTTTATCATCAAATTTAATGGCAAATAGAATAATTTAGTTCTGTGCATTTTTTAAGGAAAAATGAGACAGGCTCCTGTGACTGCAGATGCTCAGTGCAAGAGAAGGATGCCTAGCCTTTCAGATCAAGGCAGCCAGTGCAGGTCACTGCATGTTAGTGTCTCTGCCAAGAATTTCAAGTGAGGAGCTCAGATCTTGGGGCGGGGGGAGTATCTTTTCTGGCTTGTGGTTACAATATGAAGCAACCCCAAGTTCCACCTTGACGAGAAAAGCTATTAAAAGTTCAAATCTTCTATGGAAAATCTTACAACCCAAAAATACAGTTGCGAGTCAGGCAGCATATCCAGGTAGGCGCTGACTGGGTGCCACTGATTTAATAGAAAATTGCTCTTTCATTTTTCATAATGCCTTCCAGAAATCACATATCATAAACAGTATGATTGTTTGACTAGTTGAGGTTTTTCTGGTCTAGCACCTTTGATTCTGGGGAGCAACTCACGTCCAGCTGCTTGCTTTGTATACAACACTCATTCAAGTATAATGAAGTTCCCATTCTGTCACACAATCTCTTTTTCCATGGCCCCAGCTACATGTATGTAAGGTTTTGCATGTACCCTCAGCAATACACTACACATTTCTGGTCATGTCTGTTTAAAACTTACCTTTAAGAGATTTTGTTTCTAATGTATGAACCCAGGAGTAAATAATAGGCATACTTGCTCTGCTCTGTTTATGGGAAGGGCAAGCTAGCTCTTTCTGGAAATCAACATGGGGCTTGGCTGTAAGAGGACATGTTTTAAATAAAATAATAGTTATAAAACTAAAAAGTGGTGTGTGGTTTATAGTTTATGAGGTCCTGCTTGTGGTGACAGAGCAGGGCTTCTGTAGAATATCCAATTGATAAGTTAGCTACGTGGACTTTTTTTCAGGCCTAATTCTCTTCATATTTTCAGAAGAATATCAGGGTTGTATAAAATATGAGAATCATCAGACCTAGGAGAATTAAAATGCTTTTTCCAGGACTTCACAGCTACTTAGAAATAGCTTTGTCACTGGCCAGTGTGACAACTCCAAGCTAGTATTCTTCACAGCATTCTGTCTCACACCTGACACACATAAATAACTCACCCTAGACAGAAGGCAAGGCTATATATGTATATGGTAGGCTGCAGATAACCTTTATACTATCTACATGACTGAAGCCATACCAGATCCATCACTAGGCCCTTAAGATAACACATGTAGCCTATTTCTAGAGCCACTTTCTTTGAAGAAGTAACTTGTATTTTGAGTTGAGTATCAATGTAATTGTATCTCTTTGTGCAAAGGAGATTGTCTTGCACCAGGAAATTTTTTTCTAAGTTGTACTGTGCTTAAATATGCTTACAATAAACTGCTCATGTCAGACTCTAGAAGTCTGAACCAGCACCTGCTAAGTCATGCAGATCTAGATTTCCTTCTTTCCTTTCATAGGTCGTTCCTCTGCAGACCCTAATGTTTGCAGAGACCAGCACATTCTCACACAATTAAAGACACAGATATGGGGAGAGCATCTCAGATGCTTCTGGCAAGTCCAATGTAATCTCTGGAAACTAGAATGGTTATTACCAGAAAAAGAGTCTGTGATGATGGAGTGAAAGTTATAATAACGTAAGGGTGGGAACTAAAGAGTGTGGGCCACTCCTAATGACAGAAAACAAGACAAAGGAATGGAATATAGCTAGACCCAAGCACAGGCTTGCTGATTGCCTGACCCTGACACAGCATAGGCTTGCTGACACCCTGATTTTAGTTCCTCAAAACTCAGCTTGAACGTCTGTCCTTCAGAACTGCAGGATAGTACATTTGTGTTGTGTGAAGCTACCAAAGTTGTTGTAATAATGCATATGTGTTATTCTAATCATTGATAGCTACAAGTTGCTTTTTGTTTCACAGCCCCACTACTAGTAATGGAGTGCAAAATATTTAGGACTACTGTCATATAAAGAATTTTCCATCATCTTTCCCCCATAGTGAACTTTACATTTCAAGTCATATAAAATTTTCTTACAGTGTCTAACTAATATTACATTACTGTTCATCAAGATTGTGAATGGATGATCTTTAACTAAGCCACATTGTTGGTTTGAGTTTATCTAGTTTATTTTTTAGATTAACTGATTGATTGATTGATTGATGATTGATTGATTGGGTATACAACGTTCTGCCTTCATATATGCCTGCATGCCAGAAGAGGGCACCAGATCTCACTGTGGATGAGCCACCATGTGGATAATGGGAATTGAACTCAGGAACTCTGAAAGAGCAGACCTCTGAGCCATCTCTCCAGTTCTGTCTAGTATATTTTTTTTTCTTTTCTTTTTTCTTTCTTTTTTTTTTCTGTCTAGTATATTTTTATCTGTTAATCTTCAGTGTCACGTGAGCAAGAAATTTTCATTGTTTTCAATATGTGCTGATAGGTTTAATTCCTCTTCATTAATTTAATTACCAAACAAGTTGAAAGGTGGTTATTTCCTCTCTTTAAATATATCTTGTCCTCCTAATGAAATTTCCATTTAAGGTCTGATCTCATTGCGTTTCGTACGGAGCCATCCCACCACAAGCACCACTGGTAGAGACTGAAGAACTGGAAAAGGAGCCGAGTCTCCATTGAAATTGCCTCAACCCACTAGAAGTTTGAAGCTGTGACTTGTCTGAGCCCACCGATGATGGTTCCAAGAACCATGTTTCCTTTTCAAGCCCCTATGATACCACCACACACTTGCCGAAAACATGCAATGACACCAAAATTGTTTGCAGATGTGTGGTTAGTTTAGCCTTTGGTTTTGAGAACATGGCACCCACATAGAATGATGTCTTTGAAGAGGATGATCAGTGAGTACCAACCCCTCATTCAGCCCCTGCTGCCCTCTGCATCATCTGTCTGTTCTACTCTAAAGCTGAGGAGGTGCTCTTGCTGGACTCCCCTGCTTCCAGCATCTGCTGCTTCTCCACTACATTCTCCTCATGCACCTCATTGTCTCACTGGCCAAATCCTTAGCCTTGGGAACAGTTGGAGAGAAGAGTGGAGAATATCCTCTTCTTACCCCTTCCTCATCCTAGGCAAAGAGAATTTCTCTCCTTGTGTGTCTCCCCAGCCTCCACTACAAATTTTACTCTGTTTCAGAACAGAGAGAAAAAGCTGGTCTCTGCCCCAACTGCTCTTACTCTCGTCTCAGTGGCATGAATTGCATTGTTGGTTGGGTTGGGTTGGGTTGGGTTGGGTTGGGTTGGGTTGGGTTGGTTGGTTGGTTGGGTTGGTTGGTTGGTTGGTTGGTTGGTTGGTTGGTTGGTTGGTTCTAGTTTTTGAAACAGAGTTTCTCTATCAATGTAGCCCTGGCTGTCCTGGAACTCACTCTGTATACTAGACTACGCTCAAACTCAGAGATCCAAGTGTTCTGCCTCCCATGTGCTAGAATTAAGGGCATGAACCACCACTGCCCCACCCCTGGCTCTCAATGGTCTTTAAAGATACAACCTGCCTTTCCTTGCTCTCTCTTTCATATTAAAAAGAAGTGTCCCCACAAGCACAAAACTACACCTGCTCCCCTGTAATGTATTCTAGCTTATTCATTTTGGCTCAGCTAGCCCTATAGCCTTGGGGCTATAAAGTGAGCTGTCCCAGACCTGACAAAGGGGAAGAAGAGATTGGTTTGCCTGCTTGGAAGTTGGTCTGTTTTTATTCCTTGTCTCTGTGTTCATGTTCCCTGGCACTTTGCAGAGGAAAAAAATATTTATCAAGGCAGAAGATGGGAAAACAGATGTGACCACAGGGTACCCACCTCATGCCTTGCTTTAGTGGTGGGAAAACCCTTGTCTTACAAAGTGAATGTGTTCCCTACCTCAGCCTCTGGTATGTTTCACAAGAAATGAATCCTTGCAACAAAACTTGAAATATGAGGGGGGGGAATGCACCTTTTTCTAGTCTCTTAACTATTTTCTGTTGTATGTAATAGTATATACAATGTATTAAGAGAGGTGATGCATAAGGGGAAGCCAGAACAATGGAAAAGGACCATAAAGGAGATATGATGATGGCAATAGCAGCTGGGATTGTTTATGATCCACTGGATGAAGCATGGCTTTGGCTTGACAGGCTCAATTTTGCACTGTTTTGCTCACTCTGTATACCACACTGTGAAGTGTGACACTTACTATCACCCCCTGTTTTATAGACAAGAAAACTTTAGGCTCAAAAGACAAACTATATGAGCAAGAAAATAGAATTGCAAAGTAGCAAATCAGAACCAAACTTAAACCCTGGTCTGCCAGAGGGCAGGCTCTAAGTGGCAAGATGCATTCTCAAACTCTTGCTTGCAATCACCTATGAGGCTTGTTGAAGGGAAGATTCCCAGCCTTTTGCCAAACGCTACAAGGGAGATTCTCACACAACCTCATGCCACGCCACCCATCTGAATTCAGTAACCACTGACAAATGTGCTTTCTTCCTCTTACAATGAATTGTGAGGGGATTTTTTAAAAGATGTTTACTGTGTATAAGGACGTCACTAAGGAGACCCTGAGACTGCATTAACAGGAGTCTCCATAGAGCTGGTTCCCACAGTCTCCCTGTGTCATTGGCCTCTGGGATCTCCTACAAATGTCTGTCATTTCCTACCTGCTGCCAGTGAGCTGCTTGATCTGAGCCTGGGTCTGGGACTTGATGGTGTATATCCAGTTTTAAATGCCAGCTTGCCAGAGTAACTTGGAATGTTAGTGTAAAGCCCAGGAGTGCCAATCCACAACAGAATAACATACCCCAACATGAATGAGTGTCCAGGTGATGTTTTGTTTGGGGGGTGGGTATTTGTTTTGCTTTGATTTTTGTTAGTCCTTCATGAAGGTCTCTCATGCTTCTTCTTTTGACAGGAAGTACTTAGGGAAAATCCCTCTGATTTTCCCTGCTGATATTGGTCTGGTTTGACCCTTGGCCAGTGTGGGCTTCTTGGTCTGCCACCACAGATCAGGATGTTTCACTTTGCCCAGCATCAAAAGAAGAGAGGAAAACTGCCATCTACCTAAGGTAGACATACTCTGCCTACAGTCTGAGGAGAGACAGGTGTCATCCCTCACCACTTCCCCTCAGGTCTACTCTGTTCCCTTCCCTGGTAGCTAGAGGGACGGGGTTCACTCCAGAAGACCTGGGCATACTGTAGCAATGGCCCAGTTATGGTATATACTAGCCACGAGCTAAAAAACAAATTATTAATCACTTTGGCTTCTGTTTTTAAAGTTTTCTATCATATTTTATTTATTTGCATGTGTGTATATCTGTGTATGTGCCCCATGTGTGCAGGTCCTCACAGAGGCTGTAAGGCATTTGGATCCCCAGGAGCTGGAGTGTAAGCAAGAATATGGTTGTGAGCTACTTGACATAGGTGCTGAGAACTGAATTTGGGCTCTCTCCAAGAGCAACAAGTGCTCTTGATCACTGAACGTTCTCTCTAGTGTCTCATCGTGGTTTCTTAATGTACAGTATTAAAGGGTCTTTTAAAATAATTTCCAAAGTTCTGGAGAATTGAGTCATGAGAACGAACACTTGGTAAACACTTGACCAAAAGATACTGAAATGAATCTTCCCAGAGGTTAACTGCCACATGTCACATCCTCTTAGTCGGCTCACGAGTGCCTTGCTGTGGCAGCAGCCCACCTCAAAGCCACCCCTGCAAATCTTGTGGGTGTATGACTTCATTTCTTTTCCCTATTACATGTTTATTATTTCTTTAGTGTATGTGTGCACACACATACAAACCACAGTGCAGGTGTAGAAGTCAGAGGCAACCTTCAGGAATCAGTTCTTTCCTTCCACCCTACGGGACTTCAGGGTTGACAGTATGCACCTTTATTCCTGAGCCATCTTGCTGGTCTGCCTCTGTTTCTGACTCAGCCTCACTACCTTGAAACCTCTCATGCAACAGAAAGAGGGAACTATCTCCCCCCCCCCTCTTAAAAGTCATTAACTGGCTCATTATCTGAGTGACTAGAGATTTGGAAAATAGAACCACTTACAAACAATCAACAAGCCTGTGAGTGATGGTTCACACCTTCCATCTCAGCACTCAGGAGGACGAGGCTATCAGATTGCTGAATTCAAGGCCAGCCTGGTCTACATAACAAGTTCTAGGCCAACCAGGACTGTACATTGAGCCAAAGACAAGGCCCTGGTAAGTTCCTCAGGCAGGATGAGGATGCATTTCTGGCAGAAGAGGAAACAGATGGTCTATAGCAGACAAACAATTGGGTTCCTACAGTGAAAACCAGAGAAGGCTTGGAAACAGCAGAGAGGCATAAAGAAAGAGACAGGAAGATGTAGTAGGCTATTGCTGGCTTTCACTGAAGATTCTCACACCTGTGGTTAAGGTTCCACCTCTCATTTGCAAGCTCTGGAAGATTCCTCTGAATCTGTTGGGGAACTTATCCTTTTTGGCTGCCTGGCATTTTGAGCTGTGCTGGAAATCCCCTAACTACCTAGTGCATCTTAGTGGGAGACAATCAGCTCTCACTGTTGGTGCTGAATGCTGACGTTCACCCCTTCCCTGCCTGCTCTGCAGTGTGGATACAGATGGATAGCTGGGCTCTGCCAAGGAGTTTAAGTACCACAAGAGCATTTGTGTCGGATAATCCAACCCAATAATACCGATACCCCCAGGATCCCAGAATCAGAGGAGAAAATGACAAAGGGGTGACCATTGTTGTAGATAGCTTCAGCCTTGTATTTTGATTCTAGTTCCCAGTGGATAGCCCCAGCCTTGTATTTTGATCCTAGTCTCACTTTCCTGGGAGGGGCTGCAGAGGATGATTGAATCTGTACACCTGTGACGTCTTGTAAACCTTCTGTCCAATTAAACTTGTAAAATAAAGGCTTTGAAGTGGGCTGCTGCCACAACAAGGCACTCGTGAGCCGACTAAGAGGATGTGACATGTGGCAGTTAACCTCTGGGAAGATTCATTTCAGTATCTTTTGGTCAAGTGTTTATTGGCAGTAGAAGGGGAGGTGGAGAAAAAGGCTTAGGGGAGGAGAGAGTGAGAGGAATTTGATATAAAAGGAGGCAGAAACAGAGGCAGATGTAGAAGCAGGAGGAAGTTGAAGTAGAAGGAAGTCGACGGAGGAAGGAGTAGGAAGCCTACGACGGAGGAGCTGGGAGGACAAGCATGCAGCCTGGATAAACCGCAAGTTTTAAGGGATCTCATAACCAGGGATTAGAGTAGTGTAGTGGTAAATCTGCCCAATCTAGGCATGCAATTTATACCATAATTATTGAGTTGTGTTTTCCTTTACTGGTCTTATCCAGGTCAAAGATTTACAGCAACAGACCATCACTGTGGCCTGCAGCCCTTATGCACCATTCTGTAATATTTGACTATCTGTGCAGCTATGAAGTCCTCACCCTGAATCTCAGGCATACTGACAATCCCGTTCTTTATTCTATGTAACTTTATGCTTTGCCACCAGTGCCCAAGTTCCCTGAAATAGTGATTCTGAGACCTCTTATATATATGAATCCTTGGCCAATAGTTTGAGTTGGACCTTTTCTCCAACTAGCTCATAACTTAAAGTCCCATATATTTTATTCTGTGGATGCCACATGATTGATTACCTGATCCTCTGAGATGAATCTCCTTTCCCCATGCATGTCTCTCACAGAATCTCTCTCTCTCTCTCTCTCTCTCTCTCTCTCTCTCTCTCCTCTCTGGCAGATGTCCCACTTTCTAATCCTACCTCAGCTCATTGGCCATAGGCTTTTTTATTGACAGATGAAGCTTCCATACATTTCACAAGAGAATCTCTCTACAATTAAATATATTTTCAATAGTTCTGTTTGAGCCTAAATTAACAAGAGTTCATTTGTGTGCTTGAACCAGGCACTCTAGTGAGGAACAGCACTGCTATAGCTTAGCTCTTGAATCTTCCCACAAATGTTCATGTGCTGTCTTGTTCACCATCTTGAAGCTCTGGAGATGAGACAAACATTAAATGAAACCTGCTAGAAGGTCTTTTAGGTCATTTTGGAGTTGTGCTCTGAAGCCACCCCTTCCTTTTCCTTCTGTTTCTCCTTCCTAGCAACCATGAGGTAAGCATCTTATTCCATCATGTGCTATTCACAGGATTTGCTGCCTTACCACAGGTCCATGGTCTGCCCAACCATGTCATAAACCTACATAAATGTGAACCAAAATAAATCTTTTCTCTTTTTCACATTATCAGCTACCCTTTTACCTGATTGGTCCTGAGTAAGGTAAGAAGGGTAATAGTGGACCAGTGGTGAACAGGGGAATTTCAGAACATTGATGTAACAGTGATATTCAACCATAACTTTTTGTCTTATTAGTAGCATTCTTTGGTATCAGCTATTGATAATTACTTCTTGGAAGTAGATTCTGTGAACCTGAACTTAATTTTCACCTTATGAGCAAAATAAAGACTGAATACAAAATACAGTTTTGTTAAAAGGAGCAGACCTCAACAATTAAATCAGACTACCAGAGTTAGTTTGAGATCAAGCAGAGAATTTCTGTCAGAAGCCAAGAGAAGCCAGTTTGAATCAGTCAGCGTGGAGAGGACTTTGATCCAGAACAGCTGAGTTGAACCAGCCAGTCAGAGTTCAGAAGAGCTAGAAAGAGTAAGTTTATTCAGCAGTAAGTCTCTGAGACAACAATTACATTTGGCAAATAAAAGTTACATTTACACTTCCCCTGCCCCAAGTTGGTTTTAGTCATGGTGTTTCATTATAGCAATGGTAACTCTAACTAAGCCAGCTGACTACTTAGTCATAATTCTCCTTTTTGGCTTATACTAGCTTGTGAAGACTCTGTTTCTTACAACACAGGAAATAACACAGTGAGTAATTGTGTCATTGCTGTGTGAATTTTCCATATCATGATGTCTGACAACAAAGGCACTGTATCCTCACAAAACACGAGAGAGAAGGAAAGAAAAATAAGCTAATAATAATAATAATAATTAATAATAATGTGTGTGAATTAGGGCTTGAGGTGTAGCTCTCAGTTTCTATCATGAAAAGCTCTGGATTGGATCCCCAGTACCACAAAAACTGTAATGATGCATAACTATAATCAAAGAATTTGGAAGGTAGAACAAAAGGCTAACATTTGGCTACAGAGTAAGTTTGAGATCCACCTGTCTCTAAAACAACAACAAAATGTGTAAATTACTTTTCAGATCCTCAAGAAAGAGTATTTTCCACTCCTTAACTTATGGGGCATACATTTTAAGACTCCCAATGGAGGCCTGAAATTCCAGATAGTACTGAACCCAGACAGTGGATTTCTCCCTATATATTCATGACTGTCATAAAGTTTCTTTATAAATTAAGCACAGTAAGACCATCTTAGTTACTTTTCTGTTGGTGTGACAAAAACATAATCAAGTCAACTTACAAAAGAAAGCATTTAATTTGGGGCATGTGGCTCCAGAGGCTTAGAGTCCATGGCCATCATGACAGGGAGCACAGCACCAGACAGGCAGGAAGGCACGCTGCTGAAGCAGTAGATGAGGGTTCTCATCTGAACCACATATTTCTACAAAGACTAGAGCATTCACGGTGAGATGTATTACTATCCTTTCAAGTAGAAGGAAGGGAGGCACTTTTAAAGGAAACATTGGTCATTCAGTAGGGGAAAGAAAGAATATGAGGTACTTTTATATTCCTTATTGTAAAAGGAATTTTCTCATACACATAATTAATATCTTACTACATATACACTATTAGTGGCTTGCTTGCTCTGGGTTAGCCCTACACTCCAGATAGCCTGGAGGGGAGCAAAATTCATACAGACACTAACTACACAGTGTTTCAAGCAGTGCCTGGGACTAGACATTCAGAGAATGGGAGAGGAGGCAGCACAAGCTCCAGCATTGAGATTGCAATGCTGAGCTCCAGGAAGCCTTCCTTGTCCACCCAAACATGTTACTCTTCATCTAAATTCACAGAGCATCTCCTGCCCAACACATTGCCACGGACAGGAATTGTCTAAGAATCTGTGTCTGTTTCCTTCCCAAGCACCTAGTTCCGGTATGTCAGGACTCTGATTGTTTTCATCTAAGCAGCCCCAGCACCACATCAGCAATAGGCAGACCACAGAGCTTTCTCTACTGCTCTGACTCTGGCACCAGTGAAACTATGCCTGGAAGAATTCTTGCTTAGAAGGGCACATGGAGGACTCTGCTGTGCTGCCCCTGCCCTCCTATAGGACAGGCACTCATACAGTGACCAAGGCTCAAAATAGCATTCTTACTATATCCTAAAAGTCACCCTGCCTGGGGCTTGTAGATTGGCATCCTGTAGGTAAATTCCAAGTTTGGGTCTTGCTCACCTTCAGCAAACAGTGTCACAGTATTGACTATATGAGCCCCACTGAAAGCAGAGGTCTCTCGTGAGTCATTCTTTACGTGGCTATAATGAGTCTTGTTTGCTTGACTCAGCATTTTCCATTTGTAGGTGTCTTGAAAAGATATATATATCTCGAAAAGAAAGTGATATAAATTGAGAGTCAAATATTGAAGGTCATAGGTTAGGGCAGCAAATATAAGACAGGGAGTATCCTGGCCTGGAAGTCAAAGACTTTTCCTCCCACTAGGGCTCTCCACCACTTCTAACAGGGTGTGAGGCCCTTGGGCAAATCAGCCTTCCTCTCAGCTCTTCATTTGTTAAAGAAGTCCAAAGGAGGTGGGAGGGAGCCTGGGAAGACTGCTAGGCGGTGCCCAAGGCCTGGCCTGTTGTAGAACTGAAGAGAAGTCGTTAAGTGCACTTGCTGCTCTTCCCAGGGACTGGAGTTCAGTTCCCAGATCCCTTGCAAGTAGCTCACAAGTTCCTGTAAGAGCAGCTCCAAGGACTCTGACTGCTCTGACCTCTAGGGGGACCTGCGCTCGTGTTTCCAGAACCACATACTCATGCACCTATACTTTTTAAAAAGTAATGAAAATAAATCTTTTAAAAAAAAAAAAGATTATTGACATGTCTGTGCTATGGAAGAAGGAAATAACAGAAGACTGAGAAGCTAGAAAAGAGGCATTTATGAACCCAGTACCTCTACCCTATCCCTGTGGGGTTTAAAAAAAAACAGAAGACAACATAGCAAAAGACTTTGGGGGATCAGAGCAAAGAAGCCAGACCCAGACCCCCCTTACATCTGTGTTGCAGTAGACTCAGGGCTTTGTGACAAGTTTATTATTTTTAATGGAAATTTAATATAAACTCAACTGGTGACTTTACCCTGACCTACCCTGCCCTGACTTTGCAGAGCTGGGTTAGAACCCACAGCCTGACATGAACTAGACAGAAGCTCTGCTAAGGAGCCACACCCCTAGCCCTCCGCTCCCTGATCTCATCCTTATTTGATTCAAGTCTATAAAGAGATGCCACGGCTCAAATGCATTCAAAATGTTATTTGCCAACTTCTGTGTACTGCTTTCTTCCATGATTTTGTCTCATTCTATATTTGTTTATTTTAAACATGTCTGCTGAATAGCTGCATACAACAGGATACAAACCCAAATCTTATTTTATATCTTTTTGTTTTTCCCTTTAGCCCCACTTTCCGAATTTTTCCTGTCCCAGCACATTGGATAAAATCTAAGCAATACCACAGATACTGTAGCCACTCTTAATCACTAAACAAAATCTTGACCGTTAATAGCACCTTCCCCCAACTCAATGCTAAGCACTTGCTACCTGATTACCTGTACATTTCTTATATTCAGTCCCAAGGAGGAGGGCATGGGTGACGTTTACCATTCTGCCTGCTACAGTTCCTTAGCCAACTGCAAGTCCTCATGCCTTGAGCTTAAGAGAAAAGATGCCTGGTAAGCAAAGACATAATGCTCAAGGATTTTACAGTCTTGGCTGCCTCTCCTCTATGCCTCTCTTGTTCATGCTGCAATTAGAGTTCATGGACACAAGGGGGCAGTAAAGGCCCTTTTCTTTGCCAGAGATTGTACTACCTGTTTTAACATAGCACATTTCCTTAGGATATAATAAATTTTCCCTCACTTCAAAACAAAACAAAGAAAATAAACACCTAAGCCACAAACATGTCAACATTAGTTACAATTCATCTTCCCCTAGTTTACACTCAGACACTTTGCCCCAAGAGCTTCTGTATAGCAAATTGCCTTTTAAAGACCTTCATTAATATTATATTGTCTTGGTATGGTATGCCAGAAACAGACAGACATGCTTGTGTGTTTCCAATATATAAGAATTTATTTAACAAAATAAATTATAAATTATGTCAACTGCATCTTGAGTAGTCCCAATTCCCCTTAATAGATGGCCATTGGCAAATTTGTTTCCTTTCATTCTGATCTTAATTACTAAGATTAACTCTCGGATCTCACACATTACACAGCACGTTGGTGTGTTGTGTGTGTTTTGTGTGTGTGTGTGTGTGTATGGGGTGTGTGTGTGTGTGTGTGTGTGTGTGTGTTACAGGATGACTACTACTACTAAAAGGTCAAAGAGGCCAGAGTACAAGACATCCAGAGGCCTTCCTGGAGACTGAGCAAAAGATTGACACGGGTACAGATAGAGTCACTACAAGGGTATAAGATATTCATGAACCCAGTAGAAGAGCTTCTGGAGGCTTAAAAAGAACAAGACTGCAGGGTTCCAAGATTGAGCCCAGCCTCAGTATTGGCTCAGCTACAAAGGCACAGAATAGTGTAAGCAAGGTACAGAACCAGGCACTGACAGACAAACAGATGGATTGACACAGTCAGAATGGATGACAGCTAGAAGTGGGGTCTGTGCTGAGCTGAGGTCTCTAAGACAGTTAAGAGTTCTCTGCATCCCTCCTGGATACACACACTATGTGGTCAGACTAAACGGGATATTCAACAGTGTGCTATGCTCTCTTTGAGGATGTGGCATTGGTCTGGTGGTTGTTGATAACATCTTTTCTGACACGGTTTTAATGTTCCCAGGTGCTCATATGTTCTGATCTACTTTAGTAAGTTTACAGGTGGTAGTTTTTTGCTTTGTGAAATAAATTTCTTGATTGTTTTCTACAGTTGGTTGGGCAGGGTTGTGTCTTGTGCCAGAAGTGTACTGTCATTCACCCTTCCATGTCTGCACTGGAACAAGCCAAAGTTCGTGGCTCGAATAAGTCCATAGGCAAGTTTAAAGTTGCTGTTTCCCACCACGGGGTAAAAGAGCATCTGTCTGATTCCATCATGTGTATCGGATATTCCAGTATTATTTATCAGACAATTATTAGAATTATTCACAGAATCCTTGTTTTCCCATATACAAAGTAAAGCTTTCCGAGTTGGTAGTAACTGTGATACTACTGTATTACCACAACAGCCCGACAAGAAATTCAAACTTAGCACAAACACACCCCATTTAAGAGTTCTGGGGAAAGCATAGTATGGTTGGTTAAATTTTAATTTCAAATACACAACAAATAATAATTTAGCGTACAGCTCATGCAACCTTCAGAACACACTACATGGAATGTAAATTTATACGAAAATATTGTTTTACCAGAACTCAAATCTACCTGGGTTAAATTGGAAAACTTAACCAGTATCTTCTGTATAAGGAAACTGTTCCCTGGTGGGAAAACAGGAACTTGACCTAAATAGGAGCTGGAAGGGAAGCAGTCTCCCCAGCTCCAAACCCCAGGCTCCTGGCAACGCCTGCCCTCCAGACCACACTGCTCTCTCCTTGCGGTGTGGAGAGGGCCCATCAGACAGCTGTTCCAGTCTCAGGTAAGCTAACCCCTGTCATAGTTCCCAGGTTACTAGAAAAGAAAGGACTCTTCCTGGCAGAGGACTCACCGAGTAATACACTCCCATGATGCTTTCCTCCTTGATAGCTTCTGTTTATTCAGAAACCCGGTGAAAACCTCCCTCAACCTTTGTTTTATTGTCTACCTTGATATTCATGTTTCCATAACTCCTTTTAAGGCTCCTTTAGTGAGCTGAGATTTAAACACAATAGTCCCTCATGACTTAGTCCTGTAGCTTAAATTACCTGAAGCTCAATAATGTAAATTAAACAGAACATAAAGAGAACAAAACCATTGTGTTTCAATGCTATAAGGATATTGGATACTTAGTGGACTTTATAGTTGTACTAGCCAACTTGGATATTGTTAAAGGATTTAGTGTACTAAAGAAAGACTGTAGGTGTAGTCTTCCCTTCTCCCAAGGTTAAGGTTAGTCCCTAGCAGAAAAGAAAAGAAGGAAGAAGAAGGAGGAGGACGAAGAGGAGGAACAGGAAGGAGGAAAAAGAAAGGAGAAGAAAAGAACATAGAAACATAACAGTATTCTCCATAAACTGAAGAATTGAGAGTTAGGGTCCATTGATAAAAAGATAAAACTAGGAAACAATGGGAAAAGTCTACTCAGTCATTCACAATCACACCACAAGCAAGTACTATGCACCAGTTCTGAAGGTTCTGGGGAGTCTAGTGCAGTGCGATAATTCTGTGATGGAGAAACAATGCCTACTACATCATGGAAATACAAAGTGAACCTAAGCCAGTCAGAGAAACTTCTAGAATTATATTCCAGCTGATGCCAACTGGAATGGTAACTGCTAACCAGGCTGAGATGGCACTGTCCAGATAGAAGAGCCAGTTAAAAGCACAGTACAGGATAAGACACCATAGTGTGTGTATGGAGAAGGAAACAACTCGTTAGCTCTCTCTCTCTTGAAACCCCAAGACTGAGCAATCTACCATTTCAGAAATAACAGAACACCAACTGTAGCACCCTGCAGAGGGAAGACCAAAGGGAAAAGTTCTTCCATCTTCAACAGACATCACAGGACAAGAGACTTGGTGACATGGAGAGAGGAGTTCTTTGTATGCCTACCATGGAAGATGCTGTAATAACATAATTAACTTTAGTAACATCACTGCAATGGCTGCCTCTAATCAGTAGATGAGCTTTCACAGTCATCATAACCATATTACCACACAGGTCTCATTAATTCCATAAGGAAGCTGATTTGCAAGGCAACTCAATGATTTTTCTCAAGATGCCATATGCAATAACAAGAAACATAAAAATCAAC
This sequence comes from Mastomys natalensis, assembly GCA_021653895.1. Lineage (NCBI taxonomy): Eukaryota > Metazoa > Chordata > Mammalia > Rodentia > Muridae > Mastomys > Mastomys natalensis. The sequence continues at coordinate 986,930 of JAJTUV010000648.1, forward strand.
CTATTTGCCAGAAGTTATTTTAGTCTCTCTTCTTTTCTACCACTTTAATCAAAGTAAACTTTTTATTTCATATTTTATTACATCAATACCCAGAATTCACACTTCTACAAAGCTTTTTCAAGACTCCCCCACAGGACAAATATGGAGCCTTTGATCTACTAGGTACTCAGTGGCACCTTGATGATAGGTAATGACAACTAGTTATGAACCTTTGTGGGCATGTGTGTCCACAGCGTAAAGGAATCACAGTCACCGAGACCCATAGGAAGACCTCTAGGAAAGACTGAACATTGATCCAAGTCTTGAAGAAATTGGAAGCCCTTAACTGATGGAAGCATAGAATAGGAAAAGAAAATAGTTCATGTACAGTGAAGAAGAAAAGACTTGTACAAAGACTTGGTCACCTCCCTTCCTTGTCTTCAGCTTTCAAGCAGGCATGTGTCACTTGAATGACAGTAGATGCTCTAAGAACTTTATCATTGAACAATTCTCTTGTGTAAACATCACACCTTGTACTCTCCTAAACCTAGATGGTATGGGTCACTCACTGACCCAGCCTCTTGATGCAGTCAAGAGAGTGATAAACATGGATATATAAGGCTGCTCCCATTGTAACACGCATATTGTTTCATAATAACCCTTTCTTTATAGATAGGTGTGTACTTTAAAATTATGATAAAAGTATAGCACAGTTAATATATAATTTAGTAACAAGATTTAACATCATTATCAAGTACATATAATATATATAATTATATTGCTAGACTTTTACCTGTTGACACAATAGATTATTTACATTATAGTCATCACAGACACATGACTAATGTACTTCATCTCTGACATTATGATTGCTACTATTAAAGGATGAAAGCTTTTCAGCACCAGTATAATCTTATGGGACAATTGTGGTATGTATGGTCGTTCTATCATCAACCAAAACATTGTTACATGGTGTGTGGCAACACCATTATGGCAAACATCATTTAAAAACTGTTTAGTTCGTTTGTGCCACTATAGCAAAATATCTAAGCCTAGGTAATTTATAAACAAAGGAAATTGATTTCTTGCAGTTTGGGGGACTGATGAAGACTGTGATGGTTTGTATATGCTCGGCCCAGGGAGTAACACTATTAGAGGATGTGACCCTGTTGGAGTAGGTGTGTTACTGTGAATGTGGTCTTTGTCCTCGTTTCCTAGAAGTCAATCTTCCACTAGCAGCTTTCAGATGAAGATGTAGAACTTCAGCTCTGCCTGCACCATGTCTGCCTAGATGTTGCCATGCTTCTACCTTGATGATAATGGGCTGAACCTCTGAAGCTGTAAGCCAGCCCCCAATATATGTTGTCCTTATAAGAGTTGCCTTGGTCATGGTGTCTGTTCACAGCAGTAAGACCCTAACTAAAGCAAAGGCCCAAGGTCCAGACACTAGCAGATATGATTGCTGTTATCTACGCATGACAGAAGAGAACAGAAGAAATTCACTCCACCAGACCTTGTCTAGGGGCTCTAATCCAGTCCATTGAGAACTCCAAATTCATGGTGTGATCACCTCTCCCACCCAAGTATTAAGCAGGCCCCACTCAGCTTATCATCCATAATAAAGTGAGATTGGACAGATTCAAGGAGGTATGATAATAAATGTGCCTGCTTTGTCAACACCATCACACTGGCAATTAAATTTAAACGTGGATTTGGGGAAGAGATTCTGATCATGACTTGCTTATATTTTGTGCTACACATATTTTTTCAATGTCTCCTATTAGCAAGGCAATCTGGGAACACAATGATGAATGGGATAAAGTTTATATGCTCACTAGGAAAACATATACAAGTGCCAAGAATGAAAGGTCCAAAATGGAAACAGCCATGTGGACAAACTGCTCCTGGAGCTATTAGACACATGCAAATAGGGGAAGGAATCAGAAGTTTCTGGTTGTGTCATGTGACGCACACTCACATGGTATTTTACCGAGGTAAGACCTGGAGGAGATCAAGTGATGTTTGGAGAGATTATAACTGAGTCTCAACAAACAACATAGGGTACTTGCATAGCTAGCTGTGCAGGATTGGTCCTGTGTCTTCCCTGGTCTTTACTTCATTGAGAGAGGCACAGCAGAAAACTGGCATTCTGGCTTGTTCTTGTGTCTCCCACTGATTCATGCTGATTCAGCAGAGGCCTGGTGACTTTTGCTGGATCTGGATCATGCCACCATTGCTGATTTGTGTTTGATGACACTTCTGAACTGGACGGTTAGTATCCTGAAATGGAGATTGGAATCACCCTCAAAGAACTATTTCTAAACAAGTCTACATCACCTTGTCCTATTTACCATCTTTTCTGCCCTACCTTTGGACAGTGGGCTAGAAGGAGAAGAGGTCAAAGCTTTTGAGAACCTTTATTAAAGTGGGTTTTGAAAAATCTAAGCCTGCAGGAGAATCTTTAATGGCTTTCTGGAAGGTATAGTGTTGCTTCCAGGCTTTCCAGGATGAGATTTTCAAGGATCAAGATGGAGACCGGTCATTCCAGGCAGGAATAACCATAGATTAAAAAGACATCTTTGTGGAGAAATTCAAGGTCCAGCAGAGAGTGGGATGTTAGGTTTTATTATCACACTGAGACAGAGAAAAGAGTTGAAAATTATGTTTTTAACATGGATGACAACAACCATTGTGTGGAAATAATATGGAACTTCGGGTTCCCAAGATAGAATTCTGGGTCTACCACTGACTTCCTATGGGACTCTGAGTAATTTACTTAGCCCTGAGCCTCAGTTGCCCCAACTAAAAGATAAGATCACATAGTCAGTCTTCGGGTACACATAAAGTGGTGCCCCTTTGATCAGATTTATTCAACAGTTTTGAAAAGGGGGTGGAGGGGAGAAAGGAAGAGCTTGTCATCAGATAACAATCTCCAGGTTTTCCTGTACTATTTCAAAGAAGTTCAGTATTCCACTCAACTGAATATTATCCTGTATTTAATGTAGTAATCTGAGTGTTCTCCTTTTTTGTACTTGGTATAGACTCTTCAACAGGGATTCACGTTAAATTTCATTACTAATGGTGTCTTCTTTCACCTATGTGCTGTGACATTGAACCTCTGGCTTCTAGCCTGCCCCTTGAATTAGCTTAGCTCAGAATGGTTGCAAGGATTACATGTGCAGACCATTCTGTTAAAATTACTGAATTACCATTCACACTGGAGCCATGGAGGCTGAGAAGAGGTAATTTGGGAAGACTATTTCATAATCCAAGCAGAGAGTCTAAGTTAAAAGAATGGCTCTGGGAATCTTAAAGTGTGTATAGAAACAAGATCCCCAGGCCTCAGCAATTATGTAAGAAGGAAAAGATAAGACTGAACTCTACCTCTAGAAAGATGATAAGGCAATGAATACAACTAAGCAGAGGTGAGGGACTAGTTTAAAAGGGAAGCCGATGGCTCCATCTGTGTCAATCTCAGACCCAGAAACAGAGCAACAAGCAGAAAGAGACACTGGGCAGTTATAAATTCAATCCATTAAAGAGACAAATGAGACATGAATACACACAAACAGTCTTGGTGTCCCAGGTGATCCTATGCACTAGTCTCCAGGAGGCCAAGTCTGGGCACTGTGAACAAATTAAAGTATGAAAAACAAATAGAAAAGAAAGGAGACTGGGGAGGAAAAGAGACCTTGGATTATCCAGGGGTCTGGTTTGCCTATCAGGCTGACTGACCAAGCCAGCTCAGTCAGTCAACAGGTTCTCCAGGGCAGGAGATAGGAGTAAAAAGGAAAAAGACAATTAGACAACACTGTAACATGACCCCAGCCAGTTCTGAGGCTGAGGCGGGTTTATTTTTTTTCCCAGTCAGCTTTTATACCATTTTAATTACATGCAAGTAATAAGGTCAGTTCTAGGTTGTTAAGGAACAAGCAAGACAATAAATACAAATAGTCAAGGAACAAGCAAGGCAATAAACAAAATCCCTTGAACACTGTTTCTAAGGGCTTATCAAGATGAACAAGATATCTGAGCCTATTTCCTAGTCCTAGTCCATAGTCAAAGTCTTTGTTCTAACCCCAAATCAGATTCCTACCTGAGGCCTACTTCCTTGTCCTGGCCCAATGTCAAATCCCTGCCAAGTTTCTGGAACCAGCCCCAAAAGCTCTTCACAGCTGGCAGTCAGGAAACTTCAGGAATCACTAAGATAGCCAAATATGCCTACAGAAACAATGTGTGTTCCCAAAGATGTCTCAAGGAAAAACCTTTAAGATGATAAATAAACTGTGGTCTATAATCCTGCTCTTCTCCTTCACTCCTACACCTAAAGCATACCCCTTATAAATCTTTGGTATGTCCTTTAATAAAATCCTGTGCTGCTTCATATTGGCTCAAACCTGATATTCTTTTTTATTATTTTTTTTAACAGTAAATCCAAGAATCCTAACTTTTTCCTGAATGGAAATTCCTAAAGAGGAAGGAGATGTCTCCCACTGCAGCTGCTGTGGCACCTAGTCCTGCTGTGGCTGACGAAATCAGGGACTAGGCCCACATTGTATGCCCTTCTGTTAAATCAGTCTATGTCCATTTGATTACGTTTCCACACTTCCTGACTTTTACTTGTTTTAGAATGGCAACCAGCAGAACACTTAAAAGACAAAAGACACCCACATCCTAATCCTGCAACTTGTGAATGCTCTTCTCTATCCCCCCCCCCCGACTCTTGGGAACAAGATGCCAAAGAGAAATATTCTGGAAAGGTTCACAACCAGTACCAAGTGCAGGTACCACATCCAGCAGCTGTGAGGGCGATCAACCATGGAATCACAGCACCTCACACTGTGCCTGGCACTTGGTTAGCATAACATAAAGATCTGAGAACAGAAGGAGGAAGTAAACTCAATGGACTTTCATTCTTTATTGCCATACGTGAAATATTGTGTAGAATTTTTCTAATAGCCTCTAATCCTCCTTGTATTCTTCTGGAAGAAAAACTTCTCCTTTAAGAAGGTTGTTGCCTGGGAACCTAACACATAGCATAAAGAACAGCCATGCAGTGTTTCATTGATCTGTATTTATCCCAACAGACACCAGTGTACCCAGATGCATGTGTCTTTTCAAGGTCCGAATTACAGAATTCAAAGCTGCTTTGTTAGCTGGATCTGTGGCTCATAGATTTCTTTTTTTCTTAAATTTTGGTGTCTAGCTTGAATAACTTTTATAAAATCTTCCACTTTCTCTGTAGCAAATGCAGTGTCCCAGTTGTTAACTTGACTTTATCTGGAATGAACTCCATACAATCCAGAAATTGAGGGCACACCTGTGATCCAGATCTTGAGACATAGTGGCCATGAAAAGATTGGGTCCAGATAAGGTGGTATATGCCTTTAATCCTAGGAGAGGCAAGCAGATCTCAGAGTTCAAGGCCAGCCTGAGACAGAGCAAGTTTCAAGTAAAGAACAGTTTATGTCCAGGCGTGGTAGTACACACCTTTAATCTGGGACACATCTTCCGCTGGAGGCCTACATATGAACAATTGAAGAAAAAAGACCTTCTTCTCTTCTTCTTCTTCTTCTTCTTCTTCTCTTCTTCTTCTTCTTCTTCTTCTTCTTCTTCTTCTTCTTCTTCTTCTTCTTCTTCCTCTTCTTCCTCTTCTTCCTCTTCTTCCTCTTCTTCCTCTTCTTCCTCTTCTTCCTCTCCCTCCTCCTCCTCCTCCTCCTCTTCTTCTCCCTCTCTGTCTCCCTCCCCCGTTTCCTCTTCCTCTTCGTCGTCCTCCTCCTCCTCCTCCTCCTTCTCCTCTTCCTCCTCCTCTTCTTCTTCTTCTTCTTCTTCTTCTTCTTCTTCTTCTTCTTCTTCTTCTTCTTCTTCTTCTTCTGTTTCTGCTTTTCTTCTTCTTTCTCCTCCTCCTCTTCTTCCTCTTCTTCCTCCCCTGCTAGCTCTTACTTGTAGCCCATCTGTTGGAACCAATTTCTTCAGTATTCCAGCTTATACAGAAGACCAGCTGAAACACCTAGCCTTGTGGGACTGAGCAACTACTAGATTCTTGGACTTCATATTCACAGCTGCCCATTGTTGAGTTAGTTGGTTGGCAGACTGTAAGTCATTCCAATAATTTCCTTTAATATATAGAGACATTTCATAAGTTCTGTGACTTTAGAGAATCTTGACTAGTAGGTGCATATACTATAAATTTGTTAGCTTAGATATGAAAAATGCTTAACAGGCAAGTAGGTTAAGCAGGGTCATGACAGAGAATCTCAGCAAAGAGGAAAGAGCATTACAGGGAAGAATGCCTTGGGTTTCCTTGTATCTTGACTTCTTCCTGTTGCCTTTTGCTCTCTTCTTGTTGCTTGTTAGAAGAGTTGATTCAGTGTTTCTATTCCATAACAAAATCTGGACACGTGCACATGAAAAGCAAGATTTTATTTATATGGATATACTAGGGTGATGAGACGATGTAGTTGTTTACTGCAGGAATCAGTCCTTCTCTATATCTACACATAATTGTGTTGTTATGAGTAGTTTGCAGGAAATAGGCAGTTAGAGAAGAGGTGGGAAGGGAAGAGATAATGTCCCCACATACCAAACATACCAATGTAGTCATCCATAGAATGTAGCCAAACACAGTCATCTGCCTTTGTTATCTCTGGGCCAAGGACCATCTGGGCAGAGAAGATGAAGTAGTAGAAGATGAGAGGAGGGGACTGAGGAGGAAGAATGGAATCTCAAAAGAGGGGGAACCATAGGAGCTCAATATGACCCCCCCCAGAGATGACTTGGAAGTCAGCTATCTCTGAAGACCCCACCCATGATGAGGGGTGCTTTCTGGTGCTTCAATAAATACCTACTTCCATTTACTATGAGTCCTCACTTGTTCATTTGTCCTTGGAGTCCATTTCTTTGTTTGGCATGAGAAAGAATCCAAACCTCTAACAGTCAACATTCCACTTGGGTCTTTATTACATCTGTGGAAGCTGACCTGGAATTTGAAGAGACATTTGTGGCTGAGAATCAGAAGGCAAGGGATCAGGAACAATTGTTGGCTTTCCCATGTCCAGACACTCTTTGACAACCAAAGGAAACCCTCAACCATAGTTAGCATACTTGAGTCCCTCACCATCCCTCTTTACAAGTCAGGAAGTATAGAGAAGGGGCCCAAAAGAAAAGACAACCAAATCTTAAACAACTAAACAGAAAGATTTCCCTCCCCCTCTGGTATAGGGAACCAGGGCAGGCATTTATACTGTTAAGTCAAGAGACAGGACTCTGAGATTCTAAGAAGGGTCTTGGGGTGGCCAAATCTTGAGGACTAGATATGGCCCTGGGTCAACAGAGAGACCTCTTCACTTGTCATGTCTGGACATACCTTCTGTCTCTGAACAGAACAGGAACGTTTTTCTACCTGTGACTGGGATAGAAGTCTGAATAAGGTCTTCCTACTCCTCATCTGTTACCTCATTACTACACTTGATCCTTCAATCCCTAATGTGACATGTTTTTGACTCATTGAGTTCCCTTTATCAGCTCCTCCTTTCCTGTCATATATCTACCATTTCAATGACCACCCACAGACATTGCTTCATATTTGGCAAGTTCCACAGGAACTGACACTTCAGGAGGACTTACACATCATGGTGACTAAGTCCTAGTGGATACTCATCAAATCTATCTAGTCATGTCTGACTCCCATAAAGGACCATAGAACTTTCCCCTTTCATGGTCTTTCACTTCCTTCTCAAACTCTGAATGCAGAAAATCAAATAGCAAATACACTGTTTTAAAGAATGACAATTTCATAGATACCGAGATTTGAAAAAAAAAAAAAATTTACAGAGCACTTATACCCACCCAAGCTCCTGCAGGCTTGTAGGGAAGAACATGATCTTCTCAATTGGCTTGACTCAATTGAGTACTCTACCACCCAACACTGGAGGGCCATGAGAGAAGGGAAAACCATTGCTGAGCCATGAGCAAGTGTAAAAATCCCACTCTTTGGACCAACTAGACCACTGGTTGCCTCTCAACAGGCAGGCTGGAGTTGCCCTCTGAGCCTAGTAGGGAATGGGGGTGAGAATGGGCAGACCCCACCCAAGAGTTCGATATCATTCTCTTTTCATCTTGGTGTGAATGGGACAATCCAGCTCCATGACCTCTCCAAAACTGTCACTCAGATGTCTAATTAAATACTGGATAGAATTAACCATGGAAAGCATAGCAAGAAAGCTTCATCTTGGAATGAATTGGGAACTGTAGGTACAAAGAGAAAATGAAGGTAGCCAGTGCAGGAGCAGCAAGGCTAGGGAAGGAATGGGCAGATGGTGCCAAGCCCTAGCAATGTCCTCCTAGAGTGGGTGACACTGATCTGGAGGACTCTGAGTGATCTTGAGTGAGACCTTTAACCTCTCTGACTCTCGTGGGGTCATGACTGGCCATTGTGCTGGCTGATACCAGCTGGGCTGTGCTTCTGCCATTAATGCTGTTTGTAGCTGGTTGAGTCTTTCATGTGGCTCACCTAACAAGTTCACGATCCGCAATTTGCTCTGACTTTAACTGGTCATATTTACTATGCAATCTGTGATTTAAAGAAAGGTACATTTTAATGCAAAACTACCACTGGGGTCCCCAGAAGGACACAGCAAACTCCTGTGTGAAAGCGCTTAGTAAACTCAGTTTGATTCAGGTGTTATTCGGAGAGGAATTTTCTTCAAGATGAAGTCCCTGAGGTTCTGGGCATTTGTCCAGCTAAATAGACCCACTCAAAGAAAGACTGCATCTTGACAGGAACCAGAGGTAGCGACAGCATACAGCTACCCCTTCTCTCACCTCATTTGGTAGGAGGCATCTATGTCCAAGAAAGCAGATAAAATGAGGAGTGTTAAGATGCTCCTGAAGATCACAGGATGCACAAGCCCCTCCCCAAGGACCTATAAGCAGTAACAATTGCTTGAAAGAGGAGATTCTTTGGTAGAGGTGTCTTCAAGTTGAGAAGGAGCTGCAGGAACACAGCTTTGAAGATGATCAAAGTACCCTTGTGGGCTCCTCATTGATGGAACTGCCTTTGATTCAACCAAGCTCCAATAAACTCACTGGCTCACTAAGCTAAGAGGAAAGGAAGGGAAGGGAAGGAAGGAAAGGAAAGGGAAAGGGAAAGGGAAAGGGAAAGGGAAAGGGAAAGGAAGGAAGGAAAAAAGAAAGCCTCATCTTTTTCCTCCAGGTAGCTTGACTGAAATACCCTCTGGGAGATGTTAAAAATGGCTATCCTGAGGGAGCCTAATTATATTACATACTCCAACTATACCTATTTTGCAAAAAAGAGAGGAATATGATCTGAAATCCCCTATATACAGCTTTTCTTCTCCAGGTCCACCCAGAACTGGCTGATAGCTGTCAACTAGATCTCTCTATTCCAGCTATGGTCTGCAGACCAGTTCCCTCAAAAGGGGGCCTGAGGATCTAATGCTTAAACCCATCACTCCAGTACCTGCACTCAATTCTGAGCCTCCAAATTTAATGTCCCTGAAGTCTTGTACCCCATCCTTTCCTGAGGAACCAGGAGAGCTCCCACTTCAGGCTCTCAAGGTACTCGATTGCCTCAACCTCCAGGGTGTTTCCTCTCCAAGAAATGATGGGAGAAGTTGTGGCCATCTACGTCCACCAGCCTTTCTCCCTTACTAAGCTTCAAGATGTTAAAAGGGAACTAGGCAGTTTCACTGAAAATCCTGGCCAGTCAAGTACAGGTCTTGGTGGGATGTTATATTTATTCTGAATCAAGCCTTGACCTTCACAGAAAAATGGGGGGTTGTGGGGGCAAGTATATGAACAGGCAGTCAACACTAGCAATAATTATTCCAGAACACTTGCAAGTTCCTGTCTCTTCTGCTCCTATGTGACAATAAGCAATCCCAATCTCAAATTGGAGGCTCAGCTGGGAGCAAGGGGAACAGAGAGGGACAAGGGACTGCAAATGTTTCATATGCATAAACTGTGTTTTAGAGGTCCTCCACAGGGTTAGAATAAAGTCCTCCAATTATACTTAACTATCTAAGTATAATTTGGGGGGACCCATGAGCCTTCTATCACTTTTCTAAGAGTATAAGACAGACAATATAAAAACACACTAAGAAATTTTAGAATTCATGAAGGAGGAAATTCTTCCAAAGGACAATTTTACCACCCAATTGGCATTCGGGATCTGTAGAATCTGTAATACAGAAACTGCTTAATGGTCCAGGTAAGACTTTAAACCACTTCATTAGTCTATTACAGTCAAGACATGAATGAAGAAGGATGAAATCCTAGCTATAACAGAGGTGACCTGGGGAGTGAGAGGGTATTCTGACAGATCCTTCCAGGGCATGCTTCCTCTGGACAAAAGGGATATTTCAAGAAGGAATGTCCCAATTGGGAGAGAGCTATGCTTTGACTCTCTCTGCACCCTACCCTAACTTCAAAGCAATCATAAGAAGGTAAGATTTCCCCAAGAGGCCCTAAGTTATTTCTTCCTGCAGAATACTGATGGGTTCTGGGGCCATCCCTAAAGGCTCCCATGATATTAACCAAACTTGAGAAGCTCCAGATAACCTTAGAGGTGACATAAGTACCTTGCATTCTTGATTTTCCAGGCTGCCATTCTCTCCAGGTCCTAGATCAAATCACACAGCTGTCTTTAGGATCTTATTGGGCCAGCTACTAAGAAGATACTTTACTAAACCTTTTGTGTGCTTATGGGGGACTCTCTTCTATCACTGCTTCAGTACCAGAGAACTAAACCTTCTATTAGGAAAAGATATCATTTCCTGTTGCCAGGTAGGATTTATCCTACCGTCTGAAGAAAATCTGTTAACCTATAATAGAGACTAATGTAGACCCTGTGATATGAATGGATGGATGGGGAAAAGGCGGGCTGAGCTAAACTGTGGCACTCACTGAGTATAGTACACTTGAATGACCTCATTTCTTTTCCCCACCAGAAACAGTGCCTGCTTGACCCTGAAACTATAGAGGGACTCAAACCCATTTTTCTGGCCCTTAAAAGATACAGACTCTTGAGAAAATGTTCCAGCCAACCCTTATAACTCATTTATTCTGGGAAGTCACAAAGGACCTAGTAAATGGAGATTGGTACAATACCTCAAATTAATCAATGAAGTTATGGCTCCCCTTCATCCCTTGCTACCCAATATTTATACAATATTTATACAACTTACTATTCCATTCTAAACTTAAAAGATGCCTTCTTGACATATGGTAGAACCAAACACAACTGGCAAAAAAAAAAAAAAAAAAAAGTCAACGAAATGATTCTTAATGATATTCTGCTATACTCATAGATCAGTGCCTCCCCTAGTTGTCATCAGAGAGGCTTCCTCCAGCAACTGATGGGAGTATACAGGGATCAACTGTCAAATATTAGGTAGATGACTGCAAAAGAGGGGATGAAGAATTGTAGAAGCCAGAGGGATTGAGGAAACCACAGAACACAGAACGCAGAATCAGCTAAGCAGGGCTCACAGGGGCTTCCAGAGACTAAGGCAGCAATCAGGGAGCCTGCACAGGTCTGCACTAGGCTCTTTGCAAATGTGTTATTGTTGACGTTTGTTCCTTTGCTATGTATTGTGATGCTAAATACTGGACCCTGAGGTCTGGTTGGCCCCAGGAATGAGAGAATCCACACGTAGACCCAAGTGACATTATATAACCTTGTCCCCCAAGTTATCCCTGATTGGAGAATAAAGATGCCTACAGCCTGAAGCTAGGCAGAAGAAACATAAACATTCTTTTCTTTTGTTTTTTGGTTCCCAGAGGCAGGAGACCATGAGGAAGAAGAAAGGAAGATGGAGAGAGGACAAAATGACATGGGGTAGAAATCATGAAAACATGGCCATGAGGGCTAGCCAGTGAGAGTTAAGAGCTGCCCAGATGGAACAATGGCAAGTTATAACTCAGGGTTATTGATGGGGAAGTCAATTCTAATAGCCTAGAGGGTAGACTTCTGATGAGATTTGGTGTTGATTAAGGCTTATTATAATTGTAAAGGTTGTGTGTCTTTTATCTGGGAGCTGAATGCTCAAAGGCAGGGTAGAAAACCCTGATTTGAGATTAAATATTTTCTACATGCTATGGTTGTTAGGTTGGTGGTTTTGTGGGAGTGGGCTTTCTCTGAATCTTTTGCCTACTCTTGGGATCCTTTTTCCTACTGGGTTGCCAAGTCCGACTTTTGACATGAGGGTTTGTGCTGGTTTTGCTGTATCTTGTTACACTGTGTTCAGTTTATATCCCTGGGAGACCTGCTTTTTCCAAAGGGAAATGGAGGAGCAGTGGATCTGGGGGAGAGGGGAGGTGGGGAGAGGATTAAGAAGAGTAGAGCGTGGGGAGGCTGCAGTTGGGATGAATTGTATAAGAGAATAAATAAAAAGAAAAAGGAAATAAAATTAATGCCTTCTTTTGATTCCACCATGCCACAATAATTAAACCTCTTTGCCTCTGAAGATCCAACTCATGAGTCCAGACAGGTCACTTGGACTGTGTAGTAGTTTGAATGAAAATGGCCAGATGGGCTTATAAGGAGTGACACTATCCGGAGGTGTGGCCTTATTGGAGGAAGTGTGTCACTTGAGGTGGACTTTGAGGTCTAAGATGGTCAAGACAAGTCTAGTGTGACTTTCTCTTCCTTTGCCTGCAGATCTAGATGAAGAATTCTCAGCTCCTTCTCCAGCACTCTGTCTATTTGCATACCACCATGCATCCCTGCCATGACAATAATAGACTAAACCTCTGAAACTATAAGACAGCCCCAATTAAATGTTTTCCTTTGTAAGAGCTGCCATGGTCAAACTGTTTTATTGCAAGGATTTAGAGAAAGCCCCCATTTATTTGGACTAGCCTTGGCCCAAGATCCCCTTGATTGGTCAAGCACATACTCCTTTCTCCTCCAATATGTAGATGGTTACTTTGTGGATGAACACAAGAGGAAGTCCCCCAGGAAACCAAGTCCCTTCTTAACGACCTAACCATAAGGAGCTCTAAGGTCTCTTTTGAAAAGGTCAATTGTACCAATGTCAAGTCACATATCTAGAGATGGCCCTAGATCAAGAAAAATATAGCCTGATTGCTAATGGACCCAACCTCCCTCCTGTTCTCTCTCTCTCTCTCTCTCTCTCTCTCTCTCTCTCTCTCTCTCTCTCTCTCTTCTTCCTTTCTCCCTCTCTCTCTCTCTTCCTTTCTCCCTCTCTCCCTCTCCCTCTGTCTCCCTCTCAAGAAATTGAGAAGGCTTCTCAGGAAGACAGGCTTCTGTAGGATTTGTACTCATGGATTTGCACTACTAGCTAGACACTTTACCATCTCCTCAGAGAAACTCAGTTAAGCTCTTTGGTTTCTGTGGTATAGGAACCCAACTCCTGTCACATTCCCAATGACTTATGGAGCCACTCCCTCGGGCCGCTGCTTTGGGATTGACTAGTCATCCCTGATTTTCCCTGCATGTGACTGAAAGGGAGGAAATTGCTTTAAGGGTCCTAATCTAACTAATGGGACCCGTACCCCTGTCAGTGGGACACTAGTAAAGAACAGAACTCTCCAGGATGTTTAAGTGTAGTCACAGGTATAGAACTCCTGGTTACATTAGGTGATGTGCAGAACTCCAACAATTGCATAATTTGTCTTATGCATGTCCTATGTAACTCAGAATCCACATTCGAATCCTGGGAAAATCTAAGATAATACACTTGCTCAGCACCCAAAGGTCCTGAAGCACTTCCCACTGTTTTCAAAGCCCTGCTGGGATCAGGATAATTTCTATTCAAGTCTTGCCTTATCCAAAAGCTTTCTGTAAAATAAAGAATCAATTTACAGTGTAAACACAATTCCAAGGAGGCAAATTTGAATTTTGAATGTTCTTAGTATGTTAGTATTTCTTAGGTCCTGGTTCAGCACCTAATTATTAAGTCTTTTTTTTTTTTTTTTTCAATTTTCCCTACACCCAACTTCTAAAGAGTACATCATTCATATTTCTAAATTAATAATTTGTTTTTACGAACATAAAATGAATGAGTCAATATAGTTAGGTCTCTGGTTCTCTTTGGAAAATACTCTCACATTGAGAATATCCTCCAAGACAATCATTTCTTTAAGAAAAAGTGTTCTTTTCCAAATAATAACCATCAGATTGGGTTTGGAAATGGATGTCCTGCAGTTCCTTTCAAGCTAAGAACCTTAAAAGCCTTTGCCACCCATTCTTTAGTAAGTTGCCAGGCAGTGGCCTGTGCTCTTGAGTTCACAGGGGAGCTCCTGCCCAGGGAGGAAACACTGCTTGCTTGTGCCGTTTCTGGGTCTCAGCTCCAAGAGGTGCATTCATCTGCGTTAATAAGTTGGCCTCCCACTTGGGATTGTCTACTCAGCCCCAATTTTCCCCTTATATGACTAAAAGGAAGGAAATTGCTTTAAAGGTCCTAAATATATAGCTTTTGAGGGGGTGGGGGGTAGAGATACAATTTTTGTGGTAGTATTAAGTAACTATATAATTGGTTCTGCCAATGTGTCATTTCTCCATATTTAATTGATTCCACTTGAGATTTGTTTTGTTAAATGCTATTTAGGTTTTCTTCAAAATCCCTTCTTACTATTTCCCAAGTTGCCAAACAATCCAATATCATCTTTTAAATATTTTTTCCTTATTTCTATCACTATCTAGATTCTCACATATATACTAAGTTTGACTCTGTCTGCCCCATCTGAATACTTCATCTGGAACCGTGTGTGTGTGTGTGTGTGTGTGTGTGTGTGTGTGTGTAATAATACAAATTCATATTCCATTGTATGCATATTTCCTACCTGTTACTTTTATTTCAATCTTCTTGACTTTATCTCTTCCATCATAAAATTTTATGCAACCCAAGAAATTTCTTAACTCAGAACATAAAAGTTTAAATCGGTTTATAAATGTTTTTGAGATTACATTAAACAAAAAATTGATTTGGGGAAAGTATGTTTAAAGTAAATTTGTTTAAAACAAAGTTTTCCATGCAGGAGCATGGTATGTCCCGTGGCCTAAGAAGAAAAACAAATTTTTTAATAGTTCATATTCTTCATATAGGTCCAGCTAAATTCAAGGAAATAAACATTTTTTAATCTCCAGAAAATTTTCCCTTCCACCAGCGTCTTATAACTAGTCTGATTGGTAAAAAGTATCCCTGTGAGCTGTATCTGCACTTTTGGTGGTATTTCCAAGAGTACTTACCAGAAGCTTGTATCCCTTTCTTTGTGAACTGTATCCTTTGCATAAAGCTGGAGATGAGTGGTTAAGAGTGATTGCTGCACAGTCTTAAGGAGCAGAGTTTGGATTCTAGCATCCACACAGAAACCCAGGCATCCTACAGACACCTTAGCTCCAAGCAATCAGATGCCCACGTCTGGCTTCTGTGTGCCAGAACACACACACACACACACACACACACACACACACACGCACGCACACACATGCATGTATGAACACCTACCCATGCACATAGACTCCCATAGACACACACATAAATAAATAAAATAAGTACTGAAAAACAAATAATATAAGAATAATATAAGTTGCATATGCCAAGTCTGGCATAGCCTTGGTGGGCATGGGTATGACATGGTTTCTGCCCCTGGGACAGGGCCAACAGGGCGTCAGCCTCCATGAGTGTCAATGGCTGCTGTGGACATAAGGCTTTTGTGTATAATAATGTACATATTTTCACATTACTCTGAAGAATGTCTTCCCTGTTAACGTTAATGACTCCATTATGATCAGAGACAGCATGACTCTGGAAGGTGGAGTGGCTAATGCCTCAGCAAAATGGTAAACACTGCTGCCTTCAGGATAGCGCTTAAGGCTGTCAAAGAGAACTCTAAAAACATGAGTTAGAAAATATGCAATTTCTCAACAATTTAAAAATATAAGGATGCAATATGAATTGTATAAGGAGCTTCGCAGAGCTAAAGGAACAGAGACAGCTATACTATGAGCCAGCTGGTTAGAAGCTACAAAGACAGACAGCTACAAATGCAGGCAGATTCCTGAGTTCAGGGTCAGAGAGAATTTAGGTTCAGGTGTGGTCGGAATGGTAATTCCAGGACCCACAAAGCTATCTTATTGTCGGTGCTTATGCTTGCTGTCTCTTCCTAAGAGTCAAGGGGTTAAGGTCACAAAATGCTGCTTATTCGTGGGATGGTCAAGAGGGAACCTGGAATAAATAATTGAATTAATATGTAAATAAATAACTGGGCATTTGGTCTGCATGAGATGAGCTAGAAGAAAGAGATAGCAGTTATTTTTTAGAAATTTTTTTTTCTATCTAGAGCTAAGCTGTCTAGAGAGACCTCTGGAGAGTGAACACAGCTCTTGAAGAACTTTTTTCTAACAGGATTTCTGACTAAGATCAGAATTACTTAGAGAGTTGACATACCTCTTT
This sequence comes from Mastomys natalensis, assembly GCA_021653895.1. Lineage (NCBI taxonomy): Eukaryota > Metazoa > Chordata > Mammalia > Rodentia > Muridae > Mastomys > Mastomys natalensis. The sequence continues at coordinate 1,003,351 of JAJTUV010000648.1, forward strand.
TAGAATGTTTTCTAGCAGCTATCCAGAGAAAGCTGTTTGAATAGTGAACGCAGCTCTTTCAGATTTTTTCTGGCTTTCTGATTTTGATCGGAAAACCCAAGAACTACCTTAAGAATTTTTCTAACAGGATTTCTGACTTGATTGGAAGATCCAATAATCTCTTATAGCAGCTTTTCTGACTTTTGTCAGAAAACCCATGAGCTATCCAGAGGGCAGTTCGAATTTTTACTAGCAGAGAGAGAGAGCTATCTCGAGCAGAAAGCTAGCTTTCTCAACCAGAGAGGTTTTTAGAAAAACAAGAAAAGAACTATTTAGAGCAGAGCAGAACACAGAGGGAGAGCTATCTGAAATTCTGTCTCAAGCAGACTACAGACCCAACAGCTGTCTACAGAGAGCTGTCTCGGGAGCCATCTCGAGCAGAACATAGGCCGAAAGCTTGGACATTTGTTTTGCCACCCTCAAACAACCCTTCTCTCAGAACCTCTGGGGTGGAGAGAAGCCTCCAAGATGGTTCTGCCACATCTTTATTCCCAGCTTTTTGGAAGCAGAGACAGGTGGATTCCTGCGAGACCCGAGCTAGCCTGGTATATCTAGAAAATTTCAGGTCACCCAGGGGTTCAGAGTGAGACCTTGTCTGAAGCAAAAAGAGTGACATTTTATTATAGATATATTTTGCTTCACATATTACTTGTATCATAATTTTATTTATGTATTCAGATATGCAGATTTACATTTTTTTCTTACTTTAAAATCTGTTCTTTGTGGTTTCTTTAATGATCTTTTTACTTAGGAAGGCTACCAAAATATCCAATAACTTTCTAGTGTGCTTCCTTCTATTGATTTGTGTTCTTCTATTTGTTTTATATTTCACATCTAATTCTAATTCCCTAATTTCTATGGGATTTATATAGGTTTATTGTCTAAAAAGTTGGATTTGTTTCAAATGTTAAAAGTTGCCTTGATTCATCCCTCTGTTGAACCCTGGTCACCTGTTTGGAGATTTTTTCTAGGCCAAGATCATTTGGTTTACTAAGCAACTTCTTGGCACACCGTGTTAGTAGAGTAACAGAATGTTCTCATTCTGAAAGAACTTTTAAGTAATTACAGCTGAAGGCCTCTTACCAGTTGCTGTAGTTCAGATCTGGAATGTCCTTTAAAGCCCACGTGATAAGCTTGGCACTGCTGGGAGAGGTGGAGTCTTTAAAGGGGAAACGTTAAGCCCATGAAAACTTGCTCTGAAAGTAAAGAAGAAAATTCCACCAGACCCCTCCCCTCCTGGAAAAGAAAGGTCATAGAATGCTTAGGCACCCCTCCCCTCCAGAAGGCAGAGGCTAATTAACATTTCTCAGACCACATCGGGTGGGACTGACCTGCGGGTGGAGGGCGCCCAGAGCGCATGGACAATGGACCGTTGGCCACACCCAGACAAGGGAGATCCTTGCCTCCTCATTCCCTGAAGACCAATCAGTTTAAAAGGTCACTGTTCTGCCAATCACATTGTGACTAATGGCCGCTGCCCCTAGAGACTATAAATGTCAGCTGAACAAGCTGAGTGGGGTCCCCTCTCCTTTTGGGATGCAGAATGGCCCCAGCATGCTGGAACATTAAAAAATTCCTCTTGCTTTTTGCAGCGATTTCTCATCTCCACGTGGTTCACTCAGGGGGTCTCCGCTAGGATCTGCTCGCTAGAGTCTACAAAAGAAGGGTGCCTTCTTCTCCATGTCCCTCTTTTATATCCAGACACAAAGTAAATGACTTGGTTATTCCACATATCCTTGCCGCGTATGCTGTGTCATCACACACCAAAGCTACACAGTCAGTTGGTTACAGACTGAAACCCCCAAAACTAAAACTGTTCTTTTTATAAACCAACACACTAGTGTATCAGACAAAGTACATTTTAGTGTAAAGGATGATAAATACCTCAGTCTGCTAATGTCGTTTGTGAGTCTGCAAAGATCCACAGGGGTTAAACATGTTCTTTTACCCAGCACCATTGACTGAGTTGTTACAATCCACATTGATGGATCAATCTCCCAAAGGGACAAAGTCACAAGTTCCACATCTATAGCAGACAGTTGTTCAAGCTGAGAGAAATATGAAACTCTGATCACCCCAATGTGTCTGGCAGACCTGAGGCGATATTTCTAGTTCTGTGCTAGCCATGTGGCAAAGATAGGGAGCAGTAGAAACGGCTCCCCCAGAATTGTCTGTGGTATAAAGCACACTTGTGTCCTTGTTCTGTCCCTAGTGGTTTGGCTTTGAATCAGTTTGTGAGTTTTAGTTCCCTTTACTACACAGTGGATAGTTTTATAGGATTGTTGTGAGCACTAAGAGAGGAAATCAATATGAGTAGCCTACATAAGCTATGAAGAAGCACCATTCAAATATTGGTAGCAATTAATTATGGGTGTGCGTGTGTGCTTTGTGTGTGTGTGTGTAAAAGATAATATTCTACTTCCCTTGCTCAAAAAGAGACTTGGTACCAGCTGTCCTTGACTAGAGAAACACTATCAGGACCACACACACATCACACACTCACACTCAACACACCACACACACACATACACACACACACACACCACACATTAAACCCACTGGGAGAAAAGGAATTGAATTGAGCCCTGACTGGGGGGGTGCCACTATTTCAGCTACAATATATCATATGCTGAAAGATTCTAATACATATGATGAAAGAATACAGGCCTTGGCACGCTCTTGAAGTCTGTGATAAGCCGGCTTTCGGCAGAGATCAGCTAAGTGTGGAAGCATTAACTGCATTTCTACCCTTGGGCAGAGTTAAGCAGGGGTTGGGGAGGATATTGCATGTAACTGGGTGGAGTAAATGGGAGTCTTGCACAATAATTCAAAGGTTTCACCGACTCAAAGATCTGTTTGTGCAATCCATCAGATGGTCACATTCTTTAGATGACAAAAATGCATTCAGTCTTTTTGATCTCCTTTCAGGGTACCTTTTCATTTCTCCTTTTTTTTTCCAGCCTGTATTCTTCTGTTAAATCCCAAAAGTAGAAGATAAATATGCCTATAAGATTATCTTAAACTTCATCATCACCTATATTTGTATATATTTCAAATATACATTTGTATATATTTCAAATTAAAACTGTGTGTAATGCAAGATACTTGGAAACATTTTAAATTAAAAATCACACTCAATACGATTAAAATGAAAACTTTTAAAATTTCATCAATAATTAACAAAATACACTTTTTTTCCCTAATTTAGTACAAAATGTAAATAGCAACAACTAATAATGCTTTATCATTCCTACACTGGCTGCTGTAATTTGGATCTTAAGTATCCTTTAAATGTCTCCTTGTTAAAAGGCTTGAGCCCCATTTTGGTGCTCCTGAGAGGTGACAGAACTTTCCAGAGTGGAGCTGGGTGAGCGGTGTTTGGGTTATCAGGAGCATGCTGTCAAGAGAACTGTGGAAACCAGTTTCTCTTGTCTCTTTTCCACTTGTTTACCATGAGGTAAGCAGCTTTGTTCTGTCAGGGGCTCGTTGCCAATGCCATCTGTCCCTCCCAAGAGCCCTGAAACTAGTGGGCCTGCCTGATCATAGAGTCAGATTTCCAAAACTGTGACACAAAATAAACCCTTTCTCTCTACAAGCTGATTGCCTCAGGTGTCTGGCACAGTACTGGAAAGCTGGTATACACACCCAGAGTTGCAGAAGAGCTCACTTCCCTCCTAAGCATTGCTCAATCAAAGCCTTAGGACTAAGAGTTGGCTGTGGATTCAGGCTTTAGTCCAAAATTCTCAAGAAGAACCTAAGACCAAAGCTACCCTGACATCTCATCATGTCTCTACCCAGTTCACAATGAAGTCAAAAGTCAAAACAATGCATAGAGGGCACTGAGGGTCAACGATCCAAACAAAGCTCATGGCTGTCCTCTGAGAAACTCAGTAGCTGACTGAGACAGATGCAGACACAGCCAACCACTTGACTGAGGTCGGAGAGCCCCTATGGAAGAGTTAAGGGAAGACTTGAAGGAGCTGAAGGGGATGGCAAGCAACCCCATAGGAAAAACAACAGTGTCAACTAACCTGGACGCCTGGGAGCTCCCAGAGACTAAGCCACCAACCAAAGAACATACATGAGCTAGTCTGTGGCCCCCGACACATATGTAGTAGATGACTGCCATGTTTGGCCTCAGTGGGAGAGGATGTGCCTAATCTTGTAGAGTCTTGATGCCCCAAGGAAGGGGGATGCAGTCGGGGTGGGGGGCAATGATCTGGAGGTGGGTAGGTAAGTGAGGGGATGGGTAAGCCCCCTCTTAGAGGCAAAGGGGAGGAAAGAGGAGGTAAAGAACTCTTGGACGGGGGACCAGGAAGGGGACAACATTTGGAATATAAATAAATAAAACAATTTTTAAAAATAACATTTAACAAATAAATACTGTTGGAAAAAAATTCTGCATCCTTCAATTATAGAAAAAATTCTAATCTTTGATACCAAAAAAATTTAATAGATATTTCTAAGTCTTCAGCTATTAAAATATCTGAGATAATAAAAGAAAAAATTATTCTGGGTATGTACAAGAAGCAGCAGACATACTAGGTTGGTGGCATACTGTCACCAATTTGTTAGGGTATCACAAGGTCAAATTGAAAATATCTTCCTGATGCCATGTTTAACAGCATCATGTTGGTAGAGAGATAGGCCAGGGTATGCATATTGATATTAAGGAAACTTACAAGTACTACTAGTTAGGTGTTCCCCAACATGACCACCATGTGGGCTTATACCAGCATACTGCTACACAGACAGCTTCTACAGTATCTAGGGCAAGGGGGACAATGGCTTTATCTATGGTGACAGCAATGGGGTTTACAAAGAATGGATTTCCAAAGATATTTGAAAGTGGTACCAGTAGTCTAGTGGTATCTGTTGACTAGATATGAAGCTCAGTATGTAGGTAGATGGGAGAGATAAGGCTATCTCTCATGCTTTGATAAGAAAGTCAAATATTCTGGGATAATATTTTGACTTTGAGTCAGAGACAGTGAGATGATTCTTGAACTTCCATACTCCACAGCTTTCAGTCCTGGCCTCAGTCTGCCCTTCCCTACTCACCTGGACCACTCCATTTTAGTCACCTTTCAGCTGCTACTAGAAAATGGTCCCTGAGCCCCAGGGCCTTCCCACACAAAGTTCTCTATGCCTAGAAAGTTCTTATCTCTGATCTCTGCATGACTGGCTTTTCTCAGGTCTCTGCTAATGGAAGCCTCAAGCTGCCTAAGCTACTCTGCAAGTAGCTGCTGTGCAGAACAGGGTGGTGACACAGAAGAGGCAGGTCTGGGCTTGGTCGCTAGTCACACTGCTCGCGCTTTAGTGACCCCACGCCTGCCTGACCCAGGTGAAGAATGGGGAAGTTCATTGTACAAGCGTCAAGTGCATAAACACCTTAAGGTCACGTGTATTCCATTTCTATAGAAGTTACAGCTCACAAAGGGTGGTTTACATTCTCCATGAATTCTTAAATTGACCCAATAAAGAGGAGGGATTACTCTCTATTTTCTGGGTGGATATGAGGAAGCTGAAAGGTCAGAGTTTTGTTCAGGTTCATGGCATTAACAAGTACAAAACAGGATTCAAGTCTAGGTCACTTGCCTCCAAGTTCTCGGTTCTTATGCACTGTGTGGTAGAACCATCACACCAGTTAGTATGTAAACATGTGCAAGGCTTCGATGCTATTCTCAGTGCTGAAAAAAAAAAAAACAAAAACAAAAACAAAACAACAACGTACATCAAAACAACCCACTTAGCATGTATTTTTGTGCGCACAAGTAGGAATTTCAAAGGTAATATAAAAGGTAATCCTTGACCTAACACAGACAAGTATACCCGCAAAGCAATCTGAACCTGCCCCACCCCATAAGAACAAGCTGAGGTGATTAACTGAGAGGAAAAATGTGAAGACCAACAGGGCAACCTGTGACAGAAGATGAACCTGAACTCTGTAGGCTTTGTCCCGAGACCTCTCAATATAGAGGAATAGACTGAGTTCACCATGTCCCAGGAAAACACATCTCTTTGACTGTAAAAGACAGCTTCAGAACAACGAATCCCTTTTCTAGGCAATAACGTGATGTATATATGGTTGCTTTATGTGACAGAACAGAGCTAATCCATAGTCAGTGTTGTTTCCTCTTGGTTCTTCTATTCTGCTGGTTTCTACCTACAAAGTTTGATTCCCAGTGACCTGGCAGCACAATGCTTCTCTTCTCCTGAATGTTCTCAGTAGTATCCTGTGGCCACCATCTTGCCATCGTACATATGAATCAGGCGAGAAGGAGCAATAGAAAGAAAGAAGAGAATAAAGTTGTGTGTTATGAGACATTAAAGACCATCATGTAATCCTGGAGGTGGCTTCACTTCAACAGGAAGATTCATGGGGAATTGGTATAGGCTCCATCAAACAGAAAAGCTGCTAAATGATATATCCTTTGGCTTATGACTGCATATATATAGCATGACCCCTTCCCAGCTGCCACCATAAATGGGCAACTTCTAACCATGATATTAGCCCTCCTCCCGGGTAAGGAACAAAGTGTGTCTGTTCTTGAGTCCATCTTGTTTGAAGATGATATCATCCTCAGGGACCACAAGAGACAACACTGACCAACAGCATAAGCTTCAAACCAGATGTAATTGTCTTCCTCATAGACCACTGGGTCTTGTTCCCTTCCTCCAGCAAGTAAGAGCCGGCATTTCACTCAAAGCTCTTTAATAAACAACACATACATACTTTCTTCTGAAGTGAACATTATCACATTATTTTCTTACACATTTTGCTTTTTATATCTTGTGCTAAAGAAACTAAAAACAAATTTGGTTGTTTGGTTGTTTGTTTTGTTTTTTGAGACAGGGTTTCTCTGTGTAGCCCTGGCTGTCCTGGAACTCACTCTGTAGACCAGGCTGACCTCAAACTCAGAAATCAGCCTCCTCTGCCTCCCAAGTGATGGGATTAAAGGCGTGAGCCACCACCGCCCAGCACAAATTTGTTTTCTTAAAGCACAGTCTTCAAGTGAAATATATAAGACATTGTAAAATGTAGCATTCTCAGATGAGGTTTTGAGATAATTAGGTGTAGTTGGTAGAGTGTTTGCAAAGCATGAGTGTTTGGCTTCCCCTGGGTCTCATCTCCAGTGCTGCATCAAATGACTCGTTCGTTGCACTGACTGTAATCCCAGCAAGGAGGTAGAAGTAGGAGGATCACACATTCGAAGCCATCCTTGACTATCAAGAAGATACCAAGCTGGGCTTGGGATGATGATAAGAAAGTAATAATGATAATGATGATAATGATGATAATAATAATAATAACAATAATAATAATCTAAAAAATAGATCAGATTTTAAGTCTGCCAAAGCAAAACACAGGTTATATTTATATAATCTAATAAAGATTACTAAATCTTCAGGTTTATGTAATTGTGTCAAAGGTGGAGATATTCAAAACCCCATAATAGAATTCACTGATTACCAACAACAAATGTTAAAGATGGAAAATAAAAGCTGCTTCTCAAAACTGCCAGTTCCATAGAGTTCTAACTCGAAGGGAGGTGACCCTTTTCCTTCCCTTTTTCCAAGAAAATCCAGAGGAATTCAAGCCAACATATCATCCCTCTATCCACACTGCATATCTTTCTTCCCTAGGTATTTCTTTTATTTCTAACCCTTTTCCTATATCTCATCTGCCTTAGTCAGCGCCCTATTTCTGTGAAATGACACCATGACAACAACTCTTATAAAAAGCATTTAATTGGGGCTTACTTACAGTTCAAAGGTTTAGTCCATTGTCTTTAAGGCAGGAAGTACAGTGGCACGAAGGCAGAGAAGGTGCTGGAGAGGTAGCAGAGAGTTCTACATCTGGGTCAGCAGGCAGCAGGAAAAGAAAGCCACACTGGGCCTAGCTTGAGCATCTGAGACCTCAAAGCACTCCCCCTCCCCCCTGACACACTTCCTCCAACAAAGCCACACTCATTCCAAAAAAGCCACACCCACTCCAACAAAGCCACACCTCCTAGTAGTGCCTCTCCCTATGAACCCATGGGGGCCATTTTCATTCAAAGCACCCCATCATTCTTTCCTCTCCACTCTCTTGTCTTTCCACATTCTCCACTGCCTCCTCACTGTTTACTGCTTTATACCTTCTCATTAGCATTAAAAAAAAAACCTATAAAACCAAGCCCCCAAATTGCTATTCTATCCTTTGAGAACCTAAGCTTTGTTTTAAATATTGATGCTTTGAGTGTTTTCTGGTTTTTCTAGAAAAGTACATGGAGCCAGATGTGGTGTGCACATCTTTAATCCCAGCCTTTGGGAGGCAGAGGCAGGTGGATACCTGTAGTGAGGTTATCAATCCCTCACAGTGCAGTTGGCACCACTTTGAGAGACCCTCTCTCGACAAACATAAACAACAAATAAAAGGTACATGGTTGTGGTCATCCAAAGATATATGTTGGTGCCTACATTATTCATGATGGCTGGTCCCCTGAAGGTTAGCAGACTCTAAAAGAAAGAGTGCTTTCTACTCTAGAATTGTATTACTTTGGTCAAACCATCTGAAATCTGCTTGAACTGAAATTCTGTACAAAGAATTACAGCTGGAAAATGATTCCCTTGGTGTCTGTGACACACTGAAGACCATATCTACCATCCTGTACCTCCCTGAGCTATCGCTGTTGACACAGCGAACACCTTACAACTCCACCAGTAACTTCTGATTTATCCAGAGTGACTTAAGTCTCGTTCCCAAGTTTAATTCATCTTCTCTTCATTTGCTCACGCCACTCTTCCTTACAGAAATACCCATTTGCCTTCCACTCTTCCGTGTTCCAGGAGCTATTTTCAATCTTATTTCTTCCCTGAACCCTCCTCTGAGGGTTCTTTTCTAGCCTCAGGATCAGGGGTTCAAGGGCTGAAATTTAGCCATATATGTATGATAACTTGCATTCTGTATGTAACATGTTTTCTTTCTTTCCAGATTATTGTTTTGTTTGGGAAGGAAGGTAGTAGTTTGCTATCAGTATGAAAAATAAATAATTAAAGGGTTCAGTCCACGATGCCTGTGGTCTGGCTGTGGAGAGGCAGCACGTACTATATGGCAGGGTGAGCAGAGACACAAAACTATTCATTTTATGGCCAGAAGAGAAAAAGCCTAGAGTACCACTGTCTCTCTCTGGAAGATACTCCCTACACGAGCACGCGCGCACACACACCACACACACACACACACACACATAACGATCTAAAGACATCCCACTGGACCCTGCTCTCTGTGAGACTTGAACACGCCCCAGCAATGTCATGCTGGGGACCAAGGCTTTAACACTCAGGTCTTTGGGAAATTGGGGGTCACCTTCAAGATCCAAATACAATACTGGTTTACAGCTTCTGCTGCCTCCATTTGTTGTTTATCTGCACTTAATTCTAGCCCTGGATCTTTTGGTCTTAGACACTAATTGCTCACTGAACACTTTCTGGCATAAAAAGATGTCTCTTCTTTGAGAAGGGAAGTGTGACAAAGGTCTTGGCAGCTTGTATTCCTACCTTTATCCTGAGCTAATTATCAGTTTCTCATCTGATCACAAACAAAGAAGAGGATTATGCATGCCAGGGCTGACTTTCATCCAGTATTATCCCTCATACCCACTGGATGCTCAGCTTCTAAGCCAGTGTCCAGTGTCTCCCTCCCTTAATGCTCCACTGTCAGCTTTATGTTTCTCACCAAAGAACCAACAAAATGTATTTCTTCGTGTACCTAGGATTTTGTTTTTACTCAGTTAGAGTCACAAAGCAAGCCGAAAAGTGATTGGCAATGAGAAGATACTTTCGGCTCTCGAGAAAAGGGAGTATGCTGTGCCAAGCAGCTTCATATGGGGAGATACCGGGAGCAGGCAGGAACCAGAGGCTCCAGGGAGAAGCCATGGGGAAAAGGTTCACTGCAATGTTTCAGGAAGACATGGATGAGCAAGGAATATAGCTGGGTAGACTGAGTTCGAGCCCCAGAACCACATGTTAAAAACAAAACAAAAAACAAACAAAAACATCGTGGTGGCACACTCTGTCTGTCATCTTAACATGGAGAGGAAGAGGCAGAAAACTCGGAAAGTTCAGTCTTCCTCACCCACATAGTGAGCCTGAAGCCAGCCGCGGCTACATGAGGCCTTGTCTCAAAAAAAGAAAGGAAGGGAGGAAGGAAGGAAGGAAAAGGAAAATAGAGAAGAGCAAAAAGATATTTTACTGTGCTAAGCACATACAAGTAAATAGATTCTGGTAGAAGAGGAATAGCCAGTTGAAAATACAATGGGAACACATCCTTTTCAAAAAAAAAAAAAAAAAAGCAGCTTTAAAAAGAAATCAATCTTGAGTAAATCACAAAACATGCAATTCTTGTGCATATATGTTTTATGTATAAAAATATATTAGTCGTAACAAAAATGAAAAAAGACAGGGCTGGAGAGATGGCTCAGCAGTTAAGAGCACTGACTGCTCTTCCAGAGTCCTGAGTTCAATTCCCAGCAACCACATGGTGGCTCACAACCATCTGTAATGGGATCCTATGCCCTCTTCTGGTGTATCTGAACAAAGCAATGTTGTACTAATATACATAAAATAAATAAATAAATCTTTGCCAGGCAGTGGTGGTGCACACCTTTAATCCCAGCACTTGGGAGGCAGAAGCAGTTGGATTTCTGAGTTCGAGGCCAGCCTGGTCTACAGAGTGAGTTCCAGGACAGCCAGGGCTATACAGAGAAACTCTGTCTCGAAAAACCAAAAAAAAAAAAACAAAAACAAAACAAAAAAAGAAAAAAGACCTATCAAGTCTCTAAAATGTTTGCTGTTTAAAATACTCTAGGCCTTCCTCTTAATTAATTGATAAAGTCAATGAGACTATGATATTACTCTTATTGGTTTGGGTTTTGGTTATTGGTTCTGTGGTTAGTAGCAAAGATATATGGATGAGAATAAATCCTAAGGAAGAACATGGGGCAATGAATCATTTATAGAAAAGAAACTTCCTTCAAGCAGGCAGCTTCCTACTAGATACCAAAACTTCCTGTAAGTTCTGCTAGTAGTGTGGTCCTGGGAGGAGAAAGAGAAACACACAAAAAAAAAGAGAGTCTGAAGCATATCTAAGTTTTGAGAAAACTGCATATGGCCTAGAGGTAAAGGGCACTGGCTGCCCTCCCAGAGTTCCAAGGGTGAGTGATCCCCAGCACCCACATGCTGTCTCAGAACTGTCTGTATCTGGCAGGCACCGGCACCTGTGCATAGACAAACATGAAGGCATTCACAATACTCATAAAATAAGTAAATAAATAAAATTTTAAGGGGAAGTGCTGCTCGGTGGTTACAAGCACTGGCTTTTCTTCCAGAGACCCAGGTTCAACTCCCCAGCATCCACATGGCAACTCACAACTGTCAGTAACTCCGGTCAGTTCTAAAGAATCAGGTACCCTCTTCAAGACTCTGAGTACCAGGCACACTAACAGTGCACAAACATAGCGCAGGCAAAATACTCACACACATAAAGTAATACATATAGTTTTTTAAACCACTTCTCAGCCGGGCAGTGGTGGCACACCCTTTAATCCCAGCACTTGGGAGGCAGAGGTAGGCGGATTTCTGATTCGAGGCCAGCCTGGTCTACAGAGTGAGTCCAGGACAGCCAGGGCTACACAGAGAAACCCTGTCTCAGAAAAAATAATAATAATAATTTTTAAACCACTTCTCATTGCCATTAGACCCATAACTGAGGAGGTCACACTTCAGTGTGTCCAGTGGTTGGAGGTGGCCAGGAGCCCCTTTTGGTATAACTCGAGATGTAACTCTTATTTCAGGGAATTTCTACTTCCCCTGCACAGGGAATGTGGTTCAAAACAGTCAAAAGTTTTATCTTCCCCAAATTCCTCCTCTGAAGCTGTCTGGTGGGCACCTAAATGTTTCATCACTGTCCTTTTCCATGCACCCTCCTTTGATCCATAGTTCCTGGTTCCCGCTCAGCACAAAAGGCTGAAATACAAAAACTCTAGCTTGGAGAGAAAACTAGAAAAGTGAGTATTATTTGTTCATGCAGAGTACACCATCCAATCACTTCAATACTCGGCCTAGCTTCTTGAGTTTCCCTCATTAGTATCAGTAAATATTCAGAGAGCATGACTGATCGTGTTGAACAAGTAAGAGAGATCACGTGGTAGGCATCTGTGAGAAACAAATAGCCCGGGTCCGCTGGGCTCAAGTATCTGTCGTGGCTTAACAATAAGCACATGCCTTTGCACTTTCACAGACTGGCCCCATTAGAGAAATTGTAAGCTATTTTCTTTCGGTTGACACAACTCCATGTAACTAGACTTTTCAGACACTGTGTGGGAATGGTAACTGAACAGAGACAATCCCTAAAACTAAGGCTGTTTCAGAGAGAAGTATGACTTTTACTTATACTGAAAGAGGATAAGAGCAGACTTTGAAAGAGCAGGTTGTGAGAACTTGAATTCAACATTATAGAATTAATCTGATTAGGAAACCTAGCATTGCTTGTATTATCCCCATTCCTCTAACTGCCCCATACTGCAGTACGTTCACCCTACCACTGACATACCCAGCCTAGTAGGTTGTGTTAGTGGCAAAAGTAAAGTGCAGACACATGCCCCATCTTTACCACAAGACTACTCAAAACCTGAACCTTCCTGAGTTGGGTGATCTAAACTTAATAGATGAATACTTGAATATGGGAGAGAGAAAGAGAGAAAGAAAGAAGAAAGAAAGAAAGAAAGAAAGAAAGAAAGAAAGAAAGGAAGGAAGGAAGGAAGGAAGGAAGGAAGGAAGGAAGGAAGGAAGGAAGGAAGGAAGGAAGGAAGGAAGGAAGGGCAGATTTAAAGGAGGAGAAATGGATAAAGAATGAAAAGATAAAAAGCTCCGGGCAGTGGTGGCTCACACCTTTAATCCCAGCACTTGGAAGGCAGAAGCAGGCAAATTTCTGGGTTCGAGGCCAGCCTGGTCTAAAGAGTGAGTTCCAGGACAGCCAGGGCTACACAAGAAACCCTGTCTCGAAAAACCAAAAAAAAAAGAAAAAAAAGAAAAGATAAAAAGCTGTAAAGAGAGTAGGGGAGCATTTAGCTACAAGTTTGGTGAGATCTTGTACCAGTGCAACCTCATAAATAGAGATTCTGGTTATTGGACAGACACATAGATGAATTTGTAAATAAAGTATTTGAATAATTTAGCTTTGTAAATAGTTTTTATATCAAATAATCCAGAAACTGCTGAAATATTAAGCATATCTATCTGTATATAAGAAGTCAATACCAGTGGCATTCCCCCTCAGGCCTTTAAATAGAAGCATGTACCTTCCATTGTCTATCCTTCACTAGAGATGTTTGTCTATGAACCAAACACAGACCCTACCCAGTTACCTTTCTGCAAAGATATTGATCACAGAGATAGGCCTGTCATACAGCAGGGCAGAATGTATGTGTGCATGAGGCCTGCACCTTTGGTTTGGTTTTCAGAACCCAGGATTTATTTGTTACTCAACTAAGATGAGATGAAAATGAAGACCAGATGTTTATTAATGAGAATCAACTACACACTTAGGTATACAAAAGTAGAACCCAAGAAGAAAACATTAAATTCTGAACTATGGATCCACTGGTCAAAATCTTACAAAGAATTTTTATTGTTAATTGTGAAATAACTCTACCTGTCCATGTGGACTCTTGGGAAAGAGCGTTGATGACGAGTAGCTTATGTAAATACTCTGCTTACACAAGTCTAATTGTTTATCCCTCTGTAAAATAATAAAATTTATGTAAGCAGTGCTTACATTTAGTAGTCAAGCACTAGGGCAAACCCACACTTCTCAGAGCAAAAGCTTGATCCCAGGTATTTACTGAAAGAGACTCAGCAATCAGAACACTGAGAACAAATCTCAGAGATAAAGAGACCAAGACCTTCATAATACTGAAGTAACAGAATACCAGGGATGTAGCCAGAAAGCTACAAGTGTTTAACTTGCCATTGACAAGGCAAAGGACAAGCCCTGAGTTGGACAACAGTCACCATGGATATGTTTCATATAAATGAATTCTTCTATTTAAGAGGCCTAACATTACCTGTTGAAATTAAGTACAGGACACACTTAAGTACATTCTTTTTTTTTTTTTATTCCCCCCCCCCATTTAAGTACATTCTTAAACAAAACCATTGTGTTTAAGGATCTAGAGTCTGCTCTTTGGTCAGGTTGTCTTGGCCTGCACTCCACTGCAAGGAAGGCAAGAGACTCCTTAAAGAAGAAGAGTAACTCTCACTGAAACTTGAGCCTTGGAAGGCTTCGAGGTTGCTTTGAACAAAAGTACACAACCTTCCCTTTCGTGGGGTGCCTACTCCAGGCTTTTTAAAAAAGACAAGCTCCCTCCACTGGAAGAAGAGATTCAGAGTAACTCAGGGATTCAAGTTGTCCATTCATTTCAGCCAACTATATGGCCCCTATTTTAAGTTTGAGGTCCTTCTTCCAAGATCAAAGGCTTAACTTCCATATGAGAAAACTGACCAAGCTATGATTTCCAATGATGCTGTAGCATGGCAACCAGAACATTAAACTTTGATTCCTAACAGTATCAAATCTGTGAGAAGAAAAAAAAATTATGTTAGGACTATGTCAGACCTACCACGAAAGCTCTCTCATCATTAGGCAAAGAACTGAACCACAAGTTTAAGGACCTTAGCTTTTTTTTTTTTCTGTAAACACTCCATTCCACTCAGAAATATGCTATCACACCACATTCCTTACCGGGACCATTGCTGCCATCAGGACCAAGCACAGCAGCTGCTTGAGCCCCCAGGCACATGCTTCAGTTGGTATTTCATCACAATCAACCGCATGTGAGCATTTGATTTTGATGCCATTGAGTGCCATGGATTACTAGGCTTATGTTTTCCACTAACAATGGGCTCAGGTCTAACCAATCAAGGTGTATCTATTAGAGAGGAGAGTGCCTCTCCCAGAACTATTCCTAGTACGCATCTTGTCAATCAGGGTACATGCAGGCAAGAGACAGAAACCACACAGTCATTGAAATAACACAGTTGCAACTATAAAGAACTGCTAACCTTGACAAAGGGTAGTTCATTGCCAGGAAAGGAATTTTTTAAAGTATGATATAAAAGTCGTATACTGACAAACTATGGACAGCACCTTCTTAGACTTAGGAACAAGCAAAACAGAGGCACACTTAGGAATGCAGAAAAGGGCCACAAGGAACAAGATTCAGGCCTCTTAGGAAGTGCTTCAATTGTATAAAATGTCACCCCACTAGGATAAAATCACAATTTCCATGTCCCTCAATGGGGCCACGGGAGCAATCTATTGCCTAGAGAACCCTGGCAGGGGAAAACACACACACACACACACACACACACACACACACACACACACACGTTCTTTTTGTCTATTCAGGTAGGAATTGTGAATAGACAAGGAATAATTCCTTTAACATTGGGAGTCCAATGTCCAAAGGCTTTTCAACTCTGAGGCTTATAGCTCTGAACCCTGAGAATCAGAGAGTTGTGGTTCGAGGCTTTGAAAGCCAGCGGTTTATTACTCTGAGCTTTCAAAGACTGAGGCATTTAGCAGTGGGTCTTGAGAACTAGATAGAGGCTTAAGGCCCTAGGCTTTTAAAGCCAGAGACCTCAGTCCTCAAGTCTCAGACTTAATTCTCTGGACTTTATGTGTGAGTGGACTTGTACCTAAAAGTTAGTATGGTTAACTCCAAGCATTTGGTATCACGACCCTCAGTGCTTAACCCTCCGTGGCTCTCTAGAACTTTCCCAGCCACTAGGGTCTCCACTCTCTTCACTTGGTTGTTTGCAGTCCTTTACCTTCCACCTTCTCAGCTCTCCTCAGATGGTTACCCTTCAGCACTTCCACAGTCATTCACAGTCTCAGTTTCCAACTCTTCTCTGGAACTCTTGAGTGGTTTCCTAGCTTCTGACTTAGCCAAGACTGTGCAGCCTCAGGAGTTTCCCAGGGCCTAGAGACTCCCACATCACCCTCCAACCACCTTGTAAGTGATGCTTTCAAGTATCTACTGAGTGCCTAGTCTGGAATCCCCAGGGTTAGGTCTGCTCTAAGTGCAACTGGCTCAGCTACTGTACTTGGAATACAGGCAATAAGCAACCAATAAGCTATTGGAGGCTTTATTAGGGCCTTTTGTTACCAGACAGATAGTATATAGGAGGAAAGCATGATCTGAGGAGAGAAGCAGGAAGCTCATTTGTCCAGAAAACAAAAATGGTATGCTTGTATCCTGCTTCCAGCTTTACCAGCCACAAGCTTTTAATGTACAGTTTCCTTCTGCCAATCACAGCCTTTTTGCTGAATCTTCAGGGACACGTTTTTTTGGTTTGTTTTTTTTTTTTTTCCTTCTTCTTCCATAGTCCTAAATAATAGCTGGAAGATGGGTGGGGCTACTCAGAACAACTGCAATAAGATCATAGTTAAAGAACTCTCTAGAAGTTGTTGGGTGTTGTCTAAAGCAGTCATGACTGGAGCAAGTCCCCTAGAGCACTTATTGTGGCTTCTAATGGCACTGGTTTTCATGGCTGGTGTGGATTTTTCTCACAGCATCTGGGGGGGGGTGGTTTCTAAGCAATTGTGACGACCATTGGACTGATTGTCAAATAAAAATGTCTTCTTGATTGACAGGCCACTAATTAAGGTGGCTAGGCACAAGAGAAAGATACCACAACTGTCAACCAAAAAGTCAAATGTCACTCCTGACAGCATATTCCAAAACTGCTATCAATAAAAGATCTACCATGACATGAAGACACTGGGTAATTATTAACAGTGTTTAACTCCCATCCAAATAACAACAAGGGAAAACTATCCTCGTGATCTGTTTCACCAAGACCAGTTGTGGGCTGATGTGTTCTCTGATGTGTGGGCTGTCACATGAAGGGAGTAAAACAGAACAGAAAAAGATAAGGCCTTTCCTCTTTCTCCAGTCTTGAGAATCCCTTTCAGGACACCCTGTAGTCCAATGGATAGATCCCAACAGACAGCAGACTATCTATCAGAGGAGGGGGACATAACTAGAACAGTTCTGATCCCAAAACTAGGACAATGAAAGACAAGTGTGCAGCTAGGAAGGTGTGTGCCTCCATAAAGAGGCTAAGGGCAGGACAAAGATATGCTTTGCAGCAAGCATAAAAGGAGTCACTGATGGGATAGTAGAGGGCAAATAAGTTTGTGGAGTGGAGGGCAGTGAGGATTAAGAATTACTTATTGGTCATATGTCAAATGAGCAGATGGATATACAAATCTTGAGCTTTTCTCAGGATAAAAATGAACATTTTTTCAGCATGTAAGTGTAATTTAAAGTCACAGGTCTAGTTATATCACCTACAGAGAAAGTATTACAGTTTTGTTTTTGAAGAATGTGCTCTGGGGAGCATGCATGGGACAGACCTAGGCCCCCTACACATATGTCACAGATGTGCAGGTCCCCTAAGAGCAAGAGCAGGAGCTTTTTCTGACTACATTGCCTGCCTATGGATCCCTTGCCCCTACCTGGGCTGCCTTGCCCAGCCTCAATAGGAGAGGATGCACCTAGTCCTACTACAAGGCGGGTTTATGTCGTGGGAGGCTTCCTTTCTCTGAAGAGAAAAAAAGAGAATGAGGGAAGGGGAGGTAAGAGGGTGGGACTGGAAAGAGAGGAAGGAAGGGAAGACAGAGAGAGAGAGAGAGAGAGAGAGAGAGAGAGAGAGAGAGAGAGAGAGAGAGAGAGAGTTGTAAGGTGGCTATTGAGTTCTGAGAATACAAACTTCTCCTTTTATGTATTCATCCCTTTGTGTTTTATAAAACACGGCATAATAATGCAGGAGGCCCTGCCTAGGTGTCCCCCTGAACGACTAGTCCAAACGGAAGTCTACTGGGGGAACAGAGCCGAGGAGTAGAGCAGGAACCTGGAAAGAGGTAGAGGCAGGGAAAGGGAGACAGAAAAGGACAGAAAGAGAGAGGAAAAAGGAAGAGAAGAGGCCACTGGGGGCATGTGGGGAAAAGAGAGAGATCAAAAGTCTCTGAGATTCACCCTCATCCCTGTGTGGATTTGAGAAGGCTACACTCTGCCGGCTGTTCAATAGTTTACTGCATGGCTGCCAACAATTCATTTCCTTTGTAACATGCATGGGTGATGTGAATATTTATTCTGTCCCTATGACATTGCTCTTAGGAATATTTTAGTATAATCTTTTTGATAAACATACATACAGTTTAAACCAACATGTTTTGAATGTTTTCATTAGCATACACAGTGTTGGGTTTCAATATATACTTTGTTCTTGTTGATCTTCCCCCCCCCCCCCGCCCCTCTTTTCCTTCCTCCTTCCCTCTTCCTAAAAGTCCATAGACTCAAAGAGAGAGAGACAGAGAGACAGAGAGACAGAGACACACAGAGACAGAGACAGACAGAAAGAGACAGAGAGAGAGAGAGATTTTTTTGAAGCAGTTAGAACAGGACAGGCTGTGTGAATCAGACAACAGCCCGCTGGCAAATCCTGCACTTCCTTGTTAGCCCTCAGGAGATAATTATAAGGTGTCTCGGTGTTCTCTCCAACCACTAGGTTGTTTGAAAGCATTTCCTCCTGATACCAGAACCTTCAGTCTTTCATAGCAAATGGTTCCCTTAGCCGGCTTCTTTTCCACGTTCTGGCCTCTCCCACATCAAGTCCCTCTCTCCTTTCTCACTGTTCTTCTCACTTGTCCTTGAGAAAACAGTCTTAACTGTCCTCCTGCAGTGTCCTGGTTCCATACATATAAGTCAAGGTCAAACTCACCTACAAGGGCCAAACAACAGAGTGGGATTGTAACTTTATTCACATACTAAACACATGAGAACATTCTTTTCTTTCACGAGTACATGCACTATACCAGGATTTTGCCTTGAATGAAATTGCCTTCATCTTTCATGTCCACAAAATGACAAACAGAATGAAGAAACAGTAGTGAAGAGAGAAAAAAAGTTATGAAAAGAAAAGAAGGCTACTTTGTAACCACTGTCCCCAAGCGGGCCTGTAGCCTTCTGTTACTAGATCTGCGGACTTCTCAGAAGACAGAAATTCAAGTGTTTTGTGAAATAAACTGTGTTGCCGAAAATGTGAGTCTCACTGGGCAGTGGTGCACACCTTTCATCACAGAGGCAGATCTCTGTGAGTTGGGGACCAGCCTGGTTCACAGAGCTTCTTCCCGAACAGCCAATGACACACAAAGAAACCCTGTATTGAAAAGCAATCAAACAAACAGACATGTGAATCTCTACCTTGAAAGAATTCCAATTTTTGCCAAGGCTAAAGCATGGTTACTAAATCACCACCAGCATGCTACTTCTGGCACTATAAATTGGAGGAGGTGTTTATTTTACTAATTTGCTTAATCTAAAGTGGTGGCTATGTAATTAAGCCTTTGCTGGAGACCATTCACTTTGTTTCTGCATCTAGTCTCTTTATTGAGGTATATCCGATTTTTAGCCCATCTTTGCAACACTGCTCATAGTTCCCTAAGGTCAAGGTACTTTGCTTCCCTACTATGAAAATAAGTAAATAAATAAAGTTAAGATATGTGCTTTCACAGCCTTATTTATAATAGCCAGAAGCTGGAAAGAACACATATGTCCTTCAACAGAGGAATGGATACAGAAAATGTGGTACATTTACACAATGGAGTACTACTCAGCTATTAAAAACAATGAATTCGAGAAATTCTTAGGTAAATGGATGGAACTAGAAAATATCCTGAGTGAGGTAACCCAATCACAAAAGAACACACATGGTATTCACTCACTGATAATTGGATATTAACCCAGAAGCTTGAAATATCCAAGAATCAACTCAGACCACGTGAAGCTCATGAACAAGGAAGACCAAGTGTGGGTGCTTTGGTGCTTCTTAGAAGGAGTAACAGCCGGGCAGTGGTGGCTCACGCCTTTAATCCCAGCACTGGGAGGCAGAGGCAGGCAGATTTCTGAGTTCGAGGCCAGCCTGGTCTACAGAGTGAGTTCCAGGACAGCCAGGGCTACACAGAGAAACCCTGTCTCGAAAAACAAAAAACAAAAACAAACAAACAAAACACACACACACACAAACACAACAAAGAGAAATTAAGTTATCTTAACTTTAAAATGTATGGCAGGAATCTCTGTGACGCAGGTATGACCAGTATGCATGCAGACACAAAGACAGGGTTTATCACCATGATGCAAACACAGTTCACAGTGTCACTACAATCAGCAATGCCACAAGGTTCCTTTAAATCCGTTGAGTCTGTTCCAGAGAATTCCTCACACCGAATCCCAAACAATCACAGCTGCCCCATCGTATTGCCTTACATGATATCACAATTGCATGGGATTCACTTTTCCTGTAGGAGCTGGGACTATGTATGTCTCATATCAGGCTTCGCAAGGTGTCTAGCTAGCAATAAGGAAAGTAAGAGTTACTGCATGAATCAAATCATCTAAATAATACCTACCACTCTCAGAGCGCTTTTCATATACGATGGAGTTTACTATCCTGCAAGCTTTCCCAGACTGAACCACACAATCTGAAGCCGACCTCCAGTTAGCCTCACTTAATTTACATTCACTTTCTTTCTCCAACTAGGACTCAGGACATTCTTTTTTTTTTTTTTTTAATTGGAAATTTTATTTACATTTCAGATGTTTTCCCCTTACCCCCTTCCCCCCCCCCTCCCAGGAACTCCCTATCCCTTCCCCCCTCCTCTTGCCTCTATGATGGTGTACCCCCACCCACCCTCCCCCGTACCTCACCTCCCCACCCTCGAATACCACCCCCCACGATGTCCAGCCTTCATGGGACCAAGGATCTCTTCTCCCACTTATAAATAGCTCCCTTGCATATATAGCTGGAGCCATGGGTCCCTCCCTAAGTGCTCCCAGGCTGGTGGTTTAGACCCTGGAGGCTCTGGTTGGTTGGTATTGTTGCTTTCCTCATGGTGTCACGAATCTTCTCAACGCCTTCAGTCTTCACTCTATCTTCTCTGTTGGGAACCCCATGATCAGTTTAATGGTTAGCTGTGAGCATCTGCCTCTGAATATGTCAGACTCTTGCAGACTTCTAAGGAGACAGCTACCAACATATTCTTCACCACACCCTATCACTGGTGATTGGACCTAGGACCTCCCACACTCCAGGCAAGCATTCTACCATAGACCTGCTTCCCCATTCCCCTTTACTTTATTTTGAGACGGACTCTAAGTTCCCCAGGTTGGCCTCGAACTTCCTCTATACCTCGGAACTTACAACCCTCCTCCTTTCTTTGTAGTAGTTGGGGTTTCAGGTTTGCGATCACCAGGCCGAGCTTCTAATAGATTCTGGTTTCTGTGCACAACGTCTACCATCTGTCTCTAAAAAGGGCAGGCATCCTCTCAACTTTGTGCTTGGGGAATATGAAGTACATCAAATTCTACCTTGAAAAGAATTCCAAATTTTGCCATACTGTGTTTGCATCGTATATGGCAACGGATTTAAAGGAACATTGTAGCATTGCTGAGTTTAGTGACACTGTTCCTCAGGTGGAAATTGACTTGCATACACTCGATCTCAAGAAGCATGTTGTGAAATCTATATTTAAACTTTAGGATTAATGTGTTGAGCATTTTATAATTCATTAGGAACCCAGGAGTGGGGAGGCAAAATAAAAAAGGTTGTTTCCATTGCCCTCTTATTGACATTGGTACAAAATTTTGCTGCAATAAGAAAGCCACTTCCTCTGACTTCGCCCCCACCACAAGTCTGGTCCTTGCCACATCCTGAGAAACTTCTGAAGCCTGGGTTGGCTGAGTAGTCATTCAGCCAACTACTAGATGCTCATAGTAAAAGAGGGCTGCTGTACCACCAGACCTCTAAGTTGTAAGTCCGACAGGGGTGGTAATGCCAGAGGGTCTGCGCTAATTCTGCCTTCGCCTAGAACATCTTTGCAGAGCCGCTAGACCTACGAGCCCCGGCAATTCTCGGCTTTACGCTTCCTTCCTTTGCAAGTGGCCTCCTTTAGCTCCAGAATCTCTCTTGCCAGCGAGCTCCACGTGAAGAACTGCAGGCGCCAGATTCGCGGTCGCCCCGCCCCGCCCCGCCCCGCCCCCGGGCCCGCCCATTTCGCCAGTGCTGATCTAGGTCTCCGCAGGAGCCCGCCCGCTGTTCCCTGCTGCGGCTGCGCCTCCTCGTTCTCAGCGTCACCACTGCCGCCATGCCCGGAGGGTTGCTTCTCGGGGACGAAGCCCCCAACTTTGAAGCCAATACCACTATCGCCGCATCCGCTTCCACGATTTCCTGGGAAAATCGTAAGTGGCCACCGCGTTGCTCTACCAAGTGACGGGTCCCCAGAGCTACCTGCCCGGCTTCTTTCTTTGCTGCGCTCGGCAGCGGCGCGTCGCTGGCTTAGCCCCTCACCGGTTCCCGCACGTGCCCACCGCCGGTGTCCTGCGGAGCATACAGGGCGTTGCTAGGGACCCGCAACCTCTGGCGGGCCCTGCGCGGGTCAGCAGATCCTTCCCTGACCCAGCATGTCTGGGCTGGCATGGGGAAGGAGGTCCTTTCCGAGGACGGTTTGTTGTTCATTTAACCTGGCTTTATAAACAGTGGTGCTGGGTTTGGGTCGTGGTCTATCCGAAAGCCCAGGGGAGGTGGGGCAGGGTCGTTCGGTATTTGAGGTCACTTCCCGGACGCTTGCCCAGGGTCGCACTGCCCACCCTCCCGCCGCTCTAGAATTTGCACCGTGCGGAAGGTGGGTGCCTAAGGCCAAAGTTAGAGCACACAGCCACAAATTAAGAGCTGCCCCGGCGTTATCTGATGTCCTGCTTAACTTCCGGGAGTGTTATTTTGGGACTTCTGAATTTTTTTTTTTATTAAAAACTACCGTGCCAAGTTAAGTAGCCAAAAGACTTTTTGTCCAGAGCCTCCTTCTGTGGTCAAAAACAAGATATATAATATGTAAGAGCTTTGAGAGGACCTGGGATACTGTAGGTGTGGCCGTGATTCTAGAAGAAGCAACGCTTTAAAGGACAGGCTGATAAGCTCCTGCGACCATTTTGCTACTGTAGGCCATTCAGGCTAGGACACGTGTACCTCCCCACTTTGAGACTCTTTTGTTTCCCAGTGGTCCCCTCCCCCTCTGCCTTGCATCAGCGCCTGGCCTTGCTGCTGATAGCAACAGTGGTGGCCATTATGGCTAGGGGTGCACCGATATTGTCTTAGTTTTACAGCTCCTGAATGCACAAATTGTAAGATGCTTAGTTTCAGTCCACGTTTTGCATACGTGTCAGGCTACATTGTGGTTCTGGAGTTTCAGTGCCCTACTACACTCAATGAACAAACTCCTGGGTCTGTGTTCTTTTCATATCTAGTATGTATGTATGTATGTATGTATGTATGTATGTATGTATGTATGTTATGAAACTATTCGGTGACCAGGCAGGGAAGGAAGCATCCAAGGATTCTTTCCGGAGAATTTGGCATCTACTGATTTTTAAAAGAGAAAGATAGACTAGAAAAAGTAGCCAATGGAACCTTTAGGCATTGCAGGGAAAAAGTCTAGAAATAAGCATGACTGCCAGTCTCATAACTCAAAATCTAGTGTTAATATTGATCCAAGACTGCTCCTGATTTACACAGTGTTCCTTCCTGTTCCTGTGTGCAGCCCACACCCCCAGGAAATGTGAGGTCTTGCTGGAACTCTTCATCTGTATGGTCGAGAGATAAGCATGAATAATTTAAAGCACATGTACTGTGAAGATAGCCACACTGGAGTCAAGGGCGGGAGGCTTAGTGACCGTTTATTACTCTAGATCTTATTTAAAATGTTAAGTTTCCCTGCTGCTCCCAGGCAACTGTTTTATTCCTTCTACTAAGGAGACAGTTGGGAAGATCCTAACTTCAAGGCCAAGCCAACTTACTGAGGCTTTATCCCTAAATAAGCAGATGAAGTGGCATCTTTAGATGAGGTAAATTTATAAGCAAGCATAACAGTGTGCTTAGCACCAATGAGTCACAATACTCCTGTAATAACTGAGAAAGACAATTCCACCCTGTGTATCATTTGTAATACAAGGAATATGCCCAGTTTTTCCAAACTCTATTCTGTAGATGGTCACAAGTCAGTTTGCCACTTACAGACTCAAATATCCTTTGGAGGAGAAAAGAAAAATGAAGTTTAAGTATTACTCTACCCCTGACAATTTGAAACGGCTAAAGGTTTGCGGAGTCGATACGGCCTCTGGATGTGAAAGAGCATCTTATATATCCCAGGGTTCCTCACTAATCAAAGCACCTGCACCCAGAGGTTTTCTGGTAGGAGAGACCATTCTGTTAAGGGGAGGAAACCTTTTGTCTTTTGAAAATGAGGAAGGAAATGGCATAATAATTGAATTTCTCCAAAGAGTAGGGAAAGCAGACATTCTTGGAATATCCTGAGACACGCTGGAGCGTGTGAAGGGACATGACTCAGCAAAACGCATTGCCTCGTAATTTTAAAAAACTTCTAATTCATCACTCCTATGACAGTACATAGACAAATGCTCTGCTCCTTTTTTTTTTTTAATTTTGATTTATTATTTTTTTAATTTTATTTTCCTGTAACTTAAGTCTCATCTGACCACCATTGGTCCTTCTCCTTAGAACCTAAGGCCTAAATGTAACAGCTGGATTAAATCTTGAAAGATTTTCGTCCTGCCGTATTTAAAAAAAAAAAAGCCTAAACATCAATTTCTACAATCTTCCTACCTCTTTGCGAAGAGCCTCCCATTCTTTTAGGCCTTGCCTTGTACTGTGAGTTGAGTGGAGGGTGTAGGTGGAAGTCAGTAGCTTTGTCTGCTTTGTTCTTCCTGCTCAGGGAGGTTTGTCAAACATGCAGCATCTAGGCCAGATTGAGTAATCTTCTAGTTTGGGACCTTGGCCCTGGATGGCTCAAGCAGTGGGAGTGTACAGGACTTCATGCTGAGTTTTCCTTTGAGCTTGAAAGAGCTGTTACCAAGGAGAAGGAATTGTATTCTACTCCAAAGGAAATTTCTTGGGAACTCAGTTTGAATCATCCTCAAAATCTGTACAGTGTTAACCTCAGACACGGATTTGATTGTAATCTTTACCTAAGAACTGTAGATGGGAAAATCTACATTGTAGGGTATCTGTGTATTTTCTACTTGCTTGGTTTAACATAAGAAACTGCACCTGTTAAGGTAGTATTGTGGTACAAATATGAATGCCTTGTTTAACAGGTTTGATCAGTCAGTTGAGTGACTTTATGAAAGATTTTATATCTGCCTGCTTCCAGAAAGCCAAGTGCCAAGCTAAATTTTATTTACCTACAAATCTGAGGCTAGAGCTCTATCTGCTCCAGGTTACATAATCTGTTTATTTTTATAATCAGGCATCTGTTTGGATTTGGGACATAGTAGGCGATGAATTTCAAGGACTGTGCTAGAAAAAAAAAAAAGGCTTAAGGAATATTTCAATAGGATGCTTGACTTGAATAGCACAGATTTTATTGACTGAAAAGGAGTCACACTGGCTGGGTGTGGTGGTCCACACCTTTAATCCCAAACACTCAGAAGCGGAGGCCAACCAGTTCAAGGCCAGCCTGATCTACAGGTTGTTTTTTTTTTTTTTAAGTGACACCATAAAATGAATCCTTTTGAACCATTTATCTTGAGTCTTACATATCTCATGTATAATGTCAACTTGGGCTTCTCTGGAGACAAGGTTGGAACTAAAAGGTCTTCATTATACAGACATTTTAAGTGCAAATACTGAGTGTTTCATTCTGTGTGGTGATGGTGACCATTCAGTTGTGACCTTCTTCTTCATTCCAGATGGGGCATTCTCTTTTCCCACCCACGGGACTTTACCCCAGTGTGCACCACAGAACTTGGCAGAGCTGCAAAGCTGGCGCCAGAGTTTGCCAAGAGGAATGTTAAGTTGATTGCTCTTTCAGTAGACAGTGTTGAGGACCATCTTGCCTGGAGCAAGGTATAGTTCTATGATCTGAGGTATACATATATATGTGTGTGTGTGATATATATTCCTCCTTTCTTGTTACCTCCCATACATTCCTAACAGCCTTTATGTCTTCCAAGATGCAGTGTCTTTTTATATGCTAATGATTGATTGGTGGCCATGGCTCCCTCCACAGCTTTGAACAGAACCAGGCAGGACTAGGGGGAGAAGCAGCTGAAGGCTGAACTGTGTATTTATTAATAGTTGATGATTTAACCACTGTGCTTACGCAATGGAGATTGCATGGGAATCCTAATAGAGTCCCATCATCTGGATTCCTAAAAGAGTGAGCTTTCCTGGAAGGTTAGGTATACCTGGGGCATGGAGGCTCCATCCTGAATTTATACATCTGCATCCTTTGTAAATGTACATTCCTAAATTCTGTAATTTCCAACAAGTTAACCAGTCCCAAAGAAAGGATCACAAGAGTCTCAAATTTTTAGTCAGCTTGGAACTTGTGGTTGGTATCAAGTTGGGGTAATTATCTTTATCTGATCCTTCTATGGAATCTGCTATCTCTGTAGGTAGATAATGTCCAAGTTGAGTTGAATTGAAGACTCAGTGATGGTATACATCATAGAACTGATTGGTTGTTGGAGGGGAAATGTCTGTACAACTTGCTGATGACCATAGAAGTCAGGGAAGTCTTTGCATTCCTTAGTAAGAGAATAGGAAAAGGCACTTGGCTTTCCCCTCCTGTATCAGAAGTATTGATTGGCATGTGCTATGAGTCTGAAGTTTTGTAGAATGTAACTTGGTTTCTGAGATAAAAGTGTATGCGAACCTCGGGTTCAGAGGTCACTGGTTACCAAAAGTCAGACTTCAACTTTGTAGTGATCTCTGTGTTGTTCTATCCAACGGTAGCTTCTCGGTCACTGTCTTCTTTGCTGGCTTATCAGTAGAGCTCAGCCCATTGATCTCTGTAAACCTTACCTCTGCTGGCTTTTCAGGATGCTGCCTCCAGCTGTCCATACTAGACTTGTTCTTCATTGTCTCCCAGTTCCTAATTGGTGCTGAAGTTGGCCCAGGCTTATTTCATTCATGGACCACTTCTCTCCCCCTTGGTGAGCTCTTCCACTCACCCAGATAAACTAAAGATAAGATCAGTGAACTGCTTCTCAGAGTCCCATCTGTCAGGACTCTCCTGGTCCCCAGGAAGTAAAACACGGCCTCCTTGGCACCTCCCTTGGCCATGCAGACATGTTAAACCTAGCATGTATAAAAATGGACGCTATTATCTATTCCGAGACTTGATTCATCTCAGCTAATAGCTGTTACATTTTGGAGTTGCTAAGTTGAAACTCCTCATATTTTCGCAACCCTAACCCTGTCTGGTTTATCCACACACACTCATAGACACCCTGTATTAAATATATCCACCCACCTTAACTGTACTATACTGCTTTGCTGTTTTACCTCAAATGGCACCTTATAACATCTGATCATACTTCATATCTCCTCTTTAGTCCTTGTCTAAATCTCTACATATTGCTTGTCTGGTCACTATATTTTCCCCCTTGAGAGTATAGGGTCCAGCAGGCGTAAACTAGTTCACTGCTACAAAAGTTTTCAGTATAGGTGACAGTCAGGATTTGTTGAATGAATGGATTGAAATTGTCTGCTTTGGGCAAAGGTATTTACAAGTATTTGGGCAAGATGTTTTAATCGGCTTTGCTACAATATACCACATAATACCTCACATTTGTATGTATGTACTGAGCACTGTCAGTCACGTGAAATTGAATAAAAGGTAGCATTTTGGTGTGTGCATTGGGCTACACTCCATGGCCATTTCACACCAATTAACCCTAAATGTCTAGGATCAAAAGGGTGAGGTGTAGGAGATTAAGCTGGGTTGTCATCTTCCCTGAGGTGGGTTCTTTTCATCCTGCATACCTTGGCAGTGGGTAACTGGCATTTCCACCGCTTCCTCATGGGCAGTTTCTCATTAGATTCTGGCAGAACCCTTTGCTATAAGCTGGCGGCTACTGGAATGACTTGCTCAATCAAGCTCACCCGGTTGAAAAGGATCTGAACCTCAATGTTCTTTCTGTGCTAGATGGTAAAGAGCAAAATTGTACTGACTTAGGATAAAAGATAGACAAAGTAAATAATGTGGTCCTTTGGTGTCTCTGAGTGTAATGTCCAGTCAACTAAACAAGTGAGGAGGTCAAGAATTAATATATCAATACTCAATAATGCATATCAATATCATATAAATAAATCACAGAAGAGTTCAGAGCTCATTGTCGTTACATAACGCGTCTAAATAGGAACATGCCTGGGTTCATTTCTTCTGCCTTCTTAGAAGTTTCCAAACTTGTGTTCTTCTAGAATGGAAAATAAATTCAAATGTCCAGAAGCAGTGCCAGCTTTGATCTCTAACTTCACATAGGGAAGCTCTACCTGTGCTGGCCGGAAACTATATTGGTTCTAACTTGGCTGATGACTAAATAACAGGTAGCCAGTGACCCACAACTTCAGGCAATAAAATTAATGAATATGATAGCATTTCAGAGAATTTGAATCTGCTCTCATCTCCAAAGAAATGCAAAACGATCCCAATGGCTTCGAATCTGCTATCCTGTCACTCTGGTATCCATTCTGATGAGCTTTACATGAATAATAAACTCACCTTTTTCTAGTTTTAAATCCACTTCTCTGTCACTTCCTAAACTCTCCTAATTACCTTCCACACGTTCCTACAGTAGGTTGATTATGCACAGACTTGCCTACACAGTCTCCTTAATATCCCTCTTCTCCCCAAAATGCCTTGCTCTTCCTAGTAAAAAGCTGTACCTGTCTTTCAGAGCCCAGGTAGACATTAAACCCCTTTTGAAGCCTTCCCTCTCTCCTCAGTCCTATACATTTCAAGAGAGTTCGGTGTGGAGAGGCCTTGAGTGAATAATTGCTTGTATCTGTTCATGCATCTTATTAAAATTCCTTAGAGAACATGATTATAATGATGGTTCCTTGGTTTCCAAAGTGATGATTCTTAGCCTGGTGAGATGCAGAGAACCCTAGTCAGGTTTAAGAGTCTTGTTCCCCTTTCTCTTGTTTCAGGACATCAATGCTTACAATGGCGAAAAACCCACAGAAACGTTACCATTTCCCATCATCGATGATAAGGACAGGGACCTTGCCATCCTTTTGGGCATGTTGGATCCATCAGAGAAGGATGCTAACAACATGCCTGTGACGGCCCGTGTGGTGAGTCGTAGTGCTGTGTAAACGCTTGAGCCAATGCAAGAGGGCTATGTACAGTTGTGAAGCAGCTGTGTGCTAGTGTCTGTGTCCTTTATTATATACTGGTACAGAGTGGCTGGAATATTCAGCAAAAATTACTGCTTAATTGGATTGGATATCTACACATAAATAGTACATCCAAAACTGTTTTCTAAAGCTAAAAACTCTTAGCTGTATATCTCTTGCCAGCTGACTTTAAAGCAATTCTGACAGGACAGAACTTCCTTATCTGTCATTTATTCACTGGGGAACAAGCCTAATCTCAGCCCATGTTAGTAATGTATTTCTTTATATAATAAGTAAATTACAGCTCACATTAGTAATAAATATGTGATGTATTTATCACAAAAACCATCCTGGGTGAACTAGTACGTGAAGCTCAACCTGAACGTTTGCATTGCAGTTTCTTTTTCTTTCTGAAACAGCAAACTTTGAAGAATACATAGACAAGAAAGCACCCTGTGACCCAGACAGAACCTTGTCCACAAACTTTGTCCACTCACCCACCCACTCCTTCCTTCTGTTTCTATTTATGGTTTTTTTTTTTTTGTATCTTTGATCACTTAGTGACTCCAGAGCTTTCTGGGGGCTTTGCTAACTGTTACACAGTAGCAAGGCAGCTTAGCAGATGAGTGTTTGCGGCCAGACCTGAGGATCTGGTTGGATTCCTGGAACCCACATGCTACAGGGGAGAACCAACTCCTGAAAGCAGACCTGTGACCTCCATTTTCACACTGACATGTGTACACCCACACCCTCACACACAGAAATAACTGAGGTTTGGTTTGTTTTGTTTTGTTTTTTTTAAGTTATAAAACTGTTAGAGCAGTGGTTCTCAGCCTTCGGGTCATCACCCCTCTGGGGTCAAACCACCCTTTCACAGGGTCACATCATACTCTGCATATCAGTATTTACATTATGATTCATAACAGTAGGAAAATTATGGTTATGAAGTAGCAACAAAATAACTTAATGGCTGGGGATCACATAAGGAACTGCCTTAAAGGGTCGCAGCATTGGGAAGGTTGAAAAGCCCTGTGTTAGGGGAAGGGTGGACAGACTGGGAGTCTTTCCCTCTCTACTTTGGTTACCTTGTAATGAAGTCCATTGTTGTCTGCCTGTTCTGTTTTCTTACTTCCCTGAACTAGGGGAAAGGAGGTATGGAGATCATGAACGTGAGTATCCAGAAGCAGCTTTACTGTCGTGTACTAAAGAACAGCCATTTGTGTGTGTGTGTTTGCAGGTGTTCATTTTCGGCCCCGACAAGAAACTAAAGCTATCTATCCTCTACCCAGCGACCACGGGCAGGAACTTCGATGAGATTCTCAGAGTGGTTGACTCTCTTCAGCTGACAGCAACAAAGCCGGTCGCCACCCCAGTTGATTGGAAGGTAAGGCTGTTCAAGCCCGGGTGCCCAGCTTGCTGGAAAGATCCAAAGGACAGTCTCTCATGGCCACCTTTAGGATCTGTGTTTCTTGGGGCTTTTTCTATTGTTCCAGTATAGTGTACCAGGAGCATTTGTTTAAGAGATCATTCACACTGTATAAAACACAAACTGGTTTTTGCTAACCCTACATAATTCCAACAGAGAGGTCACGATGACCCCTTTTTCATCTAGAGGTTAAACAGTCCTAATCCAAAATTCTCAGCTCCACAATGCTCTGAAGTCCAAAGCCTCTTGAGGACATGATCATTTCACACTTCAGTTTGGGGATGTTCAACTGGGAAGTGCACATACTCCATACCCACAAATGAAACATTTCCTTTTCAGATACAGAAAAATTAATAAGCGCTGGGCGGTGTAGCGCATGCCTTTAATCCCAGCACTTGGGAGGCAGAGGCAGGTGGATTTCTGAGTTCGAAGCCAGCCTGGTCTACAGAGCGAGTTTCAGGACAGCCAGGGCTACACAAGAGAAACCCTGTCTCAAAAAAAAAAATTAATAAGCAAAACATTGTTGGGGTGGGACTTGATGGAACTTGAGGTCCTTGTATTCCAGAGACCAGGGCTGGGGATAAGCTCAAGCTCGGCCTAAGCTACATAGCAAGGTCCTGTCTCAAACATCAGGAAGGAAGGAAGCAAAGCTTGATTGGCTGCTTCTCCTCTGTCACAGTGGCAGTGTAACTGTTGGTGTACTGATGTTATAGCATTTTTCTCAAGTTCTAACCTTTTAAACATATAGTCTTTGAAACTTGCTCAGAAACTCTGTGTGTGTGTGTATGTGTGTGTGTTTTTGTGGTTGGGGATTGTTTTTGGTTTGGTTTTGTTTTTGGTTTAGTTTGGGTGGTTCTGTGTGTGTGTGTCCAGTGTCCGCATCAGCACACACGCCATGGTCTTCTGTAACCCAGGCTGGCCTCAAAACTCACCATTTTGCCAAGAATGACCTTCAATTCAGTTTCTGATCATCTTGCTTCTGCCTCAAGTGCTAGGATCCCAAGCATGCGTCACCAGGCCGGTTATAAATGGTCCTGGGAACTAAACCTAGGGCTTCGTGCATACCAGGCAAGCACTCTGCCTGCTGAATCAGTCCCCACCTTCTACCCCTTTAAATAAAATTGGAGCTCAGTGTTTATTGTAGACTGGCTTTGGACTCTTAATCTGCCTCAGGCTCCGCTGCGCTGAGATTACAGACATGCACTACCAGACCCAGATTGTTCATAAACTTGTAATATACCTAAGAAAGATCTCTGCAGGTAAATAGAGCAAGGTAAATAGAACCAAGAGAGCCTAGTGTTGCTTCCTGCTCTGTGTGTTAACTTGAGTATTGGGTTTTTGATTTTTTTTTCTGACAGGCAAGTTATCTATATTTTCAGCAAGTAGGTGTGGGGGATGGGAGGCAAGAGCAAATCTAGCCTGATCCAATCCAATAGGATCTGTAAACTGGGGGTGGGGTGGGGTGGAGGGGAGGTTTTGAATTAAACTTTTTAAGGAGTAGTGGCCAGATATGATGGAATTTAAAACAGAACTGTTAGCCGGACAGTGGTAGCACACGCCTTTAATCCCAGCACTTGGGAGGCAGAGGCAGGAGGATTTCTGAGTTCGAGGCCAGCCTTGTCTACAGAGTGAGTTCCAGGACAGCCAGGGCTACACAGAAAACCCTGTCTCGGAAAAAAAAAAAAAAAAAAAAAACAGAACTGTTTACTTACGGTGAAATCTCTCTAACAGTCAAAAGTCAATTTGTAAAACAAGCTCCTCGAGAAGAGAAAGTACGGATACATTCTTTCTTTTTTTTTTTTTTGAGACAGAG
This sequence comes from Mastomys natalensis, assembly GCA_021653895.1. Lineage (NCBI taxonomy): Eukaryota > Metazoa > Chordata > Mammalia > Rodentia > Muridae > Mastomys > Mastomys natalensis. The sequence continues at coordinate 1,035,936 of JAJTUV010000648.1, forward strand.
TTCTCTGTGTAGCCGGGCTGTCCTGGAACTCACTCTGTAGACAGGCTGACCTCGAACTCAGAAATCCGCCTGCCTCTGCTCCAAGTGCGGGGGGAATACATTCATTTACCGATTTTCCATAAATAATTCTTTAAGACCTTTTACCATTACTGTAAGATTGAATTGCACTGTTCTTAATGTCTCCCAACAGAACGGAGAGAGTGTGATGGTCGTTCCCACCCTCCCGGAAGAGGAAGCCAAACAATGTTTCCCTAAAGGAGTCTTCACCAAAGAGCTCCCATCTGGCAAAAAATACCTCCGTTATACACCCCAGCCTTAAGTCTTTGAGGGAATTGGGGCTGCAACTGTGCGCCCAGCACTGGGACCTGAGGATGCTAGCTGACAGCTGTGGGTCCTTGCAGCATTTCCATAGAAAGATCATGGCGTGATCACAGCCGAAGAAGTCGTGTAGGTCTCTTGCTATGCTACTGGGTCATTAAATGGAAATGGCACCAAACTTTCTTGGGATTCTTTACTCTGTGCCTTTGCCAGCATTCTGCCCCTCCACCTATCACAGTGCCCAGCTGACTGGCTTTCTTTGAAAGGAATTATGTATTGGTGACTCCTTAGGTCTCTGAAGGGTCTGTGATCAGCAAGATAGTGTCAGTGTGGGCTCTTGCTAGAATGATTAAACACCTTTTGTAGCTTTCTGAACTGAATCTTGTTACCCATTTTTGGAGAGCGCTAAAATGGGGAGAAACTTTCAATTCTGTATTTTTAGTAAATAAAGTGTGAACAGCCCGGGAGAATTCTTTATAGGGAATCCATTGTAAGTTTCTATCAAAGTGGTCTCAGAAAGCCTTCCACCTCCCAAGAGTGCACACATACCTCCTGGAGTTTCCACGTCTGCTCTCTGGTGATATACACATGTGAACGTACCTTATAAAAGACAGGCGGTGACAATGTGTTACCACTAAATGTCCTAGTAGTGGGTTGCCATTTCTGAATTCTGCTTTTTGAGGTTCAACAAATAAAAACCTGATCAGAAAACTGTGTTGTCACGTTTTCAAGTACTACTATCTTAGACTCACATTCTAAGGACAGGCATGCTTCCTTCTTGCTAGGATTGGCATGGGCATTTTTCACCAACAATAGATAAATCTTCATGTGAACCAGGAGCCACTGGAGGACAGAATTCCTACACTTACGTTAGGCCAATTCATTGGTTCCTGTTTTCCTAAGTCTTGTGAGTAGGTATGCAACTCACCACCTTCTCAGAGGTTCTCAACTTGTGGGTCATAACCCTTTTGGGGTTCAAACAACCCTTTCATAGGGGTCTCCTCGGACCAATGGAAAACATTTACACTACAGCTCATAACAATAGCAAATTTACAGTTATGAAGTAGAAACAATATTTTTTATGGTTGGGGTCACCACCACATGTTGCAGCATTAGGAAGATTGAGAACCACTATTTCTAAAAAGTCTAACCTAATGTCTTGTGTGGTGGGGCTTAAGAAATAAGCTTTGAGATAGTGGTATATTTTGTTTTTCTACTCTGAATGGAATGGTCTCTAACTTATATACAGTGCTACTAGTCAGAGTAGAAAGGCACTGTGGGTCTTAGTCTAGGTTGTAACGAAGATGTCATGGCTTGAGCATTGGGTGTTTTATTTCTAGGTGTCAAGCTGGAGAGAGAAAGGCAGTGGTGGGTCCTGGGTCATCTCCCTCCTAGTAGGCACCTCACTGCTTACTCTCTTTTCCCTTACACACTTGATTACTTTGGTCCTTGCTTTCAATGGAAAGTCTGGCTTCCAGTTCCTGTTGAGACCTTTCTGCTTTTTCATGTTGATGACACTGTCTTGCTTTGTAGCCCAGGCTAGACCTGAAATCATTCCTGCTGCCACAGCTCCCCAGGGGCTCAGATGGGAAGAGTCACCACCATGCCCTATGCCACCAACTTTTATGACAAAGTTCAAAATCTAAACTGCCATTGTTGATCAAACTTGAATCTTGTGCTGATTGACCAATGGAATGTCTGCCATTGAATTAGCAAACATTTTCCCCTCATCCCCATAAACATGTTGTTCCTCTTCACTCAGACTCCTAAATCTTGGTATTTTGACTATTTTACCCACATTAATGATGTCAGTATTTAAAAAAAATTTTTTTTAATTGAATTTTGGTACTTTTTCACTAGACAGTTTTGAGAATGAAATTTGATCCAAGTATCCTTTACCAAATACACTTACAAGGGCAGGAGTGATCCTGAACACACATTTAAATGCACCGTTGAGTCGGGAGGGTAAATTTTGGCCTGATTTTTTTTTTTTTTTTAAGAATGAATTTTATTATTTTGTTTTTGAAACTGAATTATGGCTGTAAGAAACAAGGAATTGGCTCTTTTTCTTTTTCTTATTTGAAACAGCAACTCATTATGTAGCCTGTGCTAGCCTCAAACACTGAAAGACTCACTTGCCCCTGCCTCCCCACTGCTGAGATTAAAGGTGTATGTGCCCCGGCCCTAGAAACAAGGAACTAAAGAATTAGTTCCTATGGCTCTTCCAGAATTAAGAAATGTTTTAGGTAGAGCAGATAGCCTTCCAAGATCACAGTGATAAGCTGAACTCTAGTCTTGTCAAAGCTGGGTTCATCTCCATCCTCAGAAAGAGGTCAGCAGAAGCAGAGCACAACAGTCAATGACCGAGTTGAGCTGTCAGCTCCTGCATGCAGCACCAGACATGGCCTTCCTCGTTGTCCCTTCTCATTTAAAGCCATGCAAGTTGTGAAGTGCTTGCCATACAATTCCCAGTGCCTCCATAAAAAGCCACGTGTGGTGCGGGCATACTTGTAATCTTACCTCAGAGGAGTCAGGGACAGATGTATTTCTGAGTCTCCCTGTCCAACCAACTCAAGCTGATCTGCAAGTCTCTGATCCACCAAGAGGTCCTGTTTGAAGATAACATGGTCAGCTCCTGAAGAACACCTAAGGTTGTCTTCTGCCTCCACTTGAATGCATACCCATAATTTTTTTTAAAAATTTAAAAATTGTTATTACCATCCTCTTCTGACAGGTTCAGAAACCTGTGTGTGATCATTTCCTGCCTGTGAAACACAAACTGAAGATTCCTAGGAGTTTCTTAGAATTTACTTTCTTTCTTTAAGACAGTATTGTGTAGGCTGGCCTTGAACTTTTGATCTACTTTTACTTCCCAAGTGCTAGGATTCTAGGTGTGAGCCACCATGCTGATCTTCTAAAGTAATTATTTAGCTAAAACAATTAGCAGGGTTTGGGGGGTTGGTTGCAGGAGTTGGGCTTTTTTGGGGGGGATCAGTTTTTTCTCTTTTACTAGATGTGATTTAAAAAACAAAAGGAAAAAAAACCCGGCAACCACAGAATAAGGTTGAACAAGTGAGTAACGGAGCAGAGAGAGAAAAACCAGTCTGTGCTAATTTTTACCCTCAGGAAACTGTCCTCTTTGGGGACTGTTTCCTGGTCATCTGAAGCGCAACATGTTCTGTATACATCAAGTGAAGTACCATCTTCTGATGGCGTCAGCTACATGCTAATTGCCTCCTCAGGAAGACCCAAAGCTTATGCCTTTTTTAGTGCATCTATACCTACACCTGAGTGCAAGGTTACATATGCACTAAATATACTGAGCAGTCCATTAAAATAAAGAGCAGAGAGACTGGGACCATAGAGTCCAGGTACTTATGACAGGCAGAGCAATACTGTTGTCACTCGCCGTCTGTTCCCCTCTCAAAGGCAAAGATACCTGTTCTTGTTTCTCTACAGTAGTGATAAAACACCCTGTCCAGAAGTGACAGGGAGAGAAGGGCTTATCTCATTTATGGTTCTAGGTTCCGGGCCATCATTTTGAGGAAGTCAAGGCACGAACTGGCCACGTCACGTCCATAACCAAGAGCAAAGAAGAGTAAATGTGTCTCTGCTTGATGCTTATATTTGTTCGCTCTTCAACAGTTCAGGCCCCCACCCATGAAATGGTACCACCCCAAGAGGCTGGATCCTCCTACGTCATTTAACAGTCAAGACAATCCCCACCATAAAATTGCCCATGGCCTACTCGATCAAGGTAATTCCTCAACTGAGGCTCTCTCCTCAACTGTTCACTGTTGTGGCAAACTGACAATCAAAACTAAGCAGCCTCCACCTGTTTGAAAGCTCTTTACACCACTCCTGAAAAGCAAGTGGACCACCCGGGGACACCGGTGTTTCACAGAGATTGAGAGGCCAAGGCCAAGGATGAGTGGGTGAGGCACAGAAGGGGTGTGGTCACAACACCCTTAAGTCACAGCACCAGAAGTATCAGATCAGAAAGAATGAAGCTCTGTGGTCAAATACAGTCAGGTTTCAGCAGTGTGCAGCCACACCTGGTATTTCCTGACACACCAAAGGCCACTCAGAACCTGCCCTGAGAAGGTTCGAAAGCTTCAACTTTTTCTTATTTATTTATTTATTTATTTACCTACCTCTATCCTTCTTTTCTCAAAACTATCATTTATTCTCAGTCTGGTTGAAGTGAGAAAGAAAAATGGATTCTGAACAATTATTCATTAACCATAGCATTCACCTTTATTTGACTTTGAAAAATAAAGCAGAAAGTTCCATCAGACAGGACTGTGCAACGTAAGAATGCAGGCTCCTCCCAAACTTTGCTTTCAGTAACCAAGACTGTGGAGCATTTCCCCGGCTCCAGCACATTAAGCTGGAGAGGGAAGATACAGAATGTCAGAGAGTCACTAAGAATCGCAATTTCACAAGTAAAATCTGCAGGCGTGGTGATTTAGACTACCACATTAATAGTACATCTCATTTGCCAACTGACTCTGTTACGACTAGTGCTCAGTTAGGAGAAGAGTCCCATCACTAACTTTTAAAGGATTTTCTATTATCCTGAAGAATTTTGAGTATTTCACGTAGAGTGCAACTACTAAACATCTAGAGTGTTCGTGGCAGCCCATTAATTGCTTATAAAATAAGTGCAGCCGTGAACAATTGGAGCAGTTTCTAAGTGTGTGTCAATTGTGCTGCACCATCAGATCTGCCTTTACCTGGCTCCACACATCAGAGCTGTCTCGTTAAAATGACTTTCTAAAGAGGTGTCCACTTTCAAACTGCAAAAGAAAAGTCAAAAGTATACCATGAACACTTCGAAAGAGGCTTCTTACCAATTAAATGAAATCAAAAATTAAGGAAAGGTTTCTATTTTATTATCTGGTATATCTTATTATTCTATATATATTCTATTTTATTATATCTGGTATATCTTCCCTTAAAAGAACTTCCATGCTAAGGGCTCTGAGTTACAATATGATTAACATGTATATTTCTTTCTTTTTTTTTTTTTTTAAGATTTATTTATTTTATGTATATGAGTACACTGTAGTTGTCTTCAGACACACCAGAAGAGGGCATCAGACCCCATTACAGATGGTTTTGAGCCACCATGTGGTTGCTGGGAATTGAACTCAGGACCTCTGGAAGAGCAGTCGATGCTCTTAACCACTAAGCCATCTCTCCAGCCCCAACATGTATATTTCTAATTTTTATTTAATCAGTTGTTATTTTATGTGCCTGGGTGTTTTACTTGCATGTATGTATATGTACTGTGTATGTGCCCAGTGCCTGTAGTACCTGGATCCCCTGGAATTGGAGTTATAGATGGTTGTGAGCTACCAATGGGGGTGTGCTGAGAACCAAACTTCGTTACTCTGCAAGAGTAGCAAGATCTGTGAACCACTGAGCAATCTCTCCAGCGCCATATGTATATTTCTATACTATAAAGAGAAGTCTTTTGCTTTGTTTTTTGAGACAGAGTTTCTCTGTGTAACAGCTCTGACAGTTATGGCCAGGCTGGGCCTGCAACTCACAGAGATTCACCTGTCTTTGCCTACCAAGTGCTGGATCAGAGGCACGTGCCACCACCGCCTGGCAGGAGCATTTAGTTAGGAATTGGCTCTACATTAATTCAACTATCAATGGTGTGCTTTAGAAGAAAAGTGCCATAAAATTTAAATTCTAGTTAGCTTCATGAGTGACTACTGAGTACCAGGAAACTTTTTCCATAAATTCGGAAGTGAAAACTTTTTAGAAAACAATGGGTCCTATGGGCTGGTACTCTGCTCAAGGCCCCAGGTTCAATTCCTCGGCCCTACAAATAAAAGTGATAATTATGAGGCCTGGAAAAAAGAGATGTGAGAAGTGAGAAGCCCAGCTGTTTGATTCTCAGGACCTCTCTCCATTTAGGAAATGAGGTTCCTGTCGAGAGTGTGGAGAGGATGACCCTAGAAGTGCGACCTAAAAAGAGCTTAGCTGGTCCTTCTACTGGGGGCTGGAGAGATTGCTCAGTGGTTAAAGCACTGGCTGTTCTTCCAGAGGTCCTGAGCTCAATTCCCAGCAACCACATGGTGGCTCAACCATCTGTAATAGGATCTGACACCCTTTTCTGGTGTGTCTGAAGACAGTGACAGTGTGCTCACATACATAAAATAAATAGATCTTTAAAAGGAACTACTGTCCATGACCTTGATGAGAAACGGCAGCTGCCATTTCATCTGACAATCGCACTGCATATCACCTTCATCATAAATGGAGGTGATAGGACTAAATCTTCTCTTAAAAGAGCATTGGTGTGGACATCTCCTTGAGGATGGTGTCTGTGTGTGTGTGTGTGTCTGTGTGTGTGTGTGTTGTATCACTTTTGCTTAGAGGACATTTAGCCATTAGAAATCAAAATGAGGCAGACTGCTGAAGGCCCCTAAAGCCTGTCCTTAGCAACCTTCACTCCTATACCCAGTCAACCTGTCAGACCTAACTGCTCATGCACTCCACCAAGAGCTCTTAAGAGACTAAACAGAGACCCTACCATCCTAATCATTGCAGACAATCCCACTGCCTGGGCTCTATTCTGTTCTGGCCCAGGGTAACAAGTCCCTTGCTTTCACAAATGTAGGTGTAACTTACAGCACTGCTTAGACTTCTCCACATCAGCTCTGGCAGCTGAGGAGAGCAAGAAAAGGGAAAGCAAAACTATACATGGCTTGAAAATCATGTTTCAGAGCTGGAGAGATGGCTCGGCAGTTAAGAGCACTGACTGCTCTTTCAGAGGTCCTGAGTTCAATTCCACATGGAATTGAGCCACACAGTGGCTCACAACCATCTGTAATGGAATCTGATGCCCTCTTCTGGTGTGTCTGAAGACAGCGACAGTGTATTCACATATAATAAATAAACAAATATTTAAAAAAAAAAAAAAAAAGAAAGAAAGAAAGAAAGAAAGAAAGAAAGAAAGAAGAAGAAAGAAAATAATGTTTCAAAATTGTGTTGTAATGTCCGTGACTCACAGCAGTGATCAGCACCTTAAGGTATCCCTAAAGGTATAATAATGGCATTATGTCTCAGTGACAACATTTATTGCCAATTTCCTAAACAAGTAAAATGCTTAACTACATTCTAAATACTTATCCTTATACCCACAGGTAACTATAGCTCTTGCCCGTCATCAAAGGAGCTTCTTTTGCAGCAGACAGAAACCATGACAGGAAGTCACAGCTAGTTAAAAATGTAAAACAACTGACTCTAAGGTACAACCCCACTCCCAACCCATCTACAATACAGTTCTCTACACCTAAGGCTCAGGGAACATCACAGAAGATGACTACAAAAATTGCTCTAACCAGGGGAACAGAAAGTGAGCTGCGAGGTCATGTCCTACACCCATGAAATCTCAGCAATATGGCGGTCTAAGCAAGACCTAAACAATGACACCAGTCGACACGCCAACGTGATTGGAGGAATCACCCCTAGATGTGTTATAGGCAATTACAAACTGCTGAGTCAGGGAAAATCAATCTTCCCCAGAGATGAACCCCAAATAAATGATTATCTAATCCCAAGTGGTCAGCCACCAAAAATATCCAGATAAGCAGCATCAAATGGACTTTTATATTTAGATACACACACACAATGTAACTGTGTGACCATGAAAGGTAGCTTGGTCCCCGGTTGAACTAAGGCTTGAAGCCCCAGAAACCCTGAAGGGATGGTAGGCACTTCGCCTGTTCCAGGGCACCAGGCCCCTGTCACTAGCCACAGCCCCCATAGATCTGTAGCCATCAGTCACATAAGGGAACGCCACAAGCCCCTCCACTTGTAGAAGATGTGACCTGTGGCTCAAGGCAGGTCTCCATTTTATTGAGGTACCTAGACGCCTGGAGAGCTTAGCCAAAAAGCCTTCCTTCCCAGACATTCCTCCCTGCAAAAGGTATTTAACCTCAGGCCCATCCTGAGAAGTGGGGTATGGTTTTACTCACCCACTTTCTGCCATGACAATAAATGCCTTAAAACCATGGACTGTCTCTTTTCATGATCGTGGGGAGCATAGAGAAGGCCTTCGACTATAGAGCCGCTGCTGTCTAATCTCCCATAGAAGGCCTCTCTGTGCTCCCAGCCACTACCAAGCCTGCCGCCACTGTCAAGCCAAGAACTCCCCCACCCTGCGGGACCAGCCGGAGCTCTCCCTTTCCTCCCCCACCCCCGCCCCCTGCCCAGGGCCAGATCCAACCTGCAGGCCCCAGGACCCTGGAGCCAGCTCCGACTGTCCCGCACCTCAGACTGAGATTCCCACCCTCGGAATTGTGTCCCGGGTCTGCCCGGCAACAGCATGGGGTAAGTGTGATCAACTTCTGTTCTGCCTTGCCAAGTGGCCAAGCCCTGCGGTAGAGTAGACTCAGGACCCATAACCCTACATGTAACAATAATAATTAAAAACATAAGAGGCAATGAATTTGAAAAGGAGGGAAACATGAGAGGAGTTAGAAGGCAAAGAGGAAGGGAGAAGTGATGTAATGATATTTTAATTAAATAAACGAATACTTTTTAAAGTTTCTGGCTTTTTCTTTAAAAATCCAAATAAGTTTACCATCCTACTCAATAATGTTTAATATAAAACTGTTAGTTTAAGGAAACTAGCAGTTAATTTGAATGATACTCTAGGAAGATGCCCATGATTAGTCTGTAGCTTCACACAACCCCTGGCTTTAGAGGCCGGGCTGTACAGGGTCCCTGTAGCACAGCCCAAACCGGAAAAGCATGAAGGCTTAGACAGCTACGCTTAGATCTGAGCTCGATGAGTATCCCTCCTCTTCCCACAGATCCTTACTTTAGAAAGTAATGAGGAGAGAAAACCCAGGTGTGTCAGCTACACATTTCTGTGTTGTGCATGCATATGTGTACACGTGTGCATGCCACCATACCTGTGTCCAGAAGGGGAGCAGAAAATGATGTAGTCAGATATCTCCCCTATTGTGTCTCCATTTTTTATTTATTTATATTATTTTTGAGGCAAGGTCTTTTACCAAGCCTGGAAACACCTTTTAGACAGGCTAACTAGTGAACCCCACAATCTACATCTCCTCCCTATCCACAAGTCAGGCAGTGTGCTGCCGTGACTAACTTTTCTGTGAAGATGGGGTATCCAAACTTAGGGTCCTCAAAGCTTGTAGAGGAAACACACTAAGCACTGAGCCATTTCCCCAGCCCTCAAAGTTACACGACTCAAAACAATGTTTCCTAGTATTAGTTTTTAAGTAATACAGATTAGCTTCATCTCAATTAGGCAATGCAATGAGTTGTAACAAGATGTCTTTTCTCACTGCCTACATTTGCTCCCTGTCTCACGATTTATTTATATATTTATTTAGAAATAGAGTCTCATGCAGCTTGGGCTGCTCTCAAACTTGCTAGGTAGCTAAGAGGACCTCCAGGCGCTCCAGCCCCAGGTCCTCCAGCTCAGCCTTCCTAGTGCTGGGATTACAGATGTGTGCCACTGCACCTGACTTATGCAATTTATTTTTAGCTATGTTGATTAATAATCATAATAAGGAAAACCTACCCCAAGCGCCTGGTTTATTACCTCATCTTTTCTCTTCCAGTTATAATCTTTTTTGGTCGTTCGAGGATCAGTGTTGACTGGGGTGAAAAGGGAAAAAAAGAAAAGGAATATTTGAGTAAAGGCGGCAGGAGGTTTGGAATACCAGTCTGTGCTCTCCATGTTACTCTTCTCTTCTCCTTCCCCTTTCCAAACAGACTCTTCACTTTCTTCTCTTGGAGTTTTGTAAATAAGCCCCTAAAGGTCTACCATATGGGCTGGCAAGCAAGTCCTACAAAGCAGGCTGTATCCAGGCAAGAGGGTACAGTGTAGACTACGAAGCAGGGTACCCACTTCCACTACACAGGTCGGTTGATATCTCACCAATTGTTGCCACCTATGAGAATGAGAGCTGCATGCTGCCAGACTATCTCACTTTTCTATATTTTTTTTCCCATGGCAACTTATTGAAATTTTTCCAAAGCAAAATATGCATCAGGATTCAAACTCAAGGAGCTGGTCTTACCATTTGTGAGTTTTGTCTGAAGCCCACCATAGAATAATAATGCTTCCTTTGGTCTAGTATCTTGCCAGGGGGCCTGATGAAAGACATGTCTCCTCTCAAACTATCAGCTCATTAAGAATTGCATGGTTGGGGCTGGAGAGATAGCTCAGTATTCAAGAGCACTGGTTGTTCTTCCAGAGGTCCTGAGTTCAATTCCCAGCAACCACGTGGTCACTCAGAACCATCTATAATGGGATCTAATGCCCTCTTCTATCATGCAGGTACACAGTAAGACAGAACACTCATATGTAAATAAAACAAAAAAATACGTAAAAAAAAAAAAAAAAAGAATTGCATGGTTTCATACACCATAACACTCAAGCCAACTCAGTCCTCAAGCTGGGACAGGTGGGATGGTGTTGTGATTGAACCTCACAGCCTTCCTACCTACTGTTCTCTGTATAATCAGTGCTCGGCAGCATGATTGAGAATTGCATCTATTGATTGCAAAACTTAGTGACCTTCGAAGTGTAACTATGCCAGCCACTGTACTTGTGCCTGTGGCTACAGTTTGTAATACTCGAACAGGGTGGGTCAGGGTCCATATTCCCTTTAGTTACCAGGGACAGACCAGCTTCCCACCTCTGTCTGACCCCACAGTGGGAGTCTCCCTCTCCCCACGTCAACAGCACTCCAATATCACATTGTGGCTCAGTTTACCAGGACTTGTTGTCAGCTATCAAGAGTATTGGAGGGAGGAGGGACAGTGGAGAGGCAAGAGCCATGTGGATTTTAGAGTCTGGACTTTAGTCTTTGATAGGTGATCCAACCCCCCCCCCCAAAAGCAAAGTGACATCCAGTGTGGGCCCCAGAGTGGGGACCACCTCCAATCTCCTTCCAGAATGAAAAGAAATTTGCATTTGTTGAAATGCTTCGCAGTAGTTTTCTCACCACTATCTATCTATCATCCCTTACCCATGACATGGGAGGTCTCATCGTTTTTGACAGGCTCAGATGTCGGAATTATGAGAAACTTGCTTACATCTGAAATTCCCTGGATCTACAGGCATAAGAAATAAAAATTGGTCAAAAGCGGACATCTGATCCCTAAGTGGCTGCTTCCCAATCTTCTTTGTAAAGGCTGCAAGTAACAAACTGAAACGCAGCGCTAAGTCTCCTAACCTGCGTGCGTGCGTGCGTGCGTGCGTGCGTGCGTGCGTGCGTGCGTGTCTGCCTGTCTGTTTTCTTGTGTTCTGAGGCAGGGACTCATGACTTAGTCCAGGCTGGCCTCTGACTTGCCAACATCTCTCCCTGACAAACTGCTGGAACTCCGGCACTCACCACACAAATCCCGTCAGGCCCTGCCTTTTTACTTTAAAATCCCCTTTCATGTTGCTTCAAAGAAATCTTAGGCCAGAAAATTATCTTTTGCATGTTTATGGAAGCCAAAGCAAAAACTTCTACTCCTTATATACAACTGGACTAGAATACCCCCATTTGGAAAGAAGGGAATGGCTAGCAAGCCATGGATCACTCTTACACCTATACTGAAGATCAACTACTCAAGACCAGCCTTCCAACTGGCCTCCCAGGATGCAAGGAACAGAAGAATAGTGATTAAGCTAGCATCTCTAATATGAATTGCTTCATTTGGTCCTCATATTAGCCTAACAACAGGGCTGCTGCCAACATCCTCTTTGCATTAAGTAGCAAACTAAAGGTCAGAACAGCTAAGCTGCTTGCTTGATTCCTGCATCCAGTAGCTGCCAGGCAGCTGTTACATCCAGACTCCAAATTTAAATTTAATACACAATTAGCTCTTATCGCCTGAGCTTTAAAATTGCTTATGGAACACCATGCAAAGCAAATGGGCTCTTTGGAAGTTATGCTCCTTACCTGCTCACAAGACTTAGGAATGATGCAGGGTGCGACATGTGTTTCTTCTGTTTTGCTATTGATCACATTGCCGTACACAAGAATAATGAGTGTCATGGTCTCGTGATTAAGAGTCATTTCATTATAGCTTGACAGAGTCTCCACATAGGCGTGATTGAACATCACACACTTCTGAAACTTTAAATCCTACAAGGAAATTACACTGTTTGTACAAGTCTAACAAATAGATACACTATATCAAGAAGGAACAGGTTGCATTGATCTGGGTTACTTGAGGATATCAGATTGCACATAGATCCAGGAATGGACAGAACTTAGTTTAGCCTGGCTTCTGCAAATGACTTTGAATTGGTTGACCTGCCTGATGAGCTTCACCACGTAATCCATGTGATCAGTTATGTGCTATTGGATTTCTAGGCTGAACCAGGCTTAAGACTCATAGGTTTCTCCTGGCAGTAAGTAGATGTCCCACGTGACAACTGAATAAGCAATAATGACAAAAGGCACAAAGCAGAGCAATCAAGGCACTTCATCTGGGCCATATACGATGATGGCTCTGAATCATAGACTTTGGAACTGAACAGAAGCTGTGTGGGTAGAATTGAGTCCCCTCTCCTAAAGGTCTTACTTGATGTTCTGACCTTCAGCATCTCAGAATATGACTTTGTTTGGACGTAGAGCTATGGAGATGCAGTTGGTGATAAGGCTATGTGGGAGTGGGAGAAATTTGTAGACAAACTTGGATACAGGGAGGGCACTCTGTAAAGGTAAAAGTATCCAGGTACAACCCAAGGAGAAAAGCCTAGAGCAGATGTTCCCTTTTGGCAGGAGCCAGCATCGCTTTCAGGGCAGCATCTCTTTCAGGCAGTTGCCTGTCACTGGCAACTGTGATTATTGGGGGGCGGGGTCAGTGCAGTGGAGACACCAACAAACATAAGAAAATTAGCAAACATTTTATCTAATATTTTGCAACAAGGGGGTGGAAACTAAAAGTGATATTTAGATTTGAAAATGCAATGCATATTGATTGACATAGAGGAGGATGAACGAGAATAGTATCTAATGCATGTCTGGGGTGCTAAAAATTACATACTTATTATCTCTTTTATGGAACTATCAGAAGGAAATAATTCCTAAAATCTTCTCACTATTGCTCTATACTTCTGTTGCTGCTGCTGTTGTTATTGTTAGTATTTTAAAACAAATCCTACTTTCCTCTCATTTCAGTTTTTCACACCTAAAAATATTTGTGCTTGTTTTATTTCTTGTTTTGTTGGAAAACAGAATCTCAGTCTGTAATTGGGGTTAGCCTGTTGCTCTCTGCCCTCTTGCCTATTTCCCCACCCTCTGTTGAAAATGAGGTTTTTAAAGCATTGCTTACTAACCATGATGTCATTAAGTACCTAATGAATAATTATGAACTCCTTGGTAGCATCTAATAGTCAGACCACAGTCAAGTTTCTCAAGTTGTATAAAATATGATTTAAGACCCAAAGTGTTACACTCATTGATCTGTAACAATCTTTCCTCCCCCCTTTAAAGTCATTTGATTATTGGGAAAAAAGATGAAATGAGTTTATTGCTAGCCAAAATAAATTAGATTCTGAACTTATCCGGTGGGGTAGGATCTAATAGATATTCCCTGAGGAGAAAGACTGAGGTAATGGTTAGTATTATCAACTGGAAAGAACCTAGGGAGGTGGCCCTCTGGGCATGCCTGTGAGGGATTGTCTTGATTATGTTAATTAATGTAATCTCTATTAACTAGTTAATCCTCATTGTGGGCAGGGGATCCCAAACCAGCACTGAGTAGAGAAGGGAGACTGATCTGCGGTTCATTCCTCTCTGTAAACTGCCTGTGGCTGTCATGTGTCTGACTGCTTCAAGTTCCTGCTGCCTCAACTCCTCTGCCACAATGAGCCATGAGCTAACCATTAAGTTGCTTATGTCGAGTGTTTTATCTCAGCAATAGCAAAATTAAGTGGATTGTATATAAACATTATTGCCCTTAACATTTTATTTCTGATCATTCTCATTTGCATCATGACTTGTGAATCAAAGCATGATTATAAAGGACAGTTGCCCTGCTGTCAGAAAGTCTAACACCTTGGCCTTAACTTTCTTCTCCAGAGGCTCATTCTACACTAGCAATTGTCTTACTCCTCATGGAGAGACAATATAAAAGGCGATGAATCCTAGTCTCCTTACTCCAAAATTTTCCCGAGCGTTAGTATTGTCATATTGTAAATGAAACCAGGCTTGGAGGACATACTCTTTTTAACCCAAGGTTTATAGTTAACCAGTGAAAATTGTTAGACTTTGGGTCTGTCACATCTTCAGCTTCTGAGTCAAGGAAGGGGTGAGTATAAATACCAAGTGACATACAAATACAAGACTTCAGATGTTGGTCTGGGAACAGACTTGAACCACTACACTACTCTTTGAAGGAAAAGTTCATAAACAGGACTTAGTCATCTCAGCAAAATTTTTGAAAGAACTAAGAGATGTATGTTTATGGCTGTTCATTAACTTATACTTTTTTTTAAGTCATCAATGTGTTGATTAACTTCTAATTATTGGTATGCTTTGCTTTGGAGGATCTTCCTATTTAATATTTTCTAATTTGGTTTTTTTAAAAAGGATCTTTCAGGTAGACTGGAAAAATTAACTGTGACAAGACTGTTAATGGCATAGGGATTCAGGAAGCGACTGTAGTTAAAATTCTAATAGTTAAAACTCATTTAATAGAGTTGACACCTCCTGTGGATTTGGATATGCTTAGCTCAGGAGGCAGTACTATTAGGAGGTGTGGCCTTGTTGGAGGAAGTGTGCCACTGTGGGCGTGGCTTTAAGACCCTTTTCCTAGCTGCCTGGACGTCAGTCTTCTGTTTGCCTTTGGAATAAGATGTAGAATTCTCAGCTCTTCCAGTGTCATCCCTGGATGCTTGCCGTGCTCCTGCCTTGATGATAATGCACTGGACCTCTGAACTTGTAAGCCAGCCCCAATTAAATGTTGTCCTTAATAAGAGTTGCCTTGGTCATGATGTCTGCTCACAGCAGTAAAACCCAAACTAAGGCACCACCCAAAAATATGGGGTCTACTGTATCAAAAATTTGATAGATAGCAATTCATTTATATTCTCTTCATATAACTTACCTCACCAGCAATACTTGATTCAAAATATTGATTTGCAATACTAAGAGCAAGCTTGAGCCACATTTTATATTCTAGAGATGGCCAGAAGACATCAAAACCTTCATATAAATCCTCCAAGGAGATGAAGAAGGCCTGAAATAACAAGGTGCCAGGCTATGATGCTCTAGTGCTAATATAATACTCTAATATTTAAAAGAATTGTCATTATGGAAAAATTATATAAGAGGGTAAAATCTACAGTCCAGTGAAAGCTATAAACTTTACAAAGTAGCCCCAAAGGGACTATATATACGGCACAGCGATTAGAGCACTGGCTTTTCTTCAGAGGACCCAGGTTTGGTTCCCAATACCCATATCAGGTGGCTCACAATCATCTGTAACCCCAGCTCTTAGGGAATCGAATGCCTCTGGCCTCTCCTGGCATAACTACCTACATGCACACATACATACATGCACACATACATGCACATATGCATGCATGCACACACACCTACACATAATTAAAATTTTTAAAAAGCCTTTAAAAAAAAACACGCAGGCCATTTATCACTCAACAGTTATGTGGAAGTTTTGGCTCACAAGCCTGAGATTCAGGAACTGAGCCCTCACACTAAAAAAAAAAAAAGAAAGAAAGAAAGAAAGGGAGTTTTAACACAAGTGAGTATTCTTACAGAACACTTGTTTTCAGAATGGTGACCATTTCAAACAGAGTAGCACCATAAACATTTTTCTAATCTTCATAATATCAAAGGACAGGCATCCTCTCTACTTAATAAGAAAACCAACGCTCAAGTGGATTAAATAGCTCATCCACAAGCAGGATGCAGCAGAGCTCAGCAGAGCCTCAAATGTGAGACATTAAACCTCTCTTCGCTACACTGTTCTATACTGCTAACATCAGATCATCTGGTGACCAAATAGAATATCAAAACCCAAACCCAAGAAAAGACACTGGCTTTCCTTAGTAAGGATTAACTGACAACCTACAACACAGCTATTCCGTACCTGCAGCGTGGTTTCACAGATGGCCGTATATTCAATTTCACGCTTAAGCAGACAGCTTAGCTCACCAAGTATATCCCCACTGGTACAGTACTCTGTATACATAGTCTTGTACTGTCTGTCATTTCTCTGGCTTGCATCTATCCCAAAGGTAGGAGAGGAGCTATGTAGCTGTTGAGGGAAAATTAGTAAAAGATCTGAAATACTCATTTAAAATTTGGCGGACAAATATATTCTTTTCCCTAGGATAAAGCTTTGTCACATAAGAGTATCAGCTGGAAATTAGGAATTGATCAGTGTATAGGCCAAACTGACCACTATAGTCAGCTGTTGAAGTACTGGTATGTAGAGACAGAGGATTCTTGCCCCATCCCACTACTGAATTCATATTCCCTTTCTCAGTCCTCCCTTCCCCCCCTCACCCTTTAAATAGATCAACTGCCAAGTTGTATTTTGATCTTCATCCAACTTGACCTCTGTGAGGCTCTGAGTTGCAGCCAAGCCCTTTGCCTGAACTCTCACTTAGGTAAATGAGTCCAGATACTTACTGGTTCTCATGTCTGAACATCTTCAAACCACAGAATTCCTCTGCTTTGTTGTGAAGAGTAACAACTCTGAGAGCGCTTTGTAAAATGGGAAGCAAAGCACGGTCAAGTGTGAAGTGTGACATTCTGTCTCAGCTGTCACACTTAACTCTGCACAAACAGTTTTATGTGGGAAAGACTCACAATTCCAAACTTTTCAGCTCCAACACTTAACCCTACATCACAACTATATATTCAAAATGCATTAAAAATAATTTTAGAAACCAGTTGTTCTTACACTCGCCATTCCTGAGATAATTAAGAAGATTCCTTGTGGCATTTCACCTTCTCTACAAATGATATCCCCATAGTCAAAGTAGGTGAGTCTGGTTCTTTCCTGAATGAAAAAATAAAATAAAACAGGGGGAGAGAGTTAAACCCTAAAATGTCATAGACCTTTTGTCTAAACAGAAATAGGATTTTTTAAAATTAAAAATACTTTTCAAGTCTCATAAACATAGAAAACATATTCTTAGGTTGTTAGTTATCGTATATAGACATAATACATCAACTTTGAGAAATAAAAGTACAAGCAAACAAGCAAAAACTTTTAATTAGTACTTGCACAACTTTTATAAATGGTTTGGGGATGACTGAGCAAATGAACAACTAAGAAAGTGTTTAGCTCTGTCTGGGGCTTGGGCACTGAAAGCAACCTCAATTCTTCAGAACACTTTCTCTTTCTTTAAGTTAGGTTTCTGATGTCTTCAACCCCCGCCCCTCCAAAGGCTGAATTTAACTAAATTTCTGGTTTCGATGTGTTTTTTTTAGTCATTGGTTGGGGCAGGAGGAAGTGTTTACAACTTCAAGCCTGAGCCAGAACAGAAGAAATTATTACCTTGAAGAACTCAATGAGAACGTCTTTATTTTCCATCCAGATGATGTTGGGAAGGTATTTGTCAGGGTGGGAGGTGGGATCGCCATTGGAAAGCTATTCAAGGCTTTGATTTTTGTAAGAAGTACCTAAAAATGAACATTCAAAATTATGAACAAAAAATGAACAATCACAAAATCATGGTGATTGTCTCTGTGATAGGACATGGACTTGAAGCCAAAACCAAGGAAATCTAAATGAATTTCCGTTGTGACTCAGTTTCTCAGTATTGTATTTTTGTCCCTATTGTCTTCTTCCTGTTTTCACTTATTAACTCAGTTCAAATTTGTCATCTTTATAATTAAAGTATGACATCCTACCCTGTCTTACACACACACACACACACACACACACACACACACACACACACACACACAATTGGTCCCCTCCCTTTACTATGTTACTGTCTCTATGGATACCCCAGCCAGGGAACTAGGCAGTACAAACTCCACAGTAGATAAAGAAGCAGAAAAATAAATAAACACATCTACCGAGTCCAGAAAACAAGCCAGAGGAGGATTTCACAGACTCGATCCTGATAAGAACTAAGGAATCAGAAAAACTTTCTAGATCTTTCTTTAAGTCCCTTCTAAAGGTCTGACCACACACCCAGTGAGTCCCTTCTGAGTCCTTTTCATTAAACTGCCAAGCTGATTTCTTCACTGAACTTTGCTGCAGCTGGTTTCTGTCACTTGCAGTCAGGTTGTTCTAACTGCTGGGGCATGCCAGGAAGCACTGGCTTTGATGGCCACAGGCATTAAAAACGCTGCAAGGAATCACACGCGTAGCACCTGTGACTACACGTGTTCCTCGGCTTTTCTCGTTACATCCTAGGGCATCTGAGCTGACAGACCCAAACAAGATGGGAACTGCATCATTACCTTGTTCATCTCAATGCCCTCATGCTTGTCAATGATGCCTCTTGACCAAAGAAAGGTGAGGTTTTTCAGGGCTTTGGCAATCACATTGCGGATTGTCTGCTTTGTCTTCAGAGCTATGACGACATCACGGCCTTCATGCTCTATGAGTCCTGAGAAAAATCAAACTTGATGAGCAACCTATGCCACGATAATAACTAATATTGCATTAGGATATCCAAAGTATTTGTAGAATAGCTGTTTGTTCTAGCTTCACAGAGAACGCATGAGACTGGTAGGATGAATTTTAATCCCCATTACATGGATAAGAAAATAAAGAACTAACTTCCCCTTCAGTTAACCCACTCTGCCTTATCCCCATGGCGTCTCTGACTATGTCTACACCAAAACTCATTTCTCTAGAGAATAAGTTTGATGTCTCTGCCTCATCCTCTATATATCTTTTGTTGGTTGGATGACAAAAAGGCTTTCATTCGAAAGACTTAGATGGATGGGTCTTGTGAGATCAAGTAGAATACTCATTCCCCTTAAATAAATACAGGAAGTCAGGAATTAGACTCACACTGTCATCTTTACACTGAGCACAACGTCTGATGTATATATGGAAGGTGCTTAAACTTTTTGTTTTCATTAAAATGAATTGATCAGTTAAATAAAACATAGCTGTGATCTAGAGAATAGGTCTTAGTACCAGTCTACCAGCGATAGAGATCTGACGGCCACTTCTTAAATCATGTGACCTCAGGCAAGATAACCACGTGAAGTACCAGTTTCAAACACGGTAATAAAGACCGTGGAAGAATAGAATAAGACACATAAGTAGTGATTATAAGATTAAATGAGGATATATAAATATATCACTCTCTAGCTCCTGCTGACATTCCCATTCTGTAACCACTCACACGAGCCATATGGAAACAGACACTCCATTAATCAGGACAAAATTGAGGAGACTTCATAATATTCCATATCATCTAAGACATAGCATCATGCTACACAGGCCCTAGGGCCCTGCACTTTAACAGCAAAGAAATAAAAACCTTCTGCTAAATGGTAACAATGAGTTTTCAGTTTCCCAAGACAGCACCATAATCTTTTGGTTTATCCTATCTAAGCACAGACAGCCGTTAGACTGTGTTCTTTCTACTGTGATCTGGAAAGCGTGTCACCGTAAGTCCATATGGCATCTTACAATATGACTGTGACTTGAAAGTGTTATCTCTTTCCTAGTGACTTCCATTTATTAATGGTGTCCCTTAGGCCAGAGCCATGACCCGGTGCTCTAATGCCCACTGAAATGGTCATGTGAGGAAAGCACACCCAAGATGCTCAGCATAAAATCCTTGAGCTCCTATTATCTCCTCAAGTAAAGCAAACTGAACATAGATGCTCAAACAAAAGTAGTGTTTCCTGCAATCCTACACTCTGGGACGGTCTTACCAAAGAGGGAAGGGATAGAGTGGCATGGAGTCCCTACTTTCTGGAGTCTGCCGGATAAAAAATGAGGCAGAACAACTTCTTGTCAAAGGTAACAACTTTCATGCGCCCTGTCCTAAAAACCTTGACTCTGACCTGGTCATCTAAACCCATACACACCCCTGCTTCCAGCCTGACCTTGCTATCTTAACAGGCAACCCTGTGTCGAGCCTTCCCTACACTGCCACAGCCACTGACGTGATCCCTCCCCCCCCCCCCGCCCCCTACGTTCTGCAGTGATATCCCTTGGTTCCCTCAGACACTCCATCAGAATGCCCATTTTGTTTTTGAAGAATCTGCATCTACCCAATACTGCTGTTCCATCTTTGGACCTTACGTCTGGCCAGTAAATAAGGAATGAATGAGAATGTGAAGCAGACTTCACAGCCTAGAATGCCCTTTGTGAAGCTCCAAGCTGAGTGAAGAGCCTGTGGTGAGAGTAGGTCATCCCTAGAGCAGCAGAGCCCTGAGGAATATCCGTGACAGGTGTTGCCTCTCAGTGCAGATGTCTCAATTACGAAAGAACAAATGCTCACTGCAGAGAGCTGGAGAACTTAAATCATAGAGTATGTACACACATGTGAAGGAAAGAATACCCATGTGTGCTTGGGTTCTCCAGATATTTCTATGGATTTAGGAGACTTTTTTCTTCCCAGATCTTTTCCCTCTGCGGTGTTTGCCTGTCAGTGTCACATGCTGAAGCTCGAATTCACAGTGACCATATTTAGAGAAAGGGCCTTTACAGAGGTGATGGGCTTAAATGCTGTCGTAAGCACTGGCCCCCACCTTGTGAGGATGGCCCTCACTAGAGAAATTGGCACTGGAGTCCCTCTGTGTGTTCAGGAAAGGTCAGATGGGGGTCACAGTAATAAAGCAGCCATGTATGCCCAGCAAGAAGCCAGTCTTCACCAGAAACCAACCTTGACAGCACCATCATCTAGGATTCTGGCTGTCAGAACCACAAAAAAACAAAACCAAACAATTATGCAAAAACAAAACAGGAAACCAAATGCTCTAATCACTTACCTAGTTCTCTAATAGCCTCTCGTTTGTTCTTTTCTAAAATGTCATATAATTTCTGTAAGAAATTAAGAAATGGTTCTCGTTACACCAAGTACAATCCTTGCTTTGTTGCCTGATTAAAAGTTAAAGAAGCAAGAATACAGAGGAATTCTCACTTAGTGTGATTTAGGGGAGCATTTGTCTTCTGGGAGTTCCAGTACAACTCCCCTGGGACTCAAATTGCATTGTGCTGCATGGCTGATATTTTGCATAAGTGCCATGTTTCACTGTGACTCTTATTGGTTAGAAAGAAAAAAAGAAAGAAGGAAGGAAGGAAGGAAGGAAAAGTACTTGGCACCCCACTGTGTGCCACTGAGAACTCTCATGGGCAGACACCAATTTGAAACTGTGTAGTTCAGAGGGAAGAGCTGTTTGGAGATCAATTCTGCAGAGAACACAGAAACAAGTGACATGTTGTGAGCATGCCCTCTAACGAGTTCGTTCTCCCCGAAGGTCACTCCTTAAATAGTCGAAGAAGTAACTCCACATAGGGGCAAACCAATCGTGTAGTTGCTTTTCTTCAGTCACACAACAGATACTGTGGGATGCCCACTGTCCCAGGCACTTCCTCATAAAGCTCACTCTGACTTTGAGTCTTTCTGGTGCATATTCTTAACCCTGCCAACAACTCTGAGGCAGCACTGAACATTTCCCTGGGTTGGCACATACAGGTACTTGCAAGATAAGTCAGATACTACATGCCACAGGTCTACTTAGGGAGAGCAACTGGTCTGCTGTCTGAAGCTTAAGCAAATTTGGGAGTTTTCTTCTTCTTCTTCTCCTTCTTCTTCTCCTTCTTCTTCTTCTTCTTCTTCTTCTTCTTCTTCTTCTTCTTCTTCTTCTTCTTCTTCTTCTTCTTCTTCTTGTCCTCCTCCTCCTCCTCCTCCTCCTCCCCCTTCTCTGTTTGTTTGGGCTTTTTAAATTACATGTAGTGGGGCCCTAGCTTTGAATATGCAAATGATATGCATTTTTATGAAACAGTTCAATATCAATAATCATCACTGGACGTCTTCTGGCACTAGCAGACTCACAGCTAGCCCTTTTTTGCATTGTGCTACTTTCATGCAGAACTGGATTTATATTCACATGGAGACTCTGGTCAACAGTCACTCCTGTCTGTTGCTAGGAAGGCAATGTCTGTTACTTCTCTGCAGGTAAACGGCCATTGGGCCAGTTCCAGAAGCACCAAGTCACTTCTGAAGAAGCACCCATCTAATGCGTATCTCAGAAAGCCATTCGAGTCCTTACTGAAATCCTCTGCTTCTTGATTCTTATCTTCTCTAATGTGTAGGGGTGTTTTGTCTGAGTGTATGTCTGTACACATGCACACTTGGTGCCTATGAGGACTAGATGGAGAGGGCACCCAATCCCCTGGAACTGCAGTTACAGACAGTTGTGAATGGCCATGTGGGTGCTAAGACTTGAACCTGGATCCTCTGAAAGAACAGCCAGTGCTCTTAACCACTGGCTCATCTCTCAAGCTCCATAGAGTCGTGCCCCACCATTTAAAGTGCCATTGAAGGTTTGTTTTGTACCTACTACTAAGTCACTGCTTCCAGATCCCTCTGTCCTCTCCTAAATGTCTCTAACTGTTCTTAGCTCCCTCTCCAGGCCCTGTTTGTCTTCTTCTAAAGTCTTCTCTCCTATGAACTTCTCTATGTTCTCTGTTTTATTTGGTTTTGTTTTGGCAGGGCTGTGGTGGAGGAGAAACAGGGTCTTATCATGTAGCCTTGGCTGGCCCGAAGCTCACTATGTAATCCAGCATAGCCTACAAAAACTTCAACCTTCCATTTGTTGACATTTCAGTCATGAACTACAACACTGGCTTCTCTATTGTCTTTCTAAACTAGATCAGCCCAGCCTTTCAGTATCTGCTTTAATTTAATTCTCCGTTTGTGATGATAAATCATCAGAATGCAATTCTGTTGCATATTGATGTTGATCCCATAAAGAACATAGGTAACTTCATAATCTCTTTCCTGGTCACAGGTCTGAGGCCACTAACAGTCACCATCTCAAGGCACCACAAGCAGAAGACACAGCCTCCAACCCTCTAGCTACCCAGAGTCCATCGAAATTGCTGTATTAGGGATTTAATGCTTAAGATTTAAATTTGTCATTGTATCTAAATCAGGAGTTTTATTTGAGCTGAGAAAGTGCCTTTCGACTTTTACACCATTTAGTCTAGACCTTGATTTACACAGAAATCAAGAAGTATTGGGGTGAGAGGGAGAAAAAAAGAATGAAAGATAAGAAACAAACGCAACATGTATGTAAGGGGACTTCAAGAAAGCAGAATTCATATAGAAAACAGAGAAACTTTTAAGATAAGAGATTCAAGAGACTATTCACTTTAGAAAAAGTTATTGCTTGGAGATAGAAGGAATCTCAGTTTTTGAAGATAAGAACATGACTGTCAAAATTATAAATATATATATGTGTGTGTGTACATATACATATATATGGTTTAATAGGTCCACCACAAAAGAGCAGAAGCCCACAATAGAGGGCTGAACTGGAAAATCACACCAAAAAGTCCTCATGGCAAAGGGGGAGGGGAAGTGAAAGTTGTGAGAAAAACTGAAAAAAGACTTCGGTGGTTTGAATATGCTTGGCCCATGGGAAATGGCACTTAATTAAAAGGTGTAGCCTTATTAGAGGAAGTGTGTCACTGTGGGAGTGGGGCTTTGAGGCTCCTCTGCTCCAGCTATGCTCTGTGTGGAAAAGACACTCCTGGCTGCCTGAGGAAGGCAATCCCTTCTTGGTGCCTGAAGATCAAAATGTAGAACTCTTGACTCTCCAGCACCATATCTATCTGCACTGTGCCTTGCTTCCTGCTATGATGATTATGAACTGAACCTCTGAAACTGTAGGCTAGCCCCAGTTAGATATTTTCCTTTGTAAGACTTGCCTTGGTCATGGTATCTCTTCACAGCAGTAAAACTCTAACTAAGACAAAGACTAAACCATATGGATGATAAACAAATCATCCAAACATATGTGATGAAAATGACTATGGAAAGCAGGTGGGGCTTAACCCAGGCAAGGCTTTGGTATGGTCTCTGACGAGGCCTGGAGGATCAAGCTGAGTTACATAGGGGACGATTTACTTGTCAACTCTTCTTGGACCAGTGACTCCTCTTCAAATCATTCACCTTTTGTGCTTACCTCTTCTCTAGCAGTGACTCCACAACCATGAACTTCACCGTGAAGCTCCACCAGTGACTGAGTCAATTTGTCTTTCTTTGGGATTTTCAATTCTCTTTCTGGTGGTTTTTTTTTTTTTTTTTTCTTTTGTTTGGTTTGGTTTGGTTGATTTTTTTATGGGGTGGGGGGTGTTTTGTTTTGTTTGGTTTGGTGTCTTGCCTTGTTTTGTTTGAAATAGAGCACACCCAAATGTATCCCACACACATACAACCATACACACACACACACACACACACACACCACCAGAGTTCAAGCTGTTTTCTGAAGCACCTTGTGTAACAAATACTAGAACCCATTTGACCATTGAAATCTGTCGGTTGGTCAAGTACACACAAGCTGATCTTACAAGACACAAATACACTTAAGCAAGGTCATTCCCATCCACACCACCACTTCCAAAAAAAGGCCATTGCCTGTTTCTTACCTGATAGATTGATTCACGTCCAGAAATTTGCCTTACCAAAAGCTTGGCATCTTCCTGACTTTTGACATAGCCTTTTGTAATACTGTACATCAAGCTGAGGCTCTTTTTGATCTGAATGTCTGCCATGTTTATTAGTATTGGTACTATAATCTGGAAGGATGGGAGCAGGGAAATCATACATTTCATTAAGTACTTTTTCTCTCATGAGGATCTATTTTATAATGGTTATGTGTATGCATATAAATAGAGGTGAGTGTGAGTTACAGGCTACAGAACAAGGATGGAGACCACAGGAGGGAATAAAAGGCTTCAAGCAAAGCAGGGAGGGCAGCAGCACACAGGACATGAAAATAGAAAGGCTGGTGCAGGGGGTGGGATGTTACAAGAAGGGGCACAGGGATGGGAGAGAAGAGAGGGAAATAGAATTAATAAAACAAAATCTAATTTTATTTGAAAAAATCTCATGATAATGAAGCTTAATTAGTGTGTGTTAACTTATTTTTAATGAAAGAGAGAGAGAGGAAGAAAGAAGAGAGAAAGAAAGAGGAAGAAAGAGGAAAGAAAGAAAGAAAGAAAGAGAGAGAGAAGAGAGAGAGAGAGAGAGAGAGAGAGAGAAGAGGGAGAGAAGAGAGAGAGAGAGAGAGAGAGAGAGAGAGAGAGAGAGAGAGAGAGAGAGAAATAAAAGAAAGAAGAAAGCAGCATCCCCAGCAGAAGCTCTCAGAGTGTCATCTATAGGCCATCAAACGCATGTCCAGGAACTTCCCTGAAATGTAGAGTTTGGGTCTGTCCCAGATCACAGTGTCGGGCACTGTAGAATGGACCCAGCAGGGCCTCTGACTGATTCCACACATATTTGGGTTTGTAATCACACCCTAGGAAGTTAAAGCTTGCGAACGAACGAGTGACCCGTAGCTTTCAGTGGGGTCTCTAGCGTGCCCCTGTCCCTCAGTCTATCTACACTTCGATTTCAGAGAGCAAAAGTCATGCTGCAGAAATCTGGGTAGCAGCTGTGAAGAATATACCCTCTCTGTGCGTCTCACGGACCACCTTCCACCCATGTTCTACATTTATCAACTTTAGGCTGAGGCCAACTAGTCACTGTGGGAGCTTAAGAGAATGAGGTCGCGTATACCGTTCTCCAGTCACCGGCTTTGTGACTTTCAGTAGGTTACCCATGGCTCTGAGGACTCCATTTCCTCCTATTCAAAATGAGTATATTATATAAGGCCCGGGAATCCGACGGAGCCACTGCTCCAAAGCACACTGTTAATCACGTGATTAGGAAGCGTCCCACAGAGACCATGCTGGGTCAGAGCACAGCGCTGCTTGGTGAAAGACTCAAAATTAAGTAACAAGAAAATAGTATCATAGTGAAGGAATGAAAGGAACAGAGTAACACTTTATTAGCTGCCATTTGGGGGTAGAGAAATCTTGTTTAAAGAAAATGTTTTCAAAGCTTTCCTCTGTGATACGCTGACAATCCACTGAGCTGACCATTGACCTCTAAGGCATCTAAAATAAAGATCTCCAGTATTCTCACAGTCTTCACTGAAGCAGGTATGTTTTCTTTCAAAGTCACATTGAGCTGAGTCTAATTTTTTGGTACCAAACTTTATGTAGAAGTCACATCTACCTCACAAGACTATTATAAGACTTAGCCTGGATAAGTTATATAAAGTGCTTTCCCCAGTTCCTGGCAAAGAGGAAATGCTCAATTTAAAAATCCAAATATCTAATAATAATATAATAACTTCTTAAATACTCTTTGTTAACATTTTGGTCAGGCAGTACAAGACATGGGGCTGATTGAAAATTGCAGGGCAACTGGCGTAGGTGCACATGTTTAAAAATCCACACTGGACAGAGAGAAATTCTGATTCGAGGAATGTCTACAGAGTGATTAGAAGGGGCTACCAGAGAAACCCGTCTCAAAAAAAACAAAACAACTGAAATTGCAGGGCCATCTAAAGTTGCACTTTTCAAAAATTTCCCTAAAGAAATTATAGGAAGTCCTTTAGATAGAAGTAAGACCACTCCACAAAATCAAAGTCCCTGAATTTACAGGGTCACAAGGCCTCTTCCCAAAATTATATAATGATAAGGAGTGCTAGGAAAAGGAAATGGACCTCTCTCCTCAGACTCAACCCTATCTCTGTAAGAAACCCTTCACCCATATTCCTGTTAAGTAAACCCCCAAAACTCATAGGTTTGTCAAGGTGCACTTGAAATCACTACTTTGGCCTGTCATTGATTCCCTATCTGAAATGTACAGACAAATTCTTTTTATATCTCTCCCAAAAAGTCACACAACAATTTGGCTTACACGAAAATACACTACCAAGGAGCTGGAAAGACAGCTTAGTAGTTAAGAGCACTGGCTGCTCTTTCTGAGTTCTGAGTACAATCCCAGCAATCACATGATGGCTCACAACTACCTAATAATGTGATCTGGTGACCTCTTCTGGCATGCAGGTGTACATGCAGATAGAGCACTCACACGTTAAATCTTAAAAACAAACAAATAAACAAAACTTCTTTAAAACCATTTCCATCTTTAAATTTTTTCATAGAGTATTACTTCTAAATAATTATCTTGCACCGGAGTGGTGGCTCTCACCTTTAATCCAGCACTTGGAAGGCAGAAGCAGTGGAATCTCTAAGTTCAAAGCCAGCCTGGTCTACAGAGCAAGTTCCAGTACAGTCAGGGCTACACAGGGAAATTCTCTCTTGTGCATTTCTGTGCACAGGACATCTACATAAAATCCGATTGTCCCAATAAGTTCTTCTGTGCTGTCTTGGCCTCACTCCTCCTCTTTAAATCTAGTAGTTTGTGTAATGCAGTTACGCCTACGCAAGCTTGCCTACATGAGCTCTTAGCTCAACTCCTAAGGCAAATATACAGAATCCAAATTATCCCTTTAAGTAGATTTTGCATATACAACGCTGCAGAGTAATTTTTATGCACACTAAGTGTGCATCACCAATAAATAAAAGGAAAATAAGAAACTAGGCCAACAGAGGAGAGCAAAAAGGATGAGGTATAGAGCTGGGGCTGTAGATCCGGGTCTCCGCTCTTGTCTGCTGTGAAGGCAAGATGTAAGCAATGGCAAAAGAGAATGAGAGGACAAAGCAAGCAGGCGGCTATTCAAAGAAATTCTGGAAGAAGCAACTCCCCCTCTCTCATGTCTCTGAGAACAGTGAAACTTAGTAAGGCACTTAGCAAACCATGCAGAGAAACAGCAGTTTCAGCATAAGAAGCCTTACCTTGAAGATGGGGAGGAACCTAATCACTCTTAAATATCCGATCACCACCGTAAACTGCGTGAGAACCAAGCTGTCTGGCCTCAGCTTAACGAAGTACACGCACAATATATCAATGACTCCAATGACTATGATGAAAAAGTCCAAAGTGTTCCAATTCTGAAGAAAATATTTCCTTTTTAAAATTAGTATCTGTTTAAAACAACAAATAGAATATAGATTACCCTATCACAGCTATATATTGACATAGGGGAGAGGGAAAGACTTAAACATTGTAATTCAGCGAGAATGAGTTGTTTCCTAAGGATCTCTCTCTCTCTCTCTCTCTCTCTCTCTCTCTCTCTCTCTCTCTCTCTCTCTCTTGTGTGTTGTGTGTGTATTCACCTGAGTGTGTGTTTGTGTGTATCATGTGTGTGCAGGTGTCCAGGCAGTCCAGAAGAGAGCATCAGTTGCTCTGGATCTGGAGTTACAGTTAGGAGTAATTGTGAGCCACTCATTGTGGATTCTGGGGACTGAACCTGGACCCTCTGTGAGAGCAGTACCCATTCTTAACCACCGAGTCATCCCTCTAGCCCCATGACCTGTATTCTAAAAGCTGAATTTTAAGCTACTTGTCTGGAATTCTCCTAAACTACTAATTTTTCACATCAAAACATTGAACGTGATTCAAAATTTTAAAAGCAATAAACAAATTTGCTGCAAAACTATTAATAAAGAAGCATGGTAAACTATGGTCACTGGGCTATCTGGTCTGACATGTGGCTCTCAAGCCAGTTCAACTGTATTTGTTTATACAATGCATTATGGAAATGTTCTGCATTATTTCAGGAAGAATTTAAGGGAAGCATCTATATCTGAAATTTTCAGTTTTTTTTTTTTTTTCACCTGATCTTTGGGAGTCTCTCTACTTTTATGAGACTTAGCTGATGTCTAAGGCTCAGACTAAGGGTGTTAACATTCCAGGATCCCATCAGCTGTAATAACAAATAGCTTCTGACATCAAGTATAATAAAGTAGCAAAAGTGGGTTCAAAAGTATCTGAGCTATTCTTTTTGTACAACATATTTTTACTTTCCACAGTACCTTCAGTGCTGATTCTAATGTATACAAAAACATAAAATAGTAGTTTATGGATGTCAGTGCCGATACATTTAACTCTCTTGCAATTGGCCACAAATGTATTATCATTGGGAAAATGTACATTACTGTTACAACATGTGATGCATATTCAAATTCTTCTGAAATTATAATGCGGTAGACAAAAATAAGAAATTTATTATTCCTGGAAAAGAAAAAGACCAAAATAAAATATCAGATCATTCAAAGTATAACCAGTAAGCAGGGAAGTCCAACATCTGTCTAAAAAATTAAACTAGAAATAATATGAAAAAGATAAATAAAAATAACAAACATACAGCAGGGCATGACAGTATATGCCTTTAGTCCAGCACTCAGGAGGCAGAAGTGCTCAGATCTCTGAGGTAGGTCTGTACCATGAGTTCCAGGACAGCCAGGGCTAGACAGAAAAATCCTGTCTCAAAATAACTGAAACAGTAACAACAGGCATACTTTACATAGAGATTGTAATAGAGGAACACAAGAGGATGACTCCATTAATGTACATAATAAATCAAAAGCCAGAGACGCATTTAGAGGAGAATATGTTTATTCATCAGCATTGTTTAAAATTTTTAAATAGGGAAGATATTCAATAATTAGCTTATTCATTTCTTACAACTTTCTAATCCATTAAAAATAGAACTGAGCAAAAGAGACTCCCTGATATGAAAGCTATTTTACTTGGCCAACTTGACTGGATTAAGAAACACTTTGTATGTGGGAGTCCCTCCATATGAGTTGTTGCCCAGGTAGCCCCCAGAGGCTTTCAAAACAATACAGGCTATTGCCATTGCTCTTGCTTACCCAGTAGAACTAGGTATTCTAAGTCTTTATCTCTGAAGACAACACAGAGGAAAGAAGCTAAGCCTGAACTGGAAGCTGCCTCCCTGCTGGCTCACATTGATCGTGGTAGAAGGAGCTGTCTACTCAGGCTGTCAACACAGACACCCCATCAACAGTCACAGTCAGCTGTAGACCTTGAGTGTTTCAGTGCTCTGCTGCCTGCCAACATATGCGTACTGGTTCAATAACAGCATGAATGTTCTGAGAGACACAACTACATCTCAATGAGATCTGAGGCATACTCTCCTGGACGGAATATATGCCTGCCACAGGAGAGCTGGGCCAAAAGCTCATGGCCGAGGGTGCACAATCCTTACAGTGGGATTGCAGCTGGAGTCTTGTCAAATGGACAGTAAGACTGCCTTCCAAATCTATAAGTGTACACCCATGTGCCAGCACAGCAAACCTCCATCAGAGGAACACCTTTTACAGTGAGCAACACTCAAAGCAGGGACTCATAACTGGTCACAATGATGAAATGATGAGGTTAAGGCACTGCCGAGTGCTTGGCCTCAAGTAAGACATTTATGTCACCGCCTCTGAGGCCCAGGGGGTATCTTGGAAAGAGGGGTGCAAGGACTGTGGGAGCCAAAGGAGGAAGAATGTGGTTGACAG
The DNA here is from genome assembly GCA_021653895.1 of Mastomys natalensis. NCBI lineage: Eukaryota > Metazoa > Chordata > Mammalia > Rodentia > Muridae > Mastomys > Mastomys natalensis. Next base: position 1,066,710 of record JAJTUV010000648.1, read on the forward strand.
TTATCTTCAGGTTATGATGTCGCTGTTGCAATTATGAACACACAACAGGTGTGACTGCAGGAGGGAAGGAGGGAGGGAGGGAGGGAGCTAGTGAGGCAGAGAGAGAGAGAGAGAGAGAGGAGAGAGAGAGAGAGAGAGAGAGAGAGATATCAGGCAATCATCTCTGCCTAGGTCTGAGCAAGCAGACTTATTCTCCCAATGTCACCCCTCCTCTGCCATAGTGACCTATGACTCCTCAAACTTTGAGCCAAAATGATTCTTCCTTGGGTTGCTTCAAGTCCAGTATCCCCTCACAGCAGTGAGAAAAGATACAAATGCTCCTGAAGATATGTCAAGATGCTAAAAGTTTAATCTTTATGTTCTCTTTCAATGTATTCAATGGAAGAAAGCAAAAACTATTCCTTGTATGTTCTTCTTTTGACATCTACTATTCCCAGTCTGGCGGTTCCTCAGAAAATCATACATTTCACTACCTGCTTACCACTCCTGGGCATATACCCAGAAGATGCTCTAACATATAACAAGGACATATGCTCTACTATGTTCATAGCAGCTTTATTTATAATAGCCAGAAGATGGAAAGAACCCAGATGCCCTTCAACAGAGGAATGGATACAAAAAATGTGGTACATTTACACAATGGAATATTACTCAGCTATTAAAAACAATGAATTCAATAAATTCTTATGTAAATGGATGGAACTAGAAAATATCATCCTGAGTGAAGTAACCCAATCACAAAAGAACATACATGGTATTCACTCACTGATTATTGGATTTTAGCCCAGAAGCCTGAAACACCCAAGATTCAACTCACAGACCACATAAAGCTCATGAAGAATGAAGACCAAGTGGGGGGGGGGGCTACAGTCCCTCTTAGAAGAAGTAACAAAATACTCAAGGGAGCAAATATGGATGCAAAGTGCAGGACAGAAACTGAAGGAGGGGCTGTCTGCAGACCATTCCACCTGGGTATCCATCCCATGTGCAGTCACCAAAGGTAGATGCTGACGTGGGTGTCAGGAGGTGCATGCTGACAAGAGCCTAACATAGCTGTCTCCTTAGAGGTCTGCAAGAGTCTGACATATTCAGAGGCAGATGCTCACAGCTAACCATTAAACTGATCATGGGGTTCCCAACAGAGAAGATAGAGTGAAGACTGAAGGAGTTGAAAGGGTACGGGACCCCATGTGGAGAGCAACAATACCAACCAACCAGAACCCCAGGGTCTAAACCACCAGCCTGGGAGCGCTTAGGGAGGGACTCATGGCTCCAGCTATATATGCAAGGGAGCTATATATAAGTGGAAGAAGAGATCCTTGGTCCCATGAAGGCTGGACATCGTGGGGGGTGGTATTCAAGGGTGGGGAGGTGAGGTACTGGGGAGGGTGGGTGTGGGTACACCATCATAGAGACAGGAGGAGGGGGAAAGGGATAGGGAGTTCCTGGGATGGAGGGGGGAAATGGGGTAAGGGGAGAACATCTGAAATGTAAATAAAATATCCAATAAAAAAAAGTTTCTGCTCTAAAAAGTATATGTAAGTTCACAGTCTACACAGAAAAGAAGAAAAATCTACCCAAGCTAAGCAAAATGTGTATTTTTAATATTTCAGAAAATCAGTGATAGACATTCTTAAGGTAGTGTTAATGTTTCCTTAATTTTAGACATTAATACTATATTATTTTTTAAAAACCAAAAGACTACACTATTCCACAGATGACGTTACACAGAGATGGATTTAGCCCATCAGGAATGTGGCTCATCCTTGCACGGTCCTCTACCCAGATAATACTGCAAGCAACATGGTATATAAGCAGGTCCTAAGATGCTATCATATTCTCTAACAAGGGTATCAATGAAGTTGCTAAGACAGAATAGAAAAGGCAAACACACTGTTCGGTTAACACTTAACCTGTAAATATCTGACATGAAATTAGTTTGAAGGGAGGGGTAATCTACCCTCAAATGTTCAAATGATGATATTCTACGTATGCCACTATTAAAGGTTCATGATACTTACCCAGGCACAGTAAAAAGTACCCTGTCTTTGTGATATTCCAAGTAAGTTAACATATTTTTAAACTTTATTAGCCAACTTCTAGCTCTCACGTAAGTTGAAACATCAGAAATACTCATGAATCTAAGAAAAATGCACATACGTATTGTTAAAATTAGTGTCTCTGTTGGGACAATAAAGGGGGGAAGACATACAAACACAAATTCAATGTGAGCTTACTGAATATGGTTACTCAGTCTTAGCTCCTGCACCTATTCACCTGTCCACCATGGTCATGTTTCAGTGACATTGTTAGCCTGACACTCCTGTATCCTTGTTCCTGGATCTATCCTGACCTGAGACAGAACCTAATTAAAGCCTCTCCAGACTGTCCCCTTTGGAGTTCTGGAATTAAGCTTCTTTTTGTTTCATGTTGCCTAACCGTAAAGGCAACTGAATGTCCCAACTTTCCCAAACACAATCCCTGGGCCAATGATAGGTCTCGCTCAGAGATCACCAGACTGTTGAAATAGTAATGTCCCCCCAGGCTGGTATCTCTACCACTGTCTCACAGGTTTGTCTCAGAGTGTCCACTCATCAGTGCTTGTCAGGATGGTGACCAGATATTGATATGTATCTAAGACACCGAACCTTTCCCACCAGACTGCACTGCATCTAGCAATATCATCGCTTAGGCCAAGTACTCCAGAGCTCACTCCTTCCCCAGAGAGCAGTCTATGAACAAGATCCAGGCTTCTGTACCTTTTCCATAAAGTGAAGATGATAGAAAAGCAAAATAATTGTAAGAGCAATCAAAGCTATGTAGGTTCTCATCCATGAATTCCCTTGTCTCTTACTTAAGCCCGAATCATCTCCAAACTTATAAAACTAATGAAGGGGGGAGGCAAGATGGAGAGGGCCATTCAAACAAGACAAGTAAAGGGTAGGGTTACAGACAGCGGTGAGGGTTTATCCAGCATGCTCAAGGCTCTGAGTTCAAGGCCCAGCATAAAAAAGAAAGGGAAGGAGAGAGGAATAGACCGAGGAAGGAAGACGGGAAGGAAACAGAGCAGGAGGGAGAAGAAAAATTGTTATTGGATAGATAAATGAATGGGTGAGTGAACAGAAAGTCAAACAGGACATGGATAGCGGAAATGACAGATGGGTTAATCCAGACATTCAGTTCTCAGTTTGTCCATAGTGTCACATTCATTCCATTTGGGAAATATCATTTAAAGAAGTGTCTCACTTACTTTCCGTGGATGGGGCAGTAGCTTTTGGTGGCACCGATTAATATTCGAGCTGCCTCTACTCCGAGGATACCATCGTTACACTGCTTTTCAAAGCTACTCTGAAACAGGTTTTATATTTTAGTACTTCGTATTTATACATATTGCATATATTTACATATTTATATTTAAATTTAAATAGAAATTACAAAGGATCAAGACAAATGGGCTGGCGGAGAACTGTGTCTCACACCTATAATCTAAGCACTTGAGAGGCAGGAGGATTGTCATGAGTTTCAGGCCTGCCTGGGCTGCCTCAAAAAGAAAAAACAAAGCATATATATAATTTATGCTTCTCCTTACAATTTTATTTATTTTACATTTATTTATTGTTTGTGTGAGCACAAGGAGGTCAGAGGACAATGTGTGGGAATTGGCTCTCTCCCTCCACTAGGTGGACCAGGGACTAGAACTCAGGTCTCCAGGCTAGGTGAAAAGTGCCTGTACTCCCTGAGCAACTAGCTTACCAAAACAGTGAGTTTAAGTTCAGTAAGAGATACTATCTCCAAAAATAAGGTTGGAGAGCAATTAAGAAAGATACCCATTATCAACTTCCGGCCTTCACACATACACACACATACACATACACACACCACACACACACACACACACACACACACTCACATATGCACGCATGCACGCACACACATCAAGTAAATAAATTTCTGTAGCTCAAACACCAATTGTGTCAATAGACTATATAAGGAGACAAAAGGATTTTCTAATCACCTCAAAACCATAAAGATTTAAGGCATGTAAGACAAAAAAATACAATTAAGATTGAATAATACCAACCATTTGTATTATAGCTACATGCAATCTGGCCTCTTCTATTAAAACTTCATCGGTTGGGGACTCCTCTTTTGCACCAAGGAGAAGTTGGGAAACTTGAATGTGAGCCTGTTTTAAAATCTGAAGAGATGAAGTCAACAATAAGTAAAACCGGTAAAGACAAGGCAAACACTGTACTTAACAAAGCTTTCGGTAATTGACTCAGAACTGCTGCAGTGGTGAGCGATGTGTAACTTGGGTGATATGCTTCTCTATGAGACTGTTGTTTTCAATATTTCACTTATCCTCCAAACCCATCTATACTCCACTGTTCTATACATCGGTCTGTGCTTTCTGCTCTTTATAACACACGGGGAAGCTCTCTCAGGATCTCAACCTGTTAGAACTATCATCTTGGCCAAGATCATTGTTTGCAATTCATTTTAAGAAAATTTCGTTCTCCTTGGATCTGATAGAAAGGCCAATCATAAAAACTTACTGTTTAGGAACAGAATTGAAGTTGCTTCACCAGGACAGCAAAGCTAATACTTATTTTACAGCACTTAGTTAGTGATAGGTTATTTCTATGCCACCGGTGAGGTGACACGAGCCAGTTCAAGCCACATTATATTATATTACAGGTAGGTTTCTTGGGAAGCTACTCTCAGGGGAGTTCACTGGCCTCAAGGATTGAGGCCAGGGGAGTCATCATGGGGGGGGGGGGTTAGGGAGAGGAGAAAGAGAAAGGGTGAATGCACAGAGAGAGAAGAGAAGAGAGAGAGACCAAAATGTTGGGGGCAGGGTATGCCAGGTAGGGACTGAGGAATGCTGGGAGAACCTGGAAGCCAGGTCTGCTTTGGTATATAAAATATGCACCTCAGCCCCTCGTCCCGGGGACAAAACCAAACAGTTAGTAGAATCAGGCTTGTGCGTATGTGCATGTTCAGAGATGTAGGTTTGTGTATGTGTGTACATGTGTGCTCATGTGTGTGAAGGCTAGAGGTCAATCTCAGAAGTCCTTCCTCAGAATAGCCATTCACCTTCTTTTAGTTTTTTGCTTATGTTTTACTTTTCAAGGGGATTTTTTTATTCATTAAATTTGTTCTTTGACAATTATAGTCATTCAACTCTTGATGCAGAGTCTGTCAATGTAAGCAGGAACTCACCGACTAGGCTGGGTGTCTGTGCAGTGAACCCCAGAGCACTGGGACCACAGCGTGCACCGACACATCAGGCTTCTCTATGTATGTTCTGAGAATCAAACTCAGGTCCCCATGCCTGTGACAAGCACTCTACCCACTGAGCTATCTCTCCGTCCCAGAATCACGTTCTTAATATTGAGACATGACAGACAGAAGATCCAGAGAGGGAACATGAGACTATCAACTCACAAGATTGTATTCAATCTTTGCTTTTTCTTCTACTACATTCCAGTTAACGTTTGTCAAAATTTTTTCTGTCTTAAATAAAGTTATTGTATTCCGTATAATCTCCTGTATGTGTTCAATGGCATTTCGAACAGCCATTTGTCTTGGGAGGGAGAGAGCACACAAACCTGTGGTTTTAAAAAAAAAAAAAAGTAATGAAGAGTATCAGCAGAGTACCCACCTTGGCTTCCTTCCCCTCCCCATGACCCTGTGAGCTTATTCTGGATTTCTCTACCTGACATGTTTATTTATTACATCACTGTTCTTATGTATTGTATTATAAATAATTTCAAATTCCTCTTAGACATTATTAAATGTTCCCATCTGTGATTTTATTCTAACTCTGTATATTTTTGTCTGCAGATTCAATTCCTTTTGGACTTAGGCAGCTATACCACAACTTGTGAACTATTTCCTATACCATTCTTTCCTTTACTCTTCTGCTGATGGAATCCCTGACTTTGACTAAAAACATGGTCAAGATGGAAAACTAAAATCATCCAGATTCTGTCACTTGTGTGTCTCATGTAATTAAGCTCTAACCGCTGGCGTATGCACTGGAATGATGGGTGTGTCTTTAAAGAAAAGCTGCGTATTCTCCGGTCCCCACATCCTATTAGTCTAGATGCTCTGATAGAAGGAAAAGACCTGTTTTTTTTTTTTTTTAAGGCTCTATTTACTTTGTTTCTACTAAATTATATGAACCAATATTACAGTTAATGAATGATCTATATACAATCCATTAATGAAAATCACTCATTTCTAAGCCAACTCCTGAGGTCTATAAGAAATGTCTATACAACCCTCCATTAATACTCTATTTGCATTTTATTTCCAGTAAACCTCTGAATAATACATATACTTTACCTAATGTATTGGCTGATCGAAGCATCATGTACGAATTTATTCCTGTTGTCAATAATGATAGCGCTTGTATATAGAAAATAAACTAAAAACAAAACATACAGATGTTACAGCCAAAATATCAAATACTCTTTCCAGGGGAGAACAATGTTCATTTACTCACCTGCAAAATTCTAACTCAATCTGTATTTCTAAATTCTGTTTCTAATAAGCTAAAGCAAAGGGGTCGTTTTGTGGACACAGTTTGGTCATAGTACACTAGGGCAGAAATTAGCTTTCTGTTTCAATGAGGGGAAAAAGGGAAAATGACGTATATTCTAGAGTAAGGACACTAGTCAGCAAGGCTGTGGCCACCTGCATAGTGGGGGAAAATGCCACAGCAAACAAAAAGACAAACACACCTGTCGGTTAAGCTTTGTCATCTATTAGCCAGGATCCCTGGACCCAGACAACCCCCATGAGCAGGACTCTTCAACAGGAAATGAAGTTAATAGTGATATCTCCTACAAAACATTTTCCCAAACTAATGAAACCTCTGAGGTACTTGTCAAACACTGACTCCCAGGCCCAGACATCATGACTGTAGCTTAGAGTGCAACCCAGGGGATTCCTAATATCATGCAGACCTAGGAAACACTGTAAAAAATGATACCCAAATGTTAGTTAACAGTTCACTTTGGGCCAATTCATTGCACAGAAGAGGATCCAGGAGGAGACGTTCTTGGTTATTATGTCTTTGTGAAACTTGGACTTTCTTCACCATCAAATTAATTCCCAGACCAAGGCCACATATCGAAGTCCTATAAAATACCTCGGGAGGAATACAGTTCTCCAGCTTCTTTGCTTTGATTTCACCACATTCAAAATGAAAATGTTGATAGTTAATCTCAAAAGACAAAACTCAAAAACAAAAGATATGTCTATTCCATGGGCCTCTGGGGACAGGAACAACGTTGCAACAAACAGAAAAATCCCAGGCCAGCAATCAAATGCCAGGGACTGTTGATACTTCAGGATCCCTCAGCAAATGAGAAGGTAGCTATCATGGTGGTTTGCTCCCTCCAAGAAAAAAATTTGAAGTTTATTTCTTGGGTAGATTGTGGAAAATTGGTCCTGGGGAATTCTAGAAACTTTTCTATCTCATTCCACACTGTCAAATATACTGAGGTCCAGAGACTAGGGTTCTGGTAATATATTTGCTTAGTATGTGCGAGGCTCTAGGTTTGAGCCCCAGCACTGCAGAAGCAAATGAACAAATAATGAAGTGCCCTCAGGCTGCCAGCACGTGGCTAGGGTGTCTGCTACAGCACTATGTATCACAAGACTGTGAGAACCACCAGCTTGTCCAAGATTTGGGAGTTGGGGGAAGAAAACCAAGTATTGTTTTTCACTGCAGATCACAAAATCTTCAGCCAGACTCATTTTGTTTTGTTTTGACTTGATTTTGTTTTGAGACAGTCTCTCTACAAAGCTATGGCTGTCATGGAACTTGCTATGTAAACCAGGCTAGCCCCGAACTCACAGAGATCTGCCTGTCTCTGATTCCCAAGTGCTGGGATCAAAGGTGTGTGTCACTATATCTGGCTATAGTCAAACATTTTTAAATGAGTCAGAAGACTAAAGGATATCCTTTATGCAACAATTTATAGACTCTTTCTCTCCTTGGGACACTTAACTAGCACTTCAGCTTTTGTGCTAGCAGCTCAGTGAATGGTGGAGTCAGAGTTGAAAATCAAGTCTCCAATAATCCTGACCCCTTGTCACTGTCAACATAAACATTTTTCTGTCAATGTCCTTTTGCAATGAAAAAAATGCATTTTTTTAAAAATCTAACTCAAAGTTGGTTAAACTTATGCTACAAAACAAGTAATAATGAGTAAATAAAATAATCATAACACATTATTATTTTCCCTACCATATGTGGTGCCGGTAATTTAAATTCAGAAAAATTGTAAATATCGGGAGCCAAGAGTAAGCTGAAAACGCCTCTGATCCCAGACCATGCGATGACGACTCCCCAACGCCAGTCATACTCATAACTCGAATGCATCAAAATAGGGCTCACTAAAATGATAGTAAGCAGCCTGTGGGCAGGAAACAGTACAAGCAAATAAATACACTTCATATGGAAACATTATCCGAGGTTAAAATCATGCACTCAGCACTAAATGTCACTTAAAAGTCTCCAGGAATGAGAAAACAGCATAGTGATCAATAAGCCACTGGGGCTAACCTCAACTTTGTGTATACTGTAGTATATGTACAGTGGGAGAGATTCTACACACTTATAAGGATTTATCGCTAATATTATGGTGTATAATTTACAGTTAGGGAGTAAGTTCCTGTATGGACATTTCTTCAAAGCATATTGACAAGTTTATCTATTCTATGCCAAACAATAAAATGACTGAGAAACTGGAATTGGAAGAGGGGCTGATGAGACTGCGGAAAAAAAAAAATTATTATAGACATGTTAATAAACATAACCAAAAAAACTTTTCTTTAGCTCTTACAAGAATCACACACTAGGTCTGGGGGGATGTTTCAGTGGTGAAATTTCTTGCCAAGTAAGTATGAGGACTGGAGTTCAGATTCCCCAAAATCAAGTAAATGTCTGGTGGGTGTGGTGGGCCACGGGTAATTCCAGCCTCGGGAGGCAGAGACAGGAAATTCCCAGGGCAAGCTTTGGGAACAGCTGTATCAGTGAGCCCAGGCCTTCATTCAGAGACTGTACCTCAGTGAGCAAAGTGGAAGGGCAGTCAGAGATGAGTCTCAGAAATCAACCCCAGCCTTCCTACATACGTGTGTGCACACACCCCATACCCATACACCCACACACATATAAAACAAACATACATACATACATACATACATACATACATACATACATGTACTACATACAGAGAAAGAGAGAGAGAGGGAGGGAGGGAGAGAGAGAGAGAGAGGGAGAGAGAGAGAGAGAGAGAGAGAGAGGGAGGGAGGGAGAGAGAGAGAGAGAGGAAGAGAGAGAGAGAACCTGAAAAATAATCTATACTTACTTCAACGTGTTTCTGCTTATTTTAAGGTCACTTTTCAACAGGATCTTATGACGAAACTCAGAATCTAACCTTTTTCTTTTTCATTATTTTATTATGTGTATGGATGCCTTGCCTGCATGTGTGTCTGTGTATCACAAGCATTACTGTTGACTTCAGAAGCCAGAAGAAGGTGTGAGATCCCCGTGGAACTGCAGTTACAGTCGGTTATGAGCTGCCTTATAGGTGCTGGGAAATCAATCCAGCTCCTCTGAAGGAGCACCTCCAGGCCATGCCTCCAGCCCCTCAGAGCACCTCCAGGCCCTGCCTCCAGCCCCTCAGAATCTACCCTCAGGGGGTCCTTACCAGCAGAATATGTATAGTATGTTTCAGATGATTTGAGACAAAGGAGTCTTCAACAAAATAAAATCAAACATGTGCAAACACACACACACACAGAGTTGGGGGACTGAATCCATACATGCACATACCCACAAAAAATAACCTAAGCCCAGAAAAGAAACTGTAAAATGTAATCATTACCTTACAAAATTTATTGTTACAAATAGAGTCACAATGAAAACTAGGGAGTGAAATCTGAAATACTTGATTTCCCCACAGCCAATAACAATGCCGAAGAAAGCGTATATTAAGTGTTCATATACAGATGAACACATTATTAAGAACCTAGGAGGGATGAAAAGGAAAAGACATTTTCATCAATGCACGTTGAAGATATATTCTTTGTCATATAAAAGCGCTATCGCTGCTATCTCAGTGGAAGCTGTGGCCTCCATAATAGTTACAGTCAACACAAAAAGGGATGTTGTCAGGCTAAGATACTCAGGTTATTATCTTCATTATACCCAACCCCGTGGGATGCCTCTCACAACACAACAGAAGGAGAAAAGCAGAGAAATAAAGCTCTCCCCAAGATAGTGATGTACCAATTTCTCTGGGATTCGCCAGCAGTTTATCTAGTACTGAAGCTGCCACCACAAAGCCCAGAGCAAGGGTGGGTTGCAAAGAGGCACCTGGGTACCTTCAGCTGACTGGTGATAACGGCCCAATGCTTCACTGCCACTTCTGCAGCTGGGACTTGCACACGCTCCACCCCTTACTTTGGAAAGTCTCTCATGTCTGCTTTCCAATCTGCTGAATGCCTACAAGTCTTGGAAACCCGGTTCTTTTCCTGTGTTCTCCATCTGACGCACTCTGGTTAGACATGACCTCTTTGCATCCCTAAAATGCTACCCCAGCACAGTAAAGCAAGGGAAAGCAATAGATTTTTCTTGCATTGCTCCTAGGAAAATCTATGATTCTCTACAAGCGGGCTTGCATGAGTCGGAGCCAGATCCTTCATCTATAGGCAGATCTCAAGTCCACCTCCTCTTGATTCCCTCTCATGGGACTTCCCCTTTAAGCTGGAGAAGTAAGCTGTTCTGCTCCAAAGCCTGTCTCCTCAGAAATAGCTCTCAAAATCTACACTAGGGAAGAAGCATTACAAAGCCCGTTTTAGCTGTGATTAAAGCATTATCTGATATGATCAGCACACACGCTCTCCAAGTGATTTCCGGATTCAAGCCACTCAGAGCTCTGGAGGAGAAAGATAGGAAAGGAGGCCCTGAGGGCCCAACTCTTACCTCTCAGCTGTCATAGAATAACTGAGGATTGAAGGCTTTTAAAAATATCTCCACAGGGTCTAACAATCCCCTTGCAAATGGTAGGATCCAAAAAATAAGTTTAGAATACGTATTTGTTTTTTTTTTTTTTTAGTATAAGCAGGTATAACATTTAACAATAGCATGCTTTGGGGTTTGTTGTTGTTGGGTTTTGGTTTTGCTTTTGTTTTGGAAATTTCCTACTCTCATTGCCTCCAGCTTCAAATTCAACAGTCAGGGCACAACGGACAGGAAAAGATGGTGGCTTAGGTGAAAGACCAAACAAGTGGAGTGGGTAATTACAGAAGGTAATGAGTAATTACTGAAAGGCAGCACTACCAAGAGCCAAGTGCAGTGGCTACACTAACCGTAGGCCTTACGAACCCGTTAGTCCCAAACTTTATCCACAAACACATCAAAGGAACAAACGTTATAGGTGCCAATTTTGTTTCATTTTGCAAAACCAAAAAAAAAAAAAGATAGTGCTGTTCTCCATCACAGGTATTTATTTTTTTTACAGGATAATTTAAACGATTAGGACACTATAGGAGGGACATTATTTCAGAACAGCCTTTACACGGAACAAATTTTCATGGGAAAAGTCAGAGTGAAGGCCTAATTGTCCACATCTGCTTTCATTGGAGATGAAAATTTCTTTGGCAGATTTCGACTTAGTGTCTGTGATTTTTGCATGGTTTCTGAGAGGAGGCCTAATCCATTTGTCTGAGAAGACACTGATCCACCACCACCCCTTGCACCCCAAGACCCACACCCTACCCTTACCCCACCCCACCCCCATCCACATGACATCTTTTTAACACCAGTGGCAAGGGTAGATAAGAGTCTTGCTGGTGATGCATCTCACTCTGACCTCCTTCCTTTTCCTTCCTTCACACATTACGATGGTGTGAATCTATCACTTCAATCCAAGTGTGGATGTGAAGGGATAAAAACCAACAATTCATAGCATAAGTCTATCGGAGTGACATAGAGAAGGCATTATGGTCTCTGAACCACTGATTCTTTCCTCAGAATGACAATATCAATAAAGCTGATCACTGATGGCGCATTGAAACTTTAAAGATAGAAATAGCGTGGTGCCAAATAATGGAGCAAGGAGGTTCAGTTCGAGCACCTGGTCTAGAGATCAAGACTGCCAGACTAAACTAGAAACTTCTCGAAAAACAAGAAAATCATAAATAGAAATTTTAAATAAAAGATCAATTAGCCTCGTCAAAGCAAATGCCGACATCCGAAAAATATTCCACTGAGGAGAGAAGAAAATGAATTCAATTTAAATCTGCATACTGATGTGCTCTGAGGAAAGAATCAGCAGGAAAGTTGAGAGTAGCGCTTCTTATTTAGAAAGTTACTTCAAGGGATTAGCTTAATACCGTGGCTCAGGGGATAGCAATGCTTCTTCTGAAATGGGCAAAGTGATAAATATCTAGCCTTTGTGAGCCATGGGAACTTCCACAGCGTCTCCTCTCAGCTATGATTCTACAAGAAGCCGGAGATAACATGCAAACGAATGGCTAGCCAATAAAATACTATGGACTTTAGACTTCATATCATCTTCATCTCCGTGAGATATTATTCTTTTATTCTGCTCTTTTCATAAAGCTGTTTTTAGCTAAGAGCAGATTTGACCCAGTTTGCCAATCCTACATCACCACTGAGGCTAGGGCATTTGGACTTTTTTTTTTTTATATATATCTACTTACCTAACCAATTTAAGTTAAACAACAACCAAGTCGAGTAAAGCTAATAGTTCTGCAAATGTTTTGATAGGGACAACCATCAAACTCTTAGTTTCAGTTTCTTTTTATAATGAGTACGTGCTAGTTCTTATTTTTGTCTGATACATATATAATCTTGCTGGGTTTTAAACACATTTTTATCAGATGCTTGTGTTTCAATGACTTGAGCCAAACTGATGGAACATTTGGGTTATATTGATAGATGAAAATAAGGAACTTGTATTGTTAATTATGTGACAACCCCATCCTTGTGTGCCTGGCCTGGGAATCTTCTGATGTGAAAAGGAGGCTAAAACACTCCTGCTACCCGGCCTTGCCTCTCTACCCTCGGTGCTCATCCATTTAATCTGTCTAAAGGGGCACCAAGCATTGCCTGCAAACACCTCCATTCCTAGAGGAAAGAAGATAGGAACCAGCATTTATGAACCACCCTGTCTTGAACCCAGTGGTGGGTTGGCAAAGACTCAGAAACAATTGTCTGGTACTGGGGAGGAAGTCTCGATATGTCAGGCATAAAGACACGCCCCCTCCAGGAACAACTGTCGCTCAGAAGGAGGGGGGAAGAGCTGTGTATGTAAGGAGCTCTTGCCAGCCCCTAGGGTACCTGCTGCTCACAAGCATAGCAAGCTTCATTAATGCTTGCAGTGCCTTACACAAATGGGGTATTATTAGACCATTTGTATAGAAGAGACAAGCTTAGAGAGGCTAAGTATTTCCCAAACGTTGCTGATTGATGGAGTTTATCTGGATTCTGCCCACTCAAAACACTTAGAGAAGGAATGTTGGTTCATTCGATCATCATGTATCAATTTATTGTCAGGCATTTGACCAACTCCAATCTTGGCTGACAAGAGGAAAAACTGATCGAGTAAAGAGCTGACTATGAGCGACACTCTCACTCCAGGGGCTCACAGTCTGGTAGGGGGGCGGAAAGGCTGCAGTAAGGCATCCACAAAACTTTCACAAAGGAGAAAAGAAAGTTTAAGGAAATGAGCACTCCAGCTAATGTTTTCTCTAGTTTGACTGGCTCAGGGCAGTAAGCAACCGCTAGGTGGCGATGTGTCCATAGGAAAAAACAGCCTTTCCGTAACTAGCGGTGTAAGAAAGCTGAGATCTTCATTGGTTGAAGGTGCTCCACTGTGTGAGATGGGAGTAAAAGCAGTTTGGTCATAGTTAATATGACTCCGGGGAACTGTACCACCTCAAGTCTCAATTTTACAAGACTGAACTAACGGAAGGCCCACCTGGGCTGGGTACCGTTACTCCAGCAATTACCCGACCCCCAGGTTTCTCTTCCAGACACACAAGCACCTTTCCTTTGATCTGCCCACTCTCGTATCCCACCTTCCAGATTCAAGAAAAGACTGCTTTTTGAAAGACCTTTTTAGTTTAGTGAGTGAAGCTGACGAGCTTGAAAAGCCCTCAGGAACTTCTCCGTCAACTTCTCCCGTTTGCTGCTCAAGAGTCCGAACAGAAACAACTCCATGTTGAGTCCACTTCTAGGGCACTGCCAGGGACTTACTATTGGGTCAGAGAATAGAGCGCAAAGGAGTAAGTGTACCCAGAGATAGGAGCGCAAAGAAGAGGGACATAGGGTTAAAATGAGAGGCCAGGAAAGGAAAGAACTAGAGATGACAGAAAGATGATATGACAAAACACGAAGGGAGACCACAGAGAGCAGGAAGACATGAAGTATCCGGAGAAAGAAGCAGGGCAAAACCAGGATTCCAGGTGTTCCGGTAGGATGGTAGTTCTTGCGTTTGTTTGCCTTACCAAGGTAAAAAGTCATGTACACCAGTGAAAAACAGAGAACAACGTTCGTCAGTGTGTTGCTAAAGAGGTCGGTCAATATAATCTGAATGACTCTCATACACCAGTATCCACATATTGTGCTTCCAAAAATATCAAAGCTGAGTCCGATGATTACATGTAACTCTAAACAAAAGAAAGGAGAGAAAGGGAGAAAGACTTGAGTTAACCATCTGGGTTTTGGTTGGTTTGTTTTGTTTGTTTTTTAACTAATTGCACTTTGCTTTGATCTTGAGGTGTGTAAACAGGGAGCCTGTTCTTCAGCAGGCAGAGCGCCCAGTGAAAGTTTGAAAAGAAATCTATTTCATGTAGATTTCTCCAGGGATGTAAACAAACTCCAGCTCACCCTCTGGTAAACAATGCCAATGAAACTCCTTAGGTCACACACAAAAAAGGCATTAAATAGAAGGGGCTAGCTGAAAAGGGGATTAACGAGCCTGGGGAAAGAGACAGGAGAGAGCAACAGGGGTGGATACAATCGAAATGCATCATGAAGGCATAATGAAGCCCATTACATAATGAATGTGTGCTGATAACCCATTTTTAAACTATCTACCCAATTTCCACCAATGCTTCTTTCTACTTTTAGTCCTCTTCACCCTTCTTGCAGCTCCCACTAACGTGCACCAGGAGCGCACGTCTCCCCTTCATGCTATGCTCTGATTTCCCCCTTTCTTATCTAGCTATTAATGAAACATCTAGAAACCTGTCAGGGGAACATATTCCACACCCCAGGGACCATTAGCCACACAAATCAGGCTGTTGTCACTCTTAGGTTGTTTTAACAATACTGCATTAATTGCCTGCTTTCACTCTCAAATCTAAGACCAATACAACTCTTAGCATCCACCAACTGAGAAACATGTTGATCCCAGCTCGAGGGATAACCTGAGCAGGATGATGCAATTGTATATGTGTGCGTGCTGAAGGAGAGGAGATGGGTCTTTTTAATTATTTCTTTTATATTTTTTTGAGATTGTAAAATTATATCATTTCCTCCTTCTCTTTCCTCTTCCCAGACCTCCTGTCTACACTGGCTTTCCTATTACAGATCAATCCAACACACACTTTGTATTTTAGTGATCAATAAAATGCAAATATGGCAATTGTACTTTCTTGTTACCTCACTTCTCATTTTAATTGGTCCAAGAGCAATGTATAGAGAAAGATGCAGAGACAAATACACTTTCGTTTCAATAATAATCTTAGGAAGTATACAGACAGAACACAACGATCTTACCCCTGAACATGGAAAAGTTAGTTGTGTGGCCTCGAAAAATTCCAAAGAAAATGCATGTGAAACTACAAATGATCAGCGATTCTCCTCTTATAATATCCGTGTACATTTTAGAAATGCCTGGAAAAGGAAACAGGGGATGTAATTTAATGTAGTGCATGCAAATGATGTTCTTGCATAGAAAGTACAGAAGAGATAGAGCATGATGGCGGAAAAAAGAGAAAGAAGACCATTGTAACTGGCATGGGTCTGAGACAATCCCAGCTAACACCTTTAAGTTTCCTACTCTACCTTCTGATTTTCAGTGGCAAAGGATATAACAGGAGCACCCTGGTACTGCCCTGTCCTGGTTTCATTTCTGCTGCTATGATTAAAAAAAAAACTTATATGATAAAAGCAACTTATAGGACAAAGGGTTTTCTTCGGTTCACAGTTCCAGGTTATAGTCCATCCTAGCAGGGATGTCAAGACACCAAGGATTTAGAACATCTAGTCACTTCACATACATCATCAAAGGCAGAGAGAAATCCACACATTCAGACTTACTTGTACTCAGCCCTCTCTCTACACTTACACAGTTCAAGATTCCCTGCCAAGGAAATAGTGCCACTCATGGTGGCACTACTATAGTGGGTAAGCACTATATAGCTGGGTTTTGCTATATCAATTAATTCATACTTTATGTAGGCAATCATTGAGACTCTCTTCTCAGGTGACTGTAGGTTGTGACAAGTTGGCAATTAAAGCCAACCTTCTAATGCCCACTGCCTCAAATGTTCGAACTTTCCCTCTTACCTTATGTTTGCATATACATGTGTCTGGTTGCCTGTATGTATTCACACATGTGAGGCCTGAGGTTGACATTAACTACCTTCCTCAACCACTCTCCCCGTCATTTATTAATGCAAGGTCTCTCACTGACCCCAAAGCTTCTCTGTTTGGGCTAGTCTGGCTTGTCAGCTTGCTCCAGGAAGTCTTTGTCTCTGCTTTACCCCACACTAGGATTGTAGGTAACCCGTCACGTCTACCTGGCTTTGAAGTGGGTGATGGAGAATCAGATCTACAGTCCTTATGCAAATGCTTTACGTGCTGAGCCATCTATCCACCTGGCCATAAACATTTTAAAGCTTCAGAATGAGACAAATCTTAAGACACCGCATTTAGCTTGAATAAACATCAGAGTCCAGAAAAAGCTCATTTTAGAAAAGTGCAAAATAATAGCCGGGCGATGGTGGCGCACGCCTTTAATCCCAGCACTTGGAGGCAGAGGCAGGCAGATTTCTGAGTTCGAGGCCAGCCTGGTCTATAGAGTGAGTTCCAGAACAGCCAGGGCTACACAGAGAAACCCTGTCTCAAAAAAAAAACAAAAACAAACAAAAAAAAAAAAAAAAGAAAGAAAGAAAAGAAAAGTGCAAAATAGCCAGACACTGGGATGCATACCTTTAATCCCAGAACTGGGAAGCAGAAGCAGGAGGATCTCTGTGAGTTTGAGGCCAGTCTGGTCTACAGAGTGAATTTCAGAATAGTCAGGACTACATAAAGAAACCTTATCTCAAGAGAGAGAGAGACAGAGACAGAGACAAAGAGAGACACAGAGAGATGTAAACTATAATCCAGTAAGTACATGTACATGGATGTTTGTACATGAATGTTCAGATTTATTCACACATCAATGCTTGTCAGTAATGAGTACATGAATGGAGGGGGTTACTCCACTCTAGCAAGACACTATTGCCCCTCAGAAAGGAACTAAATGCTGGTCCAGTTACAGCACAATCAACCTTGAGAACCTTATAAATGGAAGATGCCAGACACAAAAGCCATGCATACTGTCCTGTGGTATCTGTGACCCCACTCTATCAGTTTAATACTCTGAGGACAACTGGGGTCCCAATGTAGAAAATAAAAAACTGCAGAAGTAAACAACTCATAAGATTTAAGTAATTAATTATAACGTGCGTGCTGCTATATTTCTCTTGTTCATCATTAGATACTGTTGTCTTCTTGATGAGGCTAAGTTACAAATTAAGTTTTATCATAGATGTGGACATATGTGACAAAACAGTGTATCTAGGACTCCATATTATGTGTAATTTCAGACAAGTGCTGAGAGTCTTGGATCCAACTATGGAGAAAGAATTATTACCACATTGTATAGCTTCACGTAGGTAACGTCCAGAGCAGACAAACCCACAGACATAGACATCAAAAATAGATTAGCGGTTGCCAGGGGCTTTGGTACATCAAATTCCTCATCCAAACTTCCATCTGACACAACTGTCTTTCTGCCTGGTGGCTCCTTTTAACATTTTATATGGTACATGTTGGCAAATGGAAAATCCATTCTGCTTTCAAGTATCTGAGAAAGCCTGTATTTCATCTCCACTTCAAGATACTCTGAGTGTACAAGTCTAACCTAACAGGTTTGAGGCTTTGTTGTTTTTATTTCTAATGCTCTAAAAAATGTTGCTGTGCTGCCTTCTGGGTTGTATCTTTATGTTTCTAAAGAGTTTTCTCTAATCGCTATAATCACATTATATAGTAAATATCCAGCATTTCCTTTGGATGCTATTGAGGTTTGTTTGTCTGTTTGTTTGTTTGTTTTTACTGGATAGTTTATTTTGAAGGATCCTATTTTGATTTGCTGTGGTATAGTTTTGTTTTTCTTGGGCTTGGAAATTTTTTGAGCTGGTTGAACCTTTGAGTTTTTACAAAATTTAGAATTTTATATTCATTCAAATGTATATCCCCTTTGCTCTGTCTGCTACGTTTAGGGACTCATGTATTGGGTCCCCTGTATTTGTCCCACAGCTTATTAAAGCTTGGTTTTTCCCAGTCTCTTTCTCTCATTACTTTTGGATAGTTCCCACTGTTGTGTCTACAAGTGCTTTGGCCCTTTCTTTGCACAGTAATCTTTTCTCCACTAACCCTGTGGTTTGCAGTTCTCAAAGTTTGAGTTGAGCCTCTTGTATCCCCCATGTCTAGTAGAGATTAATATGCCAGCTCAGCTCTCCAAAACGAAAAAAGACCTCATCTGGGCTGAGGATGTAGCTAAGTAATGGAGCTCTTGTCTGGCATATGTTAGGGCTACGTTTCTAGATCCATTTAAAAAAAAAAAAAAAAAACAGAAAAAGTCTAATTTGCAAGGTTTGCCATGTGTAAACATGCTGACTTAAAGCTATTGTCCAGGTCTGATTCCTATTGCTGTCACAAGCAATTTGGGGAGAAGAGGGTTCCTCTGGCTTACATTTCAGTACTGTGATAACCCATCATGGAGGGAAGTCAGGTCAGGAACCCAAGCAGGACCTGAGGCACAGGCCATGGAGGCAGGCTCTTACAGCCTGAGCCCCTGGCTTGCTCAACTTTCCTTGTCCTTTCAGTTTGTTTATGTGTTAGATTACATTGACAGATTTTCATATATTGAACCACCCTATATCCCTGGGATGAAGCCTACTTGAACATGGTGGATGATGTCTTTGATGGGTTCTTGGTTTCAGTTTGTGAGTGTTTTATTATTTTTGCATCAATGTTCATAAGGGAAACTGGTCTGAAATTCTCTCTCTTTGTTGAGTTTTTCTGTGGTTTAGATATCAGGGTGACTGTGGCCTCAGAGGATGACTTTGCCAGTGTTGCTTCTGTTTTTATTTTGTGGAATAGTTTGAGGAGTATTGGTGTTAACTCTTCTTTGAAAGCCTGGTAGAATTCTGTGCTAAAACCATCTGGCCCTGAGCTTTTGGGAGGAGACTTTCGGTATTTTGTTCTGTTTTATTTTGTTTGTTTGCTTTTGTTTTTCGAGACAGGGTTTCAGGAGGAGACTTTTAATGATTGTTTCTATTTTCTTAGAGACTATTTAGATACTTTATCTTATCTTTTTTTTTCTTTCTTTTTTGTTTTTTGTTTTTGTTGTTGTTGTTGTTTGTTTTTCAAGACAGGGTTTCTCTGTGTAGCCCTGGCTGTCCTGTCTGTAGACCAGGCTGGCCTCGAACTCAGAAATCCACCTGCCTCTGCCTCTCAAGTGCTGGGATTAAAGGTGTGCGCCACCACTGCCCGGCTTACTTTATCTTATCTTAATTTAACTTTTGTAAGTGATATCTGTCTAGAAAAATCATCTATTTCATTTAGATTTTCCAATTTTGTGGAGTACAGGGTTTTTAAATAAGACATAATGATCCTTTGAATTTCCTCAGTGTCTGTTGTTATATCCCTTTTTTTCATTTCTGATTTTGTTCATTTGGATACTGTCAGTGTGACTTTTAGTTAATTTGGCTAAGAGTTTGTCTATCTTGTTAATTTTCTTAAAGAGCCAACTCTCATTTTCGTTTATTCTTTGAACTTTCTCTTTGTTTCTAATTTATCGATTCCAGCTCTGAGTTTGGTTATTTTCTGCCATCTACTCCTCTTGGGTGTGTTTCCTTCTTTTTGTTCCAGAGCTCTTAGGTGTGCTGTAAGTTGCTAATATGAGATTTCTCTAGTTTCTGTCTCAGTGACTTGTCATTTGATGAAAGTAGAATGTTGAACTCTCCCACTATTAATGTCTGATTTAAGCTTTAGTAATGTTTCTTTTATGAATGTGGGTGCCCTTGCATTTGGGGCATAGATGCTCATCTTGGTGGATTTTTTCCTTTGATGAGTATGAAGTGTCCATCTGAATCTCTTTTGATTAGTTTTAGCTGAAAATCTATTTTATTCGATATTAGAATGACTATTCCAGCTTGGAAAACCTTTTTCCAGCCCCTTACTCTGAGGAAATGTCTAGCTTTGTTGCTGAAGTGTGTTTCTGGTATGCAGCAGAATGATGGATCCTGTTTACGCATCCACTCTGTGGATTGGGCGATTGAGTCCATTGATGTTGAGAGATATTCATGACCAAAGGTTGTTAGTTCCTGTTATTCTTATGTTGTTGGTAGTTCTCTTTCTCTTTTTCTTTCTCTCTCCCTCTCTCCTTCCCTCCCTCCCCATGCTCTCTCCCTCCCTCCCTAACCCCCCCCCCCGTATGTGTGTTTCTCTTCTTTTGGTTTTGCTGGTGTGGACTTATCTATTTCTTCTGTTTTCTTGGGTGTGGTTACCCTCCTTTCATTGGTGTTTTCCTTCTAGTATCCTCTGTAGGACCAGACTAGTGGAGAGATATTGTTTAAATTTAGTTTTGTCATTGGATATCTTGTTTTTTCTCTCTATGGTGATTGAAAGTTTTGCTGGGTATACTAGTTTGTACTGGCATCTCTGGTCTCTTAAGAAAGTGCAAGACATCTGTTCAGGGCTTTCTGGCTTTTAGTGTCTCTACTGAGAAGTTAGGTGTAATTCTAATAGTTCTGCCTTTATATGTTGCTTGGCCTTTTCCCCTTGCATCTTTTAACATTCTTTCTTTGTTCTATACATTTAGTGTTTTGATTATTATGTGGCTAGAGGATTTTCTTTTCTGGTCCAATCTATTTGGTGTTCTGTAAGCTTCTTTTATGTTTATAGGGATTTCTTTTTTTAAGTTAGGGAAATTTTTTCTATGTTTTTGTTAAAGTTATTTTCTGGGCTTTTGAGCTGGGAATTTTCTCCTTGTCTATTTCTATTATTCTTAGGTTTGGCCTTTTCATAGTGTCCCACTTTTCCTGGATGTTTTGTGCCATGAACTTTTTTATATTTTTCATTTTCTTTGACTGATGTATCAATTTTTCCAGTGGTATCTTCTATACCTAATATTCTCTCTTCCATCTCCCATATTCTGTTGGTGATGTTTGCATCTGTAGTTCCTGTTCTCTTTCCTAGGTTGTTCATGTCCAGGATTGCCTCAATTTATGTTTTCTTTATTGTTTCTATTTCCATTTTCAGTTCTTGGACAATTTTATTCATTTTCTTCACCTGTTTAATTGTATTTTCCTGTATTTCTTTAAGGAATGTATTAATTAAAGGCCTTTGTCATCTTTATAAGATTGGATTTAAGGTCATCTTCTTGTGCTTTGGCTGTGGTAATATACCCAGGGCTTGCTGTAGCAGGATGGCTGGGCTTCTGGTGGTGCCATATTGCCCTGGCTCTTGTGAATTGTGTTCTTAGACTGTTCTGTAGCATCTGGTTGGCCTTGGTGTTGACTGGATGATCCTGGTGCCATCAGGACTCCTTGGGAAGGCATGATCCAGACAATAGAGGTGAGAAGGTAGCACTCAGTTCACCTCTGCTGGCTGTGCCCCAGGTAAGCACAACTGGCAAGGGATTGGTGGGGGTGGGTTCCAAACTGGTTTTTCCTGGTGTCCCCCAAATGCCTTCTCAGGGAAGCAGGATCCTCTTGGGGTTCCATAAGGCTCCTTGGGATGGCAGGGTAAGCCCAGAGCCATACAACGGAGCACTTTTAATTAATTAGTTACTTTTTTCATTGTTTTTAGAAAATACAAGAAACAACTTAAGGGGGCTGGAGAGATGGCTCAGCATTTAAGAGCATTGACTGCTCATCCAGAGGACCCAGGTTCAAAATGTACCCACATGGCAGCTCACAACTGTCTGTAACTCTCTGGATGTGCTTCCCAGCACCCAAATTGGATAGCTCACAACTAGCTATAGCTGAAGCTTCAGGGTTTCTGAGGCCTTCTCTTAACCTCCTAGGGCACTTGCACACATTTGCTGCATATACACATACTCACACACTCCAACACACATATTGAAAAAAGAAAGAAAGAAAAGAATCAAGGAAAGAAAGGTTAATGTGGTTCACAGTTTGAGAATAGCGTCCATCACAATGAGGAATTCATAGTGGGCTATATGGGGCTTCCTATTCCAAGTCAAGAGCAGAAAAAAAATAAATGCTAATGTTCAATTGGCCTCCTCCTTTCCCCTTTCTGGTCAGTCTGTATCTTGGTTACTGTTCTACTGCTGTGACAAGACAACATGACCAAGGCAATTTATAAAGATAGAGTTTATCTTGGGTTTACAGTTTCAGGGGGTTAGAGTCCATGACCATCGTATTAGGGAGCATGGCAGCAGGCAGGCAGGTATGGGGCTGGAGCAGTAGCTAGGAGCTTACACCTGACCCTCAAATACAAGGCAGAGAGATAATTGGGAAAGGCTCGGGCTTTTGAAATCTCAAAGCCCTCCCCTCAGTGACACACCTTTTGCAATAAGGCCACAACTCCTAATCCTTCCCAAACTGGCCAACTTACTGAGGACCAAGTATTCAGATAAATGAACCTAAGGGAGCATTTCTCATTCAAACCACCACATTCCGCTCCCTGGTCCCCATATACTATGGCCATCTCAAAATAAAAAATGCTTTTAGTCCAACTTCAAAAATCCACAGTCTTTTGCAGTCTCAACACAGTTTAAAATCCAACATCCAAGGTCTCTGCTGAGATGCAAGGCAATCTCTTAATTGTAACCCCCTGTAAAATAAAAACACAAATTATGTACTTCCAACACACAATGACACAGACTGTATATTACCATTCCAAAAGGGCACAATGGAGGCATAGTGTGGAAATGCTGGACCAAATTCAGACCAAACCTTGGAAGGGCAAACTCCAAAACCTGTAGCTCCACACTTGATGTCAAAGGGCTTAGATGTCTCCACCATTGCTGACTGCAACACACTGGTTCTCTTGGGTTGGATCCACTCCCTGTATACAGCTCTCCTTGGCAAGTATCCCACAGTTCTGGCACCTCTAACATTTTGGGGACTACAACAACCCAGGTCTCTCAGGGCCTCCAAGCAGGGAGTCCCTTGCCACGTGCCTGTCCTCGGTGGCTTTCCTTAACCTTGGAGGAAGGTTCCAGATCCCATTTATTCATGTATCCTTCATGGCTGCAAAGTCAGGACCACATGGCCAACACTGCCAAGTTCAGCTGCCTGCTTAGAAAAGAGCCTGGCTTCCTCCTTGAATTACGTCTGCATAAGCTTTGATTCCTCACTGTTTCTTAGGACCAGAAAACCCTCTGACTTTTTATTTTCAAAAACTGCAGGTTATCTGGGTGGGAGTCTCACCCTGAGGTCTCCACTCCCTTTTCTCATCAGGCCTCTCCTTCAGCACAAGCCTGGGCTCCAGTATTATGTTTCTTAGTGCTTCTTCCCCCCATACTGTACATTTTGTATTTCTTTTTTGCTCTGCTTGTTCTCTTTCATTTAGGCCCTTGGAAGAGTGATTGTTAGTGACCATGTGACTGAGCCAATATTAGACTGTCTGGAAATCTCTTTGCCCAACCCTCAGGCCTAAATGGAATATCTCCATCAAATCCTCCAGATTCAGGGAACTTTGTGGAAGAAGAGGAAGAAAGAGTGTAAGAGTCAGTGGGGGAGAAAGACACCAAGGAAACAAGGTCTTCTAAGCACAACAAGGCTAGCATGCCTATGACTCACAGAGACTGTGGCAACATTCACAGGACCTCCACAAGTCTAAGCCAAAAGGAGCCCCAGCACTGAGAGGGGAAGTAGACACAACCCTCACTCCAAACCTTTCCTTTGAAAACTATCTCCAACTATGTTCAAAGAAAAATTTTGTTTTCTCCAAAAGAGTCTCACTGGGTATACAAACCCTACTTAAGGACAGACCTCTCATATCCAGCAGTAGATGACTAAAACAAAAGGAACCCAATGGTATTTTCAGAGATTTTTTTTTTTTTTAACTGTGGGAACCTCGAGGCAGAAACGGGGTGTGGGGGAGGCTTTCCATGATAGCAGGTCCCAATAATTCGAGAAAGTCTGTGGGTTCCAAGAGTTTTATTGCTCATGGTGTGTGTAGATGGTCTAGGTGCACTCCCCCTAAGCCAGGGGATAGCTAGCTTAAATAGGGAGGGGGAAAAGAGGAGGGACTGGGAAAAGGAATAACTTAATTTAGCTACACCCCTCTCCTTAGGTAACTCATAAATATGGAAATCTCTCAAGGCTGAGGCCTGTAGTCACGCCCTCTCTAGCCAAATGTGACTGCAAGGTGCAGATCAAATGGAGATCAAGCCATGTGTCAGGAGCCTGGATTCTGGGAGCACGGTGGAATAGATGCCTGTCCCTCACAGGCAATGGCCACCTGTTGGGTCTCTGGGCTATTTCCAGCCAGTGTTTCGACCAAAACCAGCCATCCTATCATGGTTCTATATTTAACCATACAGGTCTTTTGATTATATAGTATGGTTTCTGGTTTTGCGTTTTGATGAGATTTCTGTGTGAATGCATGTGTGTGTTTTTCTTTGGCTCTGCCTTTTTCCCCCTTGTTTGTTTTGTCCTGAGGGTTTTTGTTTTGTTTTCCTGTTTGTTTTCTAATGAGAGAGAAATAAAGGATGGACAGGAAGGTAGAAAGAACCTGGGAGGATTTGGGGGAGGAGAAACTGTGAACAGAATATCAGAATATATTGTTTGTAAAAAGAAAAAACAAAAACTTTCAATTAATGAAGAGACAGACAGACAGACAGAGACAAAGAGAAGAAGGTAGACAGGCAGAGGGGGGATATGGTGGTGTGCACTTGAAAGGCAGAGGCAGACAGATCTCTGAATTGAGGGTCAGCCTGGTCCACAGAGTAAGCTCCAGCGCAGTCAGAGCTACAAAGAGAAACTCTGTCTCAAAAAGGAAAGAAAGAGAGAGGGGGGAGGAAGAAGAAAGAAAAGAAAAAATAAAGAAAGAGTTCAGTTTAGCTTCATAAAGTCAAGGACAAGGACATAAGGCAGCCACATTCTTTGCCCAAACATCACAAGAATAGTTCATAACCCAGTTAAATTACTTGGAGCTGGAGTCTTACTATAGGACCCTGGCTGGTCAGGAACATGTAAATGGGCTAGTTTTGAAATCACAGAGATCCATCTGCCTCCTGCCTCCTGAGTGCTGGGATTAAAAGTGTACATCACCACACCCAGCTTGTGAGTCTTACCTTAAACTTTATTGTGTAGTACCAGAACAGCCTTTTGTCTAACTAAAACTGAGTCTGTGACGTAGCAAGTGGATGAAGCCCTGGGTGATTAAAGTCCTGAGTGAATAGGTGGGTGCTGTGATGTGGGCTCAATCACGTCAAGGACATTGGCAAAACTTACCCATAGAGTCCAGGTTCAAGAGACACTGCAAAGCTTTCCTCAGGAGTCAGAGTCTCCTGTTTATGAATGATTGATCAGTTTGTGCAAAGACTAACAACTGTAGCTACCTACCAAAGACCATCTACCAAGAGGAGCTAACTCCTCCCCTGTGCTGAGAAAACACCCACCTGATCCTGGTTTATTATATGTGTATACACATGTATGTGCGTGTGCGTGTGCGTGTGTGTCTGTCTGTCTGTCTGTCTGTCCTATCTTCAGTCCCTGGCCTCCCAGTCAGGGTTTCAGGGGGACCTGGCTGCTTGGCCCACAGCACTGCAGACTACTGAGGCAGTAATATTCTGAGAGTTCTAGCTGATGTACCATGAACTATGAGGTTGTTTTCCACAAAGAATGTAGGGAATCTGAAGGAAATTAGTTCTTCTACTCTTTTATGTACTTTCTTTTTCCAGCCTTGGCTACTGCACACGCATGCAGTAATGAATTCCTATCCAAATGCAGACCTCTGTCCTGCTTCCTGCAAGCAGCTTTCATCTCTGCAGCAACTTTTCTGTGAACTCTAGCTGCCTGAGCCCTCTAAGATTTCCAGTCCTGGAGCTGCTCAACTCTAAGGAAACCTCCAGGCTCTACCTTAAGTTTTCTCTCTCCATCCCAGAACTGAAAGGCTCTCCAGATGGGAAGCTAAACAAGAGCTATGCTGTCTGTCTGTCTGTCCGTCCGTCTGTCTGTCTCTGTGTGTGTGTGTGTGTGTGTGTCTGTCTGTCTATCTGTCTGTCTTCCTCTCTTCCCCTCTTTCTTTCTCTTCTCCCTCTCCTCATCTCTCAAGACCCACTGACCTACAGTGTATGTCCATTATTGGATAACTCTCTTTTTCTTGTCTTTTGTTCTCTGCCCAGTTTTGTTTTTGTTTTTTAATTATTTCAGAAGGTAACTCCAGCTCCTGTTACTCTAGAGAGTGAGCCTTGATGAGTTTGTAGTGTGCCTACCACCCCAGGCTTCCTTCACTTAGACTCATGAACCCCAGACTTAAGAAGCTATGGCCTCTGGTAGTATACTATGCAGCCTAATGCAAACACAAATTGATAGGATTACATAACCCTATATTTCAAAAGCAACTGTTAGGCCACATTCAGAAAGCAAAAGCAGACAGATCTCTGAGTTCAAAGCTAGCCTCGTCTATGTAGTGAGCTTCAGGTAAGCCAAAACTATATAGAAAAACCCTGTCTCAAGAATAAAATAATTGTGACTGTTTAATATAAATCACTGGAAAAAAAAAAACCCAAACTGATCATATTAAGTGACATCATCATCATTAAAAAACTGGACCTGGCTAATCTTTTTTTCACCTTGGGGTCTTAAAACAATAGTAACTGAAAATATACAGTTGAGATATTATCAGCATCACTATTTATTGTTGTTATTCCTAAAGTAGTACATTTATAGTTTTTGTTTTAAGGGAATTTTTTTTTCAGTTTTTAATCTGGATGTAAAGTATTAGGATACCTCCCCATGACCGCTGAGTGATAGCGTTCAATACCAGGTTACCCAAAATCTGATTCTCCTTGAGAAAATAAAGCACTAAGCCCCACTCTGCTGAATCTACACACCTATGCAAGGAAAGGATAACCCAGAGGGAATAACACATCCTTGGACCTTCAGAGCGAGGGAGGGGGGCGTGGCGTACCGATCGTCTTGAGCGAGTTGACGGAGTGAAGAGGGTCTATGATACACATGGTGATGCTGAAGAGCATGCTGCACTGCACGTCCCACGTGTCGTCGTGCATTTTCAGAACCACGAAGGAAATGATGGACAGCGCTGTGCCAAAACTAATCACTCCTGTTAGCAAGACCTGTGAACCAATTCACCACGGCGTTACATCGTCCAAAGAGAGCTTGACTGCGTTTACTCACATGGAAGACCCATATCTAGGATTATGGATTTCTTTTACAGTATTATTTTTAATAATATAACATTTAAAATTTTTTTCTTTGAGAATTTCACGCAAATACACAACGTATTTTGGTCATCGTCACCGTTTTATTCCTTTTAACTTTGTTCTTTTTATGGGACAGAATGGGCGTTCTACCTGTATGTGTGTGTCTGTGGCATTTATATCACCTGCATACCAGGTTCCCATGGAGGCCAGAAATGGGCATTGGATCCCCTGGAACTAAAGTTACAGATGATTGTGAGCTGTTGTGTGGGTGCTAGGAACCAAATCCAGGTCCTCTGGAAGGGCAGCCAGTGTCTTACTAACTGGGTCATGTCTCTTGCCATTACTTTATTATTTTTAACTGGCATAGAATTGTACAGGGTTTTTGGATACAAAGCACCCAAAGGACTCTAAATCAACATACCGCAGGTTACTTGCATGTTTTTACTTACTTCAATACTACCTATACCCTGCAGGCATGGTGGGGCATGCCTTTAACCTTAACAAGCAGAACCTGGTATATTCAAGGTCAGCCTGGTCTACATATAAAGTTCAGGGCCAGCCAAGGCTACATAACTAGAAAAGAATGAATGTGTCCCCACCCCCAAAAAGCTTTTTTTTTTAATTAGAATTTAGTAATAATTAAAACACTAAAAGATAAAACATGAGGTCAGGTAAAAGGGGAAAAAATTACATCCTGCATATGCAAAATACCATTAAAATGCTACAATTCAGTTAATTTTAATTGAAGATGCCAGAAAGAACAGAGTTAAACCAAAACGGGGGAAAATGTTCTCTGAAAATAGAAATAAAATAGAGCGTAATAAAGTATAATTAAGGGAAAATAGAAAACATAAAATAGCAACAATCCTGGCAACAAAAAGAAGACACAGCTGAGAGGAAATTGGGTTAGACTAGAACCCAGACCCAAGTATTTACCGACTCTCTTGTGAACTAAGTTACTGAGATGTTATTTACTTGGATCCTAAACTTGGAGGC
Source organism: Mastomys natalensis (assembly GCA_021653895.1). Taxonomy (NCBI): domain Eukaryota; kingdom Metazoa; phylum Chordata; class Mammalia; order Rodentia; family Muridae; genus Mastomys; species Mastomys natalensis. Next base: position 1,095,458 of record JAJTUV010000648.1, read on the forward strand.
CCTCAGCAAACAATAATCTCATCCCCACCCTACCCGACCCTGCAACTCTTTTAATTAGTAGTTCTACAGAGCAGAGATGGTTAGCTGTTTTAAAATGTTTTCTTACCTGCCAAAACACGTTCTTGACTATATAAAAGTCCACATCCAAAGCAGCCACAAATACAATTAAAGGTAAAAAATAACTGTACAGTGAAAAGCTTGGTGTTTTTAGAAGAGGGTAGACAATTTGGTGCACCTAAAGTAGCAAACGCAAGGAAATATTTGTTACTGTGGTGGTTTAGAAGCGTGGGCCCCCGCACCCACACCCCACCAGCACCCGCACTGGATCTCAAATCCCCTGAAAAGTTGTGTTTGAAGGCTTGGTTCCAGCAGGTGGCGCTGTTGAGAGGTGCTTGGATCATGAGAACTCAAATGTCTTGGTTTAGGATATGGGCGCTGAATGGAAGGTCATTAAAGTGGCAGCATATCTTGTCCTGACCCCTTTCTTCCTAGCTCTCTGTCACGAGATGAGCAGCCTCGCTCTGCCTCATCCTTTGCCATGATGACGATGATGCTCCATCTCCCACAAACCACAGCCATGGAGTGGAACAACCGAGGACTAAAAAGTATGAAACCATGAGCCCAAATACATCCTTTTCTCCTTTTGAAGAATCTTTTTTTTTTTTTTTTTTTTTAGTTTTAGATGTACAAATGCTATGGTTGCATTTGTACACATGCACTACATGCCTTCAGTACCTCAGGAGGCCAGGGTAAAGCGTCAGATCACCTAGAACTGGAGTTACAAAGGGTTGTGAGTCACCACATTGGTGCTGGGAAACAAGCCTAGAACCTCTGCAAGAATAGCAAGTGCTCTTAACCACTGAGCCATCTCTCCAGCCCCTTTTTTCCACTCCTTCCTCCTTTTAAACTTATCTTCTCTGATATGTTATTTTACATGAACATTGCATATATATTAAATATATATACTATAACCTATAATTAGTATTTATAGAAATGATATCCCTTACCATTGGTGTCACCTGAGAGAATGCTATCCAATCCACAGAAAAGTATTTTAATTAGGCTATTAGATATTTAGTGTAATATATCTATTATATATTCTTGCACAGATATTTGTGGATTTACGGAGATATGCTTAAATTGAAAAAAAAATCCCAGTTAGTCAGTAGAGAAATATGATGCTTAGATGGTGATATAATCTGTATAGGCATGGATGGTGAACAGTGTACATTAAGTAATAGAAAACACAGTGGTGGCTGAAATGCTGTAATTAATTATTCTCCTTTGAGAGTGTTTTCTAGTGTTTAACAGCTGCATTATCTAACTCCTCAGTGCCTCGGTTCCTCGTCTGTAAAGTGATTAGCGAGTGCTACTTCATCACATCCTTGCAAGAATGAATGGGTAAACTCAAGGGTTATTGAGTTGGTAAATTCATAAGTACAAAGCACTTAAAAATGTGTGTGGCACATAGTAAACTCAAATCATGCTAGCTAGTGGGAATGGTGAGGCTGGGGAGACTGGTAGGCTTTCACAGCCCTAGATAAATATCCTATAGGTATTACCTCTCATCTTAAAAAACTGAAACACTGAATGGAGACAAATTGTTAATGCACATTGCATCGCTGTTAATACCAGGCATTAATAAGTTGAGACAGTGAAGAAGTATTTTCTTGTGATTATGTTGTGTGTGGTGCATGTTTCATATTTAATATGAGAGAAAAGAGAGAGCATGGTTTATCATGAAAGTAACTGCTACATGGGCTGGAGAGATAGCCTAGTAGTTAGAGCACTTGCTGCTCTTACTGAGGACCAGATGAAGTTCCCTGCACCCACACAGAGTCTAACTGTGTGTTAACTGGAGTCTGTAACTCCAGTTTCAGGGGATCTGGCACCCTCTTCTGGCTTTCATGGGTACTAGGAATGGATGCAATTCACTTACAGACATAAAGGCAAAACACTATATACACATAAAATAAATCTTAAAAGAAAAGAGATGCTGCCTTTCATATCAAGCCTCTACATGTTTAAAGTGAACATCAGGGAATAAACCAGTGTACCCACAAAGGAAAGGAACAGGAACTCAGAAGGAGTAACAATAAGGAAAGGGTAAGGGTCAGAGAAGAATGACAAGGAGACTGCCAGCACGTGAATTGTCTCACTTCCAAATTACTGCTTCATTTGAAGCTTTCCTAACTTATGACTTTCTTATTGTATTTATGTGTCTTTCTTTGCAAAAATGCTCAGCACTATATGAAATTATTTTAACATCTGTTCACATGTTTTTTAATTCCATAGGGTTGGGGATGCTTGTAATTGATAGAGTCCTTCTGCCTGGCATGTATGTGGTCCTGAGTTTGATCCCCAGGAATAAGAAAAAGAAAAACTTGCATATTAGGATGTCAGGGGCAGCCTTGCTTATACAGTGAAGGCCTAAAATCAGCAATAGGCCTAAGTCAGCTTGCTAACACAAAGTCTTGGTCTCTGGAAAAACACTGAAACAGATGGCTATAGGATCTTGTAAACAAGTAGCCTTGGTGGAAATTTACCAGCCTGGATAAGAACTAATAGTCAGAGACCTTGTAGATAGGTAGCCTTGGTGGATAGTACCAGCTTAGATAAGAAACAAGTGAATCATAGCCAGAATCATAAGTGACCTGTTCCCTGAACCTTCACCCAGCTGACACTCTGTTCTGGAAGATATCTGTACTCCCCCTGAACACCTACACACCTGCATCATCCCCTTCCCCACATCCTGCTTTTTTGTGTATATAACTCCTGTGTGAAAAAATTATAATCAGTGATTTGATCAGCCTATAGATAAGCTGCTCGTTCCTTGTTTCCCCTGTCCTCCAGTTCTCTCTTCCAGGTCTCCTGATCCCAGTTCAATGCCGTGGGACTGGGGCATTAGGAGTAGACCTTCTTTGAGGTGTTTGACCTTTGATTTCCTCTCTAACTTATTATGTATACAGTACCTCAACAAAATGGTAAGCCAGTCGCCCTGTCACAAATCCCGACAGAGAGAGAATCATCAAGACAAAGACCTCAGAGTTCTTTAAAACCATCCTTGAAAACCCTAAAAAATAAAAATATAATTTATAGTTTCAAAATAGTAATTACCCTATTCAACCAGTATACATTGTATTGTATGCCCGTGTCAACCTATACTGAAATCCATTTTGTGTGTGTGTGTGTGTGTGTGTTGTGTGTGTGTTTATCTTACCAAAAGAAATAAGAGATGTTTATTTATATTTTCAAAATAATATCATTAATATTCAGCCTAGTTATTTAATTTGCAATTTTTTCTGAATCATAGTGTGTGTGAAGAGTTAATAATTATTACAAATATATTTGGATTTGTGTGTGTGTGTGTGTGACATGTGCTTTTACTTCCTGAAATTCACTGGCCCACAAATGCAATTTGTTAAGTATAAGGTACATATAATTGGTATCTCTCACAGAAGACTATGGAAAATATTAAGGTTTCACCAACCTCACAGTTGCTCACCCAGGAATATATTAGGAACACTCTATAGACAGAAAGCAAGTCTCACTGGCAGTCTAGATTTGGTACTTCCTGCCTCCCAGACTGAACTAGAACCAAATCAGTAAAGAACTGTTGAATATTTCTTATGCTTAAGTCTGGGTAAAAAAGATGGTTTTCACACTATTTCTGCAATGCTCTTTCCTCCTGGCCACTTTTCGTTACATCCTCAGGGTGTGTCTAGGGTTATCAAAGCTCCTGGTCACCTGATCACTGTGAGTATTGAAAGGAACCAGAGTCATTAGTGAGTGTATTAAAAGCCCCCAGGCAAAGCAATTTTACTCTCTGATGAATACTAAGATGAAGATGCTCTTTACATGCATTTGTTTCATTATTTGGTTCTTGGTAGTCTTCCTGAGTCCAGAAAAGTTTTAGGAGCAACTGGTATTCTTCCCAAGTAAATTTTCTTTTACAGAGACCTAGAAACTCTCATCATAGGAATGATATTGACTGGGCTACTTTATCTCTATGAATACCATTCGGTACACCTGCTGAATTTGTAATCGATATTCAGGAGGTCTTTATTTACAAAGCTCTCTCTAATTTTTTTCTAGGCAGACAAAGTGGATGGAGTAAAGAAAAATCCCATCAAAAGCCAAAATGGCAGCTGGAGGGTTGGCTCCATAGTTAAGCATACTTGCTGATTTTCCAGAGGACCCAGGTTCAATCCCCAGCACTAGCATTCATGGCAGCTAAGAAGCAGCCATAACTACAGAGTTCTAGGGACTCTAACGCCCTCTTCTGGCACTGTTGGCACTGCATACACATGGTTCACAGACATATATGCAAAACAAACATTCCTATACATATAATAAAATGGGATCTTTTTTTGAGGCAGGGTGTTTCTGTATAACCCTGAGTGTCTTTGAACTCACTCTGTCTGGCCACAAACTAAGAGATCTGCCTGCCTCTGACTCCCAAATGCTGGCATTAAAAGATGAAATCTGCCGGGCGGTGGTGGCGCACGCCTTTAATCCCAGCACTCAGGAGGCAGAGGCAGGCAGATTTCTGAGTTCAAGGCCAGCCTGATCTACAGAATGAGTTCCAGGACAGCCAGAGCTATACAGAGAAACCCTGTCTCGAAAAAAACCAAAAAAAAAAAAAAAAAAAAAAGATGAAATCTAAAGAAGCCATAATAATAAACAAGATTAATGATATCAATTATGCAAACTGTGGATTGTTTGTCTTCTTTGTCTATTTGACAGGCTGTCTCCCCTTATCTCAGATAATTTGATCAGGGTAGGCCTGGTGGGTAGGCAGGATCAGGATCTCCCTCCTCCTCATTACTAAAGAATCTTAACATTATCTCTATGTGTACACTTAGCACATTGCCTTATGGTTATTGGTTTGCCTACCTCCCCATGAGGAAGCTCCATGATGTCAGACAAGCTCATACTTCTTAATGTACCTGCCACCCTCCCATGTTTAGCCAGTGTTACTGAATAAAGCAATGGATATACACAAGAGCTCCTTAAAAACTGAATGAAGCTGTACAGACAGCCTTCATTCACATCTTGAGGTTCCATTGGCTACTCTTTTGTTGTAGCTGTGATCTCCTACACTGACAAAAGGTTCTAAGGACAGAAGAGAGTCTTACATAGCTACTTACCTCCCAAAACAATAGTGGCGCATATAAGAACTGTGAAATGCTTCTGGACCACAAAGTAATCCGCTGGCCTCCCACAGAGTAAGTCAGGTTTGTTGTCATTTTTTGTTGCCCAGAAAGAAAAACTGTTGTTTAACATTGCTCTTCCAGGACTAACCTGCATTATGGCAGACTATTCTGTGTTAACATAGAAGAAAAAAGAAAGGCCCATGAAGTCTGCTGGGATCCAGCTCATCCACGCCCCACCTATCTAAGGTGGGTAGCACACTCATCTCTGAGCACATTAATGCCACTCGTTCTCCTTCATGCCCCAGGAATATTTACAGGGACACTCGTGTTGGTGTCTTATCCTACACACGGGAAGGAGTGGATCGTGACTGTAGTGCTATTGAGGTGATCTGATCATGAGCGTGCCTGGAGCAGTGAGTTTCTCAAAGGCTGAGACTGAGATTTTGATTTTCACTAAGGTTGTAAACAAGTCTTCGGCACAAGACAGGTGCATCATACACATTTGATGAAGTGGAATCTTTAAGAGGAAAAGAGCAAAGACAAACATTCACACTCCTCGTTTCCTATGAGTACAAATCACTCTGAGATTCTACTTCTCTACTCTGACTTCAAAATTTATTTATTTTCCCTCTCTCAACAACTTCTACAAGGTAAACTGTGTCATATCAGCTAAGGTTTGGATCATATCAGATAAGGTTTGGAGTGAGGACAGAGGTAAACATTTTTTTAAAAGACTTGAAAAGAGTTGAGGTATGATTGTGTGATGCCTTTGGTTGAATTAGGAAAAAGTACCTCTTCCTTGGGTTCATGAAACCTGACAACAGGCATGTGACTTGTCATATCAACAATAGGCTGGATTTCATTCCTTATGCCCCTACCGAATTGGTGTCCTTGTGAGACACAGCCTATGTAAATGTATGGGAAGGTCCTTAGAAGGACTTGTGTTATTTTGCTTTTCCTTATAGCTAGCCTTAACCTAAGACTTCCTAAAGGGTTCTGAAGTAGCCTTAGGAACAGACTCTATCCTTGGTCCCCGTTTTTATACTTGTTTGCTACCAGTTACAAAGACTCTAATTAAAAGAAGGAGGTGGCCACTACATCTTCAAGTTACTCCCCATCTTTAAGCAGCTCTTCTGGTCCTTATCTCCAAGCCCTCGTCCCCATGGTAATGACCTTAAAACCAAGTTCTTCCCCAGAGATGTGTTCTTCCAAGCCTAAACTGGCTCAGAGTTGAAATCAAAATGTAGCCTTTCAAAATCCAAACCCACAGAACAGGGGTCAGTTGTGCTGAGTTATGCTGTTGCCAGAGTCGGTACCTCCAACTGATACCAAAGCTAAAGCTGTTTCCATACTGACTTCCCATTGGGTCCTTGACAACCTGCTTTTGTTCTGATTGGCTGCACTCATTATTCCCACCTCCAATCCAAAAGGAGTTCTAAAGAAACATTCATTTCTTAATGGCCACACTCTGCCTAGGCCTACAACTGTTTTTTAACTGATTTCCTTTGCCTGAGGTAACACATGAAAGGGTCAAAGACTATACACATAGACAGAACCCTTGGGGTTTTAAAAACCATACATGATGTTGGTTTTCTTATACCAGTTCTATCCAGTTCAGTCCTAACTCCCTTAACACTGACTCGTTTTTTAAAATTAATTTTAGTTGGCATACAAAATAATAGGTTTCACTATAACATCTTATACATGTATATTATAGTTGCACACATTCATGCCTTCCACTAGCCTTCCACACCCCTTCCTTTTGATTTCATGTTTTATGCCTTACCCACCCATTACCCTTTCGATCCCTTTAGATTTCTTCCTTAATTCCTGATTTTTCTTTTCTTCTTGTTCTTGTTCTTCTTCCTCTTCCTCCTCCTCTCCCTCTTCTTCCCTTTCATAACTCAAAGTTCTCATTTTCCTCCATTCAACTCATTATTGAATTTTAGTTCTTTGATTGAAGGTACAATGTCACACACTCCCCTCAGGACATAGGATTCAACTGATTCTTGATGCCTAGCATGTGATTTGGTGGTCTAATTACTAGAAACAAATACAATTTCTTCAGTGAACACTAATCATCAATTTGTAGTATACTGCCATGGCTGAGCTATGTTGTGTGTAGGGGATTCTACTCTTCCTATGCTGCATGCTGCTCATGGTGGGTGTGGCTGCATGTGTTCTTTCATAGGGCACCAAGGGAAACATCACAGCAAGAAGCTGATGGAATCTATTATCTTCTGCATTGCATTATGTATTAAAGAAACTCCAAAGCACATCTCAGTTCCTAGAGACTGAATTTCGATCAACAGTTCTATATATGCCTCTGATTCATCCTAAAATATTGTATGCAATTTTATTTGTATAGATGTGCAGTCCCTTTAAAACACAGGACCAAAGAACTTTCACTCTACTGCCTCGGTTTACCTCACATGATACCTAGCTCACAAGGTTTTCTTTCACCGACACTTTCGCATTAGATTGCCAGTTGTCACATTGACTTCTCAACAGCACTGCCTCTGATCACCTAATTAATGCCTTTCCCTGCTGTGTTCCCCTCCTGTCCCAGTGTTGTCCTTTCAGGCTCTCTTGGTGTCACCAAACCTTGTGAGTACAACTCTCATAGTTTTAAGTTTCAAGATTCAGGTTCCCCAAGTCCACATACCTCAGGAAAACTCTGAACAAAATTTATGTTCAGCTGTGGCTTAGATGTGGTACTGAAAGCCAGAGACAGGACCTAACTAAACTGCAGGGACAACCAGAAACTGAGAGGCCAAAGTGTACTTTGCCCAAATCCTGTCTTCTGATGGTAGACTATACTATGTGACTGAGACAGACATGTAAGACAGATGAGTTAGTCATAATTCTCCATCTCCCAATATGCTGATTTGGTCAAGAGTGGACATTAGACCTAAGAAAGGTGTATCAGACAGTTCCTTAAGCTGACATGTGCCGCTGCTGGGAAAGGGACATGTGGCATTTCAGCTGCCATCAGGATAAGCAGTGATGACCACACTAGAACACGCAGAAACCATCTACCCAGCCATATGAAAAAAACACCCAAATATCTGAGAGTCCCAGTGCTTCTTAAATGAGTGCCATCTTAAATGTTTCTAATTTCTTACAAGATATCCGCTTGGTTCTGTTCTGGGTTTTATATTTTCCCAGAAGTCATTTCTTGGATTAATAAGATTTTTCATCTACAAAGGCGGGGAAATAAAGAGACACTTCAATTTCAAACTACTGGCACATTTATGTTTCTTTCCACTTTTGCTTGAAAGTTGGTGTGTTCCTTTCTCCAGCTAAGTTCCTTTCTTCCTTTCACACTTCAGAAGAGGCTAGTGGCACTGGAGCAAAGCTGGGACACGGTCACAATCATTGGGTTTATTACTTAAACATTATGGAAACCCTCCTGGGAGCTCCTAACAAGAGCCTTTCTCTCTAAGGGACGCTTTCTTCCAGGGACACTTCCCTCCTCCCACTAGTAACCTCTTAGAGGATCTGAAAGGCTGCTGCTCGGCTGTACTTGAGGCCTGGGAGCCATTACTCACATTCCCCACTAGACCTTCAACCCACCAGCCAGCTTCAGAACAAAGCCACATATTCTGGGCTCTGTTGTGCCACTTCATATTTCTGTGTTCTAACATGCATATGTTATATTTTTGTGTGTAACCAATAAATACAAAACTGTGTAGCTTAAAACAAAAACGTTTATTTATCTCAGAAGTTCATGATTTTGGTAGGACTTAGCAGAGAAAGTGTGTCTCCACCCCACATAGCATCAAACAGGGGCTTGATTGGAGACTCCATTTCCAAGATGACTCCTTCATGATCTGGGCAGGTTGACAGCAGTGGACAGAGCACAGTCAGAGCTGTACAGGCTTGAGCCTCAGTTCCTTTCCCTGTTGGTCTCCCCACAGACTGGTATCTAAGGCAGTATCTTAAGAGACTGAGGCAAAAGTCAAATCAACCTACTATAATCTAGCATTGGAAATGACATGGAACAATTCTCAACTATAGTCATGAGCTCCCTGGATTCAAGAGAGACCATAAACTGGTATTGCTATATTAGAAATAATAGGACCACACAGTGATAGGAGTGTGTGAAATGGGAGATTAGGCTAGCCTGTACAACACAGAATGGAAGATTAGGCTAGCCTGTACAACATACTCTACTTCATATTAGATGAACACTAGAGTAACTGTCAGCCTTTTACAATGTTTAATGCTAAAACAAATGTCAGTTTGACATCTAGAGCAGTAGATGTGAAAAGTTAGACACTAGGTCAGTTCTGGTGTATGATAGAAGTTCTATCATACGAGGCAAAATGAGAAGAATACGTCTAACATAAAGTTCTGTAATGAAGCTTAATTTACTCAGTTCACACCATCATCATGTAGCCCTACTTTTTGGAGTTAAAATGTCTATTGTTACATGACAGTGATAACAGGCAGCAGTCGTTATTTTAATAATGTTACATTAATTCTGTACCTTTATATGTTTACATTTTTATGACCAATGAAACACCAAACCTAAAGAACTACCCCTAGAACTGATGATCATAATATTAAATTGCCTCCCTTTCGAATACTGTGGAGGCATTCCTGAACTGTTAGCATGTGCTTTTAAAAAGTAACTAGTCTATGCAAGGTCAGAAAACACCATGCAGCTTAATGAAATAACATCAAACTCACAGCATAATGGCATCTAAATCTCCTATTGATCTACTTATAAGTCAGTGCAACAATAGGTAATAATTGATATCAGTTTTTGCAAAACAAAAGTTACGTATACACAGATATAAGTAAGTGTTCAGATCCCACATCAAAGGATTCTCTGAAATAAGATCCAAGGAACCCATGGGAACCACCAGGTCATGACATTCAAGATCAAGTTTAAGGACTACACAGTTGGGAGAGGGCAGACAGAGGGCCACAATGTTTGCTGTGCATATGGCTTGTCTGTTGGAGGAGTGGGTATTGCAGTGGTACACTGACATAGGCAAGGCATAAGCTAAGGTTGGTAGCATTTCTATAATGGTAGTCAAGCTCTATAAATGAATGAAGAGGGGATGAATTCTGTGAGTACTAGATAGTACTAAGCAATGCTAGGTACTGGGAGTAAGGTAGTACTAAGTGGGTCAATTCACCTTTTATTTACTGACTTACTATTTTACAAGCTCTTTAGGAATGAGGAAGGCCTCCAACAAAAGGTCTTCCTTTCATAAAGATCCATATTCATTCACATAGTGAGAGAAGCATATGAGTGATTACACAGGACACAGAATGAGGGAGGCTTCATTACACAGGACACAGAATGAGACTTCAATACACAGGACACAGAAGGAGGTTTCTAGTGCTGTAAATGCCCCAAAGAAAGAAAGGTTAGATCTTTGTGATATTGGAGATGGGGATAGTCATGGGGTGAAGAACCACCATTGTCTCACCAAGAATCCGAATTGAATCCTGAGAGGATCTGACAATGAGAGTCAAGAAGAAGAGAAGCTGGTGTAGAGTTAGAAAAGGAGATTATACGAAAGTTGGTATAAAGGCGCCAATCCAAGGAACTGTACAAATACTGTGTTAGCAAGTGTATCAAAGGCTATAAAACGTCTGAAGACAGATTGTGAGGCAAAAAGGGAGAGAGCTGTTCTAGTAGACAGTTAAAAATGCTTCTGTCTTACCTGGGAATAAAAGTGAGTTTGCAGACCCCCTTCCTACTTACCAGGAGCAGAGACCTAGAAACCACTGTTGTGTTCATGATCAAGGCTCAGAAAATGTGGCTTAGAGTAAAAATGACAACACCAACCCCCCATGGCACCTAGGCTCTTCCTAATGATCTCAGTGCTAATGTGAACCAAGTATCTTGAAAGATAGTCCTAAAAGGGCCACGCACACGTCTCTGCCTATTGTGATCAGTGAATACTCTGGGTGTCACAGAGACAGGCTAGTGTTTGTATTTCTGCTGAAGGAAGCCAAATGGCAATTGCTCATATAGAGAAAAGATCTCAAAAGTAGAAACTTGGGGAAACGTTTAAAACAAGATGACCTCAATAGTGTGACCAAGAGAACCTCATCTGACAAGTATGACTGAATGGCTCCCTTGCTTTCTTTCTCCTCTAAAGTGAAAAATAGTTTGCACAACAAGACAAAGGAGAAAGTGATAAAATGATTCTCTCCTTTTAAAATGCGTATTTTTTATTTTTTATAAAAACTTCCCCAGAGAGTCACAAAGTAACAGGGAGCTCGGGGTCCTTCTTGACTTGTCTAGCAAAAGTACTCTCTGCAGCCGTGACCTTTGAAACACAGGCAATGTAAGAGAGCAGTGGGAAACAGCATGGTGGCAGTTACAGTACATTACCAAACCTGAGAGGGGAAACAATACATTTGTGGGCTTTTCTTAGAAACTATATCCCACCCTCGAGGTGAATTTTAATTCAGACAGCTAAAAAAAAAAAAAACCAGAGGACCCCACCCCAAACAATTCTTAGTATTTGTCTTTTGAAAGAGGGAACAAGTGCTTTTCTTTTACAAATGGCTTAATGCATCTTTTGAAAATGGAATTCCCTAGTCAAGCGGAAATGTCTGGCTTCAGTTACACAGAAAACTGTTGGCTTCTCTGTGTGGTCTTGAAAGCCTCGCTCAGCTCTTCTGTGCTTGGAGGAGCAGAGGCCCAGTGCCTGAGCCAGGTGTGAGTGTTCTGAACGGTCTAACGAAAGCCAAGTGACTGCATTTGTACCCAGACATTTCTGCAAAGCCCTGGATTTACTTCTTGAATCTGGCAGGAACAGGTTTGTCTTATTTAATACTGAAACGCAATGTGGCCTTCTACACCGTGTGGCTACACCGTGTGGCATCTGTAGAAGGCACATCCTTGAAGTCTCTGATGACCATGGCTTAGGTTATCGATCTGGCACTTTTCACTTGACCTGAAAGAAGCAGATTTTTATTTATTTTTTTATTTAGTTATTTAAATCACATCGTAATTTACTTATTTACACAGGGGTTATAAACACAAAAAGGCAGGATGCGAGGAAGGGAATGGCACCGGAGCATAGGCGTTCAGAGGGAGTACAGATATCTTTCAGAACAGGGTATCAGCTCAGTGTAGGTTCAGGGAACAGGTCACTATGACTCTGCCTATGATTCCCCTTATTGTCCTTATGATTGTCCTTATCTAAGTTGGTACTGTCCACTGAGGCTGCCTATTTATAAGACCTATGACTACTAGGTCTGGTAAATTTCCACAGAAGCTGCCTGTTTACAATAGCTTATAGCCTTCTGTTTCAGTGTTTTTCCACAGAGACCCAAGACTTTGTGTTAGCATGTATGTATGTCAGGCCTATTGCTGACTTTAGGCCTATGGCTGATTTTAGGCCTTTAGTGTATATGCAGGGCTGCTCCTGACATCTCCTCCCTTCTCTAAGTATAGAAGGGCCTTGGCGATCCTATTCTTGCAAAGGAGGGGATAGAGGCCTGACCTCCAATAATTGAACTGGACCTTGTAATGGCTCCGGTCCTCCTGTGGTTGTCCAGTGAGGCATGAGGGCCATACCCATCCCGATGTCTTTTTCCTGGAGAGGGGATACTTTTGACATCAACCCCTATGCGGTCAGGCTTGTCCCTCAGGGAACCCAGATAGATATTTTAAACTTTTATTTATATTCCCTTGCAGTGCTTTGCCTCGCAGCCTAAGCAAGAATTCAGATCACCAGTCAGAGAGGGTTCTGGGTAGCCTCTCTCAAGAAGCAGATTTTTAAATGACATTTAATTAGCTTGAGATATGAAACACGATATAGCCAGTTTTTCAAACAATAGGCGTAGAATACATCACAATACTAGCCCGAGTCAGACACTTGGGTACGTAGGTTCCAATAGTCTCTGCCTTTCTTTCCTATAGTATGCAAAGCCAAGAGGACACACTTCCCCCATGCTCGATACTGCTGGTACTCGTTGGACCATGGCCGAGAGGAACTCTCATTAAGATGCAGAACCTCTCCTGCCTTCGTTTCTTTGATATGAAGTTACAGATCATTTCAGAGGTTTCATCAAGAGCCAGCATAGCATTTTATGATATGAAGAATCCTAGAGACCCCCTCGAGCCAAGGTCTCCTGTCTCCCAGATTTTCTCGTGTGATTTAGGGTAACTTTGACTTTGTGCTTCCCCCAAGTGTGATTGATTATAGCCGTGTGGCGCAACAATCCGGTTTGCGGAGGTGCGGGCTTCGAACTTGCTAGACAGGCACTCTACCGGCGGCGCCACATCCACTCCACGTCCGCAGGCGCAGGCAAACCTGATGAGCGCCAGCTGGCTGGATCCTCAGGCAATCGGGAGTGTCTGCAGGGGCGCTGCACTCCCGGTCTGAGGAAGCACCTTCCACGCAGGCGAGCCCCTCCGCCTCCTGCACCCCGCACCACGCGTCTCCCCAGCCTTAAAGTGGACCCCAAAGTCCAGGCCCGGGACTTCTGGGCCAGCCTCCATGGCCAGGTCCCGGGCTTGTTGGATTGGGATATGGGCAACGAGTGCTTCTTCTCCTTCACCACGACACACTTGTCCGAGGCTGAGCAGAATCTTGCCATCTACAGACTCCAAATTGTTGAGCCACCAAAACTGCCTTTGGAAAAAATACCCAACCCTGATAAAGATGGTCCAGACATTAAACCCAATCTGTGGATGTGGGTGAACCCGAACATCGTGTATCCTCCCGGCAAGCTGGAGGTCGCAGTTAAAAAGGAAGACCTGCCTGCCTGCCAGCCAGCCCTGAAAGAGGAAGAAGATAGCTGTTCGGAAGCTTCGGAGACCCGGTCACCTCCTCGCAAGCAGAAGAGGAAGCAGAAGGAAAAGCACGTTGCCTCTTCCCCTAGCATCTGGGAGGAGCCTACAGAAGAGGAGGAGGCCAAGGACCATGATGACAGCTCCTCGGTGGCTCTCCCATCCCTTCCCACAAGGGCCCCACTCCAGAGTCAGCTTCCGCAAGCCATCAGCCCAGAGGGGAGGCACTGGTCCCGCCCCCCTCCCCCCATTACTTCCATCTGATTGCCTTGGCACTCAGAAACAGTCCCCCCTGTGGCCTCAACGTACAGCAGATCTACAACTTCACTCGAGAGCACTTTCCTTTCTTCCGGACAGCTCCAGAAGCCTGGAAGAATAGGTCCGTCACAATCTCTGTTTCCGAGACAGCTTTGAGAAAGTGCTGGTCAGTAAGCAGGGCAAGGGGAAGTTGACTGAGGAGGGACACCATGGCACCTTGGCTTCCACTCGGCTGCAAAGTATCCAACAGTGCATGAGCCAGCCAGGTGTGAAGCCTTTGTCATGCATGAGCCTGAGGTGGGGGACCTGAGGCCCAGACTCTAGGCTGGATGTGCCTCCCTGGATCACACTCCAAAGACATCTGCAGGACGCAGGGAGAATAGGAGTGATTGAGACCCTCTAAGTGATGTCTTCCTCTGAGACCTCCCATGAGAGTGGGAGTTTGTGTGCAAAAAATAGGGAAACTGAGGTTGCCTCGGGCTCTGCTCACAGCCCAGAATCCTGATGCAATGGCATTCAAGCTGGGTAAAAAAAAAGTATAAGGGTTTATCAGTTAAGAGGATTCTGCTGTAGCAAGCAGAAGGGCTTCAAACATGGTAGCATTGGAACGTTAAGCTCCGTGAGATAGCACAGCAGAAGACCCGGGGCAGAGCAGGTCAAGATTGCAAGCTCCTCTGAACTCTCTTACAGATGTGATGCCCTTCCTCTTTGACCTTCAAGAAGAATCAGCTATACCCTATTAAAGTTTCCTTCAGCAAAAAAAAAAAAAGAAGAAGAAGAAGAATCCTAGAAGGCTGGAATGTAAGGGACCTGAGGAGAGAGGCGATTCCTCTGCAGAGGTGAGGTGGAGGCAGTGAGGGCTGCTGGGTGAGCTCAGTGGTGGTGATGGAATGTGTGGGAAATGGACGGCCTAACCGGTAATTAAAGTCTAATCCCTCTCTTCTGGACTGCAGGACTTGACTTTTACTCTCCCTCCAAACCATTACATAAAGAAAGCCAGATTATTCTCCCCTGCTTAAGCCCACTTCTCTACTGCCTTAAAGGTTTGTTTCTTTGTGTGTTTGAGACGGGGTCTTGCTATGCAGCCCAGGCTACCCTCAAACTCATGATCCTCTTGCTCCAGCCTTCCAAGTCCTTGGATTATAGGTACACAACACCAGACACTGTGTGTGTATGTGGATGGGGGTTGTGTACTGGTGAGAACCTGAGTGAGCTGAGCCTGTGAATCCACACGCCTTTGGAAGTCAGAGGACAACCTCAAGTGTCCTGCTTCAGGACATGCCCACAGTGGTTTCCGAGACAGTCTGTCATTGGCCTGGGACCTTCTGATGTAGCAAGGCTGGCCTGCCAGTTAGCCCAGAGATCTGCCTGCCTCCACCACCCCAGCACTGGAATTACAAAGCATATGGCATCTCACTCATCTACATTAGTGGTTTCTAGGAATCAAACTCAGGTTCTCATGTTTGTGAGGCAAGCACTCTACTGACTGAGCTCTCTCCAAACCTAAGAGTTCTGCAATGGTGTCCCACTGCCCATAAAGTAAAGCCTAAAGCTGTCAAGACTATTTTTCAATAGTTTTAATAAAATGATCACAAGCTAACTTTGTGGGCTTGTTTCCTACCCTGCCTTGCCAAGACAACTACAGTCAGCAAAACGGGAGCCCTCCACTTCCTCTGTCCCTCATCTGGACCTTTCATCAATAGCCTGTGCTTTCACTCTGAAACTATCAAGCTCTACTCTGGCTTCATGGTGACAATTCCCCCTGCTTCATGCTCTCTCTTTTTTCCTTTGAGCCTCTCTAAACTTCGTTTATCTTTTCCTGGTGTATGTGCTTTACTCACAGTCTACATGAGGAACTGCTTAAGGTGGGGCACTCTAAAGACTGCGGCACCTCAAGGTACCCAGGAGGGTGCCATCTATCTCATCAGTAGACGTTAGTTACATAGATGACAAGGGCTGGTTCTCATACTACCTAGATTAGCCTAATTGTCTCAACCTCTTAAAACATACGACTCCTCTTGACAAACATGAAAAATGTAGGTAATAAATACCACACACACAGTGAAGCTGAATCCCATGCCATACCATATATAAAAATAGTAACTCAAACTATATCACAGGACAAAAATGCAAGAGCAAAAGCTATAAAACTAAGCAAAAACATAGGCTACTTCTTGGTAACCTTCAGTTAGGCAATGTAGCTCCACTGCCAGTGTATCTCCATCTCAGCAATGACACTGACAGCTAACCAAAGATATAGCCAAGAAAATGAAGCCAGACTCATGCAACCAGACAGTGCCATCTCAGACACATTAATTAATAGCCAAAAAAGGACTAGAAAGCTGTCTTCAAAATCTTGGGCTCTGCTACCTCCCAACACCACACACACTATTCTAAGTGAACAGAGTATCGTTGGCTCAGTGCTGTGGCAAAACTGTTCATTAACTGAGCCACAACACATACAAGTGTCACTCACATTCCTGTGTGGGGGCTGGAGATCAGAAATGCTACTCTCATCTTTAGCAGCAATTTGGATGTGCTTCCCACGGAAGGCTAATTTCTTCCTTCTTTTATAATGGTGGAATAATTCCAGTTAGAGCCACTTGCTTGCTCAAGGAACACCTAGCAGATGAGGGTAGTTAGCCAACTTGCCCTTTATCTTCATTATTCTAGCCTATTGAAGTAGGCCTCTTGAGAAGTCTGGAAACTTCCATGAAGTCTCTTTGGGCATTTAAAACATTATTCCTCCCAATGACTGACTTAAATGAGAGCCTAACATATGAATCCCTTCTTTGTATTCCCAGTCCCAGCTCATCTTTCAAACCCATCATTCCTTCAATTCTCAGGGAACATAGACATGAAGCAGGTTTGTCAGCAACAGATCCTAAATAGCCTAAGGTAACCTCAAATTGTGAGCCTCCTGGTTCAGTCTTCCCAGTGCTGAGATTACAGGCACTTGGCACTATGTCCAGCTCATATTCTGATAATAGACTTGTATCCAGAATATATAAAGAATTTGTAACAAGATATGTACAGATACTTCAAATTTAAAAATTTAATAATCAAAATGAGTAGCTCTCAGGGTAATTATACAAATGACCCATGAACACATGAAAAGATGCTTATAATTATTAGTGATCAGGGAAATTCAAATCAGAGCACGATGTCACTTCACATCATGAGTGTGTCTAAGATACTTAAAGGCAATAAGAAAATAAATTAAGGCATGGAGAAATTGGGCTCTTCAGATGCCATTGATGAAAATGAAAAATGGAAAACAGCTTTAGAAGTTTCCCAAAGGCTAGACATAGAGTTACCTACTGCACAGCAATTCCTGTTTGTATACCAAAGAAAACTGAAAGCATATTTGGGAACATACATAACAACTTATATCAGCACTGTGTATACTAGCCCAAGAGTGAAAACAAAAATGTACTCTGGTTGATGAATGGATTAAATTTATATCCATAGATGGAATGTTACTCATCCATATTAAGTGGCAATACATGTTCCAGAATAAAGGAACAAGATAAGCATTACGCCGAGGGCTAGAACCCGATCACAAAGGGTAGGCAATGTGTCTGTTATGATTCTATTTGTGAAGAGTTCAGAGCACCCAGATCCAAGCCAGGCATGATATCTCACATCTGTAATCCTGGTACTCGACAGGCTGAGGCAGGAGGATCACAGCAAATCTGAGACCAGCCTTGCCTACATAACAAGCCCCGGTGCATGCAGGACTACATAGCAAGACCCTGACTCAAACAAACAAACCAACTAACTCATAAGGATAGAAAGTAAAGTAATGATTGCCAGGGCTTGCGGGAGGGGAATAGAAAGTGCCTGTTGATAAGTGTAGGGTTTCTTTATGAGGCAGCAAAATGACCTAAAATTAGAAACGGCTACAATTATACAACTTTGTGGACATGATGAAACACAATGATTAGATCCTTTAAGGGATGAATTTCATGAAAATGGTATGACAATAAATAAGGCTGCTATTTTTTAAATCTTAGGTATACCTATGAGTATACCTAAGATGCCCATGAGATGCTGAGGTGAGCACTTCTGGTCTCAGGATATTATTTCCACAGTAGTTTCCCCCAACCAAACACAGAATTATAATACTGAAAATCTTTTCCAGACTCTGTGACCCTGTCTCCCAGAAGTACATCCGTTCCTGGGTGACAATCTCTGGTCAAAATCAATGGCATACAAGTCAGGCAAGGTGGTACCTGTAACCCAAGTATTCAGAGGACACGGGCAACTGGAGCTATGTAGCAAGATGCAATTTTAAAAAACCTCAAAGGCAGGCATGGGGAGATTATTCAGCAGCGAAGAGGACTGGAGGCTCTTGCACAGGACCTGGGATCAGTTCCCAGCACGCATACTGATGCCTCATGACCACCTGTAATTCCAGTTCTGAGGACTCTGACACCCTCTGACTGCCCAGGGTGCCAGGCATGCATGAGGGTGAACATACGTGCACGCAGGAAAAACACTCATTAAATAAATCTTTAAAAAAGAAATTATAAGCATATACTTTAACAACCGATAATATAATATCAAGACTAGAATCAGGCATATCTTATGAAAATAATTCATTTATTATTAGTGAAGTAAAGATAGTTAAAATCATAAGTGTATCAGAAAAAAAAAAAAAACACTGAACTAAACTATTATATTTCCTGACATTCAAGTGCAAAACTTACGTGGTGTAGACATTTTTGCTAGGATGGGGGACACGATATCTTCCAATTGTTGTTTCTGCTCAAAAAGTTCACTGATGGAAGCTTCTGGATGGCTCTCCAACCACTCGCTTTTCATACGGCACGCATTGAGGATGGCATTCTGGGGACAGAAAGTGTGAATTTACTTCCACTTATTGGTTGAAAAATGAGACTGCAGTATCTCTGGGATCAGAAGGAAAGCTTAGCGACTAAAGTTGCTATCATCAAAACTGGCAGCCTGAGTTTGATACCTGGAGCTCACACAGTGTAAGGGGAGAACAAATTCACCTAAGCTGTCCTCTGACCGCAATACATGTGAGATGTGTGTAAGTGTTTGGGTGTGTGCATGGGCATGGATGCGCGCGCGTGTGCACACACACACACACACACACACACACACACACACCACGCGCACACACACACATACACACACTCATACAAAATAAGTAACCAGAGAAGCCTTAAACCAGTCTATCCTTTCTCCCTGATTCTCTCTTTTTATTGAGCCCTCTTGATGAGAGAAGTGTTTGCAAAGGTTGAAAAAGAATAGGTGGAAAGCAGGTCTGGAGAGATGGCTCAGCAGTTAAGCGCACTTGCTGTTCTTGTAGAGAACCTGAGTTCAGTTCCTAGAAATCACAGGGCAGTTCACAACCATCTGTTAACTTCAGTTCCAGGAGATCCTATGCCCTCTTCTGGCCTCTACAGGTACTGCACACACATGGTACACACACATGCTGACAAACACTCATGTACATACAATAAAAACAAAGCTTTAGAAAAATGGTGGATGGTATGAGCTACAGGAGACTCAATAAGAATGGTATTTACTTCCTTTTAATGGTATCTGGAGGAGGAAGTTCCAAAAAATTCCCATCCAATTACACTGGCAGCACATTTCTGATGTCTGCTTAAAGACAGTTCTCACATGTGCCTTATACATACAGGCAGAATGTCAACCAAAAACTTTTTAAAATAGAAAAGGAAAAAGGTGTTCGGTAAGGTTTATAATAATGGACACAAATTGACAACCTGCTGATGTGTTCTTTCTGTAGTGCTGAACAATAAGCCGTAGTAGATACAGATGTATGTGAAAAAAAAAATCAGATTCATGGACGTGCCCATAAGATACCAGGGAAGGGAAAAAGAAAGTTAATGATAATAGTAACTAATACAATAGGATTCCACTTTTATAGTAAAAAAGATCTCCCTGACAAACCTGTATCTATATTTATATAAGTAAAAGGGGAAAGATGATGAAATCTAAATACTGTTATCAAAACTCCAAGGTAATAAGACCAAAAGTGAAAGGGGCGTTCAGTTTGTTCTAGATGCTTTCATTTTCTTCTAATTAATGGTGTATGCCTATTACATTTTGTGTTATATTTAAAGGCTTTTCTAGTATCGGGTGACAAAGCACCGTTCCTCCATGGTGAGAATCCTGTAAACTGCAGATCCGACGGCCCTAACACCTGCTCTAATTGAATGACTGAATGCTTTCTGTGTTTTCTTGCACAAGAAATTTTGTAAAGTCATTTATGAAGATACTAGTCCGACATGTGCCTTAGTGAGATTTGCCAGTGCCTCTTGAGGAGCAGCTAACTGTATTTCATCAAATAATGTCAGAATCAATTCTCAAGGACCCTATACGGCAACACAGAGAACAATTTAAAGCCAATGCACTTATCTAATACCCAGAGCAGATTTAGTTTTTAAACACAGGGTCATGTTTTGTAGCCCTGGCTGGATTTGCCTAGAACTAAAGGTAATCCTCCTGACTCAGCTTCCCAAATGCTGCAACACAGGCGTATGTCACTATGCCCAGCTTAATGGGCACAATTTTAATGTATCTCCAATCAATTTTTTTTAACTTTACAATTTTTTTACTTTTCATTATGGAAAATTTGTACATGTAATATATATATATATATGCATATACACTAAAGTAATCTGTGTATATTTATATAGTATAGACAAATGCAAACATACTAAAATGTATCATATATGTTTTAACATGTGAAGCAAAATTTAGAATTGAATACCAGAGGAGCACAGTACTCCAACAGAAGAATGGAAAGTTAACAGCTCCTGATCCCTCCTCGACTCTCAGAACCTGCCCTGATCCCTCCTCACCTCTCAGAACCTGCCCCAGGGACAGATCCATGTCCCATGCTTCTCCCTTTGTAACAGTTTTACTGTTAAAACAGGTATCTGATGATATGCTTTGGGAGGCTTGGCTTTATAAAAAATCTTTGCAGGCTTGGGTTTGTTTTTCCAAATTTTCACTCAACACATTTCTGACTTTCATCTACATGGTCAGGTGTGATATTTTGAACATCAACATCATTTGCTTTTTATCATTTCATCTCTTATCAGAAGCTTACTAAAGAAGGGAGAGGGGAAAGAAAGGAAGGAGAAAGGAGAACCATCTACCTCTAGAACATCAGGACAGGAAATAATCACAACACAGTACCTTGTCTTCCTTGAAGAGTTTCCCTGGTCCCTTTTCTGGGTCAGTAATGATGAGAGAGGACTTTGTAATAATTTTTTTCAGAATCAGTCTTGCATCTGAAAGGACAGGACAAAAAAAAAACACAAAATAAGACAAAAACAAAGAGTAAGCCAATCTGTTTGTGGAGCGTTTGTGGAGCTCATCATGCAGCTAGAACTCAATGAGGTTTGTGTAGAAGGTTCACTGTCAATGTCTGAGGAACACAGAAAATCAGCACTCGGGTGTGGTTCCGAGTTCCGCTTCCTCCCTCAGGGTATCCAGGCACCAGTCCACACCGGTCTGGAATGGGTGGGGGCTGCAGGATCCCAGTCCAACTGCAGGGATGGGGAGGGGGAGGGGGTTCAGGGGAGAAGGCCTTCTCCAAGGATTGTAGTGTTGCAGCTCTTTTAGATGGCACTCAGTTAAACAGCTCTCTTAGACAGTCTTCAGTGAATTCAGGGTGAATGTAACTCATTCGCTAGGGCTTAACATAGCGGGAATGCCTCATTTGCATGGAGAGTCCCAAGAGTCCCAAGAGTCCCAGGCACTTGCTGGGCAGATTCTAAATGGGAAAAGAGGAGGGTAAACCTGTAGGTTTGCCAAGGACTACACGACCTTCCTCAGGTAGAGGATGCTGGGGTCAGACTTCCCAGACAAGGTCATGCAGAAAAGGGGAAGCCCTGCTGGAAAAGGGAGTTCTCCATTTTGTGCTGAGCTCAGAGGAACTATCTGGACATGGTAGACTGCCACCTTAAATAGCAGGGTTTCCCAACACCGGGGGACACACCACTTCATCACACCCAGTGTGTTCCTAGACTTATAATAGGTTTTTTGAAGAACTAAAAAATACAAAACATAACACCGGATCTGTCAAAATGTTCGCTCTGGAGAAAAGAGCAACAACAGAGAAATATTTCCAGTAGGCAGATTTAATGTGCTTTTCTTGAGCTTTCAAACACACATGCACACACCCCAGAAGATCTGCTTAAAAGTACATTTCTCTGAGAGAAATAAAAACCTGAAATAAATGGGAGGGCTTACCGGATTCTTAGAACAACTGAATGCTGAAAATTGTAGATTGGTCCCAAATTACATTAGACATGATAAAGTACTTTCCCTCAATTTATCCTTTTCCTTTCCCATTTCACTATAGATGCAAGAAAAGAACCAGCTATGCCTTCAACATTTTTTTTTGGAAATGTCATCTAAGGATCCAAGTTTTCTGCCTGAGTCTGCTTTTTGGATGGCAGGGTCCAAAACAGCCAATCTTTCCGCTGCCCCACTGCAAGACAACACTACCTTTTTGGGGTTTGTACATTTTGGTTTCTTTTTTCCCCGGGGGTTTCATTATTATGATTGCATACCTACTGTTAAACACTCTTTAGTCAAATAGCAAATAGTTCATTTTCAAGAAACCTAGGGTGATTGGCTGGGTACACCTTTTCATCCCAGTGCATTTCTTAATGATGTCACTGAAGTTACCCGTGAGTCACTATGGTTGACGATGTAACAATGACCGTCACTGGGTCTTTTGCTGGGTGTGAGGGCTGACTAGAAGGATTATCTGAACGGCTTTGACGGGAGCACCACTTTAGTGCTTGAGGCATCTTTTGCTCTGTCTAACCAATTTTTTAGCTCAAGATTTTCTTCTCAGCTAAGACAAAAAAAGATGTCTACCCAAAGACTATCTGTGCTTTCTCCCCTCCTGTTCTTCTGCTTCTTCAGAGAGAGTTTCTCCATTTGCGACGGAACTACCTGGACAAAGGTCGGATGGGAGATTTTCCCAGAGGAAGTGCACTACCTGAAAGTTAAGGTTCCCCCATCCCACTGCCTACCTTATCCTCTGGACAAACTCTGCTGCAACTTTGCTAACATGGATCTATTACAGAGTTCCTTGCACCTCACTTACATCTTAGTGCAAGCTCTCTTCTTAATCCTGTTTGCTTTATCTGTGCATTACCTATGGATGAAATGGACAAGACACCAGAAAAAGGTGAATTTGTGATGCAAATAGGAGGATTTATATAATCTCAGTGCACAGCCCAATCCAGATCTTTGAAGCTATCCATCTCTCTGCCTGCCTTCTTGGTCCCCACCCCCCAACCACCATCATCGAGCCACAACATGCACAAGGTTAAGAGTTCTACAGATGAATGTTTAATCAGAAGGTCCTTAAAACCATCTCCTCCAACTCTTACTTCAAGTTACAAAACACGACAATTAAGATGCGGTAGGTAGGATTATAGGAGTGAGGTAAGCCGTGCGCTCTTTCTCAGCCTCCCCATGAAATGATCTGAAACAAGGGATCTCTTGGAGAACTTCTGAGTCTATCAAAAAGAGCTCACTATAAAAGTTGGCATGGGTTTCCCAAGCAGGCTGTAAACTGATTTTTAAATGTTAGGACTTAGTGGGAAACAGGGCATTTAATTCCAAATTTTGTCAATAGATGGTGCTATAATTTGAGACAATTAACAACTCCATTAAATACGTGAGCACACACACCTCCTTGACCATCAGAGTGACCTAGATATTTAAGTGTTTTCTTGTTTTTAAAATATGTATTTATACAGTAATGTTGCTTAGTAAGGGAAATATTTTTCTTCTATTTATTTGGTTGGTTCTGGAATCAAAGCCAGGCCCTCCTACATACTAGGCAAGTTCTCTACAACTCACTGAGCTATCCCCAACCCCTAACCACAGTCTCAAGGGCTCATTTTATGCTCCAGGTACTGCTGAGTGCTTTTATTCAGATTAACTTGCCAGGAACCACACACTTAAAGAAAATTAACTCCCCCTTCCCTTGAAGTTGTCAACTGTGCAAAACTACTCATTCAGGGGTAATGGCTTATGAACCCCTTCCCACTTCATGCTATCAGGAAACTGGCTTGATATTGTACAGATCATGTACAGGCAATCACATGTGCTGTTAAGTTCATGAGTGCAGAATTCCTGTCACAGTTGGAAGATACTGTTTTTTGCTCTGGTCCTCTCTGACCTCTGGCTCTTTCACACTCCCTGCCCTGTCTTCCATGATGCCTGAGGGGAGGTGGCATGATATAGATGTCCCATTTATGTCTGGGCATGGCACAATCTCTATACTTTAACTAGTTGCAAGTTTCTGCATGAACCATCATCAATTGCACAAAGAGACTTCTCTGATGAGGTCAGAGAGTTGAACTAAGTATAAAGAGACACAAATTTAGAGAGCAGTTTGATATTATGCCCATTTAGCAAAATAACATTAGTAGGTTTACCAATGAGATCTGTGAGCTCCTCAACCATGAGTTCTTGGCCAGATCTATAGTACCAAGTATGTGTTCCTCTTGTGGAGCAGGTCTTAAATCCAATCAGAAGGCAGCTGGTTACCCTTGTGATAGCCGTGCCATGATTGTATCAAACGGACACATTTTACCATGTTAGTCATTACTGTAGTTCACCGGGTTCACAGCTCAGTAGGACCAGAACAGCACTCTCTAATACCGTGAGGGCTAGCAGCAGGGAGGACATCATCTGTCCATAGTGATTCAATTTCTTCATGTCCCGAAGGAAAACATTTTGTTCACACCCTAACTCCTCTTGGCAAAATGCTTAGACAAGACTAACCAATGTCTGCCTGTGATGACAATGATCCAATCTAGTCTTGTGTTGTACATTAAAGAAGAGCATCCTGTCTTCACTTGGGCCTTCTATAGCAACCTCCCTTTTTGGCATAAATATGTGATGTATACATCTTCGTGGCGTTTGGATGAGTTTGCTTATCCAGAATGTAAGTTTAATCACTTGTTTTGCTCTTTCAGCTGAAAATGCAAGCCTCTTTAGAGAAACATGCTAACGACCGTGACCTGAACCCATCCATCTATGACATTGAACAAATACTCTGCAGACTACTGGCCACAACATCAATGATGACCAAGTTCCTGAAGCAGGTGTCTCACCATTCTTCTGTTAAGAAAGTTAAGCAACAACGTAAATTAAGGAGGAAGAGGAGTAGAGGAGGAGAGGAGCAAAAGAGCACTACTAACCCTAAGCATGTGCACATGTAGCCTGGTCAAGTGCGGAGAGCACACAAGGAATCTATTGCAAGGACTATCTGAGGACACAAAGGTTTCTTTGGGGGCTTGCTTTTTTTTTTTTTTTTTTTTTTTGTGCCACAATCATTACTGAAAAATTTTCAGATGAGTCTGGGTTTCCGTTCAACTGAAAAAGAATCCACACTTACTAATGTGGTTCCCAGAATAAACTGAGAACAGCTTAACTGGCTCTTCAGGGTATCATCTGGTGGTAACTATAGCAACAGCATTTTTTTTTTCAGCCTGACCACATGACAGGTAGTTGCTATGTGCTTTGCACTGTATCATTTAGTTTTCACAGGTCTCAAGAGGAAGGAGCTATTATCGGCCCCTCTTATCAGAAAAGGAAACCAAGGTACAAACAATTGAAGTACTCAGCTCAAGCTTATGAAGTATTCAAACCCAGGCATCCTCCAGAGACCCTGTGCTTATCTCTTCTTTATGGAAGCCATTGCATGGAGTCCAGTAAGAGGATCTTGTCACTGTCCCCTAACATGTTCCTTTCATTCTCAGATCTCATGTTTTGCTCATACTCTTTGCTCTGCTACTATGTATTCAAATCCTGTTCATTTTGCAAGGTCCAGTTGAACCCCAATAAGCTTTCTTCCTGTTCTCTGACTAGCCCAGAGCATGAACTGCCTTTCCTGCTAATTATTAACTTCACTCTTCCTTTCTCTTAATGCTCACATCTTTCTGATACTGTTAGATAATTACCAACTGATCTCCTAAAGAAAATGTCCAGAAGGAAGGAACAACCATTGCTGTATGCCATGTCTACAGTCATATTAGCATACTTAGTGGTGGGCAGGCCATAAAAGCCTGCTAAGCACAGTGATACAGACAGCCATACAAAACGGTTGAATCTTAAATTCTATAAGCACACACAGCAAGGTACACAGTTACATATTCCTAATGTCTCTTCAAGCTATATTCTACAGATCTGGGGAATGAGAGCAAAATGTTAACAAAATGCAAGGTAGTACATATATATTTTTTGGATTCCGTTGAAATAGAATATCCATAAAAAATATGAAGCCTTTTAAGTGTACATTTCAATGAACTTTCATAAGTAAAATACCCATGTGACCAGCAAACAAACTGAGAGAAAAATGACAGGTCTCAGAAGGCCTGCTCTGCTATAGGGTAATTATGATTTGGGTTATTAATACCATAGCTTAACTTTATTTTTAATTTTCAATAACAAATTTTCTTTCTGGGGGGATCAAATATATTACTGAAATATGCTAATATTTAAACATGTAAGGAATAGTGTATTTTGCTTGGGTCTTTCAGAAAACAACCTTGAACATATATTGTATGTAGAGTCCCATGGAAATTTGTTGCTTAAATTGTTAGAAATTTGTAAATCAACAAGATACACAAACACACATGGGGGGGAAGGGTGAAAGGGAGAGAGAGAAAGAGATAGAGATAGAGAGAGAGAGGGAGGGAATTACAATCATGGTCAATAGCAAAGTAAAAGAGAAAAGAAAAAATGAAGGCAAGCTTTATATACTATTGACAATAGAAAACACATCATCTAGGTGGAAGGTGGAAATGTCACTCATACCATTCCATGGCCTCAATCATCTTCATACCACGTGTGCTCCTTACCTGCCCAGTCCAAAAAATGAACACATTCAATCTGAGAATAGCGAGCAGCAACGTCTCGAGCTTTCTCTCCCGGAAGTTCAAAGCTTCTATATCAACATCCAGTTCCACCAGGGCCTTCAAAGTTTCCAGACGGCCCCAGGCTGCAGCGCAGTGTAAGACTGTATACCCTGACAGAGACAGTAAAGGTGGCCGGGTCAAACAGACTTGGGATGGCTTGACAGGAGTTTTAAAATACACTTGAAACCTTGATGCTCAGTCTTTCCCAAGGCTAGTAATATGTGTTCCAATGCTCGGTCACGATGCTGAACAGCAACAGTGGGCAGCAGCTCCCAGGCACCCATGGAACCACAGGAATAAACTGGCCCCAGGCATGCTCTCTGGTGTACAGCACTGCTGAGCTAGGATGAACAGGCTAGCTACGTTAAATGCATGCTTCCACTTAGAGTACTTTATAATGGGTCCACAGGGTCATCACTTCATCATAAGTCAAGGTACATCTGTGTGTTATTTCAGACTATTTTATGTAGCAGATCATAAACACAATCAAATACTGAATGATTACTAAGAGCCAGGCACTCAGTGTTCTACATAGTAAACTCATTGAATTTTACAAACCCTATAGCATCAGAATTCTTATAATCCTCATCTTACAGACAAGGAAACAAAAACTCAGAGATGTTAAGAAACTTGCCTCAAGGAACACAGCCAGTAATGATGGATGCAAGATACCAACACGGGCAGCCTGACTCCTGAGTCCCTTCACATCTGCTAAGAATGACGGCAACCTGCACTTCGGATCAATCAGCCTATGATTTTAAGGAATTTTCATCAAAGTCTAATTACCCTTCCTTTATTGTTAACACAATCATCAAAATCACTATAGCTGTGTATGCTTTGGTTTGGAAATTAATCTTTTGAATTAAAGCTCAAGTATGACTTACCACATTAGAAAGTCATTTCTTAGACTTCCTGAGATGTAACTGTTGAGGCAGAAACATGGGATGCATTGTCAAGAGTTTTTCACACTGAGTTTTATAAAAGTCAAAGATCATAGTTTTATTGTTTGGAGAGGTGTCAGTTAAACCGGGGAGCCAGGGCTGAGGGCATAGCTCCATGGCACGGCATAGCTCTTGCCTAACATGTACAAGGTTCTGGGTTCAAGAAAGCAAAAATGATCTAAAATGGGGCTCCAACACCAAAGATTCTAGCAGCCCTTACCAGAAGACCGTAGGAGTGGGGCTCATCCTGTGGATTTCACAAGTCCCGTACCTTGCCCAATGCACAACCAGGAAGTCTCTCACACAGGAAACATGCACACTGTGGGTGACCTAAGGGCTCTCATCTGACTCAGATCAAGTGTCTACCTGGCCCACACTTGTCTTAAGAACGCAACCTTGCTTTCTTAATGCTTCCAGGAAAACCCTGGCTTTAGATAGCCTCTGGTTTGTCAGCTAGAAGCTGCAAATTGGCACCTGTACATTAATGGGGAAATTATTAAATGTCTAGAACCTGGCTGAGGGAAAGTGTGAGTTGGTCCTTTGTTCTCAGGTCACTCAAAGGAGAAAATGTGGTAACTAGTGACATATTCAGGAAAATAGATTGCAACTTTGAATTTGTGGCAAATTCCAAAATTTTCCAAAACAGTGAGAAAACACATGCACTCATGATCGCAAGTGTACACACATGCACACACACATGTATATGCATGCATGCTGGCAGAGGAGATGCTAAGTTCTTATCTCTGACCAAGAGCCTGGGCCATTT
This sequence comes from Mastomys natalensis, assembly GCA_021653895.1. Classification (NCBI taxonomy): domain Eukaryota; kingdom Metazoa; phylum Chordata; class Mammalia; order Rodentia; family Muridae; genus Mastomys; species Mastomys natalensis. Next base: position 1,124,311 of record JAJTUV010000648.1, read on the forward strand.
GGATGTGATGTATACCTGGTATCAAAAGTGACGGAGACATGCTTTTGGTATGAGAAATTTCAAGAAATGCTGAGTCAATATAAAATGTAATAATTCACTACATGTACCCCTAAGAATTATGGGTACTTACGACTCCCTTAAACATCCAGAAAGACAAAAAGAACTGAGCAATAATTACTGTGTTAAAACTATTATGTACCAGGACTTTGTGTGTCCATCATTTAATTACTGAATTAACCCTAGGAGAAAAGTATTAGCCTCATTACAGTATTTAATAGAAAGTGAAGGTCAATGAGTCCATACCTTTCCCAAGGTCACACTGGTTGTAGGCAACAAAAGTAAGATTAAAACCTGGATATGTTTCTATAAAGAGTTTATGAAGAAAAGAAACACCTATGTGCTAATCTCTGGCTGAGCTAGGAAAAAAGAAGGCACAATTCATCTCTAATTGTCCTAGGAACCCCTTAGCTCCCTACTCACCGCAATGCCACAGCCCTGGGTCCACCTGAGATCAACTTGTAAACCATTGTGACCAGAAGGGATAACGAACTGTTAATAACGAATCCAAAGTGATCTGGTCTATCTCATGAGTTTCAGGACAGCCAGAGCTACATAGATCTTGTCAATAAATAAATAAATAAATAAACAAATAACAAATAAATAGTTTAAAAAATGTTGACTGAAAGCCACTCAGTAACTTTAAAACCTGTAATTTTTGATAGCCTTTTAAAAGATTTATTATAATCCTATCTCCTTAAAAATTTACATTATGAATTTCTTTCAAATGACATTCATTAACATGCTTACATTTTGCTTACTTCAATTTTTTTTTTTTCTGAGACAAGTTCTCATGTAGATCAGGCTGGCCCCAACTCCTTAAGTAGCTTAGCCAACGACCTTGAACTTCTGATATTCTTCTCCTCCTTTGTACTGCAATTCTAGGCATGTAGCACCACACCTGCCTTATGCAGCTCTGGGGCTCAAACCCAGGGCCTTGTACAAGTTGTAGCAGCTGAGCTACATCCCAACCCCTGCTTGCTTAATCTTTCAGTATAGGGAACTACACTAGTCTTTTCTAATATTATAACCACGTGTCAGTCATGGCATAAACACAGCTGACTGGTAAGCTTGGCCTTGATGAAAATGAGTTTAACTGTTTGTTTTAATTTAAAAATTAAAATGTTTTGAAATGGTTCTGTAAAGTACAAAGCAGGCCCATCAAAGTTATCCAATCATAAAGACAGCGAGGAGCATCTTTAGGGGTCACAAGTAATAATGGAAGAAGATGAATTACCTCTGGCAGTTTTCTCATTCAGATTCACCCATACTTTGCCAAGGCTCGAATTACATCACTTTTGCCAGCCATGCAAGCTGCATACAACAGATTTCTCCCAACAATGTCTTCTTCCAAAAGCAGTTGCATGGCGTGCTCATGGTGAGGATTTTCAGGATCCTCAAAAATCTTCTGCAAACCTTCTACATCTCCTGTGAGAGCAGGCTGCAGAAGGGGGTTCTCAGCGCCTGTTTCATCTGCTTCTTGGGACTCTTCATATTCTTGCTGCGAGGAAAATAGTGACTTTTCTGAACTCTCTGATTCTAGAGTTTCTTCTGGCTCCATTAACTCCAAAAAATACCTAGCACCAAAGGAAAAGAAAAAAGTAATTCAAACATATTAGTGGTTATTTATTTCCTTGTTTGCTAGGAGCCTGCCCTGGGAGTCTGCTGGGTCCTCTCTGGAAGGTAGCCAATTGGGCAGAGCATGGGCTGGTGGAGGAAGAAACTTGGGTTTTTTGTTGTTTTTTTGCTTTTGTTTTTTTGAGCGTAAAGGTTGCTTAGTATTAATAATATTTACCCTCTTAGATTTTTAGTTATACTGGGGCCAGATGCTGGTGGCCTCATAGGAATTATCAAACTTTTGCTTAATGGGGGGAGGGGTAGGTAAAGGATTTATTGTTAATGCTCCCTTTTCTGGCCAGGCAGCCAAAAGCCTTTCACTGGCTGAGCTGGTTAACCCTTTGTGAACCAGAAAGGAAGGAAAAGAAAAGAATTAAGACCTTTTACACAGGTGAATTTTCACAGACACATATATATTCATACACCTACGGTCTGGTAGGGCTGGGCCATCTGTACCAACTCCACAAGGATTCATGCATGCCTATACACACACACACACACGCACAAGCACACACACACACACATACCTACATACGTACATATAAACAGATGCATATATATACATTTGGATGGATGGATGGATGGATGGATGGATGGATTGGGACAGAGCCCCCCAACCCATCACATCATACCATATCACACCATCTTTATTTCTTTCCTCTGGCCTTTTTATACCTTCTTAGACAAAAGTTCTTTAGAAAATTACTTCATAGATAAAATGTTACACAAAATGGGAGTTACAAATGGGTGTTGATATTAAGTTCAAAACAGTATTCCGTTCTCTATGCTCATTAAAAGTGCACAGCAGCAGTTCCTCATGGCCTCATCTCATCACAGTGCACACCTGCGGCTTCATCCTTGCATCTGAATGGTCTTCCTTGAACACAATTTGGTCCAAGCCTGTTTCTCTCTTCTAGTGCAATTATGAAAGCTCATTTTATTTCTTATTATGCAGCCTTTACTTACTATTATGAGGAGGGGACACATTCTATTCTTGATTCTGACTGTATTGGATCTTTCTAGTAAGAGAACTAAAACCATTTCTTAAAATTTTCTTCCTGAGATTATTTGAATCAAATCGGGAATTCTATAAAATCATTAATTCATCTAAACAGCGTTAAATCATGAAAGTTCATCTTTATGTTGATTGGCAGGAAATCTGATCAACAGGTTAGGCTAATGACTAGGGATTATTATATTAACTTAACCATGACAGAAAAGGCATATCAGCTGCAAGAAGCAATCCTCAGATGAAGTCTCTTTGAGACCTTGCTTCATAGAGCTCACCCATTGCAACCATGCAAAAGATGGTGGGCCACCTCCAGGAGGGCCACCTGGTGGCCTTAGCCTATCCTGGATGGCTCCTGACACTTGTCTATTTTTTGAGATGGGGCCTCACTATGTAGTTCTGGCTGGCCTGAGTTGCTGTATAAGTTAGCTGGCTTTGAACTCATCAAGATCCACCTACTTCTGCCTCCGACCTCACTGAGATCCACCTGCCTCTGCTTCCCAAGTACTGAGATTAAAGGTGGCATGCACCACCACACTGGGCTACCTATTCTTCTTCAGTCCAAACGCTACGCTGACAATATGAATGAAATAAAAATATGTACTAGAAAACAATTATAGTAATAAAATAAGCTACTTTAGTCAATAAAATCTACAATGAGTAAATACATGGCCTCAGTATATGGTAAAATACTAAATATATAATATGAATAGTATACTCAATAGGGACAGACAAGAGATCAAAGAGAACTAAGTTCATTAGGAAAGAATCAAAAGAGAATTTATCTGCCTAAAACTGATTCTTGTTGGGAAGAATTAAGAAATATAGTTAGATCATTTGTGCTAAATTATGAAGACTTTAAAAATAGTAGTGCCTAATTTTTAAACAGAATCCATTCAAACAGAATTTATTATTGTTTATTAAATGATTATTAGTGTGTTGTTTAAATGTTTATATAAATTACAAACACGTATTTTTTTTGTTTTTGTTTTGAGAATAAATCTTGCTAGGTAGCCTTGGCTGGCCTGAAACTTGCTGTGTAGACCAGACTAGCCTTGAATTTGCAGTGATCCTCCTGCCTCCATATCTCTAGTGCTGAGATTACAGGTGTGAGCACCTAACTTAAAACTAACACCTTTATCTTCTGCTCTCAACCATATACTCCATAGGAGAAAATATGAGATAAAATATATATATATACTAAAAAGTGACATGTGGTGAGTACTTTAACATAAAAAATTCTATGGGATTTTAAGAAGGACAAAATTAATTACAGTCAATTTAGGAAATCCAACCAATGCTCACTCTGATGGAATACATATCAAACAGGGATTGACTCGGGGAAGAGCACCGTAGTCCCCACCTACACATGTCAAATGTTATGACATCACTCTGTACTCACAACAGCAAAATCCTTAAGGGAAATCCATGCTCGGGGACAGAAGAGATGACTCAGAAACCAGGCGTGCTCACTGTGAGTGCAGAGACCCCAGGTTTGGTCCCCAGCACCAACTACCTATAATTCCAGTTCCCAGAATCCAAAACATTCTTCTGGCTGCCTTAGGTATATATACACTCAGGCAGGCTCACATACACACATATAAACAAAACAACTATTTTTAAAAGGAAAAAAATCTATAGATGGCAGTTGAATGGAATGAATCACAGCATTACACCACGTGATAAGATGCTTCTGCTCTGGCTCCCAACACCCCATCTTGCCTCCAGATGCCCATGCTTTTATTAATTCCATCAACTTCAACACGGGCTCCAGTTAGTGACTTGCTTCTAATGAAGAGACACAGAAGCAAGTACGGTATGCTAATGGTATGATGCTTCCATAATTGGACTTCAATAGACTGTGGCTTATCTTTTTGTCACACAGTGGAGAGAGAGGCACCTTTCAAGAAAATGAGGGCAGACTGTGGCAATAGCTGGCAAGAGAAGAGGACCTCAGCCCAGCAGCCTATGAGAGGTCTTTAAAAGTCTGCCAAAAAAAACAAAAACAAAAAACAAAAAAAACTGTTAATGGACCTGGAAGCAGTCCTCTCTTAGGTGAAGCTTGCCTGACCTGCAGCCTCCCGAGAGACGTTTAAGTAGAGGATCCAGTTAAGCTGTACCCAGATTCCTGACACACAGAAATTATGAGGTAATCTATGTGTGGTTTGAAACATACCAAGCTTGGCTAATTTGTTACTTACCATTAAATAACTAAGACTACAACAGTGTGTATGATTCAGCAATATTTTGTTAAAAAAGGCAAATTCAATGGCACATAGAATCCAAGGAATATCTTTGTCAAGTTAAAAACAAATTTAAGTGACTTTCTAAGCATGCAAATAGATGCAGTTGCACTCAGTGGTGGTTTGAATGAGAATGCCCCCCATAGGCTCATATATCTGAATACTTGTCGGTGCGGTTTGGGAAGGATCAATAAGTGTGGCCTTACTGGAGGAGGTGGGTCACTGGGGCTTTGAGGTTATGCCACTCCCAATTAGCTCTCTCTGCTTCATGTCTGTTTCTCAAACTGTGAGATCTCAGCTACTGTTCTGTGTCATGCATGCTGCCCATCTGCCTGCTGCAATGCTCCCTGCCATGGTCGTCATGGACTCCGAAACTGTAAGCTCCAAATAAGTTCTGTCTTCTATTCATTGCCTTGGTCATGGTGACTTAGCATAGTGACAGAAAAGTAACTAAGAAACACGTTTTTTTAAAGACAGGAGACAGCAGGCTTGGTGGACCATACCTGTAATCCTTGGGCTTCAGAGGGTAGGCATGGGGACTGCAAAAATCAAGGCTAATCTGGGATAGACAACAAGACTTTACTTTTGCAAATGAAATATTTGCAAACAGATAAAAATCCACAGGCCATAGCTTTCTGGTCCTATTCTTAAGACAAAACAAATTATGTTTTCTTTGCCCATATGCATAATAATATGAAGCACAAGTTTCACAGACTGCAGGCAGAGAATGGGGAGATGAGACTGGACCTCTGATGGCAGGATGCCATTGACCTAATCCTCTTTATTATTATGTCTCAAAAAGAAGGAAAAGAAAGAAGACGACAGAGAGGAAAAAGAGGAGAAATAGGAGGGAGAAGAGGAGGGAGGAGGCATGGAAGGAAAGAGAAGAAAAGCCAAATTGTTCAGAAAACTCAGGATGTTTACCAAAAAGTGCTCAACAATAAAGGAATAAGCTAGGAACTGGATGGTTTCAATATAATTGATCCAACAAGCCTAGATACGTGTTCCACAAATCAGAGAGGCACAAAAGAATGGCCAATTGTACCAGTACTGCAAAAGTTCAGACCAACGAGAGCAATGAAATGAGTATATAACCTGCTCTGACTTACTAAATGGTTGCAGGAGGTCTAGAAACTTCCTGACTATACAACGGGAACATTTAGAGGCTGCAAACTACCAAAAATAGAAAATTACACAGGCCTGGTTGCCAACCCACAGTCTAATCAGTAACCGCAGAGATGAAGGATCCAAGGGCTATAGGCTGAGCTTATACAGAGGAAGGGCAGCGATGGCAAACTGGGAGTAGAAGGTCCCAGAAAGGCTTTCCTAGAGGGGTGATACTTCAGTAACAGGGTAGGAGGCTTAATGGTGATGATATCCGAATCCTATAAACAAAGAGGAATGACGCAGATGAAGCTTCCTGAAGTTGTAGTGGAGTCGACCCCAATGGCCCTTTTAGCCAGTTGAATTCTTTCTTCAAAAAGAAAGAAAAAAAAAAGGATAATAAATGGTTGTTAAGGATTTTTAAGTCCCAGATCACAGAGGGGCTGATTCTCACTCGGCAAAGTCAGCTCTAAGCACCCAGGATTCAACACGGAGCGAAGGCCTGGGGACCCTCACACGGAGTGCCAGCATGTCTGTGCTAACTGGTCACGTGGAAAGAGCACGGCGGTTCCCGAGGGGCTTGAGAGTTCTCCCTTCCGCTGGAATCGCCCCGGACCTTCTGCTCCGCCCTTTTGCTGTGGTGGGATGAGGATGATCAAAGCCGGGGTAGGATGCGCACAGCCCACCACACAAAAGCTGAGGATACATTGATTCCAATGTATCCTCATCCATGACGCCCACCACGGCAGCCCCTGCCGCCAGCATCCCGTAAGGATGATGCGCGTCTATTCTGCCCTATCACCCTCCCCGCATCGTCCACCCTGGACCTCAGCTCCAGGACTCCTACTCACCTCACCCAGGGCCCAGGCTTCCGCGGTTACCACGGCGACCGCGCACTTCGCGCAGCCGCGCCTCACCCAGCGCCCAGGTTCTAGCTGGGCGGGAAGATCAGGGATGCCAAGGCACAGGACTGTAGAGTGGAAAGGCTAGGGGCATTCTTCGAGTAAGGAAAATCAATGTTCCGATGATAGTATGAAGGTGATTTATTTTGTAAAAAAATTCTGTAATAGGTCTGAATTTAACTACTTTAAAACTTTAATAAAAAATGAACTGTGCATGTTTCTTAATGGTCTCTTCTTTTGCCTTTAAGTGAATTTTTTGTGTGTGTGTTGAAAATATGAGGGTGAATTCTATATAAAAAATATATTAAAAAAAACACGAACATCTTGCTTAACTTTCTAGTTATTTGGGGGAACTCATATAGTTAAACTTAGTGTCACCTTGACTGACTGTTCCTGATAACTCACAAATGCCAATTAGGTAGGGGCAGAAGGAACTTAGGAATTATATGTGTTAGATTCTTCTTTTAATTCGGAAATGTAAAACCCAAAACAGCTCTGAGGATGGGTAGAATGAGGGGAAAACTGGTGAAAAACCAGCAGAGAAGTTCTTAACAGAAGAACATGTTAAGCAATATACATGTTCACGTGGTTTGGCAGAGAAAAGACCAGGAAGTTTTGTTCTGAAGTTAAAGGTAAATATCATTTGTTTCTACAATGAAATCGTTAAAAGGGAGGCAATACTCCTGAAGGACTCAGCATGTGTGCTGAAGATGAATACCTGTTTTAAAAAAGTCAATGTTTAAAGCCTGGAGAAGGGCTTAGTGGTTAAGAGCACACATTCTTGCAGTTAGAGTCCAGCACCTACAGCAGGCTGCTTACAACTGTCTCAGACTCCAGCTTCAGGGAACCTATCCTCTCTGGCCTCCTTAGGCAAATATACATATACCCAGGCAGGCACATACACAAAAATAAATCATAAAAAATTTAAAATAAGTAAATAAAAGGCATGATACTCAATGAACTCAATCATGTCTTTAAAAACAAGAATAAATGTTTTCAGGGTATAGTAGCACAGAACTTTAATTCCAGCACTGAGGAAGAAGAGGCAAAGACAGATCTTTGTGAGTTTGAGGCTAGCCAGGGCTACACAATGATAGCCTGTCTCAAAACACAAACAAAATAAAAATGAGCACATGGCTTAAGGCCCAAGCAAAATATCAACCACTATCAAGCTGAAATTCTATAATGTAAAAAGGATGAAATCTCAAATTTCTTTTTGGTTTGTTCTTCAAGATGGTCTCTCTGTATAGCCTTGACTGTCCTTTCTCTGTAGACCAGGCTGGCCTCAAACTCACAGAAATCCATCTGCCTCTGCCTCTCAAGTGCTGAGATTAAAGGCTTGTGCCACCACAACCTGACTGAAATCTTAATTTTTAAATGTAAAAGGTTTTTTTATTCAACAAAGATGTAGTGGCCAGAATTTTAGAATGTGACATTATAGACAGAGACGCAAGCCAGATGCTCTGTGGGCTGCAGGCTTATTTCTATAGCCATCACTTAGCAGATCTGATAGACTGAAGGCCATTTCCTACAGATGTTGGTGGTAAGAAGCCAGATATACCTTAGGTTTGAACACAGCATTTTAATATGTTCTGCTTTCAGTGAAGTCTTTTTCTGAGGGAGGTTTGTTGGTTTTTAATATCTGGATAAAAGATGACATAATACATAAACAAATGCAATTTTATTTTTAATTTTTTAGAGGCTGCAAAGAATTTGCAAGTATAAATATTTCTTAAAAGCTTTAAGTGAACCAAACAGCTAGAGATTGACATCACTAATTTGAAGAAATCCCTTGTTTCGATGTCTGAATTGATCTCCAAAAATTGCAAAGGACTTTATTGGATTTGATTTATTCTTCTACAATAGAAAAGACTGTGCACAGCTCTTGACTGTGTACAGCCCTTAAAGAAGAATGTTGCCCTTACATAGACAAGACAGGGATGGTTAAAGAGAACATGAAAAAGGTCAGAGAAGGCCCAGAGAAATGATAGAGAAAGAGAAAGAGGAATATGAGAGCTGGTACAAGGATTGGTTTTCAACCTCTCCATGGTTGTCAACCCCACTTCCTCCCATCTTGGGACCATTAACTGGGTTATCTCTGCTGATTTCTTTTAGTCCCGGCCTTAAATAGGCTGACTAACTTTGTGATACAACAGATAGATAATTCGGTAGCAAAACCTATTCAGATACATTATCATAAGTTAGCTATGGAGGACCACAAGACTCAAGATGAGGTTGTTACTTTATCCAGGGTGTTCCTCAAACCCATCTCCACCCAACCTAAAAGAAGAGACTTCCACCCCTAGACCAAGCAGAGAGGGGCTACCCAGAACCCTCTCTGTCTGGCGATCTCAATTCTTGCTTAGGCTGCGAGGCGAAGCACTGCATGGGAATATAAATAAAACTTTAAAATATCTATCTGGGCTCCCTGAGGGACAAGCCTGACCGCATAGGGTTGATGTCAAAAGTATCCCCTCTCCAGGAAAAAGACATTGGGATGGGTATGGCCCTCATGCCTCACTGGACAATGACAGGAGGACCAGAGCCATCACAAGGTCCCCTTCAATTATTGGAGGTCAGGCCTCTATCCCTGCCTTTGCAAGAATAGAATCGCCAAGGCCCTTCTATACTTAGAGAAGGGAGGAGATGTCAGGAGCAGCCCTACATATACACTAAAGGCCTAAAATCAGCCATAGGCCTAAAGTCAGCAATAGTCCTGACATACATGCATGCTAACACAAAGTCTTGGGTCTCTGTGGAAAAACACTGAAACAGCAGGCTATAAGCTATTGTAAACAGGCAGCTTCTGTGGAAATTTACCAGCCCAAGTAGTCATAGGTCTTATAAATAGGCAGCCTCGGTGGACAGTACCAACTTAGATAAGGACAAGTGAATCATAGGCAGAGTCATAGTGACCTGTCCCCTGAACCTACACTGAGCTGATACCCTGTTCTGAAAGGTATCTGTACTCCCCCTGAACACCTATGCTCTGGTGCCATTCCCTTCCCCCACATCCTGCCTTTTTGTGTTTATAACCCCTGTGTAAATAAATTATGATGTGATTTAAATAAATTAATTAATTAAAAAAAAAAAAGCTTTAAGTGATGCTGAGTAAAAGCCAGAGTTGTTCACTGCTGCTGTTTGCTTTGAATTGGTTTTTTACACATTTGTTGGAGCAGGGGCACCCTCCTGCCACAACATGTGAAGGTCACAGGATAGCCTGCAGAACACGTTCTCCTCCACAATGGTGGTGCCAAGGGTCAAACTCAGGTCATCAGGCTCTGCAGCAAGTGCCTTTTTACCTGATGAGTCACCTTGCCAGCCCTATTTTTGGTTTTTGAAACATGCTCTTTCTATGTAGCCCAGACTATGCCTAGAACTCACTATGAAAATCTAGCTGGGCATCAAAAGGGCAGTAATCTTGCTTTGATCACCTGGGATTACAGATGTACAGTTGGCTCTAAGTAGATTTTTTTAAGATTTATTTTTATTTTTAATTATGTGCATTTGTGTGTCTGGGGGTGAGGGTGGGGTATGTGCATATGAGTGCAGACACCATCAGAGGCCAAGAGAAGGTGTTGGATGCCTTGGAGCTGGAGTTACTGGCAGTTGTGAATAGCCTGGCATAGGTGCTGGGGGCACAACTCAGATCTTCAAATGCAGTATACGCTGAGCAATCTCTTCAGCCCCAGTTTCTCAAAAGATTGTTTTTAATGCTCTGAATGCTAGTACTATATAGGAGAGCAGAAACTAATAGATTTGAGAAACGGAAAGTAACCAGATCCTGGACTCTGGTTGAGCTCATGACAGTAGCAACTGTGTGGTGCATTTAGACAGATAGGGTTAGAAATGGATTATGAAGGAGATTCGTGGCCCAAGTACAACCGGCCAGGGTACAGCAGACTCACTCCTATGTAGTGTTACCCAAAAAGCCCAAATGTTAAAAGACTTGGTCTGAGGCTGGTGGAACAAAACAGTAAAAGACGACTGTTGGGGCTGTGACCCTCAATGGACTCATCATCTGATGTCACTGATGGAGGTGTGTGAAACAGGAAGTGGAACAGAGATGAAGTAGGTCACTGGGGGGGGGCAGGAGGTATAGGGGCACCCTGGAAGGATTTGTGTTGTTCATAGCCCCTTCCTGTCTGTCTCTCTGCTTCTTGACTGCCATTAGATGCACAGCATCTTTCAGTACACTGCTATGCAGGTCCAGAAAAAGACAGACATAGAAACCTTGAAAATCAGAAACCAAAATTATTTTTTTCTTCCCTTAAGTTGCCTTTCTCAGTGTTTTGCAATGGTGATGAAAAATCTAGATAAAACATTCACAATCTCCCCCAACTCTAACTGCATTCTCCCAAGCTTGACAGGAGAGCACTACACCAGAAGGAGCCGCTAGCTCTGAGGGGGACAAATACACATGAACAATAAATATCTCAGCAACAAACTATGGCTACTAATGATGGAGATTCAACCAAGACAGTGAAGGCCTTAAGAGCAGACAATATAAACACCACTCACAACTCCAGAAACTATATCATCTCCACAATTACAGTGAAAAAGAGTTTCCTAACTGGCAGAAATTAATTTTTTCATCCTTGGGAAGATATCTTTCAAATATCAATTAAATTATTCTTTAAAAAGATGATATTTCTATATTTTACAATCTAGGATTCATGTCTTTGTACAGTGTTGGTTCCTGATGAGCTGGTTCAAGAAAGATACTCCATAATGTACTAATTAATAAAAGGGTCTATAATATGTTACCCATTAGACTCTGACAAACTTTCCACAGAAATCTCCTTATCATTACTGCTATGTGCATGTATGTGTGATGCATGTATTCACCCATGTTCAAATGTTGGCCAGAGCTTGGTGTAAGATGTCTTCCTCCATTGCATCCCATCCTGACTCTCTCTCTCTCTCTCTCTCTCTCTCTCTCTCTCTCTCTCTCTCTCTCTCAGATCAAGGATAGTTTTATTAGAGTTTAAAAGAAAAACAGCAGGACAGGAACAGGGAAATGAAGAGGAGCAAAAAAGTCATGCTCTTTTGAATTACAGTTCAAGAAAGCCAATAAACTCAAGGATGGAGCGATGGCTCAGCAATTAAGAGCACTGACTTCAGAAGTACTAGGTTTGATTCCCAATGCCTACATGGCAGCTCACAACCATCTGGGACTCCACTCCCAGGTGATCTGACACCATCCTCTGGCCTCAGAGGCACTACACACACATGGTACACAGACATGCATGAGGGCAAAGCATTTACACACATAAAGTTAATTTTGAATTTCAGGAAAATTTAAAAGCTAGAAAATTCAGCAATGGAGGTGGCAAACTATTGCAAGGTGAAAGTTGGGTAGCTTCACAGAAAGACCCAGAGGGGAAAGGAAAGCATGGTTAGAATAAAGAGAGGTGGAGTGAAAATTGTGCTTTGGGGTTATAACTCAGAAAGCAAGCAGGTTTACCAGTACTTACTGACAGCATCTCTGTAAGTGGTTACCATGACTTTATTTCTTGAGACAGTGTCTCTAACCTAGAGATCAATGGCTGACTAGACTGGCTGCTTAGCAAGCCTTTAGGATTCTCCTCTATCTCCCAGTGTTGAAACTGTAGGTAAATACCACCATGTCTGGTTTTTTCTGTGATTAGTAGGGATCTGAAAATAGGTCCCTGCAATACACAAGCACTTTACCCAATCGGCCATCTCTGCAGCTCTCCCCACTGGCATTTCTAATACAGAAGGATGTCTCGGATCATATGGTACCTCAACAAAGCCCCATTTCTGTTTTGTATTGAACAAAAACAAAGTTTTAAAACTTTCGGTCAACCACTAATGAGTAGAAGCAGCTTCCTGGATGAAAAGGCATAGCAGGCTCTGTGGAAGGTACAAGAGTTGTCCTGTCCTGTATATGGGATGTCTTAACATACTCCAGACAGCCAGACCTTAAAATTATATATGATGTACGGAGGTCCTCTGGTATCCAGAGGTTTAACTTACCTTCTGAAGCATACTTCTCATTAATATATCAATATATCATCCACATTTTTTTTGGGGTCCTTATTAGTGCTGACAGAATGGGATCAGTGTTGTGGATAGCCCCGGCCTTGTATTTTGATACTAATTCCCCTTTCCTGTGAAGGACTGCAGAGGAGGTGTGAGTCATTACACAGGTGATTTCTGGTGAACCTTCTGCCCACCTTAATTTGTAAAATAAAGGCTGGAGCCGGTGATTGGGCAGAGGAAGGGGAGGTGAGGAAATAAAGGCTGGGGAGAGAAGAGAGAGAGGTAGGGTGACTGGAGGATGGAGGATGAATGGAGGATGACAATGGAGGAAGATAATGGAAGATGGAGATGATAGAGATGACAGAGACGACGACTGGGGAGAAGAGAGGAGAGAGAAGACGATGGAGGACAACGGAGGAGGATGACTGGGAAGCAGGAGGTAAAAGGACAAACGCAGGGTCTGGAAAACCCTCAAGTTATAAGGGTCTCATGGCTGGGGAACAGAGTAGTGTAGTGGTATCTGCCCAATCTAGGCTTACAGATTATATTCATAATTACTGAGTCGTGTTCTCATTGACCGGTCCTGATTGGGTTGGAGATTTAAATATCTCCCACAACAGATCAGTGTGATACTTTGTGGAATTTCTAGCTAATTCGGATTTATTCAAATTATGTTGTGTCAGGAGTTGTAAGACTTTAAAGATTCGTGTTTGTCCTTTTCAAGTGAACGTAAACTGTTCTGATCTTTCTCCAATGAAGAAATAGCTCTCTGATGATAGCTGCACGCCATGCTCCAGAGATTGTGCTAATATCCTACAACAGAATACCACTTTGCCATAAGAGCTTACTGCATGGATGAGTTTGCACAGTACCTGTGCATCTTCCAGGATCCATTTGCCTACTGTCAGGTCTAGATAGCAAACCCAGCAGGTGAGATGAGACTACAGGGCCCGTGTATCCATTGGGTCTTTTTTTTTTTTTTTTAAACTAAAACAGCTGACCATTTTATTTCACGTTTCACAATGTAAGTGAAACGGCCCCTTTTGTATCACTTCTCCCTCCAAAAGTATTCTCTCTGTTAGGAAGGAAGTTCCTTGCCATGCATCTAGTAAACACTCAGGCTCAGCACCAAGATCTGGTGAAACAGAACAAGAAATACAAAACGACGAAGAGCGCTTCTGCTCTTATCTGTCTGGCCGGGTCATGCCGGGTCGCGTGGGCACCATCATAGGGCGGGCAGGAGGTCTCATCATTGGAGGCCCGGGCATCATGGGCATGTGGCCTCCCATGGGTGGTCTCATCCCAGGAGCTGGTCCCACAGGCATCATCCCAGGAGGAGGGGGGCTCATCATTGGCATCATGGGAGGGCCTCCCGTGTGGGGTGCAGGCATCATGCCAGGACGAGGAGGACCCGGGAGACTGGGGGGAGGCGGGATCATGGCCCCTGCAGGCGGAGGAGCAGAGAACGGAGCCGGAGGGATCTTTCCTTGTTGAAATGCAGCCGTTGTTTTGTCAATCAGGCTCTGGGCCTGCTCTTCCATCCATTTCTGCTAAGTCTTTCACATTCTCTTTGTGTTTCCGACCACTGCAGTGTGTCTTCCTCACAGACGGAGAATCGTGGGTAAGATACGTATCCCAGTAGTCACAATAGAACTTAGGTGTGATGCTCACAGGCCGTTGGCTCTCCATTGGGTCTTTAAGTGACATAGATTTCTATCATTTCTCCCCTCCCCTGGATGCAATATTGCTTTTGTTTTACTCCTGTGCTTTTGTTTTAATCCTATGGGAAGGGATTCTAATTGGCCTTCCCATCTATGATCATTCTTAGCCTGCAGTCCAAGGAACCAATGTGAGGATCACATCAAATTCAGAAGTATATCTATTCCAATTATACAGTCAGTGGTGGGGGAAATGGTATTGGAAAAATCTCACGTATCTAGTGGATCCTCTGCAAACCAGACCTCAGACAACATTCTATTTATTGACACCTTGTTCCATACAGAAAATCATTCACAATAAATAAATAAAATCCTGTGTTTTAAAAAGTGAGTTTATTAAAAATGTAACAACTCAAAGTAAAAGAATTAATAGCAAGTAGCAGGAAAAAAAGTGTTAGCAGGCTAAAGGCTCTGAGGGAAGGATCCATCCTCGGTGCCTAGATGGCCGTTATCTTCCAGTGTCTGCATATAACCTCTATGTCTACGTCTTCTTCAGAATCCCTCTGCAAATCAGGACACCAGTCACTACATCAGGGCTCTCCTCCAAACATAATCCTGAGGTACTCAAAGCTAAGATGTCAACAGAGAGACTAGTGAGTTTCAGGGACACAATTCAGTCCATAATAGAGACTGCTTCTCAGAGAAGCCAAGGATCTAGAAAATTATACATTACAGGGGTGCTGGATTAAGGGGGACAGAATATAAAATTGATTAAGAGAGTTAAATTATTCTGGAAGCATTCTCTTGGGATGTGAGATCTAAACCCAATACAAATACACCACTAGGATTGCTTCTGTAAGCATGAGAAAGTGATGATTTGTGAATAGGGGTAGAGGTATGTGCCAGGGATGCTATAGAAGCAGAAGAAAGCATTTAAAGGCTCAAAGAATTGAGTATGCTAGGGCTAGTGTACTATGCAAGCAGAAGACTAACGAGACAACCACATTCTGCATGGGGGTCCCTTTACCAAAATAGCAAGGCCACATTTCGAGTGGTACCAGAATCACTGATAAGCTCAGTGGTGGTTCTTCGTAATAGACCAGCTAGATGCTTAGAGATGCTACTACGGGCTGAGTTTACTAATTATAATGATTAGGTCATGGGGTCATACTCCTGAAGGGGATATTCTGACTGCTCAGACTTGCCAACTGTTTCTAAGCCATGAGGTGAGAAGTATCACCTAGCACTTGCTCCCACCGTGAGAGGCTCCTTCACCCCAGGCTCCAAAATGACGTTAATTGAGAATGGAGGTGTTTGTTATTCACAATACACTTGAAGAATATTAATAGATCTTTCTCATTTCTTATTTTATGGTACATGACCATTATAGGGATATCCCACAGTTAATTTAATCAGTCCCCTATTGAGAGGTTGCTCATTTGCTGTTCTGCTATTTTTGCTATTTCTTAGAGTCCTACAGTGAATAACCTTGTGCCTAACCTTTTATTCTCACTTCTTTTCATATTTACCTTTTCTTTTCTTTCTGCAACTAATTCCATGGTGTGGCAGAATCATGAGATCAAAAGGAAAGGAAATGTAATTTGGCTAGAATTTGCCAAGTTTCTCTCCATAGAAATTTTACCACTTTTACGTGCATGTGTGTGCACACACACCAGCCCTCCCCCCACAGCAAAGCAAGTTGCCCAATTCCAGACACTTGCTTATTTGATAGGTGATAAGTAGGTTCCAACATAGCTATAATTATTTAATGTATCAGAAACAAAACTGAGAAGCCACTGAGCAAAGGAGTACAGACAGCTGGATGAGGAACCAAGGCCATTTCTGGGTAAATTGGGATCCCAGGAGGATTCAACTCAAAAATCAGAAACAAACTGAGAGTAGCTAAAACAAACTGAACATTTACCATTGCCATGCTTCTGTGGCAGAAGGAGGTTCTATACACTGGACAGTCTTGTATCCTTAGATGTGGAATCTGGATTATTGCTGGTTATCTTAGTTAGGTTTTCCATCTCTATGAAGAGACACCATGACCAAGGCAACTCTTATAAAGGACAGTATTTAATTGGGGATGGCTTACAAGTTCTGAGGTTCGGTCCATTATCATCATGGCAGGAAACATGGCAGCATCCAGGCAGACATGGTGCTGGAGGAGCTGAGAGGTCTACATCTTGATGTGAAGGCCAACAGGAGAAGACTGTCCTCAAGGCAGCTAGGAGGAGGGTCTCCTCATCCCCACAGCGATACACTTCCTCCAACAAGGCCACATCACCTAATAGTGCCACTCTCTGGGCCAAGCATATTCAAACCACCACACTGGTAAAAATAAGCGCGATATCTAAAAATTCAACTGAAGGAAATTTTCTTGGTCAATCTGATGCTAGCAAGTGAGAGACCTGTGTACACAGGTACAAGAGATCTGTGTACACCTGATAGATTCTTGTTTGAGATTTTGCTTTCAGGGCCATTAGATCTTCGCTGTGGAGTTCTATCTGGAGTTCTCAGAGACCCATGGCATGAAGGATTTAGGTGTTTAGCTAATTAAAGACAAAAATAATATGATACCTTGGCTTTTTGCTTTCCTAGAGAACCTGGGAACAGCCTGCTCTGTTCACATCCAGCATCTCAATAGACAACATAAGAGAGGCTGATAGCTACCAGGACAATAATATATACTTGTCCCTTGGCTTAGAACTAAGCTAAGTTTAAAAGAAAATCAGACAAGTCTAACTTCCCTTAAATCACAACATTTAAAAATTCACCCACAGTGACAAATTTAAGAATTCTGGATCTTTTGAAAGAAGAACCAAGACCAATTCTGAAACCCTGGGCAGAAGATGCAGAGCCTGGGCATGTAATGTGTGTGGCTTTAAACACACCTGGAGGTGCACAAGATTCCTATACTGTCCTCATGAACAGATGAGCACTTGTGTATACAGCATATAAAAGCCTGTGGTGCTTAAGACTGTCCATGTGGTTGATGTCAGGGCCTCCTGGGCAGTTTGGACAGTAATGATAGTGAAGTCATAATCAGTGTGCTCCAGTGGACTGCTCCTCTGTTTGCAAACCCTCTGATTTGGCCTCTCTGATAAAATGAAAATCAGATGAGAGCTGGAGGCTAAAATACCAGTTCCCAGTTGAACTCAGTAGGATGCCCAGTGCCTTTATTTGCAAGAAGAGGTCAAAAACACTTCTTTTCTAAAGGTCCTGCATTTGCAGTGGTTTCAGCAGTTGCTGGACAATGTTTTGAACAGACTTCTCTTTTTTCCCCTCCCACCGGTATCAGAGGCAAAGGATAACCTAGTTTTCCAGGCATGCTTCGGCTTCTATGTTAATGAATGAGGAGGAAGTAAAGACCTCTGCAACTTCTAAAATTGGAGGATTCTATCAGGATGAATTCTACTGTAGACATAAAGTTGGCAGCACAATCCTTTCTTACTCCTGAGTTACTACCCAGGAGTCTCATGTCATTATACCAAATCTCCATTTGCTTATGCTTTGTAATATATATTCGTTTTATTACTCCTATTCCTCTAGAGAATCCTGACTAATGCAGACTGTGTTATTATTGGTATTTCCACCTCTTGATTTCTGGACCTATGAATCCTGACTATAGGACGAAGAATACCATATATTGGATGCTGACTCAGTGTATACACAGTCTTCTAGAGAATACTGCCCCCTCTGCCCCCAGGCTACTGCAATCATATAGTCACTGTAACTGTTTTTTTTTTTTTTTAAAGGCCATTCCATCACACTATCAAGCCAGTTGCTTCAGGATGGTGGAGTACAAGGTAACAACAGTGAATTTGATGAGTACACTGCTTCACTTCTTTGTAAAGTGAAGTCCTTGGTAAGAAGTAATTCTAGGTGAAATACTATGATGATGGATAAAGCACTCTGCATGGCCATGGATGGGGTCTGGCAGTAGCACTGCATCCAGAATAGGTAAATTCATACCTAGTATAAATATCCATTCAAGTAACTTAGATTTTCATGCTTATACCATGAACACTTTACCCACTTATCATCTCCCCACTCTCCAAGCCTTTAAAAAAAAAAATCAGTTACAGTCAAGGAGGTGTTCTCACTTCAAGAAATGCACCCATCTTTTCTTATTCTATTTGTACACTTTCATTATTTATATTCCAAATACATTTGATGTAGAATATAATGGCCCATCCTTAGCATGTCCATTTGAGGCCTCTGATCATTACAACCTGTTGTGTAACAGTTTCCTCTAGGATTGAAACATCCAGTCCTGCAGAGAAGTTCCTTAAGCAAGAAGGTAAACAACTCAAAATAGCTTAATGAAGTCCCTGAAACTGACTAGATTCACTAGGGCCCTCACTGCCAGAGGAAGGGGGAAAAGCTGAGAGTTCTGCTCAGACTGAAGAATACAGAACTGCAAAGGCCCCTTTGATGAGTCCAGCTGCCAAGAAGATTTAGATAAGCTGAGTTGCAAAGAAGACTCTCAGAGGAGAAAAGCTACAAAGAAGTGCTTCAGACCAAACAGGCTGCCTGGAAAAAGCAGAAACCAACCCAGCTGCCTGGAAAAGTTTTAGCTCAACTGAGGCACCTAGGAAAGGATACTCTTCAACTTGTTGACCTGCCTAAAGGTTGTGCAGTATGCTCTAGGTTCCCAAGTTTGTGAGCTGTCACTCATGCACTACACACTGGTGTAGATCTTGGTGGCACAGCTGTCAGTTCTGCTACTGTGAGTAACCCCTTACCTATATTCTTGAAAGTAATCCCAATAAAATTCATTGGTTCACTGTTGGGAGTCGACTGCTAGCAGAAAGTGGCTATCATCTTTGCAGCCATCTCAGACCATATACCCTGACAAGAGACTTGTTTTCCAACAGCCCACAACAGCTGAGCACACTCTGATAAACATTTTGTTTTGTTTTATAGTGCCCACAGCTGTGTTCCCCTGCTTGTGCCTATAAATACCCAGGATTTCCTTTCAATAAGGGGGACTTGATCAGACTCTCTGTCTTGTCTCCATGCTTCGCCTCTCTTGCCCCTCCATCCACACTCTCTCTCTTGCTAGACCCTGTTCACTGACTCAAATGGACCAGATCAGTTCACCAAGTTGGACTTTGGGTGGATACCCATACTTTGGTCTGTTGTGAGTTCCCTATCTAGGGTGATTAGATAATGTGTGTTACTTCTCCCCAGGAAAAGTTCTGTTACACAAAACAACCTCAGAACTTCCAGTAGAACTTTGCTGGGGATTGAAACCAAGGCTGCACACATACAAGATGAGCA
This sequence comes from Mastomys natalensis, assembly GCA_021653895.1. Classification (NCBI taxonomy): domain Eukaryota; kingdom Metazoa; phylum Chordata; class Mammalia; order Rodentia; family Muridae; genus Mastomys; species Mastomys natalensis. The sequence continues at coordinate 1,144,196 of JAJTUV010000648.1, forward strand.
CTTTAAAAACTGAGTTATATCCCCTACCTCTACAAATAACTTTTAGCTAAGAAAGTTGTAAGGAGTGAAATATCAACGTATAGATGAGAAAACTGAAGTTAGAATAAAGCATTTCCTTGAGATCATGAAGTTAGCACTAGGACAAAGATTTTCTGTTTCTCCATCACAGAGATCCATAGGTTGTTACAACAAAATAGCTGTAACTAGATACTTTATAAAGAAAAGAAGTTTGTTGATCTCATTCTGGTGACTGGAATGTTCAAACAACAAAGCATCTCATATTGGGAAACCACACCCCATTCTCTTAATATATTATAATACATCACAATGGCAGAAAAGGAGACGGTTACATGCATAAGGTACCAATTACTGGGGACAAAGAACACTGAGGAATATCTTTCCCCAATCACTGAGACCAGGGAATATATCACAGGTTCCCTGATATATTTTCTTAATGTTAATCCTGTACATCACTTTCAGTTATACTGATATTATATTAAACAACCATGTAATTTGTGGTTTCACTTTATAATGTCTATTTCCTCAAGAATGAACATTTGACAAAACAAAAAGAGTCTTGTGGATCTTGTTTATGACTAAACCTTTGTACTAAATCAACGTACTTTATACATGACAAACAGGACACTATTTCTAACTGAATCTAAAAGTTAAGCTCATTGGCTCTTACAGTATTGTTTACTGCCCTGGTATCACACATTATAAAACCAATTCTAAGAATATTTTCAACTAGAAATTCAAGATCCCCTAAGATGAAGACTTAATGGGATTGCAGGAGTTCTATGATAATTGGAAATACCAGGTTTTCCATGTACTTATTTTCATGTATACTTCGATAGGTCTGGACATAAATATGAAGAGCTGATTCACAATGAACTCTTCCCCCTTAAAAAGAAATACAGTAGCTGAAACACAACCCAGATTATAGTGGGTAGTAAGTTAAAAGTGAATCAATGGGTTGATAAGAATAGGAAATATTACTTTTACCCTAGCTATAGGCTTAAAAGCCCATCTTTAGTTACTGGCATTCTTTAATGTTTTTATAACTCCCTTGTTATTGAAATGTGTGGCTATAAAGAATTAAAGTCATAACTCATATTTTGGAAGACTCTGAGTCACTTTGAAGAAACCTGAGAGGTGCACATATAAGATGTCATTTCAATGGATCAGAGAAATGTATATCTAAACCATTTTCTAACCATCAGATTGGCAAAAAAATAAAGTTGAAAGTACCACTAATATGGACCAACAAGAATCCTCGAACCTTTCTGGAGGAAGACACAACATAATTGAGGACAGAATACAGAACCATTGTACATGGCATCAAGTCGTGGCTTGAACCCTTACAAGCTATGCATCCTAAAAAGGTGCTCCACAGGTACCCTGGCCTTTTTGTAAGTTACATAATGCTTTGGTATCAACTAGAATGGTACTATCTGAAATACAATGCTTTGGTACCACCATTTGGAAAAATGGTAATAAATTCTTCTTCAATAGGAGAGATATTAGAACTGATAAACTAATACATAATGTTATATATTAAGTATTTGATAATAAATGGAATGTCCATAACTGTTACTAGTACATATATTATTTACTTATATATCACAGGTACATGAGCAGAAAAAAAACTTGACCAAAATGACAAAGCGTATCATAGAACTGGAATTAGAAATAGGATTTAAAGATCAATCATCCCCCATTACAACTTTATTAATAAGAGGTATATTTCCTATCAGAAGCAACTGCACAGTCTGTAGACATCAAGTAAAGATCAGCTAAAGAAATTTTGGTTAATGATAAGCCTACTGTAGTTTTCAACAAATCAGCAACAGACTTTTACTGATATGCTCAAAAATGTAACCCTAACCTCATACATATTTCATTTGGTTTCTTTCTAAATATATTGTAAAAATCAGATAGACTAATGATACCAGTCCTGAGAAATGCTCAGGGAAAGGCGCAGCTACTTCCGGATCCACACCGGAACCACTTGCCCTAATTTGTGCAGTTCCATGGGAAGGATTTAGTGATTGGACCACTTCCTGTTTCTGGATAGGGCGGGTGCAGGGAAAGGAAATAGCTGCGGGAGCCGCATCCTGCTTGCGCTAGCGGCTCCAGAGGTGGAGGCAGAGAGGGCGGAGAAGGCAGCGAAGGGTGCCGCAGAGAGAAAAGTGTCAAAGCCAGTAAGTCAGAGCCTTAGAGCACGGGATGGAGAGCAGTGCCCCAGGTCTCGCTTTGCAGATCTGTGATCTCAACTTGCCGAACTGCCCAGTGGGGTCAGGGCAGTGCTTTCTAGGTTGCCTGTCAGTCAGTGCCTCAAAGGGACTGTGGGGCTCTTTGGTCGGGCCTTGCAGGGCTCCAGACTGCGCTACTGCTGGCCGGCTGGGGTGTCTTGAAGCCAGGGGAAGCCTGTGCCATGCTTTCTGGGGACGCTAGGGCTCGGTCCGCATCCTGGACTGCTTCACTTGGAATTCTAAGGGAGCGAGCACTGTGCGTCCCATTTTATCTTTGGATGCCAGCAAGATCCTGGTCGTTGAACAATATTCGGCGACTAAGAGGAGAGTTTGGGAGAGTTGTAGTCTAGAACTACTTTCCCCGCCCTCGTTCAGGCTGCCCGGGCTGGTCGGAAGTGGAGTTGTTTTTAAAGGCAAACGCCTCTGGCCTGCTTGTCACTTCAGAATAAGTTAACAATCTTCAGATCCAGTGCTAAAACAATGCGTTTCCTATCCGAGTCATTAAATTAGTACTGCTGTGGGTATCAAGTGATTACTCTGCAAATATACTTGATGGCGAAGTTAAAAAAATAAAAAAATAAAAAAAAACCTCCCAAATGCATCTTGAACAGATAACACCGGCTAGCGATCATGACTACTTTGATCCTGACTACTTTCCCACTAACCTTCATATCACGTATAATCTATCACCTTAGCATCTTTAGTTAATGATAGTCATCTTAAAGGCATTACATTATGATTGCGCATCTACACAAAAATTGTATTAGGATGTAAGATTCCTGATTACAGACGAAATGAGTGAAATGATTATACAAGTTGCTGGAGAAATCGAAGAGTTTTAGTAAGCTACTACTTTTCTCTTGTTGAAGGTACGGCTTTAGAATACGGGGAAGGATACTTTTCATGGTGCATGGAAGGAAAGCCAATGCGCAGGTAAGCCTTTTAAGAATAAGAAACATTGATTTCAGTGATTGAAATTTAGCATCTACTAAGAGTGCATCGTTTAAAATTATTCACAAACCTTAACAAATCCTGCTTGGAATTGATCATTCTTGTTTCAAGTAAATCGAAACTAGTAATGTCAGAAATTAGCAACTTCTTTTATTTGGTTGTGATGTTTTGTATTGTTTTTTGGTTTTTTGGGTTTGTTTTGAAACAAGAACTTATTATGTAGTCCTAGCTGTCTTGGAACATGCTGTGTAGACCAAGCTGTCCTTGAACTCACAGAGATCCACCTGCCTCTATCTCCCAAGTGCTGAATTAAAGGAATATGCCACTATACTCCACAGCTGTATAATGGAGTGTAGGAGTTAGATTTCTACAACGTTTGGATTTTCTGGTTCTTAATATTTAAATCTGCCTTTTTGCATAGTAATTTTTGTTACACATAACTTTTAAGTGTACTATACTTTGTGAGCTTGCTATAAATTTAATACCCTATACAATATAGAGGATTCTGTTGCCAAGTAAAAGTAATATTTGTGAGATGCTGTACTGCATTCCTAGTTATCGTTTGATTATTTTTACTGGTGTTCAATAATATGTTTACTAAAATAGCTGCATTACAGTGAAGATTAAGGACTAAAATAGATGTAGAAAAATAGAAAAGTATGTAGTTTCAGTCTCTCTTCCTCTAGAATTTACTAACGCCTTTTCTCAAAGAAATTGTACTAGAACCTTTATTGAAATAAGTCAATTTTATTTATTCATTGTTTCAACTTGCATTATGGCTATCAAACTCTATTTTGTCATATGTTACTTAACATCAAAGATAAACACAGAGACCCTTATAGAAAAGAGGTATTCCATCATAAGGACAGGACTTAGAACTAGGAGAAGAGCTGGACATGGCCATGCAAACCTGTAAATCCCCAGCACCTTACAAGAAGAGGCAGCAAGATCTCAAGATCAAGTTCAAGTAAAGAGTGAGAATCTATATCCTTTTTCAGATTTGTCATTGATACATAAACTGGCTTTGAACTGTTCTACTTCCTCTTGTCCTGTTAACTTTGCTAGTGTACGTGTCCATGATACAGCATTAGAATGTGTCACCTCTATGTTGTCTTTTCATGTGGAGATCTTAAAGCATTAATGAACATTTACTAATACATTCTGGTATCCTACTTATGTCTTACTCTACAGTAATAAAGTATTATGACATACTAGAAGAAACTAACCCCACATATATTAAGTGCTTCACCACTTCATTTTCTAGCATGATTATAAAAACCACTGATTTTGTCTCATCCTCAGTTGCCATAAATGCCATATCTTATGTAATTGCTAATATAAGAACTTAATATTTTTAATTAAATTTTATTTTTAAAACGTTTCATATAATATAGTTTGGTCATATTGTTTCCCTCCCCCCAACTCCTCCCAGATCCTCTTTACTCCCTCCCTACCCATGCAAGTTCATGTTCATTTTTCCTCTTAAACACACACGCACGCACGCACGCACGCACACACGCACGCACGGCAACAACAACAACAACATGGAGTATGTTTTCTGTTGGCTAGCTACTCCTGAGCATGGGGCCTACCCTGGACTGTGGTTGATGATATACTCAGTGAAACCCGAGTTTTGCTCTCAGCAGCTAGCAGTTGCAAATAGCTTCTTGGTTGGAGTGAGACTTTGTGCCCAATTCCCCTTCTCAGTACTAGGATTTTTATAAAGGAAAGTCAGTGGCAATGTTTTTAGTTTGTTAATAATTTCTATATACAATATGCACGGAATCACTCAATCCAAGGAGCTTATTTTCTTTTTTTATTACATAATGCTGTCAGCTTTTTAAAATGATGTTGATAATTCTAATGCATCAGTTGTTGAGTTATAGCTTTTTATTATCATACTTGGCCAGAGGCCATCCTACCCACTATTCTTTGGTCCTACTTTGACTTAATGTTGCCCTTATTAAGCTATGGTCACATTTCCCTATCCATTCCTTCTGCTGCTAAAACCCAGGAAATAAACTCTCCAAGGCAATGCTGGGTCTATCCTCAGCTGCTGTTAAAGAAACTTTAAATGAAAGTAAGTCTTTATGGTGATTTTTGGATGCATACTCATTCTCTTTCACAGATTGTAAGTTCACCCATAACACCTAATACACAACACCATAACAGCATAGCACCTAATTACTACTGAATAATTGTCTAAATGAGCAAGCTACTCCAGGCCTTTCCCCTGCCTGGGGGGCAGGCTCTATGGACAAGAAAAGATTGAAAGCTATCATTAAAGGTATTCTTTTGTAGTTTTAATGTATTTTTTTTAAAGAGAGATTTGATTGTTTATTCTTTTTTGAAATTATATTATTATGTGCATTGGTGTTTTGTCTGCATTTGTGTCTGTGTGAGGGTGTTGTATTCCTTGGAACTGGAGTTTCAGCACTTGTGAGCTGCATGTGGGTGCTGAGAATTAAACCTAGGTCCTTCAGAAGAATAGCCAGTGTTCTTAGCTGTTGGCCATCTCTCCAACCCCTTAACATTATTTTTAATTGTATATATTTATGCAGTAAGGTTTGATAATTCAATATATGTATGTAATGATCATTACATTTTTGGTTGTGAGCCTAGTCTTTAACGACTGAGCCATATCTCCAGCCCGTAATGATCATTACAGTATGTATTGATCAAATCAAAGTAATTAATCTACTTATCTTTTAATACAAGGGTTTTTTTTTATCCATTATGGAAAATACTATAAAAATTCCTAAAAACAAAACAAAGCCTATCACTTGGCTAGCTATCCCATTAAAAAAATATATATATAATCTTCAAAGGAAATAACATCATTGTATCAGAGAGATTCCTGTCCTACCAATGTTTATTGCAGCACGCAGACATGATATATAATCACCCAAAGTATCCATTGAATAGATGAAGTAGAAGAACACATACACACAGACACCAATATTTAGCCATTAAAAGAAAAAGAATATGCAGCAACCTAGATTAAACTATGTTATTATGTTAAGTGAAATAAGCCAGATATAAAAAGACAAAGCTGAGTCCTGCCCCTTGCTGGCTGGTCCACTCGGGACAGCAAGGCCTGCAGCTCACCTGAGCATCACACTAGAGTTGGCCCTAGTGGTAGTGTGTGTGGTGGAGAATGGACACGGACTGACTCTGGTGCAGGTGAGCCAGTCCTGAGGGTATGATTAGAGGAAAGCTAGCCCCACCACTCAGCTGCCATGAGGTATATGGCATAGAAGCAGGGATGATGCTCTCTGCTACCTCGTCTCTCACCCCTGCTGCAGTAGGGAGGCTAGACCTCGGTCATAAGAGCAGGAGAGCTTGTCTTGCCCCTCACTGACTATAGTACTTGGGGGAGCAGGCCCTACAAGGCAAAGGTGAGCCAGTCCTGAAGGTGTGAGATCAGGAGAGCTGTCCCAGCCCCTTGCCTGCTGCAGTACCTCAGGAGAGTGGGCCCTGCCCCTTGACTGGGCAGCACAGTAGATCTGAGCCTGGTGGGGGCACTCAGGGGAGCCAGCCCTGAGAGCACAAGAGCAGAAGAGCTGACCCTGTCCCTTGCCAGCTACAGCATTGGATGAACTAGCTAGAGCAGTGCTGGAGAGCTTGCCCTGGTGGTTTAGGTGTAGGAGAGCTGATGGCCTGATCAACTCAGCTATCACTCAGGCCCAGATCCAGGGATTTCAGTTGGCTCACCTCAAAATCTACCTCATCTATAAACTGCTGGAGCATGTGAAAGGGCTGGTCCTGCAGATCCAAAGGTGCAGGATCTCCCTGACACAGGGCAACAACAGGATATCAGAGAGGAGTTCTGGTGAGGATTTAGTATTGATGGAATAGTAGAAGTCAAATGCCTCAAACTAGACTAATGACTCATTGCAATGAACATTTACAAGTAAAGATGGTAAAGACATGTGGGACACACTACAGCTTCCATGAAGCTTTGTTTTGTTTTGTTTGGGGTAGGAGTAGTTTACAAGAGCAAAGGCAGAGACAAAGGGACAGGAGATGAGTAAATTAGGGTACATGATCACAAAAAATCAATAAAAAGTTTAAAAAACAGACAAAACTACATATTCTCAGATGTAGAAATTAAACGAAACTGATTTCAGATAAATAGAGCATAGAATATTGACTAGGAAAAGCAAGAGGATGGGGGATATAACAATAAGTTGCCAAATACAGTTAGATAGGAAAATAAGTTCTCCTGTTTTACAGCACAGTAGGTTAACTAAAGTTTATATAATTATCACATATTTTATAAAAACCAGAAAAGAGAAATTCAGAGGTTTCCAGCACAAAGAAATGATAAATATAAATATTTAAGGTGTTGTGATACATAATTACAGTTTTATAAAAATCAACTGATATTTTATTAGCAAAAATTTTGTTTATTTACCTGTGTGTATTTATGCATATATGACTTACATTTAAAATATACAAAGCATATTCAAAGTTGGGGATAGCACTACATGCTTGTAATCTCAGCATGTGAAAAGTGGGGGTAGAAGGATCAGAAAGTCAAGGTCCATCCTATGCTATAGAACAAGACTAGCCTGAGCTAGACAAGATCTTCTCTCAAAACAACAACAAAAGCAGTGAGAAATAAGTCTCCCAGGACAGATCCCTGGTCCCAGTGGTTTTTTCCAAAGGCATACACAGTTTCTTCTGCATTATTTTTAAGGCCTTGCAATTCATATATAAGCATATGTACAGTATGTTCTCTTAAATATATAATATTATCATATAAAATAATAATTACATATAATACAATATAATATATATAATTATATACATCTTAGGGCTGAGATATTGGCTCAGTTGGTAGAATTCTTAACTATCATGCTTGATAGGTAAGCCCTGTTTAATCCAAAGCACTAAATAAACCAGTTTGGGTGGCCCATGGTTATAAAATGACTGAGCTATATAGCAGATTTGAAGCCTATGCTATATGAGATGCTGCCTCAAAAAACAAACAAACAACAGCAAAAACCTGAGCTTCCTCCCCCTTTAGCTGCAGAGCGAACAGACAACATGGTGGAAATGAAGACTGTAATCGTGAAATAGTCTGGCCTTTAATATCTCTTTAGGAGCTGATGTACAGGACATACTGAACAGACTCTTAAGAGCTTGCTGTCCAGCACTGGCTAGAGATGAAGTTAGATCCTGAATAGTTCTAAAAGGAAGAATTTAGTTTTTAAAAAAGTCAACATATCATGCTCATTATTATAATTCTTTGCCACTTTACATATTAACTTGTGAGCCACTATGATGACACACTTCCTGTAATCCCTACACTCAGGAGCTAAGGCAAGAAGATTCTGAATTTGAGGCTAACCTGGGCTATACAGACCTTGTTTCTGTTTCTTTTTAGGTGACCAGTCCATATAAACCTCTCTTTTTTTATATAGTTCATATACACTCATATACACCATTTAAATAAATTCTATAGTGAACATTCATATAAGTATAATCTTTGCTCAAATGAATAAGCATAACATGTACTTCTTCCACTTTTACATGGGTTCCCAGGGTCAACTCAATTTTCTGGACTTACACAAAAGAGCTTTCTCCAGTGAACCAGGTTGGGTGGTACACGCTGAGCCATCTGTCTGCCCCAAGAACTCTAAAGAAGGGATTAGAGTCAGGCAGGATGGTCAGTGGGTAAAAGTCCTTACTCTATACAACCTGACATCTTAATTTAATCCTCAGAACCCACTTAAAAAGCTAGATGCTGTGACACATCTTTAACTCCAGATTCCTACTGAGATGGTAAGCTGGTGGGAGAATCCTGATAGCTTATACAACAAGGTAGAAACTAGGTACCCTTCCTTGAGGTAGAAGGCAAGAACCAACTCTCAAAAGTTATCCTCTGACTTCCACATATGCACTGTGGCACCACACAGACAGACAGACAGACACACACACACGCACACATACACACAAGTAAATTTTTAAATTTTAAAAAGAAGAGTGTTAGAACTGGAGATGTAGCTCAGCTCAGTGGTACAGCATGTGTCTTGCGTATGTGAGGCCCTTGCATTGCAGACAAAGGGGTGGGGTGCAAATGGTGGATGGAGGTGAGCAGGGGGTAATTAAGGACACTGTAATGAGAGAGAAATGCAGAAGGAAAAGCTTGTGGGGAGGGAGATAATAAGACAAGTTCTGAGTTATGTACATGGTAAGTACATCTTAAACTTTAGTATGTGGTATTTGAAGGAAGAAGGGCAAACAAAAATTATTGAAATTGAGACCTTTTTTTTATTACTTTAGGAGCCAACTCTAGCCTACAGATCCAATTTGGGCTGATTTTTAGGCACGTGGTAGATAGGCAGGAAAAAGGAGGAAATAATAGTAAGGAAATGACCATGAAAGAGTTCTGGTAATTTATCTGAAAGATTACCTGGGGAAGATCCTCAACATAGATCCAAAAGTTTCAGCTTAGAAACTTGAGTGCTGTCCCGATGGGATGAAATACACAGACAAATGGGCAGGTTTCATATGCCTCCAGCAGGTTCCCATACATTTTAGGAGTTTGTGTCTAAGAAGGAGCCAAATAGAGATACCTGGCTTATAAATGAAGAGAAAAGAGATTTATGCAGGAATGTAATAAATCATGAGTCAACCAATATGCAGAAGGTTCTTAAAGCCGTGGCTATGAATGAGGGAATAGAAAGGAAAAGCAGCAAGGGGACTCTGGGTATCATGGGGTTAGGTGGGGCTTAAAGGGAAAACAAACATTCTAAAACAAATAGGTCTTTAGCTGCAATTTCATGTTTATTCTAGCAAGTCTGAAATGCATGCTTAAAAATAGTAGCAGATAGATTTACTTGATTAGACTGGTCCCAGTGTGGCATGCATGTACTGTACAGTATCTTGCTCACAGACACTTCTTCTTCCCTTTCTGGAACACAAGAAAAATGGATATTGTACTTCATTTCTTAAGTCTTATTTTTATTTGGAGATTGCTCTGTTACCCAGGTTTCTTCTAATGAAGTGTTAGGACAAAATATTGAGGGTCCTCTAGAGCTGTTTTCTTTCTTTACTTATAGAGAAGGCAGTTTGCTTGCATGGCTACTTTGATCCAGTAAGCAGTGATAAGATGTCTTGGAGTTAAAAAATTCACAACCTAGTACTAATTTTAAAAACAGGCAGGGGCTGGAGAGGTGGCTCAGCAGTTCCCTACTGCTCTGTATGTAGAGGACTGTAGAGAACCCAAGCATTGCTTCCCAATACCCATATAAAGCAGCTCACAACCACCTGTTACTCCAGCACCAAGAGAATCTGATGGCATGGCCTCTGCAGGCATGTGCACATACACCCACACATATACCAGTAGGCCTAATTAAACATAATAAAAACAAATCTTTTTAAAACAAGAAGCCAAGCTTCCTGGAATTAGATATGAAATCTGGTGTTTAGTAGGTATCCTGTTATGCAGAGTCAGCACTGTGAGATATTATTTATTTATTTATACTCTGAGAATTTGTTTATTCAAATCTCTATTCAGATGTGTTTTCAAGTGTATTTATAGCTGTGAGTGTCGGCTCAAACAAATCTTAAAGTACAGGTTGTTGATTTCCAAATTTAAAAAAAGAAAATGAAGTATTGGGGATTGAACCCAGGGCCTTACACTGCTAGGCAAAGGTATAAAAAGAGAGGTATACACGTCTAAGAAAACATTCCACTCCACAAATCTTTGATTATAAATGTTTTAGAGTAAAAAGGTATTGTTTTTTAAACACTTTTATTGAAATTGTTTTTAAAATTAGCCATTTGCAGAAAATGACTACTTAATTGATACTGTTGTTAGTATAGTCATGGGTCTTGGGAATATTTGACTGATGTTTTCCCCAACTCTAGATTAATCCAGGAATTTGTATTCTCTGATCTAAGGTAGTAAGTATTGTCAAATAAAACCAGCCACAGAGAGTCCATGCTATGTTTGTGATGTATAATGTCCATTAGCTGACAGTGTTATCCAACAATAGTTCTGCAAATCCTTTGTCATTGCTTTATCATTCTACACAGCAAATATTTCACTCCTTATTCCTTCCTCCCATGATCTGTTACCTCTCCTCTTGACTGCCCACAGTGATATGCAAAATAATCTACAAAGGAAATTCTTCCCTCTGCCTAAGACCCATTTCTTCTGTATTTTAATTCTACACTTTATTACTCTCCAGTGGGCCTCCTTACCTCTCAGAAGTTTAGAACATTTATCCCACCAGACAAAGAAGCCATGGGATAAATCAGCAAGGTATAAACATGATCTATTTCCAGGTCTCTTCTAATTTCTCTTCTAATTTCACAGCTACCTAAGAAAACATAAAATATACAGAAAAAAAAATGCTTTCTTCCATAAAACCCAAAGGGAACATAAATCCACAAAAGGAGAATCAAGACTATTTTTCATGAAGATGTTGTACTAGTCTAGTTGAGAAAAGTATGGGGATAGCCAACATTATCATGAAAGCCAAGCCAGTAAGAGTAGGGAACTGTGGGATCCCATCTGAAGATAAGTTAGTGGGGTTCACTGATGGTTGGGTTTAAGGGTGTGATAGGAAGAGACTCTAGGAGTTTTGGATGGAGCAACTAGAAGAATGAGAACTTTCTCTGTTAATCTGGGAAAATTTAAGGGGGAGAATCAAGGAATTGGTTTTAGCGATAGTGGGACATTACCCAGGTAGGAAATAGGAGTCCTTTAGACATTTGTATGTGAGTGATGAGAACTATTATGTTAGGTTAATTCCCCCAAAAACGTTTATCCAGAGTAGAGATTTAAGGAATAGGACTTTGGCGAATGACTTCATTTGGGAGTTTCTTTCACTCAGGTATGGTGGTGCATGCCTTTGATCTCAGTAGTAGAAGGCTAAAGCAAGAAGATTATAAGGTGGAGGCCAGCCTGGGCTACACAGCAAAACCCTGTTACAAAAAATAAAACCAACATAAGAATTACATTCTAAATTTTAAAAGCATTTACTTAGACTGTAGGAAAAATACTGTTAATGCAGTACTCAGAACACAAAGTGTATGTGTTAATGTATATAATGCTATGGTAGACTGGGCAGGTGTTATGTATGTTGTCGATTGGACCTTGGTATGTAACTCAGGCTCCATCCATATCCTCTCTGGTGCTGCAATTACAGATGTGCACCACCATACCGTACTTAATGCTATCCTTTTAATAGAACAAAGTAGTTATGCCACAATTAGCTTATCCACATTATGCCTAGATGAAATAAAAATACACTTAATTGTTCAACAATACTATTTTATTTAATTAATTTTATCTTAATTTTACATAATTAAAATTGGAACAGTAACACTTTGGTTTCAACATTTAATATCAGTGGTATGGGAATTTTCTAGTTAGTCTTCCTTTAACATTAATTTTGTTTTTTCTTTTAGAAGCTTGCTTTGTACCAATGTTACCCATGTCATTTATTCTTCCTTCATCTCCTACACACAAGACCGTTGAGAACTACTAGGAATACTCAGTGGTTAAGAACGCTGCTTGCTCTTCCTTAGGTCCAGGGTTTGGTTCTCAATAACCCTATAGCAGCTCAGAACTTCCTTTTTCTTCAATTCCAGGGGATCTGATTCCTTCAGGTCTCTGCAGGTACTAGGCATATACATGGTACACAGACATTCATGTAGGCCAAACATCCATCTACATTAAATAAATAAATATTTTAGAAGCTTCCTTGATGGTTTATATGGGTGGTGAGATTATCCTTTTTTTTTTAATGATGCAAAGAACTAGATTTTTAGTCATTTATTTTCCTTGGGCTTTTGACTTCTTTTTTTTTTTTTTTTTCAGTTTTTTTGAGGCAGGGTTTCTCTGTGTAGCCTTCTTATACAACATATTTTTTAACTAATATTTTTGAGATTATAATATAGTAATATTGTCCTTCCCTTTCCTCTCTCCAAACCCTCCTATATAGCCCTCCCTGCTCCACTTCAGGTTCCTGGTCTTTTTTCACTAATTGTTATTGTATGCATGTATGTATATGAACATATGTGTGTATTCCTAAATATAATCTGTTTACTCTGTATGCTACTTGATATGCAGTATAGGTTGATCGTATTCTTTCTTTGCTCCAAGATCTTCTCAGATCCTCCCTAGTGTTTTATGATAAACAAGATTGACAAACTTTTTGTTCTTTTTTTATATTCCTACCACACTTTCCCCTCCTCCTCTCCTCCTACTCCCTCTCCCACCACCCCTCTGTATCCTCCTCCATCCACTCCCCCTCCATTTCTCCTCAGAAAAGGGCATGCCTCTTGTGGATATCAACTGATCATGGCATATCAAGTTATGTAAGACTGGGCACCTCCCCTCATATTGAGGCTGGACAAGGTGACCCAGTGGGAGGAAAAGGGTCCCAAAAGGGCAAAAGAGTCAGAGATAGCCTCTACTCCCACTATTAGGAGTCTCATAAGAAGACTAAGCTACACAACTGAACATATGTGCAGAGGCCCTAGGTCAGTCCCATGCAGGCTCCCTGGTTGTTGGTCTGGTCTCAGTGAATCTGTGAGCCCTGCCTAGTTGATTCTGTGGACATGTTCTTATGGTGTCCTTGACCCTTATGGCTCCTGCAATCTTTCTTCCCCCTTTTCCACAGGATTCTCCAGAACTAAGGCTTTGCCTGATGTTTAGCTGTGGTTCTCTGCATCTGTTTCTATTAAGTGCTGTGTGAAGCCTCTCTGATGACAATTGGGCTAGGGACTAATCTATGGGTATAGCAAAGTATCATTAGGAATCATTTTATATCCTAAGAAGATTGACAAACCAATCTTAATTAATAAATCAAATTAATAAAAGAAGCAAATAGAAGACCCAAATTAGTACAATTAGAAACAAAAGGGAGATATTACAACATGTAAAAATTAAGTTTAAAAAATCATGAGGACCTATTTTAAAGTCTCTGCTTATTAACCATATACTTTTGATATTAGGGCACAGAGATAGACTATATGATGTTTCAGCCCATCTGAAACATAAAAAACATAGGAAAAACACATTTTCTAGATATTGATAAAAGAAGAGCTAATACAAAATATTAATGATATATACTATATACAGATGGAAAAGAGTTGATATATTATAATAATATAGCTCCATAAGATTTTGTAAATTGCAAACTGTTTGGAATCATGAGAATCACTTGACTCAATTCATCCTAGAATATAGCCATGTGGTGGCACACTGTATCTGGCCTTGAGATATTAGGGTACTATATAATTAAAATTAAAATTGGACTTGTTTTCAAGAGAACAGGTTTTAAATTCTGAATCTACTACTATGTTGCCATGTTATCTTTTTTTACTATTAAATTGTTTGTTTATTTATTTTACATCCCAAATGCTGTCCCCTCCCGGTCCCCACTCAAAGAGTTTCCTCCCACCACCCCCATCCCCTTCCCCTCTGAGAGGGCAGCCTCCCCCAACCGCCCCCCCCCACACATTCCCCTACCCTGGTACATCAGGATTCTCTTTTAACCACTCAGCTTTAAGTATCAATTTTTAAGTTGTCAAGAATATACAATGTTGCTTCTACCGGAGGTTGGAAATTATGAACAGTTTGTATTTATGAACAGCTTGTGTTGAATCACCTATGGACTGAGGCCAACCAAAAATATTAAGATTGAGATTAAAAGTTACATAATTTTAACACTAAGTTGCTATTGGAGAAAGAACCATGTTCTGTGCTTTCAGCATTGTGCCTTTGCCATGAATCTCTGCTTCCTAGAATGTCCTGTTTGTTTCCTCTCCTTCAGGGGACTCTTTTGACCTTCTGTGCTTTATTAAACTATAGCTGTAGCAGCTCTATAGCTTTGTGGGAAGGAAACTGATAGGTAGACTATCTTTCTCAGACCAGATAATAGACTATCTCAGTATAGTCACAGATAATTGGTGCCTGAAAGAGACTTCAATAGGGCTGACCCAGTGAGCAGAATGCTCGAATTACCTATCTCCACCTTTTTAAAATTGAGTATTTGTGTGTGTCTGTGTGTGGGTGTGTGCACTAATAAGGGTACCCTCAGAAGTCAAAGGTATGAATCTCCTGGAGCTGGAGTTACTGGTAGTTGTGGGCTTCATAGTATGGGTACTGGGAACATTACTCGGGTCCTCTGGAAGAGCAATACATGCTCTTTAACTGCTGAGCCATCTCTCTGTTCCCTATCCCCTTTTTAAGAAGCATAATACCTTTGGAATACCAAAGAACAGCTAGATGCATATAGTGTCAAAAAAGAAATGCAGTGATCTAATTCACTTAAATTATGGGAAACCCCAATGTAATGTCCCTATTATACAGCAAAACAAATCTTTAAAGTAAAGATTAAATAGTGTATATCTATCACATCCAAACCTCTATGGGTGATGGAAAACACATACTTCAATATTTTGCCTTTGCAAACTATAAGATTTATTGATATGTAATGTATAAACATTCCACATATTTAATGTATACATTTTGATGGGTTTGGACATATGGACACACCCATTGTATTAGTTTCTTTCTTTGTTGGTATGAGGAAATCCCTGCCCACACAGGCTCATAGTTGAGGGTAAGTTTATCACCAAGGCAGGGGAGTCATGGAAAGAACTTGAGTCACATTGCATTCAGTCAGGAATAGTGTGAGGAACACTGAACCTCAGCTTCCTTTTGACTTTTAATTCAGCTCAGGACCCCAGCCCAGGGACCGGCATTGCCCACCTTTAAGAGGGATCTTCCCACCTCAGTTAACCTAGTCTAGATCACAGATGGGCCTGAAGGCTTTTCTCCTAGGTGAGAGATTTCAGCCATCACACCCGTGTTGCCATCACCACATTACATATGTCCATCACCTCCAAAAGGTACTTTGTTTTAAATGTAGTTCATGGTAGAGCATTTGCCTAACCCCAGAACACAAATAATACAATAATAGTTTATTAAGCTAAAGTGCTTTTGTTGGGACCATATTTTTATCTGGGTTTTTTTTCCTTCCCTTTTCTCTTCTTGCTGGGGTTATGTTTGTTTTATTGATGGCTCTTCAGTGTTTTTGGTTTGAAGTTTTTGCTTGCTTGGTTCTGGTTGTTTGTTTTGAAATCAGATCTACTGAGTTGGCCTCAAACTCAGTTTGCTACCTCAGCCTTCTGAATGCTAGAAAACAGCACAAACCTACCAACCACAGCTTGTTTGCCCTCTTTCTGGTTATTCATGCATTTCCACTCTAATAATTAAGTTTTTCAGTTGCTTCTTGGTGCACATTTGAATTTTCTTCAGTTCACAGCAAAAAGCTTTGTGTTATTATATAACTGATAGACATAGATTCTCTTTCTCTGTGTGTTCACGATATGATTGTGAAATTCTAATTACTTGCCAGTTATTTAAACTAGTGTTTATCTACCAGGCTCACACCTCCATTTCTAGGTCATAAGATGAAAATTGCTTCTCATATATTAACTGAAAACCTTTTGAAAGATAATAAAACCTTAACTATGTTTTAGAAACTAAGAGATAATATTGAAATGTGGGGGCTGGCAAATGGCTTAGCAGGTATGCATTTGACACTCAAGCCTGATGATCTAAGTGTATTCCCCAGAATTCACTGTGGAAGGAGAAAACCAGCTTCAGAATGTTATCCCTAATTTCCAAACACGAGTATTCAGTGTGTGTCTGCACCATGCACACAGATAACACTAATGATAAAAAATAAAAATAAATCATCTCACATCATTTCACTTACTTATAGCTGGAAAGGAGGAGCTTAAGTTCAGTTTTGTTATTCTGAGTCTAAAATCCATTTTGTAGGGCTTTTTCTCCAAGTTACTTGACTTTCCATATTTTACTAGTGAAAGTTTCTGTCTACGGCCATACCACCCTGAACATCCCCGAGATGATGGGAGACCGCCTGGGAATACTGGGTGCTGTAGGCTTTTAAAAAAATAAAAATAAAATAAAAATAAATTAAAAAAAATAAATTTTTTAAAAAGAAAGTTTCCATGATTGAATCAAAACAATCTGTATTTGGTACAGTTTCCTGGGCTTTTAAAGAGAGTAGTACAGAAATCTGTATAACAAATAACAATACCTTTATATTTTTTATTGCAAAATAACCCTACAAACTTTGCCCTTTATGTAGTACTCACGTGAACTGACTCCAGGAGCAAACAATGCTTTATTATAAAGCAGCAGGAGACCTGCTCAGAAAGAATCAGGGTTTTGAGAAAATCACCAATAATCAAAGTGGCTTCTTTATCTATAGAAGGAGGACTTTATTCTAGATGAGCCTATGATGTATTTTATTTCAAATGTTGAAATATTTGAATCCACTCTGGTTGTGGGATTTGGGGTGGGCTTTTGTTGTTTTGGTTTTGCTTTTAATATTTATTTATTTTATGTGTGTGGGTATTTTGCTTGTATATACACTGTGTATGCAGTGTCCTCGGAGGTAGAAGAGCATATCAGATGCCCTTGAATTACAGCTTGGACCACACATATTTAATATACAGGAAATACCCAGCTTACAGACTTCAACAGTGGTTATTTATATACAAGTGTAATTCCCAACTTCCAGCTGTCACCCCATCCTAACATATTTACTTGACCAGAACCAATAGCAACAAGTTGCAGAATAAGTTGTAAAAGTGGTCTCCTTTCCCTGCACTTTGTACCCACACTCTTGACTAAGCAGAATGAATATAACTCTTCTGTTGTCTGTTGTTTTGTTTTTTAGCTGCTTGTGAGGCACTCTGCATTTTACAACTAAATCTAATCCTGTGTATAACACTTTTGTTATAGAAAAATCCAGACTTCTAAATAGCTGATGTAAAATTAAACTTTCAGAAGATTATGTATAAAGTAAAGAATGCCTGTGGACCAACGCATTTTTTTTTCTATCATAGTAAAGCCTGGTTGAGTCAAAGTGATCTGACACATGTGGTGCTTTTAAATAAGGCTTGTTATATTTAGAATTCCTGAACCCAAAATAATCTAATCTAATGTTAGTCTAGAAGCTTTTAAGAGTGGTTCCATTCTTAGCATCCACATTTGGGTAGATCACAACCACCTGCAACTCCAGTTCCAGAGGATCTGATGCCCTGTTACAGATTTCATGAGTACCCACACATACGTGGTTCATATGCTGACACTCAGGCACACACATATACACATAAAATAACAATAAGTGTTTTTTGAAAAGTTAAGCCTTTTTTTTGAGGAAGGTTGGTATTTTTTGCAACAAGACCTTGAACTTCTGATCTTCTTGCCTCCATGCTCCTTGTGCTAGGATTATAGGCCTGCTCATGATGCCCAATTTTTTCTATAATTTGTTTAGGGAAGAAGGCATTGCTGGGAAATTAAACCCAGAACTTTGCATATCCTAGGCAAATTGTCCACTGTTGATCTGCATGGTGGCACACAGGCAGACATGGTGCTGGAGGGGTTGCTGAGAGTTCTACATCTGGATTAGCAGGCAGCAGGAAGAGACATTGCTACACTGGGCCTGGCTTAAGCATATGAAACCTCAAAGCCCACCTCCAGTGGAGACGCTTGTTAGACAGTGGTCTAATAAGACCACACCTCCTAATAGTGCTACTCCCTATTGGTCTGTGGGGGCCATTTTATTCAAATCACCACACCCAGCTAGAAATTTAATTTTTAATATGAATAAGTCTAACTAACTTATTTTAAAATTTTTACATGGTTATATTACAGTAATATTTTTAATTTAAACTGCAAGTGTGTTGTGAATACTAGATGGAAAGTTTTTCTGTACATCATCTTATCTCTCCTTGTGACATGGATACCCATTTTAGAGATAAAGAAGCTACAAGCCAGGTTATGGTGCCTCATGGCTGTATTCCCTGTACTTGGGAAGTTGGAACAGGAGGATTATAGTTCAAGGCCAGCCTGAGTTATAGAGTGACTTCCAGACCAGTCTTGGATATAGGAACCCAGTTTCAAGACTGAACAAAATGGCTAAAATGATTAACTATAGCTGAAACATTTAGATAAATAAATAGGAAATTTATAGCAGAAGAGCCTTAGTGCTCACGTATTAGACTTGACAAGGAGAGAAAAGAAATCTTTATTTACAGTAAAATATAATACTAATGGTTTCTCTATCCAGATTTATGCAGGGAAAGGAATCTTAATGCTTCACAGTGTTCATTTCTCTCTGTGACTGTGTGCTCAGATATTCAGTTGATCCTTTCACTTTTGATGAACAAGCTACACTAGTATATTTACCATCTCCTGATCATCAGATATGTTGATTTAATAACATTAGAAATGTTAAGTGCTATTCTAAAGTTACTCTGAGCTTTTCTTACTAGAGAAAACCTAGTTTATTAAAATTAACATTTATTTTTCATTATTTGTCAAAGTTTGATTTTAAGCCTTCCTTTCATTTAGAGATTGCAGGATCCTCTAAATTATATTTGGCTCTCAGCAGTTACCCAGCATCAGGGCGCCATGCTATTCTTCATATAACTCGTGCTTTTGATTTTGTGATTTTGGTATGTATGTGGACAGACATGTCCTGATTTTTTTTAAGTTCTTTAGAACTATTATAGTTGACTGTATATTTTGGGCACATACTTTACTAGATTAAATAAAACTATCTTTGAGACAAGAGTTTGCTGTGTAGCCAAAACTGTCCTTGATCCACTTAACTTGGCCTCCTTAGTACTAGGATTACAAGCACTCCTTGCCACGCCTGACTGAGAACACTTCTGAAAGTGAATTACATGTCATTCGGGGTAATATGTCATCCCTCGAAAGTTAGAATCAAAGAAATTGAGTATAAATGTAAGTTTCATTTTGGAGGTTGTTAGCTATCTTCTTTTCTTCCTGCCTATGCATGTGTTACAGACTTCATGCTGAAATATTACAGCAGCACCCAAATGAAAAGGAGAAATAAATACCAGCTATTTTAAGAAAGTCACAGGTATCAAGATTTGAATCAAACTAAGCTTAAGAATTAAAATTTGGGGCCAGGCAAGGTAATGCATGCCTCTAATTCCAGCACTTGGAGGGAGAGACAGGCAGATCTTTGTGAGTTAGAAACCAGCCCGGTCTACATAGTGAGTTCCAGGACACAGGACTATAAAAAATGTGTTGTGTGTGTGTGTGTGTGTGTGTGTGTGTGTGTGTGTGTGTGTTGTATTTGTTTAAATTTGAGCCTAGCAGAATTGAATGGCTCAGTGCATAAAGGCACTTGCTGCCACGCCTGATGATATGAGTTTAATTCCCAAGAGCCACATGGTGAGAGACCCAACCACCTCCCACAAATTGTTCTCTGACCTCCATACATGTGCCATGGCATATGTGTGCATCTACACATGCACGCATATACAGATACAAACACACTGAACAAATAAGTGTAAAGAATTAAAAAGGAAATAAATATAATTAAAGTTTTAAAACAGTTTTATATATAGGTCTAATTTGTCTTGTTGGGAGGAGTGTTTGGTTTTTTTGTAGAGAGAAAAATTTTAAATGCTTTTCATATATTTTAAATTTTATTTATTTTATATTTAAAACTTATTTTTAAAAATTACCTGTTAGTTTTATAAGTTTGAGAACACTTTATTATTATTGTTGCTGTTGTTATTATTACTTTTTTAAAAATTTATTTATTTTTTTATTCGATATTTTATTTATATTTCAGATGTTATCTCCTTACCCCATTCCCCCACACACACCCAGGAACCCCCTATCCCATCCACTTTCCTCATGCTTCAATGAAGATGGGCTCCTACCTACCCCCCCACTCCCACCTCCCCACCCTCAAATTCTCCCACACACATTCCTTGGTCCCAGCCTTCATGGGACCAAGGATCTCCTCTCCCTCCTATGCCCCACAAGGCCACCCTCCCTTACATATACAGCTGGAGCCATGGATCCCTCCCTACGTGCTCCCAGGCTGGTGGTTTAGACCCTGGGAGCTCTGGTTGGTTGGTATTGTTGCTCTCCCCATGGGGCCACAAACCCTTTCAGCTCCTTCAGTCTTAACTCTAACTCCACCATAGGGAACCCCTTGATCAGTTCAATGGTTAGCTGTGAGCATCTGCCTCTAGGAGACCTCTAAGGAGACAGCTGTATCAGGCTCTTGTCAGCATGCACTTCCTGGCATCCACATCAGTGTCTTACTTTTTTTTTACAGTCTAGCCATTATCCCTCTTCCATTTCGCCCTCCCATAGTTCCTCATCCCGTTCCTCCTCCCCTAACTCCCCACCCCTGTCTCCAAGAGGATGTCTCTCTCTCTACCCAACCCCTGGTCTCCCTACTCCCTGGGCACAAGTCTCTCTAGGGTTAGGAGTGTCTTCTCCCACTGAGGCCAGACCAAGTAGTTCTCTGCTGTATATATGTCAGGAGCCTCCAACCAGCTTGTGTATGCTGCCTGGTTGTTAGCTTAGTGTCTTGAGAGATCTCAGGAGTCCAGATTAGTTGAGACTGATGGTTTTCCTATGGCATTGCCCTCCTTTTCAGCTTCTTCCAGCCTTTCCCTAATTCAACCACAGGGGTCCCCAACTTTAGTCCAATGGTTGAGTGTAAGTATCTGTGTCTGTCTCAATCAGCTGCTTGTTGGGCCTCTCGGAGGGCAGCCATGCTAGGTTTCTGTCTGTAAGCACCACATAGCATCAATAATAATGTCAGGCCTTGGAGCTCCCCTTGAGCTGGATCCCAAGTGGGGCCAGTCACTGCACTGCCTTTTCCTCAATCTCTTCTCCATTTTTGTCCCTGCAGTTCTTTTAGACAGGAACAGTTCTGGGTCAGAGTTTTTGACTGTGAGATGGCAACCCCATCCCTTCACTTGATGCCCTGTCTTTCTCCTGGAGGTGGGCTCTGTAAGTTCCCTCTCCCCACTGTTGGGCATTTCATCTAAGGTTCCTCCCTTTGAGTCCTGAGAGTCTCTCACCTCCCAGGTCTCTGGTACATTCTAGAGGGTCCCCCAACCTCCCACCCCTGAGGTTGCATATTCATTCTGCGGGCCTCTCTCCTGTCTCCCACCCCCATACCTGATCACAGTCCCCTTTTCTCCTCCTCCTCCCCTCTCCCCCCCAGGTCCCTTCCTCTCTCTGCCTCCTGTGATTATTTTATTCTCCTTTCCAAGTGAAGCATCCTCACTTGGGCCCTTCTGCTTGTTTACCTTCTTGAGTTCTGTGGATTGTATCCTAGGTATTCTGTACTTTTTAGGCCAATATCCACTAATTAGTAAGCATATACCATGCATGTCCTTTTTAAACACACACAGAGTTAGTAAACAAATACAAAAGAGCAAACTCATTTTAAAACATGAAAAGCAAGCTGGCAATGGTATACACCTTTAATCTCAGCACTTGAGAGGCAGAGGCAGGTGAATCTCTGAGTTCAAGGCCAGACTGATCTACAGAGTGAGTTCCAGGACAGCTACACAGAGAAACCTTGTCTTGAAAAAATAAAGCACATTGAAATCATAAAAGATAGTACCCATAGGCAGCTTTTCAACTTCAAAGGGGCAGTGTCATCCTCTTGTAGCTGGTATCAAGGTTGTTAAGGTGCCATAGTCATCCAGATTTATAGCTTCATTCCTCTACTTAGGACCAAAGAAGAAAATTTTGATAATCCAGCAAAGAAACAAGTGTTCCCTGCTAACATCCCAGTTTGACCCCAGAATTTTGATCTTGATGTTGAGTTTTTCATTGCTAGTGGTCCTCAGATTGTTTCCCCACATGAACCTCTGTCATTTACTACCACTTTTGCTATAAAATTAAATCTAAATTTTCTTCAAAAAGAACATGATATTTGGAAATAAGCTCTGACATTTAAAATCATGGGTTCATATGAGAGAGAACTTTCAATGAAAGTGCCCCATGGAAGAAACTGTCCTGATGCCACAAGAGATAAGAGGGTAAATGAACTCAAAGTCAGGGAGGACTCTGCTCACAGATGGGCTGGCTAGACACAGCTCAAAACTGGGGCAGCATCTCCTCTACATAAGGTCTTCCTCTATTTGGACATGGAGCCAGAATTCCCAGCATTCCATAAAGAAATTTCCACCCTTATAAATCAAGCCACAAAGCTCTCAGAACCTCTGGTAATTTCATGTTTTCTTATCTCTTATGAACGCTTTAGAGCAATAAGAGAAGTAATAACATTTCCATCTCTCTTCATCCTCTCATCTCTGTAGGTGTACCAACATTCGACCAGGAGAGACTGGAATGGATGTAACAAGCCGCTGCACCCTTGGAGACCCCAACAAACTGCCAGAAGGGGTTCCCCAACCTGCTCGAATGCCCTATATCTCAGACAAGCACCCTCGGCAAACCTTGGAAGTGATCAACCTTCTGAGAAAGCACCGGGAGCTATGTGATGTGGTGCTAGTTGTGGGCGCTAAGAAGATATATGCCCACCGCGTCATTCTGTCAGCCTGCAGCCCCTACTTCCGAGCAATGTTTACAGGAGAGCTGGCAGAAAGCCGGCAGACAGAAGTAGTGATCCGAGACATAGATGAGAGGGCCATGGAGCTACTGATTGACTTTGCATATACCTCCCAGATAACTGTGGAAGAGGGCAATGTCCAGACCCTCTTGCCTGCTGCTTGCCTCCTCCAGCTGGCAGAAATACAGGAAGCCTGCTGTGAATTCTTAAAGAGACAATTAGATCCTTCTAATTGTCTGGGCATTCGGGCTTTCGCTGACACACATTCTTGCCGGGAGTTGCTAAGGATTGCAGACAAGTTCACCCAACATAACTTTCAAGAGGTGAGTCGTGGGCTAGGGAGATAGCTCATTGGGTAAAGTGCTTGTAATTCAAGTACAAAAACCTGAGTTCAGTTCCTGCCAACCAGTTATAGGACCCTGGCATGGCAGGAGACATCTGTAACCCCAGCAAAGACAGGAAGATCCTGGGGCTTGCTGACCAGCTAGTCTACCTGAAATAGTTTTAGGCTCAATAAAAATCTTGTCTGTCTTCAAAAAAAATAAAGGTAAAGAATGATAGAAGAAGAAACCCAACATTGACCTTTGGCCTCTACACAAACATGCATGGGGAAAGTGTACCACATACATGTGTGTACATGCACACATGCTCACACATGTACATGTGCACATGCAACTTGCACACATATACACAACACACATACACACACAAGTTGTACTAAATGGTAAGTGGTTTATATATATTCATAACTTATTTGGTAAAAGTAGGGGACCAGTGAGGTAATTCAGTTGGAAAACATGAGTTCCATCCCCAGAATTTTGTCCTCTGAACTCCACACTCATGTCATAGCATGCACACACACACCGTAGTAGTAAATTAAATGCTTTTTAATTTAAGAGAATCATATGGATTTATGTTCTCCTAATACGTGCCTTGTATCAAATAAATAGGTTGCTATAAATTCTAAGTCTGTTAGTGAGTTTTAAAGGCCAATTTTATAGCTACCACCAAAAGTTTTTTTTTTCTATTCATCTTCATGAAGACCTCTTGATAATAATTATAATAATGATAATTAAACCAAAACATGGTTTATTTAGGCATGAGGATGTTGCACCATAGAAATGATTTCCTACAGCATTTCCTTCCTGATTAGAAGGATTATTTAACAGGATATGTTATGCACAATACTACTTGGTAAATTAATAGTTAAAAAAAAAAAAAAAAAAAAAAAAAAAGTTTAGATAGTACCAAAAGAATTTTTTTCTTTTGGTTTGGTTTTGAGTTTTTTTTTTTTTTTAATTTTTTTTTTACAAGTAAAAGATCTGTAATGTTTAAAATAAACATGTTATTTAGAACATTTAGGAGGTATCATTCAAAAAGAATAGCACCTTCTGTTGAACCCTTAATTTCCTTTTTTTTTTTTTTCTGGTTTTTTTGTTGTTTTTTTTGTTTTATTTTTTTATTGGATATTTTATTTACATTTCAGATGTTATCCCCTTACCCATTCCCCCCGCCCCGTCCAGAAATCCCCTATCCTATCCCCCCTCCTCCTGCTTCTATGAGGGTGTGGCCCCACCTACCCTCCCCGACTCCTACCTCCCCACCCTCAAATTCCCCCACACTTGGCATCCAGCCTTCATGGGACCAAGGGTCTCCTCTCCTACCTATGCCCGACAAGGCCATCCTCCCCTACATATACAGCTGGACCCATGGGTCCCTCCCTATTAGCTCCCAGGCTGGTGGTTTAGACCCTGGGAGCTCTGGTTGGCTGGTATTGTTGCTCTCCTCATGGGGCAACAAACCCTTTCAAGCTCCTTCAGTCTTCTCTCTAACTCCTCCATTGGGAAACTCTTGATCAGTTCAATGGTTAGCTGTGAGCATCTGCCTCAATATGTCAGACTCTGGCAGATCTCTAAAGAGACAGCTACATCAGGCTCCTGTCAGCATGCACTTCCTGACATCCACATCAGCATCTACCTTTGGTGACCTCACATGGGATGGATACCCAGGTTGAATGGTCTCCAGACAGCCCCTCCTTCAGTTTCTGTCCCACACTTTGTCTCCATATTTGCTCCCCTGAGTATTTTATTACGCCTTCTAAAAAGGACCGAAGCACCCACGCATGGTCTTCCTTCTTTATGAGCTTCATGTGGTCTGTGAGTCGAATCTTGGGTATTTCAAGCTTCTGGGCTAATATTCAATTATCAGTGAGTGAATACCATCTGTGTTCTTTTGTGATTGGGTTACCTCACTCAGGATGATATTTTCTAGTTCCATCCATTTACCTAAGAATTTCTTGAATTCATTGTTTTTAATAGCTGAGTAATACTCCATTGTGTAAATGTACCACATTTTTTGTATCTACTCCTCTGTTGAAGGACATCTGGGTTCTTTCCATCTTCTGGCTATTATAAATAAGGCTGCTATGAACATAGTGGAACATATGTCCTTGTTCTATGTTAGAGCATCTTCTGGGTATATGCCCAGGAGTGGTATAGCTGGGTCCTCAGGTAATGCTATGTCCAATTTTCTGAGGAACCACCAGACTGATTTCCAAAGTGGTTGCACCATCTTGCAATCCCACCAACAATGGAGGAGTGTTCCTCTTTCTCCACATCCTCGCCAGCATCTACTATCACCTGAGTTTTTGATCTTATCCATTCTGACTGGTGTGAGGTGGAATCTCAGGGTTGTTTTGATTTGCATTTCCCTGATGACTAAGGATGCTGAACATTTCTTCAGGTGCTTCTCAGTTATTCGAGTTTCCTCAGTTGAGAATTCTTTGTTTAGCTCTGTACCCCATTTTTAATAGGGTTATTTGATTGTCTAGAGTCTAATTTCTTGAGTTCTTTGTATATATTGGATATTAGCCCTCTATTGGATGTGGGATTGGTAAAGATCTTTTCCCAATCTGTTGGTTGCCGTTTTGTCCTATTGACAATGTCCTTTGCCTTACAGAAACTTTGTAATTTTATGAGGTCCCGTTTGTCAGTTCTTGATCTTAGAGCATAAGCCATTGGTGTTCTGTTCAGGAACGTTTCCCCTATGCCCAAGTATTCGAGGTATACCAAAAGAATTTTTGTAGGGGAATTCAAGGGCAGGGAGGCGGGAGTGGGTGAGTGGGTGGGGGAACACCTTCATAGAAGCAGGGGAAGGGGGATGGGATAGGGGCTTGGGAGCGGATTGGGAAAGGGGTTAACATTTGAAATGTAAATAAAGAAAATATCCAATAAAATAAAAACAAAAAAAAGAATTTTCATTAAACTCACTATTTTTCACTTACTCAACATGACATGAGACAGTAACATTAAACAATGCCTTTATGGCCTTGAAATGAGGAAGCATTTCTAAGTGACTCATCTAGAAAGGCTAAATGTTACAATCTATTAATTTTATCACATACAGAATTTTCTGTAGTACTAAGATAAAACTCAAATATAAATTGAGGAAAATATTTGCAATTTGTTACTGAAATGTAAAAAAATTTTCCAATAAAAAATTTCCAATGGAAAAAAAAAAAAAGAATAAAAAAAAAAAAATTTCCCCATGCTATTCACACCAGCAATGTGTCCATAGGCTCACCAAGAGGGTATACGATTACACTTAAGATTACCTGAAAGTGGTTCTTTGACCAGGTATTAAGTACTAAGTACTAAGACAAAACTCAAATATAAATTGAGGAAAATATTTGCAATTTGTTTCACTATCAAAAAGGTAATGTACTTAATACATCAAGAGTACCAGTAGATCCTACCCTTAAGTAGCAGAAAACTAGACAATACACACACATAGAGAAATTCAAATTGTCCTTTAATATCTGAAAGTCTATTTGTTTGTTCAAAATAACAGAAAGACAAATTAAAACTACACTAAAGTACTTTTTCCCTCCAGCTTTATTTTTTGGGACAGTGTCTTACTTTTTAGCCCAGGCTGACCTTGAACTCAACAACATCGATCCTCAGCCTCTTAAATGCTAGGCTTATGAACACATGCACCATACCTGGTCAAGAACCACTTTCAGGTAATCTTAAGTGTAATCGTATACCCTCTTGGTGAGCCTATGGACACATTGCTGGTGTGAATAGCATGGGGAAATTTTTTTTTCTTTTTTTTCTTTTTTTTTTTTTTTTCCATTGGAAATTTTTTATTGGAAAATTTTTTTACATTTCAGATGTTCTCTCCTTACCCCATTTTCCCCCCTCCCTCCTAGGAACTCACTATCCCTTCCCCCTCCTCCTGTCTCCACGTTGGTGTACCCCCACCCACCCTCCCCTGTACCTCACCTCCCCACCCTCGAGTATCCCCCCCCACGACATCCAGCCTTCATGGGACCAAGGATCTCTTCTCCCACTTATATATAGCTCCCTTGCATATATAGCTGGAGCCATGGGTCCCTCCCCAAGCACTCCCAGGCTTGTGGTTTAGACCCTGTGGGCTCTGGTTGGTTGGGATTGTTGCTTTCCTCATGGTGTCTCGAATCCTCTCAACTCCTTCAGCCTTCACTCTATCTTCTCCATTGGGAACCCCGTGATCAGTTTAATGGTTAGCTGTGGGCTTCTGCCTCTGAGTATGTCGGACTCTTGCAGACTTCTAAGGAGACAGCTATATCAGGCTCCTGTCAGCATGTACATAGCATGGGGAAATTTAACAGACTATCAAAATTACTTTTTTTTTTTTTTGGTGGCTTTTAACTCATAAAGATCTGCCCACCTCTTCTTCCCAAGTGCTGGGATTAACGGCATGTGCCACCACCACTTGGCTTCAAAATTACTCCTTACACCCACTTTTAAACTCAGCATTCTCTGGAATTTATACATACTGGTGATTAGAAGAATTTGAGAACATATGTTGGAGTTCTGTGTTCAATATTGAACAGGCAACTCTTTCTGTGGCTTTCTACTCCTTGAGGTTAGGCTGAGATTAAAATTTAGTTCAACGCTGTAAGTAAGCTGTGGTCTAGTCCTTTAAGTGAGATATAACCTAAAAGCCATAAAGGAAGAAATGGGTAGATTCAGCTTTTTAAATATTTGAAACTTTTTACTATTTAAAACAGCTTATTAAATGTGGTCAAATAATCTAAACCAGTGAGAGCCCCTGAGTGAAGGGAGAGCCTTGCAGCCTTCCCTGTACTGAAGGATGGTTAGCAAACGAGTGACCAGCAAAGGACACTGGGTCAGAAGTGCAGTTTCTTTAAGAAGACTTTCAGAGAGCTGGAGCATTGGGTCAGCACTTAAGAGCACTGGTTGCTCTGGTAGACTTAGGTACAATTCCCAGCACCTACATGGGAGCTCACAACTATTTATAACTGTAACCACAGGAATCTGATACCCCCTGACCTCCATAGACATCAGGTATGTACATAATATATACACATGCATGCAGGCAAAACACACTCATACAGTTTTCAAAAGAGGGCTTACCATATATTGCATATATTTACTACCTATATGCATATTGTATGACCAGGAAGTTTCTAAAAATTAATATTAAGGTCATTGGCCTTAAGTAAATGTAAGCATTTTGGAACTAGAAAAGAATCAGATTAGTAAGGAACCCACGTTGAGAGTGAACTGACAGTAGTCCTGCTTCAGCCTCCCAAATGCTGAGATTCCTGGCATAAGCCATTGTGAACAGCTAATTTTATACTTTATAACACAAAAACATTCCATTGTGTATACCATATTTTCTTCGTTTGCCCATTGATGGATACCTAGTCTGAGTCACTAATTTGGCTGCTCTTAGTAGTCCTGCAATGGAGATGAGTGTGGAGGTGTTGCTGCCTCCTGACCAATCCCTTTGATTATGTATCTAAGTCATGCACCAGATCATTCTCTTTATTTCCAAGAACTTGCATACCAGTGTCCATAACAGATAAGTTAATGTACATTCTTAGTAACCATGCATAAGAGGTCTTTCGTACCCTCATTTTTTCTAGCATTTAATTTTGCTTGTTTTCTTCATTATAGCCTTTCTGACTAGGGCAAGAAAAAAATCTCAGTGTAGACTTCGTGGTGGTTTGTAGTGCTGGGCATAGAAGAACCCAGGACCTTGCAAATGATAAGCAAGGCCTTTATCACTGGGCTATATCCTCCAGCCTGGTAATATTTGGTTTTTAATCTATGTGTTAGGGGAGAGAAATTATCTTCTGTTGAAATTTTGAAAGAATGTTAAGGCCTTCTTAAAGATATACAATATCAAAATTGTACTTAAACAATGAAACTGGGAACTACATAGGTAAACAGTCAGATACAACCATCCCTGAAGTTTTGTAGGCCACAAAGGCCAGAACTCCTGTTAAACTAGGCACGGATGTTGCCCCTAGACATTGTAGAACCACACTACCCACATAAAATACATTGCTCCCAGTTACATATAAATTCCATGACACATCATTTGATGTGTAGATAGGTCCTGGTTTATGGGATACCCCCACCCTAAATCTGGCAACCCTGCCACAGAAAGTAAAATGCAACCATGTTCATTACTAGTTATCTGGCTAACTAGTTACTAAGTGTAAAGGCTACGTTTTGACTATACTGGACCCTAGAAAGTCAGATAACTTAAATCTTTGTTATGAAAAGGTAATTACTACAGCCTCTGACTGCTTAACTTTGTGATTTGTATTTTCCCTGTTGTTTTTGAAGAAAACATTCTTAATCAAATATTTAAAATATTATTGACCCCTATCATATCTTGCTTTTTGATGAACAAGAATAATAGCCCTGTCCCAAAAACAATCCATCATGCTCATTGAAGACAACACCATCTGAACTTTTAACAATATCCTGCCTGCGCTATCAGACATCACATGTAGTGTAATAGAGAAACCACCTAGAGGGTAGCAGTAGCTGCTTTCTCCCTGCCCACTACATCATGACAAACAGACTTGCAAGACCTTAACTTTCATGGCCTGTCTGTTTAATAGCCTAGTTGCCGTGTCATCTCCATTCTGACAGTTCTCTAGACTTGGGTAAAAGTAAGTATGGGTGTATTCATAATTTCTAACTAGAATATTACCATAATGATTTGGTCCTTAAAAGTTGCACTTGATCTCATTCTTTCTTCATTATATTCATGCTTGCAGAATTGTTATATCTTCATTCTTTTTGGAAGCTGAGACCAAGATGTTTCAACTAACCTTCTTCTGGAAGCTTTTCCTAGCATTCTAGATGTCTCTTATTATTCTGAAACTTTAATTTAGTATGGTTATTCAGCCTATTTTGAATATGAATTTTTATTTTATTCATTATTTTTTTAAAGGGGAAAACATTTAAATAATGATTAGTTTTGGAAGCTGTTTGTGTATTTTCTATTCTTTGTTCTCTTTGGAACTGTTTTTTTTTTCCTCCTCGTTTTAAGTACCAACTCCATTGTGGTACATAATATTGTCCTGTGATTAAAGAAAAAAAAACATATAGAGGCAAAAATTGTGCTTATAGGTTTGTCTCCTTTTTTGTTACCTAAATCTGAGCAGGTAATGGAGAGTGAAGAATTCATGTTACTTCCAGCCAACCAACTCATTGATATAATATCTAGTGATGAGCTCAATGTTCGGAGTGAAGAGCAAGTGTTCAATGCAGTGATGGCCTGGGTCAAATACAGTATTCAGGAAAGACGTCCTCAGTTACCCCAGGTAAGAGACGAAATGCTTCTCTAAGAAATTGCTTTTTACTAGAAGGAAAATTACACACTGTCTTGCAGAAACAAAACAGGTCATGACTCTCCTCATAAGCCTTGACTTACATGTGATTGCTTATTGTTGTGAACTATTCTGTTTGAACTGTTACACAATTTAGAAATTATATAAGATCACAAAAGAAAACAAGAATGCGTCTGCTCCCATAGCTTGGAAGTCCTACCACACTTTGAACAGGAAGTGGATGAACTGAGGCTAAGTGGTCACTAAGTGACGTGTTTAAGATCATTCTAGTCATGACTGTAAATCGTCTCCTTATCCAGAGGAGAAGCATTCCAAGACACTTAAGAGATGCCTAAAACCCCTCTATGTACTATGTTTTTTTCAGTATATATTCTGTGATAAAGTTTTGTTTATAAATTAGGTCCAGTAATGATTAACAGTAATTAATTATAAGCAGAGTTTTTATAGTACTATACTGTAGTAAACGTTATTTAAAACTTACTTATTTTTACTTCTGAAATTTTTCATTTATTATTGTCTGACTAAAGCTGATGACCAATAAATGACAACACAAAAAGCAAAATTGAATATAAGGGGGAAGTATTTTGTTTATATTTATTTAATTATTTTCTATGTATGAATGTTTGCCTGCATGTATGTATGTACATCACGTGTGTGCCTGGTGCCCATAAAGGTCAGAATAGGGCTTTGGATTCCCTGGGATTGGAGTTATAGACAGTTGTGAGCTGTCATGTAGATGCTAGGAGTTATGACCAGGTCCTCTGCACAGCCAACAAGTACTTCTAACTGCTAAGCCATCTCTCTAGCCCTAGAAAGTATATTCTTTAGCAGTCTAATAGGATATACTAGGTAATGAACTTGAGTCCAATTATAGAAGAGCTCATGACGTAAGGTAAAAGTACCATTTGAAAGTGATAGGAGCATGCTTTAGTTTTGTAACTAGTCTACATTATAGAATCAATAGAACACATTTTAGATTTAATCCTTATGCTTTCCATCTTTCTTTATGTCCAGATAGATCCCCAAACACTTGGTTCCACAAGTCAGGAAGCATGAGTCATTACTCTCCCAACAAATCGTAACGGGAGCTCATGCCTTGATTGTATTTATTATCTCGTAGGTGCTGCAACACGTTCGCCTGCCTTTGCTTAGTCCCAAGTTCCTGGTGGGCACCGTAGGCTCTGACCCCCTCATTAAGAGTGATGAAGAATGCAGGTATGAGAGGGTGAGGAAAACCAGCAACTAAGCATTCCTGAGTTCCGCTACTCTGCTTACTGGCATTGCTTCTAAAATACTGTATTTCTTATGCCAAAACCAGGGTTTTCTTGTGGGCTAGGGTCAAGAGGAGAACGAGAGGACTGAATTCCCAGTATGTTGCTCTATTAGGAGTCTTCCTGGTTATTTTTTAATGTGTGGTGGTTATTGGAGTAGAAGTGGCACAAAGTAGATTTCTAAGTTTTGATACAAGTTTCCCTTTGCAGAGTTAATCCTCTATGATTATTTTTCTGGGAATAAGTTAAATAATACTGTGTGTCTGTTGATGAGCCTTTCTCGTTGATACACAGTGTCTCACTGAGGAGCAGCATAGTTTTACTTTGAAAATTGTAAACAGAGGTAAAGCCCTGCCCTCCTACAGAAGCTTTGGGCGGGTCATTGATAGAACTAAATGAAAGCATTTCTAAACAGTCTTAAGAGAAAACCTGGCTGGTTTACTTTTTTCTTGCTGAGATTAAAGGCAAATGCCACCACTGCCCAACTAAGATTTGTTTTCAAATCTGAAACCTTTTGGCATTTTAATGACCTTACCATCAACTAGTATATTCTAAATATACTATATGTAAAATATATAAGTTAGAGAGGCAGTTCTAGTCAGTACTCAGAACTACTCAAATTACACTGTCCTTTGTGCCTCCTCTTGATAATAAAAAAAAAAGTTGTAATTATCCCACATTCTAATATATAGGTAGGGATATAAATCCACTGCATTTTCTTCTGTGACCTCAAGCTTGCCTTCAATGAGAAATGCAACATTTGAGATTATATTTGTCTTTTAAATGTGAAAAAGTACATATTCAGATGAGGAGTGGTAGTAAGATGGCTCAGTGGATGAAGTAGCGTGCCACCATGCCTGGCAGCTTGCATT
Organism: Mastomys natalensis; assembly: GCA_021653895.1. NCBI lineage: Eukaryota > Metazoa > Chordata > Mammalia > Rodentia > Muridae > Mastomys > Mastomys natalensis. Next base: position 1,177,640 of record JAJTUV010000648.1, read on the forward strand.
CAATCCAAAATCCCACATGGTAGAAGGGAACTGACTCCTGCAGATTCATGCTGTGACACTCGAATCTTATACCCATAAATAAATGTTAAATACACAACAACAACAAACCTTCTAAATTGATGAAAAGCAGGACAGAATAGACCACTAGCAATCAGTTCTCCTAACTATGTGAATACTGGAAGGGAAAGCATATAAATTATACAGGCTGAGATATGAAGAAATAATACAGAGCTGCCCCTCCCTAATAATTAAGCATTAATCAGATATTATTGATGATTCTGACATGGAAAGTAAAGTACTTGTGAAATCACTTTTGAACAAAGTTGAGTCCTGGTACCCTGCCCTACCCTCAGCACTTGACAAAGCACTTACTGTGTGCTACTCTTCCTTCATCTGTACAGTGGAGATAAAATCAGTCCCTATTTGGCAGGGCTATTAATTACATAAATGTGTATATTAAGAGCTTAAAACAGAAACCAGAAGGTGGCAGTATTTTTTCTGTTAATTTGTGTTGGGTGCTCAGTGTCGTCTGTGCCCCAGTCCGGCTAGGCACCCTTGCTAGAGTACAAGTAGGAAACCGGTCTGCCAAGTCTGGGGAGCCAGAAAAAAGCCTCTTGATCTTTAGTTTGACGTTTTTTTTTTTTTTTTTTAATTTCTGTTTTGTTTTCTGTTTATGTTGTTTGTAGGGTAAATAAATTAGAAGAAAAAACATTTTGAGGTTATGCCTAGCACTGGTCATGTATGAATACATGACTCAGTGTAATGCAAGTAATGAGAAATTAGAGCAGCTGAGTGTACATTTGCAGTTGAAGTATAACAGAGTAATATAATGTACATTAACTAGACACTACTCACCAAAAAGATTCATATACAGAGTACCATACCATGCATATATAATCTCTAGGCTGTTCTCTTAAAGGAATGTTGAAAAATTTTTTGTTCATACCAGTACTCTAGTTACATTGAGCCATTTATATGATACTAGATAGTACCTTAGTATCTGTGACCCAAATATTATTTGGCCCAGTTACCTACAGCCCTTTCTGACATGGTCCTTCCTGATATTGTAGAGCCTAATAAAACTTATTAGAAAATAGTGACTGTGCAAGCTGGTAATCAAGTTAGAACTCTGGGGGTGGGGGTTAAGATACTGTCTGCTCTAAGATTGGTGAGCTTAAAATGTGCACTCAGATATGAAGTTAGGATAGAAATGCCAGTCAACTCAGAATTCATCATATAATTTGTGTCATGATTTTCATGTTTGTGCCTATTTTTGTACTGACTAGCATCAAGGATTTGGTTTGATTTGGGCTTGTTTCCTTTTGTCAACATTTCTTTTCTTATACCATATAGAGACTTGCAATGTTTTTCAGTCATTTGGAATAAATATAGCATTTCTTTTCTACAGAGACTTGGTAGATGAGGCTAAAAACTACCTCCTGTTGCCTCAAGAACGACCACTAATGCAAGGACCAAGGACAAGACCACGGAAACCTATCCGATGTGGAGAAGTACTCTTTGCAGGTTTCAACCTTTCTTATTTGTTTTATTTAGGTTTTTGTTTGGTTGGGTTTTTTTGTTGTTGTTTTGAGCTTTCTTTCTTTCTTTTTCTTTTTTTTTTTTTGAGATAGAATTTTATTGTGTAGCCCAAGCTGTCCAGGAATTTTTCATGTAGTGCAGGCTGGCCTTAAACTCATAATCCTCCCACTTCAGCCTCCTAGGACTAGAATTTTAGGAATAATATAACACATGCCCTATACAGGCTTGGGTTGAATTTTAGTATACTATGATTAAACCAGATGTCTTCTTACTGTTTGAATAATCATTTAGATAGCTGTGACACTCGCTGTCATGAGAGTCACATAGTAAGTCAACAGTACGTCTTCAAAATAGTACTCCGAAATCCCACCTGAAACATCACAATATGTGTTTGTAGCATGCATTTACTTATACGGTTAATCACTATACAGGTTATATTAACCTACATAGCAAGGCACTTCAGAATTCATGGAGTTGCCAAAAACGTTATCTTATATTAAAACACTTTCCAGGCTCTTTTGAAGTTGGTTGAGCTCAAGACAACTTAAACATGATGTTTTACTGCCGTTTTAGAATTTAAGGTGTTTTCTCTAATATTGAAATTCCTTGCATGTGCCCAATTATGGAATTTACACTTAAGCAAATTACTGTACACACATTTGTTATTCTCTAATACATGGTGACTCCACTTGGGAGGCAGAGGCAGGTGGATTTCTGAGTTCAAGGCCAGCCTGGTCTACAGAGTGAGTTCCAGAACAGCCAGGACTACACAGAGAAACCCTGTCTCGAAAATCAAAAAAAAAAAAAAAGATGACTCTTCTGATTTAAATGAAACAATAATAAAGTAAAATTATATCACATTAAGATTTGAAATAAAGAAAGTGAATGTTTAGGATCTGTCTAGAAGATGATTAATATTATTCCACTTTTAATGTGGCTCAGGAATCATTTAACACCATGTAGAAACTAGTAGATTCAAAGTATTTTAAGCTTAAAATAACCTTGATTGTTTTTTTGTTTTTTAAAGCTTTAGAATCACTCTTATTTATATTGAAGTGGATATGATTTGAAAGAAAAACAAATTTATCATTTCTGCCATTACCACGTATTTTCCCCCAGTGGTCATTTAGGGAAGGATGATGGAACTTGGCTTGGCAGTTATTCTCACTCTTACTCTCTGTATTAGCCTACCTAGGCTGCCATAACAGAATGCTGGAGACTGGGTAGTTCAGAGAAAAGAAATGCATGTTTTCCTAGTTCTGGAGACTGGGATCCAAGATGAAGATACAGTTCAGTTACTTTGCTGACTTTTGGTGGCTATAACTTGTCCTTGACTTGCTTCTGCATGCGAAGCATGGAGTCATGGTGAGGTTAGCAGTCTACCTCAGGACAGGTGTTCTCTTAACTATGTCTGTTGCTCCTAGTTGGTGGTTGGTGCAGTGGAGATGCCATTTCCAGTGTTGAACGCTATGATCCCCAGACCAATGAGTGGCGAATGGTAGCTTCAATGAGTAAAAGGCGATGTGGAGTCGGGGTCAGTGTTCTTGATGACCTCTTATATGCAGTAGGCGGCCATGATGGATCCTCATATCTCAATAGTGTTGAAAGGTAAGGCTAATTTGAAAAAAACCCCTATTGTCCCTGTGATTTTGTTTGAGGTATTAATTAAGAAACATGTGACTTACTAATTTAGTGGTACATCTGTGACACCAATTAACAGTCTAGACTTTTTAGCATAACGTATAAGACCTTTATGATCTGATTTTTGCCAGTTTTTGTGGTCTCTTCCCCACTGGACACAGTCATTCTCCAAGCATGCCACTGCAGATACAGCAAACTGCCTGCAGCTCCTTGGACATACTGTCTTCTGTCCTCCTTCGCCTGCATGTATGCATACTGTTCTTCCCACTCTGGAATATCTGTGCCCCTTAAGGCTCACAAGATTTAAAATGTTACTTCCTGCATAAAGCCTTCTCTAACCACAGATGAGTTATTTGTTCCTCTCCTCTTTCATAAGTATTTTAAGCATGCTTATGTATACTGTGCTATCCAATTGTTAACGTACCTGGCAAACTGGAAGTTACAGTGAGGGATTTTTTTCTTTTAAGATCCTTGTTATCACACATTCTCTTTCATTAAGTCATGTTGATCTGTAGTGACTGTCATAGTTCCATAGCATATCTGTAAAAAGCTGTATATCCAGTTCTGGACATTGGTTCTAGATATGGCATAGGTTACAAAAGCAAAACAAAACAGGCAAACAAAAACAGAAGAGTTAGCTATATAGATTGTGGAGGGAGGAACATCAGGGAGAATGGCACCTAGACATTAATCAGGGTGCTAAATAAATCAAAGTACAAAGGACTAAATATTTGTAGCTTAACAATTAAGTCAATATATATCAAAATATCTAAAATGTAGGAAGGTGGTACACAGAGACAAAAATGAACAATATATTAGACACATTTGAAAATAAGAAAAGAAAAAGTAAAAGAGGTGGGTGGGATGCACACACCTGTGATCCCAGCACTTGGGAGGCTGAAGCAGGAGAGTGGAGGGTCACAAGGTTGAGGCCATTCCAAGCTACATAGTGAGACCCTGTCTCAAACAGGAAAAAGAAAGAAAGAAAATTGTGCTTTTAGATCAAGAAGTTATAAAGAGCAAGAAAAATCTAAAAAAAAACAAGGAGGAAAGAAAAAGTAACGAAAATTTAAAAAGTAAAAATAGATATAGTTACAAAGGGGGAGCAAGCAACTTGGTTGTCTTTTGCTTTTGCTTTTTGCTTTTTTTTTCCCAGTGGTTAAGGGGTCTTGCACATGCTAGATAAGCACTCTACTGTTGAGCTATATGCTCAGCCTTGTAACTCCTGTTCCTAATTATCAAAGTATCAGAAACAACCTAAGTATATATCCATAAGAATATGATTAAGAGACTGGAAGGATGTGACTCAATTTCCTGCACCCATGCTGAGAACTCATATCTATTAGAGACACACCTATCTCTAACTCCAGGTTCAGGAGCTCCAGCACCCTCTCCTGGCCTCTGTGGGTATTGCACTCATAAGCACACACACACACACACACACACACACACACACACACACATTTATATTTATACAGATATATATTTTTAAAAAAAAATAAGATCAACCATTGCATAGTACATTACAATCTAACAAAATAGCTCAAAGGAAAATAATCTACAATTTTATTAATGAAAAAAGATCTTGAAATACATCAAAGGAGAAAACTGTACCATGTGGTATTATTCATATAAATAAAACATTTTTTATTTAAATGATGCAGATGTGAATAACATGTTATTACAAAGGCTTAAGGGATATATGCCAAATCCAAATGGGAAGACACTAGCATTGAAGTGGGAGTCTGTAGCAGTCTCATTTTTTTAAAAGGGAAAAGCATATTTAAAATAAACATTAAAAATAAATTTAAAAAGATAAGTTAGGCAGGGATGTAGGTCTGTAGCAGTACAGTTACTAGCATATAGTCCCTCAGTTCAACCCCCATTCATATGCTTTGATTGTTAATCAACCTACGTTTGAGGAAAAGAACAATCCTTAAATAGAAATATATGTTTATATGTTTGAAATGTTATCAGCACAGCCAAGCTTTACCATGTAACATAAACTCTTAATGTGTTCTTTGCAGATATGACCCCAAAACAAACCAGTGGAGCAGCGATGTGGCCCCGACGAGCACCTGCAGGACAAGTGTTGGTGTGGCAGTCCTTGGAGGTTTTCTCTATGCTGTGGGTGGACAGGATGGTGTCTCTTGCCTCAATATAGTTGAGAGGTGATTTCGTTTTAATCAAAGTAATTTTCAGTTCTTTTTAATGGACATACGGAGTTCTTTTTGCATTTTTATATAGCCCTTAATAGCCTAGAATTTACAATAAGAGAGAGGGAGGGGTCAGAAGGTGACTTTGTGGAATTGGTTCTCTCCTTCTAGTATTTTATACCCCTACCTATTCTTTAATTGGTAAAAGTGCATTAGTGATGAACACGATGTATCTAACTATATAAACCACATAGAATGACTAAGGCAAACTAATTAGCTGATTATTACCCTACATACTTTGGGAATTTTGGTGAAAACAGTTTTCACCAAATTTTCAAATACATGACGTAATAACTACTCACTGTGTTGCACTTTAGATTTCCTGAACGTATTTTTTGACCAGCATCTCTCTGATCCTGCCAACCCCTCACCCAGCCCACTGAGAGTAGAGTCCTCTATTGTTTGCTTCTATAAATTAGGCTAATTTTAGATTCCATCTTCAAGATAAAGTGGTATTTTTCTTTATGTGTCTGACTTATTTCACTTAACAAAATGTCCCCCCATTTCATCCCATTGTCACAAATGACAAATTTGTGACTTTTTAAAAAGCTGAATAGTAGATGTGTATGAGTCTGTGTGTGTGTGTGTGTGTGTGTGTGTGTGTGTGAAACAACCTAAGTATATATCCATAAGTATATATCGCACACACACACACACGCACGCACACTCACAAGCTTTTTCTTAAGCTATGGCAGATGTGTGTGTCTGTTCTATCTCTTGTGATTTCAGACCTATAGACACTGCTTGGGCAGTAGAAATATGTTTCCCTCCCTGCAGGTATGATCCAAAGGAGAACAAGTGGACCCGGGTGGCTTCTATGAGCACTAGAAGGCTAGGAGTGGCTGTGGCTGTGTTGGGAGGGTTCTTATACGCTGTAGGTGGCTCTGATGGCACGTCTCCACTCAACACAGGTCAGTCCCACAACAGCAGTCTGAGGTCCACACAGCCCATTCTCCTTGGGGGAATCCCTCTGTACTAAGTATCTAAAGCTCAGGTTATTCTATAACTTTCAATATAACATCTTTATTCATTCTTGAAGAATTTCATGCACTGTATTTTATTATATTCACCCTCCTACTCCTCTCAGATCCACCCCCACCTTCCTATCCAGTCCCAACTTCATTTGTCTTCTTTTTTTTCTTTCTTTTTCTTAGTAACCCACTGAATCTAAGTTGTGCTACTCATATACTTATAAATGTATTCTATATCTTTTTAAAGAAAATGTTTTAATTTTCTCTCTAGGAAAATGTAACTCATAACTTCTAATATGTTCCCCAAAGTTTTCTTTCTCTATTTACTTTATAAACTGCTAGAAACGTGTAGTGGATTTTTAAAGTCTGGGGCTGCAGAGATGACTCAGTGGTGAAGAGCACTTCTTATTCAGTTCACAGCACCCACATGGTGACTTACAGCCATCTGTAACTCCAGCCCCAGGGGTTCTACTGAGGACACCAGGCACACACATATGCATACATGAGGGCAAGACACTTAAACATAAAATAGATAAATAAATAAACACAAAAACAAACAGGGCCACAATTTAAAAAACAAAACAAAACTCCACTTTATAAAAAAGTGAGTTCCCTACCTCTCATAATCACCACCTCCCCTCAGTAAAAGAGAATTCTTTTAATATAAGAATAAGTAAAACCTTAGAACTACAGGCTTCTTTGTCTTTTCTATCTTGACCAGTGGTTCTCAAACTTCCTAATATAACAGTCCTTTAATACAATTCCTCATGTTGTGGTGACCCCCCCAACTATAAAATTAATTAATTGCTACTTTATAACTGCTATGAATCACAATGTAAATATCTGATATGTGACACACACACACACACCCCGCAAGGGTTCGTGATCCACAGGTTGAGAATCACTGGTCTAGACATAATAGGTATTTTTATCTGAGGATATTGTCAGTGACACACCATGAGATTCATTGTTATGTATCTTCAGTGGCTCAGAAGACACTAGGCAAACGAGGCATGGGAGACAAGGACAGAGGATCATGAGTTTGAGGCTATGCTACATAGTGAGTTCTAGGCTAGCACCACAGAGCAAGACTCCATCTAGAAAAAAAGAGCAAAACATGAATAAATAATCAAATAAATTATGTGAGGGAAATAAAAGTATAAAAGCTGTCTAATTATAACAATAAATTTTTAGCATTAAACTGTTCTTTTAAGTCATAATCAAGTCCCACCCTATTAGAAGATAAAGAGAGTGCATATAATTAGTTATGTAGCCACAACTAGAAGTTAACACATGTCCTTTCCTCAGAAGATGACTGTAAGAAACTGGTTCTTCATCAGATTTTTGTTTTGTTTTGTTTTGTTTTGTTTTGTTTTGTTTTGTTTTGTTTTGTTTTTCTTTGTTTTTCGAGACAGGTTTCTCTGTGTAGCCCTGGCTGTCCTGTAACTCACTCTGTAGACCAGGCTGGCCTCAAACTCAGAGATCCACCTGCCTCTGCCTCCCAAGTGCTGGGATTAAAGGTGTGTGCCACCACTGCCTGGCTATCCTGATCAGATTATTTACTGAAAATAAGTGTCATGGCAGTTTGAGTGGCTATGAAGAAGGAAGCAAGTACGTGCTCACTTACTGATCTCTCTTTCTACTGCAGTGGAGCGCTACAATCCTCAGGAAAACAGATGGCACACCATAGCGCCTATGGGGACCCGAAGGAAACACCTAGGTTGTGCAGTGTACCAGGACATGATCTATGCTGTGGGAGGGAGAGACGACACTACAGAGCTTAGCAGTGCTGAGAGATACAACCCCAGAACTAACCAGTGGTCTCCCGTGGTGGCCATGACATCCCGCAGGAGTGGAGTAAGTGCCAGCTACTGGGAGCTTTGAGCTTTGCAAGCAAGCACTGAGAGAGGGTGTGCAAAAGGAATTCTCTAAACTGTAAACTGTAGTAGGATGCTGCAAGGTGAAGTGCTGATGTCCATGTGCTGTATTTCCAGTCTCAGCTGTCAGGCTGCTGTAAGGCAAAACAGGAGAAAAAAACAAAACACAAAAGCTTGTATTTCTTTTGATTGCTTTTAACTCCAGTAGCTAAATATTTTCTATCCATTTATATATATAATTGTATAAGCTATTTTTTTTTTATTTATCTTTTACCAGCTTCTTCTCTGGACAGTATATTTCCTATATCATCCCCTATTTAACTTCTGTATATAATAGCACTAACTATTCCTGTGTGGTATTTCTGGCTAATTTCTTCAAGTAGAGTTTGTATACTGATACAAACAATAAAACACATCTGGCCCAAAGATGGTTTGGGTCTGCCCCATCTATAATTTAGGCCACATCTGGCTGACCTATTGTCATGGTCTCAACAATAAACGGATGACTGGTCACTAAGAGATGTCCAAAATGGAACATAAATTCACGTTCAGGAATGTTGGTCTCAATGAAACCTAACCCATTAAGCATTGATTATGGAAGGAGTCCATCAGTGTAGGACTCAAACAAAAGAGAAGCAAACTGCACCTAGAGACTCCCTAATCTGAGGATAAAAAGGAACAAATTCTGGTTCATGTATATCAAGGGGTCTCATTGAAAGGCACCATCAAGTGGAAGAGTCACTTATGTGTCTCAATTTATTACTGGGAAGTAACAGGCTTTCAGATATATCCCTGTTATTCTCACTGTCCATTTGATTACATTTTCACTCATTTAGAAGGCAAAATGTCTACAGGATTCTTGTCATGGAGCTCTCAGTCTGGTGAAGGAGGCTGAAATGTTTGCAGTGTCCACAGTATGATGTGCTGTGGAGTGCTGTATGTGACGGAAGGATGTGGGAGAATGGGCTTAATGCACATTAGTTACTCAACCCTGTATACTGTTTCAGAGACTTAACAGTTACTCCAGTATTATGAGAGCATGGAGAACATTAGGAGAGGGGGAAATGTAGGAGGTAAGGCCAGATTTCTGAAAACCTGAGTAACATTACAGACCTAAAACCTGCCTTAGGCAGAATGGAGGCTTAGAAGTTTCTGAACAGGAGTAATATGTTTATGTTTGTGTTTTTAATAATATTTTAGTAGCAGTTTAGAAAGTGTATTAGAGTGGGCAAACCAGAAGTGAGAGCAGTTTGGAGGTTCTTGTTCATACTGAGTAAATGGTTTTCTACATTTTACAAATGCATCTGACTCTTCTTGTGTACATATTAATAAAATACCTAATTTAATGGTTTCTGCTACGTTTTCTCCCTGACCTCATGTAAATTAGAATATAAGAGATTTGAGTAGTCTACCTAGAAATTGTGTGAAATTTCCTCGTGGTTTTCTTAGTTCTCCAGCAGCCACTGTGCTGCTTATTGCTCTTACAGGTCGGCCTGGCCGTGGTCAATGGACAGCTCATGGCAGTAGGGGGTTTTGATGGCACAACATACTTGAAGACCATTGAAGTTTTTGACCCAGATGCCAATACGTGGAGGTAACCTTTAGACTTTTCCAAGTCTTTTCATTCCTAACTTGAAGTCATGGGTTTAAGAAAGATCATGACCACCAAAAGTGGGATGGCCAATGTACTGACGTCCTCATGTGGTTTCCTGAAGGGAGCTGAAGTAACCCAGATATGATGATGCATTTTAACTTGGCTGTTCTAAAGTATCTGATAAAAATATTCCTAAGTTCTTCTAATAACCATCTCATTTTATATTGAGTAGAAGTGAGAAAAACAATGAAGAAGGTCCTTTCTATTCCCATCATATGCTGCTCGGGAAACCAACACACCAAGAAAATAAAAGTATGCATAAATAAGCTAGGGCCATTGTTAGACTCAGAGCCAGGACCTTCGGTTCCCAGTCTGGGTATACAAGTTCTTGTTTCTCTGAGAAGCCTTCTCTCTTTGTAAGGAATAAAATGTAGTTACTTTCAAAACTTTGAAACTTACTTCTCCTTTAGCTTTCAAAGGTGTATTAAGATAGATTCTTCTGGTTTGAAATCTGCCTTATTTTAAAGTTCATTTTTAGATAGGAAGCTACATCTTATTTTTGAGAGGTTAACTATATTAAGCTTGATTTTATATATAGATTTAATTTTATGTTGTTTTTAACTCCTCAGGGACAGGGTTGGGCAGTGGTAGAGTTGATGCCTCGCTGGGTGAGAGCCTGGGCTCCCCCTCTAGCACTCTGCATATCCACCAGCCAGGGCGTCAGATGCTAGGCAAGCGCTCCCTACAATTACTCCTCTCACGGAGACTGAAATAACTGTCTCGGGATTCTGTGTATAGCTGGGTAGTCACAGTACTAACGTCAGTTAACTTAGAGCATTTTGCTCCAACATTACATTTTTCATGACGATGTTTATCCAATTTCCTGAGTGTTCTGGTCCCTGAGGAAACGAAAGTGAAGACAGATTCCTTGCAGTCCCAGTTGGCACTGTAGAGTCATACTAGTTGGAAGTGCTATATGATTAGAAGACAGGGAGGTGTGTCTGTCTGAAGAGCGGCAGGGAAGCCTTGCTAAATCACTAAATGGGTAAAGGACATAAAGGACAGAGAAGAACAGATTTGCACAAAGAAAAGCTCCCACTCATGGAAAGTTTACTTCTTTATACAGTTCTCTTTCTTCCTTTCTTTCTTTCTTCCTTTCTTCTTCCTTCCTTCCTTCCTTCCTTCCTTCCTTCCTTCCTTCCTTCCTTCCTTCCTTTCTTTCTTTCTTTTAGGGAGGAATTTAGAGTAAGCATAATTAAAGAGATAGCTACAACTACTTGTGTCTCATAATCACTATAATTTATATGTGGACTTTTGTCAGTAACTGTCATTAGAATTAGTAATGTGTGGTGAGTAATGTTCATGAAGGTCACCTACAGGTTATACAGTGTCATCTGTAATTTATATGTACATCCATAATCTAAAAACTTTTTTATTGGTTTGGGTTTTGGTTTGTTTGTTTATTTTGTTTCATTTTTTGATACAGGGTTTCTCTGTATAGCCCTGGCTGGCCTGGAACTCACTCTGTAGACCAGGCTGGCCTCGAACTCAGAAATCCGCCTGCCTCTGCCTCCTGAATGCTGGGTTAAAAGTGTGTGTTCTATGCCTAGCCCAAACTTAATAACCTTGGGTTTTGGTTTTGGCATTTTGAAGCAGGGTTTCACTATAGGCCAAGCTGACCTTGAACTCACTCTGCAGCCCAGGCTGCCCTGGAAGGCACAGCAATCCTACTCTGTCTCCTGAGTGCTGAGATTACAAGCATGGGTCACTATGCGTGGTGGTGGTGGTGGTTGTTGTTGTTTTGTTTTTGATTGTTTGTTTTGCTTTTTAAGAAAGTAGCCCTCTATAGCCCAGGTTGGCCTAGTACTATGTAGGTCAAGGCTAGTTTTAAGCTAAGATAATAATCTTGCCTTTATCCTTCCATATTTGGTGATTACAGGTATGTATTACCATACCTGGTGCATATCCCAAATCAATTTTATTCCATTGCTGAATAAGGAGCTAGTATTTTTTTCCATGAAAGTCTTTAACTTTGACGATGATCTTGTTCACATATCACAAACTAAATGCTACTATATAGATGGTATTACTATATAAATGGTATTATATAGACAAGGGAATAAAAACGAATAGCTGATGGGCTGGAAGAAAGCAGGTGGTAAAGTGCTTGCTTCTGTAAGCATGAAGACTGATTTTAATCCACAGAACCCACATAAAAAGCCAAACATGGTGGCATGCATCTGTAATAGCAAAGTTGGGGAGGCAGAGACAAAGCAGATCCCTGGGCTCCCTGACCAGTCAGCCAAGCCTACTTGTTGAGTTCCAGGCCACCAAAAAACCCTGTCTCAAAAAACAAACAAAATGGATGTCTTCTGAAGAATGACATCTAAGGTGACCTCTGGTCTCCAGTCTTCCATTCACCTGCACACAGTATATAGATACACAGAAAGGAAAGGAGAAAGGAGGGAGGGAGGGGAGGGAGGAGGGAGGGAGGGAGGAGGGAGGGAAAGAAGGAAGGAAGGGAGGAAGGAAGGAAGGAAGGAAGGAAGGAAGGAAGGAAGGAAGGAAGGAAGGAAGGAAGGAAGGGGAACAGAAGGAGAAACTGAGCAGCTTGGCTTGGTGCTCATACCTATAACCCCAGCCCTTTAGAAGTTGAGGCATGATTTTGAAGCAACCAGGGCTGGAGTGAGAACAGTTCAAAGATCAAATAGAAAAATCAAGTAAAAATAATTAAGGCAAGTATAGTGGTGCATACCTATAATTCCAGCATCTCCACAGCTATGGGCCTAGGAAGATCACAGCAAGAGAAATAAGACATTAAATAATAATTGAGGGGGAGTGGGCGGTGGGGACCTCCTTGTGGAGACGGGGGTAGAGAGGAGATATGGGATGTGGAACAGTTGGAGGGTGGACGAGGGTTAGGGGAAAGAAAATCTGGAGTAAATAAATAAAAGATTAAATTTTAAAAAATAATAATTAAGAAAGTTTTAGGCAAGGAGAAAATATGTCTGGGAAAATAGATAGCCAGGCATAAAATTAGACACAAAAATGTAGACCATAATATTTTGTGTTTTAGAAGCCAGGCTGGGTGCAAAGCTCTACTGTAAAAGGAGGGCCAGCCTCGCTGACCTGGCTTTTCAGTCATAGTCTGACTTCCTTCTGCTACTTGCCTGTGTTCTGTTTGCTTCTGTGAAAGAGCTACATGAAGCTCAAAATGCTGTGACTGGTGTCTTCATTTATAAAGAGCAGTGCTTTTCCCAGTTTGAAAATATGCCTAGCCGGGCAGTGGTGGCCTTTAATCCCAGCACTTGGGAGGCAGAGGCAGGTGGATTTCTGAGTTCGAGGCCAGCCTGGTCTACAGAGTGAGTTCCAGGACAGCCAGGGCTACACAGAGAAACCCTGTCTCAAAAAACAAAAACAAAAACAAAAAAAAAGAAAGAAAGGAGGGAGGGAGGGAGGGAGGGAGGGAGGGAGGGAGGGAGGGAGGGAGGGAGAGAGAGAGAGAGAGAGAGAGAGAGAGAAGAGAGAGAGAGAAGAAAGAAAGAAAGAAAGAAAGAAAGAAGAAGAAAGAAAGAAAATATGCCTTTGTTTTTCTCTTTGCAGGTTATATGGAGGAATGAATTACCGTCGGCTAGGAGGTGGTGTAGGAGTTATTAAAATGACACATTGTGAATCCCATATATGGTGAACACAGAAAATAATCTTGCATACGCTCCTTTATATTTGGAAGAGCCTTGACTCCGAAGCTTTGTATAGCTCGAGAAAACAATAGAACAAATTTTATTCTTTGCCGGTGCCTCAACATTCAGAAATACCAGTCTAACGACGGAACTCACCTGCAAAATGCCACCTTTGCACAATGCCTTTCCGCTCTGTGCAGAAGAGTATTTATTTTTGGCTTTAATTTATCATGGAGTTTTGATGAGGATTTTTGTTTTTGTTTTGTTGGCTTGGGTCCTTTGGGTTTTTTGTTGTTATTGTTGTGTTGTTTTTAAATTTTTTTTACTTATCCTTCCTACCATAGGAAAAAAAAAAAAAAGGCAAAAGTTCCAAGCTGCAGAATTTTCTTTGCTTTGTAGGTTTTGGGTTGATTTTTAAAATCCGGGTAGGAGCAAAAGGGCTATGTGTGACCTGATGTTGTTCCTCTTAGACACTAACCATCTGCAGAGATTGCCAGTGAGGAAGGTAAAGTGCTAGTATATGCACTCGTTACCATTTTGCACTAAATAGTAGAGCACTCCAAATGTAAAGGGGGCTGGAGATGGTTCAGGAAGAGTGCGTGCTGCTTTGGCAGAGGACCCAAGTTCAGTTCCCAGCACTTATATCTGGCAGCTCACAACTGTGTAACTCCATCTAGCTCAGTGCTTCTCAACCCTCCCGATGCTGCCACCCTCTAATACAGTTCCTCGTGTTGTGGTGACCCCAACCATACAGTTATTTTTGTTGCTACTTCAAGACAGTAATTTTGCTACTGTTACGAATCATGATGTAAACATCTGATTTGCAGGATACCTGACATGTGACCTATGTGAAAGGGTCCTTTAACCACCACCACCCCAAAGAGGTCACGACCCACAGGTTGAAAACTGCTGAGCTAGCTTATCCAGGACTTGCTTTTGTCCTCTGTAGATACCTGTATTCCTGTGCATTCATGTACATACAAACACACATATACCCATCAAATATAAGTAATTAAAAATGAAAGTTTTTTTTAAATGTAAAAGAAAAACTGAATAAGAAGACATCTCACTAAGCAAGACAATTAGGAAGGAATATTAAACCTATAAAAGTAAGACTCGGATGCTATGGTTTGCATTCACTGGTGAGCGTTTACATCTGTCTAGCTGAACTTTCTTCCTACCCCATTTCCCTTTTCCCCCTGTAATATTTTCATAGTTTCTTCCACATGTACCTAGGTCTCTGCTCAGTGCCTCTGATAAATTTAGCGTGAGGCTTGTCGGTTGTCATGTTGAGAATTCCAGTGAAGGCAAGTGCAGCTGTGTAAGAGTTGTGCTGTCACCACCTGCAGCTTTCTTTCCTGTCTCCTCTTTGCCACCAAGGAGCAGTGACCTTTCTCCAGCAGTGAATTCTGTTTTTCACTTTACACTGGATGTTCCGGCCTGGTGACTCTGAGGTGACCCTTACTTAGTAACACCAAAGGAATGATCTCCATGTTAGCAGTACATGTGAAGGGACGCCAAGCCAGCGAAGCATGTGAACAGAGCTGGGAACTTTACGCTGGTTATCACCCTTTCATCTCATAAGGCCACTGTTACTCTGTCTCTTAAGTTGCACTTTCTAATGAAAGGTTAAAAATTTTAAGGAAATAAATGAAACTTTTAGTGCCTAAGATTCTCTCCCATTATAGTCACAGACTGATTTTTTTTTTTCTTTCAGTGTATTTTGCAGGAAAACCTTTGAATGAGACTTTAGCCACAACCAAAAGGAATAACCTTTACCTTCTCCCTCTCCCCTGGCACCTTTTGTGTTTACATTTAAACATCATTTGCACCTTTTTCAAGGAAAAAAATAAGTATTTGGTAAACAATTGTTTACATGTATCATTTATGCTTTTTTCTAGCATGTATAACTTTTTAAAATAAAGGTAGTATTTACCATAAAAAAGTTTTAATTTTTAAAGTTTTTGTATTTTTTTTTTTGCATTGTGTGTGTGCATGTGTGTGTGTGTGTGTAGTGGTGGTGTGGAGCATGCCACAGCACCAGAGGACAGCTTGCAGGAGTAAGTCCTCTCCTTCCATCATGTGGATTCCAGGAATCACACTCAGTTCATCAGGCTTAGCAGCAAGTGCCTTTACCTCTAAACCATCTCTCCAGTCCTAGTTATTGCTGTTTGGTACTTTTTTTTTTTAAAGATTTATTTATTCATTTTATGTATATGAGTACACTGTAGTTGTCTTCAGACACACCAGAAGAGGGCATCAGATCCCATTACAGATGGTTGTGAGCCACTATGTGGTTGCTGGGAATTGAACTCAGGACCTCTGAAAGAGTAGTCAGTGCTCTTAACCATTGAGCCATCTCTCCAGCCCGCTGTTTGGTTTACTTCTAACTTTACTGATTATGTGGATTTTTTTTTTTTTTATCTTATACTTGTATATAAAGTTAAAGTGTTTTATCCTGACAGTGATACAATTAAGACTTCTCACTATGTACCTAATTATAACCCAATCTATAAACATATTTTCTCATGTGTAAGAGTCTTACAGTTTTGGATTGAAAGGACTAATCATCTAGTCCAAACCCATTTAATACAATCACGTATGTATAAATACCAAGGAAGTCTGCCTACATATTTAATAATAGAACTGGTATTGCATATCATTTTACCAAAGTCCCACTCTTTTTTTTATATGCCAGATTACCACTAGAGTTATCTGAAACACAGCCTACAATAAGTACAGTAAGGCTGATACCGTTTGAATCAGGACTATCTCTCAAAGGCTCACCTCAATACAAAAGCAAAGGATGTTTCTGTAAGTCGGAATTCATAGGAAAAGAGGACACATTCCCAGAAGGATTGAGATGAGGCCCTCCACATGCTGCTGTGAGTTCATGTGAGTTTTGATCATGTTGATTTACGTGGTGGTCTTCAACCTTCCCTAATGCTGCAACCCTTTAATACAGTTCCTCATGTGACCCCCATCCATAAAATTATTTTTATTGCTACTTCATAACTGTAATATTGCTACTGTTATGAATTGTAGTATCTGTTTTCTGATGATCTCAGGCAACCCCTGTTAAAGGATCCTTCAAACCCCAAAAGAGTCAAGACCCACAGGTTGAGAAATACTGATTTAGAGTATCTTGTTCTCTTAGATTCTCTATCCCCTCTGGTTCTTAAACTCTTCTCCCCACAGTCCCTTACTAACCTAACTTCTGTAGTTCTACAGATAGTTAAAATTGGCTTAATAGCTAATATTCACATATAAGTAAATGCATACCATATTTGTCTTTCTATTTTCTAGTTCAATCTATTTGCTTACAAATTTCATTATGTCATTTTTTAATGGCTTAGTAATATTCTATTGTGTAAATGTACCACGTTTTCTTTATCCATTTTTCTGTTAGACATCTAGGTTATTTCCAGCTTCTGGCTATTATGAATAGAGCAGCAATGAATATGGTTGCTCAAATGTCATTGTAGTAGGATGAAGTGTCCTTTGGGTCTATGCCCAAGAGTGGTATGGCTGGATCTTGAGGTAGATCCATTCCAGTCTTCCTGGGGACCTGCCATACTATTTTCATAGTGGGTGTGCAAGCTTGCACTCCCACCAGCAATGGAGGATTGTTCCCCTTGCTCCACATCCTTGACAGCATGATTCTTCTACTTGCAGCTGTCCAGTTTAACCACTGCCATTTGTTGAAGATGCTGTCTCTTCAATCTGTATTTCTGACTTATCATGTTTGATCTTAACCATTCTGACAGGTGTAAGATGAAATGTTTTTCAGTCATTTGAGCTTCCTCTTTTGAGAATTCTCTATATAGATATTTCCCCATTTTTAAATTGGGTTCCTTTCTTATCTAATCTTTTGAGTTCCTTAAATATTTTGGATATTACCCCTCCATTAGATGTGTAGTTGGTAAAAAAAAAAAAAAAAAATCTTTTCCTATTCTGTAGCCTGCTACTTTGTCCCAAATGACAGTGTCCTTTGCCATGCAGAAGCTTTTCAGTTTCATGAAATGTGAAACCATTTATTGATCTTAATGCCTGAGCTAATGGTAAAGGTGTTCTGTTCAGAAAGTTGTCTCCTGTATCAATTTGTTCAAGGCTATTCCCCACTTTCTCTTCTATCAGGTTCTTCTATCTGGTTTTATGTTGAGACTTTAGAGTTGAATTTGTGCAGGATGATAAGGATGGATCTATCTGGATTCCTCTACATGCAGCAGTCCAGTTTGACCAGCAACATTTGTTGAAGATGCTGTCTATTTTCAGTGTGTATTTCTGACTTCTTTATAAAAAAATCAGATGCCTATAGGTGTGCGAATTTATGTCCAAGTCTTCAATTCCATTGCCTGGTTTTTGTGCCAATACCATGCTGTTCTTATTACAATTGCTCTGTAGTACAACTTGAAATAGGAGATGGTGATACCTCCTGTAGTTCTCTTATTATTCAGGATTGTTTTAGCTATCCTGGACTTACTTCCATATGAAGCTGAAAATTGTCCTTCCAAGATCTATAAGGAATTGTGTTAAATTTTTGATGGGATTGCATTGAGTCTGTAGATTGCTTTTGGCAGGATGGCCTTTTTTTCTGTTAATTCTACCCATCCATGAGCATGGAAGATCTTCCTTCCCATCTTAGAATATTTTCTTCAGTTTCTTTCTTCAATGTCTTAAAATTTTTATCATACAAATCTTTTACTTGCTTAGAGTTTGCAACAAGATATTTTATATTGTTTGAGGCTATTGTGAAAGGTGTTACCTCCTTGATTTATTTCTCAGTCCATTTGTCATTTGGATGTAAGAGGGCTACTGATTTTTGTGAGTTAATTTTGTATCCAACCACTTTGCTGAACGTGTTTATCAGCTATAGGAGTTTCCCCAGTGGAATTTATGATCACTTCTATGTATTACCATATCATCTTCAAAGAATGATACTTTTTTCCTTTCCAATTTGTATCGCCTCTAATCCCAGCGCTCAGAAGTCAGAGGCCAGCCTGGTCTACAAAGCAAGTTCCAGGACAGCCAGAGCTATACAGAGAAACTGCCTAGAAAAATATACATATATTTGTATCACCTTGATCTCCTTTAGGTATCTTAAAATGATCTACTTAAGACTTCAAGTACTATATTGAATAGATATGGATAGTATAAACAACCTTGTTTTGTTCCTGATTTTAGTGGAATTGTTTTGAGTTTTTCTTGATTTAAGTTGATGTTGACTATGGGTTTACTGTAAACTGCTTTCATTATGTTGATATATGTCTCAAGTATCCCTAATCTCTCTAGGACCAAGCATTCAAATTATGAGCCTATGTGGGCTATTCCTATTGAAACCACCACAGTCTGTAATTCTTTTTCGTTATTGGGTTTTTAAGTGCTTTGAATATCAGGGTAACTGTGATCTCATAAAATGAACTGGGCAATGTTCCTTGTTTCTATTTTGTGGAATAATTTGAGGAGTGTTGGCATTAACTTCTCTTTGGAAGTCTAGAATTGTGCTAAAACCATCTGGTCCTGAGCATTTTTTTTGGTTGGAAGACTTTTAATGACTGGTTTATTTTATTGTTGTTATAGGTATGATTTTTTGTTGTTGATGATGATGATGTTTTTTTTTAGAGAATTATTTATGTATATGAGTACACTGTAGCTGCCTTCAGACACACCAGAAAAGGGTATCAGATCCCATTACAGATGGTTGTGAACCACCATGTGGTTGCTGGGAATTGAACTCTCAGGATGTCTGGTCAGCTCTTAACCACTGAGCCATCTCTCCAGCCCTGTTATAGGCCTGTTTAAATTGTTTATCTGAACTTATCTCTGGTAAGTGGTATATATCAAGAAAATTATATTTCTCTTAGATTTTACAATTTGGTGAGGAAAGGTTTTTAAAGTATGTCCTTATAACTCTAGATTTCCTCAGTACCCTTTTTCATTTCTAATTTTGTTAATTTGGATTTTTTTCTCTCACTTTGCCTTTTAGTTAACCTGGATAGGGATCTATCAATCTTACTGATTTTCCCACAACCAACTCTTTGTTTCATTGATTATGTTGTTTTGTTTCTCTGTTGTTTATTTCAGCCCTGAGTTTGATATTTCTTGCTGCCTACTCCTTTTGGGTAGAACAATACTTCTGATTGTTCTAGAGTTTTCAGGTGTGTTGTTAAGTTGCTAATAAGAGATCCCCTCCTCCTCCAAAAAAAAAAAACCTTTTTTAATATATGCACTCAGAACTATAAACTTGTGTCTTAGAACCAACTTCATTGGGTCCCATAAGTTTGGGTATGTTGTGTACTCATTACCTGGAGCTCCCAGTGGCCACACTTATCAGGATCCCAGATTTTCCTACCATGCCCCACACAGCCACTACTCTCTTAAGAATCAGAGAGGGCAACAGAAACTAATGAGCAAAACATCCACCCAACAAAGACAAGACCAGCATTATGAATAACAACATCCTGAATTACAATCTTCCCAAACCCAGATGCTATCATAAAAATATAATCAGTAACAGCCATGACAATATGACTCCACTAGAGCCCAGCAACCTACCACAGTAGGCCCTGAGAATTACAACATAGCTGAAGCACAAGACAAGACCTTAAAATACCCTTTGTGAATATGGTAGAGGTCTTTAAAAAGGGAATTAATAAATCCTTAAAGAAATCTAGGAAAACACAAAACAAATAGGAAAAGGAAATGAATAAAACAGTTCAAGTCATAAAAGTGGAAAAAGAATCAAAAAACCAAACTGAGGGAAATCAGGAGGTGAAAAAAATCAAGGAACTCAGACAGGAGTCTCAGAGGCAAGCCTCACCAACAGAATAACCTAAATCAGAAACACCAGATTTTAGATAAGTTTATTTGACTAAATTGGATCCTTTTATATTAATAATTCAGCATCTTTTATAACATGACACAGCCAAAGCGATATGCTGGTTACACAAGCCCATGAACACAGCTCACCCACTACCACTACTGTCTTCTGTATCCACCTGGGCAACTCCAAGGCACCCTGAGAAAACAAGTGCTCCATTTCTTCCACTGTCCCACTTGGCATAGCAGTTCAGCAAATGATCAAAAGGGTTTATAATGCATCACTTAGTCCATACAAGAATTCATTCAATTTGAAAA
Organism: Mastomys natalensis; assembly: GCA_021653895.1. Lineage (NCBI taxonomy): Eukaryota > Metazoa > Chordata > Mammalia > Rodentia > Muridae > Mastomys > Mastomys natalensis. The sequence continues at coordinate 1,198,295 of JAJTUV010000648.1, forward strand.
ATTGCCAGTTCCATCAAATATGCCAACACACCAATAAGGTATTTATGACACAGAATCTGTAAAAGAAAGAAATGTGAATTTAAAATTAAGACAGTATTATGATGACAAGCAATTTGATATTTGTGAGCTATACCATGGTTTTTGTTGATTTTACTTCATTTATTTTTAATTATGTAGTTGTGTGTGTAGGTATATGCACATGAATGTAGGTGCCCAAAGAGGCTAGAGACATCTGATCACTTGGAGCTAGAGTTACAGAGAATTGTGAACTGCCTGGAATGGGTGCTGGGAACCCAGATCAGATCCCCTGCAAGAACATTACCGTTCTCAACCAGCTGAGTTTGTTTAAACCAAATTATAAAAGGCCAGAAGAGGGTGTTGATCCTCTGGAACGGATGTTTCAGGTGGCTGTGACCTGCCTAGTACTGGCACTAGGAACTAGACTCTCAGGTTCTCTGCAAAAGGAATAAGTGCTATGAATCACTAAGCCATCTCTCTAGCTCTCTCTCCAGTTCTTGTTTTTTTGAGACAAGATTTCGAGTAGCCCATGTTGGCTTTGAACTCCCTATGTTGCCAGGGATGACTTTGGAGTATTGATCCTCCTGCCTCTACCTCCCAAGTGTCTTTTGTTTTTAATGATTAGCGCTTCCCATCAAAATTATGCTCCAGCCTATTATTTCATTTTGACCTCCAGTTTGAAAATATGTTTTATACAGTGCTCATGGAACCTAAGACATAAAAAGCTCAAATATTGACTCCTTTTCTTTTATAAAAAATTATTTACTTTGTGTCTTTATGCATGTATGTGCATGCCACAGCACACGTATGGAAGTCAAAGGATAACTTTCAGGAGTTAGTTCTCTTCTTGCACTGTGTGGATTCAGGGATCAAATTCAGGTCATCCTGCTTGGCAGCAAGTGCCCTTGCCCACCGAGCCAGCTTGCCAGCACCTTACATCCTTTTCTTCATGAGCTATCTTGAATGTATCACTTAAATTTATTCTGGCCTTGATTTTTTTCTTTTAAAATAAAATACAGATAAAAAAATACAGTGTTGTTCTAAAAATTAGAATTAATATCTACGAGGCACAGAAAGGCAAATATGGCATATGCTCATTCATTTGCAAAAGCTAAAAACACAATTTTGCCAAATCAATCGATGAGTAATGGTGCACATCTAATCTCACTACTTTGGAAGGAAGGCAAGAAGGTTGGGAATTCAACATATCTTCAGATACATAATGAGTTCAAGGCTAGCCTGAGTTACATGAGACCCTTCCTCAAAACAAATCTCATAGAAGAAAATAAAGGTCACCAAAAGCTAAGCAATTGAAAGAGGTTATATAATTAGTAATAAAATACAACCAGACAGGAGAAATTAATTCTGATGCTTTTATCACACAATTGTGTGATGAGAGAGTCTACAATTTATTATCTGAATTTGATGGATTCAGGAGAATCTGAAGACTCTGATTAAGAAAAAAGAGATGGAAATACTAATTACTGTAATTTGACCTTTCTTGAGTCATACCAAGTCCATAAGTATGTACAAATAGGACAGAAAAAGTATAGTTCAGTGGCCTAGAACTTGCCTAGGGTGTACAGGGCACTATGTTGAATTCCTACCACACAAACAGAAAAGGACAAATACACAGAAAATTTTTAAAATAGAATAAGTAGAAATAATCTCTTTTAAGAGTCTTAACAATGGCAAAATAATAAGCATTCACCGGAGATATATATGGATATGTATTTAAATATACCATAAGGGGACTAGAGAGATGGTTTAATGGCTAAGAGCAGCACTGGCGGTTCTTCTAGAGGACCCAGGTTCAATTCCAGACATAGTAAACACATGATGCATGGACATACATGCAGGCAAAACACCCATATACATAAATAAAAATTAAAATAATATGTCTGAGGAGCCAACTATTTGTTTCTTTATAGAACATAAAAACCATGTCTGTTTTCCTTTCTAATGGCAACAGAGAGGTACTTATGGGCAAAAATGACATCTTATTCTGTTGCTGGCTATAATTTTATCCCCACAAAAAAAAATGCTGTTATTTTAATAATCATTTCAAAATTTGGCAATTTTGAAAATTTTAGTTACTAGGGGTTAATTCATATTACTCAGCTCTACAGAGCATAATACATAGTGGCCTTCCACTTTAAGACCAGCTCTAGGTGGCTAAAGACATTGGTAGGTCATTTATAAAGCATAAGTCTTTCTCTTGTCTTGAACTACTATGCATTCAAGTATATCTCTCCATGTAAAAATATAATTACCACACATTTGGAAAACATGACAAAAAAATTTAATTAGATATGTTTAAACTAACCTTTATTTTCCCATCAGTATGTGCTGAAGCTACAGATGTTGAGACACGAACCAATCTTGTGGCTGATAAGTGAATTTTGAAATGTCTATGGAAATGTGAATAAAGGCAGTTCATAAATAAGTCAACTTCCTCCTGGGTAATCTCCCCAGGTGTTTTGTGGACACTGTCCCATAAAGCTTTTGCATCCTCTGGATGTATTGCATAAGAAATATCTAAGCTCTGTGGGCTACAGGGCACAGACCAAAAAAATTCAGTAGTAGCCATGTAATGGTCCATTTTGCATGCAGTCCACATAGCAGCCATCCAGGAAAGATTAAATGCACTGATTGCTAAAGGACTGAAGCAACAATCAAAGGTTTTCTGAAACCAGCCTCCAATTAAGGATGTATTGGACTCTGCTCCATTTGCAAGGAATAAGGGTAGACAGGTGAAGTCTTCTGAGACAGTCTCCTGAAGACTCTCTCCAAATACACAACAGAACCAACCAGTCCACAACACTTTATCTTCTCTGTGTTCATGTGATGACTGAGATTTTGAGAGAATCTACAAGGAAAAATAAAAACATGTTCATTACATTTGAAAGACCATTTACTTCTAAATTTTATCTTCTCAAAATTAATAAGTATATTAAAAGGCCAAGCATTGTGGCACATGCTCAAAATCTCAGGCTAAATGAGGAAGATAAGGAGTTCAAAGTGAGAGCCTTGGCTAGTTTGAAGCTAGCCTAGTCTGTGAGATACCACCTCAAATAATAAATAGATGGATGGATGGATGGATAGATAGACAGACAGATAGATAAATGTGCTGCAATGATAAAATAACCATTTTCTTGATAGATTTGAGGCCTGCTATACAGGAAGGAATTCATGCCTAGAACTATAAACCTAGTTCTAGTGGGTAAGGTACTGCTGTTTTATTGCTATGTGGGCATAATATCCCTTTCAGATTGCTTTCTAAAAATGTTTTGTGCTCATGGATGAATACTGCTGTCAGCTTTGGTCAGGGAAGTTTCTTTTTGCTGTGGGCCACAGTTACCACAGAAACCTACAACTGGCCAGTGCTGAGAGTTACATGGTGGTTAAGTAGATCTATATTACTCGCTCTAATGCTTAGGGAATAGCACTCATGGAAGAGTAGATAGAAAGAAGAGAGCCAGAGGAAGAGCTGTAAGTGTTAGGGATGCTGTCTTCTGGCATGTCCTGCCAATTGTACTCTTCAACTCTCAGCAGTTAATTCCTGCAGAAGATTGGGTTCATCAACATTCTCACTTGAAAGAGAGAGAACCTCACAACGCCCATCCATCCCTGAGGATATACAGGCAGTTAGTGACTACTAAAGGAGACATTTTCTTTAAGTTGCCTGTATGCTTATACATAACCCCTCACCCATGCTCCTGTCAACAGCCCTAATTAAACTCACCGGGTCCACCAAAATTACAGCCAGGAAAGTATAAGGGAAACTAGTTGGAATGAGGAGGAGATCAGCAAGAGTGGGAGGGGCATGGGGGAGAATGATCAAAATATATACATGTATGAAATCTATTATTATGAGTAATTTAAACATGTTAATGAAAACACATTTTTTTAAAAAGAACACAAAAGCCCAATATAAAGTGCTGTCTTATATGTGTAAGCCACCAATCATGACCAGCTTCTTCTTGTTTCTTCCTTTGTTTTTAAATACTGTCCTTTTCTTATACTTCACCCTCCCCTAATATCTGTAACTAAATATGTATTAAAACTCATTCTTAATAAACTCTAACTTCACTTCATCAAAAATAATGACATATACAGTATCATGGGGAAGAAAAAAAATCTCAACTTTGGAAGGGATGACAGATCTCCAAGATCTTGCCTGCATTTTTGCCACTGAAGAGGAACATGTCCCACAGCAACTCTTTCCATCACTTTAAGATGGTCTTCCATGTGTTACAGTTCCCATCCATTGCCTCTCTTTCTTCATTATGAGCATGTGAGACTAATGAGGTCTAACCTCTCTTCTATAGGAAAGCCCTTCTGATACCTGCTGATCCATAATACACTCACTGTCAACTTCGGCATCTCCAGTGTCTTCAAACCATTCCTTCTAGGATATACACTCACAGCTTCTCTTCTCTGAGAGCATCCAAGAGTGAGCATTCAGAGAAACTCACTTCAGAGAAAGTTTAATGACAAGGGCCTAAGACTCTAACTCAGTGGCAAAGTACAGAGTGTATACAAGGCTCTAGGTTTAAAAAAAAAATCAGGAGCTGAAAAGGTGGCTCAGCAGTGAAGAGCACTTGTTGCTCTTACAGAGGACATGGGTTCAATTTCCAGCACCCATCTGATGGTTCAGAACCATCCATAATTCCAGTTCCAGACGATCTGATGCCCTCTTCTGACCTCCAAGGACACCAAACACACACATACTAAGACATAGGCAAAACACACATAAAATAAAATGAACAAATTTAATTTTAAAAAAAGATGAGAAAGCCTAATCCTCTTTGCTATTATATGTAAAATGTAAATCTCCCCTTGGCCTACATCAAGGCAGCAAACTTACTGCTACTAAAATCTAAAGGTCTTTCAATTTGTCCCATTTCAATTTGTGCTCATCTGTTCAAGGTAGCTTAAAATCTTAATTATACTCCCACAACCAACCCCGCAAATTTCTCATTGTGAATTACAAACTAAACACACCTTCAAAACACTCATAATAGTTTTTGTTAAAGTACTGACCAGGATAACATTTAAATCATTGCCCCATATTTCTTAGTAAAGGATCATTTAAACAGTTTCTTATATCTTTTTATTCAAGAGATTATGAGGGATTGAAATATCTCCAAGACCAAATATACTCTATGTATCACACTGTCATGACCCAAGAGTCCTGTAAACTTATCAAGAGATGGTATTTTGAAACCCATTCCTTTCTAAAGTGGCTGCTGAAATTCTATGTTCCCACCAACAATGCACAAAGATTCCAATTTCTCCAGACCTTCAGTCACATTTATTGTTATTATTTTCTTTTGTTTTTAAAGACAAGGTCTCTCTGCATAGCCACGCTTGTCCTAGAAGTCAACAAGTACACCATGCTGGCCTCTAACTCACAGATTCATCAGCGACTCTGCCACTCAAGTGCTGGGACTAAAGGCATACACACCATGCCCAGCTGTGTTGTTACATATGTAACTTACAGTCTGTGTGGCTGGTCATGCTAGTGAAAGGCTTCGATTTGCACTAATGGGAAAAATCATTTTTTCATGTACTCACTAGCAGTTTATGGGGATGGCTTTGTGCTGCTTATAAGCTAAATTCAGAAAAACAAATGGAGATTTGAAAACCCTGAGAATAATGCTCTGGTTAAAATTTTGTTGTGTTTTTCTCCTAAACTCCTTGAGCTGCATACTCCCTTGGGCAATCATCCTCTTGACCTGAATCATCTTCAATGCACTTTAACTTTTTAAAAAAATTCTTATCTTGGCAGTCTCTCAGGTATTTGGGGTCAGAATCATTTGGAACTTGTCTAATAATCTGAAATATCCTTGAGCTATATGGCATTACCATCTGGAGGTAATGGTGAAGCAGCCATGTCCACCAAATTGGACACCCCTGTAGAGCCCGATCCCGCACAAAGTGTTTTTCTTAACAAGCCAACAGTGCAGGTGTGGTGGTGCACTGTAATCCTAGCATCTGAGAGGTGAAGGCAGAAGGATCAAGGCCAACTCAGCCTGTCTTAAAACCTCCGTGAATCCAAAGTCACTCCAAGGCTCCAGAAGCCTCTATCTCAAAAGCCAAAACCAAACAAAAAGCAAGTAGAAGAAGCCAGATTTTAAGTACTTTACTTTTGTAGGATATATGGTCTCTGTGACAACCAACTACTAAACTCCTCTGTTATAGCCCAAAGGTGGCCATAGATAATACTGAAGCAAATGATAGCCTGTGTTCCAAGAAAAATGTTATTTATAAAAACAAGGAAAAAGTTGAAGCAAGATTGCCCCGAAGTCTGTGTATCAGGTCAGCCAGAGCTATACAAGACTGTCTTTGGGAGAGGGAGGAAAGAAAGAGAGAGCCAACCTACACATTAGTTTGCTGACCTCTAAGATACACAAATGAATCCAGTCTTTTTCTTCTACAGCTTGAAAATTTAATTTCTTTTTCAAAGATTAAGATTAGCTAATCTGAACTGGGCACAGTCATACAAGCTTTTAATCCCAGCAACTGGAAGGTAGAGAAGTCAGATCTCTGTAAGTTCTAGGCCATCCAGGGCTACACAGTAAGACCCTGTATCAAGAAAAAACAAAACAAAACAAAGGGAAAAGAGTTTAAGATTAAGATTAGTTAATATGGCAGGTGTGGCAGCACACGCTTATATCTACACACAAGAAGCAGAGGTAGGAGGATCTCAATGAGTTCAAGGCCCTTTTAGCTAGTCAGAACTACACCTGTTTTGAGACCCTGTCTCAAAAAACAAAAGTTAATCTCTTAACCAATTGAAAGACAGACTTGCTACCTTTATGCACTACTTATTGGAAGAAATATGAAAAACTGCATTCCTGAGAGCAACATGGCATCACGCAGCACGTGGCATAATATATGCACAATATTTTACTAAAATTCTGCTTCTAGGAACTAAAACCTAAAAAATATCCACTGAATTATCATGTATTGGTTAGTTTTTAGTTACCTTAACACAGCTACAGTCATCCAGGAAGAGGGACCATCAACTGAGGAATTTCTATACCTGACTGGCCTCATAGACAGCTCTGTGGGACATTTTCTTGATCACTGATTGATGTGGGAGAGCCCAGCTGACTGTAGGCAGTGCCACCCTGGGCATGGGGGCCTGGATGTAAGAAAGCAAACTGAACAAGCCACAGGGAGAATGCCTGTAAGCAGTGTCCCTTCTAGTCTCCGCTAGAATTCCTGCCTTGGCTTCCCTCATGGACTATGACATGGAAAGTATAAGCCAATTTATAAGCTCTTTCCTCCCAAGTTGCTTTTGGTCATTGTTTTATCACAACAGGAAATAAGCTATAACTACAAGAATGTAGAATTCCTGATTATGAATATTATCTACAACACTGACTAGCCAAACTGCTGGAATGCAAAGTATGGACAGTGAGATCCCAATTTAAAGCCTATAGTGATTCAGATAAACAAATAGACGTATATAAAAATGTCCTATTCTAGGGCTGGAGAGATGGCTCAGTGGTTAAGAGCACTGACTGTTCTTCCAGAGGTCCTGAGTTCAATTCCCAGCAACTACATCGTAGCTCACAACCATCTGTAGTGGGATTCGATGCCCTCTTCTGAAATGAGCCAACAGTATACTCATATACATAAAATAAACAAATCTGTTTTTAAAAAGCATTAAGTTCTGATTTTTAAAAAATTATTATTGTGTGCATGTAAGTGCATGACTGGGGAGCATGTGTGCCAAAATGGATGTAACATCAGAAAATGCCTCTGTGGAATCCGTTCTTTCCTTCCACCTTTTGTTCCAGGCATCAAATTCAGATCGCCAGGCTTGCCCAAGTACCTGACCTGCTGAGCCATCTTGCCAGCACAAGTTTATTCATACTTCTGTGTATTTTCTAAAATCAACATATTATATTTACAAAAAAATTTCCTACACATGTAGGAAATAAAAATTAGGTTGACCATTCTAATTATTATAATATAAAATAAGAGCTGGGTGTTGGTGGTGCATGCTTTTAATCACAGTACTTGGGAGGCAGAAGCAAGCAGTTCTCTATGAGTTTGAGGCCAGTCTGGTCTACAGAGTAAGTTCCAGGATAGCCAGAACTACACAGAGAAAGCCTGTCTGACAAAAAGCAAACAAACAAATAAACAAATAGTAAAATAAAAAAAAACAAGCCGGGCAGTGGTGGCACACGCCTTTAATCCCAGCACTTGGGAGGCAGAGGCAGGTGGATTTCTGAGTTCGAGGCCAGCCTGGTCTACAGAGTGAGTTCCAGGACAGCCAGGGCTACACAGAGAAACCCTGTCTCGAAAAAACAAAAACACAACAACAAAAAAAAATAAATAAAAATAAAATAAATAAATAAAATAAAACAAAACAAAAAACCACAAGCTTTGAGCCAGGAAGATGGCTCAGCAAATTAAAGCATTTGGTGCCATGCCTAAGAACATGACTTTGATCCCCAGGATCCTACATTTGAGAGAACCAATTCCAGTAGGTTCTACAAATTCCACAAGGAACTGTGGCACACAGACACACAGATAGATAGATAGATAGATAGATAGATAGATAGATAGATAGATAGATAGATAGATAGATAGACACATAACAATCACACACACACACACAACACACACACACACAGAGACACACACATTTAAATAAACAAATACATAAATGCAATCAAAAATGTTTTTAAGTTAAAAAAAAAAAAAGAAGCAAATAAGAAAATACTAAAATTTCTATTCCAACCAACAAAACAGATTTTTTTTTCCTCTAGGAAGTAAAGGGATATATACTACTTACTATGTACCTGGACAAGAAATGCTTCAGGGTCCCTTTGTGTCCCTTTCACTCCAAGTAGAGTGGAGAAAATTACTTTGATGTTGAAGTCTTCTCCCACTTCCACAGCAAGTCCTTTTTGCTTTTCAGCAGCAATAAATGCACTTAGAAGTCGAGAATAGTCTTTGAGATTAGAATAGGAGAATTTATACAGGGGAGTTAAACTATATACAGTCCACTGTTTGTGGAGGAGAAATGCAACCTTCTGAGGATCCACATCTTCCTAAAACAAACAAAAAATCAAGACAAAGGTTTTAAAAGTAAAAAGCATAGATAAGAATTTTATCATAGCAATTTACATATTTACTATAAATCTACGACTTTGGTACAAGATCTTGTGTTCCTAAGATTAATGAAGTTTACAGGTCATTACAGGTCCTCTGCCTTTGCCTTCCCGAGTAAGAAGCTTTTCCTCTGGATGTTCACACAAGAGCTCTGGGTTTTATTCAGATCTGTCCTTAGTTTTTCTCTAAGAGGCCACTCTAATGAAAATGTATCACTACAGGTCTGTCATTATCTCCTAACCTTTTATTTTCCTTCATAGCACTTACTATGATCTGAATATATATGTCTTACTTTTCTTGTCTCCCTTTCCAATCAGAGTAGAAGCTTGCTGGGGACAGGGTTTTGTCTACTTCATTTACTCTAGCTATTAGAACATAAAACAATGGCATTTCGAAAGATTTCAGTAAACATTTCATAGATGAAATTTATGTTTTACTTTCCATATATCTTGCAATGGTGGTGCTGGCACTTAATGACAGGGTAGTTGCCTAGCAGGGGCACAGCCCAGGGCTTGCACTACACACACAAAAGTATTTCTGAAGGATCTAGCTCTATTAGCCTTAAATAATTTAAAAAATATTTAATAACAAGTCCATTTTATGCAACAAGGCTGTGATAGTTTGGATATGCTTGGCCCAGGAAGTAGCACTATTTGGAGGTGTGGCCTTGTTGGAGGAAGTGTGTCACTGTGGGTGGTGGCTTTAAGACTCTCCTCCTAACCCTATGGGAGCAAGTCTGCTAGCAGCCTTCAGATGAAGCCGTAGAACTCTCAGCTCTTCCTGCACCATGCCTGCCTGGATGCTGCCATGCTCCTGCCTGATGATAATGGACTGACGAGCTGAATCTGTAAGCCAGCCCCAATTAAATGTTGTCCTTATAAGAGCTGCCTTGGTCATGGTGTCTGTTCATAGCAGTAAAACCCTAACTAAGACAAAAGCCTAATTCAGTATAATAAATGAAAGGACTTGGAAATGTTTGTCTACGCTCTGTTAGAGTCACAAGAGTCATCAAGAACAGAACAGTGGGTAGAGATATAAAGCAGCGCACATTACAAACTCAGTGTGGAGGTTCCTTAGAACACTAAAAAGATGACCCAGCAATACTATTCCTGGCCACAGGATTCTGAAACATACCATGCTCAATTCATGTGCATATTAAATAAAGAAAATGTGTTAAGCTGGGCCCACTTTTAATCCCAGCACTCAGAAGGTAGAAGCTGGTGGATTTTTGTGAGTTCAAGGCCAGCGTGGTAACATAGTGAGTTCCAGGACAGTTAGGGCTATACAGAGAAACCCTGTCTCAGAAAAAAAAAAAAAAAAAAAAGAAGAAGAAAAAAGAAAAGAAAATATGACAGGCATACACAATAGAATTGTTTTTTAAGCTATAAAGAAGAGTGAAACCATGACATTTGCAAGAAAATGGATAGACTCTTAGATGTTAAGTAAAGTAAGCCAGACTTGGAAAGACAAGTACCTTATGTTTTCTCTAATATTCAGAATTGAGATGTATGTATATGTGTGTGTGTGGTCATGAAAGCAGAGAAGGGATCATGAACAAAAAGGAAGAGTCCATAAGGGTAGGGATAATAAGATGAAAGCAGAAAGGAAAACCATTTGGGAGGAGGAATAGGATCAAGTCGGAGAAGAAAACAAGGAATTATAACATATATATGAACATGCCACAGGGAAACCAGCCATTTTTGTATGTTCATTTAAAAACTTAATTTAAAAGACAAGTGTGAGTTAGGCATGGTGGTATATGACTGTAACCCAGCTCTCCTGAGGTAGGCAGAGAGACCACAGACAAGTGTAAGGCCAAACTGGCCCAGTCTACACAGTGAGTTCTAAGCTAACAGGCTTGTATAACAATATTCTATCTCAAAGAAACAAAAGTAAACAAACGTTTAAAAAAAAGCTTTATTTGTATTGACTCCATAAGAGTATTAAAATGAATTAACTGAACTATTCCTCATTTATTCATTAGCTAAGGGGTTAAAAACAGTATACAAGGACTGACTGTCTAAAAGCTCCTGGCTTCCTCCTGAAGAACTTCTAAAGTCCATATTTTCTGACAGTCTCATAGCTCCAGCTATCGTTTAGAACAAAAGTGTGTGTGTGGTGTGTGTGTGTGTGTGTGTGTATGATTTCAGAACAAGGTTTGTCATAGCTACAGCAGTCAGTGAAACGGTTACATATTTTTTTTTAATTTGATATACAGGAAAATTATAAAAATAAAAAGCACTAAACTAGACATTACTATCTTTATATAAAATGTCTCGGAGGGCAGGCTTAGAGAAATGGCAGAGGACCAGGGTCTGGTTCTCAGCATCCACATGATGGTTCAAAATCACGTCACTCCAATTCTGGGGAAGCCACACCCTCATCTGACCTCCTCAGGCACACATGAGGTACATATGCATACATGCAGGCAAAACACTATACACATGGAAATCATATAGGTGCACACACGTCATCTCAGCTCTCAGGAGAAAGAATGACTAAGGAAATAAAGACTTCCAGGTTGGGAGTGTAGTTCAGTGGTAGATCTAAGCTTAACATATGCAACGCATTAAACCCCCACTAGTTTTCTGGCCAAGAATATTACTTTCAGTACCATCATGAGTAATTCTTCATAAGAAACAAACTTGTCTCCTATCCTAAAAGACTCTAGATACACACCACAGACAAGAGAAGGCTACAGTGAAGGTACCAAAAACACAAGAGAACCTTTGTAACCTGCTAGACAAAAATTCAAATTTCAAGCATTGAGAAACATCATAGAAATATAAAAATGAGGAATATTCCAGTCAAACAGGGGAAAGAGTGAGTCTGTATTACTCAAAAATGCCAATGTCATAGAAGAAAAATATTAAGGAAATGATGTGGATTAAGGGAAAATAGAAGAAACAAAAGATATTGCAGTTAAATTATTTACTTAGCTATTCCTCATTTATCTATTAACTGAGAGATTAAGATACTAAAAGTATTAGTTATATAAGTTGATATACTCTTCTTCATATAATCTCCATCACTGACCAGCTCAAATGTGTTGCAGGATATCTAATCACACTGTGAACCCTAAGATTATGTTGTTTACTGGAAAAAATTGTTTCTAGTTATGGTATGGCTTAGACCTAGCACACACCTTTGATCCAAGAGCTTTCTGGTTATTGTAAACAGGATTAAAATAGTCAACCATAGCTCAAGAGGCAGAACAAACGTCCAGTTGACAGCGAGTGAACATCAGAAAGAACCACAGAGAGTAAGAGGAAGTCAGAAGACAGATAGAAGGAAATAGAAGGGAGGGACATTCAGTTTGAGGGGTTTTTGAGACAGCATAGAGAAGAATTTGCTTTGGGAACATTGGCTGTGGAGGAAGGTCAGCTGGCTGCTTCCTCTGCCTCTGAGCTAGCAGGCTTTCACCCCAGGCATCTGGCTCCCCAGTTTTCAATGATAAAATCAAGCGATTGAGATTTTGTTAAAAGCAACACAAAGGGACAGTAATCATACCTGCAACTGTGAACACTGTGGAATTTTCCTTCGAGATGGACTGGGAAAAAATGAACTCTGCCTCCTGACCAATTCCAGACGTTTCTGCAGAGGGGTGGCACCTATAAAGTAGTTCTTAAGATTTGAGGTCCTTCGTCTAGAAGTCAATCCTCGAGAATCATAAGAATCCATGGTCTGCATTTAAAAAAAAAAAGTAACTAGAACTCTATTCACTAAAAAGTTAATTTATTCACATTGTTCTCTTCCATGCGCATTCTTGCTCTCTTCCCTTCCCACTCCCCACTTTTCTACATCCTCTTGTTTCTTGTCTTATCCACTGTTCTATTACTGTGAAGAGAATATCAAAACAAGAAACTTTTCAGTATGAACTCTAGAATAAGACAAATAATGTGATATACATGTTACAAAGGAGACTTGAAACCAATGAAGGCTGAGCACAGCAGGGGCTTCACAATGATTCTAAAGAGCTGTCTCTAATCTGGCTTACCAATTTCAAAAACTGCAGAAAGACATGAGATAACTTCACATGAGCACATGGAAAAACAAAACATTTATGACAACTGGCATAGTGAGTGGATGGCTCTCTTCCAGGGTCCCTAAGAGGTTGGAAGACTCTATGCAAGGGGGCCAAGGCCAATCCTGAGGAAAGGCAATTACATCACAGTTAGCCCCACTGTGGGGGATGTGGAGATAACCCTGGTGGAAGAAAAAGTGGGAAGGAGAGCGAGGCAACACAATCTCCTGCAACTCCTTGAAGGGCCCTGATCTATTGTACACAGCGTACGATCTGACACGGCTCCCAGACCACAGGTGAGACAACACAGAGGATCCAAGACCAGGGCAGTGGCTAAATCTCCACAGGGAGACACACTTGGACAGGGTAGTCAGATTTGGCTAAACAACACAAGTTGTATCCCAATTTGCCCTTGAGTACATAAACATACCCTAATTGGCTAAAAAGTAATACATAAGCTTATGTACTAAACACTAAAGTTAAGTCTGCACTCTGCTGCTGATCTCCAGAGTCTGAATCCCGAGCATCTTTGTGGGCTCCATCTCCACTTTCCTCCCACTTCCCGGTCGGTCCCTGTTCCCACACCCTCCTTTCCTGAAGGAGGCTGCAAAGCAACAGCAGCAGAATGACCAATCACTAGACAGGCCCCAGATCACCAGTGAAAAAGAAAACTATGCTCCCAGGCTGAAACACTGCTCACCCCTGCTGGTTTTGCCATTTAACAACCCCAGTAGCCAGAAAGATAGGAGATTTCTAGTCTGAAAACTGGAGGGCATCTTTATAGACACAACCCCAGATCAGAAATATTCTGTAACCAGAACTTAACCTGCAAAGGAAATAAATGCTGCTGACTCCCAAACCTGCCTGAGTAAGGGATTTCTTTTCCTACCAACCCTTCTTCAGCCAGAACAGTGACAAAACTGAGCCTGCTGAGTGGGATATAAAGTAGAGTGCAACTAACTGTTGATGGATTCCTGTGATGATGATCTGGAAAGATCTCTCTCTCTCCGTGTCTGTCTCTGTCTCTCTCATACACACACACACACACACACACACACACACACACACACCCCTACCTCAGGGGGTGTGGCCATAACCTCCTCCTCAGGAGTGGTGTGCCACAGGAGGATGGTGACAACATTCTCTATGGAGGGTAAATCACCTGGAAGAGCCACTTGTCTATATTAGGGGAGCAGTGATTTCCTGCCATTAATACCTCCTCAGTGGGCTTTGGCATCTTCTTAGTTTTATCTGGATTCTCAAAACTCCAGGACTGGTGAAATGGCTCAGCCAATAAAAGAACTTGCAGCCAAGTTAAACAACCTGAGTTCAAATTCTGGAATCGTACAGTAGGAGAGAACTGACTGCTGCAACTTGTCCTCTCAGCAATGTACCCACGCCACAGTACATGGACATACACAGAAAGAAGTATTAAAGAAATAAAATAAAAACCACCACAGACAGGATGCAACATTTAAATAAGCATTTTTCATTTTCCCACAGGCATAAAGTATTTCCATGATGTGAACCTCAGCCATACTCCTGGTGAGCCTCCCACTAATGTGCACTTCAGTGGGTTTAGATTAGAGGCCCCATCTGGTCCTTTCTTGTTGCTTTCAGGTGGTTTGGATTAAGAGTGCCACCTCTTGTCCTGCCTGCCTTCAGGGCTTATGAACCAAGAACTGGAGCTGCTGCTACCTGGAAAAGCTGTGGAGGTCCCAGGCCAACTTCTGGAAGGCTTCTTTATCTTTAGAGACACCCTTGGCCTTCTCATCAGAGCAGTCTTGGTTTGATAGAACTCCTAGTCTTTTTATTATTTTTGACTCTTTACAAGTTCTTCTTGTCCATAGCAGCCACGCAGGTCCCACTTATCCAAACCCCTCTGTTAAAAATCTTCCATCAATTGAACTTTACTTCAGAAAGCAGCATCTTCTTGCTGCCACCACCTCCTCCCCACTAGTTTACTATTTAGATAGAAGTCTTCATCAGTTCTGTTTATACAGAATTTTTCCTTAAAGTATGCTAATTGGTACAATAATTGCTAAGTATACATTACTTTCCAGGCATGTTTGTAAGCACTTAACAAACATTAAGCCTTTAATGAATGTTCTCCTTTTGTTTGGGGGTGTTTTGTTTATATCGAGTGACAGTCTTTCTGTATAGCCCAGGTTGGCCTAGAACTCACGGCAATTCTCTTGCCTCATCAGCCTCCCTAGTGCTGGGACATATCTGGTACTACTGTTCACTCCTCAAACGACCCCATTAAGTAAGCTACTATGCTGCCAGTTGACAGAAGGAAAGGTTCTAAGTATTTCTCAAGTCTGCACCTCCTTTGAACCTTAAGCCTGTGGCAAACGATTCCTATCAGCCGCTTTCTAGTATCCACAGAATTACATCTCTCATCCAGTTCTCTTGTGCTCAGTTCCTAACACACGACTAAAACTCAGTAGTTTTTCTTGTGGTTAGTCATGAAGAAACTCCCTGAATTAATCACTGCAATATTGTCACAAAAGTCAACCCACTGCTCCCACACCAACGCTCACTTGAATGTTAACTTCCGTTTGTACCCATCTACATACACAAAAGCATCGCAAAGACAACCGCCACCCAAAAGAAATAAATGCAGTACATGGCCAGTCGAGGATCCACACAAAAGCTCTTACCAAAATTATGTCGTAATGACACTGTCGTCCATTTCGGATTCACGAATCATTCTTCAAGTCAGGCTCCAAGACTACGTCGAGACGAAAGGTTTTGGTTTTTAAAGAAAAAGAAAGAAAGCGGCCACAATGACGGCTAAGAGAGAACCGAAGCAATCCCGGTGAGTTCAGAAGAGACGTCAGGAGCCCTGGAGGGAACCTAGCTTCCCTCAGGCGCGAGCAACACCCACGACTTCACCCTGAGAAAGACAGCTCCGCTTCCCAAGCAGCCAGGCTCTGCGACCCTCACGCTTCCGAAGCTGGCCCACGAAAGACAGGGAGTCGCCGAAGACCCTTCTCCAGAGCTCTCCTGTGATCAAAAAAAAAAAATAGACTTGAAACCCCGATCGCCGAGGCGCAACTCCACGCACGCCACGCACTCCAGTTTAAAATCATTTCCCGACTTGCCCTGCGGCCGACGCGGAAAGCCTCTCCCGAAGCCCGCCGATTTCATCTAAATTAGCAACTGAAGTCGCCATTTTAACTGAGGGCAAGGCTTGGAGGCTTCAATCAATAGCCTCACGTTCCCTATTGCGACGCGTTGCTCTTCCGTTTTCCAACCGGTGCGACACTTTCTCGCAAACTTCCGCCCACAACAAACAAGGCGGAGGCGCCCTCGCTCTGATTGGCCGAAATCCTTACGTAACTTTGGCGCTCGCAAGGCGTCAGAGGGACTGGCTTCTGGATGTGATTTGTATCGGGGTTCGAACCTAAGAGCTCTTTGGATTTGCACGTCCTCACCTTTCAGAAAACTTCAAGATGGGCCGCCAGGTTTGGGAGAGTTGAAACACAAGGCTGTACCTCCTTATGTTTCTGCCTATGCCCTGGTCACCTTTGAGAAACGTGGGAATAAAAGGAGGACGTGCGCCTGGTGACCGGCCTTCCGGCTGGGGTCGCTCTGGTGCCGGCGCTGCTGTTTGGGATCTTTTGGTATCTTCCGGAAGCAGCCTTGTTTAATTAAAGTGGGAACTGATGCACTGAAGGAAGCAAAGGTTTGCCCTAACCACTCACCCAAGGGCTCTAGAGACCTTGCAGATCAATCTACGTAGTAGATACTTGAACGTTCTGCGGAGGAGGGTCTGGCTGCATTTGCGTGGGAACTAGAATTTTAAGGGTTCCTGGTGTTTCGAAAACCCGAGTTTTGTGCACCACCACACCTGCAGCGTAAGATTCGTGATTGTCTCTACGGATCCCGGGACTTCAACATGTATCTTGGTTCTTGGTTAAGTCATCTATGCAGGGGTTTATCCAGACCCATCGGAAAGACCATGCGGCCAATCTGGGGTTCTCTTTCCAGAAATCTGGCTTTGAGTTCACAAAGAATTCCAGGTGAAGGCAGCTACGAGCTTCCGCCTGTTTTTGACAGCTTGTTTCCCCGATCCTAACTGCGTTTTAATACCAGGTCATTCATTCTCTTGATTAGTTATAATCAAGGGGTTTTTTTCCCCCCTTGATTCTGAAAAAGGTAGATAGTCTGTTTATTGCATGCTATTAATAGAAAAGCTAAAATAGTAATTTAAATGAAATCTTTTCCACACTTTTAATAGTACAAATGATTGTTATAAACTATAGTTGTACTAAAGCTAAATCGTAACTGCATTGTCAGACAGGTGATTTCTAAGATTATACTTCACTTAGCAAAATAGACAGTTCAGGTGCTAGGTCATGTAAAAGGTTTATATTTCTAAACAGAATGCAAAATTTTACTTTAGGGCAGTTATTTGCTTGGGCCTTGACACTTTTGCAGGTAAACACAATAGGGATATTGTATAATCCAGGCTATTTTTAAACCTCATCAAGCCAGCAAGATGGCTCAGTGGCTTCAGGTGCTTACTGCCAAGCCACAGTACCAGAGCTCACTCCCAAGACCCACATTGTGAATGGAAGAAGAGAACAGACTCCAAAAAGATGTCCTCTGACTGCCACAGGGCACCGAGGCATGTGGGGCCCCATACCTGTGGGTACACACACATAAACACCACACACCACGTGTAATTTAAAATTTTTATTAACTTCACCCATTGACCCGAAACAGCTAATATATCATGAATGGAAAGTATTTTTTAAAGAACTACAAATATTCTTACTGTTGCCTTTTAAGTTGCTTTTTTCCTTCTCTTTTTAAAGAGTTCAGTAGCTTTGTTGCTCGGACCAACACGTGTGGAGAGTTGCGTTCTTCCCACTTAGGCCAAGAAGTCACTCTGTGTGGATGGATTCAGTACCGAAGGTAAACTGAAGAAACAAGTCCCAACTCTCACTAATTTTTACCCATTCAGAGAATAATACTTGCCACTTTTGTAGTTTCTCAGAAGTCACTGCATTTTCTGTTCTGTTTTGGAAAAAGTCTAATAGTGTCACTCCCGATAGGTACTACTGATATCATCAGGTAAAGGGTACAATGATAAAACCAGATCCACCAGAGGACTGAAATAATCCTGAGCTAACTTTAAAAAGCTCGTATAACCTGTAACTGGGAATAGGCTAGAACTCTGTGAGCCAGCTGTGAAGCAGCCATAGCAGAGGGGAGCAAGCTCGCTTCATTCCAAATATAAGTAAAGAAAAAGCTTAAAAACATGAGCAGCGATTCCTTAGGCTCAAAGCCAGGGTTGTGTTTGTTGTTGCTTATCTATGATGTTCTGAAGCATACCAGCACATTAACTCCTTGAAGAAGTTCAAAATGTGGGTAGATGTTTGTCATATAAAAGAAGTTACCTTGGCTCTTCGAGTGTTCACCGTGCTCAATGCAAACATCGTCTTGGCAAGAATCTTGTTCTTAACCTACTCATATATGTGACAGTGTAGACTTACAGCTTTGCTATATGTACTCTTTTCCTTGATGTCTGCAATATCACCCTGTAGAGTCACATGAATGTGGACAAAAGAATACTTCCTTGCTTTCCAAAAGGCCTAGAGAATGTACATCGGTTGTGGCTTCTCTTTCCCTTCCTATTTGCTTTTTGATGAATTACTGGAAGACAGCTATTCCATTGCTTTGCCTTTCTTTTTTGAAATTTTATGTTTATTTTAGTGTATGGGTATTTTGCCTGTATGTATGTTTGGTTGTATGCATACCTGATGCCTATGGAGGCCTGAAAAGGGTGTCTAATTCCATGAAACTAGAGTTATGGACAGTTGTGAGCTGCCATCTGGGTGCTAGGAATTAAAGCTGGGCTCTCTGGAAGAGCAGGAAGCACTCTAAGCCTCTGAGCCACCTCTCTAGCCCTGTTTTCCCATTGTAAACTAACTCTTTAAAATAAAGAAGGAAAATGTATGTTATCTCTTTCAATTTAGGGGGGGAAATGCCCAGTCAAATGTTTCTAATTCTCTAAAATATTATCTTTGGATTTTAAAATGTGAAAGAAAAGTTTAGAAAGTTAATAAAATTTTCTTGTGAGGACTTAAGCCAATGAAAAATATTTTTATTTTCTTAAATAATAATAATTTACTGATAGAATGTATTCCATTTTTGCAGTTACAAACATTATAGGAAAGGACAGGCAAATAAAAATAAAGTAAGTGCTTGCTCCCAGTCAGCCCAATACAGCTTTTGCTTTTTTTTTTTTTTTTTTTTTAATTTTATGTATATGAGTGCACTATAGCTGTCTTCAGACACACCAGAAGAGAGCATCACATCCCATTATAGAGCCACCATGTGGTTGCTGGGTATTGAACTCAGGACCTCTGGAAGAGCAGTCAGTGCTCTCAATCACTGAGCCACCTCTCCAGCCCTGATTTTGCTCTTTTTTATGTTGAGCTGATTAATGTAGCTCACTGTCTTGGGTTGAAACCTTGTAATTTAGACTTTTCCTCCACAAGTACTCCACCTATTCCCTCCAATGGCAGCCTTTTGTTTTGAGTTAGAGTCTTACAGTGTTTGACCTAAAACTCACTATGTTGACAGGCTGGCCTGAAACCCACAGAAGTCTACCTGCCTCTGCCACCTGAGTGCTGGGATTAAAGACATGTGTCTACATATCTAGTTTCCAGCAATTTAACTGTTAGTTATTATATAGAAGTAAAATTATACTCCTAAGTTGACTAAAACTGTTGTATCCAGATCCTTCTTGGAACATTAGTTACCTCAGAGAAGAGGCTTCGTAGCCAACTGGTTTCAAGAACAGTAACCCCAGTACAGTGTAGCTGGTGTCTTTTGCAGCAAAAATGAAGAGGTCAAGGAGCCCTAACCATCATAATTAGTAAGTCATTGTTTGCACACAGGGCATAGTTAAAGCTGATTCCAGACCATGTATTACAATGGTAATCCCAAAATTTATTTGATTTTAGCGTATTGAGTTCTTGTAAGATGCTGTAGCAAATGAGAAAGATGGTTTGTCATCTTCTACAAGTAGGAAGAAAAGCATCAGGACGAAATAAAACTCTTCTGCAGAACCTATCAGAGCTCATGACTGTTTCATAGCCTTAGTTGACAAAATCCATGGTCTTCAATTCCCTTTTATGAGAAATTCCTTCTCAAGGTGGCAGGCAAGATCAAGAAACATTTTCAGAGGCTGGAGAGATGGCTTGGGAGTTCAGAACAACACTGCTCTTGCAGAGGATCCAGAATTGGGTTCCCAGCGTCTACATCAAGCTCACAACTACCTGTAACTCTAGCCGCTGGGGCATTTCATGCCACTGGCCTTCCAGGAATCCTGCATTCACATGTGCATACCCACACCAGACACATACTTGAAATTAGAATGAATCTTTAAAGATAAGTTGTCTTCAGGCTTTTCTTTGTCATGATTCCAACTCCTAGTTCAATAGAGACCTTTACTGCTTTCTCAACCTGCTACTGAAATAGTGCTTTAAGAGCCTAGGGCACAGGTCTGAGCGGGTCCTTTAGGAATTTCTCTGCAAACAAGTGATAGGATGCTTCCACATTCAAAAACTTTAAATCTAGCCAGGTATGGTGGTACACATCTTTAATCCCAGCACCGACATGGCTGAGACAAACAGATCTCTGTGAGTTTGAGGCATGAATTCTAGGCCAGCTACAACCAAACAGTGAAACCTTGTCTCAAAAAAAGAAAGAAGAATTTAAATCTACTTTGTCATTAATGAGTCACATACAGCAAATTAGTATATGAATAATTAATAGAAATCCTAGTTGAAAAGAACAGTTTGGCCAGGTGTGGCTGTACATGCCTATAGTCTCAGCTACTTAAGAAGCTGAACAAGAAAATGTCAGGTTCATGGGCAACCTGGGTAACAAGGCCAGACCTTCTCTCAAAAAGAGAGAGAGAGAGAGAGAGAGAAGAGAGAGAGAGAGAGAGAGAAAGGTCATAAGATAATTGCATGAATGCAGCTTATGAAAGTACATAATCATAAAAATGAGAGAAATTACATGATTTTTTTTATTACTGGTTTTGTCTTTAAATTTTGAGCTGAGAGACTTTATTCTAAAATATTCTTTTTCCCCCCATTATTCAGGCAGAACACCTTCATAGTCCTAAGAGATTGCCACGGTCTTGTTCAAATTCTCATTCCCCAGGATGAGGTAATACAAAGTTTGCTACCGTTATCTAAAAGCTGCTTTGGTAAGACAGTAGTATAAGCTAAGTAGTTTGATCAATGTGTTTGAAGTTTTAATTTCAGGAATTAACTACTAATAAAAACTGAAAACTACTATATACAACATTAATACCTAATAAACTAAAGAACAAGAGAGATGGCTAGAACAGTTAAGAGCGCTTGCTGCTCTTGGTAAGGACCAGGGTTCAAGTCCCAGCACTCACATGGAAGCTCATAGCCATCTGTAACTCTAGTTCCAGGGAATCCAGTGTTCTCACTGGCTTCCAAACAGTCATGTATGTGTTACACCCATATACATTCAGGCAAGCAGCTAATAATTTCTGTAATATGTAAAGAACTACACAAAAGGGGGATGTGGAGCCAGAGGGTATATTAAAGGTGCCTGCCGGCAAGCCTGACAACCTGAGTTCAAAACCAGTATGACAGAAGGAAAAAACTAATTCCACAAGTTGTCTTCTGACCTCCACATATGGTACACTGATGTGAGTTGCCTGTGTGTGCACACATACAAAATAAATGTAATAAATAAATTAGCTACCAAAGAAATCAATAAAGGACTCAGAATGTGAAGATGAAATTTATAAAACACAACCTATGAATAATCCTTCAAAAAATATATAAGATAGACATGGAAGCATACACTAATAATCATATCAGTGAGAAGCAGATGCAAGAATATCAAGAATTCAAAATCATCTTCAGCATTTTCTATTTTATATGTATATATGCACACATAACATGAAAGCATGCCAAAGGGAGAGATGTGATTAGTGCTGTGGCAGTGGCACAGTGCATAAAGGTTCTTGCCACCAAGCTGACAACCCTGGGACCCATGTGCTGGAAGGAGAGAATCAATTCCACAAGTTGTCCTCTCACCTCCACATGCAGGCTGTGGCATGTGCACAGATAATGTGCATGCGAGCGAGCACACACACACACACACACACAACACACACACACACACAAATAAAGCCAGCCTGGCAATTTAGAATCTGTCTCAAAATAAAAGGTAGCTGGCAAGCTGGGCATAATGGCATATGCCTTTAATCCCAGCATTTAGGTGGAAGTAGGTGGATCTCTCGATAGACAGAGTGGTCTACATAGTGAGTTCCCGGACAGCCAGACCTACATAGTGAAAATCTGTCTCAAAACGTAATAAATTAATTAAAATTAAGAATAGCAGGTGGGCATGATAGTGCATACCTACAATCCCAGTGCCTGGGAAGCTGAGGCAGGAAGGCTGAGGGTCGTGGCAGTATGGACTCTATAGTGAGGCCCATCAAAGAAAGGGGGAGGGGCATTCTTGGTGGTCTTACTGGCTGTGTTCTATGGAGCTAAAATGACAATAGGATTTACCAGCTCTTGTCATACTGCTCCAATATTATAGAACATAAGCTGTAAATATCTCCAATATTACAGCACATAAGCTGTGAATATCATTTTTCTAAACTGTAGACTTACTGAAGATTTCTGTAAGTTCATTTATTCTTGAACTGCTCCCACCCCTTATTTTGCAGTCAGCTGCATCTGTGAGGAGGATTTTGTGTGAAGCCCCTGTGGAGTCTGTGGTGAGAGTATCTGGGACAGTAATTTCCCGACCTCCGGGACAAGAGAATCCGGTTAGTAGTCTAGGGATGGAACATTTCCTTTGTACATTTACAGTGTCTGTGTATACATTAACAACATAGATTGAGTCACTTGTGGACTCTTAGCATTGAAGTTCCTCAGTTCCACAAATGAACTCACAGGTGTCACCACACCCATTTAAGTGTGCACAAAAAGACGTCTGTCAACCTTGAAAAATACATAATGATGTTTGCTGATATGATATGCTATATTATGAGCCACAGATATAAACAATAATGTAAAGATTATATAGATTTTTATTATTTATAATCTACAATATAGCTTCACCCATTTTGTGTGTGTGTGTGTGTGTGTATACACACACACACACACACATACACGAATACATGTGTTTTACAAATGTGTATCGCATACCTGTCCTGAAAAATGACTTTCTAAAATAGTTCTTTTCTTTCTTCTAAGAAAATGCCAACAGGTGAGATTGAAATCAAAGTTAAAACAGCCGAGCTCCTGAATGCCTGCAAAAAGCTGCCCTTTGAAATTAAAGACTTCGTGAAGGTGAGGATGTCTTGTTAGTAAAACGTTTACTTTCTATAAAATGAGTATTTTTAAATCAATTATTCTATAGTACTAACCGTTTATGATGTTCTTGAGGTACAGACAGGTTGACATGCGATTCTGCGTTTAAGATCTGAGGTATTCTATTGTTCAAGTTTTTCCATTGCTGTTGTTTAAAGTGTTGAGAGGAGATTTATATCTAGCTTGGAAATGACAAAGTTGCATAGGGTAATCGTTTTCCTATTAAGTTGAAACTTCTAACAGTAATAAAATGTGTGCTTAGTGTAATTCATGGAAGACAGATCTCTCTTTTTTTTTTAAGATTTATTTATTCATTTAATGTATGAGTACACTTATGCTGTCTTTAGACACAGCAGAAGTGGGCATTGGAACTCACTATAGATGGTTGTGAGCCACCATGTGGTTGCTGAGAATTGAACTCAGAACCTCTGGAAGAGCAGTCAGTGCTCTTAACCACTGAGCCATCTTTCCAGCCTGGCTTAGTGTATTTCTTAACTTACCAATCATAGAATTACAGATGATCTTAGCCAATAGTTTCAGAGCGTGATGGAGGTAGCCAGCACTGATTAAGTATGATCAGATTTAAAGATAAATAAAAGGAAAAATCTATACCCAGATAATTTTTAACTTTGTAGCAATTACAAATTTGTATATACCTTATTTTTAATTTTTTTTTTTTGGTTTTTCGAAACAGGGTTTCTCTGTGTACCGCTGTCCTGAACTCACTCTGTAGACCAGCTGGCTCGAACTCAGAAATCCACCTGCCTCTCCTCCAAGTGCTGGATTAAAGGCTCACCGCTGTCCTGGATAAACTCACTTTATCTGTAACGGCTGGCTCGAGACTCGAACTCACTGCTCTAGCCTCCAAGTGTGGTTAAGTGCACCACGTGCTGGAATATATACCTATTTTATCTGTTAAGGTTTGTGTGTGCTCATGTGCACATATGTGTGTATGTGGAAACCAGAGGAAAACTTGAATGTGATTCTCAGCATTGTCACTTTTTTTTTTTTTTTTTTTAGAAACAGGGTCTTTCACTGTCCTGGAACTCACAAGGAGAATAGTCTGGGTGGCCAGAAAGCCCAGGGATCTGCCTGTCTGCACAGGCTAGAATGTGCTACAATGAGTGGGTGCAGCCACACCCAGCTTTCCACCTAGGTTCTGAGGGTTGAACTCAGGTGGTTGTGCTCACAGGACAAGTACTTTACTGTGATGGTTGGTTTTAAATCAGCTTGGCCCAGCCTAGAATCCCATGAGAAAGGAGTCTCAATGAAGGGTTGTCTAAATTAGATTGACTGTGAGCATGCTTTCACGACTTTCTTTTGGGTTGAGGTGTTTGTTTGTTTGTTTGATTTTGTTGTTTGTTTTCTGGCTTCGGTTTGTTTGGTTTGATTTCCAGACGGGTCTTCTGTGTAGCCCTGCTGTCTGGA
Source organism: Mastomys natalensis (assembly GCA_021653895.1). Lineage (NCBI taxonomy): Eukaryota > Metazoa > Chordata > Mammalia > Rodentia > Muridae > Mastomys > Mastomys natalensis. Next base: position 1,223,300 of record JAJTUV010000648.1, read on the forward strand.
ATCAGTCTGTAGACAGACTGGGCTTGACTCCAGATATCACCTGCCTCTGCTCGAAGTGTGAGACTAAAGGTGTGCACCCACGCCTGTGAAGGCAGTTTTCTTAATTGAATTATGGATATGAGAACAATCCTGAATGCTGGCTCTGGTGAGTGAGGAGTGGCTAGCACTGGAGTGCAGCATTCATCCTTGCTCTCTGCTCTTGACTGTGGGTGTAATGCTCTTGCTGCCTTGAGCTTTCTGCAGTCATGGGCTGTAACCTAGAATTGGGAGCCAAGTTCACCCTTTCTCCCTTAAATTGCTTTTTTCAGCATATTTTACTGAAGCAACAGAAGTGGAACCAAACACCAATGAGTGATTCCCCTGCTCTATTAGATTTTTAATTATCATGACCACTAAGGCCTATATTTAAGTTCATTGATTGCAAAATCAATATAATTACAAAGTTGACCTTATTATGGAAAATAAATAATTTTCCTAAGGTAAAATTCAGAAAAAGAAGTTATAGACATTTCTTACTATTTCTGGTATAAAAGAATTGAGCTACCACATTCAGGACTTTTTTCTTAAGTTCTCAGCTCAAAAATGATGCAAGGATTTACAGCCTTGAAAATACACAAGCTTAGCTGAGAGATGACTCAGTGGTAAGAATGTGCACAGCTTACAAAGGACCTCACGTTGTTTTCCAGGCAGCTCACAGTTGCCTGTAACTCCAGCTCCTGAAGATGTCTTGCTCCAGGGGCCCAAGAGCATCGTACACTCATGTGCACAGATACACACTTACACATACACTACACTTCCAAATAATGTAGATTAAGAAAAATTAAACATAATTACCTTTTTAATGTTCAAAAATATTTAAGCATAAATATCTTCATTTGTGTAGAAACAGAGGCCCTTCGTTTGCAATATCGGTACTTAGATCTGCGCAGCTTCCAAATGCAGTACAACCTGCGGCTGAGGTCACAGATGGTCATGAAAATGCGGGAATATCTCTGTAATCTGCATGGTAAGGGAAGCCTGAGTGTTCATGGTGTTTTATTGTATACTCCCTTCATTGTTGGGTCACCTGTTCCCAAAGTCTGTAATCAATCACTGTGATGACTGGTCACTTACTGGATCACAGACATATTCTTAAAAAGGCAGTAATATCTATTACAGTACTTAGCATTTCTCACCACTACTGAGGACAGTCTTTAGTTGTTTCTATGTTGTAAGTTTCCCTCCCCCGCACCCCTCTGTACTCTTGAATTCTTGAATTCTGGGGTCACAGGTGTAGACTATGATGCCTAGCCAAATTTGCATAATTCTTTGTCATTCTTCGAGACAGGGTTTCTCTGTGTAGTCCTGGCTGTCCTGGAACTCACTCTGTAGACCAGGCTGGCCTCAAACTCAGAAATCCGCCTGCCTCTGCCTCCCAAGTGCTGGGATTAAAGGCGTGCAGCCACCACCCCGCCTTTTCTTTATCATTCTCATACAGCAGTTGATGGGAGGTCTGAGATTTCCCTGAGTCAAACAGAGCACTCCCTGGTGCTTAGCCCTCATCTCATCCTTGCTATGTCAGCAGAAGGTTTCTAACACCAGAGCATTGCAGTAGACAGGAATCCATCAGATAGTGCAGATCATTTCCTGTCATGAATGTCAGCTTTGTGAGCACAGTTACATTTTGTAAAAGTCTTAGCATTCTTGAGTTTGTAGAAATCAACTTTCATCTGTCTTTCTTATCTCAGACGTCTTCCTAATTAAAGGGAGCCTCTGCTTTGTATTTCACTGTTGGCATCATACTTGGCAAATTCCTAATAACTAACTAATTTTTCTCTCTTTTTAGGGTTTGTGGATATAGAAACCCCAACATTGTTTAAGAGGACCCCCGGAGTATGTACATTGCTTATCATTTTACTATTGATATCCTCTTCATTATAAAAGCAATTGCTTTGCTTTTATATTCATTGGCCCATTTTTATTTACTTTTATTACTACCTCAGGGTCTTATTTTAAGAATTGAGAAAATTATGTAAGCCAGCATTTTGAATCAGAATGTTTTTATTCTGCATGAGTTTTCTTTCCCATGAGTTTTCTAGATGCAAATCATTAATGAATGTTTTATTAAAACTTTGTTCATTAAGAACTGTCTGAACTGGACTGAAGGGGTGACTCAGGAGTTAAAAGCATGTACTAAAACGTGACCACAAGGGATGAGACACCTTTTCTGGGCCTGTAAACACTTCATTCATACACACATATCCACATACTGACAGAAACATATACACATAATTAAAATAAAATCCTTGGCTAGAGAGATAACTCAGCGATTAAAAGCTAAGGCTCACAACCAAAAAGATGAAAATAAAATCTTTTTTTTTTTTTAAAAAAGAATGAATCAACTAAAAAAATATAAAAATTTTAAAGAGGCAGATTAGGCATCTCTTTGTGTGTGTGCTAAGAACACCTTCCTGCCATAATCCCTTCCATTCTAAAAACCTAAACCTGTCCCAAGTTGACTTCCACCCTCTCTCTGAGCTGTCAAGCTGACCACTACCTGCAAAGGTGCTAGAATGACCAGGGACACTGACCGAGAACAGTTTAGCTTATGGTGGCTCCATACCCCTCACCTCATTTGTCCCTAGCCACAGCTCTCTAGCCAGCACCTGTTCCAGGACTATCATCACTGCAGCTATGTTCATTGAGGCTGGGACTGCCATGGTTGGGGGCTGGCTCAAGGGGTGGGATTGCCACTATGGGAACCTCATTGCTTATGACAGGAGACAGGAGCCACTCGAGAGCAACAACTCACCTGCTGGGCCACCTGGCTTTGGTCCCTGTGACACCGAAGGGCCTTTTGCTAAGGATGGACAGTCTCCTTCTCTCCGTCAGGGAAGGATCTGTCTCTACTGTGGTCCTTCCCTATATAGTCTATATATTCTTTTTCCTGTACTTTTTCAGGAAATCAGCCAAAAATGGTTGGCTTGGAGTTTGATTCAAGGAAAACAAATGCTATATTAATAAGAAAAAAAGAAGCAGGCGAGGTGATGCATGCCTATGAGACCAGTATTTGAGAAGCTAAGGCAGGAGGATCACAACTCTCAGACCAGCTCTGTCTACATAAGATCCTATTAAAAAGAGAGCTGAGATTTTTTAAGAAACAGCCCTGATATTTAGTAACTCTTATTCAATCTGTAGACTTTAAAAAAAACAGTTTAAGTCTACATATATAGCTCAGTGGCACAGTGGCTCAGAGGTCCTCAAAAAACCAACAAAAAGCCCTACAGTTTAATGTACAAAAGCAGTTAAGAATGACCTGCATAGCAAATGATGTACAAACTTTGTTGTGCTAATAATAAAGTTGAGACTTTGTTTACACACACACACTTAATAACTGTTACATACAAGCAATGTTTAAGAGTTTTTTAGGAGCTACAGAGATAGCTCAGCAGTTAACTTTCAGAGAACCTTACTCAGTTTTCACCACTCAAGTCAAGTAGCTCTCAACAGCCTCCAGCTTCAGAGGTTCTGAATGGCCTCTTCTCGAATGTGTGTGTGCCAACCCTCCCTTCCCCACACCCCAATCCACGCACGTGCACAGTGCGCGTGCGCACGAGAGCTCGAGCGTAAAATGTAAAGGTTATTGATGTCTAAATTCCAGTACTCAAGAGATAGAAGCAGATGGATCTTGGTGAGTTTCAGTTCAGCCAGAGCTTCATAGTGAGACTCTGTCTCTAAATCAATTTTATTATATGCAAATTGTTTTAGGGACTATAAGATGAACAAGAGCTGTCTGTCACTGAGAACTTTATAAGTTCCTCGGGGTGCTTAAGCGTTAACTTGTGCTCATCACTTACACCTTCAATTGTTTTGTTGTTGTTAATTTTATTTCAGGATTTTTGTTTTGTTTTATGGAGACAGCCTTGCTTTGTGGGTCAGTGCCCTTGAACTTACTATTCCTCTACCTCAGCCTCCTGAGTGTTGCTGGAATTGCAGGCATTTGCCTATACCTGGCTTGGGTTTTTTTTGTTTGCTTATTTTTCAATAATGTCTCTCTTTCTTTCCCTCTGTCACCTCTCTCTTTAAAAGGGTGCCAAGGAGTTTTTAGTACCATCCAGGGAACCTGGAAAGTTTTATTCTCTCCTCAAAGTCCTCAGCAATTTAAGCAGCTTCTGATGGTTGGTGGTTTAGACAGGTAAACAGGCTTTATTTGATTTTTGGTAATGCTATTATTCCTCAAAAAAGTAGGGAGAAAGACCAAGGGGGAGGGAAGGAACCAAACTTGTCTGATCTCAGTCTGGTGAGTTGGCTCAGTGGGTAAATGCTCTTGCCACACAAGGATGTGGCTTCAATCCCTGGAACCTACATACAGGTAGAAAGGAAACTAACTCCACCACATTGTCCTCTGACCTCCACATGTGTGCCCTCACACCTAGCACACCCCACCCCTCACTCAATAATAGTAGAACAATTTAAAACTGTCTGATTTGAAGAGGTTAAATTTTTTAAGTGAGTTTTGATATTGTTTATCCCCTAGAAATTATAGTTGTCATTGTTTAAGATTTATTAGGTGGCATTAGACACAAAGCTAGTAGTTCTGGCAGGGCATTAAAAATAGGTTCTGATCTCAAGTGAATAAGACTAGTAAAAAAAAAAAAAAAAAAAAATGGGATAATAAGTAAAAACAACTATGAAACTAACCAAAATCAACATTGAAAATATATTGAAAGTTATAAAACACTAATTGTTTGAAATGGTATTGTTTGGGAAAATATAGTAATCAGGCCAGAGAAATGTCTTGGAGCTTAAGAGCATGTATTGCTCCTGCAGGGACCTGAGTTCTATTCCCAGGACCCAAGTCAGATCACAACCATTGTAACTCCAGTTCCAGGGTAATCAGATACCTCTGGCCTCTGTAGACTTCTGCAGGCATGCAATTACCTCAACACACATATACACATAATGTTATTAAATTTTTAAAGAATTTTTTATTTTATTTATATGAAACACTGTAGCTATCTTCAGACACACCAGAAGAGGACATCAGATCCTATTACAGATGCTTGTGAGCCACCATGTGATTGCTGGGAACTGAACTTGGGACATCTGGAAGAGCAGTCAATGCCCTTAACTGCTGAGCCATCTCTCCAGCCCCAATTTCATTAGTTTTTAAAATTAATTTTAAAAAGAAGAGAGTGTTATATGCTAGACTTGCAGAGGCAGAGAGAGCTTCATTTCTGAATGAAGTGAAAGTGAGAGCTGGCGTGGCACAGGGAGGCTTAGAGCACATTAAAGAAACAGGGACTGGTTTGCCTGTCTAACGTATAGTATCCAAAGGTGCTATATTTGGAAAGCCATCTATAAAATACTAGCTTCTCATAGGTCATCTATATTTTGACTAGATTTGAGCATAGTAAAGTTTCTGAGGCTGTGAAACAGCTTTATAGTAGAGTCCTTGCCTAGCATGCACAAGGGCCTGGATTTGAGCCTTAGCACCACAAATAAAATGAAAAAGTAAAGTTTCTCTTAAGGATCATTAATAGTGTGTTTCATAGCCTGTACCGCCAACACTTTGGGGGAAATGGTTTGGATCATTTAAAATGAAGATTAGGTTAACTCTAGCTTTCTATTTAGGTATTTTCAGGTTCGCCCGGTGTTATCGAGATGAAGGCTCAAGACCGGATAGACAGCCAGAGTTTACTCAGGTAACTAGTATATTACGAGGCTCTTACAAATTCATGTTGCTATAACCCAGGATGTTTCAGTACCGGGACAGTAGCTTTACAAGTTTTTAGAAATGAACATAAAAGGCAATGGGTCTCCCAGTCTCGTTTTCAGACACACTTCATTTTTGTTGACCTGCTGCCCTCACTCCTTTCCATCCCCCTGCCTCCTCATGGGTCTGCTTCCTCCCACTGCCTCCTTCCACTTTTATATCACGTGCATCCTACTCTGCTTTTTCTTCCTTTCCCTTAAGGTCTCTTCTTTCCCCTCATACAGTTCCCTGACTCATACCTAAACATGTGTATATGTGCACATATAAAAATTAAAATCTAGAATCTACTGTATGAGAGAAAGCATAGTACTTTTCTCTCTGCACCTGGGATACTTCACTGAACATAATTTCCAGTTCCATTTTCCTACAAACATCATGATCTTATTTCTCTTTATGGCTCAATACAATTGCATTGTGTATGTATAACACATTTTCTTTATCCATTCATGGATTTACCATCTAGGCTGTTTCTGTTCCTTAGCTGTTGTGAATAGCATAGCAACAAACATAGATGTGTGAGGATCTCTGTGCTAAGACTTGAGCTTTGGAGTAATTACCCAAGGGTGGCAAAGCCAGATCATATAGTAGTTATTTTTAGTTTTTTGAAAAGTATGGATGCTTCGGTCCCTCTTAGAAAGGGGAACAAAATACTCACGGGATCAAATACATAGACAAAGTATGAAGCAGAGACTGAAGGAAAGGCTGCCCCACCTGGGGATCCACCCCATATACAGTCACCAAACCCAGACACTAGTGTGGATGCCAAGAACTGCTTGCTGACAGAAGCCTGTATCTGCCAGAGCCTGACAGATACAGAGGTGGATGCTTGCAGTCAACCACTGGACTAATAAGCATGTCCCCAATGGAGGAGTTAGAGAAGGAGCTGAAGGGGTTTGCAACCCATAAGAAGAACAACAGTATCAACCAACCAGACACACACACACACACCCAGAGCTCCCAGGGACTAACCCACCAACCAAGGAGTACACATGGCTCCAGCCACATATGTAGGAGAGGATGGCCTTGTTGGGCATCAATGGAAGGAGAGGTCCTTAGTCCTTTGAAGGCTCGATGCCCCAGTGTAGGCGAATTCAAGGGTGGGGAGGCGGGGGGAGTGGGGGGTGGGGGGAAACCCTCATAGAAGCAGGGGAGGAGGGATGGAATACGGGTATGGGGAGACCAGGAAAGGGTTTACATTTGACATGTAAATAAAGAAATATACCAATAAAAGAAAAGAAAGAAAATAGAAAAATCTCAGTACTGACTTCCATAATACCACAGCAGTTTAGAATCTCACCGGCAGTGAGTAAGGGTTCCTTGTTTCTCCAGTCTCTGCTAAGCACTTATTATCATTTGTGTTCTTTTTTTATTTTATTTTTTAAGATTTTTTTCTTTTGCTGGGGTGGGGCAGTTGAGTCAAAGTATGGGTCTCTCTATATAGCCTTGGCTGCCTTAGACTTCCTAAGTAGACCAGGCTGGCTTCACACTCATTGAGATCTGCCTCTGTCTCCTGAGCACTAACATTGCAGGGTGTCCCACCGTGCCTAGCAAGATTTTATTTTATGTGTGTGAATATTTTGCCTGCGTGTACATGCCTGGTACTCATGGAAACTCTTGGACTGGAGTTTCAGGTGGCTGTCTGCCATGTCGGTGCTGGAAGCTGAACCCAGGTCCTCTGCAAGAGCAGAAAGTGCTCTTGACCACTGGACCATCTCTCCATCCCCGTCCTTTGTTTTCTTGGCATTCTGCTTGGGGACAGATGAAATCTCAAAGTAGTTTTAATCTATTTAAGGGGTATGGTAATCAACTAAGGTGTGTGCCAGTCAGCTCCAGTTTATGATATGATAAAGTCCTTAAAGCAAATCTTATCTATCAAAATTCAGTATTCCAGGGACCATTGAAGAGGCTCAGCAGGTAAAGGCACTTGCTGTGCAAACTTGAAGCTTGAGTTTGGGTTCCAGAACCCATAGAAGGTGAAGGAGAGAACTGACTGCAGATATCTTTTGACCTCCATCATATGTGTGCTGTAGAACACTTGTACCCACACCCACAGTAGACATACATGAACAGAGTAACAAATACAAACTAAAGTTAAAGCTGGCCGTGGTGTGCACGCCTTTAATCCCAGCTCTTGGGAGGCAGGGGCAGACGGATTTCTGAGTTCGAGGCCAGCCTGGTCTACAGAGTGAGTTCCAGGACAGCCAGAGCTACACAGAGAAACCCTGTCTCGAAAAACCAGAAGGAAGGAAGGGAGGGAGGGAGGAGGAAAAGGAGGGAAGGAGGGAGGGAAGGAAGAAGGGAGAGGGAGGAGGGAGGGAGGAGGGAGGGAGGGAGGGAGGGAGGGAGGAGAGGGAGGGAAGTTAGTTAGTTAGTTAATAGGAGAGTCATTACTCCAAAAACAGGTCAGAGTGGGGGCTGAAGAGATGGCGCCACAGCTGACAGCACTGGCTGGGCTTCCAGGGCCCTGGGCTCAGTTCCTATCACCCACATTGCAGCTCACAACCAGCTGTAACTTCAGTCCCAGGGAACCAGAAACTGTCTTCTGGCCTTCATGAGCACCAAGTATATATGTGTACATGCAGGCAAAACACTCATACATACAAAATATTTTTTAAAAAGGAGAGTGCTAACTTTAAAGAAAAATAAGTCTATATGCTGATATTTAATATATTTATCTAATCTACAGATTTATCAAAACCCTTATTTGGCTCTGTTAAGGTAGCATTAATCAATGTGATTAAATGGCAAAACCACAAGTTTGGAATCATAAAGACCAGGATCAGATGTAGCCTAACTACTTACTGATTGCAGTATGCAAGCAAGTCACTTACTTCTCTGAGCCTTCAGCCTCGAGATAGTTATAAATAAGTTGGCATATGTTAGACAATAACAGTCATCAACATAAAAATAAATATAATAGTATTTGTACTCTTTACCATGTATTGTTTCTGGGCAGAGTTATTTATATGGTAACTAAAAGCCAAGAAATATGCAATGTGACTTTCATGTTAGTTTCCATGTTGTTTTGGTTTCAGATTGACATAGAGATGTCCTTTGTAGACCAGACTGGTATTCAGCGTTTAGTTGAGGGTTTGCTGCAGTATTCCTGGCCCGATGATAAAGACCCTCTAGTGATTCCTTTTCCTTCCATGACTTTTGCTGAAGCATTGGCCACCTATGGAACTGATAAGCCAGATACTCGCTTTGGGATGAAGGTACTTTTTTCTTGTTCCCAGGACCACCCCCAAGTAGTTCAGACATCTTTTCAAGTATTTTGAAGAAATTTACAGGTGTTACATACTGGGTTGGATAATATTTTCACTGTTCCTTTACCTTGTTACCTCGGTTGTTTCCAAACTACAGCAAAATAATAATAATAGCAGCATGTTAGCATTGAACTACTTATTCTTTATTTATTTCTAAAAGCCAGTTGTGTGTTGTGTGTGTGTGTGTGTGTTGTGTGTGTGTGTGTTAAGATAGGGGTCCCTGGAGCTTGCTATGTAGTGGAAGCTGCCAACTTCAAGCTTGAGATCCTTGTGCCTCAGCCCCAAGGTTACCACCTGTGAGGTTATAAATATGTACTGTCATACTCATAAGAGCAAGATTAAGGCATCAGGTGATAGTGGTGCGTGCCTTACTCACAGGACTCTGGAGGCAGAGGCAGTGGATTTCTGAGTTCAAGGCCAGCCTGGTCTACAGATTGAGTTCCAGAACAGGCAGGGCTACACAGAGAAACCATGTCTTGAGAAAAGAAAAAAAACAAACAAACAAAGAGTAAAATTAAGACACGTGTTTATGTCAAGATTGGCATTTACCATTTACTCCCCAGAACCGGCATGGTAGAGAGAACTGACTCCTGAAAGCTGCCCTCTGAACACATATACACACACTAAATGAATTATAAATGTAAATGAATAAAATAATAAATGTAAAAAAAATTAAGAGCAAGATTTTTACTCTAATGTTTTATTACAGTACTGATTTTATGAACATGAATAGTTATTTGAAAGAAAAAACTAATTTTCATTTTTAGTTTTTTGTCATATTCGAACCAATTTTCCTTGGTCTGTAAAAAGCTTAAATACATGAACACATTCAAATTATCAGTGTCTAACATAGCAAGAGTAGAATTTTTATTCAGCAGTTTTATTGCCAAGCCTCCATTACTTGTCCTATAGAGTAACATCCCTTGATCTCTGTAACGCTGGTGCCATTTCTGAATCTCATTTCTTACTACAAAGTCTTTACATTGAGCTCTGCCTGGTCTGTGCAGAGTAATTACTCTGTTCTTGTTTTAAATCAGGGTTCTACTCTGTAGCCCAGGCGGGTCTCAAACTCACAGTGACTCCTGGGTTGCTTGTCAAGTACTGAGAATATTGACATGAGCTGCCACACCTAGCTCAGCTCTTAAAAGAAAAACTGTCCACACAAGATCATAAGTACATGGCTTTTGTTTTGTTTTGGTTTTGTTCAGCTTTTGCTTTTGGTTTTTCAAGGTTTTTGGTTTTTAGTTTTTCTCTGTGTAGCCCTGGCTGTGCTAGAACTCACTCTGTAGACCAGCTGGTCTCAAACTCAGAGATCTGCTGACTCTGCTTCCCAAGTGCTGGGATTAAAGTTATGCACCACCATTCTTACCATTACCGTAAGTACATTCTTATATACAAGCATTCCTCATTTGTTTATTTATACTACAGACACTGGTTGAGACTGTTTAGAGTCAATCTTGGGTCTACCATAGCAGTATCTTAGGCCAATGCTGAACTAGCAGTAACCCTCTATGAATACATTTTTTTAAATGATAAATTACTAAGATGTAGTTCTTTTTTCTTTTTAAAGCAAGCTCTGAAGATCCCCTTGTCTCTGCCTCCCAAAGATCGGTTTACAGCATTATATGGGTGCTGGGGATTTGAACTCAGGTCACCATGCTTGCATAGCAAGCACTTTAACCCACTGAACCAATTCTCCAGCCCTAGATGCTTCTTTAAAATCCTATTTCTGGGCTGGCAACATGGCTGAGGAGATAAGAGGTTATTGCTGGCAAACCTGATGACCTGACTTTGATCCCAAGGTTCCACATGGTAGAATAAGAGAAACTAACTCCCTCAGGTTGTCCTCTGGTCTCCACACAACCCCAACCTACAACACACTCTACTTCTGCGATGACCTAAGTTCAATCCATGGAACCCATGTAAGGATGGAAGGAGAGAACTCACTTCACAGCTTGTCCTCAGACCTTCACAAAGCAGTATTTCACTCACATATACACACATCATAAGCATACATCCCTTTCACAATAGTAAGTATATAAAATTATAAAAATCTTACCTGTGGAATAGAGAAAGGACTCAGTGGGTAAGTGTTTGTCACACAAGTATAAGGACCTGAGTGCAGATCCCCAAGGTCCATGTAAATGCTGGGTAATCATGAGGCCTACCTGTAATTCTAGCCCCTAAGGGACACAGAGCAAGTGTGCTGGCAAGATTAGCTATATCAAGAGCTCTGGGTTTGATTGAGAGACCCTGTCTCAATAGATACAGTGGAAGAGCATTGGAGCATGATCCCTGACATCAACCTCCAGCCTCTATATGTACATGTGTGCATGTGCACACATGCATGTGCCTATGTATATACAAAATGCAACTGTAATACAATACCACATACACATGAAAAATATAAAGAAGCAAAAAAAAGTCTTATTTGTAAAATGTTTTGAAGTGAAAGTGACTTTGTTTAGTCATTCCTTTTTGTTTTCCATTTTATAGATTGTGGATATCAGTGATATGTTCAGAAACACAGAGATCAGATTTCTTCAGGATGCACTGGCGAAGCCCCAAGGAACTGTCAAAGCAATATGTGTTCAGGAAGGAGCAGTAAGTGTAGCACAATTCTGTGTTTTCTCTAGAATGTGTATTTTGGAAGGAAATATATTTAATACTGGCACATGAACACTTGAGAAAGGATAATATAACAATCTGTTTCAGTCAGGCATGGTGGTACACACCTATGACCACAGCACTTGAGAGACAGAGGCAGGTGAATTTGTATGAATTCCAGGCCAGTCTGGTTTACAAGTTGAGTTCTAGGCCAGCTCTATAAAAAAAAAAAAAGAAAAAAAACAGTGGTTTTTGTAGAAAGTCTTATTAGTGTCTCTAAAATTATTATATAAATAATTATAAAATACTGTGGGTTTTTAATTTATTTCTATTAATTAGACAGAATCTCATGTAGCCCAGCTGACCTTGAACTTACAGTCCTCCTGCCTTAACCTTCCAAGTGCTGAGATTATTTAAGTGTGTGACAACAACCTAGTCCTAAAATTACCATTTTGAAAGAGATGCCAGGAATTTGAAAACACTAAGAAATTTGCTTTTTTTTCCTCACTATGTTATAATTCTAAAATGTATCATTCTTGCTTAGTAAACATACTTATTAACGTAAAATTTATAATAAAGAAAGACTACCTAAGGAACAACTCATGTGGATACGTAAGCAGCTGAATGTATTTGTAATGGCAGTTAAAAACTTAAGTCTTGCTGGATGTGGTGCCATATGCCTTTAGTCAGGGTTAAAGGCAGGCAGTTCACTATGAATTTGAGGTCTACAGAATCAGTTGCAGGTGAGCCTGAGCTACATAGTGTAACCCAGTCTCTAAATAAATAAGAAAATTAATAATTCAGATGATTTCAAGCTCTTGAACCCTCTTCATCTGAAAGTCATAGAGCCCACACACCTTTGTGTGTACCCTGCGCATTGCATGACAGTCGTCATGGCAGTCTACAGTGAGACTGTGTAATTGGGAAGCAATGGTCCAGCACAAGCTATAGCATTGCCATAGAACATGTATCATTATGAAGAAGAAATCACATTTTTATTAAATTCCACTCTTCACTGGAAAAAAACACAAATATGTTTATAATACTTGACATTATGAACCTGTTATAAAGCTGGGTGTCATATTAATGGGTTTACTTTGATTTTCTTTGATCAGAAATACTTAAGGAAGGAAGACATTGAGTTCATTAGAAAGTTTGCAGCTCACCATTTCAGTCAGGTAAGGAGTAGTGTTCTGTTCTGTATTCCGCTATCAATAGCGGGGAATCTAGTTTTGGTTTGGTTTTGGCTTTTTTATATTTATTTTTATGTTCTGTGTGTGAGTGTTTTACCTGTATGTATGTAATGTATTATGAATGTATGTATCAAGGGTATGCCTGGTACCCATGGACCCAGAGAGGCATTAGATCCACTGGAACTGAGTTACAGGTGGTTGAGCTGCCATGTAGGATGATGGGAACTGCCCTTAACTGGTGAGCTCTTAGGTTTGAGAGTCAATATTTCAGATCATATTTTTGCTGTTCATCTATTTTTACTGAAAGACTTTAATTTAGACAGTTGAATTTACTTTCATACGGCAAGTTCAACCATACTGTTTTTTTTTGGGGGGGGATGCAAAGTATTTTATTTTAAACTTCTATAAGTTTGAACACAAGATAGCCTAGTTTAGATGAGTTTCCAAGCAGAATGCACTTGCATGGAGCTCAGTCTCTGCTGATAAACAGTTCCTAATACCCTATGTGGGTGCCTACGTTCTGATCTGTGGGTAGTGAGCTGACCAGCATCCGCTGGTAACGTCCCTTTTTGCCTCGGTAAGGGCTTAACAGCCATCAGGCATTGTTCCAGCCTTACATAGCCAGCGCTGTCCCGAATGTCTCCTGCGAGGCATAAACCATGTACAGGAAGCCATCTTCATCTCTCTCACTCTCGTACACTTCAGAGATGGGCGTGGACACACTCACCATGCTGTGCCGTTCACCAGGAGGAAGAAGGCTTGGTTAGCATTGAGCTGCAAGCGCCTTCTAATTATCTTGATGAGTTCGCTCATGTTCACGTGGTCGGGTACAAGGAACTTGGTCTTGTCCAGGACGGGCAGCTGCTTTTCCCCCTTGTATCTCTCGATGATCACTGGGATCTTGGTGGGGTGCTGCTCCCGGATGAGCCGGACATCTTCCACTCTTTGTTCGAAGCTCCGGCGCTGCTTGAAGGTCTTCTCGGACGGCATGGCGCGCGGGGGTCCCGGGTCAGACGATCTGGCTCCTGCGACGATCACTTCCCTTGTGTAACCATACTGTTTTTATATGAACAAAAGAATTTTAATCCAGTTTTAAGAATTAAATAAATGAATAATGCCTTGGTGGTCAAGGTTTGGCAGTGGCATGACAAGGGCGGAAAGGCCTTCCGGGTTCTTCATCCTGTGTCTGCTTAAACAACTAGGAGTACACCTTTAACCGCACATGCTTGTGTCCTGCTCTTAGAGGGTGGGATCACTAAAATGAGGAACAGGATCTGGGAATTCTTATGTCCCTGAACATAATAAATTGCTTTGGCCATTTTTCCAGAATCATGGCAGCTGGGCATGATGGCACACTCCTGTAATCCCAGTACTTACATGGAGGTAGGAGAATCAGGAGTTCGAGGGCAACTTTGTATGAGATCTATCTCACAGAACAAAAACCAGAAAATAAAATGAAAAGTCTTGCTCTTACTGTCAGCATTTTCTGTGATATGATGATACTTTATGCTCATCACGGTATCATTTGTAACAGGAATAGAATGAGGGCAGGCAGGAATGCTTAAGTCTATGGTACAAAGAAGTTAATATTTAAGTTCCTTTTGAATTTTGGTTTGTTATTTTGCTTTTTTAAGCAGGGTCTCATGTAGCCTTCATCTTGAACACTGGGGTTATAGGTATGCGCCATAACATCCAGCTCTCAAATTCCTTTATAAATGGATTCCTAGCCTCACTTGCCTTATAGCTCAGGCTCAAGAACGTAAAGATACTTCAATATGAAGGAAACTCAAGGGCAGGGTGCTGGGTCAGGATGGTCACAGGGAGGCCCTGTCTCACCTTTTTAATTTTTTAAATTGATTTTCAAGACAGGGTTTCTCTGTGTAGCCCTGGCTGTCCTGGAACTCCCTCTGTAGACATAGACTAGGCTGGACTTGAACTCAGAATTCTGCCTTCCCGAGTGCTGGGATTAATGCTGTGTGCCACCACCACCCAGCTCTGTCTCAGCCTTTTAAAGAGAGACTGAAACTGACCAGGGGCTGTTCTCAGTGGGCAGTGCTTGCTGAGCAAGGACAAGGCCTAGGTTTGATCATCAGTACAGAGTGGAAAGAAAAAGGAAGGAATTTTCAAAATGTGTCAAAGCAAATTTTTAGAAAATAAAAGAAAAATTATTCATAAAGTTATAGAAAGAGCCATCTTTTCTTTCTATTTTTCTCTATAGAAATATTCTTTCAGACTGGGCATAGTGGCACACGTCTGTATCCAGTATTCAGAAAGCAAAGGCACACACAGTATTACATTTTTAAAAACATATTTACTTATTATTTGTGTGTGTGTGTGTGTGTGTATGTGTGCGCGCGCGCGCAATGAGGTGCATTATGCATTATGCGGATACATGCAGAGGGAGGCCACAAACTGTATCATGGAGCAAGCTCACTGGTCTCATCTCAGTCATTCTTATTCCATTCACTTGCAGTCTGCCAGAAATAAAAAAAAAAAGAAAAGGTCACAGACGTTTTTAGGCCTCCCTCATAGGCAAGTGTTCAACCACTGATGTCCTCTGACCTCCTTTTATTTTTCCTCATTTTAGACAGGGTCTCACGAAGTTGTATGGGCTAGCCTTGAACTCACACTGTAGCTCAGGCAGGTCTCAGGAAAGTGCAAGCCTCCTGTCCTCCCATTGTAGTCTTTTGAGTAGCTGGGCTTACAGACCTACACCCTAGAACTAAGTTTAAAAATTTGTATTTTGTCTCACTTTGAAAGGGTTAGTGATGAAAAAGAGATAGTATCATTGAACTGCCTGCTTTTATGTCAACTTGACACAAGCTATAGTCATCAGAGAAGTAGCCTCAGTTGAGGAAATGCCTCCTTGAGATCCACCTTTAAGATATTTTCTCAATTAATGATCAGTGAGGGAAGGCCCAGCACATTGTGAATGGGGCTACTTCTGGTCTAGTAGTCTTCATTTCTACAAGAAAGCAGGCTGAGCAAGCCATGCGGAGCAAGCCATAAACAATAAACCCCACATGGCTTCTAGATCAGCTCCTGCCTCCTTGAGTTCCTGTCCTGACTTCCTTCAATAACAGTAATATGGAGTGTATGCCAAATTAAACCCTTTCCTGCCAACTTGCGTTTTGGTCATGATGTTTCATCGCCACAAAAGGAACCCTGACTAAGACAATCATGTAAGTTATCTTCTGCTTGGAACAAGAAATCTTTGTACTGAGTCAAAACAAATCCATCTCATTATTGAAAAAAATATCAATAAGCCTTTTTCTTTATCCAGGAAGTCCTACCTATATTCTTGAATGCCAAGAAGAACTGGAGTTCACCATTTGCTAAATTCATAATGGAGGAAGAAAGACTGGAATTAACCAGACTGATGGAGATACAAGAAGAAGACATGGTGCTGCTGACTGCTGGGGAACACGAGAAAGCAGTAAGGAAAATTGTCTAAGTGTGTGGGCCTGTGCTGAGGGCTGCCTCTTTGCCCTCTGCATAAGTCATTGTGTAAATGTCTTTCAGTACTTTATTTATTTATTCATTTGTTTATTTATTTATTTATTTTTGGTTTTTCGAGACAGGGTTTCTCTGTGTAGTCCTGGCTGTCCTGGAACTCACTCTGTAGACTAGGCTGGCCTCGAACTCAGAAATAGGCCTGCCTCTGCTTCCCAAGTGCTGGGATTAAAGGCGTGTGCTACCACTGCCCGGCAGTACTTTATAATGCACTGTATTCTCTCACACACACAAAATGAAAATTTTAAAACTGGAGTGTTTTCATTAGTTACTAACTAATTGGCCTTTTTCACATCAGAATTGACTCATTTGGAAATCAATACAACTATGAAAAAAGTATTTTGAGGGTTTGCAAAAGAAAGAAATTTAGTAGTTACAAACTCTGTACCCAATGCATTCGTAAAACTATGGAGGACAATTCAGAGCACTGGAGGGCTGCTGGGCTGCTACCCCTCAACTGGTACAGTCAAGGCAGGACTTTTTCAGTTACAGGTGCTAAGTGCAGCTATGCAGTAACAGAATCACTTTTGTCAGAGAATAGACAGGAAAGTAGATGTAGTTTGAAAGGTCCTTTGAAATCTACAAAACAAGTGAAACTTGAATATTAAAACTCATAGAATTGGGGCTGGAGAGATGGCTCAGCAGTGAAGAGCACTAACTGCTCTTCCAGAGGTCCTGAGTTCAATTCCCAGCAACCACATGGTGGCTCCCAATCATCTGTAATGGGTTCTGATGCCTCTTTCTGGTGTGTCTGAAGACAGCAACAGTGTACTCACATATATAAAATAAATAAATAATCTTTAAAAAAAAAAAAAAACTCATAGAACTGGGCATGCCAGTTCATACCTGTAATCCCTGCATTCAAGAGGCCTAGGAAGGAGGAAAGGCCACCTAGGTCACATAGCTGAAACCATGTCTCAGGAGAAATCAGGAGAGGAAGGAAAATAGGTGAAGGAGGAAGGAGAAAGAAAAGTAAGGTGCAGAGGTTAAGTCTCCTTATAGTAGCATAGCTAGTAAGTGGAAAATAAGATCTAAGCCATTACTATTTCCTAAATTCCCATTCTGTATGTGTGTATGGGTGTGTGCACACGTGAGAGCCTGTGTGAAGGCCATAGGCTAATACTGAGTAGTCTTCCTCATCTGCCTACGTTCTAAGGCAGTGTTTCTTATTGAACAGGAATTCTGATTAGTTAGCTAGCTAGTCCTGGCATCCATTTCTCTGACCACAAAGCTGCCAGTCACCAGACCACCTCTGCCTGTTTTTAATAGGCTGGAAAGCCAGCTAGGGCATGTTTCTGACAGACGATTTTACTTAGCCCCAGAATTCTTCCACTCTATACAGCCATGTTTTTCATGACTAAGGTGCATGTCAGACAGCATTATCCTCACCTCAGAATCACCCCTATACAAGTTGGTTTCTATATCCTATATCTTGACCCTTGGTCTCACTTGTTACAATTTTATTCAGGCCGTGCTGTGGTGGTACATGCCTTTAATCCCAGCACTTGGGAGGCAGATGCAGGCGGATTTCTGAGTTCAGGCCAGCCTGGTCTACAGAGTGAGTTCCAGGACAGCCAGGGCTACAAAGAGAAACCCTGTCTCGAAAAACCAAAGGAAAAAAAAAAAAGAACAATATTAACAATTTTATTCAGGCCATGTGCACCTGTGGTCCCAGCTTCTCAGGAGGTTGAGCAGGATTGAGTTCAGTAGTTCAGGACCAACCTGGGAAATGAAGCAATACCTCATCTCAATAAATAATGAACCAGGTGGTGGTGGTACACACCTTTAATCCTTAGACTTGGGAGGCAGAAGCAGGTGGATCTCTGAGTTCAAGGTCAGTCAGAGTAAGTTCCAGGACAACCAAGGCTGCACAGAAAAACCTTGCCTTGGGAAAAAAATAAATTAGTGAGTAAATAGACCCTGTGTTGAAGTAGGTATTTTATCCCCATTTACTTATGATGGGATGTAGAGAAATTAGTAAGTCAACAAACAGGCTCCAAGCTTGGTCTGTAAGGCTCTGGAGCTGTTTTTCCTCGGCACTGGGATTGGAAGTGCTCACACAGGCAGCCCTGGCTGATGGTCGTGCGGGTTATCTATCTGGCAATCAGATCATCCTCATATCTGCGTCTCCTGAGAAAAGTGTCTTATCTACTTATTGGCCAGTCTTCAGAATTTAGGTCGTGTCATCTGATACCCACTCTGACTAGAAGCTAACGAGTTTATATCTTTTGTTTGCAGTGTTCTCTGTTGGGAAAGTTACGGCTAGAGTGTGCAGACCTTTTGGAGATGAGAGGAGTAGTGCTCCGAGACCCAACAGTGTTCTCTTTCCTTTGGGTGGTTGACTTTCCACTCTTCCTTGCCAAGGAAGAGAGTCCCACAGAGCTGGAGTCAGCCCACCACCCATTTACATGCTCCTCATTCCAGTGACATTCATTCCTCTATACTGAGCCGGAAAAGGTACTGACCCCGTCTTCCAAATAAAAAGGAAGTATCTAAATAGATACAAAGAACTTCCAGACTTACTCAGGAGAACCACAGATAGAAATTGAGCCTACTGTTAATAAATTATGTTCAAGTACAGTGTCTTGATCCTATAGAATTGAAAGCCAGGAATTTTCTGTAACATAAAAGTTCTGTGATTTTTGTAGGTTCGTGGCCAACACTACGACTTGGTTTTAAATGGCAATGAGATAGGAGGTGGTTCTGTCCGAATTCATGATGCACAGCTACAGAGGTACATCCTGGAAACATTGCTAAAGGTATGGGATGCCTTCTAACCTTTCCTTTTTTACACACATCTTTGTTTTATGAAACATTTATTTTAAATGGAGAATTTACTAGATACAAAATGTCAGCTTCTCTTCAAGTTTTATGTAGCACTAGGAAGAGCAAATGATAGTAATAGTTGCTCATCAATGCTTACTGTGTGCCAGGGACTATATGCTACACAGCCACATGTGGTAGCTCATGCATATAATTCCAACAGTTAGAAAGTTGAGATAGAGAATTGCCTTGAGTTCTAGGCCATCCTGGGGCTACATAGCAAGACCCTGACTCAAATACAAAAACAAAAAAAACAAAAACACCCCACACCCACAGATACACTGGCATGTTATTTAACCTTCACAGTAATTTCTGTAAGTAGATACTCATTATTCTCATTTTAAAGCTGAGAACTTAGGCAGCAGGTATTTGCCCAAGTCATGAAGCTCAGAGCCAGACATGGTGGCACAAGCCTGAAATCTCACCTTTCAAGAAGCTGAGGTAGGGTTGTGGATTTGAGTCAAGCTTGGACTACCAAAACCCTTCTCCTGTAGTGCAGGAACTGAAGAATGGCTCTTGAGACCAAACTCCTAAAATGTCATTTCCAGTGAGTGATAGTATTAAGAGAAGGAAATAGTGTGTTTGGTTTTTGTGTTATTGCTTTATAACTTAGGCTAGGCTGGTTCTCACTGTCCTCCTGCCTTCTCTGGAAGTGCTGGAAAACAGGGGAGTGACTTGTCTTATTCCATTGAACTTCAGCCCTCTTAAGGTTTTTTGTCTTGTTTTGTTTTTCTTTTTTTTAGAGCATCCCCCCATGCATTATCACTGGTTAGGTCCTGTCACTTTTAACCTGAACTTCACTTTCTCCTTAGTACTTACTGTTACATTATGATAGAGGACTTTCAGTTTCTACTAAAACAAATAACATATGTTTTGCATTTCAGGAAGATGTGAAATTGCTTTCCCATCTGCTTCAGGCTTTAGACTATGGGGCACCCCCACATGGAGGAATTGCCTTAGGTAAACAGTCTGTCTTTTTGTGCACTAAATTCCATTCCATGGCACTGTGTCTCAAATTCAGATTCTCAGTTTAAGGGGAAGGGATTGGGAGGCAGAAGCAGGCAAACTTCTGTGCATTCAAGGCTAGCCTGATCAATGTAGCAAATTCTAGGTCAGCCAAGACTACAGTGAAATCTACACCAGCCCCACCCTTAAAAACAAAACAACAACAACAAAAGTGCCAATTACTCCTGCAGAGAACATTAATGGTGTGGTGGTGGTGTTGCTGATTTTTTTTTTTTTTATTGGTTTTCGAGAAAGTTCTCTTGTGGCCCAGGCTGTCCGGACCTCACTTGTAGTACCAGCTGGCTCGAACTCAGAATCGCCTGCTTGCCTCCCAATCTGGATTAAAGCGTGCCACACTGCCCGCGGTGTTGCTGATTTAAATTGGAAAAAAAAATTTAGGGCCAAAGATATGTCAGCATAGAGCACTGCTGTTTCCCAGAAAACCCGGTTCAATTCCCATATCCACGTGCAGTTTATAACTGTCAAAACTCCAGTCACAGTATTGACACTCACACAGATATATAACCAGGCAAAAACTAATGTACATAAAATATTAATTAAGTTGTTTTTTTAAATATCTTAAAAAAAAGAAAAAATGTCACATTTATTCTGATCAGCTTTTCCTCTCCCAACTCCTGCCAGATCCTTCCCACCTCCCCACCTACCTATCCACTTCCATACCTTCCTTCCTTCCTTCTTTCCTTCCTCCCTCCCTCCTCCTTCCTTCTCATCTTAGAAGGAACAAATGGACAAACAAAAAGAAAAATGTATAAATACAACACACACACACACACACACAACATAAAGACACAGACACAAACTCAGAAACCATAATATATAAGCAAAAGACCAGCAAGACAAAGAATGCCCAAACAAAGCAAAAGTCTACAAAATTATGGGTTCCTTTTGTGTTTGTCATCTACTGCTGGGTGTGGGGCCTACCATTAAGTGTTGTTAATATACCCAGAGACTCAATTAGAGAAAACTAATTTTTTCCTCTGCAAGCGTGTCAGTTGCAGATAGTTTCCTGGTTTGAGGTAGGAGCTCATGTCCACTTCCCCATTGGGACCCCTATCAGACCTGAATCCGTGTGTGCATGCTACCACAGTCATTTGTTATGTTCATCATATAGGACCTGAATTTAAATTCAGACACCTGTATCAGGCAACTCACAATTGTAATTCCAGTCCTGTGGGACCTTGTGTGGGAACTTGCACAGACACACACAATAAAAATAGTAGAAATATCTGGAAGAGGTCCAGACCAGCCTAGATTACATGAAATCCTATCTCAAAAATAAAACAGAAAAACAAACAAAAAAATTAATGTAAGTTCTCTACAGGCCTGAGGATGTAGCTCAGTGGTAGAACACTTGTCTAGAATGCATGAAGCAAGGCCAAAAAAAAATTTTTATATCTTTTAAAGAAAGACCAAGGCCAATAGTGGTGGTGCATGTCTTTAACCGCAGCCTTCAGGCATATCTCTCAGAGTTCTAAACCAGCCAGAGCTACATAGTCTCAAAAAAAAAAAAAAAAAAAATTAAAAAAAAAAGCACATCAGTAATGGTGGTGGTACAGGACTTTAGTCCCAGGACTCAGGAGGCAAAGGCAAGCGGATCTCTGAGTTCAAGGCCAACCTGGTCTACAGAATGAGTTTCAGGACACCCAGGACTACCCAGAGAAACCTATCTTGACAACTCTTCCCCCACACCACCCCTGCAAAAAAAAAAAAAAAAGACTTATTATACATTTCTCATCATATTCACTTTGTATTTGTATTTTTGTCACAGGGTTAGACAGACTGGTATGTCTTGTCACGGAGCACCCAGCATCAGAGATGTCATAGCCTTCCCTAAATCCTACCGAGGACATGATCTTATGAGCAATGCTCCAGACTCTGTGTCCCCAGAAGAGCTGAAGCCTTACCATATCCACGTCTTATGGCCAACAGACTCAGAAGAGGAGAGGGCATCCGCCACACCTTCCAAACACTTGAGCTCTTAGCTTTTGCCTTGTTTGCTTCTCCAAACCTAAAATAAGATCCAGACCTGCCACAGACTTTAGAATAAGTTTCTGTGTAGAAGCAGTCATTACCTAGTAAGAAACAGAAGCTACACAATTGTGACTTTCTGTGGTTGGGAGTTCTATGGAAGTTTTTTAATTAGAGAATACAATGAAACAAAAAATCTCTATCCCTTTTAGTTTCTATAAAAATAATAGGCTACCCATCCTAGAGGAACCACTACACTCAGAGCAGTGGGTAAGAACCATCCCCCAAAACCCTATGCCCTAGAGCTGCAGCTGGGAGCCTAGGGCACTCAGGACCCATCACCCACACAAACCCTGCTCTCCAGAATACCACCCCCCTTCTGCCCCTGACGTGGTCCTTTTTGCTGGGGCAGACTCCTAGCTGGTCACTGATAATTGGATATTAGCCCAGAAGTTCACAGTACCCAAGATTCAACTCACAGACCACATGAAGCTCATGAAGAAGACCGACCAAGTGTGGGTGCTTCTGTCCTTCTTAGGAGTAACAAAATACTCATGTGAGCAAATATGAAGACAAAGGTTGGAAACAAACTGAAGGAGCCATCTAAAGACTTCCACGTGGGTATCCATCCCATGTGTAGTCAAAGGTAGAAGCTGATGTGGATGCCAGGAAGTGATGCCAACAAGAGCCTGATATAGTGGTCTCCTTAGAGGTCTGCCATAGCCCGACAAATATGGAGGAGGATATTTGCAGCCAACTGTTGAACTGATCATGGGGTTGCCAATGGAGGAATTAGAAGACTGAATGAGCTGAAGGGGTTTACAGCCACATGGGGAGAGCAATACCAACCAGAGCTCCCAGGGTCTAAACCACCAGCCTGGAAGCACATAGGGAGGGATCCATGGCCCCAGTTGTATATGTAGGGGAGGATGGCCTTGTTGGGCAGAGAGGGGGTTCTTGGTCCTGTGAAGGCTGGATGCCCCAGTGTTGGGAAATTTGAGGGCAGAGGTGGGAGTGGGTGGGTACACATCCTCATAAGAGGGGGGGATAGGTTCAGGGGTTTTGTGGCAGGGAATGGCAACATCTGAAATGTAAATATCCAACAAAAAATAATTAAAAGCAAAATAGGCAGGCAGGTAGATCTAAGCTCAAGTCCAGGATGGTCTACAGATTTGAGTTTCACAAGTAAAACCCTGCCTTAGCTATTTTGTGGTCTGGAAGAAACTAAGAACTATATTTGGATGTCCAAATATAGACCAATTAACTCATAGCTGGCCTTGGTAAGCACATACTTTTGATCCTTTAAGGCAGAGGTGGTGATCTCTGAATCTTAGACCGTTGACATGTTCTACATAGAAATCTTACACCATCCCATGAAGGCTGGACGTTGTGGGGGGGTACAGGGGAGGGTGTGGGCACACCAACATGGAGGCAGGAGGGGGAAATGGGCTAAGGAGAGAACATCTGAAATGTAAATAAAATTTCCAATTAAAAAAATCTCACACCAAGGCAACCCTGCTTCCAAAAAGACCAGGCAGCCAAGATGACTAGACCTAGATTTAATAGCCAGATTCCATCATCCTGACCTCTACACAAATGGAAAAATTTAAGATGGGCTGGCTGGGAAATGATTAGCATGTAAAACCTGGTTCATCAGACCCTCAGGACCCAGGTGTGATGGGTATGATCCTATCCCAGGAAGGTAGAAGTCAGATGCATTCTCAACATGAGAAACCTGTGATTTTAACACCAAAACAGCTTTGTAGGCATTCCATGTAGTTTTTTCACTACTCAGGAACTGAACCCAATAGACCATAGAATGAGCACAATCCCTAAGACTTAATATTTGTGTATGTCATTTAGTGTACCTTGTAATTAAAATACTTTGGAAGTTAGGCATGGTGGCATTTAACTGCAAATGGAAGGCCTAGCTGGGCATGGGGGACAATACTCTGCTCCCAGTTTAACAGGACTGGAGTTAAACCTAGAGTTTACCTTCCGGGTTTATATCTCAAATTTGATCACACCTGTACCCCCCCTACATGCCCTCTCCAACCCACTCCACTACTTCAGGCATTACTAATTAGACATTCAGGCTGTAAAACCCAGAACTGTTCTTGTTAATTTAAATGTCAAACAGGAACATGCTTTGTGCTTATAAGCACAAAAGCCAAGACTACACCAATACCCAGTACCAATACCCAGTACCAACATTTAAGCCAATGTCTCTGATGTGAACTCCCCACAATATGCTCATCAGCACAACAAAATGCACACTTCACACTTCTCCAGATGTTATAGTGTACTTTAATGGTAAAATTCTTAGCACAATGTGTCTGACACATCTTCTACTTGAGCCTTCGTCCTGGGACCTGCAACAGAGCCATAGTTGTCAGGAACATTTCTACGATTTTAACTTAAGTGGTAACTCGAAACACAGAACATCAGATCTTTTTACTGTCATCAAGTAATCAGTGAGAGAGTTCAAGTTGGGGTGAGATCATCATGTATTCTTGAGTAGGTTCTTGGTTGAGCATTTTCAGTTCTCACCTCTTAAAGATAGGTGCACTCACTGCATATCCACTTGTCAGTTGTCACAGGAGCCCTAAGAAAGCAGAAACTTACTCATCTGGCTTAGAATAGTTAGAGGTTACATGTTACTATAGTAACCTCAGAAATAAAATGGAACGGTTTAAAGAGTGATATCACTTTGTATCATTTGGCAGAATCATCACATCACTGGTTACAAACCATTACAATCTATAAAAAAAAACAAGGTAACTTACCTTGAAATTCAGAATGCAGAATCTGTTTGAAAATTTAAAAAAATTCATTAGTGCGGGTTATTTATCTTCATTACATTTTACACTATTCTTTGGGTCTTCAGTTCTGTTCACTAGTCTCTATGGGCTCACCTTAATTCTCTTGCCAAGAGGCCTGAGACTATATGTGGTTGCAATCACCATACCCTATGAAACTATTTTTCCACAATACAGTTAGTTGTCCACTGGGTTAAGTCAGTGGCACAGCACATGAAACCTTATCATTAAGCTTTGTTTGGCCTCATAATCACTAGGCCTCCATCTTGTATTCCCACTACAGAATTCTTGTAAAACTGTCTAAAGGATAATGTATTACAGCCAGATACATCAGATAGGAGCGAAAGACATGACTGTTCATCAGAGTTAAGTCTGCTGAACTATGTTATCATCACAGTATCGGCTGGTCTGAAAACAAAGTACTTTTAATACATACACATTACAAAGACACTTACCACTGTGTTAAGCTTGCATGGCGCATTCAGTTAAAGGGGCCCATATGTGATACCTGCAGAAATTACTCAGTTTAGAAAATAGATACATGCAGTAGAATTACTGATGTTCTTAAGTACTGTTTCAGCTTAACAATCAGTCTTCAATCTTATTCAGAGAGATTCCCATCTGTTTTAACTTTATTGGTCATCACTAACAGTACCTTATTCATGTAGTAATTACCAAGTTTACGATGCTTGCTTACCTTTCAATTATCATTTGTACCTGAAAAAAATTTAAGGCACCTTTTAGTATTGATGGTAGCACATGCATGTTCAAAAGTTATGCAAGAAATACTGCAAAATTAATCTACTAGATAAAAAAGCTCTTGAATTCAAGGCCCCCAATGGCTTCTTACCCAAGCAAGCCATCCAAATGAAAACATGCAACCACAGTAGCTAGAATTAAAAGAAAATACCTCTTACAAATATGCTAAGCATCATCCAACTATTCTTAGTAGCCTGACACAGGGTTCCTTCAGTGTTAAAAATTGTCTACAAGTTATTTTCAGCTCAGACATTTGATCAACATCATTACAAAAACCCTGTTTTCCAAAATACACTAAACATCCATAAAGATAATGCATGCTGGAGTTTTGATGCATTTAAAATCTCTGCATGCCACTTTGTATTGACCTTAGTCACGTGTTTAATACTTACTCTTAAAAAACTGTCTATCCAGCCCCAAACTCCACCTAAAAAAAAATTGAGACTTTTAATGCAATCAAAAGATTGAGTTTGGCCCACAAAAAATGTCAAGCAAGCCCAACATCAGATAGAGCTAATAAGATCTTCACATTAGTCAGTATTTGCTTGTCATCATGCAGGCTGTGTTCAGAAAGAGATGACCAGGACAGCAAACACATGGCTAGAGTACTTTGCGAAGCCATTTGTTTGGCCAGTTTAGCTTCTTCTACAATTTAGTTTCACTTACCATTTAATTTCCTGTTTTCCGTTCTAGCACCTACAAAGCAAACAAATAGTTAAAAGCTGCCCTGTTCCATATCTGACTCAGCACTTACTGAGATTGAGATATTGGAACCAAGTCCAACAAATCAGGCCTAAATATCACAATTATGGCATCTTGTCAGTCAGCTAGAAACTACAACAATGCCCTGTTTGGCATCAGATCTCCCACCCATTCTCATCTCTGCAATTGCCTTCATGAAACTACATTCATGTTGGTTGAGGATCTTCGGTGCTCATTTGCCACTGGGTATTACTTTTAAAGGGGGCACATGCATACAAAAAACCACTTACATTGATCTGTTCGGTAATCCAGCTTCATGAATCCTAGTTGGGGGGGGGAAAGCCTTTATGTAAATACTGGTAAGTCTGTATGCAGCCCACAAACCATTATTCTGTGTGCCTCAGTTTTAATTATGGTGGTCTACAGCTATCGTCATCCAAACTGTCAAGAGTAGCAAATATGATGTCATCATTGTGGCACTGCCCTTCCAACTGAACTTCTGACTAGGACAATTTCAGTACTCACTTTAGTGTTCATCCATCTTCTCCACAGAACTAGAAATGAGAGACATGAACAGTCGTCAGTCCCTTTCTTCATTGAACTCAACCTTTCCAATACCCGAGTTAAAGCCTCAGAACAGTGTTTTTCAGAAATCACTTCTGTCCACTACTCTCATACCATCATGGGCTTTTTTTTTTCGTTCATTATGTTTCTGAGATACCTTACTGACTTACCTGTCTGTGAGATTCCACCAGATGCCCCATCACAGAGGTCCACAGCGCCATTCCTAAGAAAGATGTTTCAACTGTTACTCCCACAAAAACGGATCAATCTTAACAAAAGAACCGAGTTCACACAGGCACTGTGAGATGCACATACCCAGCAATTACATCTTAAGTCCTGACACCAGGTCCTCCCCAAGAGAAATCTCCCTGTATTTACTGACTACTAAGGCCTACTTAGTGCCAATTTCTCGCGAACGCCTTTAACTCAAGGTGATATCGAAATACACAGCACAGGGCTATGCTTTCCGCCACAGCCGTACGGTACACCGAGAAACAGCAATTATGTGAAAAGGCCGCTCTAGGTGACTCAGCATGCTCTGCCTTCAGAATTGTTGGTATTCATCAACAAGGTCAGTTGTCCCTACCAACATAGCCTTCATCATAGCAAGAACACGCATGCTGAGTCGTCTTTGTAGGTTTCCCATATTAAAATCCAATACTACTATGTGTCACAAGTCTATGTCCCAAAAGTTTCTAGCTTGTGACTTAAACTAAGCACACGTGCTGGCCCCAGAATTTCACCAGTTTACGGTGCTTCGGCCTACAAGGCCCGAAAGGATAACCTACTAAAGACGACACATACCTGCTCACTGTCGCCGCAGAGCTCCGAAAGGCTGATATGGCGGCCGAGTCGAGTATATAAAGTCTTCGTGACGCCAAGACGCAGGGCCGCCCCCTACGTCCATTTAAACCCCGCCCCTTACACGCCCTCAGACTCCTCCTCAAGCCCCACCTCCTTCACGCCCTCAAATTTTCCCTCTGGCCACGCCCAGAGAGTCTGGAAGGCGGAGTTGCCGCGGGCACGTCAGGCCCGCCCTCTGCCTCCCTGAGGAGTAAAGGCTGAGGGGAGGGGGCTCCTGCAAGGAAAGCGCTGGGGAGGGGCGGTGTGAGGGTGACTGATTTCCTTCCGGCACGTCGCCCGCTCCGGAGGAGGGGGCGGGGGGTTTCACTTCCGGGACGGTGTTCCGGCCCATTCCGGCCCATTTCCACCCCCGGAGGTAGGTGCTGCTCCTTGACTGGGCTCGGGCCCCGCACCCCCGCCCCATTAGCCCATACCAAACGCTCCTTGGCCGCGTCCGGTTGCAGCCAGCTCCTG
The DNA here is from genome assembly GCA_021653895.1 of Mastomys natalensis. NCBI lineage: Eukaryota > Metazoa > Chordata > Mammalia > Rodentia > Muridae > Mastomys > Mastomys natalensis. Next base: position 1,251,612 of record JAJTUV010000648.1, read on the forward strand.
GGGCGCTCAGTCGCCGCTCCACCTCCCCTCCAAGCACTCGGCGACCTTCCACCCCTTGGCTCGGGGCTGCAGAGCTCGCGGACCCGCCCCCTTCGCGAGCCCCTCCCTCAGGACCCCGCGTGGCGGGGACACACCCAGACACACCCCCACCCCGGCAGCCACCGCCGCCCTCTACCGAGTCCCGGGGCGCCGCCCCCTTCCCCCTCCGCACCTCACCTGTGCGCCCGCAACTCCCTGGCCGCGGGGTTCTCCTCCTTTCTAGCTTCCCGGCTTCCGTGCCACCTCCTTGCATAGCCAGGTCCCCCTTTCCCATGCTTCCTGACACTAATGGAGGCCCCCCAGTACCTGACTGGCCAACCCCAAGCGTTCCCGATTCTCCCTTTTACAGCTCTCGCCCCTTCAGTGCCGACGCTAGAGAAAGACTTTACTCCAGGGGCTTCCTCCTCACTGGGGAATTGCTGGAAAGAGCAAACAAAAAGGCGCTGGTGTAGGCTCCAAAATAAACATCTGAATTCGTGATGGCATCGACAGAGGCTCTTAATGGATTAAAAGTTTCAAAACAAACAATAACGCTTTGGAAAAAGGTCAGATTGGTTAAAGTTGCTTCTTGAAAGCCGTGTTTGCTTTTACTCAATAAGTGTGTTGTAAATTCGAGGTGACAATGTGAGCTTGTCAGGACAACTTTCTGGTGTGCTGTGTAGTCTCATAAATTTAAGAGATAAATTGGATGCTCGGTGAGCCTAAATCCGTACGTCATTGTGTATTCCAACTACCCTAAACTAATTAAGACTATCTGATGCAATTGCAGTCTTTTAGTGTGAAATTTCAGGCTTTATCAGCTGTGGGGAACCAACTTTTTCCAATCACCACTTTGGAATACCCAAGTTCGAGTTTGTTGGGGAGAAGAAGATTTACTTAGTTTTTGGTATCTCTGGAAACTAGGCCCCAAGTTCTCTGCATGTTAGTTGAATGCTGACAGGGCTTTGGAATGTTTCCTAACCTACAATTCACCTCAGAGTCCCTGTATTCAAAAAGCGGGAGTTCAAACTGGTAAGCTTTAAAGTATGGACCTAGTCTGGCATGGTGGTCAAACACCTCTAACACCAGCATTCTTTAATCTTAGCAGAGCAATCAAATCTCTTTGAGTTAGAAACCAGATGATCTACATAATGAGTTCCAGGAATAGCCTGGGCTACGATAGACCATGTCTCAAACAAACAAATACCTGGGGTGGTGGCTTAATTCTAGCATTCCTGGAGGCAGAGGCAGGTAGATCTCTGAGTTCCAGGTTAGTCTGGTATACAGAGCAAGTTAGAGGGCATCCAGAGCTATAAGAGAGGCACTGTCTCAGAGGGAAAGGGTGATAATAATGGCCATTCATGTAGGATATTAGTCACTTTATAAACACCTTGAGCCACGTGTAAATTATAGTCAACCTGTATGTGTTTGATGCCCCCTCTTAATGAATTCCTATCTTTATGCTATATAGCTTATTAATAAAGTATGGGCATAGCTTGAATTTTTCCCAGTGTAGCAATCACTTTTTCGTGTGTTAATTCCTTTTTACTGTGAAATCTTAAACACCCTGTGCCAAGCTCAGCAGCTTGTAATAATCCTAGTACTTAAGAGGTAGGATCAGGAGTTTGAGGCCAGCCTTAAAGTAAGACCTTGTCACTAACAAACCACCTGCTGGCAATTCTGTTTCTACATCCAAACATAAGGAAAATATCTCTTTGTATATGAATTTTTTTTCTTCCTGAGACAAGATTTCACTTATGTAGCCCATACTCATGATTCTCCTGCCTCGGCATCTCAAGCGCTAAAATTACATATGTGTACCTGGCACTCGTGGAAAGATTTTAAAGTTTTAGGGGTGTTTGAACTAGAAAGCACAAAAGGAGTCAAACTAGTACTAAGACTATGGTTTGCTCTTTCAGCAGGGTTGAATGTCTGCCTGTGCTTTCAGGCATGACCATGGAGAAAAGTGGGAACATACAATTGGAGATCCCTGACTTCAGCAACTCTGTCCTGAGCCATCTCAACCAGCTACGAATGCAAGGCCGTCTCTGTGATATTGTGGTCAATGTGCAAGGACAAGCTTTTCGGGCTCACAAAGTAGTACTGGCTGCCAGCTCCCCTTATTTCCGGGATCACATGTCCTTGAATGAAATGAGTTCTGTGTCCATTTCTGTCATCAAGAACCCTACTGTTTTTGAACAACTTCTTTCTTTCTGCTACACAGGTCGGATATGCCTGCAACTAGCAGATATCATCAGCTACCTAACAGCTGCTAGTTTTCTGCAGATGCAGCATATTATAGACAAATGTACACAGATCTTAGAGGGCATTCACTTCAAAATTAATGTGGCTGAGGTTGAAGCAGAATTAAGTCAAACAAGGACAAAGCATCAAGAGAGACCTCCGGAGTCTCCCAGGGTTACACCAAATCTAAACCGCTCACTTAGTCCACGGCATAATGCCTCAAAGGGAAACTGGAGAGGACAGGTCAGTGCCGTGCTGGATATCAGAGAGCTCAGTCCCCCTGAGGAGTCCACCAGTCCTCAGATAATTGAACAGAGTTCTGATGTAGAGGGCAGGGAACCCATTCTTCGAATCAACAGAGCAGGACAGTGGTATGTGGAAACAGGGATAGCAGACCAGGGGGCCCGGAGTGGTGATGAAGTTAGGGTTCTTGGAGCAGTGCACATCAAAACTGAAAATCTGGAAGAGTGGCTTGGGCCAGAGAATCAACCTTCTGGAGAAGACGGAAGTAGTGCAGAGGAAGTCACAGCCATGGTGATTGACACCACAGGCCATGGTTCTATAGGACAGGAAAGTTACACTTTAGGGTCTTCAGGAGCCAAGGTAGCTCGGCCAACCAGCAGTGAAGTTGACAGGTAAGGTTTTTTTCTTTTTTAATTATTATTAACCATTCCATTTGTTTACATCTCAAATGATATCCCACTTCCTGGTTAACCCTTCCACCAACCCCCCCCCATCCCATGATATCCCACTTCCTGGGTACCCCTCTGCCAATCCCCCCCATCCCACATCTTGGTTTCCCCTTTTAAAGCTATTGTACAGACATCATTAAATGAGCCCTGTGTGTTACAGAGGGCAACTTTCTTACCTGATAGTCTTATTCAACTTACTTTGGAGATTGGAAGTATGTCAATAGACTTGCATTATTTTCAATGCAGGAGGCTCCTGGATCTGAAATATTGATGATGTTATGAGAACTATGGTAAAATTAGCAACTTCAGTGAATCAGAATAGCATCGGCAGCCACTCTAGGATGAGTAATTGCCAGGGCTCTCTGCATTCTAGGCAGGGAGCTGATTGTCAGGGGTCTGGTAACATTGCTGTTTCTCACACAGGTAGGTAATCTTACAGAGTTTGACTTTCCTTATTGCACTGTGTATTTCTCTTTGCCCTTACCTACCAAAGTAGAGAAAGTTTGGCACCATCAATAATTGTTCTTTTTCAAATTAGAGTAATTACAGTACAGTAATTCTAGAGAAAAGCTTTTTGAATGTTTTTCAAGTGTCACCTAGTGTTGTTTCCTTTGAAGCTGCTACTACCCCAGGCCTGAGAGTGTCCTCACCAGTACTGCAATGGCCTATGGTCTTCACTATTTCTTCCTAATATACAAGTCTAGTAGAAGAGTTCCTTTTGATGGAAATAGCACTGGCTTTCATCTAGTAACTGAAAGAAAAATGTTACTAGTTTAGATTGGTAATATTTTGTATTCTTTCTTGTTTGTTTATTGAGAGAAATTTCTGTAGCTCAGGCTGTTCTGGAACTCAGGGCAGTCCTCCTGCCTTGGCCTCCTGAGTGCTGGGATTACTGGCATGAGTCACCATATTTGTACTTTTTTTTTGTTTTGTTTTGAGGAGGTTGTTTTTGTTGTTCAACACAAGGTTTCTTTGTGTGGCCCAGCCTGTCCTGCAACAAGCTGGCCTAGAACTCAACACACAGAGATCGAATTGCCTCTGCCTCCTGAGTGCTAGGACTAAATGGGTGTGCTATCACCGCCCAACTCATGTTTGGTTTTTTTTTGTTGTTTTGGTTTTGGTTTTTTGGGTTTTTTTGAGACAGGTAATTCAAGATGGCCTATAGCTTACTCTGTAGCCTAGGCTAACCTCAAACTCGAGCATTCTTCCTGCCTCAAGCTACCAAGCACTAAGACTATAAACTGGCTTGTTCTTTTCCATGTTTAAAATAGATTGAAATGGGTAAAGGCACTTAAAGTCAAGCCTGACTGACTGGGTTCACCTACTGGCATGGTCATGGTAGGAGAGAATGAATGCTAGTAAATTTTCATGTGACCTCTACACACATGTCTCTCATAAATAAATAAGTGAAATTGATCTTGGGAGTAATTAAAACCAACTAACTTGTCTTTTAGCTTGTTTACAGCTGATGATGTAGACATTTAGGATTTTTTAGCCACTTAGGTGGTCTTCATTTGAATATTTTCCATCATGTGACCTTGATAGACTAAATATTCTTTAGCACAGAGTATATTTATCCCCAGTGTTGATAGCTGTTGTCCTCCTACATTAGAACTATATTAGAATGTATATCTTAAATACAAGAAAAGCTTTAATCTATATGAACTATAAACAAATTACCATAAGAGAAGGAACAGCCCCAGCAGTCACATAAAAGAGCCAGAATTTCCAGGCATCATGGAACATGCTTGGAATCTTAGCACTCGGGAGGTTGAACCAGAAGAATTTGAGGAACATGTAGCCTTGGAGCCTAGCCTGTGTAGTGAGTGCCAAGGCTTCCTAGCTCATAAAAGCAAAACAGAACTATAGACTTTTCAGTACTTACTAGAGTAGAAAGCTTCATCTTCAATTTGGTCTACTTGCTTTGTCACTTTGAAATGTTTCTGTTTGATTTAGTTCCATTCCTCACGATAAGATAGAGTAGAAACAGCATTCAAGTTCTTTGACACTACTCTCTATTGGTCCCCTCTATGCTCCTTTTCCAACAGATTTAGTCCCTCCGGCAGTGTTGTTTCCATGACAGAAAGACACAGAGCCAGAAGTGAGTCTCCTGGGAGAATGGATGAGCCTAAGCAACTTAGCTCCCAGGTATGTAGCTTTGAACTTAGGGTGGCTGTGTGGTTGAAGATCTTATCACTGAATAAATGAATAAGAAAGATGGAGGAGAAACAACAGTGGCCCTATTAAATACTGGATTTAATATATATTAAAGTTTTCTTAATCTTGATTGGAGCACGATAGAATTAGAGTTTGAGATTAGAAAGAAAAACTAACAGTGTGAGGGTGGAACAATGGCTCAGCGGTTAGAGCACTTACTACTCTTTCTGAAAACCCTGGTTTTGTTCTCCGTGCACAACCATCTATAACTCCAGTTCCAGGGGAATCCAGTGTCCTCTCCTGACCTCTGCAGACACTAGGCACACACATGTTCCATATATGTACATGTAGGCAAAGCACTCCTACACATAAAATTAAGGCTTTTTCGTTTTTTAATGTGGAACTTTTCCCTGATTATAGAGCTATACCTGTAAACCTGAGAGTAAAATTAACTCCTGAACATTATACCTTTGGGTCATTTAGAACCTGATTAGAAATTTCATTTGGGGTAGGTAGGGAATGCGTGTGGTGGGTGTGTGTGGTGTGGCCGGCGCGCAGCGCGCGCATCGCCTCTGCCTCCCAAGTGCTGGGACTAAAAGTACGCCACCACCGCCCGGCACATCTTTAAAAACAAAAACTCACAAGAATATACCTCCCAACTCCCCTTATCTAGTATAAGTGGTTGGTTGACTTTTTTTGTCTTTTACAGATCTTAAAATCATTGAGTATTGATTTTCAAAGCTGAAACCATATAGAACACAATAAATTAGACACTTTAGTCCTTAAAAAGGAAATACAAGTAAAGATTGTATAGCTTGCAACAATCTTAATAATGTGTGACTTTAATGCTTGCACTAGAGAACAGGGGCAAGTGGATGGGTCTCTGTTATTTCAAGCCAGCCTGGTCTATTTAGCAAATTCCCAGCCAGTGAAGGCTAGCTACATGGTAAGATTCTGTCTTTAAAAAAAAAAAAAAAAAAAAAGAATAGCTAATTTTTTTAACCTCTATTATAATACCTTGTTATCCAAACCACTGAACGTTTGTTATGTGTAGTGATATACTAAAGCAGTAAGGCATTGTTACAAACTAAAATTTTGTTTTGGGATTTTTGTTGTTTTGAGGCAGGGTCTCCATAGCCCAGTCTGACTTCAAACATGTTCCTTCTGACTTTACCTCCCTAGGGCTGGGATTACAGACATGTTCCAGTACACCTTGCTGTTTTGTTGTTTTTTGTTTGTTTATTTGTTTGTTTTGTCTTGTTTTGATTTTTATTGAGTGGTAGAAAAAATGTTAAGAGCTAAGAGGGAAAGTAATTAGAATGCCTTTTCTCCCCATCTCTCAAATCTGGTATAACACACAAAGGTAACTAGTTATGCAAATAGATGCAGTAATTAGGACAGATCTTAACAGCCTTATAGATTAACCACAAAAACACACAAAAAGAATATAAGTACTTACAGGCATTTACTAGACCTAGTGTCCACATAATGCAAATACACTTTAACAGATTTCTCTATTTGTGTGTGAAGGTAATTTTTTTGTGGAAGGTGGTGTACATGTATATGGCAGCTAGACGTAAACCTCATGCCTGACAGTGGTGGCACATGCCTTTAATCCCAGCACTTGGGAGCCAAAGGCAGGCTCTGGTCTACAGAGTGAATTCCAGGACAGCCATGGCTACACAGGGAGACCCTGTTATGGAAAAAAAGAAAAATCAGGGAGGAGGGAGAGAAGGAGGAGGGAGAGGAGAAGGAAAAGTAAACCTCAGTGTGGCACTTTTTACCTTAATTTTTGTTGAGAAAGGGTCTCTAACTGACCTCACACTCAAAGACTCAGCTAGGCTGGCCAGGATCCCTGTTTGTCTCTGCCTTCACAGTGCTGGAATTAGAAACTCAGTGCGGCTGCTTTCGGGAAGCTTCTTCCACAGAGGTTCTGGGGATTAGACACAGTCCTAACATGCATGACATGGCAAACATCTTTACTGACTGAGCTGTCTCCCTAGCTGTGGATTTCTTTCCCTTCTAACTAAGCAGATTTTAAATGCAGTTTCCATCTTCCCTTCCCTTTTCTTCCTTTTCCATAGAAAAGGAAAGAAGAAAGGAAGGAAAGAAGAGAGGAAGGGGCCGGGCAGTCATGGCGCACGCCTTTAGTCCCAGCACTTGGGAGGCAGAGGCAGGCGGATTTCTGAGTTCGAGGCCAGCCTGGTCTACAGAGTGAGTTCCAGGACAGCCAGGGCTACACAGAGAAACCCTGTCTTGCAAAAACCAGGAAAAAAATAAAAATAAAAGGGAGGAAGGGAAGGATTCAGTTTTAATTATCGGTGTATCTGTGTAATTTTGTACATATGAGTACAAGTGCCTGCAGTGGTTTGAACGAGAATGGCCCCTATAGGTCTATTTGAATGCATGGTTCTTGGTTGTGGAAAGATTAGGAGGTATGGCCTTGTTGGAGGAAGTGTGTTACTGAGAGTAGCCTTTGAAGTTTCAAAAGCCAAACCAGGCTATCTGGTTCTCTGCTTCCTGCCTAAGGATCAGATCAGATGTAAATTCTCAGCTACTACTCCACACCATGTCTGACTGGCTGCCCCTACAAGCCCCACCATGATGATCCTGGAATAGCCCTCTGTGTTGTAAGCAAGCTCCCAATTCGGTGCTTTATTGTATACAATGCCTTGGCCATAGTGATTTATCACAACCATAGCAACCCTAAAACAGCTCCAGGAATTCCAAGAGGGTCTGGGTACTGTGAATAGAACTCAGGTCCTCTAGCAGAGCAACAGATGCCTTTAACTACTGAGCTGTACCTCTAGCTCTATCCTCCCTATGGGAGTTGGGAGAGTGTTATCCAGGCTGTTCTTAAACTCTTCAGGTTAAAGATCTGCCTGCCTTACTCTTCCAAGTAACAGGGACTTTTGTTTTGTACCACTCTGCCTGGATTTAAATCTTTTTGTTTGTTTTGTTGTTGTTTTTTTTGGTTGTTTTTTGTTTTTGTTTTTTACTTCAAGGCTCATAAATGCTGGAATTACAAGAATATAACATCATGCCTGGCTTAAATGTAGTTTTTAGTTGTAATTAGGATAGAGATTGTACTGGAAATTGTATTTACCTCCCTAAAGCAAAAGGTAAAGTCTATAAAGAAATAGAATATAAGTAATACTGTCTATGGATGGTGAGGTGGGTCATCGGGTAAAGGCAGCTACTGCTAAGCCTGACAATGTCTAGAGGACAAAACTGGTTTCTGTAAGTTATCCTCTGATTTCCATACACACCACACACATCTCTCGCTTTCTCTCTTCTCTCTCACTTTTGTGTATATGTGTGCACACACACCCAAGAAGTCTGCCTAATGTAGGTGTTTAGAACTGCACTCAGATCCCATGGAAGAACAGCAAATGCTGTTAACCACTGAGCTATCTCTCTAGCCCTAATAAATGTAATACTTTAAAAAAAAAAAAAAAAAAAACTAACAATAAACAAAAACCTTTGAAAGTACCGTCTAGAAAGAATAAGAAGGACTAAGTATGTCTACATATTTTAATGTGTAAGAAATGTTATTATGGTAAGTCCATTTACCAGTTTTTTCCTGTGCAACAAAAGACCAAAGCAAGGCAAAATTTTATATATTTTATTGCAGTTATTTGCTTTTGTGCATGTGTGCATGTGCACACCACAATGCAAGTGGCTATCAGGGACAATATGGAGGAGTTGCTTCTCTTCCATCTTGTGGGTCACTAGGAATCAGCTTAGGTTGTCAGGCTTGGAGGCAGGATCTCTACTTGCAGGAATACCTCAGTGACTAACTTACATTAGTATGGGCCAAAACAGAGGAGAGAAAGAAATCTGATGGATTGAAAATACTGAAGCTGTAGCTCAATGGTAGAGCACCTGTCTTGAAGACATGAAACCTAGGCTCAGTGTCTTAAAAAAAAATGTATAAGGCCCTGGACTTGATCTACAGGCCTTTAAAAAAATGACTTTCTGACTATAAAGGGTGAATCTGGAACAGACTGCCAAAGTTACTTCTTAAAATCATCTTTTTTTTTCCTACCACTGGAAAGTTAAAAATACTTGGCCTAATTTTCCAAATAAGTTACAGTCTCTCCAGCTCAGTTTTCCCACTACTCATGAGCAGTCAGTGTCTGTTTTGACTTGTAGACTTCTCAGTCCATGGTATAATCCATCAGATTCTTTCTGTTTTGAGTCTGAGATTCCTCGTTCTTCTGAGTCCACTTAAAGCCCCAATCCGAAGTTTTCTCTACTCTAATTTGTCCAATGTTCTTTGATCTTTCTTTTTTCTTAAACCACTGTTATAGCGTTTTACACACTGTGCATTATGTTTCCTCTTTTGTGGGAGGGAGAAATGGAAGGCAAGCACTGTACACTGAAGAAAATCCCTGCATCTTAACTTCTCCTGATTTCTACTAATTCCTATAAAATATTCCTTTCCTGTTTGTTTGATTTTTGTAGTTCTTACTAAATTGAAGTCTCCTTGAGAACTGACTGTTTTTAACCATATATATATGACATTGTCTTATCAGTTTAACTTCTAAGAATAGTAATGGTTGATTTTGTCTTTGCAAATATCACAAACTATAAAAGTTATATCTACTAAATGGGAGATTATTTAGTAGCTCTTGAAATCTCCAGTTTAAGGGGAAAGCTAAAATGTTCTGCTTTGAAGATCCTTAAGTAACATTAGTGATTTTTTTTTTTTTTAATTTCTTTTCAGTTCTTTGAGTGTCTGGTAGCAATTTAAGATTGAAGTGACAGGGAACTTCGAAGTCTATATGAAGTACATGGGATACTTGTTTTAGAAAGTGTAGAAATTTTCAGGTGTGGTAGTTTACCCCTGTAATCCCAGCACTTGGGAAACTGAGACAGAAGGATCACTTCAAGTTTGAAGCCAGCCTGAGCTATAAACAAATTCTAAGCCTAGGCTGTCATATATCAGACTGACAAATAAAAAGTAAGGGAATCATTTTGGTGGTGTTTGCTTTGCTTTTGGTTTTGATCATTTTTTGAGGCAGCCTTGGCTGTCCTGGAATTCTCTCTATAGACCAGACTGGCCTTGAACTCAGAAATCTGCCTGCCTCTGCCTTGAAAGTGCTGGTGAAATAATTAATTCTTAAAATGTTTTTTGAAGCAAGTACTGATTGAGTTCATAGCTATTTGGCAATGTAGAATATCCTTGTATGTATATATTATAGGAAATTGCCAAGTGGGATAGGGAAAACCCAGAGGCACCCATTTTATGGCCTTCTTTCATTTATTTTTTAAAATAAATTTTAAAGAGTTACATTTGTGTGTGTGCATGTGTGTGTTTATGTTTGTGTATCACTCACGTGTGTCTACGTGTATAGCATAGCCATAGTGTGTATGGAGATCAAAGGGCAACTTGTAGGAATCAGTTCTCTCTGTTCGGCACCTGGGTCTCAGGGATTGAAGTCAAGTTGTCAGACTTTACTTTGGGGGACAGCAGTATGTGGTGGTGCTGTTGTTTTGAGAACAGAGTCTCTCTGTGTAGCCCTGACTGTTCTAGAATCCCTGAGTGCTAGGATTTAAAGACCATAGTTGACTTTTCAAATGTTTACACATTGAGCCACCACAGCAGCCCTCTTGTTTTCAAAGTTCAAAACAAAAAACTACAAAAGTTACAATGCTTCCTTTGTTTCCTCTTCAGTTGCAGCTTTACCACAGTCAGTATGAGATTAATCACAGTGCTTGCTTTTTTTTGTTTGTTTGGGTTTGTTTTTTTTTTTTTTTTTTAATTTTTCCAGACAGGGTTTCCCTGTGTAGCTCTGGCTGTCTTGGAACTCACTCTGTAGACCAGGCTGGCCTTGAACTCAGAAATCCACCTGCCTCTGCCTCCCAAGTGCTGGAATTAAAGGCGTGTGCCACCACTGCCCAGCCAGTGCTTGATTTTTATAATCATAGTTCAGTGGTTATTAAAATGCATCATTTTCTATGTGTACACAGACCTGGTGTGGCGTGACTTTCCTCAAAGTTTCTAAGTGTTTTTTAGAAAATTTTATTCTCAAGATTATAAATAAAACTGAAGTTGACTTGGCACCTGAGCACAGGAAGGAAAATGGATGCAAAATATATGTACATGTATATACATATGAGTTTATACTACTTAATTTATACATACAAATTCATGAATTTGTAATGTTTAATTATCACGAAGCTGTTACCGAACTAAAGTGCTCAACTGTATCAGTTCATTCAGTGCTCAACACAGCTTCTGAAGGAAATGATCTTGAAAACTAAGGATAGATAATAGGTGGAACTCAAATTTGAACCCAGGGCACTCTTAATTATTACATGGTACCATGCATTCAAATTTTTTTCCAAAATGCCTGAATTTGATGATACATGGCTGTAGTGTCAGCCACATAGGAGACTAAGCGGGAGGATGTCTTGAACTAGGGATGTTTGAAGCTAGCTAGTGAGCGTCTGTTGTTAAAGATAAAGATTTGGGTTTGAGACAAGGTCTCACTTGCATCCCTAGCTAACTTGGAACTTTTGGTGCTCCTCTTTCATCTTCCTCGGTGCTAGAATTACAGAGTACAAGTGTGAGCCATCGTGTCCTGTTCAGAGTCTTAAAAATATATCTCAGGGTGTTATTGCCAATTTCTAACCTCATGAGAATCCCACAAAGCTGGAACAGTGTGTGATGACCTTTTTAGGAGCCTTAGAGAAATTTCTCTGTGTTTTGTCCTTGGTCACTTAGGCTTTCTTAGTAAGGTACTGCCTTAATCTTTCTGAGTTCTGTTTTGATAACCTAGGGAAGTGAATAAAAATTGTATAGGAAACAAATCAAAAGCTAGGTGCTATGGGTGCTCCTCACTCGGGAAGTTCAGACAGGAGGATTGCCAAGAGTTTGAGGCCAGTCTGAGCTACATGATGAGACCCTGTCTAAAAAATCTATAAGCCTCAGTGTACAGTTCAACCTTTGATTTCATAAACTGGTTTCTAGGTGTGCTGATGGAACTGCCTCATTTGGAAATGCTGAGAAGCACTGTCAGACTTGCACATGAGAAAGACAAAAGACTGCTTTAGAAACTAAAACATATGGAATGTTAACTAGGTGAATCTCCAGTATTTTATGTTCTTTGCATTAATATCTTGGCTTCTGCTAAAAATTGTAATTATTTTCCTACATGATTTTGTTTAAAAAATTGATCTCAATGACTTTAGTAGTCAATAGGCCAAAAAAAAGAAAGAAAAGAAAATTAGTAATTACTGAATTTAACATAGAATTTTGAGCTCATATTGTTTCATTTTACTTTATTATTACTAATATTATTATTATTTTAAAGAAATTTGACTAAGTAATCCTGGTAGCCTTTTACTCACTGTATACACCAAGCTGGCCTGGAACTCCAGAGCTCTGCCTGCCTCTGCCTCTCAAGTTTAGGGATTAAAGACATGCACCAATATACCTAGCTTTATTATTTTTCAAGTTATTCATGTGTTTCTGGTGGGGAAGTATGTGCACATATATGCAGATGCCTGTAGAAGCCAAAGGCATCGAACTGGAGCTGCAGGCAGTTGTGAGCAACTAGACATGAGTGCTAGGAACTAAACTCTGGCCATCTGCAAGAGCTGTGCACACACTTAAATGACTGAGCCATTTTCCAGAACCCAAGCCAAAACTCTGTTAGTTGTTTAAAGGAGTGTGTTCTTATCCTTCCAGTTGTCAGATGGAAAAACTCCATGTCTTCAGCCAATTTACTCTGAAGTTAGTTACTTAAAGTTTTGTAGTGTTTAGGGAATGGAGAAGTAGCCCAGTGGTTAAGAGCGCTGGCTACTCTTCCAGAGGACGCAGGTTTAATTCCTAGCATCCACATGGGGTTCACAACTGTTTGTAACTCCAGTTCTAGGAGACTAGTACCCACTTTTGATCTCCAGGGCACTAGGCACACACACATGATGCATAGACATTCATGCAGGCAAAACACCCATATACATAAAATAATAAAAATTTAAAGAAATTTTTTAAATGCTGTTTTTATAGAATGATAACATGTGATGTGCTAAATTTTTATGCTTATGATATTATATAGATACTTATAAAGCTTGCTACTGCTGGTTAACATGGTAATAATAGTGTCATAAATGAAATTTTATTATATTTGCCTGTATATATTCCATACTTTCATATGTAGTACATATAAGCCACATTTGAATTTTTGTTTTAAATAGTTAAAAAAAATTGAAATTAAAAATTTTCCTCAGTTGCATTAGATATATGACAAATGTTAACCATGTGGTTATTACATTAAATAGTTCAAATTATAGAACATTTTCATCACAGAAAGTTCTGTATACTTTGTAGTCAGTTGTCTAGAATATAGTTGTGAGGATAGAATCAAGGAATAGTATCGTGGACTCGTGTTCTCCTGGTGCTGTAAAATAGTACTAAAGCAGAGATTTGGAGTTTGGCTTTTGGTTTTGGTTTTTTGAGGCGTGTGTCATGTATGTAGTCCAAGGTAATCTTGAACTCCTAATCCTGATGTTTCCACCTCCCCAAGTACAGCAGAGGCTTAGTAAGTATCCAGCTAGAACTGTGCATTGCACTTTTAATAGCAATGAAATAGTACTCTCAAAATTCTTTTTATATTATTATGTTAATAGCTTTACTTTTTGTAGTATTAACTTCCCTCTTGGCTCTCCATTACAAGTAAGCAAATATGGGCTAGGAATGTAACTAAGGCTCAGAGCATTTGCCTAGCTTGCACAAGGCCCTGTGTCTGTGTTCTATTCCTTATATCACGCAGACACAGAAACATATAATTCTTAGTAATAGGCACAGGTACATTGGGTTGCTTTTCACGCCTATGCTTAACATTACGTCGTATTCACTTACTCTCTTCTGACTCAGGTAGAAGAGTCAGCAATGATGGGAGTAAGCGCCTATGTGGAGTATCTCCGAGAACAAGAAGTATCCGAACGATGGTTCCGATATAATCCCCGTCTCACCTGCATCTACTGTGCCAAATCTTTCAACCAAAAGGGAAGTCTGGACCGCCACATGCGCCTGCATATGGGAATCACACCATTTGTCTGCCGCATGTGTGGAAAAAAGTATACCCGGAAAGATCAGCTGGAATATCACATCCGCAAGCACACAGGCAACAAGCCCTTTCACTGTCATGTTTGTGGCAAAAGTTTCCCCTTCCAGGCCATCTTGAATCAGCACTTTCGAAAAAACCACCCTGGTTGTATACCCCTGGAAGGGCCTCATAGCATTTCTCCTGAGACTACTGTCACATCTCGGCAAGCTGAAGAAGGGTCACCTTCACACGAAGAAACAGTTGCTCCTGGAGAATCTGCCCAGGGCTCAGTTTCTACTACTGGGCCAGATTGAAACAGTGAGGGGGAGGGGGCAAGCCCTCTTCCCCCTTTGGGCCATAACCAGCCCCTGTCAGGACCATGGGTTGGTACTTAGATTCACACAACACCACGTTACTCAACTAGAAGATGTTCCCTTGGTTTTGCCAAATTAGAAGACCAACATGCGGAAAGCACTAAAGGCTCTTCTCCTCGTTCCCACCTCACACTTTGGAAAATAATCAAGCAAATCAGCTTCTAATTCAGGGATCAACAGCCTTGGTTTGTTAACTTTATAAGAAAAAAATGTTTTTAAACAAACTGATCAGTGAATGGTCATTATCTACCAATCATGATTGAACACCGTACTTAGGTCCATATCATCTTGATAGGTGAAGTCCCAAATCTTAAAAAAAGAGCAGCAGGAGCTTTGGCCAACTGAAACAGCCTATCAGAAGAGGGGAAGGTAGTCACAACGGTGAGAAAGGGGAATCTCTCTTTCCTCTTCCCTGCCAGAGCATGCATTTCCATGTTTAAGGGGGAAAAAATGAATACTGGTGGTTCTTAATAGTCTAAAAGGTTAGATTGATTTTACCCTGGTGAGGCATCTAATACTTTGCCTAGTTGTTTCATGCGATCAGTTCAAAGTAACTCAAGGTATCTAGCTACCTTGGAGCAATATTTCAGCAGGCAGAATCACCTGAAGCACTTGGGGCTGAGAGAAGTCAAATGAGCCATAAGCGTTTTTACAGTAGGTACTCATGAGAGCTTGGGAGAGGAGCAGGGAGGAAGTACTTCTATGCTTTGCAGATGCTGCACAGCACGGAGCTGAACTGCAACTTCCTGTTTGGTGTTTGTAATCCATAGCACTTGCATACATCCTTGGGTGTTACAGAAATATTTCTAGTTATGTGATTTAACTTGTTAGGCTGACTACCAAAAGATCATTCTCTTGAGCTCCTAGTTTCATATGAAGCAAATATTATACATCAAAATGTCACTTTCCAGTGAAATGAGCCTGGATTGTATTTGTAAGTCCACAGGTTTCCACATTTGATAACTTTTCTATGAGGTTTTTAAACAGTTTTTTTTTTCTGCAGTGTATAGTTGAAGAGAGATTCAACACTATTCTTATTGCGACCACAGTTTCATTTCTTTCTACATGTTTTATACTCCATATTTTCACTCTAATGAAGAACCTCACTTAAATCTGTGTCTTGGGTCTGCAAATCTATATATAATTCATAAACCAATTAGCAAATTGCTGGTGACTCCAAAAGCTTTGTTTTTTGTTTTTTGTTTTTTGTTTTTTTTTAAATAACACACTACAGGGCACTTCACTTATAAGAAAATATCATGTACAATCATGTTGCAATAAATGATCAACGATCATTTCTTATCAGTTGTGGTTACACTATCATTCCTAAGATTTTTAAAACTTCAAGGGGCTTTTTAGTGATCTTGAGTTTTTCTGAGATTCTTAATCTAGCACTGAAAGAATTTACCAAACACACAGCGCTTCATATGCCCATCTTGCATGCAGAGAGAGAGGAGGAATGTTAAATGATACAGGCAAATGGATGCCTGCACTCTACCGTGCAAATAGAAGTCTCTAGCTTGAGTGATTTTAAGAGAATATTTAAATGTGTAATTGTTTTGGTACAGGGATGTGGATTATTCTAAGAGATTTGGGAGATGGGCTGGTCCTACCTGCACTAGTGAGCCATTTATGAGAATGTGAAGCTTGTGTGCACCTTCCTTGTGAGCACTCTGTGCTATGTGAAAAGGTGGGGGAAAGCCCTTTTTTAATAAGAAACTGGAATGCAGAGGGTGGCGTTGAGCAATCTGAGAATCGGATATATTGTATCACTAAAGATTTTCTCTTCTGAAGAAGTATAATAAATTCATCTTTAAGAGAGTATTTGGTACTCCACTTGAAGAGCCTGCCCTTAAAAGCAGCACTGGAGAGTAGTGTCTCATCTCTGATAATCACAGGCAGGCTTCTTGCTACTTAGTTGGGCAACAGCATGATAAAGTGAAACTGTCTCCTAGAGCCACCTTAGGGATTACTGTGCTCTGGGGCATAAAACATAGAGCTGAAGTTCTAGGGAAACTTTTTAGCTTGTACTCAAGGTCTTCAGTGGACAGATGTTCCCATTACTGATCAGGGAGGTGCTGGGAAGTACAGAAGATGCTGCTTTAGATGGATTGCTTTTTTATGCCAACCAAAAATATAAGTCTACCATACTTTTGAAAAGTTAAGTTATATGCTGAAAAGTTGTTTTTTGCATTAATAGCTTTTTAGGTTATATGTGAGAAAATTGAGCTTTTAACTATTACCAAATTATAATGGCAAAGTGCAGTAATTTCTGTAAAAAGAAACTTGGAGCACTTATCAACACTCCATCCAAGGTCAGGCATAAGCAGCTTGAATGGGGTAGAGACTGTCAAATTCATGTGGAAATGTTAGGCATGCTTGGTGGGTTCCCTTCCATTTTCACTCATTTCTAATAGGGTTTTATTATACTGATACTGTGAACAGAGTGCTTCCAGTCCTAGGACCACATCAGCACAATCTTCTTTGCTGGTTCTCTCCTCTAATTGGCCTAGCCAGAGCCATGAAATTCATGAGACTTCTAGCCAGGCTACCTTTGAAACAAATTAAAGTTTGCAAAATTAATCTTGTGCTTTAGTTAGAAGTGATACCATTCTAAATATCCAGGATTCCTATCCAGATTCACTGTGACATTGTCCTACTTCTTTGCTGATATCACTGTAGGGTCATAAGGGTTAGTAGTATACTATGTATATTAATGAATATTGGTGTGTACAAGCAGTATGCTCATTAAGGGTGTACTAAATGGACTTTAGCTGATGCTGAAACTTACTACCAAATCTTGACTTGCACACGTCACCTTATGAGGGGAACTACATTAGCAGTGAGAGCTAAATCATCAGTAGGTAACTTAATGCCATGAAATTGCAGTATTAGGACTATTATCATTCAGTGGCACTTAGCAGCAGAGGAGCTATCCAGTATTTTGAGCAAGAGCAGAGAGTTGGCCACATGTGTATCTGTTTTCACTCTAAATAGACTTTTTATTCTCTCTGAATTCTGATACTGGCATAGACTATGGCATTCGCATGGCAGTATCACTGTATTTATGCAGAAAGGCTCTTCCTAATGAATTCTTCTCTTTTTTACTCAGAACCATAATTACCTCTAAACTGAGTTGAATTTTATTTTACATAAATTCCAAGCGACCAGTTTGGAGTTTTTTGGTTGTTTGGTTTGGTTTTGGATAGTTGAGACAGGGTCTTGCTATATATATATGATATATATCAAGCCCCTTGCCGTCCTGGTCCTTACTATATAGCCCAGTAGGGCTGTGACCTCATAAGTACTGAGATTACAGGAATATACTGCCACACTTGGCCCCCATTCCAATTTTAATTGTACTAAATGAACTAAATGCATCTTGACTATATAAAACTAAATTTTTTAGTCTGTAAAGTTAAAAGCTTAATTTAGTAAAGAGCACTTAATCAGAAAAGTTTTCTTATATTTTTGCATTTTTTGTTTTGTTTTTAGTTCCCTTCCATCAGTGAAACAGTTTTCCAAAGATGGTTGGCTGTCCATCTTCTCCATAGTGGGAAATCCAGCTTCCACTGGATTGGTTTGGTGGAAGAGTGACACTTGTAACTTCATTTTTAATAGTTGAGTAGTCCTTTGTCCAAGAAATAGCATTTACATAGTCTTACTACTAACTCACACTAGTTTCTTTTTTTTTTAACCTGTATAAATTACTTTTTGTTTAACAAGAAGGTCTAATTTAAAGAAATAGAAGCAGTGGAAAATAGAAAGACTTAATTGTAGTAGAAGAGCACTTAATCAGAAAGATTTGAAATCCTGGAAGATATGTAAAACGGGTGAATTTATTTTTTTCTCTTCTGAATATGCTTTTTTTCTTATTTGAATAACTTTATTTATTAAGGAATATTGACTGAGTCATTATTGAGCAGTTTTTGGAAGTGGAGCTTTTTAGATAGGCCACAATGGAAAAGAACTTAAGATACTAAAATATTTTCATACCTGAGAGTTAGGAAAGGAACAGCAAGCGGTTGCTAGGTAAACACTTGAGTGTAAGTGTAGCTTTCAGCAAATCAGATTCCTAGGGCTTGAGTTAGAGCAGGTTTCAGCAAACCGTGGCCTTTAAGTGAAAATACAAAGGCACCTGCTTATGTGAACCAAGTATATCCAAACACCTATGGACTTAGGTATTGTTTATGATTTCTTTATACTATAATGATAAAGTTGAGTCCATGGCCAACAAAACTAAAAAAGTAACTCCATATCTAGAAGGTGTCAGAGAAGGTTTTGCCATCTCGTTCTTCGGCTTCATTTTTCAAGGAAGAATTTAACTTACAAATTATTTTTTCTTGACATTTCGCCTCCTTTTAGCATAGTTTTGGCTAAGAGTTTAAGTTCACAGTCTTAAAATCTAGCAGTGGGGCCATTACATATTTGCTTTGTGAAATCATTCATCCATTAGTTGTTATAATCAGATGCAGAGAGGATGTAAAATTATTATTGTGGGTCATAGAAATGCTTGCAAGAGGAGTTAATAGTGGACTTCCTCCCCCCTATGGAAACTATAGACAAGGACTTCAGGAGTTACTTATCTTGGGACAAAGATTATTCAGGGCTATGCTAATTTCAGTAATGGTTGGAGTTTTTGAATTTGGTTTATTATAAATCCTATCCTTGTAGATAAAAGTGGGATGAGTCATTAGTCTCCATGCACAACATGTCTTTGGTTCATTTGGTTTGGTTTCATTTTGTGACAGGGTCTCACAATGTATATCTCTGGCTGGCCTGGAACTTATAGAGATTTTTCTGCCTTCCAAGTGCTGGGACTAAAGGCATGTGTCTCCATGGTTGGGCCACCTCTTTGTTCTTAAAGTTGCCTTCTAATAAGATATTACTATGAAGAATAAATAATCTTCCTTGTAAAGTTTCAGGCTATTCATCAAGTTAAATGTACCTTATTTCAGAGCACACTACACTTAGTAATAATGAGTTTTCTAATTGATCTGGGCCATGTTACTTGGAAGAGGACTCTGCAGATAACTGAACATCCAGCTATACTCTCTTTAAGGTCTTGCTAATAGATGTCATTTAATAGGAATCAATTAAAAGCATTGACATTTGCCAAGCATTACGACTAATCTTCAGTATTTTTGCTTCTTTGCTTTCCAGTATTTTCCTGGTGATCAGATTTTTAAATGGTTGCTTTTCCCCAGGCTGGTGTTTTTAACTTAGATATTAAGTAGGCTTTCTTCTGCTGGACAGGCCAAAGTTGAGTAGTATCAGTATGTTGGAATACCTGAACTTGTTACATTACAAAGAAAGTAATTATTGCTAGGGACAGTGACCTCAAACCTTAAAAGATGTCTGTGCAGATCATCCACTTTTGTCATGTTGGAAGACCTTTTTTTTCTGAAATGATACATGCACAACAATGCTAGAAAGACAAATATTATCTGAAATCCACATATCTTTACAGAGGGTACAAAAATAACCTTATAAATAACTTCTAATCTCATATCCTTCCCTTGTATGTCAAAAATATTTAACTTCTTAACACAATTAAAAGAATGACAGTAGCTCAACTAGTGGAAGCTTTAAAACTTAAAAAGGCAGAGTGTGGTAAGGGAGGGGTGGGAGGGAGCTTTTTCTAATGCTTGATATTTGGTGTCTACTCAGTAGGTCTCAAGTGTCCCATCCAGTTAAGGTAGTCTTACATTGAGCATCCCATGTGACCAATACTATAATTTAATGCCCTGGCTCTTAGGATGTGAATTATTCCTTAATGCCAGGAATATCTCATGGAAACATACGCAATTACCTGTCTTCACTGGTATGTAGGAGACTATGTTCCATTAAAGAAATGTTAAGTACTTTTTGATACCAGACAATATGCTTGAAATTTTTAAGACAACACGAGGTTTAATTAGTTGTGACTTACCCATTTTTTTGTTTTGTCTTGTTTTGTTTGTTTTTCTCTCCAGGTAGCCCTGGCTGTCCTAGAACTCACTACATAAACCAAACTGGAACACCACAGACTTCTGCCTGCCTTTGCCTCCCAAGTGTTGGGATTAAAAGCAAGCTCTGCCATGCCCAACAGGGCTTCCCGTTCTTAAGAGTCAAGTAGGTTTTACTTGATGGGAGTCTGATACATGAAGTTTTAGAAGGCTTGCACTTTTTACTATAGAGAAGTTCTAAAAAAACAAAGTCCTTAACTGTACTGTGTGCTCTACTAGCATAACTGCAGTTATGTCAAGATATTTAGTAATACTAAAAACAGCCATTTTTGAATGATTATGTACAAGACACAATTCTATTAATTTATCTGATCCTCATGTCAGTCTGTTATGATTATTGTTGTCTTCATCTTAGAATGACCACTTTGTCTTTACTTAGGCAGTCTAACACCTGATACTCTGAACAGCCTCTAGTGCCTTTAGTGAGTATAATTATGGCACATTTTATAGATGAAAAAAAACTGATGAGCCTAAGGGTCTGTAAGTTGAAGATCTGATATTTACCAATCCAATTCCAAGGTCCAGACTACCTCCACTATAGCACACACTTCCTGTACAGTACCTACTAGTGTTCCTACTTGAATAACTTGTAACTAAAAGTAAGGGCTAGAGAGATTGCTCAGTGGTTCGAGCACTGGCTGTTGCTGAGGGCCTGAGTTTGGTTCCTAGCACCCACATGACAGCTCACAACTGTCTTGTTATTCCTGTCCCATGGGGTCCAAAACTCTCTTCAGGTACCAGGCATTTACACTGTGCAGAGACACATTCAGGCAAACCACCCTTAGATATATAAATAAGTAAAATTGTGTATATTATTAGCAGATTCCTTCAAAGAATGATGCAGTTGGTCTCTGCAGATTTGAATAGGAATATTGCCCACTTACTCAGAATTGCCCAATTTGGTAGATCTAATTGTGAGTAACCTGAGTGAGTTACTGTTTAAAACCGAAACTGTTTTCTGGTTACTTATTGCTGTGTAACAAACTACTCTAAAGTTTAAAGGGGCTTACAAAATTTTGACTTTGTAAAAAGTTAGAAGTTAAGGAAGGAGGAGGCAGTTGAACTGGTCTGAAAGGTTCAAGATTATGTCATGCGTGCCTGTGTACAGGGACCTGAAAAGCTGGGCCTAGCTTTTCCATTGAGTTTCAAGGATTCTCCCTGGTAGTTGGACTTTTTGGGTTTTTTTGTTTTTTGCATGTTTGTTTTTTGAGAAAGAGTTTCTCTATGTAGCCCTGGCTGTCCTGGAACTCAATCTGTATACTAGGCTGGCCTCCCACTCTGCCTCCCAGATTCTGGGATTAAAGGTGTGGGCCACCACCATCCAGCAGGTAGTTGGACTTTTAACATGGCAGCTCATGCTGGGCAAAACATGCCAGTCTTCTTAAAAGGCCAGGCCTACAGTCATCATGGAGTCACTGCCATGATGACCAAGTAAGTGGTGAGCCCAGATCTTAGGGGAGAGGAAATATGCTAAACTTTATGAAAGCTATGCAGAGATTTGAGACCATGTTAAGTTGTTTATAGGTAACATTAGGCTTTGCTTTTTTTTTTTTCTAAACCTCTTGCAGTCAGTTATTAATGCCATTGAAGCCATTTATTCCATCTGCTGTGTGACAGTAAAAGATGTAGAAGAGAATGAGACAGACACTGGAGGCTCACTGTATTAGTGACAGCTTCCCCAGATCCCACACACTTTACAGCCCTTGCTCCTTTTCCACTCTATACTTTGTTATGGGATTTTGCTGTGGTTGCCGTGAAGCCCAACAGCTATGCATGCTGAGCCAAAAATACTCCCTAGGAAATAAAAGACTTATACTGTTTGAGATTTTGATTTTTTGGAGACAGCTGTATTTAAGTTTATAAATAGGTAGGAAATTCCTGTGACATGAAAATCTATTGCTACTAAATCATTTCAGGAATTTCTGTTGTGTGGCTTGCTCTCCTGTTGTTGAGACCATAAGAGGTTCTTGTACTGCTGTCTTATATATGCCAGGCTAGTGCTCTAACCACTGAGCGAAAATGTCCAGCTCTCCATAGTCAGTTTGCCTACTTGTCTCATCCCATCTCTATCTCTACCACTTCTCCTCTCATATAATTTTATGTTTAAAGATGAATTAATTGGCTAATCCCATTCTTCCTGCTTTTCTTACAGCAAAATCAGTTGCCCAATTTTGTTATTAGCTTTTCTCATTCAGAGTCACAGATCATTGGTGTTTTTGAGGCTGGGGTTATCAGATTTATAATGCTTTACTTAAACCTCTGCTAATTTAAGATAATTAGACTGGAAAATTTAAACTAGTCTTGCATTGAGAAGATGATAGAGAATAAATTGTACTCTATTAAGTATCTCCAAATCAATACACGTCTAAGAGAAAAAAGGTTTGAGATACCGAGTGAGTAGATTCCTAGAAAAGTAGCTTTTTGCCCATCATTTCTAGTTTCTCATGTAGTCCGGTGATCTCTGTTGCTAAATGAGGCCTAGGGAACTAGAGGGGTAGTACTAGGAACCAAAGGCATAATTTAGGCTGGTGTAAAATGCTAGGAACTGGGGGAAAAGAGGATAAAAATAAAAGAAAAACCGAATATTGCGGTTAGCTCTCCAAGGATAGAGTGAAGATTAATTAGGTTTTATCGTGTAAAGAAGAGAGGACGTTTTTAATGAATAAAAAGAATAGAACTTAATTTAAAACTTTTTTAATATTCATTTCTACCCTGATATAATCCATTTACCTCTGTCTTTCTTGACAAAATAACTATGAAATTACCGTCCCAGGAAATGTCAATTCTTTTGTGATAACCCATATCATAACTGGCGTGTTATATTCATTGAGAACTTCTCTGGAATCTCTGTGGTCTCAACGTTTGTGGTCATTGGGTGCTGATACCATCCAATGCTATATACATAGAAAGAGAGCAAAGTGAGCAGAGGGGAGTTCTACAGATTGACAATCTTTTCTTTCCTTTCAGCGGCAGTCACAGCAGCCTGAGTGAGTAGCCACTACCTGAGGGCCAGGGCTCTCTGCCTGTAGCCTCATCTTGAAGCAGATGCTGATGACATTTGAGAAGGACGTGTTTCCTATAAGTCTTAGAAACGTAACTGTAGTGGTTAAGAACCACTCAAAACAGAGATGCTATGCAGGGAGCAAAGCGTAGATGTGTTTCCTCTGGAAGCCAAATTACTAAAGAGGTCACGAAACGTGTACCCAAAGTCCACCTCTGACATGCTATCAGGTGGCAGACATATTTAGAATTTATATGGAGTTTTTAGTATTTTTACAAAATGACTTTAATTCTGGTAATGAATTTTGTTGTTGTTCTTTAATGAGCCTGTTTCTTTTTGGAAAAATGGCTCATAAAAATATCACAAAGATTCAATTGTATATGCATGTGCATTAAAACAGAATGTATACTGAAGATAGTTCATGCAAATAGTTTTATGGGAAGTTTAGCTATTTCTTAATGTCTTTTTCATAATGTATGTTTATAAATATATTTACTCACCCCACCATGATCTTGGTAGCATAGAAGCATTTTGTTAGCTGTGTTGTACTAAAAATTAAATCTTAGCATCGTAGGCTATGAGAACTTTTGTTAACTTTGTATTTGGACTGAAAAAAAATTATTTCTTCGCACTTTCTATTTATAAAGATGTTATAACACATCTAACAGTTAGTGCATCTGTTTTTTTTTTTTTAAGAGCAGCAGATGTAGGTATTAAAGTGAAATAATGCTTAAAGCCCTGGCAAAAGAAAAAGAAAATATGCTTATAGCTACCTGAGAAAGGCTAGGGATCAGTGCACAGCGAATAGCCTGAAAGTAGCTGTTGGAATAAGCATACTGTGGCTTGGATTGCAGTCTTGCTGTGAGCTGTCCGAGGTTATTGTGTGTCTAAGGACAAGGTTTTAATGAAGGAGATAAGTCAGTGTAGAATATCCTACCTCCCACTGAAACACTGAGCATATTCAAGAGTTCCCTGTAGCCTGGCACCGGAGCTTGGTTCCTCAGCCAGTCTACCTCCATTCTTTTCTGTATACATTTCAGCTCCTCTACCTCTGAGCATTTTGCTGAAGAAATAGGGTTGTAGCTTTCTATAGCAAGCAGAAAAAAAGCTAGACTCAAAATACAGAGGCTCTCATTGCATGTTAATGTTTGATTCTTGTTGCCCAGTCTTGCACTTGTCTGGTAGGAGTATCTAGTAGAGGTGGAGGCTTTGTTTCTGTGTGTGCGTGCCCATGCACATGTGCTGTGTTTTATTATGTTGCCCAAGCTGGCCTCAAACTCTCCGTCCTTCTGACTCACCCTCCATTTTTTGCTGTCTCTTTGTGATGTTCCCAAGGCAGAATCTCAGGCCTTGCCTTGCTTTGTAGCTCAGGCTGGCCTTCAACTCTCACTGTTCTTGCCTTGGCCCCTTGAGTTGTTGACACTACCAGCATGTGCCAACGCACCCTCTTTTTGTGTTTATTCTTACAGATGCCCAACTATGTTGAATGACATGAAGTAGACTGTTCTGTCATTGCCTGTCGTTTACAGTTTATTTTGTAGGGACTGAGTATTAGCACCTGTCCCTGATAATGATGCCTGCTCAATATCTTATATGGGTAACATGACAAGATCGTGGTTGATCTATTTGCTTTTAATTACTACAAAAAGAGATGTGCTTTTTAAAATGCCAATGTACTGTCATAATAGTACATGGCAGAAAAGTTCATTTCAATAGTAAAATGCCACCTAGGTCCCAACTGGTTTCTACTTGAGGTGCTAGTCCCAGAGCAAACTCAGCTTACCTACCTTTGGAACATTTGTAACAGCTGAGGAACAACTATTGGCTCTAACAGATGTCCTGGAATGTTTTCACCATTGCATTCAACTGTTCTGGTGGGCAAGAGTGTCTAAAAACAGCAATTCTTGGTTAGATGAAAATTAGAGAATTATCCATTTTCAGATCTTTAGGTGTTTCCATTGTTTTCTGGGTACAATTTTCTTCCATGTGACACTAGGTGAGCAGGTAGGGAATACAGACAATTGAAATTCCAATGGGAAAAAGCACTCCACATAAGTGACTGTGAGCAGTTCATGAGTAAATTCAGTATTGAGCCTCCAGGAGAAGATGCGTAAAACATGTGAGTCTGTTCAGCACATGTTTTTTGCTAAACCGTAGAGTCGTTCTCAGTCTGCAGGCCATGCTAGCATGTCAGGCTCAGGAATCAGAAGTTGTGATTACGAAAGCTCTTCCTCCAGCTTACAGTTTGTATGCAGTTTTGTTCTAGGCCTACCCCTGATGTCTTGCTATAAATCATTCTTTTAAAACACATATTTAATTAAGTCTTACTTAATAATACTTTATTGTCTGTGTGGTTAAATTATTTAGTTAAAACTAATATTTTGGGGAAAAAAAAAGAATAAGAAGTGACCAGGTAATTTCTTTTTTTTTTTTTTTTTTTTTTTTTTTTTGGTTTTTCGAGACAAGGTTTCTCTGTATAGCCCTGGCTGTCCTGGAACTCACTCTGTAGCCCAGGCTGGCCCGGAACTCAGAAATCCGCCTGCCTCTGCCTCCAAGTGCTGGGATAAAGGCGTGCGCCACCACCGCCCAACCTCCTAGGTAATTTTTTCTTGAGTTACATTAAATTCATGAATGTAGAAGGAAACCAATTCTTACTCTCCTCCTCCGACTTGGATGGAGCATTGGGCCTTTGTGATACCCCTTCCAGACATTTCCCATGATCTGTTGTGCAGCCTGGGCTTCAGAAAGATCCTAGGGATGGAGTGGGAGTGCAGTGGGCTGCTTTGGTATAGTGCTCCTGTTTAGCATGTAAAAGACCTTTGTGCGTCCCCTGAGCGACTAAGAAACCTGCCCCGTGATTCTGATGTTCACTAGTGATGCTCATCTGTGGTCTTAGACAGGATAACCTCAAACTAGCACTATCTCATTCGTCCTCCCCCACTCCCCAAGTGAAATGAAGGTGTTTGCGTCTTTTTTTTAGAGGTTCAGGGTTGGGGTTTGGTTTTAGTTTTGGGGGTGGTTTGGTTTGGTTGAAAAGGGGAAGGAACTCCACGGAGTGGAAAGGGACTCTGGGAGAGAAAAGCTGGGGGAAGCTAGTTTTCTCGACACTGGTACCTTTACTGCTATCCCAAGTAGGCTCTTGGCATAAAGTTGACAGTGGGCCAGAGCACGGCTCGTCCACTTCTTCTCAGAGTAGGTCTGGAGACAAAGTTATAATCCAAACCAGTATCCTTTTGTGCTAAGTACCCAAAAGGGGCATGCATACACAAAAGCAGTTTCCAAGCCGTTCTCTAGAGTCATTTTTCTTGTTGTGAGATTTGAGTGATGACTGCCTCGATTCTGATAGCTAAGATAGAACAGCACTTCAGTGTCCTGTTTTAAAAAAAAAAAAAACAAAAAAACTGACCTGCAAAGCCACACCAAACGACTTTGGGCTACTATTCTTTGTGAAACAAACAGGTAGTGTTGTTACTTTGGAGAGAAAGAATAACCCTGTCTTGGGTGATCAGGACACTTCTGATTATTTGTCTCTTAGCCCGGTAGGATTTGTCAAGTGACTCTTGACTTAGCTGTTTTTCTGAATGAAGTGAACTAGCCAAGGCTTTAAATATTTCTGACTAGTGTGTGAAATGAGTCACCGTAACATCTTTGTTGTAGGATGTTAAGATCCAGTCATTCCCAAAGGAAATTCCACAGCTTCCATTCTCACCTGAGTAGAAAAGCTGTGTAACTGTTGACAGTTTACTGCCTGCTGTGGCAATGGGGAAGAGTTGTTCTGTCCGCATAAAAATGAAACCACCTTTGAAAGTTACTGCCGACAGCTTCCAGCTGCTGAAAGAAGGTTTGTTGTATGACATGCCC